>CM056744.1:62500171-63750171 GCA_029851415.1 Eretmocerus hayati | reverse complement strand
GTTGTTGGTCGATGTTATTCCCAGCGTATAGCAAATATGCTATGAATGTGCCCCCGTCATCTTTTTGTCAAGATTTCCTCTGTTTAATATACCTAAGTTTTTCCATGGAATGGTGGACATGCATGAAACATTCTGAACTCAGCCTCAAAGTCAAATTGATCAGAATCTTGAGCAGAATTTTCACGATTGAGAAAATCCCATTGTGCCAATTGATTCATAAAAGTTTCAATTTAGTGTATGCATATTCGACGCCCGACTATTTCATCCGGATGATGTTGTCACACAGACTAGTCCCATCTCATTCGAAGGAGCTAATGTTGGTCCACGGACTTTGTCTTGGAAGGCATTGGAATGTATTTTTCTATGTTGTGGAGAACTGAAAAACGCATCGATACTCCACATCATTATTTAAATTCCAAGGGCACTTTTGGTGCACGAACTAATTATATTGGATTCCCAATAGATTACGAAGGATAATGAGGAATGAAATAGATGCGACCCCAGCTCACAACAGACCCACGAAGTACAAAACAGCTATACAATTAAATTCTACGATCACCTAAAGCAAAGCCGCTGTACCCATTGAACCGCAATCGCGAGTTCAAATTCGCGCATGCATGTTTCGTCTTTTTACATGGTAGAGAAATCCCATATGGTTGAATCTCAAAACCTTCCCACGAAAAATACACAAAGTTTAGATGACGGAGTAATCGATATATTTGGACAATTATTTTAGAAACATTTCGAAAACTAGGATTCAAATTCATTCTCCACGGAAATTCACGTAGGAATGACTCTTCAAAAGATTTGGCTTCACAAAAGAGCTGAAACGCATACCTGCACTCTCCTGCAATCAAGACCGGAATCGTTCGCCTTTGCAGTGAACGTGTTAAATATGTATCCCAATTTGATCTTTGTTGCATTAGGTCTGACCAATGTTTGAGATTACTGTTAGAGCTGTAACCGAGTTACATGTGTCAGAATTCATGATGAGACGAGAGACAAAGGAAATAAATCTCAGGGAAGTAAAGGTTCAGTTGGAAGTTCGACTAGTTTCCCCGAATAGTCAAACGATGCAGGTGACTTGTGGCGAGTTCATTTGGGGAATCATTTCCGAAGAATTTCAAAAACTTGGATTCAAATAGGGCACGCTATGAAGATATACGACTTCTAAACGATTCTTCCACAAAATATCCCCCTCACCCGATCATTTACGCGTCGAACCTTTTCAAGTAGCTATGAATTAACGAGCCGATCATGTGTCAGCAAAAGGATATGTTGAAGATGCCTTCGTGACATTCACACATAAAGCATACGAGTGTCTCTGGTAGGAGCCGCCGAGACTGCTACCAATAGTAATTGGATCAGAACCAAACAGTAGAGATAACTCTCTTATACAGTGTGCGTGCCTCGACAACCGTGAATCATTCGAAGACATTCAAGTACTTGTTGGTCAGTCTCCGGTGGCTACGTCGGATTTCTTGAGTTACCATTACAAGCCGATGATTTTGACATCATCAGTTTTTCCTGATTCAGAAATGAAAAATTACAAAGTCAGATACTCCATTAAGAAACGTGTTTTACACAATCGGAACGCTTTTACGCCGCAGTAAGCCGAGGCACAGTCTGTGGGCAAGCCTCCACGGAATTGTATGTCGGCCCAGCAAAGGATTCGATTTGTCTTATCCTCGGCTTGGAAAACTCTTGTTAAGTTTCCCGTTTCCCCTTTCTAAAATCCAGATTCAAGTGTTGTGCATTTATTGGATCTATCTTCACTACTCTATGAACATATTTTGGTCCTTCGAGCCGGATCCACGCCTAAAAGTGCAGTTTACGTGAATCCACGGAAGTGTAATTGTGTGCACGGAGTATTGTTGAGTTTGCCGATGCATATGCGGAAATTCGAACAATGCAGCAATACACTATCTGCTGGAGTCGTCACATCCAACAAAGTGAACTCTACGAAAACAGCAAGTAGCTGAAAACTCCACCTATATCAAGGACGTGGCACAGCTGTCATCGTGTCACATTCCAATCCAGCTGAAATTGGAGCGACAAGGAATCTCCACTAGGTCTAAACTGCTGACGATGCAAGGCCGATGAGGTCAACTATAACCATATCCAGCTCTGCGTTCACTAAAAATGACGACGAGTGTTTCAAATGTCAAGTAGGATCGCTCCAATCATACCAAAATAATTCTAGCGTATCAAGATATGACAACGATTTCGCCTTACAAGCAATCGTTGAATCACTTGATCAAAGAGCAATTCCTCTTGTATTGACTTCTCGAGTCACAAACTCAGCTCTCTAGTGAGTGATTACCCTAAGCAGTTACGCTATCAACTTCTTTTGGGTCTTCGATTTCATGTTCGGATTTGAGAATCATTACGAGTTCGTTGCTCATTATAGCAACACCCATTTCTCAAATTGACTCGCTTACTAAAGCACGAATCTTCCAAATATTCCTAGGAATAAGACAAGATACCGTGTGCACCCAACTACAAGTAAGATCAATCTGATAAAACGCCCTTCAATCTTTTGATGCGTATCCCTATGACAACAGTATTGCTTTCAAGCTATTGTTGAACCACATGCGATAAGACCAATTCTTAACGTACGGATTTTGCGAGTCACAACTGTCGCTCTTCAATTTGTGGTTACCCTACTCAAGCATTCACGCCATCAAATACATTCAACCAAGCATATGTCAAATATGAGATCCATTTCAAGTTCATTGCTCATTGCTAGCAATACCCATATCTCAAATTCAATCTCACACCCGTATTGAATCTCCTGGATTTTTGGAGATCAAGTAATTCTAGCAACCCAGATTTTGGTGCAATACATTTTCCAATTTTGCACTCCCTATAACAGTTACTTGTCCAATCACCATGACCTCTTTAGACAAAATGTCTTTAGACGACCTTGTCGTTCTGCATTTGTCGAGAGTAGACAAAATCTCCAATTCTTTCACCAATTTCAAGAAGAAAGGTAGGAGGGAAATGACTACTGGTGGAGCCGAAACTCGAATTTCTGAGATAGAAGAGTGGTTTACCGAGGTGAGAAAAATTCGTGATAAAATCATATCTCATGAACAGTTCACATTTGAAATTTATTATATCAAGAAAAAGTACTTCGCTGAGGCAGAAGAGATCTACATAGATGCTCTCAGCGACTTCAAAGATTTTCTCATCAATGAATCACATGTAGCAGTGAGGAGCGCCAGCTCGGGTAATTAAACCACTCAAATTGTCATGTCGGAATTCGAATCGGCTCGACTAGCGCCTATAGAAATCTAACCTTTTGATGGGACATTCAATGATTGGCCAAAATTTCGTGACTTATTCACAGCAACTGTTATCAATTGCAAATCGTTCTCAAATGCAGTAAAATTCTACCATCTCAAAGCTTATCTCAAAGGTGATGCTGCCTTGCAAATTCAAGGTATCCCTCTCGAGAGAGGAAACTTTCAACGAGCTTGAGATGAACTAAGCAAGCTGTATGAGAACATTCGCCGAATGGTCAATGACCAACTGAAAGAATTCTCCTCTGTTTCTCCCATTAAAAAAGGAACAGCCTCCGAATTGAGAAGATTGATCAATGGCA
Source organism: Eretmocerus hayati (assembly GCA_029851415.1). Classification (NCBI taxonomy): domain Eukaryota; kingdom Metazoa; phylum Arthropoda; class Insecta; order Hymenoptera; family Aphelinidae; genus Eretmocerus; species Eretmocerus hayati. The sequence goes on along the minus strand of CM056744.1, from coordinate 63,746,564 downwards.
CTGTCAACCCTCTCATCGTTCTCAAATCACTTGATAGAGCTACCGATCATTGGAACGACTTGATAGTTTTTATCACTGCTAGTCGTCTGGATGGAAAATCCCGAACCCTTTGAGAAACTTCCGAGCCTCCTACCTTTGCAAGAATGAAAACCTTTCTCAATACAAGATTGAGCACACTCGAGTCTATAGAAAATAGTTCTCAACTAAGCATTCCTTCGAGCATCACTGATCCCAAATCAAATGAGAGCAACCAAAGTAATCAAAGGTCGAGCTCTACTCATGCTCTGAAACAAGGCGCAAAAGTTCTTCATTCTTTTCAATCTGACCTGATTCCCAAGAAAAAGAAGTGTTCATTATGCGAACAAGATCATTCATTGCGAAACTGTCCCGCATTCAATGCAATGAGTATTGATTCTCGCCGAGAATTCATCCAATCAAAGAGGTTATGTTTCAATTGCTTTGGGACTCATGATTCTAAAACCTGTAGATCTACGTTCAAATGTCGATCGTGTGGAGGGAAACATCACTCCCTACTTCGTTTTGACAAGCCGATTACTGCAGCAGAAACCAATTATGTCCCTAGCACTCAACTTTCAGCAACATCTACACCGTTTCAACCAAGTTCTCCGTCCCATAACCATGTTGTTGCTATGAACTCTATCCCGAAAAAACCCAATACAGTACTTTCAGCTACTGCCTGGGTTCAAATTTCAAATACCAAGGGCGGAGTAGTTTTTGCCCGTGCTCTAATTGACCAATGTGCTCAAACCTCATTTATTGCTGTATCACTATGTCAACGACTCAATCTCTATAAAAAACGTGGTTCAGTACCAGTACAAGCCCTAGGAGACAAACAATCGTACGCGGAAGGATTAGCTGAAGTTACAAGTTACCCTGCATTTGAATCATCATTCACGGCCAGACTTCACGCTCTGGTCATCAAGGATGTCACGGGTTATCAACCAAGGATCGGCTGCTCAACCGAATCATGGAATCACATATCAGGATTACAATTAGCTGACCCACAATTCATGAAAGATAACCCAATCGAACTTTTACTGAGTGCATCTGTTCATACCTTGATTGTGGAGAATGACCTAATCAAAGATACTCCAGATCAACCCATCGCCACAAAAACTAAACTTGGATGGATCTTGTCAGGACCAACTGACAACAGCGACCACTTGATGTTACAACCTACTGCTTTGCACTGTTCAGCAGATGTAGACGTAGGTGATCTGCTCCAGAAGTTCTGGACACAAGAGGAGATGATCAGCTCGAAACCACTTCTCAATCCAGATGAACAAGCTTGTGAGGATCATTTTATGAAAACCCATACTAGAGGATCCGATGGGCGATACACTGTAAGGTCACCTTTACGTAATAGTATCCATCCATCAAATCTGGGCGAATCATTCTACCCTGCAAAACAGCTCCTTTACAAGCTAGAGAGTAGGCTAGCAAAGGATAAGAAATTGTTCGATGCTTACCACGACTTTCTCTCTGAGTATGAATCACTTGGTCACATGACTCGTCTGAATATTGGCCCTGAAGACACTGATTTCTCCGATGATTTCTTCCTACCCCATCATGGAATTCTGAAAGAAAGTAGCACGATCACGAAGTTGAGGACCGTATTCAATGGATCTTTCTGTCCCAAATCAAATAAGTCAATCAATGATTATTTGCTCATAGGTCCTAATCTACTTCCAGAAATCACCACACTTTTGTCGAATTGGAGACTTCATCGGTACGCTTTCACTGCCGATGTTGAGAAAATGTTCCGACAAATTTGGATCCACGAAGATGATCGACATATGCAGTCTATCCTCTGGCGTGATCATCCTTCTCACCCAGTTTCAATTTTCAGACTCAATACAATAACTTACGGACTTGGAAGTAGCCCATTTCATGCCAATCGAGTACGTATCCAACTTGCTCGAGACGAACGTACAAATTTCCCTATGGGATCCGAAGCCCTTGAAGAAGAAACCTATATGGATGACGTGGTATCAGGTGATCACTCGATTGAAACTGCCAGTCAGAAACAGCTGGAGCTCATCGATATCTGCAAAGTGTGCGGATTCAATCCCCGTAAATGGGTAGCTAATAACAAACAATTACTATCTCATCTTCCAAACGAATTGGTAGCTCAAGACCCTGCGGTACCGTCCCCAATTTCTCTTGACTCAGAGAACGATTCGGTTTTCACAATTTTCGGTCTGAAATGGCTACCCCGTGAAGATGTTTTGCAGTTCAAATGCTTGAACCCAAATCCATCGGAGGTATGGACAAAACGCACAGTTCTTTCTCGAATCGCTAGCGTCTTTGATCCACTAGGCTGGCCTGCGCCAATGGTTATCACTTCCAAAATTTTCATGCAAAAACTTTGGATAGCTGGTTACGATTGGGATCGAGAGCTCTCTGAGGAAGATACCTTGGTTTGGTCTCGCTGGTATGAAAATCTTGCAGCTATCTCTTCGCTCAAAATCCCTCGGTGGTTAAACTACACGAGGGATAGTTGCTCGTATGAGTTACACGGGTTTGCTGACGCTTCAAAACTTGCTATTTGTGCTGTCGTCTACCTCAGGGTCACTTCATCCGAAAATATTAGCGTAAAACTTTTACAAGCTAAGACTCGAGTCGCACCCGTAAAAACTATTTCAATTCCAAGATTAGAGTTATGCGCTGCACTCCTACTAGCCGAACTCGTTGATCATTTGAAATCCGCATTGAAAATCCCAAATCTTCAAGTTTCTGTGTGGACTGACGCAATGGATGTTCTGCATTGGCTCAATGATCACCCATCTCGATGGCCAGTTTTCATAGCTAACCGGTGTTCCAAGATTATGGACTTGTTACCAGGAACTCAATGGAAACACATCCGCTCTGTAGACAATCCTGCTGATATGGGAAGCAGAGGTCGTTTCCCCGCTGAAATGGCCGAACTAACGCTATGGTGGTATGAGCCTGGATGGTTATCATCACCCCTGCGTCATGGCCTGAATCGAAATCAGTTTCCAAACACTCGCATATTGATGCATAAACTTCATCCCCACCAGTACCTACTATACATATGACAACAAATCCTGTTGTATCCAGAGGCTTACTCGCCCCTTGCTTGAATATGCTAGAGACCCAATCATCGTATTCCAAGATGATCAATGCTACTGCTTACTATCTCAGATTCATTTCAATTCTGAGACCCAGCCTTTTTCCTGTCTGTGAAACGTCAGATTTGATTCAAAATAAGCCCTGGGCTCAGTTACCCACTCCCAAGGGAGCACTAACATATGAAGAAAAGGAACGAGCTAAACTCTCTTGGATCCATACGATCCAACATGCAGTATATCGTGAAGAAATTAAATTGATTCCTAACGATCGTCCCTTGCCAAACAGCCACGAACTTTGTAAACTCTCTCCCATTATCATTCATGGTATTCTGAGAGTCGGGGGCAGATTGGAAAACTCAAATCTTAATGTCAATTAGAAACACCCCATAATATTACCTTACGACCATCCCTTCACTCATCTCATAGTTCGAAAATTTCACGCGCTCACCTTGCATGGAGGTACTCAGATCACTCTCGACTCTCTGCGACAAGAATTTTGGATCGTGCAAGGTCGCAATGCGGTAAAAAGAACAATTTATCAATGTCCGGTTTGTGTGCGTTATCGCGCTGCAACATCACATCAAATGATGGGACAGTTACCCGAAAGCCGTGTCCATATCTCACGTCCTTTCTCAAAAACTGGAGTGGATTATGCTGGCCCCATATGGGTACGCACTTCACCCTGGCACGGTCATGAAGCACAAAAGGGTTATATTGTCGTATTTGTATATATGAGTACACATGCCGTACATCTTGAAGTCGTCTCAGACTATTCCTCGGCAGCTTTCATAGCAGTTTTCATCAGATTCATCTCCCGGCGTGGTCATTACTCAGACTTATACAGCAACCAAGGCACCACTTTCATAGGAGCCGCTCGTGAGCTAAAACAATTGTTTACGAAGGCCTCAACTACCTTTAATTCAACAATCACCACTTCGTCCGGAATGATGACTAACTGGCACTTCAACCCCCCAGGAGCTCCGCATTCTGGTGGACTTTGGGAAGCGGCCGTTGAATCCGGCAAACATCACTTGAATCACGTGATTGATGAAAACAATTTGACGTTCGAGGAACTTTCCACATTCCTCTGCCAAGTAGAGGCAATTCTGAATTCTCGTCCTCTCACCCCTCTTTCAGACGAACCAAACGACATGAATCCTTCGACCCCAGCTCATTTCTTAATTCAGTCTGACTCATTTATCATTCCAGAACCAGATTTGACTCAGGAACGGATCCCACCATTGGAGTGTTGGAGATTGGTTCAGCAATTACAACAAAACTCTTGGAGACGTTGGTCTACAGAGTACCTACAAGCCCTCCAGAAGCGTCACAAGTGGGCGGTGCCCGCACCTGATATCAAAGTCAATGATTTGGTCTTCATTAAAGACGAACGAGTGCCCATTGCACGGTGGCCACTAGCCCGAGTGATCAAGGTGCATCCTGGAAAAGATAAGCGCACCAGAGTCGCTACCCTCCGTACCAACAGCTCTTCACAATTGATGCGACCAATTCATAAACTGGTTATATTATCCAGTCAAGACAACTGATAAGGATAACGCATAATGATGAACATTCACTTTATTGATTCATATACCCATATTGTTCTATTTGGTTGTAGGATTATGTTCTTATCTCTCTCTAGCTTACTATGCCTCATATTGTTATGATACATTAATGATTTTTCTTTGCCATGCCGAAAAAAGTGGGCGGAATGTTCAATTTCAAACGAATTTATTGTGTAATAGTCAACAATTTCTGACTGTAACCAGCGATGTTGTACAAAACTGTGCCAAGCTCAAATTTGCTTACTCAGGTCCCGCGTGACCTGGATAATTCAACTTTTCGAGTATGAGCTTTCGTGGCTCACGCCACTCTCTCGCTCTTCCGACAACCGTCGAACAGTGCACACGCATAATAATGTAGCCTCTTGCGAAATGAAAGGCATATGTCAAATCTTCATTAAAGTTACACCAAAATCCAGATTCAAGTGTTGTGCATTTATTGGATCTACATTCACTACTCTATGAACAAAAAGAAAAAAAATTAAAATATTTCGAAGAGGGAATATGAATCACACTCACGACGATAGTAAGTGCACATGTGTCGGCGCCAGAGTGGGGAGCCTGGAATATGTGGCTGAAGCACGACGAGAAGGTGGCCAGATAAAAGCGTTGAACGGCTACGTGACAAAAGTACGAGGTGGCTAGCAGCGCATCAGCAAATGATTTGGAGTTCAACAAAGTTACGACGAAGCTGTGCAAATGCGCCCCTCAGCTGTGCCACCTGAGCTGGAACTTATCTGACGTTGCGAGTCTTATCTTCTCCGTCACAAGATCTGCTTGAAATAATGATTCGCAGATAATTAATAAATGTGCACGCAGAAGATGCACATCGACTTGGATCAAAATTGATTTTGTAATTTGATCATGGGAGCGTTAGATATCGTGAATAAGAAACATGAATATTTTTTAGTACAGGACGGATGAGAGTATCAATATTCATCAAAACAATATTGAAGTCTCTTTTCAGTCATTACCTTTTGCGAGAAATTCTGAATAAGAACGTTCATCTCTAAAAAGCTTGGTAGTACCATGGGTTATCTTGGGGTACATATTTTGTTAACTTAATATTATCAGTTTGATAAAGTCTGGAGCTGAAAAATTAGCCTGGGAAAGTATTTGCACATTATATAATTCTATGATTCGTTGGATGATTTAAGCACAATTAATAAAATATCTGCCACTGGTAAGGATATCGATGGAGCTACCTGTTATACTGGGATTACATTTCAGGAGAAGTTCAAGCCAACTCTTAATGGCAACTCACAAATGTTTGACAGCAAGCATCACAAAATATTAATCTTCTGGATTCCCTTTCGTGGCCCTCTACATCGCAATCAGTGTCCCTCTGGGATTTTGTAAAGTTGGCCTCAACCTTCAACTCCTCCTTAGACGATACATCGACAATGAAAAACTTTCTCTCGACAAGTTTTCTGGACTCCAGAAATTTCTCATGTTGAGGAATCCACAGGAGCAATTTGATATATGTGGATAAACAGCAACTTCTTCTCTAAACCATTGACTTTATCTACAGAGGGAATGAGTTTGCGGGTATGGTCATAGATTTTATATGCTCATTCATACTGATTAAAGAGTTATCACCTTCTGCTTCTAAAATTAGCACCTCCTGATTATACTCTAAAGTTGATAATGGTCGCAGATCAAGCTGCAGTGAAAAGACTGAGAGATGACAGCTTTCCAATTCTGCATCGCCCTCAAGCTTTCCACCAAGCAAAACGTAGCACTTACTTCAAACAGCCTCTTCATTGAGCGCAAATTTTTGTACCAGATTACTCAATCTTCACCCTTACATGAATCATGAATATACTTGTTTCATTAGCTCAATTAATAATTTTGGAGACTCCCAAGAGTCCAAAGTGTTCCACTCCGAGAGGAAAGCCTCAACTTCAAACTTACCTAGGCAACGTCAACTTGATAATCGTTGGACTTCCAAACCCGAATGGATATCAAAGGTTGATATTTCAAATATACAAGGTCAATCGTGGAACATATACCTCAACATGGACTCCATTTCCCAATAATGTTCAAGAGTCAGTATCCCAAGGCACGATAACTCTGCGTAACCAATCCAAATCACTTTTTGATCATCACTCCCTACAACGGTTCTCGTTCCCGCAAAGAAGTCATGTGCACAAATATTTTGATGGGAAATTATCTCTTATAGGAAAGTCACATAGTCCGAACAACTTCCTGATTGCAACAATTGCCATGTTGATCACCTCTAGACTAATTTCACAAAGTTCGTACACAAGCTGATAGACTTTGAATGGGTTGGGAATGAAATGATCAACTCAAATACAATTTTGATTGACCGGACGATATACTCCACCTCAATTCAAGACCCTATATGAAGATTTCTCAATGCTTTCGTCGAACCAAATACTTGAAACTCATTCTCCAAACCAAAATAGTTTCTATTGACTGTTCATATCAACACTTCCTGGATTGAAATGCTGAATTTATCAAACAGTTTTTGTCTGACAAAATGAAGAGGCATTGCGTTTCACCTAGCCAAGAAATCGATGAAAAAGTGAACAAATCTTTGATCAACTTGAATTGGCCCATCAAGAACTTAAAAAATGTTAATCTGGCAATGAATGTCAAGCGACCTAACCTCCGATGTCAAATAAACACACAACTCACCCACTCACTCGAAGAACAAGTCCGCACATATTCAATAGAACTGTTCCACAATCATATTATCAACATTCAACTACATGAAATTACATAAATGACACGCTTGTGTATAAAAAAGACAATTCAAACAATCTGGATGAATCTGATGCATGAATTCAGCCTTGCACGTAAGCCCAAGCGTCGCACTACTGCTCGTGGTCGTTGCCGCCCGAGCAGGGCCGGGCCGAATACGGGAACTGGCACTGCTGGCAATGCCTGGCGACGACGACGTCGATGTGGCCGCTCGACTTGAGCAGCTTGAGCTCGGCGCCGCGACAACTCCGCTCTCACAGCAGGGATTACATCCAGGTTCCTCGTGCCATTTTTTCGGATAATTTCAAAGCGGAGGAAATCGCCATGGAGGAGTATCATCAGTGTTTTTTCGTGCATCAGACTGATTTTGGTCACGATTTGGGCCGGATTCTCGATAAAAAATTGATGGAGAAGATTGTCCCGTCCTCTATAGTATTTATACTGGTTTTCGGTTTATTCGTCTGCAACAAAAATTTGAATTGCGTTTGATAGAGAGGAACGTGTTTATAGAATCAGTATAATAGGTTTGAGACGTCTGCATAATATGCTTCTAATTGTCACGAGGGGAAAATAAAAAACTCGAATATATTCATGTAAAAAGCGATTAGTAAGAATGCCCAGATGTGTTTTTGTCCGGCGTTCCTTGATCCAATCAATACAGTGAAATTCGTGTTATGAAATTCAGAGTCGAGTTCGAGATGTTGATTTTCTTGAGAAAAATTGAAAAAGCTAACCATTTTTCATACAAAAAGATCATATTTTCAATTCATCATGATCGAGCTAGAGCAAGAGCTTTACACCAAAAATTTTGCGCGGTCGCTGAGACCTCAGGCAATGAAAAACGATCGTAAATGAAAATTGGCTCCTGCGATTCAAATCGAGGTGATGATAAAAAATTACTCACCATCCCATATTGCATGACCATTGATGTGGCCAAATCGGTTCCTCATCTCCGCCGTTACTCTCGTCATGAGCGGTCCAGTCACCTCGTCGTTTAAATGATCTGGATCCCGAGTTCTCCATCTAGGCGGGATGGCTTGGATTAGCTGCACATATCTCGAGTTTCTTGTGCACTAGACATCTTGCTTGGTCAACTGAAGACGATCGAATGGCTCGATCGGAAAGACGATTTTGCTCGAGCTCGATAAACAAAAGAAGTTCGGCATGAATACGACGCTTTGTCGAACACGACCAAATGGAAGAGGAATACCACTTTGAAGCTGAAAAGTTCTCCCCAATTTGTTTTCATTCCTGTAAAATTTGAAAAATTCTAACATCACCAGATCAAGCCTTCATAGCAATCGACTTGAAATTGTGTTCTATACATTCATGCTAGAACTAGAAACTAGTGTGTAATCGAGATTGTCGATTTGAATATTAATTTTTACAAAAAACCCTTTTTCGGAAGAAAAAAATTTCTTTGCACAAAAAGCGGGTGTCAATTAGTCAGAAAACGCCCCCACTACTGATTCCACTTATACTATCTCGAAGTCGGTCAGGGGTGATTCCGATTCTGTTGGTCGCATACAAAACGAGATCCAAATTCCATTACTTGCTCTCCAAGTGTAAGTCTCTATAATTCCGACTCGGTTTCTGCAGATTTCGTTACATGATTTCTTTATCAACCCCTGCATTATAGATTCCACCCGATAGTTAAGATCGTGTTAGATATCAAAAACGTAACCGATGACTACCGTAACGAATTTGAATTTTAACGATGAGAACTTCGTTTCCCGCCAGATAGCAGCTGTTTACTTTTGGCTTGCTGCCATAACCTGCATGGATTAATTTGTTGCAACAACCGTGCCTGTCCGACAAATCGTCGATGGCCATCAGATACCGTCAACCGGGGTTACTTTGAACAGACGGGGTAACTTTGAACACTCGGGGTACAAGTTTTGAACTCTCAAGATCGGTATAGTAGGGATTCCCTATGGTTCCAATACCAAATTTTTCCGCTAGGAGCGTGCTTTAGCAATGATTTACCCCGGTGTGCGGGCCCCGATCAGCCGTGTCTTCGTTCATAACGTACTTTTTCGAAAAGATGATTTTGATTCGGAAAAAAATTGCTCCAAACAATTGGTCTCGTTCGAGCACTTCCACGGCGAATCCAAGGTAATGGTGCTATATTTCGTTGATCCATATCAATATCTTCAAGAATCTATTGCTACATATGATGAGAGGAACGGCCGAATTGCGAGGCATTCCTTATCGAAGCAAGATTTCTTGACAGAGCTCCCGTCACTCCGATTATCTGAGGTTACATACAACCCCCATAGAGCCACAGAGCCATCGGGAAGATATCAAGAACCCAACTTCAATATCATTATTAGTCTCAAATGCAGAGCTCATGGTAGTTTCCATCCTTGTCTCTACACCTTACTGAATTATTTAAACTGTGAAAAAGATGTGTGATATTAAGTGTGTTAATTCGGCCGTTCCTCCCATCATATATTAAAACATAGCGAGGGTATAATTCTCATTATTCCATCAAACGACATGAGGCTGTATGAAGTCTTTTACCGCACGAAGCTTAACATCTGCTTCGTGTCTTTATCACTAGATGGCAACCTTAAGTTATGGTTGTTTTACCAAAATTTCAATGTTAACCCTTCTTCAACCTGATGTCAATCCACCCGATTTACAATAGTGTCTGAGACAGGTCTCTCTTCGTCTCACTGACGAGCCCCAGAGAGAAACCAGGGCGAAACACACACTTAATATCACACATCTTTTTCACAGTTAAAATAATTCAGTAAGGTGTAGAGACAAGGATGGAAACTACCAACAGCTCTGCATTTGTGACTAATAATGATATTGGAGTTGGGTTCTTGATAGAATGGTTTTAGTCGCTCATGTTAAATTCTTCAAATTTCCGGAAGTTTACTCGACCGTTTTCATGAGCCAACAGAGAATTCAAATCTAATGGTTCGATAATCTTTGAAGTCTCACGTGAGGTGCTGACATTATTTGTGTCTCTAAAACACCGCACGGGACCAGAGATATGAATGGAAGATTCAAATGACTGTTAAACTGTATGTAATTTGGGGATTGAGATAAAGTGTTTCGGCCCAGTCCCTCCATAGGCCTGATCACTACAACTCTGGAGGGACCTGATGTAGACACAAAGGGTATATCAAATTTTTGGAATGTACGAAATCTGTGAATGTAAGATCTGACTGCTATTCGAGGAAAAAATGGTTATTCGAATGCGAGGAGGAATTACTCGACTCCTTCTAGATGTTAAGACAGAGATCAGAATATTTGATTGGTAACGACTATATCGGTCCAAGTCGTAGAGGTTTTATAGAATGGTTTCAGTCGCTCATTTTAAATTTTTTAAATTTCAGGAAGTTTACTCGACCGTTTTCATGAGCCAACAGAGAATTCAAATCTAATGATTCGATACTCTTTAAAGTCTCACGTAAGGTGCTGACATTATTCGTGTCTCTAAAACACCGCACGGGACCAGAGATATGAATGGAAGATTCAAGAGAGACACAAATAATTTTTAGAGACACAAATGATGTCAGCACCTCACGTGAGACTTCGAGAGTATCGAATCATTAGATTTGAATTCTCTGTTGGCTCATAAAAACGGTCGAGTAAACTTCCCGGAATTCGAAAAATTTAACATGAGCGACTAAAACCATTCTATAAAACCTCTACGACTTGGACCGATATAGTCGTTACCAATCATTCATTCTAATCCCTGTCTTAACATCTAGATGGAGTCGAGTAATTCCTCCTCGCATTCAAAATAACCATTTCTCCCTTGAAATAGCAGTCAGATCTTACATTCACAGATTTCGTACATTCCAAAATTTTGATATACCCTTTGTGTCTACATCAGGTCCCTCCAGAGTTGTAGTGATCAGGCCTATGGAGGGACTGGGCCGAAACACTTTATCTCAATCCCCAAATTACATACAGTTTAACAGTCATTTGAATCTTCCATTCATATCTCTGGTCCCGTGCGGTGTTTTAGAGACACAAATAATGTCAGCACCTCACGTGAGACTTTGAAGAGTATCGAATCATTAGATTTGAATTCTCTGTTGGCTAATAAAAACGGTCGAGTAAACTTCCTGAAATTCGGGTTCTTGATATCTTCCCGATGGCTCTGTGGCTCTATAGGGGATGTATGTAACCCCAGACAATCAGAGTGACGGAAGCTCTGTCAAGAAATCTTGCTTCGATAAGGAATGCCTCGCAATTCGGCCGTTGCTCCCATCATATATTGAAACATAGCGAGGGTATAATTTTCATTAATCTATTGCTACGTTGGTGTATTTTAACCCTAATTTAATTCTGTGACGTGAAAACTGAAAATTATGTGTTTTTTTGGATACTGGGGTAACTTTGAACACCTTGCGTGTTTCGACACGGTGACTCTAAACACTCTGATTCATAAATCTCTCCCGATATTTCACTCAATTTGACTCTTCCTCCTAACTCTCACTAAGTACATAGATTCAGAAAGCCAACAAATCTTTTTGCCCCTCCAAAAAAAGGTTCGAGCTTACGTTGCTTTCAACTATGAAGGGCAAGTTTTTCCAGTTAAAATGACAGAAAATACCAAAGGAGGACCTTTCATACCGTCCATGCAAAAGTCTGGTCTGAAATTCCGGAAATGGCCAGAACAAAAAGATGAAATACAATATCCCTGGTCTGATGTATTAGGTTGTATATCAGCTCCCGAGGCTATCCCAAAGCTTCGAAAGGCAAACTATGTAGTTCCTGAAGTTTCCAAGTATTGCTTAATAGACGTGCCTCAACGAGAACTTCACGCCAGGAAATATCGTCCAGCTGCAGTGTAACTGATGAGCTCACAAGAATATTGGATGTAGACTTGGTTGAGTCGTGATTATTGACCAAATGAAGATCATAATCATCAGTGGTCATGTATCTATCGATCAGTGAAAGCAGGAATACGACTTAGATATTTTTATCACCATTGAGACACAGACAAGTGTGAGAACGAGTCAAATATCCATTCATCCGTGAGAAAATTCAGTGGTTTGATGTGAAAATGTTGGAGTTTATTCTGACTTGGCACGAGTGGAATTTTGATAGAAACTTGCAGGTTTATATTATCTGTATGTCTCGCGAATGCATTCTTGTGAAAACGTGTGAAAATGTGATATAGGTTCCCAATGACTTCGTCGGACTTTATTCCAGGTTTTTGATGCTTTTATACGACGATCAAACTTTGGAAAGCATTGTCATGCCTGTTCCATTCATGTCGAGTCAACTCTAGTTCACTGTAGAATAAGAAATCCTGTTCAATTCAGACTCTGATTTTATTGTTATGTACCTGCGGGCACGCAGTCAGTATAGAAACGTTAAATGGTGATCGCTTCCATTTTCATCCAGTGAATACGATTTTCTGATCGTAGAATTCTTACACAAATTTTACTTTTATCTCGAGAACATGGGGTATTATGGGAGAGACATTCCTTCCACGATCACAAAGTGAGACTAAAAAAATCAGGCTGACAGTATATCACAGATGGGTTGGACAGCAAACGAAAATGATCTCAAAGTCGTTCACTTTTAATTAGTTCTACTCATACTTCCAATATTCTTTCTATTTTCTGACTCTTTACTTGGTCTTATTCACTTTTTGCGAGAAATGTTGGTGAAATGTAGCCTCTTTTGCAATCATTGTTCTATGGTACCTCCTGATCGGATAAATTGTTATTTTTCGTATCAAATCAATGGTTATTTTTCGATGAATCTGTTTTCCGGGTCCCTCGTGGAGATCACTTGATTTTCAGAAAGCTCCACTCAACTTTTTCGAATATAATCGAGAATTTAACGTTTCGAGATTCGGTAAGAACTTTTCGAAAGTGGATCTTTTGACTCAAGTGAAAATATCACGATGCAGATGATTTCTGGATGTCACTCATCCATTACTTGAAGGCTTAATTCAAACTTCAGACAACTCAAAATGAGTTTGGAATATTTTCTCTGGAATTTTTGATAACTGATGGGTTTCTGAACCATAGTGCAAACATAACAGATCGAGTGTATATCATGGGGATAAATAGAGAGCAGTACAACTTTCCGCTGTTGAGGGTTCTCACGTTTGGTTACTTATGTGTTCAAAGTTACCCCAACATGGCGGGGTAACTTTGAACTCTTTTGACATGCCCATAACTTCTGTCTTGTATATCTAATCGGACTCTACTGCGGCGCAATTGAAAGCCAAGATGATAAGCTTTTAATTGAACCCAGATACAATGCCCTTCTGATGTAAGACGTACAAGTTACAAGGAAATTACGAGCAAAATTCTCGAAAAGTGTTCAAAGTAACCCCAGTTCACGGTAGGTATAAAAATAAACCTACCAGTTATCCGCTCAATGGAAATCGGATTTTGGTGAATGTTCTGTAAGTGCAAATTGAATTTTTTCGAATTTGAATTCATTCGCTTCTGCCAACGAATATAGCGAGCGTGTGTGTTTGTTGTTTCTGCTCAGACCAGTAGAAAATCTCAAAATTTACTCTGGCTCCCGTTCAGGGCTTTTACCTTCGAAACCTTTTTTTCGGAGATTCAGTGGTTCACTATACTTATGAGCACTAAAATGAAACATTAAGAATGAATTTTTGTTTCAGCTCTGAGTTGGAGATTCTATTCGAAACATTAAATCTGCTGAGGCAATAATGGAAAATTTGAACTGCGACCAATCATCTGGTGACACCCCAATATATCATTGTGACCTCTGTTTTATATGCTTCCTGAATGGAGAAGAATTAGCCAAATACTCCAAGATTCATGATCCAGAATTGGAAAATTATTGTGGAGACTGCGACATTCAGTTCTCAAGCCCTTGGGTGAAGAGAATGCACAATTGTTCACAAAAATTCTCGTGCCAACTTTGTGGAAAGATTTTTTAATCAAAACTGAAGAAGAAACAGCACGAAGAAGATCGTTGCGTGAATCGATATGGTCATATGTGTGAAATATGTGCAAAAAAATTTCCTTGTAAGACAACTTTGAGTCTACATATAAAATTAGAACATTCGACTTTTGTGAAAGAGTTCCAGTGTCCAAAGTGTCCGAAGAAATTCAAATTTCAAACAAAGTTGAAATATCATTTGTAATATTCATTTCAAGAATCGTGCGAGCCTGACACATCATAATATTCACAAACATGATGGTTTCCATACCAAGAGAGCTTGTAGTGTATGCCAAGAGCTCATTCCTGCTCATGGTATGAAAAAGCATAAGGCGAGTCATTACCCCCAACACAATACAGAGGAATTTATGTGTCAAGAGTGTAATATACAACCTGTTTCAGAATTCGCGTACACCCCGATAAAATTAGGTAGCGGTGATTTTGTTATTTCGATTGGTGAGATCGAGAGATTTTGTTACGGTTTCCTGAGTTTGTAACTGTCGTGTGAAAAAACGTATTTTTTAGCGTTATGTCAGTAACGCTTGGTGTGTAATGCTTAACGGCTAGCATTACACTAAAGCGTTACATTGTGTATTCTGCTTGGTTATGGCTCGGAGGGGTGTGTTTTTCGGCTGCTCTTGTGTTGATTGTGAACCGTGATTTTTTTGCGCGAGCTGTTGGTGTCGGGAAATTAGAAATTAATTAGGTGTGCTGTGCGTATTGGGGCGTTCGCGTTTTTGTGAGAGCCGTGTCTTCGGCGGGTGCGGTGGCAGCGGCATTGCATAATTTCATGCGCGCTTCTGCAGAGGCAACGACGCAGTGCTTTTCGCGTTCGAGATTGAATTTTTGTGTTGTGGGAGTCGCGGAGAGTGTTTTTGAATAATAAGGAGTGTGGAATAATGTTGTGTGGCATGCGTGTCGAGAGCCGACAAACAGACAACCGTGGCCTTGACCTTGGCCGCTGCAGCAGAAGGTGGGCATGCCGTATCGTAGCAGAAATCTCGTAGCAGATAACGCGGTACAGCGATGTGTCTGCTGCGGGCCATGTTTTCGGTGCACCAATTGCATGGCCCGCGACCGGCTTATGCGAAATGATGCCACGTGCTTGTGTTGTGTTTAATTTTTTTCGTCGTTCGAGGAGCATTCCTGTCGAATTGCCTCGTTGGGAATGTTTTTTTTCTGCTGTGATGCGTGGCTTGAGCTGTCGTCCACGGAGGCTCAGTGCGGACAAGGTAGCGGACCCAATGCGGATCGAGGTATTTTAAGTTCTCCGAGTGACCCTTCTGCTCGCAAGAGGTCATGCCTCATTCCTTCACTTAGGCTAGGGGATTAGCTGATTCAATCGACCTGATTTGGAGTTTCGTCAGTGATCCTCTACTTAAGTGCCAGAGATTAGTGCTGTTGAGGTGAGTCAATGGAGTTGGGTTTCGCGTACGCGATAAATCGTATGATACATCACATCATTCTTTGCGCGCGCTCAATTACTGAATCATCGCGTTTGTAAGAAATTGTACTGATCCCGTTTTTTTCCTTTCCTTTTCAACATGAGCCTCGCGTACGTTATGGTCTATCTCGCTCATGCACGACAGCGATTTCAGCGTCAACCATAACATTTTAGTTCATACTCGCGTATGCTAATTTCGACAATCTATCAGGTGTTCATTTTCCCTTTCCGCAGAGCAGATCATCTTTTGGGTAATTCGCATAAACGGGGATGATGGTTCACGCTATGATTTTACCTATGTAAACAACGTGAAATGACTCTTTCACTTTATCTCTTGATAAACTTCGGGGCTTTTCCTCCAACACAAAGTCTCGTATTGTGAAATTGAGAGATTCGTCGCCCTGTGGAATATCGATGATTGTTACTCCACGCGTAACGACGTCCACTGTAGGGCCCTCGAGAAGCTTCTTTCGCGTACGCTGAATTTCCCAGATAGGAAGAAAGAGAACTTTTTCTCGTAATCGTATAATTGAGAAGCTGACAAAGTATCTGGAGAAGGTGGGAAATTTCCGTGTGCGCGGGCGACTTTCCTCTTCGCGCATGCAACAGTTTCCATTCTCTAACTTGTCTGTCGAGGTAATTTCGAATTTCGCGCGCGCTATGTGAGTAATTTTCGCGTACGCGAAAGATATCAATCCAAGCTCGACCGCAACGAGTTTCAAACTTTTGCGTGCTGAAGTGAAAAATCTTTGCGAACACGAAATTTTCCCAACCTGAACTCGTTTGGGCCGAATTTTGGATTACCGCGCACGCGAAAAATTTTCCGGCCTCAAGTGACCTGGTCCGAGTTTCGGATCTTCGCGTGCAAATAGCGATCGCACACGGAAATTCAACACTTTCCCGGATCTCTGAATTTCCTCCAATACCACTGTAAAATTCGTCATTGCCAGTCATAATCAACTATCACGATGCTTCGATATCTATGAGACTGAGTATTACAAGAATAGGGAACCAACGTTCCTGATGCACAAAAATTGTTGTCTAATAATCATCCGGATTGATTAGAAATTATTAAAGCATATGCTCAGCTCCTCGTCGGACAGCCAGACCCGATGCGGAGAGCCTTAGACCCTGTAGCGGCTGCGCATGTTTTGCATTTGAGTTGCACGGACTCTATTCTGCCGTTGCGATGAGTGAGCTTCTAGAACCAAAGGAAATTTGGGAGATCGAGATTCCTCAGGCCTCAAAATGGCATCAATCGAAAATTCGAATTCCGCTTTGATAACGCATGAGCTCAGCTCGTTGTCGCACAGCCCAACACGATGTGCGTTGGGCTTACACCCTGCAATGGCTGCGCATGTTTTCCATAACACTTGCCCAAGCTCTTCTGAAGCGTTCCACTGGTTTCATTCTGAATTTGATCGAAAGTTGTGGGCCTGAACATTTGACATATTTCCAAGATTATTCTACCTTTGGTATCTATGGCTGTGAAACGACAAGGAAATTCGACTCAATCTGCCGTTGCGATGAGTGAGCTTGTAGAACCACGGGAAAACTAGGCGATCAAGATTCCTGAAGCACAAAGAATGGCTTCGGACGGAAAGTCAATTTTCACATTGATAACGCGTGAGTTCAGCTCCTCAGACCCTGCAGCGGCTGCGCATGTTTTGCATTTGAGTTACACGGACTCCATTTCACCGTTGCGATGAGTGAGCTCCTAGAACCACAGGGAAATTAGATGATCAAGGTTTCTCAGGCCTAAAAATCGCATCAGACGGAAATTCGAATTTTACGTTGATAACGCATGAGCTCAGCTCGTTGTCGCACAGCCCAACACAATGCGCGTTGGACTCACACCCTGCAGCGGCTGCGCATGTTCTGCATAACACTCGCCCAAGCTCTTCTGAAGCGTTCTCCTGGTTCACTTCTGAGTTGGATCGAAAGTTGTGGTCCTGGAAAATCGACATATTTTCGAGAATATTCTACCTCGGTCTCTATGACTCCAATACCACTAAAAAATTCGTCATTGCCAGTCATAATCAAAGATCACGATTCTTCGCCATCTATGAAACTGAGGATTACAACAAGAGGGAACCAACGTTCCTGATGCACAGAAATAGTTGTCTAACAATCATTCGGATTCATCAGAAATCATTAAAGCATATGCACAGCTCCTCGTCGGACAGCCAGACCCGATGCGCGAGAGCCTCAGACCCTGCAGCGGCTGCGCATGTTTTGCATTCGAGTTGCACGGACGTTATTATGCCGTTGCGATGAGTGAGCTTCTAGAACCAAAGGAAAATCAAGCGATCAAGATTTCCCAGGCCTAAAAATGACATCAGACGGAAATTCGAATTTCGCAATGATAACGCATGAGCTCAGCTCGTCGTTGCAAACCCGAAAACGATGCGCGTTGGACTCACACCCTGCAGCGGCTGCGCATGTTTTTATTGATACTTGCTCAAGCTCTTCTGAAGCGTTTTACTGGTTTAATTCTGAGTTGGATCGATAGTTGTGGTTCTGGAATATCGACATATTTTCAAGATTATTCTACCTTTGGTCTCTATGGCTCTAATACCACTAAAAAATTCGTCATTGCCAGTCATAATCACGAATCACGACGCTTCGCTATCTATGGAACTGAGTATTACAACGATAGGGAACCAACGTTCCTGATGCACAGAAATTCTTGTCTAACAATCATTCGGATTGATTAGAAATCATTAATGCATATGCACAGCTCCTCGTCGGACAGCCAGATCCGATGCGCGAGAGCCTCGGACCCTGCAGCGGCTGCGCATGTTCTGCATTTGAGTTGCACGGACTTCATTCTGCCGTTGCGATGAGTGAGCTTCTAGATTCACAGGAAAATTGAGAGATCAAGGTTTCTCAGGCCTGAAAATGACATCAGACGAAGATTCGAATTTCGCGTTGATAACGCATGAGCTTAGCTCCTCAGACCCTGCAGCGGCTGCGCATCTTTCGCATTTGAGTTACACGGACTCCATTTCACCGTTGCGATGAGTGAGCTTCTAGAACCACAGGAAAATTAGATGATCAAGATTCCTCAGGCCTAAAAATCGCATCAGACGAAAATTCGAATTTCGCGTTGATAACGCATGAGCTCGGCTCGTCGTCGCACAGCTCAACACGATGCGCGTTGGGCTCACACCCTGCAGCGGCTGCGCATGTTTTGCATAACACTCGCCCAAGCTCTTCTGGAGCGTTCTACTGGTTTCATTCTGAATTTGATCGAAGGTTGTGGTTCTGAACTTTTGACATATTTTCAAGAATATTGGCCTTGGCGGCAACGCACAGATCGCTCCGTGGGCTCAAATGATAAGTAATTCACATGACGACAAATTGCTATGATCCCCATTATTGCAGAATTTGCGGAACTCCGATTTGGGCTCAAGTGGTAGGTGGCACATCCAAGATTCAATATTGATAAGAATTATTGTCCAAAAATTGGGGGAAGGCATAAATAAACGATAAAAACATGCGATTTTCCGTCCTTCTTTCGGTTTCTCCATTATAAGTCAGAAAATTTTTTTTTTTGGAAAATTTGTGAACAGGTGATTTTCATATCTCTGAACGATCTACAAGATTGGTCAACTCACTTTTTCCCGTAATATGTATCCTTTTGGAGTTATTCCTGATCGAAATAATAACCAAATTTGTTTCAATAAATTCGCTAAAATTGTTTATAACGGGTTCAATTTCTTTTTCCTATGTAATTGAGTAAATTTTGCAAGAGAAAAGATCTGTTGATATTCTTGCCTAAGTTGATCATTCTTGAGTGATGAAAAGAGCAAATTTCGCGACTTCCAACCCTCAATGCAGTGCTTTCATGACAGCACTCGACTTGGAAGTTGCGAAATCTGCTTTTTCTCATTACTCAAAAACGATCAAATTTAGTAAAAAATACCAAGAGACCTTTTCTTCTTCACATTAACTCAAACACCTAGGAAAAATAATTTGAACCCGTTATAAACAATTTGAGTGAATTTATTCAAACGAATTATATATTAGAAACTCGAAGAAACGTCCGGAGTCACTAGATTTTCTCCCACCCCTATACCTTACGATAATCTGTGAGAGCGCCGTGCGCGTTTGTGTGAGTGCGTGTGTTTTTTGTGTTCGTGTTTTTCACCTCGATTTTCATTATTAGAGGCAGCCCAGAACACTCTTACAGCGCTCGAATGACATTGTCATTGCGATCTAACTACGTGCAGTCACCGGCTCTTAATGAAAACGTCATAGGTGATTTGTGAGTTGTGTAAGTATATATATGTACTGTGATGGTGAGTATGTGTTCATTTGTATTATCGAATGACGGTTTCATGGTTGTGTCGATGTGTATAGATGTTGTGATTTTGGTGTATGTGTTGAGAAATTTTTAGTGTTTGTGCGATGCTCTTTGATGATTTGTTGTTTGTATTCTTATGTGATTTTTTTGTATACGATGAGTGATATTATGTTCATGGAATATTAGAAATTTTTTCTGTTATTTATCAATAGAAGAAGATATTGTGAATTATATATATGAAATATGATAGTAAAATATTATATATTTTTGTCTTAGTTCGTCTGTTATGTCATGATTTTATATCATTTAGTTATGGTAATTTTTTGATTTTAATTATCATTGAATTGTGATATTTTTTCTTTTAAGCATTAAGATTTGGATGCAGTTCTATTTATACATGAAATAAAAAATGATTTTATATTGGAAAGAATCTGTCATGTCTTTCTGTGCGTTATCTTTGTGCGCTTCAGGCTCCATTACGTATGTATACAAAATCTTTGATAATGTATGGTTACGCTAGAGTATCCGCTAACACAAAGATATGTCCGTCGTCTGAGTTTACACCAATGAATTGCCGCCCAATATGTCTAACTCCGTTTCAAGATCGAAATTAATGACGATTTGTCCCTTATATTAGACATAAGTTTGGCAATTCATTTGAATGAATGATTTTATGTGGATTTTGGATAACTATCAAATTTAATTTGAATGATTTGAGTTAAATCATTAAAATGAATGATTCTTTATGATTATTGGAGAATTATCAAGCAGATTATTAGAATTGTGTTGTTGAGTGTGTTTGTTGTGATATTGAGCATGTTTGTTTGATGATTATTTGTTTGTATTTTTTTTTGTCATTTTCTCGTATACGTTGAGTTATATTATATTTATGGAATGAAGAATTTATTCAGTTATTTATCAATAGGAAGAAAAACTGTGGATTATATATAAACTATGATAGTTGCATATTATATATTCTTGTCTGAGTTCGTCTGTTATGTCATAATTTTTTATCATCTAGTTATGTCAATTTTTCTGATTTTAATTATTATTGAATTGGAATATTTTTTCTTCTAAGTATTGAGATTTGGATGAAGTTTTATTTATATATGAAATAAAAAATGATTTTATATTGACGGAGATCTGTCATGTCTTTCTGTGCGTTATCTTTGTGCGCTCCAGGCTCTATTACGTATGTATACAAAAACTTTGATAATGTATGGTTACGCTAGAGTATTTGCTAACACAAAGATATGTCCGTCGTCTGATTTTACACCAATGAGATGCCGCCCATTATGTCTAACTCCGTTTCAAGATCGAAGCTAATGACGATTTGTCCCTTATATTAGACATAAGTTTGGCAACTCATTTGAATGAATGATTTTATGTGAATTTTGGAAAACCATCTTATTTAATTTGAATGATTTGAGTCAAATGATCAAGATAAATGATTTTATATGATTATAGAAGAATCATCAAGCATGATTTAGATCATTTGCGTTGTGAATAAATTTGACATAGTATATGCACAAATATATTGAACTTATATCGTCGGTGGGGAATGAGTTGACTCGGGGGAGAGAAATGGGGGTTTCCCTCCATTTCTTAGGTTTGTTTATTTTTGATGAATTATGTGATATACATATTGTCAATGGATATACATAATTTTGAAATAGATGAAATAATGGTTGGATATTGCTCATTCCTATGTTTTCTCCCTATCCTACTATTTTTATTTAATATTGTATATATTCGTTGATATTTACTACAATATGAAATTGGAAATTATATTATATAGATTATAACTATACTTTTTTAATCATTATTACTATTACTACTACTTTATTGTACAATATTACTTCATTTTACTATATTATATATATATATATATATATATATATATATAATGATTATATTATTACTCATCGTTGATTCGTTGAATTTTATTATCTGGCCTAAGTGGTTCTTGAATTTTTAGATCTGTACCTCTGGTGGAAGCTGCATATGAGATGTCGTGTTTACGATGAGTGCTGTGGGATGGAGTAATGTAGAATTTAATATTATTTCAGGGATTAAATTATTCCATGTGTATATGTGTTGTATATAGGTGTTAAGTGCATGTGTGTATGTATTTGATTGTGTGCGTCTGTGTTCGTCCATGTGTGTTTGTGTTGATGTTTATGTTTGTTTGTTTTCTGTATGATTGTGTTTGATTGTATGTTTGTTGATAAATTTTTCATTTATTGTTTTATGAATAATATTTATATTTCCGAATTTTATGAAATTTACATACCTGTGATAGTGATTGATGTTGAATTTTGTATATTCTTCTTTATTGATGAAAAATATTCTTGTGGCTTCCAACTGTCAATGGTGGCTAAGACACTCTTCGTTGTGACCTCGGTGGCGAGCTGTATCTGGGGCGTTGTGTTTCTGATAGACTCTGGGAAATGAATGATTGAATCATTCAAGAAATTTAGGAAATGAAATAATTTTGTGTATGTTTGTGTTGTGTGTGGGTGTTGACTAAATGAGCGTATGTATTCGTTTGTGTATGTGTGTTTGTGCTGTATGTTTGTATAATAAATTATGTTCCATCTAAATATAAATAATTATTCATGTGTATTGGTGTTGAGTGTATGAGTATATGTATTTGTTTGTATTTCTCTATTCAATTTTAGATAATTTTTTATGTTGGATTTTACAATTCGGGTGAGCGTGATTGTTTGGTGTGTTTGTGTGATGTGGTTGATAGTTTGATCGTGCGCGCTAAGTGTATGAGTTTTATCTTTCTATTATCTAATATATATTCCGTTAGAATTGTTTCAATTCATGATAGTGGTAATATAATTATGTTATCACTTACCAGTGCAGTTTTCCACGATGATTCTTGGATGTATGCGAATCCCGGAGTGCTTCCTCGCTTTGTATATACGTAGAGAAATATCGGTGCGTAGTGCTCACGTGCTCGCCGTCATGCTGTGATTAGATGTTTGTATGAGTGGTGTGCGCTGGAGAACTAAACGTGAGGGCATCTGGGCGTAGCGTTGATTTGGTGAGTGCTGCGCTAGGATATCTTGTTAAAAAAACACATGTACAGAATATGTAATTATATATTGTCAATAGTTAGTTCATTTTAATTGTTTTAATTATACAGTAGTGAAGGAGTAAATTTTGTAATTACTCACCAGTATTTTTTTGATGATGATTCTTAAATGTTCTCGTATCCCAGAGTGACCTCTCGATTTTTTGGAGCGCCATCGACTTCACTTTATGATGATTTAAACTGGACTGGCGCCTCTAAGCGCTTTTGCTTTGTAATATCCGCTTTCAACCCCTCTATTGGCTTCCATAATGTTTGATGTTGCCGCGACACTGTCGCGTTTATCTAAGTGTTTATTTTATCTAAGTTCATCTCATCATCTAAGAACATCTTGAAGGTATTTCCTGATTATTTCTTATTTGAAAGTTATCTTTGGGTTATTTTTTTATCTTTTAGTTTTATTTCTGTTATCTTCGAGTTATTTCGTTATAATCTAAATATTTTTGAATCAATGTTCTCATTTCAACAATTTTTTATAGTCTTTATATTTTAAAAATTTTTTTTAGATGCTGGTACATACTGTAAGAGACTTTTACCGACTGAATTGTGTCGAACTTGATTATCTCCTTTCATAATGGTCGATGTCGTGTGTTGACGTTTGTTGTGTGTGTTGTCGTGTGTGGTGATTGTCGTGTGTATGTTGTGTGTGTGTGGAGTTGAAGATAATATGAAATGGAATGAATTTTGATGAGGACGTTATATCATGGAAGAAGTAGGGAAGATGGAATGAAGGGAATGTAGGGGATCATATCAATATAGATATCGAAATGTAATTATAAAGTAGAAAGAAAACAATATTGAATCATATACATATATTCTTCTCTGCATTACAGGGTTGAGATTGTCATTTTGAAATGTTGTAGTCAATGATTTTCATATTATCATCATTGAGTACGATGATAGTTTGTTCATCAAGAGAATTTAAAATTACTTGAGAATTTTTTGAGTATCATAGAAACTGAGAGTTGATTTCGCAAGCTCGCTGTAGGCGGCGTTAGCGTTTTACACAGATGCGTTTTGTATGTGTAAGCAAATTGTTGTGATGGATATATGTGAGATGTTTCTCGAATATATTTAAGTTTTCTTGGAGTATCTCTGATTTTAGTGAGGATCAAGTGGCATGTGTCAGGGTTGAGCTTGGAAATAGTAACTTATTTTCGAAAATCAATTTGAAATTCGAAAGATAGAATAACTTCGAAAGGAGAGTTGTTGATTGATAGAAATGAGCGGATGATTTGAATGAGTTGTAGAGTAGGATATTTTCATTGCAATTATCTCTTATATTTTTTTTTTATTTTTTTAGATGGTGGTACATACCGTAAGAGACTTTTATCGACCAAATTGTGTCGAACTTGATTATATCCTTTCGTGATGGTCGATGTTGCGTGTATCTGAGTATTTATTTTATCTGAGTCTATCTTATTATCTAAGAATACTAAGTGTCACATGATTGAGGTTGAAGATAATATAAAATGGAATGAATTTTGATGAGTAGTTTATATAATGAAAGAAGTAGGAAAAATGGAATGGAGGAAATGTAGAAGATTATATCAATATGAATATTGAAATGTAATTATAAAGTAGGAATAAAACTATATGTATTCTGGAAAACTATCAAATTTGATTTGAATGATTTGAATTAAATGAGTCAAATAAATGATTTCATATGATTATTGATGAATCATCAAGCATAATTTGGATGATTTGGTTGTTAATAACAATATCATAATATTGGACACAGCGGTAGCTGTGCTCGAAAGTATGGCGAAGCCTCCGAGCAGCTCCGCTGTGTTCATATACGCCTGAGTCGGGCATTCTAACCTACTCGAATTTTTCGAACATACACCAGACATTGTTATTGACCTCAAAGACATGGTATCCTCATATCAAAATCGTTTAGATTTAGAGGACCTTTCATTTAAATCCCGAAATTTTGCGCTAGAATACTCATCCGCTGAGTTATGCAATATCGTATTTTCACGAGGGTGAAATCGCTTTCGGAGAGGAAGTTGTTTCGACGGAACTCATACGTACATATATACTCCGTACAGCAAAAGCAGTACAATCTTATACGGATTTTCATATTATTAGCGTAGTCGAGCGCTTCTCTCACGGCCGCATCGAGTGGCCTGAATTGACCTGTGCAGTATTTAGGCAGCACTAACGTCGTCTGCAACTCATCTGCTTGACGAAAAAGCAAGCGAGAGAGAGTGAGAGAGAGAGTTTGGCGAGGTATGGAAGGTATGGACATTACCGATCGATAATTCGATCGATAATAATGCGCGGCCGTTTGAATTTCATAATGATCGGATCGGATGTATGGCGCATGTGATCCCCCTTTCCCTATAAGGCTCAAAACAAAGATTTTGTTCTGTATCGATCGTATTTTCACGAAAGTATCTAACATATCTTGATATGTACTACCATACTTTTGCTCATTCACCTTTCTAAGGTGTATCGAAAAACGTATACCCGCAGATTCAATGTTACGATCACGCCATGCTTGAGACGGTGTGTTGGATATTATATTCATGGAATTTTTATAACTCATTTTGCTATTTTTCGAAGGAATATTGGGAATTTGTAAAGTACAACAGTTAAATATTTTGTATTTTCGTCTCAGTTCGTCTGTTATGTTAAAATTTCGTTTATTAGGTATATCAATTAGTGAAAATTCGGAATTTTCCTTTCTGAACATCGGAATTTGAATTCAGTACTATTCGCATCTCTCATGATTTTATATTGAAAGAGATCTGTCATGTCTTCCTGTGCGTTATCTTCGTGTGCTTCAGGCTCTATTACGTATGTATACAACATCTTTGATAATGTATGGTTACGCTAGAGTATCCGCTAACACAAAGATATGTCCGTCGTCTGATTTTACACCAATGAGATGCCGCCTAATATGTCTAACTCCGTTTCAAGATCGAAGTTAATGACGATTTGTCCCTTATATTAGACATAAGTTTGGCAAGTCATTTGAATAAATGATTTTATATGAATTTGGGAAAACTATCAAATTTAATTTGAATGATTTGAGTCAAATGATTGAAATAAATGATTTTATATGATTATTGGAGGATCATCAAGCATGATTTGAATGATTCGAGTTGTTAATAATTTTTTATATAGTATATGTACTGATTATATCAAATTTATATCGTTCGTGGGAAATGAATTGACTCGGAGGAGAGAAATGGGGGTTTCCCTCCATTTCTTAGGTTTGTTTATTTCTAATGAAATATGTGATATACGTATTGTCAATGGATATACATAATTTCGAAATGGATAAAATAATGTTTCGATATTGCTTATTTCCCTGTACCCCCGTATCTCACTTTTTTATTCAATATTGTACATATTTGTTGATATTTATTATGATATGACATTAGAAATTATACTATATGAATTATTACTATACTTTTCCAATCATTATTACTATTTGACTGTACTATATAATATTACTTCATTTTACTATATTATATATATATATATATATATGTTATAATTATATTATTACTCATGGTTGGGTCGTTGAATTTTACCATCTGGCCTAAGTGGTTCTTGAATTTTTCTATTTGTACCTGTGGTGGAAGCCGCATATGAGATGTCGTGCCTACGATGAATGCTGCGAGATGAAGGAATGGAGAATTTGATATTATTTCAGGAATTAAATTGATTTCATGTGTATATGTGTCGTGCATAGGTGTTCAGTGTATGTGTGTATGTATTTGATTGTGTGCGTCTGTGTCTGTCTGTGTGTGTTTGTGTTTATGTCTATGTTTGTTTGTTTCCTGTATGTTTGTGTTTAATCGTATGTTTGTTGATAGATCATTTCATTTATTGTTTCATGAATAATATTTCTGTTCGGATTTTTTGAAATTTACATATCTGTGATAGTGATTGATGGTGAATTTTGTATATTCTTCTTCAATGATGAAAAATAGTGTTGTGGCTTCCAACTGTCAATAGAGTGGCTAAGACACTCTTCGTTGGGGCTTTGGTGACGAGCTGCATGTGGAGCGCTGTGTTTCTGATGGACTCTGGAAAATGAATGGATGAATTTTTCAAGAATTTCAGGAAATAAAATAATTTTGTGTATATACGTGTTGTGTATGGGCGTTGAGTGTATGAGCGTATGTATTCGTGTGTGTGTATGTGTGTCTGTGTTGTATAGTTGTATAATAAATTATGTCTTATATTATTATAAATAATTATTTATGTGTATGGGTGTTGAGTGTATGAGCGTATGTATTTGTGTGTGTATGTGTGTTTGTGTTATCGGTTTGTTCAAAAATTATTTATCTATTCAATTATTATAGATAATTATTCATGTTGGATTCTAAAATTCAGGTGAGCAAAATTGTTTGTGTGTGTCTGTGTGATGCGTTTGATAGTTTGATCGCGCGCGCTTAGTGAATGTGTTTTATTCTTTCATTATTCAATATATATTTCGTTTGAATTGTTTTAATTTATGATAGTTGTAATATAATTATGTAATCACTCACCAGTGTAGTCTTCCACGATGATTCTTGGATGTACGCGTATCCTGGAGTGACTCCTGGATTTCCTGGAGCGTTATCAACTTGACGCTATGACGGTTTGAGTTGGACTGGCGCTACTCGGCGCGTTCGCTTTGCATATACGTACAGAAATGTCGGTGCGTAGCGCTCAGGTGCTCGCCTTCACGCTGTGATTAGATGTGAGTATGAGTGTTGTGCGCCGAAGATCTCAACTGAATGTGGAGGCATCTGGGCGTAGCGCTGATTTCATGAGCGCTGCGCTAAGATACCTTGTTAAAAGAACATATGTACAAAATATGTGATTCACATATTGTCAATAGTTAGTTCATCCTAAATGTTTTAATTTTATAGGAGTATAGGAGTGAATTATGTAATTACTTATTAGTGTTTTTTTGTATGATGATTCTTGAATGTTCTCGTATCCCGGAGTGACTTCTCGATTTTTTGGAGCGCCATCGACTTCACTCTACGATGATTTGAAATGGACTGGCGCTACTCGGCGCCTTTGCTTTGCATATATCCGCTCTTAATCTTTCTATTGGCTTTTATAATGATTAGTGTTGCCGCGACATTGTCGCGTCTATCTAAGTGTTTATTTCGTCTGACAAGGGGGGACCACGGGGTCCGGGTCGCCAATCATCCCCAAAATGTTTTCACAGTTTGGTGCCATCTAGAATATGAGAAATCTAGAGTAATTCCGTTAAATGGGCCCCCTGTCGAGAGCTACAAGCAAAAACGTTAGCACTACCAGTATATCTATATATATCACTTTTTAACATGGGCCTATACAAGCAATGTTAATCCCAGTGGCTGTATCTCTGGACAGGAGACCCATTTGACGGAGTTACTCTGGATTCTTCATATACTCGATAGTACAAAACTGTAAAAAAATCTTGGGGGAGATTGGTGACCCGGCCCCCGTAGTCCCCCCTTGTGAGTTTATCTCATCATCTAAGAACATTTTAAAGGTATCTGCTGATTATCTCTTAATCTGAAAGTCATCTTTGGGTTATTCTTTCATCTTTTAGTTATCTTCCTATTATCTTTGAGTTATTTCGTTATAATCTGAATATTTTTGAATCGTCTTTTTATTGCGACTTCATTTTATATTCTTTATATCTTTTTGATTTTTTTTTCCGATGCTGCAGCATACCGTACGAGGCTGTTACCGACCGGATCGGGCCGAACTAGATTATCTCTGTTTATAATAGTCGATGTCGCGTGTATCTAAGTACTTATCTTATATGAGTTTATCTTATCATCTAAGATCATCTAAGTGTGACATTTTTGAAAATTTCTGGAAAAATTCTTGAAGAAGAATCGATTTTTTATATTTTTGCTTCAACAAATTCGCGAGGGAGATTTCAGATTTTCTATTTTTTATATTTTTAATTTTTCGAAATCGTGCAAAAATCTTCAAAATTTTTATTCTTCACGATTTGATCCTGCTAGAATCGCGTGAAATTTTGAACTTTTTATTTTGCACAATACTTTCGAGAAATTTTAATGGTCGCTAGATTCTCGGGGTTGTGGGTACTTATATTAAGAGCTCTTGAGTATATTATCGCTAATTCTATAGGTGACTATCGAGAATTTGTGATTAGTAATTTCATTTCTCACCTGCAACCGCTGTAGATCTCTTGTTCTTCGACTTGTTGAACTGATGATTGTAGCGGTTCTTGATGGATGATGCTGTACTGAGCGCCCGTGTATCCTGTCCGTTTATGAATATCTAGTACCGTAAACGTGTATCGAGATAGGGAATATACAGAACTGTAGACCGATCGCGGTGACTGTGCGCGCACAATTGAATTGCTATTTGCTCTTCTTCAATCACTAGTAGTTTAATTTCTAGCACGTGTACGCGCTCGCAAAGGGAACGAGCAAAAAACTGCAGACCGGTGAGTGAGCGCGCAAGATCAAGTGTCTCCCTACTCTTCTCTAACGTATGATTTTTTCGGTGCGGAGTTGTGCGTTTGGGAGGAGGGGAAAGGACGACTGGAGGTCCAACAGTGAGCACGGGTTGATAGAAGTTTCCTCTAGTTTATCCCCTCTATTAAACACGGAGGTATCTGGAGGAGGAACATCGAATTACTTGTCGATGGAGTGTGTACATATTTTATTTTATTTTTTTATTTTATTTGATAATTCACGGACGTAACGTCCTTACATATGATTCACTTAATACTAGGTGCGTGCTCCACTTGATAGATGGATGGCTAGCGAGATAATAGAGAAAATAAAGAATACAAGTCTCAATTTGTGAGTAAAATATAACAGTTTCAAAATAGAGAATGACCATCGATTTCATCATTTCCTGATTTATAATACGAACATTTTTCCAAAAAATAAAAAAGCAAATTAGTAATTCACATATTTTTGAACACCGTTCATAGGTACTGATGCTATAATGAATCAGTCAAGTATTAACTCTATTATTTATAAGTCCACTAATAGAGATAGTTAATTTAGACGTTTGAGATTGAATTTGAATGACGGTAATGAATCACATTGCCTAATTGTCTCGGGAAGTCCATTCCAAATTCTTTTACAACGGGCTAGAGGAGAAAAGAACAAATAGTTCGACTTATGCTGAGATTCTTGGATGGTGCGAATATTTCTCAGATTATGAAGATTCTCTCTTACTTGAATTTTGTTGAAAAGACTATTACATTTGATGTGACCATTAATAAGTGAGTAAATCAAAACCAAATCGTTGTAGTCGTGTAAATTTTTGAGAGATAATAATTTGAAGCGGTGATAAAAGGGATCATAGTTGTGATCTGTGAACTCCATCCCTTCTCCCATTTTAAAGGACAATAGTCTTACAAATCTATGTTGAATCTTTTCTAGTTTGATCCATTTTTCTGCTGTGTACGGACTCCAGCAAGGGCTTGCATATAGCAAGATAGGAGATACCAACGTTTTATATAGATAGATAAAAGTGTTTGAATCTTTAAAATTTTTTGCTGATCTGAAAATAAAACCTAATGTTTGAAAAGCTTTTGAAATGATGTTATCAATATGCTCGTCAAATGAGAGGTTTGAGTCTACAATAACGCCGAGGTCTCTGATGAATTTCACTTTTTCCAAAAATAGGGTATTTAAGGTATACTGGTAATCAAACGTAGGTTTGTATCTCGAAAAAGTGATTGTCTTACATTTAGACTCATTCAGATCCAAACCATTTGCCGCAGCCCATTTTGCTATTTCAAATAGATCATTTTGTAACTCAATTGAGTCAGATGGACTAGCAATCTTCTTGAAGATTTTCATGTCATCAGCGAAAATCAATATCTCTGAATACTTGACAACTGAGACTATGTCGTTAATATAAATTAAAAATAATAGAGGGCCTAGATGAGAGCCCTGTGGAACTCCCGATGGAGTTTCTTCAGCACTAGATTCGAATCCCTTAATTCTGACAATTTGGTGTCGATATTTTAGGTAAGATTCTAGCCAGAGTAAGAGATTACCTTTGATGCCAAAATTTTTTAACTTTGATATTAACCTATTATGATTCACTCTGTCAAAAGCCTTAGAAAAGTCTAAGTATATTGCATCTGTCTGAGATCTATCCTCAAAACTACCATGAATGTATTCGATCAAGGTAAGGAGATTGGAGAGTGTAGATTTTCCTTCTACAAATCCATGTTGCTCATCAATGATTTTGTGTGAGATTGCAGCAGAAAGCTTGTGAGTAACAATTGCGTCAAGGAGCTTTGGAATAACTGAACCAATACAAACTTCACGATAGTTTACAATCTGATGTTTGCTTCCACTCTTGAAAATAGGTGTAACGTAAGAAGTTTTCCATAAATAAGGCATGTAACCCAATTTGAGAGATGAATTAAACAGCATCAGTAAGGGTTTTTCTAAAGTTGATAGGCAGTTTTTTATAAAAGATGCCGGTATTAGATCAGGGCCGTTTGACATAGTGGAATTCAATTTTTGTACTTCCGAGGCTAAATCTTCAGCGGTAACAATAATTTGATCAATAATAGAATCAGAATTCATATCCGGTTCATTTAAAAGATCCAGACTCTTGTATGCATTTGAAAAACACTCTGAGAATAACTCAGCAGAGTGAGTCCCTGATTCCGAAGACTGATTATCATAAACTAGAACATCAGGTATCAAGTTACATTTCTTTGATTTGTTGATATATGACCAAAATGATTTTATGTTATTTTTTGAATAGAATTCTACTTTATCTATGTAAGCGCCATAATCAACTCTAGATTTTCTCAAGCATTGTGCTCTTAGCTTTTTGAATTCAATGTAGTTTGCATCATTTTTTGCTTCTTTCCATTTCTTATGAGCTAATTTTTTAGTCATGATAAGCTTCTTGAGCTCTTTGGAAAACCACCTAGGATAAAAATCAGATTTAAAAACTCGCTTGGGGACAGTTTGTTCAATAATGAAATGAATTTGTTTATAGAATTTTTCAACATTATCATCTAGTGAGTATTTTTCAAAATTAAGCAGTTCATCCCATGTTACACATGAGAGCTTCTCATTTATCAATGTATAATCAGCTTTACTGAAATCAAATCGAGAAAATTCAAAGTTTGTTTCTTTTAATACTTCTAAATCCAAAGAAAAATATTGTGGAATATGGTGAGTGTCAACTTGAACTAGATATTCATCAGAAATAATGGCATTGACTTTCAATGTACAAAATAACAGGTCTAAGGTGTAATCTTTATGAGGCGGAGGGGGAAAATATTGCTTACAACTAAAATAAGATAATTGGTCCCTTAACAGTTCTGCTGCTCCCACTATTCTTGGTTCAGCGTATCCGGATGACTGGAACAGTAATTCCTCTCCTGAAGGCCAAACAATATTGCTCAAATTGAAGTCTCCGATGAGTAATAGTTCAGCATTTGCATCACGTGATTGAAGATCATTTGTTACCAAAAGAAAGTCTTGATATACTGGTAATGGTGACTTAGGGGGAATGTAGGCTGCACCAATGACGATATTCTTCCTTTTGGTTTTGACTTTCACAAAAACTTGTTCGCAAGAGGTACTAGCTACAGTGCACTTTGAGGCAATAATACTTTTTCTGATACCAATAAGAACTCCACCACCTTTACGGTATTCATTACTAATGTCAAGTCTGTCGCATCTAAATATGTTGTAGTTATCAAGACCAATCTCATCATTGCCTATATCTGGTTTGAGCCAAGTTTCTGTAAATACTATAACATCAGGTGCAATTGTAAGGAGATTGATGTTGGTTACAAGAGTTGTCAGCTTAGAGTTTAGTCCTCTTACATTTTGGTAGTAAATAATAATCTCTTCTTTCTCATCAATCTTCAGTTTCTTGTTAAGCTGGTTTCCATTAATGACTCATCTATTAGTGTAGCTGCTGACGTAGATGGTAAAGTGATGTTGTTTGGAGAATTTGTATCTGGAAGTTTGATTACTGTTGGTAAATTGTTGATGTAACGAATCAACAAGTTCTTTTCTCCTGCTTTAGTTCTTACTAGGAGTTCATTTGCAGCTGCTTTATACTGATTTTGTTGCAATCTAGTCCTATCAGGAGCAACTCTGTAATTCTTGTCAATTTTATTTCTGTTTTTCAGTACTTGGATGACATCTTGTTGTGAGTTTAAGGTAATAAGAAGTGGCCTGGGCTTGGAGCCAGCTTGATTACCAATGCGTAGCACCTTGATATTATCCATATTCACATTAGTATTGCCCAATATTTCTGCCACTGTTGTTTTGTCTTGTTCTGCATCATTGGGGTCATTGACGTTGAATAACAAAAGATTCTTTACTCTAGAGATACGCTCTTGAACCTCTTGAATGTTCCTTTCATTTACCAGGGGAGAGAAAGAAGCTACTTGAAATGTTTCAATCTTTTGTTCCAGATTTGCTACTTCAGCTTTGAGAATGGGAAAATCATTAGCCACAATTTGAAAAGCTTCAACTTTCTCACTCACATCATCCAACTGGGTCTTTATCGATGAAATAGTGTTACATTGGTCTTTAATAACTTCTAAGTCACTACACAATTTTTCAAGGACTTTGTAATGTTTGACTCTGCCATGCTGCTTGCATTCAAGACATGTAAAAGTCATTAGAGGTTTGTTATTGAGTTGTATAACTTTAACTTCTGAGGCAGTAATACCAGCACACTCTGGATCAGCATGGAATAATTCATTACAGATCACACAGGAAGCAATTAATTGATTTACGAAAGGCTGTGAACAAGTTTTACAAGTGGACATTTTCGTGGACATGAGGGATGTATATCACACGTGCAGCGTGACTCCCGCGTGGCTTTTTTAGGTTAGGATATGACTATTCCTTGATTATGTCTGAGAGGGATACACTTCACTCGAAATTATAGGAATAATGTGATCACCAATTTTACTGGGTTACTTTAACGTCCACTGAACACACTCGATTCACAATAATGATATGTAGCGAATAATAATACTGGGAGCGACTTTTATTCGACCATCCAGTGGAGCGCGCGCGCGCGATCGCCTGGAACATATGTTTACGTATCGATTTATTATATTTACTTCGCGTGTCATCAACGCCGCAATGGCGCTTCATGATATATATTAATATCTGGTCTTCTGTGGTGCTTGATTTCTTGAATTAATATTTTTTCGTTTCAAGTCGGTATTGCTTTTGTAGATGATGTGTATAATTATACATATAAAAAAATGTGAGAATGATATGTAAGGAACCAGAGATGATTTTTGCTATAGATAATAATGTAAGATGTCGATCAATATTCAAATTATATACAAATATATCTCAATCTTTGCATCCGGATTCGATTGGTGAGCATATGTTCATTCAGTACACAATGGAAGGTGAATATGTTCGAGATGAAATTTGAGAATATGAGATGGTCTAGTTACTGTACGTGTAATTATTGTCTAAGCAGACTTCCGTTATTCTGTTGGTGATTATCTTTCACGACGAACGATGTAGTGTTTGAACGCGAAATCATCATCTAAACATAGTTCTGTTAGCTCCCTGGTGCACATGTCTTAAGCGAGATGGTTTAGTGATAGAACGCGAAATCAATTTCTATGCAGAGTTTTAACATCTCCTCGGCAGTCATCTCCCATGAGGGATGGTTGAGTGAATGAAAAAACTCAAGGGATTGTCGGCAGTCACTAGATTCGATTAGATTCTTATATTTTGCGATAATTCGTAAGAGTGTCCTGTGAGTGCGTGCGGCTGTATATTATTTTTATCAATTGATTTTCAGGAAATTGAAAATGAATTCCGAACCTATGTATTAGTGAATGTTCTCATCGATGATATAAATCCATGCAAACATCATTCTTCACATACGAAAGTGATTATGATCATATTTTTCTTCAGTATACGATGAAATACGAATATACTTCTGATCATCTTCGCGATTGTTCATTGTTGCAATGGTTTCAGATCTGTTGCTAACAAGAGATGTTCAAATGTTATTTCGTGGTCAAAATATAAAATCTTACGATTGGCACTTTGCATTTTCGGAAATGATCAAGATAAGGAATAACTCATGAAATTCTGCGATTGAATCGATTTCAATCATATTATCTTTCGACGAGTTAGTTCAAGACATAAATTCATGGGAATATCGATTTTTACATCCAAAATCGATTATTATCATATTTCTTCTAGTACCTGATGGAATGTGAATATATTTGAGATGATATTTGAGAATATCAGACGGTTGAGCGCATGTACGTGTAATTATTGTCTGAGCAGACTTCTGCTTCTCTCTCGGCGGGTATCTTTTGAGACGCAAGGTGTAGTGTTTGAACCCGATATTATTATCTAAAGAAAACTGTGTCATCTCCTTGGTCGTTATTTTCTGAGCGAGATGGTTTAGTGATCGAAGGCGAAACCACTTTCTAAGGAAATTTCTTACATCTCCTCGGCGGTCATCCCCCACGAGAGATGGTTTAGTGGATAAACAACTCAAGTAATTGTCGGTAGTCACTAGATTTCATTGAATTCTCACATTTTGCGATAGTTTGTAAGAGTGTCGTGAGAGTGCGTGCGGCTGTATATTATTTCTATCAATTAATTTTTCAGGGGATTGGATATGAATTCTAAACCTATGCAGTAGTGAATGTTTCCATCGATGATATGAATCCATGAAAACATCATTCTCTACATATGAAAGTGATTATGATCATATTTTTCTAGTACACGATGGATTGTGAATACACTTTCGATTGTCTTCGAAATTGTATACTCGGGAGCAAGCTGAACTGTCCAAGCTCGACATCGCGCTGTCTCACTCGCACTCATGGATCGAGGTAGGAGAAAAAAGAGACAGAAAGATCGTGAAGTGAGCTGTTGGTGGACAATTCAGCTTGCTCCCCAGTGTACATTCCCCAATGGTTTCAGATCCGTTGCTAACGATAGATGTTCGAATGTTATTTCGTGGTGAAAATATGAAATCTCACGACTGGCACTTCCCATTTTTAGAAGTGATTGAGATAAGGAATAACTCATGGAATCCTGCGACTGAATTGATTTCAGTCATATCATTTCTCGACGAGATAGTTTAAGACATGAATTCATGGGAATATCGATTTTTACATCCGAAATCGATTATTATCATATTTCTTTATGTACCTGATGGAATGTGAATATATTTGAGATGATATTTGAGAATATCAGACGGTTGAGCGCATGTACGTGTAATTATTGTCTGAGCAGACTTCTGTTTTTCTCTCGGCGGGTATCTTTTGAAACGCAAGGTGTAGTGTTTGAACCCGAAATCATTATCTAAAGAGAACTGTGTCATCTCCTTGGTGGTTATTTTCTGAGCGGGATGGTTTAGTGATCGAAGGCGAAACCACTTTCTAAGGAAATTTCTTACATCTCCTCGGCGGTCATCCCCCACGAGAGATGGTTTAGTGAATAAACAACTCAAGTAGTTGTCAGTAGTCACTAGATTTCATTGGACTCTCACATTTTTCGATGGTTCGTAAGAGTGTCGTGAGAGTGCGTGTGGCTGTATATTATTTCCATCAATTAATTCTTCAGTGGATTGGAAATGAATTCTGAACCTATGTAGTAGTGAATGTTTCCATCGATTATATGAATCCATGCAAACATCATTCTCTACATATGAAAGTGATTATGATCATATTTTCCTAGTACACGATGGATTGTCAATACACTTCCGATTGTCTCCGAAATTGTACATTCCCCAATGGTTCCAGATCCGTTGCTAACGAGAAATGTTCGAATGTGTTTTCATGGTCAAAATATAAAATCTCACGATTGGCATTTTCCATTTTTGGAAGTTATTATGATAAGGAATAACTAGTGAAATTCTGCGATTGAATCGATTCCAATCATATCATCTTCCGAAGAGTAGGTCCAAGATATGAATTCGTGGGAATATCGATTTTTATATCCAAAATCGATCATTATCATATTTTTCCTAGTATGCGATGGAATGTAAATATATTTGAGATGATATTTGAGAGTATCATACGGTCGAGCGCATGTACGTGTAATTAGTGTCTGAGCAGACTTCTGTTTTCCTTATGACGGGTATCTTCTGAGACGCGAGGTATAGTGTTTGAACCCGAAATTATTATCTGAAGATAATTGTGTCATCTCCTTGGTGGTGATCTTTCAAGCGAGATGGTTTAGTGATCGGAGGCGGAACCACTTTCTAAGCAAATTCCTTTCATCTCCTCGGCGGTCATCTCCCATGAGGGATGGTTTAGTGAATATGAAACTCAAGTATTTCTCGGTAGTCACTAGATTTCATTGAATTCTTACATTTTGCGATAGTTCGTAAGAGTGTCGTGTGAGTGCGTGCGGCTGCATATTATTCTTATCGTTTAATTTTTCAGAGGATTGGATATGAATTTTGAACCTATGAAGTAGTGAATGTTCCCATCGATGATATGAATCCATGCAAACATCATTCTCTACATATGAAAGTGATTATGATCATACTCTTCCAGTACACGATGGATTGTGGATATACTTTTGATTATCCCCGAAATTGTACATTTCCCAATGGTTCCAGATCCGTTGCTAAGGAGAGATGTTCGAATGTTATTTCGTGGTCGAAATCTTAAATCTCACGATTAGTATCTTTCTATTGTTTGAAAATTATTAAGATAAGGGATAATGCATGAAATTCTGCGATTGAACTAATTTCAATCCTATGATTCTTCGACGAGTTAGTTCAAGACATGATTTCATGGGAATATCAATTTTTACTTTTCAAATCGTTTATGGTCATATTTTTTCTCAGTACACAGTGGAATGTGGATATATTCGAGATGATATGTGAGGATATCAGACGTTTCAGCGCA
Organism: Eretmocerus hayati; assembly: GCA_029851415.1. Lineage (NCBI taxonomy): Eukaryota > Metazoa > Arthropoda > Insecta > Hymenoptera > Aphelinidae > Eretmocerus > Eretmocerus hayati. Next base: position 63,708,552 of record CM056744.1, on the reverse strand, counting down.
TGTACGTGTAATTATTGTCTGAGCAGATTTCCGTTTTCCTTTCGGTGGTTATCTTTTGAGAGGCATGGTGTAGTGTTCGAACCCGAAATTATTATCTGAACAATATTGTGTCATCTCCTTGGTGGTTGTCCTTTAAGCGAGATAGTTTAGTGATCGAAGGCGGAACCATCTTCTAAGAAAATTTCTTACATCTCTTGGGTGGTCATCGCCAACGAGGGATGGTTTACTGAATGAAGAACTCAAGTAATTGTCGGTAGTCACTAGATTTGATTGAATTCTCATATTTCGCGATAGTTCGTAAGAGTGTCGTGTGAGTGCGTGCGCCTGTATATTATTTTTATCAATCGATTCTTTAGGGGATTGGGAATAAATTTCAAACCTATCTGGTAGTGAATATTTCCATCGATGATATTATCCATGCAAACATCATTCTCTACATATGGAAGTGATTATGATCATACTTTTCCAGTACACGAGAGATTGTGAATACACTTTAGATTACCTTCGCAATTGTACATTTTTGCAATGGTTTCACATCCGTTGCTAACAAGTGATGTTTGAATGTTATTTCGTGGTCAAAAGAAAAAATCTCACAATTGGCACTTACCATTCTTGGAAGTTATTAAGATAAGGAATAACTAATGAAATTCTGCGATTGAATTGATTTCAATCATATCATCTTTCGAAGAGTTAGTCCAAGACATGAATTCATGGGAATATCGATTCTTACATCCAAAATCATTTATTATCATATTTTTTCTAGTACACGGTGGAATGTGAATATATTTTAGATGGTATGTGAGAATATCAGACGTTTCAGCACATGTACGTGTAATTATTGTCTGAGCAGACTTCCGTTTTCCTCTCGGTGGTTATCTTTTGAGAGGCATGGTGTAGTGTTTGAACCCGAAATTATTATCTGAACAAAATTGTGTCATCTCCTCGGTGGTTGTCCTTCAAGCGAGATGATTTAGTGATCGAAGGCGAAACCATTTTCTAAGAAAATTCCTCACATCTCCTCGGCGGGCATCTCCCACGGGGCATGGTTTAGTGGATATGAAATACAAGTAATTGTCGGTAGCTACTAGGTTTTATCAATTTTTTATATTTTTCGATAATTCGTAAGAGTGTCATGTTAGTGCGTGCGGCTGTATATAAAGTTTTCATCAAGTAATTTTCCAGGGTATTGGGAATGAATTCTAAATCTATGTAGTAGTAAAGATTTCCATCGATAATATGAATCCATGCAAACATCATTCTCTACATATGGGAGTGATTATGATCATACTTTTCCAGTACACGATGGATTGTGAATACACTTTTGATTATCTCCGAAATTGTACATTTCCCAATGGTTCCAGATCCGTTGCTAATGAGAGATGTTCGAATGTTATTTCTTGGTCAAAATATAAAATCTCACGATTGGCACTTTCCATTCTCGCAAGTTATTAAGATAAGGAGTAACCCATGGAATTCTGTCATTGAATCGATTTCAATCATATCATTTTCCGAAGAGTTTGTTCAAGCGATGAAGTCATGAAAATATCGATTCCCACATCCAAAATCGATTCTTATCATATTTTCTCCAGCTTACGATGGAATGTGAATATATTTGAGATGGTATCTGAGAATATCAGACGGTCTGGCGCATGTACAGTACCCTCCAAAATTAATGGATAATGGATAGTCTCAGTCAATCAACGAAATCTCCAATGCAGTTCGTCGTATGGAAATTTTGAAAGAAGCATCTTGAAGATCACAAAAAAGTCTATCGATTCATGTGTTTCAAATATTTCAAAAGTTTTCTTTGGTCGGTCTCAGTCAACGGTGGAATTTCAAAAAACTCATCCATTAATCAATCACTCGTATTTTTGACGGGATCCATTCGATTTACAAAATTCTCACGATGTAGATCGTCCAAAAATCTACAAGTTTGGTTCTTCGTGAAACTTCCCTGCGACCCTCCCTATCTGACACACGAGCTCCGAAAGAAAGTTTCCTATTAACATGGGGTGCTCATGAAGATACCGACGCTGGCACTGGTTACATTCTCTCTCGCTCTATTCTGGTTCGAAATTGAATGAAAAAAATATCATAGCACATGATTTCGACGTGAAATGATCTCATTCTCCAGAATATTTGATCAGATTTTGTATCAGATCTGAGGTAACAAGGATTTCTCAAGTTCCATTTTCAAAATAGAAAAATCTCATGTTTCGTTCCCATGGGTCACACTTGAGACTCGATCTGATGAACTATTCTGGAAGATCAGATCATTTCACGTCGGGACCATGTGCCATGATATTTTTCCCATTCAATTTTGCACCGGCATAGAGCGAGAGGGAATGGAACAGGTGCCAGGCTCGGTATCTCCATAGGCAGTCTGTGTAATACAAATTTCTCTCTTTAAGCTCGTGGCTCCGGCGGGGAGGGTCGTAGGAAAATTTTACAAGGTACCAAACTTGTAGATTTTCAGACGATCTACAACATCCCGTGAGAATTTTTGCAATCGAATGAATCCCGTCAAAAATACAAGTGATTGATTAATGGATAAATTTTTAGAAATTTCAACGTCGACTGAGTCCAACCAAAGAATGCTTTCGAAATCTTTGAAACCCATGAATCGATAGATTCTTTTGTGATCCTCAAGATGTTCTTCTTAATAATTCTATACGACGAACCCCATTGAAGATTTCGTTGGTTGACTGAGACTATTCATTATCCATTAATTTTGGAGGGTACTGTACGTGTGATTATTGTCTAAGCAGACTCCTGTTTTTCTCTCGGCGAGTATCTTTTGAGACGCAACGTGTAGTGTTTGAACCCGAAATTACTATCTAAAGAAAATTGTGTCATCTCCTTGATGGTTGTCCTCCAAGCAAGATGGTTTAGTGATCGACGGCGGAACCACTTTCTGAGCAAATTTCTTACATCTCCTCGGTGGTCATCTCCCACGAGGGATCGTTTAGTGAATAAGGAACTCGAGTCATTGTCGGTAGTCACTAGATTTTATTGAATTTTTATACTTAGTGATAGTTCGTAAGAGTGCGTGCGGCTGTATATAAATTTTTCATCAATTATTTTTTCAGGGGATTGGGAATGAATTCTAAACCTATGGAGTAGTAAAGGTTTCCATCGATAATATGAATCCATGCAAACATCATTCTCTACATACGAAAGTGATTATGATCATATTTCTCTTCAGTACACGATGGAATGTGGATACACTTTTGATTATCTTCGCGACTGTTCATTTTCACAATGGTTTCAGATCTGTTCCTAACGAGAAATGTTCGAATGTTATTTTGTGGTCAAAATATTGAATCTCTTTAATCGAAAAATTGTGTGCAGTAATCACTTGTACATCTTAGAAAAATGAATCAATAAGGTCTCAACACATTTTTCGATACAAGATCGTCCGTTCCCGTAATAAACGTACTTTCGTCTGAGACTCGTATTAGAAACAAAAAGCTTTACATGAAAGAATATGTACATATGTTTCTTGTTCATCCTTTGAAGATCTACAAATATTCAATGTACATATTTTTTGATGAAATGTGTTCCTTTCGAGTTATGAGGTCGAAACCGTGAAAAATGACAGATAAAATACGAGTCTCAGACGAAATACGTTCATTACAGGAACAGGAGGTCTTATATGGAAAAGTGTGTGAGGGCCCTTCTTTGTTCATCGTTTCAAGTTCCACAAAAAGTTGCTCCACATATTTTTCGATAAAATGTGTTCCTTCCCAGTTTTTGAGGTTGAAAAAGGGGAAATGATCGAAAAACACGTTTTACCGCTTTTTTTAAAAAACGGCCCAAGTGGCGATTTTGATCCTTAGTAGGTTGTGATCCCACAGATGTCCCAAACCATATCTAACAAGAATCCCACTTGCTGTCGTCAGCCAAGGATAGACTTGGTTCAGGACCACCGTGATTATATAAAGGAAGTCGTGTCATCTCCCTGGTGGTGATTCTTTAAACGAGATGGTTTAGTGATCGAACGTGAAACCAATTTCTAAGTAAAGTTCTTACATATCCTCGGTGGTCATCTCCCACAAGGAATGCTTCAGTGAATAAGAAACTCAAGCAAACGTCGGGAGTCACTCAATTTTCCGAAATTCTTATAATTTCCGATAATTGTAAGAGCGTTTTACAAGTGCGTGCGGGTGTGTATGAATTTCTTATCAATCAGTTTTCAGTGAGTTGGAAATGAATTTCAAAATCTATGTAGTACATCCATCATATGAATCCATGCAAATATCATTTTCTACATATAAAAGCGATTATGATCATATTCTTCCTCAGTACGCGATGGAATTTCGAATATATTTTTGATTATCTTCGCTATCGTTCATTTTTGCAATGGTTTTAGATCTGTTGTTAACGAGAAATGTTCGAATGTCATTTTATGGTCAAAATATGAAATCTCACGATTAGCATTTTTCTATTGTTTGAAAATTATTAAGATCAAAAATAACTCAGAAAATTCTATGATTGGACTCATTTCAATCATATGGTTTTTCGACCAATTAGTTCCAGACATGAATTTATGGGAATATCAATTTCTACATCCGAAATCGATTGTGATCATTTTTCTTCCAGTACAGGATGGAACGTGAATATAATTGAGATGATATTTGAGAATATGAGACGGTGTAGTGCATGTACGTGTAATCATTGTCTAAGCAGACTACTGCTATTCTCTCTGCGGTTATCTTTCATCACGGATGTGTGACGTGGTATTTTTACCACCACAACTAATTTATATTCAACGGGACTCCTAACCTAAGATCGCAGGTAACACGCGCGCGAACGGCGAAACGGCTTCTGCAAATTCAGCAACTCCCGAACACAGCGTCACTTACCGTGTAAATTTACCTGAAAAATCGCAGAAAGGGGAGGGACGGAATCGCAATAATAATTCGGAATTATTTATGAAAATAAATTGGCCTCTATATTCTTTACGTTGCTTCTACGCGGTATGTACAGTTATCTACAACGAATATTAACCCGACAATAGTCCGCGTGACTCTAAGTTTTTCACTGATTGCTCATAGAATGTCTCTGAATATTCCTGCAAATACAAAAAAATAAATGCACTTCACTAGAAGGCCGTATCACTCTGTCCGATCACTCGCGAAATCTACCTGCACTCCGTAGAGTGCAGCTTGTCCGGTCCCTGCTCCGATATTCTTCCGCAATTTATTTGCTCCAAAATTTTCTAGTCCAAAATGGCCGCTCAGCAGCCCTCGCAACGCGCGCACAACGGCAAGTACCCAAAATGGCTTGTGCTCCGATGCTCGTTTGTCCGACGCGCTCGAGCAACAGGTGCACGATCACGCACCTGGCTCCTAGTCCAGCTATAGCTCGTCCGAGGTTCACTATGTCTCGTCCACGCGCGCCTCCTCCAGGAGGTCTGTCCTCGACACGAATTTTCTACCGCGCGCACGTCTTTCCAAGACGTCTTGTCCTCGAGCACGCGTCAAACTCCGCTAAATCGCTGCTCCGAATTCTCATACGCGACGCGGTTGCTGCTCCGGGTCCGCTGGTGTGATTTCTCAACGCGCGTACGTCACTTGGGGGACGTCTTGTCCACGAACACGCGGTGCACCAGCTCGCGAAGCCCCTCCAGGAGCCTGTCCAGTCCGCGGGCACGACGATTTGCCCTCCGCACGCGCGAGGCTCTTAGCGCACTCCCGACGAGAGAATCTAAAAAGATTTAGCAAAACCACTCACCGTTAGCTGCCATCGTCCTGGCTAGCGTATTTTTCCTCGTCCGAATTCTGCTGCTCTGACTATTTTTGGGGTCCACTACTACTCCCTTGGTCCACTAGGTCCTGAGCTCCTCGTCCTGGCAATACGGACTCCTGGAGGGACTCGCGTCTGGGCACGTGCTCCGAATTTTATTCGCGGGCGCGACTGGTACGTGTGGCCGGCACAAGAGGTGATCCACAAGTGTCACAATGGCTGCTTCTTCTTCACCAAGTCCGCGCCTTCGTCTTGACTGAAGTCAAGCCCTCTGATTGGTCCGTCCAATTTTACCGGAACACTAGCAGCGCCAACTGGCGGCTGAGCGCGCCAAATATTCAAGTCCAGTCCACTATACTTGTCCTATACAGTAGCTCAGATTCTACGAAATTCACTGCAAGCGCATCACTTGCAGTATCTACGGTCCTGATGCCTCCACCCAGAGAATATTCTGTCCCACTCACGCGCATGCACCGCTAAAATACACGCGGGGGCATCGCGCACTCGCGCTTGCCGCAACTCCACGCTTTCACCTCGTATAGTCCTTATACATGTCCGTGTATATCTATATCTAGTCCGTATTGCCGCAGTATATCTATATATACTCGCGGCCGCCCAGAGCATAGTAATATCAAGTCCGCATGGCCGCAGTATATCTATTTATATGCTGCGCACAGTCCCATTGCAACATACTCATGTGTGCACAGCCCTAATTACATGTAAATGTCGTCCGCATGTCCAAATTGGCCCAGTGACCGCTGTCCAGGTGATCGTCCGTCAGATTTTCGTGGCCACTAGCACCCGGGTGTGGCCCGGATTTACATGCCCGCAGCGCCGCCACATCTCGTCCACCGCCAGTCAGCTGTCTGCTCTGGCCGCGCGCACCGGCCTGTCCGTCGTCGCCGTCGTCCGCTGGGTCACCCGGGCCCCTCCGCGTCCATGCGATGGTCACCCGAGCGGGGGGTGTCCCTCACAGTGTTATTCCAATGTGCGCGGGTGTATGGTGCACCAGGTACACGATGTACCTGTGTACAAGTGGTGCGGTGGTACATAACCCCATTGCTACATGTCTGCTCGCTGCCCCGGGCTGCAGCGGATGGGGCAATCGCCTGGATGGCTGGCAGCCCGGGGAGCGCATCACCAGAAGGGCCACCCGTCTGCTGCCTGCTGCCGTCGTTACCCGGGGCCCGTGTGCCGTCCGCACCATCTCTCCGCGCCCTATAACCACGTGCGCGTTGTATGGTGTGTGTAGCACTAGGTGCGTCGTCAGCGCGGTGATCTCGTGGGTGGTGTAGTGTTGGGGGTGGTGCGCGGGTGCAGCAATTATCCGTCCTGCACTTCGCGGTATCAATCGCGAGCACAACATGCGCGAGGTCTTGTACTCTCGCTCACGGGTGAGCGAGAGTCTAGTCCACGTTTCTCGTCGTCGCCTGCATCCGCGATGCGTGGGTGCTGCCCACGGTCCTCGTCTCGTCCAGCCATGCCAGGCTGGGTCATAGAAGGGCTTCGTGGCCCTTAAGCGCCCGCTGGCCCGCCCCGCTGGCTAGCTCGTGTCCGTCGGCTGCTGGTCCTTGCAGCCTCCCAGGGTAGGGCTGCAGCGCTAGCCCGGGTGTAGGCCGGGTGCTCGGTATGCAGGCATACCCACACCTGCAGCATCCGCGTATCTCTCCCGTTGCTCGCCGTGGTCGATCCCTCAAGCCAGCACCTCGACAGAAGGGAAGTTTCAGGGTTAATACTTATTCTGTATGCCGGCTGGCTTGAGGCGGCGACGAGAGGTTTCCACATTTTCGGCTGTGACGGCTTGCCCGTCACAGATGGTGTAGTGTTTGAACGCAAAATTATTATCTAATCAAACTTATGTCATCGCCCTGGTGGGTATCTCTTAAGCGAGATGGTTTAGTGATCAAACGTGAAACCAATCCCTCAGTAAGGTTCATTCAGCTCTTCGGTGGTTATCTCCCACGAGGGATGGTACAGTGAACAAGGAACTCAAGTACTTTATCGCTATCTTTATATGCATTTAAGTACATTATCTTCATTCTTACAAGTTTTATCCAAAATTTGTGACTATCAAACCTATCAACCATTTTCAATCTCTCAGTCTTTGTACAGTTCATGAAAAGCATGTTCAGAAAACGTCCCAAAGCTGTTGTAAATTCGTAATAAGTTCTTCAACATTTTTTTCGATAAATTATGGGTAAAAGTGTACTTAGCACCAACATTTGCGTTTAGTCGCGATCTTCAGCGATTATCTCTCTCTCTCTGTAGATAGTTTATTGATTTAACGCAAAACCAATTCTTGAGCAACGTTCTCCCATCTCCTTGGCTGTTATCTTCTACGAGAGATGATGTAGTGATTAAGGAACTCAAGTACTTCATCGTTATTTTCATAAGCTTCTGAGTACGTTATCTTTATTTTTACAAGTTTTATTAAAATTTGTGACTATTAAACCTTATGCGTAAAACTGTATTTTTTACCAAACTTTGACTCTTTATTAGAGTCTCTATCGGAAATTCGTGATTATTGAATCTACAACTCACCTCCCGTTTCTCAGTTCCTTTACAGTTTGTGAAAGGCATGCTGAAAGATTGTCCCACAGCTATTTTAAATTCATAATAATTCGTTCAACATTTTATTTGATAAACTACGCATAAAAGTGTATTTCTCACAAATTTGTGCGTTAAGTTATGTTCTCGAGTGATTATTCCCAGGATTTCTCCCCTGAGACGGTTGAGTGATTCAACGTGAAACTTATTTCCGAGCAAGGTTCTTACATCTCCTCGGCGGTGATCTCCCACGAGGGATGGTTTAGTGAACAAGAAACTCAAGTACACTAATATTAATTTCATAAGGTCTCAAGTACATTATTCTCATTCACGTGAGTCTCTATTGGGAATTTGTGATCATTACATCTATATCTCACCTTTGATTTCTTAGTTTTCTTACAGTTTGTGAAAGGCATGCTCAAGAATTGTCCCACAACTATTGTAAATCTATGATAATTCCATTATTTGCACCAATCCAGCGCCGTAATGGCGTTTCATAATATTCATCAATATTTGGTCTGTAGTGGTGCTTCATGACTTCTATAGTGTGTGTATATGTTGGTATATGTTCATGCGAAATTTTGTTTAAGTAAAGTTTTGATATCTTTTCGATTGTTATCTCCTAAGAGGGATGGTTAAATGTTTCGATGTGTAATCATTACTAGAGTTGAGTTTTGTTCTCCGGTGGTTATCTTTCCTCCAAGACGGTGAAGTAATCAAACGCGGAACTAATTTCTTGGTATTCACCTTCTAAGTGAGCGGGTGTGGCGATCGCATGTGAGACTAATTTCTAAGCAAAGTTCTGATTCCTCTCAGTGGATTCCTCTCATGAGGGATGGTTCAGTGTTCGAAAGCAAATTTATTATCCAAGCAGAGTTTTTTTTCCTAGTGGATATGAGATAGTCTAGCGTATGCACGTGAAATGATTGTCTAAATAGATTTCCGCTACTTTCTCGGCGATTATTTTTCACGACGGACAGTTCAATGTTCGAGCGTGAAATCCTCAGCTAAACAAAGTTGTGTTATTTTTCTGGTGATTATCTTTTACGTGAGATGGTTTAGTGTTCAAACACGAGACCAATTCTTAAGCAAAGTTCCACCATCTTCTCGGAGGCCATATCTCTCACGAGGGATGATTTATTGGATAAGCAAATCAAGGAATCGTTGGTAGTCACTAGATTTTATGAATGCTCAATTTCGCTCATATTATGATATTAGATTATATGAGGTTGTCGGATGATTGTTATACTCGATTTATGGAAATTATATTAAGGTTTGAATAATCAGATTATAATCAGTTGTTTTAATATAGATATTGATGAAATATTTAAATTTGTAGATTTTTTGTCCGATATTTTAAATCAATATCTTATTGTTTTAAGTCGGTATTGCTCTGCGAATAATGTGTAAAATAATGTAAAAAGAGAAATGTGAGAATAATATGTAATAAACAAGAGATGATGCTCGCTATAGGATAATGTGAGATTCTGATCAATATTCATACTATATACGTGTATTTTTCTCTGCATTACAGGGTTGAGACTGTCCTTCCATTCGACTTCTAACCATTCTTTCGATAATATCCATGATCTGATTAAATTTGAATTCATTGACGAACATTGTAAAAGCTATGGAAATTATCGGAACTTGAAGAAAAAAATTTTAAATTTCAATGTTTTTGTGGTTTTGTATTCGAATGGAACGCCTGCATTGAAATATTTTGAATATATATTGAATATTGATATGATCTCATTTTTCAAAGAAATTTATATAGATTTTTGAAATTGATGTAGTTTTTCCTATATATTTAAATTTAACTATTGGAAATTTTACATCAATTTTTCACCATTTGATTCATCAGTGAGTTGGAAATCAATTTCCAATTTTTGTATTAATGATAGTGTTCATTGATAATACGAATTAATTCAAATATTATCTTCTACATATGGAAGTGATTATCATTGTATATTTCTTTAGCATATAATGGAATATTGATACATTTTTTGGAATAATTATCTTGATTGTGTCTTTATTTGAATTGTCAAGAATTTTTATCCATATTGATATTATAACAATTGAGCATCATCATATATATATGATATGTATATAAGTGGTGATGGTTTTGGTTTGGATATAAAATTTAGCTTTGATTATACTACAAGAAGTTAATAGAATACTTCTGGATACACAATATTTGTTGTATGAATTACTATTCCTTTTTCTCCTGTTTTATGATTTTCTATTGATTGTGTATTCAAAGAATTATTTTCCAATTCGATTCTTAGATTTGTATCGGAAGTTACTCTTGATATTGTGACATATAACTGACCATGAGCCAAAACTGGAATAGGTAAATATACACCTACTTCCTCGAACGATTGCCCTCGTGATTTGTTTATTGTCATTGCGAATGCTAATCTTATAGGAAACTGTCTTCTCTTCTTTCTGTAAGGTAGATCGTTTTCTATTGGTTTTTATCAATTCTAGGTTTTTATCAATCCTAGGTGAATCTTGATATCTCCCATTTAATATTTTAGCACATATCGTATATTGTTTGATTTCTATGATGATAAGTCTTGCGCCATTACATAACCCTTCTGATGGATTCGTATCTCATCTTTTCGGTTCACCACTTTTAGGTGAAGGATTTTCAAATCCGCGTGCATGTTAATGTTATTACTCTGTATAATACAATTCACTATCATCCTTATTCTATCAGATAAATTAACTTGTCGTTCACCTGTTCTGCTTTTTAAAGGTTATTTCCTTAGAACTCTACACTACTACTTCGGTTATGAATCCACTGGTTTGACAAGATCATCAGGATTCGATTTGTCGAAAAGTGAAGAAAACTCAGGATTATTGCAGTCAGATCCTGTTCGATATGATTCTCAATTATCTGAACCTGTACCAGCTCTCAAAAGGTACTTGAGAAGTAAAATAAATACTTGTCAAATGAATTGTCGGAGATTTATAACTAGACTATCTTAGCCCTTCTATAGTCTGTGAACGGCATGTTCAAGAATTGTCTTACAGTATTGTAAATTTAGAACAATCCTCTCAATATTTTCCTCGGCGGTTATCTACCACGAGGGATGGTTTAATGAACGAAAAACTCAAGTAATTGTCGGTCGTCACTAGATTGTCTTTTACTTCTATATTCTTCGATAATTCTCAAGAGCGTCGTGCAAGTGTGTGTGGGAGTGTGTGTTACTTGCGTAAATGTGAGTTTTACCTCGATTTCTATTATTAGAGGCAGCGCAGTAGACCCTCATTGCGCTTGAATGACATTATTATTGCGATCCAACTATGTGCAGGAATCGGCTCTCGTATCTCGTCTTTTCGGTTCACCACTTCTACGTAGGAGATTTTCAAATACGCAAGAGTGTATTTCTCGCCAGTACCTGCGATAAGTTGCGTGCTTTAGTGATCATCTCTCACTCTAGATGGTTTGGTTATCTAACGCAAAACCGATTTTTGAGCAAAGTTTTCACATTTTCTCGCTGCTCGTCTCCCATGGGTGATGGTTAAGCGAAAAGGGAACTCAAGAAATCGTCAGTAGCCACTAGATTTTCTTTAATTCCTATACTTTTCGATAATTCTTGAGAGAGTCGAGCCCGTGCGTTTGGGTCTGTGTGATTTTTGCGTATGTGTGAGTTTTATCCCGATTTCTACTATTAGAGGAGGCTCCGTTCACTCTCATTGCGCTTGAGTGACATGATCATTGCTATCTAACTATGCGCAGGGATCGGTTCTCGTGTCTCAATTTTTTTGCACACCACATTCAGTGTGAAGATCTTCGAATCCGCATGCATGTTGCCGTAATAACTATTTATAATGCAATTCACTATCATACTTGATTCTATCAGATAAATGAACTCATCGTTCACCTGTTCTGCTTTTCAAAGGCGACTTTCTGAGAGCTATACACTAGTACTCCAGTTATGAATCCACTGGTTTCACAAGATCATCAGAATCCGATTTGTCGGAAAGTGAAGGAAACTCAGGATTACCGCAGTCACATCCTGTTCGATATAATCCTAAATTATCTGAACCTGTACCAGCTCTCAGAAGGTACTTGGAAAGTGAAACGAATACTTGTCAGATAAATTGTCGGAGAATCATAACTGAACTATCTCAGTCCTCCTATAGTCTGTAAACGGCATATTCAAGAATTGTCTCACAGTATTGTAAATTTATAACAATCCTCTCAATACTTCCCTCGATACAACATTCGTGAGAGTGTATTCCTCACCAGTACTTGCGGTAAGTTGCGAACTTGAGTGATCATCTCTCACCTTAGATGGTTCGGTGATCTATCGCGTAACCGACTCCTGAGCGAAGTTCTTACATCTCCTCGGCGGTTATTCACCACTCGGTATGGTTTAGTGAACAAGGAACTCAAGTTACCGTCGGTCGTCACTAGATTTTCTTTTATTTCTATATTTTCCGATAACTCCCAAGAGCGTCGTGCGCGTGCGTTTGGGTCTGTGTGATTTTTGCGTATGTGGGAGTTTCACCCCGATTCCTACTATGAAAGGCAGCTCAGGACACTCTCATTGCGCTTGTGTGACATGATTATTGCTATCTAACTATGTGCAAGGATCGGTTCTCGTATCTCATTTGGTTGGTACACCACATTCAGTATGACGATCTCCGAATCCGCATGCATGTTGCCGTAATTACTATGTATAATGCGATTGACTATCATACTTGATTCTATCAGATAAATTAACTTATCGTTCACCTGTTCTGCTTTTCAAAGACAATTTTCTTAGAACTATACACTAGTACTCCAGTTATGAATCCACTGGTTTGACAAGATCATCAGAATCCAATCTGTCGAAAAGTGAAGGAAACTCAGGATTATTGCAGTCAGATCCTGTTTGATATAATTCCAAATTATCTGAATCTGTACCAGCTCTCAAAAAGTACTTGGAAAGTAAAACGAACACTTGTCAAATGAATTGTCGGAGACCTATAACTAATCTATCTTAGTCCTCCTATAGTCTGGGAACGGCATGTTTAAGAATTGTCTCAATCTTCCCAATATTCTCCTCGATACAACATACGTAAAAATGTATTTCTCACCAGTACTTGCGGTAAGCTGCGTACTTCAGTGTTCATCTCTCACCTTATTAGATTCAGTGATCTAACGCGTGACCACTTTCTAAGCAGAGATCTTACTATTCCTTGGTGGTTATCTACCACGAGGGATGGTTTAGTGAACAAGGAACTCGAAGAACCGTCGGTCGTCACTAGATTTTCTTTTATTCCTATAATTTCCGATAACTCCCAAGAGCGTCGTGCGCGTGCGTTCGGGTCTGTGTGATTTTTGCGTGTGTGTGAGTTTTATTCCGATTTCGACTATTAGAGGCAGCTCAGTTCCCTCTCATTGCGCTTGAGTGACATGATTATTGCTATTTAACTATGTGCGGGGATCGGTTCTCGTATCTCATTCTTTCGTACACCGGATTCAGTGTGACGATCTTCGAATCCGCATGCATGTTGCCGTTATTACTATGTATAATATAATTTACTCTCATACTTCATTCTATCAAATAAATTAACTTACCGTTCACCTGTTTTGCTCCTCAACGTGATTTTCGTGGAACTTCACACTACAACTTTAGTTATAAATCCACTGCTTTGACAAGATTCTCAAAATCTGATTTGTCGGAAAATGAAGGAAACTTAGGATTATTGCAGTCAGATTGTATTCGATTCAATTCTAAATTGTCTCAACTTGTACCAGCTCTCAAAAGGTACAATTGGGAGCAGTCTGAACTGTTCACACTGCAGCCAACTTAAAAATCACTCTCCCATGCTATTACCATAGGAGAGAGACCTTTAAGTTGGCTGCAGTGTGGACAGTTCAGACCGCTCCCAAGTGTACTTGAAGAGTAAAACGAACACTTGTCAGATGAATTCTCGGAGAACTATAACTAAACTATCTTAGTCCTCCTATAGTCTGTAAACGGCATCTTCAAGAATTGTCACATAGTATCGTAAATTTATAATAATCCTCTCAATACTTTTCTCGAAACAACGTCCATAAGAGTGTATTCCTCACCAGTACTTGCGGTAAGTTGCGTACTTCAGTGATTATCTCTCACTTTAGATAGTTCGGTGATCTAACGCGGAACCAATTTTGAAGCAAAGTTCTTACACCTCCTCGTCGCTTATCACCCACGAGGGATGATTTAGTTATCAAGAAACTCAAATAGTCGTCATAACTGACCTTTCTTAGTCCGTTTCTAACCTGTGAAAGGCATGTTCAAATATTGTCTCATAGCTATTGTAGATTTGAAATAATTCTCTCAATTCTTTTCTCGATACAACATCTGTACGAGTGTTTCTCTCACCAGTAACTGCGGTAAGTCGCGTTCTTTAGTGATCATCTCTCACCTTAGATAGTTTCGTGATCTAACGCTAAACCAATGTCTAAGCAAAGTTTCCCCATCTCCTTGACGGTTATCCCCGACGAGCGATAATTAGTGAACAAGAAACTCAAGTAATCGTCTGTGGTACTAGATTTCCTTTTATTCCTATATTTTCCGATAATTCTTAAGAGCGTCGTCCGCGTGCGTGTGGGTGTGTGTGATTTTTGCGTGAGTATGAGTTTCATCTCGATTTCTATTAGGGAAGGCACTTCAGTACACTCTCATTGCGCTTGAATCGTGTTATTATTGCCATTTAACTATGTGTAGCAATTGGCTCTCATATTTTTTATTCTTGATACACCACTCTCAGTGTGAGGATTTTCAAATACGCATGCATGTTGATGTTATTACCATGTGCCATATAATTTACTATCATACTTGATTCTATCAGATAAATTAACTTATCGCTCACCTGTTCTGCTTTCCAAAGGGTATTTACTGAACTTTCTTAGTCTTTTTATTGTCTGTAAAAGTTATGCCCAAGAATTGTCTCACAGCTATTGTAAACTTGAAACAATTTTCTAAATTTTTTTCTCGATGCCACATCTGTAAGAGTGTATTTCTCACCAGTAACACCGGTAAGTCGCGTTCTTCAGTGATCATCTCTCACCCTAGGTGGTTTGGTGATCTAACGCGAGATCAATTTCTAAGCAAAGTTCTTACATCTCCTCGGCGCACTACCGGCAGTCCGGTAAATGTTGTGCCATTGAGCCCATATGATTACATGCATTTAGTGGCACAGTCACGGGTTTCTTGCCGTGCGGCGGTTATCTCCCACGAGGGATGATTCAGTGCACCAGAAACTCAAGTAATCGTCAGTAGTCACTAGATTTCTTTTGTATTTCTATATGTTTCAATAATTCTCAAGAGCGTCAGGAATTGCAGGAATTAGCTCTCGTATTTCATCTTTCTGGCACATGACTTCCAGGGTGAGGATTTCCAAATACGTATGGATATTGATGTTATCACTAGCGATGTCTAGAAGATGTTCTTTCGCCAGCCGTCTTGTTAATCGTATTTTTGAGAATATATCCACATTTCACGATGTATACAGTGGAGTAGTTCATCTCTACTTCGAGGCAGGCTGGAGATCCTCAGAAATCTTCCGGGCTTATCCCTAGGAATAATCAGCTAACAAGGAAAGCATCACGTCTGCGGAACACGGATCTTGACAAAGATGTGTGAATCATTTTGTTCCGGTGAGAAGTGGAGGTGTCTCCAAGGGTTTAATCCAATGACCCTCCCATCACGAGAAACAGCTATGGAGGTTAGCATTGTCAGTATATCTATGTATGTGTCATCTTAACATGGGTCTATATGGACAATGCTAATCTTCATGTCTGTATCTCGGGATGGGAGGCCCAGTGTATCGAACCCTTGGAGATACCTTCATTTCTCACCGAAACAAGATGATTCCCAGAGTTTCATCAAGATCCGTGTGCCGCAGACCTGATGCTCTCCTTGTAAGTATATTCTTTTAATTTTGCTTAAGTTGAATTCTTAGATAAGTATTTTCCATATGATTGAGTCTTATTCATCAATTTCCAAGAGTTTGTATGATAATCTCTGACATTTTCTAACCTATAACGTATAAGAGTTTGTCTTATTTGTCAATTAATCTCTTGGAGTATTGACTAAAGTTATATTATTGAGATCACTTTAACGAAATAGTTCAAAGATTAAATACTATATATATATATATCCACTTCTCTAATTTTTTTTGAGAGATCCACATAATTAAAACCAAGTAAAGTAATTTAAGTTTTGTCCAGGTCATGATAGGATGGATTTGTCATGAATTTCAATTTATTGTCTTGAAAATTAGGAAAGTTCAAAATACACTCATTCGTAAATCTTTGAGTTTTAGCTGAGAGAACAATAAGAATAGTGGTACGCTTTACTTTAATCGGTAATCCTAGGAGATTTTTCTTTCAGATTTTCTCCATATATAGACCATTTGTATTTCATTTATGTTTTATTATAATGAAATATTGAAACATCGATCATGTCATCCCATTGTATAATTTGAAGATTTCATTGTCAAGATATCAGTTGATTTCGAAATTTACGTCACTATCTAGTTTCTTCTGTTATTTGTATGAAATTCTAGAATTTTCACGCACATTACTCACTTTTCATTTCACCATATTTTTATATCATTAATCTACCAATTAATTTATGTTCATTTATATAAATTTATTCTTTACGTATGATTTGTTCAAAGTTTATACTTGATATTCTGATTGATGTATTATGTTGTTCAATTTCTTTCATAAATTGTTACAATGAATTTATGGGGAAATCAATTAATTTATTTACCTTGAGGTGGTAGCTATACCTACAGTGCCGCAGCGAGCGTCGGCGAGCGAGGCCAACGCGCTAGTTCGGTTATAACTTTGATGAGGAACAACTCCAAAAGGATGCATTTTACGCGAAAAAATAAGAAGACCAATTTTGTAGATCGTTTAGGGATCTACAAATAACCTTCACACAAATTCTCCCGAAAAACCAATATTTCCCGACTTATAATGGAAAAACCGAGAGAAGGACGGAAAAATGCATGATTTCATTGTTTATTAACGCCTCCCCCCAATTTCCGAACAATCATGAGGAGCTTACTTACTCGACTATACAATACTAGTTCAAGTATACTCGTCATCGTTATAGGTCCATAGTCTTGCAAATAGAAATGTAATATGGATCCCTGGGCCTTGGCGGCAATGCACAGATCGCTCCGCGGGCTCAAAGGATGAGTTATCTGCATCACAATCAATTGCTATGATTCGTGTTATTGCAGAACTCGTGGAACCTTGATTCAAACTCTGGATTTTGGATCGGTTGTGAGCGTATCGAATGCAGAATCTCTGAATTGAATGCATGAGAATTTCTTGGTTTATCTCGATACCAACGCACGAAGCTCTCTCTCACAGTTTGACAGGTGGAGAATGGCAACTATTTAACTCATCACTGAGCATCGTTTCTTTGCAGCGATATCAGGAACCAGACTACAATACGAATCCAAGAATACTCGTATTCGTCATAGGTCCATAGTCTTGTGAATAGAAATGACATATGGATCCCCGGGCTCTGGCGGCAATGCACAGACCACTCCGTGGGCTCAAATGATGAGTAATCTACATGATAATGAATTGCTATGATCCTCATGATTGCAGAACTCGCGAAACCCCGATTCGAACTCTAAATTTTGCATCGGTTGTGATCGCGTTGGATGCTGGGTAGCGTGATTCAGGGACCCATAATTTATTTTTTTAATATTGAAACAATCCACAAAGCTCCCTAACAGTTCGAATCAAGTGAGAGAGCAACCGTCAGACTCATTACTCCGTACTGATATTTCCTGCAGCGATGTCAGGAAATAGACTACAGTACGATTCCGAGAATACTCCTGATTGTCATAGGGGCATAGACTGAATGAAAATGTTTCATGGACCCCACGGGGTCGATTCTAGATTTCGGTCTAGACCAGTCGCGCAGGTCTAGTGACCATAATTTGTCGAGGTAGCGCGCGACCTGCGCGTTGATTCGCGATTTCGTCGTTCCTTGCTCCGCGAACCTTGAGTTAGGTTAGCTCGTATATGGCTGCGTTTTGCGGTTTTATGGTCCGCTGTATACGTGATTGTTGTCAAATAAACATAAATAAATGTTTATTTGACAATCATGACCATGCTGTTGTCCGGCGTGAGGTTGAAGAGTGTTGATGAAATATCTCCATCAATGAGAGTTTCATCTCTTTTTGATCAAACATAATTGACTGTCGTGATGCTGTAAAAATGAAACATTTTTTGGCGAGCTTTACTGTCCCATACAGCATGACAACATTCAATCATATTTGATCAAAAAGAAATGAAACTCTCACTGATGGAGATATTTCATCAACACTTTGACTTTTTCACTCTTCAGACTTTACTCACGCCGGATAACAGCATGGTCATGATTGTCAAATAAACATCCATTTATGTTTATTTGATAACAATCACGTATACAGCAGACCACAAAACCGCAAAACGCAGCTACTTATACGAGCTAACCTAATTCAAGGTTCGCGGAGCGAGGAATGATGAAATCACGAATCAACGCGCAGGTCGCGTGCTACCTCGACAAATTCTGGTCACTAAACCCGCGCGACTGGTCTAGACCGGAATCTAAAATCGACCCCCTGGGCTTTGACTTTTAGTGATCGCGGTCTACGCAGATCCGCTAGATGTTCACGCACGTGAAGTGTACCCCCGTACTTCGGAATGAGGATAGAGCGGATCCCACGCCACTGTCGCGTACGCGAAAACAGAAGTGCTTCGCGTACGCGAACGTGTCAGCTCCTCGCTCGCGCAAAATTCTCGGCACGGTGCCTTGCAATGTTTCCGCTTTTGCGAAATTATTGGCGCACGCGTGATAGTGGATCGTGTACCTAATATTTGAGTATTTCGCTTTTCACGTCAGCGTAAGTGAATGTGGTCTACGCAGACCCGCTAGATGTTCGCGCACGCGAAAGGTGACCTCGTACTTCGAAGTCGGGATAGAGCGAATCTCACGCCACTGGTGCGCACACGAAAACAGAAGTGCTTCGCGTACGCGAAAGTGTCTTCACCTCGCTCACGCGAAATCTTCGTGAGGTTGTCTTGCAACGTTATTGCGTACGCGGAAATTCTCACGCACGCGTATTAGTGTTTCGTGCACCCAGCAACTGAGTATTTTGGTTTTCATGTCATCGTTACAGAATGTGGTCTACGCAGACTCGCTAGTTGTTCGCGCACGCGAAGTGTACCGTCGTACTTCGGATTGAAGATAGAGCGAATCTCACGCCACCGTCGCGTACACGAAAACGGAAGTGCTTCGCGTACGCGAAAGTGTCTTCTCCTCACTCGCGCGAAATTTTCGGCAGGTTGCCTGCAACGTTATCGCGTACGCGGAAATTCTCACGCACGCGTATTAGAGTTTCGTGCACCCAGCAACTGAGTATTTTGGTTTTCATGTCATCGTTACCGAATGCGGTCTACGCAGACTCGCTAGTTGTTCGCGCACGTGAAGTGTACCCTCGTACTGCGGATTGAAGATAGAGCGGATCCCACGCCACTGTCGCGTACACGAAAACGGAAGTGCTTCGCGTACGCGAAAGTGTCCTCTCCTCGCTCGCGCGAAGTTCTCGGCAGGTTGCCTGCAACGTTTCGCGTACGCGGAATCTTTCGCGCACGCGTATTAGTGTTTCGTGCACCCAACAACTGAGTATTTTGGTTTTCATGTCATCGTTGCCGACTGCGGTCTACGCAGACTCGCTAGTTGTTCGCGCACGCGAAGTGTACCCTCGTGCTGCGGATTGGAGATAGAGCGGATCCCACGCCACTGTCGCGTACGCGAAAACAGAAGTGCTTCGCGTACGCGAACGTGTCTTCTCCTCGCTCACGCGGAATTTTCGTCAGGTCGCCTTGCAACGTTATCGCGTACGTGGAATTTTCCGCGCACGCGTATTAGTGTTTTTTTTTTGTGTTTCCCGCGCACACGGAAATTTCCCACCTTCTCCAGATACTTTGTCAGCTTCTCAATTATACGATTACGAGAAAAAGTTCTCTTTCTTCCTATCTGGGGAATTCAGCGTACGCGAAAGAAGCTTCTCGCGGGCCCTACAGTGGACGTCGTTACGCGTGGAGTAACAATCATCGATATCCCACAGGGCGACGAATCTCTCAATTTGACAATACGAGACTTTGTGTTGGAGGAAAAGCCCCGAAGTTTATCAAGAGATAAAGTGAAAGAGTCATTTCACGTTGTTTACATAGGTAAAATCATATCGTGAACCATCATCTCCGTTCATGCGAATTACCCAAAAGATGATCTGCACTGCGGAAAGGGAAAATGAACACCTGATAGATTGTCGAAATTAGCATACGCGAGTATGAACTAAAATGTTATGGTTGACGCTGAAATCGCTGTCGTGCATGAGCGAGTTAGACCATAGCGTACGCGAGGCTCATGTTGAAAAGGAAAGGAAAAAAACGGGATCAGTACAATTTCTTACAAACGCGATGATTCAGTAATTGAGCGCGCGCAAAGAATGATGTGATGTATCATACGATTTATCGCGTACGCGAAACCCAACTCCATTGACTCACCTCAACAGCACTAATCTCTGGCACTTAAGTAGAGGATCACTGACGAAACTCCAAATCAGGTCGATTGAATCAGCTAATCCCCTAGCCTAAGTGAAGAAATGAGGCATATGACCTCTTGCGAGCAAAAGGGTCACTCGGAGAACTCAAAATACCTCGATCCGCATTGGGTCCGCTACCTTGTCCGCACTGAGCCTCCGCGGACGACAGCTCAAGCCACGCATCACAGCAGAAAATAAACATTCCCAACGAGGCAATTCGACAGGAATGGTCCTCGAACGACGAAAAAAATTAAACACAACACAAGCACGTGGCATCATCTCGCATAAGCCGGTCGCGGGCCATGCAATTGGTGCACCGAAAACATGGCCCGCAGCAGACACATCGCATCATCTGTACCGCGTTATCTGCTACGAGATTTCTGCTACGATACAGTGTATGGCCGCAGGGGTTCCACTGTGTAAAAAAGTTGACTTCAGAGCGCATCATCTTGCCCCGCGTGGAAAAAAAACAATCCGCCCCCCGTTATTGGGAAATAACAACCGCGTATACCGAAGTTCGACGACAAATTGGCGCGTGGTCATGTTTACAGTTGTGTACTTACTCACGCTCTCGGTTTGTTGAAGTTATCCTGCATGCTGCGGAGGCCGAAAAGAATCGGAAAATGTAAGATTGAGTGCGGGCGTGCGGGTTATAAGATTAGGTATATAGCGAGATACAAGATATTGTTACGAATTGGATAAGTAAAATTAAAGTGGCTAGCAGATTGAGCTTTGTGAAAGGTTGCAGCTCCACATCCAGGTTTTTTCTCAGCTGATTTGATTGTATGTGATGTTTCAGTTGAAAATAAACTGAAAAGTTCCAAAAATTTGTGGTTTGGAATGTGTGAGCCCACCATGTGTCCATCAAGGTTTTTAAAGGATGAGCACATTGTCATGTCTGATCTCCAGATCATAGTATTAGCAGATCTATTTACAAGACTTCATCAGGCAATAAAAATCATTGAATACCAGATGAGTATTGTGTTATTGATATTTCAGTGCTATACAGTCATTTCATGATGAATTTGATTCTTTGTGTAAAATACTTCATGTCTTCCAGGTGGCTCGCCCTGTGACTATCCCTCAGTGCGACAAGTATTTCAACAGAATCTAGAATTTGAGCCAGTTATTTCATACCCATGTGCACCCAATATGAAAATAGCCTCATGATAGCAAAGATTTTTTGCTGCCAACTATTGAAGTGCTGCAGGACGAACAATTTCAATTAGTTGATGGAGTCATGAATATCATTCGTTCAGAACAGATTGGCCCTCATTAAGAAGTGCCAAATATAACTCACATCTATTCTTGACTGCGGGTAATGATTTTAGTAATTTAGATCATCCAATTCTCTCAACTTGTGAAATCTAAAGTAAAACTGTATTTCAGAAATCATTTGAATCGTTCTTGAAGAGAGTCAGTTAATATCGTCAGGGTCAATCTTAAGCTCAAAGGAGCACACGGGTTGGATGGTAAGTAGCTCCATCATAATTCAAGTTATGAGGAAAAAGAGTTAGCTGCACAAGTTATCATATTCTTGCAACTTGTGATAAGCCAAGTTATGCCAAAAACGATGAAATATGCATCAGTATTTTCAAATTGCTACATTATCACAGGACTGGGCAAAGTTCAATCGCAAGCTTTGCTTATACTCAAAGTTACAAATAGTTGGAGTATAATTGGACTAGATGGATAGTGCACTGTGGTATGAATTATATGAGTTGACATTCATCAAATCGTCTTGGTGAAAATCGTTGTGAAGATTCCATACATGTGGCTTTCTTTCACTATAATTATCAGAACTGCAACGAGTGTACCTGTCAAATGAATCGACCTCATGATCTAGTAAGTTGTAGCATCAAAACTTGGAAAGTATTTTAATAGACTAATGAAGTTCATATAGCAGTGACAGATTCATCATAATACTTTGAATATTCACAAAATGCTTTGTAAGCTAGAGGAAACAAATGGAAATTCATCAAAGTGAATCACTTTTTCATGTTGAATAATCTAATCTTCGCTAATCAGCTCCAAGATGACTTCAACTCATGCTGTTGATACTGATTGTTCAACATTAATTTGAAGAGGCAATTTGCGAAAGAATTCCTTTATCAAAATCTCAGGTCTTTCAACATTGGTATGTATGTATTCAGAGCTGTAAGTTGGTTTTCATCAAAAGAATAGTTGTCCACAATCCAAAATTTTGAGCAGTGGTACTAACCCGATTCTAACAAACAGCACCACTCGCACAAAGGAATGGATTCAATTGTCAACATTTTTGGCCATTGCTTCAATGAATTATTAGGTACTTAGCTAAGGATAATCCAAATTCCCAAGCAAAATGAAGAATTTACTCCAGAAATCCAAGGAGTTTTTCCATCATTTCCCTCGCGCAAGTCTCGAGGTACAGCTGTACTTATCTAAATGGAATCCAAAGGGGATAACATCTTCATTCCAGATGAAGGGGTTTACCAGTTAGCCCAGTTTTTTTCAATTGAATTTCTTCGAAGGGCCGAGACTTGTTTCCCGAATAAGGAGGTTTCCCACTAAGGCAAGTCCCTCTTAGACAAGGTGCCTGTATTATAATACGGTATACCGTCTTGTTTGATTACACACCAGTTTTACAGTCGAGCTCATTTGGAAATGATCAAATTCAACGAAACACTGAATAAAAACAGAATATCCTTATCTCTCTATTGCCACAGTACTTGAAACTCGTTTGAATATGATATCTCCTAGCTAATTTCGATTATCGTTTGCGTGTTAAAAGAAACCCACACACCTTGCCTTGTGACAAAAGTGTCCAATCGTAATAGGAATCAGTTGATTTCGCCCTTTCTCGTTTGATTCGTTTATGAATTGCGTTGTCCCGTGATTGCAAAGCCTACAACTGTGAGTAGTTTGGTAGCAGTGGAAAGATGACAATCAATTCTTCAGGTACGAGATTTTGTTTTGTGATAGCTATTCTCGTTTCGCTTTTCATCTCTTCGGGTGTGATTGCAGCGGCGCAGCAATCAGCACTGGTCTTCTTAGCTTGGGTATGCATCTTTGCAATTTGGATTACGCCACGATTATACAGATCTAAAAGATCGGCTAACTTCCGTGGGAAATTTCGATTAGATGATCTGTATAATCCTTCCCGGGCTTCGATTTCACTACCCAACGTAATATTTATCGACTGTGATTCGCTAAGTTGGTAGAAACCCATAATTGGTACACAAATTTTTGATTCATACTTTGAATTTTTGAAAATTTCTTTTTTTGTGTGCCTCATGATGATCAATCATACAACACCATTCATTCAGTTTTTCGCCGTTTTCAACCTCCGAAAGGCTTTTGAGTAAGCTGAAGAATCTTCATAAATGATGGATTCCACGCCAAAGCGACCTATGGAAAGGGGTCATCTCTCAGATTCTTTTTTAACCTTTTGTATTCGATTCTATGGCCCAAAATAGGAACTTTGAACCGCCTATGAGGTCCAAAAAAATTTTCTCCTCTCCATTGCACGCACATCCGTAAACAGACCGAAAATTTATCGTGTAAAAATCGATGCTCTTTTATTCACGCAAATGAGAATATTTCGAGTTTTTGAATAGCTATCGATTTGCGGGTTACGGCATCTGAAAGGGCATTAAAAAACCTATCGAGAACGTTGTCGAAAATTCCTCCTCTGTGATTTGGAGGCCTCCTGGAGGCAAAAGAGTGTTTTTCACTAAAATGTTAATTTCTCAAGAAGCCATTTTTTTTATTTTCTGAAAATCATATATTTGACGTGAAATTTTGCGTTTTTTCGAAAAAAATGGGTTTCAGAAAAGTTTGGGGCGATCCAAGTGACTTATGAGCCATTTTTTGAAAATTCGATTTTTTCGGTCTCAGAAAAAGGCGATTTTCTGCGCATGCGCACAAACGTAGACTTTCGGCGCCACTTTCAATGGAAAACTGACAAAATTTCCTATAAAATGACCACCCGCAAAGTTGAAATTCATGCACTGAAACGCGATCTGCAAGGATTAATTATGTCGAATCAAAATCACATGAAAATTCAGCCCATTGACGCCTTCGTGGCGCCTGCTGAGATGACACATTCACGAGATCTTCTCGGGACTCAATTTTGAGTACGAAATCGACCTGAAAAAAATTCGGACCACATGGTTTCAACGTAAAATTGTATGAACTTTCAAAATATAAGATGAAAAATCCCGTTTGAGGCGAACCCGAGGTGCTACATTCAATTTTTTGCCGGAAAATACGATATTTCACATTCAAAATTGCGAAAAATTGAATGTAGCACCTCGGGTTCGCCTCAAACAGGGCTTTTCATCGCATATTTTGAAAGTTCATACAATTTTACGTTGAAACCATGTGGTCCGAATTTTTTTCAGGTCAATTTCGTACTCAAAATTGAGTCCCGAGAAGATCTCGTGAATGTGTCATCTCAGCAGGTGCCACGAAGGCGCCAATGGGCTGAATTTTCATGTGATTTTGATTCGATATAACTAATCGTTGCAGATCCCGTTTTAGTGCATGAATTTCAACTTTGCGGGTTGTCATTTTATAGAAAATTTTGTCAGCTTTCCATTGAACATGGCGCCGAAAGTCTACATTTGTGCGCATGCGCAGAAAATCGCCTTTTTCTGAAACCGAAAAAATCGAATTTTCAAAAAATGGCTCATAAGTCACTTGGATCGCCCCAAACTTTTCTGAAACCCATTTTTTTCGAAAGAACGCAAAATTTCACGTCAAATATATGATTTTCAGAAAATAAAAAAAATGGCTTTCTGAGAAATTAACATTTTAGTGAAAAACACTCTTTTGCCTCCAGGAGGCCTCCAAATCACAGAGGAGGAATTTTCGACAACGTTTTCGATAGGTTTTTTAATGCCCTTTCAGATGCCGCAACCCGCAAATCGATAGCTATTCAAAAACTCGGAATATTCCCATTTTCGTGAATAAAAGAGCATCGATTTTTACACGATAAATTTTCGGTCTGTTTACGGATGTGCGTGCAATGGAGAGGAGAAATTTTCTTTGGACCTCATAGGCCGTTCAAAGTTCCTATTTTGGGCCATAGAATTGAATGATAAAGGTTAAAAAAGAATCTGAGAGATGACCCCTTTCCGTAGGTCGCTTTGGCGTGGAATTCATCAATAGTCCAGTCAAATAGACCCTGAGATCGCAAATTGGAGCCCGCAGCGCGCCAAATTGATATGTTGTAGCCAAAATAATTCTAAGAAAAATGGCTCTAAGGAAAATTCTCTAGTGATAGGGGAAGTTATCAAAAATCGCGAAAAACCAATTAAAATGGCCATATCTCGAGAACGGCTCGAGATACCGAGAAGTGGCGGGCACCGATCAAAAGCTCGCAAAATTCTGCACAAAATGAGCTACTTGCCGGGTCTCTGGGTCAGTTAGGGAGCGAGTAAAAGCGATTAGATACTTTGAGATAATCTCGAGCCTGCAGATAACATGTGTTGTCTAGTTCATCGTATTATGTACGTCCCTCCGCGACCCTCTCTGCACATGCATGTTGGTATGATGGTATATGCGGTCACTGCCCGTCCCTGCAGGGGTTCCTCATACCTGCTCTCGGATCGCGAAATGTACGGGATGAGCAAGATGATACGTTTTCGCTTCTCTCGTAGTTTTTTTCAGCTCTTTCGAGCTTTGCAGGTTTTCCAGCAGTTTTCGGCCTCGGATATCGCCAACTTGCAAGCTCGGAGAATCGTGAAGTTGGCCATTTCCAATATTCAATAATAACTCTCTAAAACTGTTGGAGTGAAATTTTGACTCAAAGCTTGGAGTGATTCTCAGAATGACTCTTATGGAGTGAAAATTTGACTCATAGGGAGTGAAACCACAGAAATATTACATTCGCTCCAAGCTTGAGTCAATTTTCACTCCAAGATGAGTGGAAATTGACTCCTCACATTGAGTGAAATAGATTTTTATAGGTTAGGGTTCAACCCCAGAATGATTTACGGGACTACTTATGAAGAAAGTGGAAAACTTTTCAATTGTTGAGCGATGCTGCTCTATTCTGAGTTTCCATTCGAAACACGTACTCTCGGGTATATTTAAAAACTCGTATCGACCGTTCACAACAGTACATAGGCTTTCTTGACTGTATCATGACAACGTCACATTTGGTCTAATGGTTAAGACACTGGCCTGCTATCAAGAGGGTGCGGGTTCAAATCCCCGCCGAGTCGAACACAACTACCAAAATTCTCGTTAAGTACATTTTTCATAGAATGATAATAATTAGAATTACCAGGAAATCAATTGAAAAATCCGTGCACGCCGTCAATTAATTTTTTTATTGCAATATCTAGAATGTTAAAAAGTTTGGTTTTGAATCATTTGACTCAATCCTAAGAGTGATTATTGACTCACGTTGGAGTGAAATTTGACTCCAGCTTGGAGTGATGAATCACTCCAGTTCGGTGCGCACGAAACTGACTCATAGCTTTGAGTCAAATTTCACTCCAAGGGAGTGAAATTTCACTCCAACGGGTTTAGAGAGAACATATCATAGCAAACTTTACCTGCACATTCGCAGAAAGCAATGATTTTGGTTCAACAGACTCGTACCTAATCGTGAGTATTCCGCATGTCTTCGAATTATTTCCTGCGTCATTGCAACTCACGACGCTGATATGCAACAGTTTTCGAGAATCGGAAAGATCTCTGTCAGTCCGACGATATTAATCCTTAATTCTTCCAAATATCAAGTCATCACATGTTGCTTCATGTACAAAATGGAGCATCGATTGCGAACTATTCTTCCAAAACTTCCAATACGATAAATTTCTCCTTTTTCTCCGACCTCGCAGATGAAAATTTATCCGCGCGGAAATACATCAGACTCTGTACGAAAAGAATGAATTTCTCCCCTAATAATTCCTTGTAATCAAATGACGTGAGAAGCGGGTTAATGAACACATTTTTCTAGTAACAGTTTTCGTTCTGTACGATTTTATATTTTTTGTGGTCTTATCTAAGAATGAAAGTGATTTCCTGGTTTAGTAAGACTCATAACTTTGAAGCAATGAGAACTACTCATTGTGAATGAAATTCGTGACAAATGATGTCGTCAACGTAGTGGTATCAAGGTGATTCTCATCTCACTTCTCTTCCGCAAAATTGAGATGGTTCCTGGAGAACTCTGAAAGAGAAAATCAGGCGAGTTTGAATATTATAGGTCAAGCTTGAGTGAAATCGAAGTTATCGGATTCGTTGCTGCCTTGCCCTGGTTAAGAAATTGTGAGCATTTTTTGGCCAAAAACTGGCCAATTCTAACCTAATTGCATTGTCACTATATCTATATATTGCATGGGTAGCCAAAAAAATTGGTCCAAACGGATATTTTTTGCCCATCTTGTTCGGTATAGAAGGGCTCTCTTTCGATTATAATGATCGGATCGAGGCTCTCTTTCGATTATAATGATCGGATCGAAGCCAGATATATTTTGCATATTTTCTCATATTTTAAAATTCGGGAATATCAACGTTTCAAACCGATCCGAAATGACACGCGCATTTCTAAGAATAAAAAAAGTAGTTTTTGGCACTTTCGACTTCTTTTTGTTAGTTACTAGACGCTATGCCAAACAAAATTGGTGCAACCAATCTCAACGTACCTTGACTCATTTTCTCGTTGTTTTTTTTCAACTTCAAAATGCTGTTTATAGTATTGCTAAATTCGATTTCTAGCCGATTCTACGCCCACATTACTAAAAAAGAGTGCAGTGTTTCTAATATGCTCCCACCCCTTTTTCCGCATATAGACGGCTTTGCGCAATGCCGCAAGTTTTTTAGCACTCTTTGTCGAAATAACATTACTTTTAGATATATTTATCGATATCCAACAGCATGGACCCTTCAAAACGCGCCAGATCTCGCACAATATGCCAAATATCGATTTTCGTGTTAATTTTGAGGTTGACATGAACGCAATGCAAAGTAGTATTTTTGTAACGTTGAGATAGAACTAGAATTTGATTCATCTTTCTATTAACATAATTGTGCACAACAATCACAACAAAATTCATTCGTTACGTGATTTCATCCTTAGCTATAGGGAGGATAGTCAGTGCACACGCACACATATGGATTTTTCCTTGTTCAAGATTAGTATCTATATTTGTGTGTGTTCATGTTCGAAAACTGATGAGTGGAAAAGTCACAGGAGAAGCGGAAACGCATCATCTTGCTCATCCCGTACATTTGGCGATCCGAGAGCAGGTATAGCGTGTGCAGAAGGCGAACCCCTGCAGGGACGGACAGTGACCGCGTATACTTTCATACATGCATGTGCATAGAGAGGGTCGGCACGTATACGATGAGCAAGCCACCACATGTTATCTGCAGGCTCGAGATTATCTCAAAGTATCTAATCGATTTTACTCTCTCCCTAATCGACCCAGAGACCCGGCAAGTAGCTCATTTTGTGCAGAATTTTGCGAGCTTTTGATCGGTGCCCGCCACTTCTCGGTATCTCGAGCCGTTCTCGAGATATGGCCATTTTAATTGGTTTTTCGCGATTTTTGATAACTTCCCCTATCACTAGAAAATTTTCCTTAGAGCCATTTTTCTTAGAATTATTTTGGCTACAACACATCAATTTGGCGCGCTGCGGGCTCCAATTTGCGATCTCAGGGTCTATTTGACTGGACTAAAATAGGATTTTTGCCATTGAACACAGCTGCATAAAGTTGAGGATTTCATGCTGTTTTGTTTGATTAAATATCAGGAGAAGATGGAGAAATCCGCTAGTTAGAGGGATTCCAAAATTCCTGGAAGCTTAGAGGGAAGATAAACTGGAGTTAGAGGGTTTTTTTACGCAGATTCATAATGCTATAGCCATCAAGAATGCCACAGCAGCAAAAAGTTGATTCTAAAAGCACTTGGTTATACAGAAATGGGCGTCCGCTGCGGATGCCACAGTTTTTTGAGTTCTCATGAACATTTACAATCGACTGCTAGCGTAATTCCTTGACGTTGATTTGATGCAGTAGAACCAGATGAATATAGATATCTTGAACAGTAACAAAGCTATGGGTGTTTTGAATCAACCCAAGTTCAGGAGTCCATCGTGCATGAGCCCGGAGAAGCTCAATCTTCGTCAAGTAGACTTTACCAAAGAAGGAAAGTGGAATGAGTTGGTCACAGACAATTTGAAAATCAACTCAGCCGAAGTCAAAATATATTTGGATAGCAAGTTGAATTCCATCAGTATAAGGAATTTCGGTCGCTGCAATTCGATACAAATGAACAACCATTTCGTATTTCATGTTGAACTCAAAGCCGTAGAACAACTTTGAAAGAAGCATTTCAATAGTAGAAAATTTGGAAATTTGAAATATTTAAATGATTTTTGATCCATTTCTTTAGAGATTTTGATATTCGGTAAGGAGTGCAAACTCAGAAATCAATTGTCTTCACTTGATACACCTAGAATTGAGTTGCAAGCAAAGATGCGGCACTTGTGGATGCGGCTGCGGCATCTTGTAGGTCGTAAAAAATGCTGCGTGTATCTTTCTGTAGAAGAATTTCAAGCGTAGTACTCGACAAAGTTCACGCGCGCCCAAAACGCGCAAAAATGCGTTAAATATAGCATATTTTTCATTTTTAAAACAGGTATAAATGTTTACAATGCGCGTCATTCGTTGCAAAGATGACATGTAAAATTTTACTCTCCGCTGTTACCCATTGATTTCTTCCACTCTACACGATGCCTTTACAAAGTTGTCCAACATGGTGTCCACTGAACCTGGAATTCAGGGAAAACTCAGGGAATTCGTTTTGCACCTGGAAATCAGGGAATTCTCTCGTGGAACCTGGATATTTTCACAAATGTGTCAGTTGACCTGCTATTTATTCGCTTTGCAACGACCGTCAATTTTTCGATTTGAATGGGAGCAATCCCCTGGTAGAAATTGTGAGCATTTTTTGGCCAAAAACTGGCCAAATCTAACCTAATTGCATTGTCACTATATCTATATATTGCATGGATGGCCAAAAAAATTGGTCACATTTCTACCAGGGTCCTTCGAATGAGTAATTCCACGTCGATTCCGCAAGGTTTCCTCCGACCATTTTAATACTCTTCCATATTCTTTTTCCGTTCCACAGTGTCGAAAAAAGATGAATCCTAAAGTTTTTAGGTCCAACGAAATTTGTTTGCATTACTTACCCAGGTCTATCTGAGTTTATTCGACGTAAAATGACTCGACAAACAAGATGAAGTCAAATTCAAAGCTCTGCAAGAAACTCCAGCTTTATAAAAAATTATTTTTTACTGTTTTGACTTTTTAATGCACAAAAAATTGTAGGAAAGCCATAACTTAGAAATGATGCTCCAACATTTTTCACGGGTAGATTACAGCAATAGCAACCGAGAACATGAATGAAGAAGAATTTTTCTGAGCATGTTGAAAAAGCTACACCAACACCGTAATTTAAGATTATTTAGAGTCTGGCAAAGACGATTTTGAAAATATTGGGCTGGTGGTGAATTGATAGGTTTTTGAACCCTCTTTGGAATTCTGTGAGCAGAATCGCGATGGGTGAAAGCAGTCCAAAGCTATGCGTGAATTGCCGAGTCAATTTTCCGAATTTTGAATTTATAGCAGGATCGCTCAGATAGATCTGGGTAAAGCAAAAATAATTTTTAGGCACTCAAAATTGTTAGAACCATATTTCGACATCATGAAACGGAAAAAACACATCTATGGATGAAAAAATGGTCAGAGGAAACCTTGCAGAATCGACGTGGAATTACTCTTGAACGAGTGTGCATCATGATCCGTTTCTGCACCCC
This sequence comes from Eretmocerus hayati, assembly GCA_029851415.1. Classification (NCBI taxonomy): domain Eukaryota; kingdom Metazoa; phylum Arthropoda; class Insecta; order Hymenoptera; family Aphelinidae; genus Eretmocerus; species Eretmocerus hayati. Next base: position 63,676,829 of record CM056744.1, on the reverse strand, counting down.
TTGGTCGCTGGTATTAGCTGTTTCCACCCTTCTATTCCTTGTGACCAAAAAGTTGCTCAGCAACGTTTATCCCTAGCTCTGAGCATTTTTATTGACACGACGTTGATATCACCTTCTGAGGCAGAGAATGCCGAAAGAGAGTTTGTTCACTTCATCAGCTTGACGAGCACAGGAAAGACATTGAAAATGACTGATTTGTGTTTGATTCATTTGAATTTTGAATCTGGAAATTTTACCTCGAGAGTACTGGAAAACCTGGAATACTCAGGGAATTTTTCGAAAGAGATCTGGTGGACACCGTGTGTCCAATCATTTTTTCGCAACAAACATAACTCAGCTACAACTCAGGGACTACATGATTGAGCGTATTGTCACAATTGAATAAACAACGTATAGGTAGTTAGGCAAGGGTGATATCATCACCTGTGAATCAGACTTGCTTCAGCGTCACATTTTGCGGTTTCTGAATTTATCTCGTACTAAATGGAGAATTTCCTCCATGTTTCTGACAAATTCGTAACTCGTACTCCTTGGGACAGCCCTTCTGGTTAGCCTAATTTGATGAATAGCATGTGATCTATCGCGTTAGGAAAACGCGTGAATTTTGACTACCAGTAGAGCTATGTATACCTAACTGATACGTTTAACTTATACAAGAACAGAACTCACGATCCACATGCGGCAGGTATCGAACAATATAGATCACGGAAGCAATCGCGCGCTATGTGCAAAAAGTTTACAGTGGAATCATAAAAAAAACTTGACTACGCTATACGAATTCTTTTACAACTCAACGATACAATCCCACAAACGGAAAATCTCGAGCAATGGGTGTGGAGGTACTTGTAAGGAATGCCCTCATTGACTGAATTTCCAATTTTTGCCACCCTTTCTGAAATTCCCCCGGTTGATCGTGTTCGGTATCGCTCATCTCCCTCATCCAGCGCTCTCAACTTATCTGTCACGAAATTTTGATCTCGTCCAGATGAATGAACTCCGTTAATCACTCTGCATACAAAGCCGAGTATATTCGTCCTAACTGAGTGGGTTCAATATTTGCGCTGGGCCGAGTATACTCGTTCTAAAATCATTTTGAATAACTTTCGCCTTGTTGCGTTTTAAGGCACGCGCGATAGCGCAAATTAGAAAGATTATCTAGAAGTCTCAAATCCCGGTAACACACCTTGAGATAGATCCACTCAGATTCGCGATAGCTCGTCGCTATGATGATAGGAAAGCGATTGGAAACCGCGAGAATTCATAAAAATTATGCATATCGCAGAAAGTTTCATATAAAAACAAATCATAAACATGCTTAAATCAAGCTGAAATCCCATCCTTAGGGTTCAAGGGTGCCAGATATTCGAATTCGTCCTTGAAAGATTGGAAATTAGGATGGCGGATACAATATGGCGGATTTACAGATCAATGAGGTGTGAAAATCGAATCCTATCGCTTTTCGTCTTCTGAAATGCTCACTCGGGGGTTTTTGAGGTCGGAGAATCAGAATTCACCCTCAGATATAGACAAACTTCAAGATGGCGGGTCCAAAATGACGTCTTTAAATTCCAATTTCTTAGAAAATTGCCCTTTGCGTCCATGAAAAATCCCAACGCGTTTCGTACGCAAATGCAAGCAAAAAAGTTTCATATAAGATTTTCACGGAACCCCATCGTTCTTACGCGAAAAATTATATACGAACAAAATAAATAATATACGAACGCTTTGGTAATAAAGTTCTCAGATACGCAACTTAGATTACAACTTGTAGTTCACCTCCCCAGTGTGCACTATTCTCTTTAATTTATTCATCTACTTGTTGTGATTGTGTGTATCTATCAAAATTTCACTTTTTGGTGTATTTATATGAGCCATTTCGGAGCATTTCGGCCAGAGCCGTCACCAGGGGGGTCTGGGAAAAATTCCAAAAATATTTTTTCTCTCGGTACTATGTGTATATAGTACGAAAAATCTTTATTCTTCCACACTTTCTCCAGGCTTTAGGGCCCATAAAATGTCCATTTTAGGCCCCTTTACAGCCTATTTTCAAAAAATCATAGCTCCGACTCAACTTAACCATTTCGGACGTACTTGGGCGCATTTCCTCTGTTAAGACTAGTATTTTCAAGAAAAGAATGTTCCAAAATTCATAATAGAGTCTAGCGACTTCTAGGAACTATTTGCTAATAGCAGATTCTTACGATTTTTGGGCCTTTTTACAAGTGATCTAGCTACTACCAGGAATATGATAATCAACTTTCACTTGAGGTCCTTTTGGAGGTATTAAAAAAACCTACAATTTGACCACTGGTAGAAGTCGATTATCATATTTTACATAGGAGCTACAGTCGACACAAGTTGAGCAGTTTTGTAAAAATGGCAAACTTTGAGCTGAATTAAAGAAAATTGTTTTCCATTTTCCGTCACCAAACCTATGAGAAAATTTTGCTAAAGACATGTATTTTCAAGCCCAAGAATAATCTCGGTGGGCCATTCAACTCCTGATTTTATTCAGCCAACTAAGAACATCCTTTTTTGACTTTTTGCTAAAAATGACCTCACAGGTATGGCTTGCACATGCTTCCATCTGAACGAATAAGCGCCAATCTGTGTGAACTACTCCCCAAAGTACACCAAAATATGTGTAAAAAGTTCCGGTGGCAAGCTTCGAGCCAGATGTGGGCTGGAGGTTCTACTTTACGAGTCAAAAATGGGCATTATCTTGCCAATTTGGCATAGGTGAGGGTGAGACGGATTTTACTAGGTATAGCTCGCATATGAAACTAGGGGCTATAATAAGGGCTCAAGTATGTTCGTCACACTCGAAATGACTATCTAAACACGATTTCGAGGTCAGTTAGGCCCTATCACATTGCCTTTCGCTCTCAGACGAGTAAATACCGTATTCACATGTTTTTTCATTTAGCAGCTTCAGAAGATATTTTAGAGCGGAATTGACCCAAGGTCGTATTGACATGGTCATTCAGAGTCGGTAAAGCGTACTCGGGCCCTTATTATAGCCCCTAGTTTCATATGTGGGCTACACTTAGTAAAATCCGTCTCACCCTTACCTATGCCCAAATAGGCAACACAATGCCCATTATTGACTCGTAAAATAGAACCTCCAACCCACATCTGGCTCGAAGCTTGGCACCGAAAATTTTTACACATATTTTAGTGTACTTTTGGGGAGTAGTTCACACAGATTGGCACTCATTCGTTCAGATGGAAGCATATGCAAGCCATACCTGTGAGGTCATTTTAGCAAAACGTCGAAAAAGGATGTTCTTAGTTGGCTGAATAAAATCAGGAGTTGAATGGCCCACCGAGATTATTCTTGGGTTTGAAAATACATGTCTTTAGCAAAATTTTCTCATAGGTTTGGTGACGGAAAATGGAAAAAAATTTTCTTTAATTGAGCTCAAAGTTTGGCATTTTTACAAAACTGCTCAACTTGTGTCGACTGTAGCTCCTATGTAAAATATGATAATCGACTTCTACCAGTGGTCAAATTGTAGGTTTTTTTAATACCTCCAAAATGACCTCAGGTGAAAGTTGATCATCACGTTCCTAATAGTAGCTAGATCACTTGTAGAAAGGCCCAAAAATCGTAAAAATCTGCTATCAATCTGCTATTAATCTGCTAAAATAGTTCCCAGAAGTCGCTAGACTCCATTATGAATTTCGGAACATTCTAATAGACTCAAAAGAGGCCCAAAATAGACGCTTTATGAGCCCTAAGGCCTACAGAGGTTGTAAAAAAATTTTTTTGGGATTTTTCCCAGACTCCCCTGGTGACGGCTCTGACCGAAATGCTCCGAAATGGCTCATATGTTGATGAGTGAACAAGACCCATTTCTATTACTAGAGACTCAAACGTATCTCACTTCTGTTCCTCGGAAACGTAGGTGATGCGTGTTCCTCGCCATTATGAGGAGTTGGATACTTACGCAGCTGGAAAGTAAAAGAGGAAAACTACCTCCCGGAATCGTATAGCTCTCGTGTACGTCTCAGGCGCTAATATTCGAGGCGTGGGCCAGAGCTACGAGACTCGTGAGATTCGCTGCTCTTTCTTATTAGCCATGTGATGTTCTTTTTTCCATTACGTAGCTATACTAGATCATGACCAAGAACGACATCTCAGGTCGTACAATGCTAACGTATTTTCCTATCATCTAAGTGTATATCCGATACTTACCAATATTCTCACGGTAGTTATCACAAGCTAAAAATTTAATCAGGCAATATACGTACACAATCAAATGTTAAGAGAAGGTGATCATGATACATATAATTCTGAGGTAATCACAGCTTTTTTCGAACACAAACTTATACGAAACTTGAACAGAGATAACGACCTGTAAGTATACAAACAATAATAAGGGGCTTGAACTATCGTCAAATTGTACATCACAGATGTCAATTCTTTAGGAACTTGCAAGAAAGTCATACTACACGTACTGGCAGTAGTTACTACAGGCCATGCCACAAACAACATTTCATTTGATCTCGTCTTTTTATACAATTGGACAGGTGAAAATGAATAGAACCAGAGAAGTTTTCTTCAAATCGTTTCCCAATTACGAAGTCAAACCGCATCCAGGAGAGGTTGAATCTGTTTATGATATGTGGATTAATATAAAAGAATCTAAGATCGATCGAGGCTTTTTTGTTCGTAACAGAGATTACATATGAATGAATTCTCTCCAAGGTCACACTCCAAACATTCGACATGAATCTATCTGTAATACACGACACAAATAATTCGCAAGCTGTTGCCCGAGCGACGATCGAAGCTGAAACATTTCAAACAAGTATCAGTCATATCCTCTGATCTTTTTAGCAACATATCGGCAATAACAATCCTGTACTGCCACGGATTGAATTTCGGGTTGAATGGGATTCCTTTCGCTAAAGAATCCATATAGTGCATGTCAAATACACCACAGTTAACGAGGTCGTCTTGTACTGGTATTTTTGTGGGCCATTTTTTATATTTCCATTCTATACTACGTAAATTCGTTCGACTCTAGTTTAGGTTAGATTTTAAGTAAGATTTGAAATTTTTCTCACACATTCGAGATCGTCCCGTTCTCCTCGTCTCTATTTCATTTGTAGAGTCGAAGTGTGTGAGTGTACCTGTTTTAACATCAGCTACAAAGAGACACCAGTGTGCGCCCATTATGTAAGGCATAAAGAGCCAACCTGGTACGTCTTTCGTAAGATGGTACATCATCGAATCCGGAGGCGTGTGATGATCATCTAGTAGTATTGAAGCCGATTGACTGGTTGGCACGACGACAGCAGTACCACCCCATTCGTGTTCCTTTATGGCAGCAAAAGCGTCAATGATTCTTCCTTCCACGTATAACTCGGGATCTGTACCACGTAGACGAAGCGTATGATAATCCTCCAAATGTATGTCCATTATACAGTTAGGAGCCCAATTAGAAGGGGCTCTACCGCTCAAAGTCTTTTCTCTGTAGTCTCTCACAGGGTGGTTCTCTACTGTTGAGTACATGCCCAGTATGAAAAATTCTGTCAAATGTGTTAAATTCATGTAATATCGATAATCTGCTACGAGACCGTTGTTCATAAGCCTTATATTGTACTTTTCCCGGAAAGATATTGGATCATCAATTGTACGTTGGCGAGGTACTGAAGACGTAACTGTAAAAACATTCTGGGGTACATCATGTGGTTCGTCCAGACATTGTTCGATCCCACCAAAATCTAATGGTCCTACATCAACTACTGGAACGCTCTGATTGTGCAAGTTGTTTGCAGCATCGCCCTTGTGGCAAGATCCGTGCATTTCGACCGATTCAGTATCGATAGCTTGGCTAGCGTCGTCGTTGTTCGATATGGTTGAGGCTCTTGACTCTCGCCTGGTCGACAAATGATATTCACCACGCTGATTACTCTCACCAATCTCTGTTTCGTCAACGGAGTCAAGCCCCTCAAAAATATCTTGCAGATCAAGTTGACTGTAACCTTCACGCGCCCCATGCAAGCTTGAATACTTCGATCCAAACGTAGACGCCTGCTCTTGACAATGTGCTCTAATTTCATCGGTGATCTCTGTTTCGCCGTATTGGTCACGAGTATCAGAGTATAACTCTCCTGAAGATTTTTTCTTCCTGTCTCGGAGAGGATGCCGCATTCTCTCGATCATTCCAGCCGTTGGTATGAAGTTTTGTGGGCCACCCATATCTCGCACATACGCGTCAGCTAGAAGGATACCTCTAGTTGTTTCATGCAGAAGTTCGTTCCTCACAGGCGTTACCGTGCGTGTTCTTTTGCTGAACAGCCTCTCACATTCGGAATTATAATTCGAGATACTCAGAGCTTTCAGAGCAAGCCGCGCAAGCCGCTCGAGAGGACAAACTCCGTTCGCCTCGTCACGATGTTTCAGTGATTCCATGTACAAAACATCTTCTTGCTCAATGTTCAATAAGCGATCTTTGTACTCTTCTCCAAAATTGTACGAAACGATTGAGTTCCACTCTTGATTTATGAGATTCCTAGATTCGAGATTCTGTGATTCTGGGAACACAGGATAACGATTGAATACATGATTGAGAGTTGGATTCTCAGCATGATACTCCTCACTGAACAAATTGCTCTTATGGAAAGCCGATCTGACATCCAGAAGAGTGAATCTTTGTTTGATCTGAGATGCGATTTCAACAAAGCATATCAGACATTTTTCCAAGAATTGTTCAAGGAGTATTTTGTTCCAAGCGTCTCGACGCCTGTGGATCTCTTCGAGAGTGAACTGACCTATATCAATTTCAGTAAGCTCCACGAAGCAAGTCTCATCTTTCGGGTCTATGTCATCTATCCTGGTATTTTGAATTCGATCTGGTTTCATATATCTGCTCAGGAAATGTTTGTACAACGAGCAAATTTTACTTTGCCCTTCGGTAACGATGACTTGTTCACTCTGCATCGTTTTATTGAATATTATCAGCTTTGAAAGCATCTCTTTCATGAAAAGGAGATATGCTCTGATTTTTGAGCTCCGTAGTTGCTCTTATATGAAATCACAGTCTCTTTCTTCTTCGTCCGGTCCCAAAACATTTGAATCTCGTCTCGCCTTTCTTTTTTCTTTGCACGCTTCTTCAAAATAAATTTCCAATGCATCCGAACGACTCAAGACGAATGTGATGCAACCTTCCAGGGATAAAAATCTGATTTCATAGTGATTTCACATTCCACATATGAGAGGTTCTACAGAACTTTTGACATTTGGGTTACTGCAGAATGAAATTTTTTTTTTCATGGCACGCGTCTGGAATCAATTTGAGTGGTAACTAGAACCTCAAAAAGGAGTGGAAAAGTGCGTGCCCACTAATTTGGGGGAATGTTATTTCTGTACCAACCAGAAACGTTCACAGACGTCCAAAGGACTTTTAGATACTCTCAGTCGAATGTAAACCCATCATATCATTCGCGCACTGCTAGATGTGGTTGTCGGTCAGATTTTTGAGTAATTCTGACTGAAAAGCAACGATTTTTCTGCCTCGCCAGCTCGTTATTTCACCACGAGGGGTATTCAAGGAAAATGGCTCTGGAAACTAGAATCATTTCAACGCGTCTTTGTATGATTCGGGATCGTGATAATATATATATATATATATATATATATATATATATATATATGAATACTAAGGTCCCAGAGTGTTTTTCGATCGACAGTATATGGGTGGTGCTGATGGCGAGAGTAGTGATAATCACGAGGTAGAGCTCCATATTTTAAGCAGATATGGCAAATGCTATTTTTTTTCTTTTTTCTTCTCCAATTGATCCTCTTGCTCCTCTCGCTTAAGTCTCGATTTTTCCCTCTTGACTCGAGCATTGTTTTCACTATTTTCCATGAGTCAGTAATATTGAATATCCTGTCACAATCGACGATCCAGCACCACGCAAGCTATTTCCCATGTATCTAATTTTAAAATCCTTTCAAAATGGTTACAGTAGTCGATTTGCACAGAGTTGTCGTCAAATGCCCGAAACCGATATTGATAGTAGAGCTCAGAATCAGGAAACAACTAGTTGCGCGAATAACTACAAGCCCCCCCCCCCCTGCCGTACACAGTCGTCAAAAATTCTCTACGATGTTTACCGGTGAGCACAAACATACACATCTACATCGTAATGCTGTATCTATGTTTGATAAGCCTGTACGACAAGCCGGAGCTCTGAAATTCCTTCTGCTCAAGATCTGGCGCCTCGTCCGTAATTCTTCAACTGACCGTGAAATTTTTGAATAAAGTCTATGGTGGCATTTGAAGGTAGAATGGGTTCTCTGGTGTGATTAATCTGTTTCCAAGATGATATGAGCGATTGCAACCTCATAGAAGTGCTGAGACGGGCTCGATCACATCGACCCCTTCGATACAATTCTTGTAATGCTTCTCACTCAAATAACATTCCATATCAGGACATGAGAACTATGGGATATTGTTCAAAAATAGGTGGAGAAAAATGGGCAAAACATTCCAGGAGCGTGCCCCCCTTCTCCCCCTCGTGCCGTGAAAATTTGACCATTTTGAGTCGAGTGGGCGCATGAACTGACCCATCTTCTTGATGCTATCATTTAAACGCAATTGGTCGCACACACCCAAACCAAATGGCATATTATTGGTGTTGTTTCAAGCTATTGAAATCCGTTTCGATCATGTAACTATCGCAAATGCTATTTTCTTTATAAGCTCAGTACGGGAGATCTCAACTTTTCGTGAAAACACGGTTACGCGACTTCGACGTTTGTTTATGAACGCCACGTTGAAGGCACGCGTCTGAAACCAATCTCTTCTCAATATACAGGGTGCCTAAAATGTCACTGAATTTTGGCAGAATTTTTCGAGCAATGTTATTTTTGCAGCAGGCTGAAGAAATCAAAAAACGGCGCGAGTACGCTAAGAGATACCCAAAGAATGAGGGTTGCGGGCCGTGCTGTGGATAAACAGACTCTTTTGACAGAACAGCGAATAGAGTACACATTCCGAGACCCTCGAACTTATTCAAATCAACTCCGACACTTTGATAATCTTTTGAAGGTTCAGAGATAGCGTGCAGTACGCCTAATGTCAAAAATTCTGTAGAACCCCTCATATATTCCGAATCCTCCCTCGAATTTTCATCCCCATCGTGAGCAGGGATGAGGTCCCACAGCGAAGAACAGATTTTTCCACGTTCTCTATCAGGGAAACGGGCAACTATACCAATGGCTCCAAAATCTGTAATATCTGTGGATCCATCGAGCATAACATGGAATCCATCGATGGGCAACAGTCTAGCTAAACGTTCTTTTTGTGCAGGTGCTATGACCTTGATCAAGATTGCTTTCACCTTCTTCTCATCCAGTGACATTTTACTAAGGATTTCTGAATCTGATATCATTGACTGGATATCTTTCAGTGACTTGGCAGAATAGTGAAAGGATGTGTCTTTATTGCAGCAAATGGAAGCATACCTTATTTCTGCCGCAGCAACTCTCTCGTCAAAGGGATCAGGTATTTGGCCACTCTTAATCAGATGGCCTTGGCTTTTCAAATGCTTCTTGAAGACACCAGTTCGTGACCTATATCGCTTGTCGCAGAACTTGCAACGGGCAGAGTACACTGGTCCTTTTGTAATGTCTCCATCTGGTTCCATGTCCGGATATGTCTTCAGCCACTGTGGCCGAAACTTTCGTCTCTTGTCTCTAGATCTATGATGTACGATTTTATCACCAGACTCTTCAGAATCCGACGAAGTAACCTCTGATGCTGAATCGGTGAGCTCATCATCAGTCTCATCTGAGTCTGAAGAGTTGGGAGACACAGCAGTTTCAGGATTTGGTACGGTTGCAGTCACATCGTTGCATGATACATCTCCAGAGTGTTGACCGGACTCGAGATGCATCACACCCCTCTGCCCTACATCACATTCCATCTGAGTATCCCTTCCATCGCCTGATTCTCCACGAGCAATTTCATTCTCGTGTGACGACACAACATTTCTGAGAGCCCCGACCTCTTGTCTCAAATATTTATTTACATTATCTCTATGTTTCTTGGTGAGCATGTGATTATCTAACATCTTAGGACGTGGGCTCTGCAAAATCGATCTACATAATTTACAATATGCCGCGAACGCATTATTTGGAACAGGCCCAACCCAGCTTTTGTATGGAGGGAGCTTTTCCCATTCTGGATTGTACCTCTGTAATCTATACGGGTGATAATTCCTATCTTCAGCCATAGCTTCAATACTTGAAGTAGTTTCAATCACCTAAAGGACCGAGTGATCTTACTATGTCATTGCCAAAAGTATACAAGAATCGCAGGAGATGTAATATATCCCATCTAGACAACATACTCAGATGGAGTATGGAACGGAACGTGTGGAAGAATGAGCATTTTCAACACAATGATATGTTTAAAGTTGCGAAGGTTGTGTTTTCAATCAGACATCCACAATTGTGATTTCTTGGTCAGGCCAACAAGACGGTTGTAAGCAGCCGCAATCTCACTTACGTCTAATGGAAAATTGAGGAAGATTAGCTCATCATCCTCCCGCGTAGAATACATATACATATAAGTAGTTCTGTGGAAACTCCGATATTTGGGGGTCAAAAATATTCAAGCCATAACATTTGAGAAAACATTTCGGGATTCATCGTGGAATCGGTCAAATTTTGTGGATAGCAACTCAAAGAATCGACTTGGCACTTGTTTTAGATGCGTCCTAGTCTTCTAGAACCATTGCCACCAGTGTTCGGGACGCTCTCAAATATAATGCAAAGGTTTATTCGATTATGCTGGTTCGGACCGGTCGGAGCGCTCCGAACTCTCGGACCTCTCTTTCTTACTCATTGCATTAGAAAGAGAGGTCCGAGAGTAGGAGCGCTCCGACCAGCATTATCGAATAAATCTTAAAAACCTGCGCTCGAGTAGATTTTTTCGATCTGGCAAATTTCCAGACAATTCCAAAAACCATTCTGGTCCTTGGAAACCCTTATCTCGATGCTTTAGGAGGCGTGAATGAGCTGCTAAACTGATTTTTCGGGAGTTATTCAATCGCGACTCTGTTAAAGATTGGGATTTTCGGTAAGTTTCAAAAAAAAAGTTCACAAAGTTATTCCCATAACTCGGAAAATCGACTTGCGACTCGTTTCAAATGCATCCTAGCCTTTTAAGCCATTGCCATCAGGTATGTATTGTTCAATGTACGTAAGAAACCGTAGCACTAATTGGCTCCTAACGCATTATACAAGGAAGTGCCACTAAAGTCATCAATTTGAAAAATCAGTGAAAAAAAAAAACGTTAAGTAATCCTGCTTTTCAGAGAAATGAGCTCTTCAGTTTTAGGCTCGAATTTATAGTCGTAATCCGGAGTCCGGATAAGCGAATCCGAGGCGCCACAATCGGTGCGGCGAGTTTGCTCATCTATCAGGACTGACGATTGTAGCGCCTCGGATTAAATCATCCGAACTCAAGATTACGACTATAAATTCGATCCTTAAGAAATACTCTGATGCTGTGAGGGAATTTAGAGTGTAGATTCTGTAACAGCGGCAAAGAATACGCAAGAAGATCGTATAGTCTGTTCCAGACATTCACATCTCTCGACTTTGTTGCTCGACAAAATTACGACGATTAGATTTTCAGTTATCAACTATATCTATTCTGGAATCAAAAGTTCGCACTAGAGTGACGATTGGATTTATGTATCATTTTGATCCCAAATCCATCGCTGGGGTTCCTTACTTTGGTCGAAAAAATTGGTGGATTCAATGACGTTCTATAAAGATTCGGTGCTTTTGCTAAGGCTGAGTGTGTCATCTTGTGGCGATTGAAAGAAAACTTACTGGAATGAGTGTAAACACGACTTTCACAACTTCAAACGTATAGTTATTTCAACCAAACATTTTTTGCACAGCCTGAAGTGACAACTTCAAGGAATCGTTTACATTCGCCACTTTGCGGCTCGTAAACGAAACTAATCACAAAGTTGTCTTTCATACAATTACGTAAGTATTAATTAGAATCAATAGAATATCCTTCAAAGATTATGGGAAAGTGCTCTTCCTGCAATCTTATCAATTTAATTAATGCATTTCCAACACATTCGCTGGGATGAAATTGTATTGTTTAATCATTAATGACACGTATCGACTTTTATGGTAATCTCAATGACAATCCATCAAAATAAACGAATTTCGAAAGGATACAACAATAAACCAAAAGCAAATTACCCCCAAGAGGGTTGTCAGGATAGGAGGATCGAATTTATAGCCGAGAAAAAATTCCTAAGTTCTGGCCCTGCAGCGGAAGTGTTGATGGAAAATTGACAGAACATTCCCAGGATTCGAGCTATTTTATAAATATTGCAGTAGTTTTGTTACGTCGGAAAACAGAATGATGAAACGCAGTTTTTCTGTATTCATTCGTATCACCAACAATAAGCAGAGATCGTCGATATCAAAGGATGCGAATAAACAATTCTCATCAAAATTTACTCCAATTCTAAAGTATTTAGGTAGAGTGAGAAGTGTATCCAGAGATACGGTCAACAATTTAGAGATTGGTCTGGCTACGCGGAGTCAATTATCACGATGGATTCGCGTACGCGAATTTCCCTAGAGAACTAGGACCGAGAGCGTTATCGGTCGCGTATTGAGAGGGCCATTATTCGTGTACGCGAATCGGAACAACGGAACGAAACTATCTGAAGAAACTACCAAGACTCGCGTATCGCGTACGAGAGCCAGATCTTGAATATTCGCGTACGCGAATTCGAATGTCGGATGGTAACCAAAGAATGGATGTTCGCGTACGCTAATCGATCCTTGGATATTCGCGTATCGAACTCATTCTTTGGATCCGCGTATGGCAACCGAAGTATGGATGTTCACGTACGCTAACCAAGTATCGAATATTCGCGTACGCAAATTCGCGTATCGAACTCGGTCAGCTGGAATCGCGTATGGTAACCAAAGTATGGATGTTCGCGTACGCCAACCAAGTATCGAATATTCGCGTACGCGAATTCGCGTATCGAACTCGTTCTTCTGGATCCGCGTATGGTGACCAAATTATGGATGTTCGCGTGCGCTGAACAAGTATCGAATATTCGCGTATCGAACTCATCCTCCTGGATTCGTGTATGGTAACCGGAGTATGGATGTTCACGTACGCTAACCAAATCTCGAATATTCGCGTATCGAACTCGGTCAGCTGGAATCGCGTATGGTAACCAAAGTATGGATGTTCGTGTACGCTGACCAGATCTTGAATATTCGCGGACGCGAATTCGCGTATCGAACTTGTTCACGTATGGTAACCAAAGTATGAATATTCACGTACGCTAACCAAGTATCGAGTATTCGCGTATCGAACTCATTCTCCTGGATTCGTGTATGGTAACCAAAGTATGGATGTTCGCGTACGCTAACCAGATCTTGAATATTCGCGCACGCGAATTCACTTATCGGGCTCGTTCTTCTGGATTCGCGTATGGTAACCAAAGAATGGATGTTCGCGTACGCTAACCAGATCTTGAACATTCGCGTATCGGACTCGGTCATTCGGAAGCGCGTGTTGTAACCAAAGTATGGATGTTCGCGTACGCTAACAAAATGTCGAATATTCGCGTATCGAACTCGGTCAGCTGGAATCGCGTATGGTAACAAAGTATGGATGTTCGCATACGCTAACCAGATATTGAATATTCGCGTACGCGAATTCACATATCAAACTCATTCTTCTGGATTCGCGTATGGTAACCAAAGTATGGATGTTCGTGTACGCTGACCAGATCTTGAATAGTCGCGTACGCGAATTCGCGTATCGAACTTGTTCGCGTATGGTAACTGAAGTATCAATGTTCGCGTACGCTAACCAAGTATCGAATATTCGCGTACGCGAAATCGCGTATCGAACTCATTCGTCTGGATTCGCGTATGGTACCCAAAGTATGGATGTTCGCGTATGCCAACCAAGTATCAAATCTTCGCGTACGCGAATTGGCGTATCGAACTCATTCTTCTGGTTTCGTGTATGGTAACCAAAGTATAGATGTTCGCGTACGCTAACAAAATCTCGGATATTCGCGTACGCTAACCAAATCTCGAATATTCGCGTATCGAACTCGCTCAGCTGGAATCGCGTATGGTAACCGAAGTATGGATGTTCGCGTACGCTAACCAGATATTAAATATTCGCGTCTCGAACTTGCTCTCCTGGATTGGCGTATGGTACCCAAAGTATGGATGTTCGCGTACGCTAACCAGATATTGAATATTCGCGTACGCGAATCCGCGTATCGTAACCAAAGTATGGATGTTCGCGTCCGCTAACCAAATCTCGAATATTCTTGTATCGAACTCGGTCAGCTGGAATCGCGTATGGTAACCAATGGTACAAGAACATTCATACTTTGGTTACCATACGCGAATCCAGAAGAACGAGTTCGATACGCGAATTCGCGTACGTGAATATTCAATATCTGGTTAGCGTACGTGAACATCCATACTTTGGTTACCATACGCGATCTCAGCTGACCGAGTTTGATACGCGAATATTCGATACTTGGTTAGCGTACGCGACCATATATACTTTGGTTACCATGAGCGAATCCGGAAGAACGGGTTCGATACGCGAATTCGCGTACGCGAATATTCAATATCTGGTTAGCGTACGCGAACATCCATACTTAGGTTACCATACGGGATTTCAGTTGACCGAGTTCGATACGCGAATTCGCGTACGTGAATATTCGAGATTTAGTTAGCGTACGCGAACATCCATACTTTGGTTACCATACGCGAATCCAGAAGAACGAGTTCGATACGCGAATATTCAATATCTGGTTAGCGTACGCGAATATCCATACTTTGGTTACCATACAGGGTTCCACCTGACCGAGTTCGAAACGCAAATTCGCGTACGCGAATATTCGATACTCGGTTCGCGTACGCGAACATTTATACTTTGGTTACCATAAGCGAATCCATAAGAACGAGTTCGACACGTGAATTCGCGTACGCGAATATTCAAGATCTAGTTAGCCTGCGCGAACATCCATACTCCGCTTACCATACGCGATTCCAGCTGACCGAGTTCGATACGCGAATTTGCGTACGCGAATATTCAAGATCTGGTTCTCGTACGCGATACGCGAGTCTCGTTAGTTTCTCCAGGTAGTTTCCTTCCGGTGTTCCGATTCGCGTACGCGCATAATGGCCCTCTCGATGCGCGAACGATAACGCTCTCGGCCCTAGTTCTCTAGGGAAATCGCGTACGCGAATCCATCGTTCGCGTACGATAATTGACTCCGCGTAGCCAGACCGTCAGGATTCGAGCTATTTTATATATATTGCAGTAGTTTTGTTACGTCGGAAAACAGAATGATGAAACGCAGCTTTTCTGTATTCATTCGTATCACCAACAATAAGCAGAGATCGTCGATATCAAAGGATGCGAATAAACAATTCTCACCAAAATTTACTCCAATTATAGAGTATTCAGGTAAAGTGAGCCATGTATCCAGAGATACGGTCAACAATTTAGAGATTGCAATTCTCCGTATAGGTGAGCAGAGACGTCCCAGAATTGATTCTTGAATTTCATTCCATTTCATCATTCGCTATTTCCTGGTGAATTTGTTTACAAAATTAGTTCCAATACAATTCAGTGATCACTGGATCCTTTCAGAAACAACTGTATCCCGGGAACAGTGACGATTTTGACCATCTGAGATAGTGAAACGATATAAACTGTGAGGCGAGTCATCTGAAGTTGAATGAAGAAAATTCTAAAATCATTTCCAGATCCATCCCTGTCCATAGAGATACCTATGAAACTTGTTAGCATGGCTTCAAAAGAGCAATGCCGAAATTCACTTACCTTTGTAGTCAGAAAAACTTAATTCACTGATACACTCTGGTTTCTTTACATTCTAATAGTAAGGCAAGATTTGAAAAATTCTGGTCAAAATTAACTATTTCCCGAGGTTCATCTGATGTTTGGGATGGTGGGGGGAAAATTCAATCACTTCATTGATTAGATACATTACCTTCCATATATATCCTCCATAGATTGGCAACTCTCCACCCGGATGTCTTTTGAGTATCTCGTGAGATCTTGATACAAACCACTCTCAATCTTCTGATCTCACAATCGAAAAGTTGATTCCATTGTTTTGAAAAGTAAGAAAAGGCTCAAGATAGAAAGATGGAATCGAGTGTTTGGGATTGAGTCTGCAAAATATGGATAAATTATTTAAGGGATCGGGTCAATGAAGGGATTGCATCAAAAACGAGTCACCAAAATACCTGATAACACTCCATAGTATGTATGGGCTTAGAATCTGGGTAGAGATTCAGTTTTTGAGTGTACTCGTCCAAGTACTTACTGATCTCCATGAATAATTAAGTGATTACATCTGTACAAGATCGAAATCACAACTAATAGGAGAAGCAAAGGGAGGATTCAGGAGCGACAGGCAAATTTCAACTGGTTGAATGGAGTCTGCAAAGGAAGAATTCGGGATTGGAAAATCCTGACGTGCTGAGGACTCTGTCAATTGGTCAGTACAATTGACTGGATGGTTAGATTGATTGAGCATCTTACCTTACGTTAGAATTGACAGCCATCGATTGAATTAGTTGTTACAAGATCGCAAATGCTAGCATTCTTTGAAATTCTTTGTAGACAAACGTGGTATCCATGCATGATTAAGTAATTACATCTGCACAAGATCGAAATCACATGTAATTGGAAAAGCAAAGAGAGGATTCAGGAGCGACAAGCGAATTTCAACTGGTTGGGTGGAGTCTGGAAAGGAAGAATTCGGGATTGGGAAATTCTTACGTGCTGAGGACTCTGTCAATTGGTCAGTCAAATTGACTGGATGGTTAGATTGATCGGGCATCTTACCTTACGTTAGAACTGACAGCATTCGATCGAATTAACTGTTACAAATTCGCAGATGCAAATTCTTTGTAGAAAAACGTGGTATCCATGCATGATTAAGTAATTACATCTGCGGAAGATCGAAATCACAAGTAATTGGAAAAGCAAAGCGAGGACTCAGGAGCGACAAGCAAATTTCAACTGGTTGGGTGGAGTCTGGAAAGGAAGAATTCGGGGTTGGGAACTTCTTACGTGCTGAGGACTCTGTCTATTGGTCAGTAAAATTGACTGGATGGTTAGATTGATTGGACATCTTACCTTACATTAGAACTAACAGCCATCGATCGAATTGGTTGTTACAAGATCGGAAATGCTAACATTTCTTGGAATTCTTTGTAGACAAACATAGGAGTCAAAACTAGCTTCCTTGCACCGATATTATTTGAATTTCAAGCTTATGCTCAAATTTAAGCGGAAGCCTAGGAGGAAAAAGAAATATTTGGGTCAATCGCAAGGAGTGGAGAGGCATGAAATCATTGATTCCCAGGATGCTTCACGCACTACTAAGGAGTGGTATTGCAGTGACTAATGGAGATAACAAAATCAATCGGGGACCGGGTATTTTTTGATGAAATTATAATTCGAACAATATGCGCAGATGAATGCGTGAAGTAGGTACATGACTTGAAGATACAACTCTAATTCTGATATAATCATATCAGAACAAAAATGGTAGGTTCAGGAGAATAATAAAATAAGATTAGATGTCATCGAACCTAAATGAAGTTGAAAAATGATTCCGAAATTGTCGAGTGCATGGATTCAATTATTCTGACTCAATTCACGTTGTCAGATAAAAACTATCTTTCTGACCATTTACTAACTTCGTTATTCGTCAGCTAATGATTATTCAATGGAGCGTTTGAATGATCTGTACAGTTCTTCGAAAGAATATTTGGGTTTGCGTGTTCATTCGAATGCTCTTTCCAGAATTTCTCCTACGACGCATATTATCCAAGATATCACTATTTTGAGAGAGACTGCCTTCATGCCTTTACAGTCTCCGAATTCATGAGTGGTAATCTATTTGAAATGAGAAGTTATTTCTCCCGGCATGTAATGACAATTCAATATATATTCAAAATTCATCCCAACTGATGAATTAATCGCGCAATCGCTAGTGAAAAATTGGAAGAAAATTGGTGACACTGATCCCAGGACCTAGAATTTTTTTATTTCATTCCTCCAACATATTTCTCAGACCTTCTCTCTCAGCATCAATCAGCTAGGGTAGCTGAAAATCAGCTCGTAATAGCTGATTTCGTCAGCTAACGTGAACGGATTTTCACTGATTGAATCAGCTATCACGGGGGGTGATATGCATTGATATACACCGTTAGGGGATGATTTTCCTCGTGCTTTGTGCGCCTCGTAAAAATTTTTGGCTCTGATATACATAATAGTTCGTTTAGTGCAGTCAGATTAACTTGATTATCCAATTTCCACGTCCCAAATGATGTCACTAAAGTGGGCCACGTGCTGTTAAAGCGGGCCACCTGCTGTTAAAGCGGGCCACCTGTTGTTAAAGTGGTTCACCTGCTGTTGAAGTGGGCCACTTGCTGTTAATCCCTTTACTTATTTTTTCGTCTACAGTTGACATGGCTAAAAACCGACAATTGTGATGAATTTCGATTGACAAAATTCTGAAAAACCTCTGAAAAACCCAGGAACACATCCGCTCGAAAATAGATTTTCTACTTGCTTCCATTTAAGGGAAAGTAAGAAAAAATTTCATTTTTGTACTTATGACGTTTTTGAAAAATTCATTGGGTTGAATCAGAAATTCACCCAGCTGGTTGAAATTTTTCGGGAAAATTTTTTACAAGTTATTGATATATTTCTTGTCAGAAAAATTTTCCGACATCGGGAAGTAAGGCTTAATGTGGGCCACATGCTGGTAAATCGGTCCACCTGCTGTTAAAGTGGGCCACGTGCTGTTAAAGTGGGCCACATGCTGGTAAATCGGGCCACCTGCTGTTAAAGTGGGCCACGTGTTGTTAAAGTGAGCCACATGCTGTTAAAGTGGGCCACGTGTTGTTAAAGTGGGCCACGTGTTGTTAAAGTGGGCCACATGCTGGTAAATCGGGCCACCTGCTGTTAAAGTGGGCCACGTGCTGTTAAAGTGGGCCACATGCTGGTAAATCGGGCCACATGCTGTTAAAGTGGGCCACGTGTTGTTAAAGTGGGCCACATGCTGGTAAATCGGGCCACCTGCTGTTGAAGTGGGCCACGTGCTGTTAAAGTGGGCCACATGCTGGTAAATCGGGCCACCTGCTGTTAAAGTGGGCCACGTGTTGTTAAAGTGAGCCACATGCTGTTAAAGTGGGCCACGTGTTGTTAAAGTGGGCCACATGCTGGTAAACCGGGCCACCTGCTGTTAAAGTGGGCCACATGCTGGTAAATCGGGCCACCTGCTGTTAAAGTGGGCCACGTGCTGTTAAAGTGGGCCACATGCTGGTAAATCGGGCCACCTGCTGTTAAAGTGGGCCACGTGTTGTTAAAGTGAGCCACATGCTGTTAAAGTGGGCCACATGCTGGTAAATCGGGCCATTTGTTGTTAAAGCGGGCCACCTGTTGTTGAAGCGGGCCAGGCTAAGCAGGTGTTTTTCGCTATAGCCTCATGACAAAAACCGACAACGGCCACAACCTCACCTCCTGAGAAATAAAGATCTCTCGATCTACATATACTTATGTTGTCATATTAGGCTCCCTGTCATCATATCTCCTTCAATCCAATGCTGATCACGACACTGTATAGTGTATACGGCACAACACGAATTCGAATATCGTTTAGCTGAAAAATCAGCTATATTAGCTGAGATTCCAGCTATGTTAGCTGACTGAATCAGCTATTATAAGCTGATTTTTCAGTGAACGGTTTTTTACTGACACGAATAGCTACTGTAGCTGAATTTCAGCTACATAAGCTGAATTTCAGCTACAATCACTGATTTATAGCTGATTGTTATCAGCTATATAGGACCTCTCGTGACACAAATTGAGTAACTATCAAACCAAAACACCTCATTTCGACGTGATTTGGCCTGGAATTGTCGTTAATATGTTCATGACGATACTGGGACCCGGATTTGTGGAGTTTTTCGCCAAAGTTATCGATTTGAGCGTGATTTTAGCGTTTGCTGATTTGATCAGCAGTTTGACGACCCATGGGAGTAATAGCTGATATTTCAGCTATATTTTAGCTGATTGATGCTGAGAGAGTTCGTTTGGTTCCCAATTTTTAAGCCTTATTTTTATTTGCGAATAATCAAAATTTGAGAAAGTTCCTCAGTTAGCCATCCCATTTTATTCCGGATCTTATTGCAGAAGGAGACCCTTTTTGGAATGCTGGTATTCTATCACTGAACTATAAATGTGTTCTCCGCTCGCTAACAATTCATGTCAATCCTTGTGAGAAATTTAGTAAAGAATCCAATGGCAAATGATTGAATGACTCGTAAGATTGCGTTACATAAATCATCATAAGGTTTCAAAAGTAAGTATTGTGCCCTGATAAATTCTGTGCAAGGTTGCAATAGTTTTCGAATCATTAGTAATAACTATATTTTTTAATAAAATATTCCATTCCATAAAAAATGTGTATTATTTCATACCGATATCTACATTTTTTATTAGACAGTCTTTTCAGGAATGGGGCCAATTAATTGGAACAAAGAAGAAGTTGCTGAAGGCGGAACAGCTTTTTCCTGTAAATATATGCCCTATGTCGTCATTTATCCGGGGTGCATCATTTCCATCATGTTATTGGTGAAAGCTCCAACAGATCTCAATTTTCAAAAATCTGCAGTCAAGATCGCACAGAAAATCGATTGACTATATATCCTGTGAATATTTTGGATCGCTATGTTAGAAGGTGGAATACAAGAATTTTACTGAGTCAGTACTTGTGTTCAGAATTTGGTAAGATGAGACCTTCCCCTTACAAAATGCGAATCATCAAAGTGCAAGTATTTCTCGACCTAAGATGAAAAAAATTGATTATTATCGCGTTAACAATCGAGAACATCATTAAAGAAACACGGATATGCCTCAAAACTAGTTCGCACCAAGTGGTGTGTGAATCCTTTAGTCATTACCTAATCCGTAGTATTGGATTATGCGAGAATTATGAAAAACGTATACAGGCCCACAATAATGAGAAAATTATCTGACCAAAAAAGTGTAAGATGTTGGTTTTAACTAGAAATGCCGCAGACGAGATGAGACGAGGATTGGGACTTATCGCCTCGCTCTCGAAAAAGTGACAAAATCTGGTTATCGCCTCGTTATCGTCTCGTCTCGCCTCGTTATCGAGCGAGACTCTCAGCGAGATTTGCTCATTATTTCCACTTGAGTTCAAAAACGTTGAGTAGCCAACAAGAGATGGTCGATCATTTCTAAGTCCACAATTCAAGTTAAAAGTCAGATATCCAGAAATTAGTTGAATCTAAAATATCCATGGGCTGGAAGTGATACGTCTGATACATGAAGCTGGATGGAAGGAATGAATGAGTATTTGAGAGCTGCTAGATCTACTGAAGAAACAACTGACACCCTCATGTGGTAGAAGGACCACCAATACACGGTTTCATCTCGAAGCCCAATGGCTAGAAATATCTTAAGCATAAAAGCTACGTCAGCACCAATTGGAAGCAAATTTTCGGTTCTTTTATTGATGATAACTTATTCAAGGAATCAGGAGAGTCATTAAAGAAGTCTAGATTCTATAATGTTCTTGTCGATGTCTCGGCGAGAGCCTCGGCGAGAGCAAAAATTCATATCGTCTCGAGCGATAAATTACTAATTAATCATCGTCTCGATCTCGTCTCGTCTTCACGAGGCGATATCGGGACGAGAGCGATAATTCTCGAATATCGCAGCATCCCTAGTTTTAACGTATTTTGAGTTGCTGAACACGAACCTGAACTCAGAACAGCACCCTGGCACCGAAATTGTGAACTGTGGAAAATCTAAAAAGACAGATTGATGCAACCAACATTCTACTCCCCGAATCCACAAGGAGAAAAACTCAACCTTTTTTCATTTTTTTTAAATTATCAGAAAACTAGCTCATTTTACCCATCCTGGTGCGCCTTGACCCTTGCTCGTAGCGACACACTCTTGGTCTAGAAAAATTCTACCCGGTCCAAAAAAAATTCTACCACCTACGGCCGTTTTCGAGTTATGGCTACTTTTATAGTTTTCAAAAATACCGAGGAGTGAGTTTTTGGGATTTAGAAGTAAATCGTAACCTTTCACAGTATAACAATGAGAGCAATCAGTTTTGCTATCACATTTGACATAAAAAACGTATCCCTCAGCAATTTTTATATCCCTAGTCATCAAGAGAAAACCGTACACGTGTTGGAATTCTCTTAGTGTGATATTCTTATCTTCAACCGAAATGGTAAGTCGATAGGTCCAAAAGAAGGGTGGTATGAAAATTTACGTCAAATTTCACGTCGGAAATGTATTTTTCTCAAAAATTTCCCAATACGCCAGGAGCCAGTGATGAGAAGCATAGCAAAATTCAACTAAAATAACCACTTTAAGGCAGGATTAATTTGCTTGTACGGAGTACGATATGTGTAACATCTCGTTTACTTTCCTTTTCAGCTTCCCAGCATCGCTGGGAATTCCTCCAAAAATACATTCTCGATCGTAGATTTTGATGTAAATTTCATCCGGTCCTTAGTTTTTACCGATCTAGTTACCATTCTGGTCTTGGATTTTAATATCCCGCGAAGAGAATTTGAATCCGTGTGGGATTTTTTCCAGTTCCCTAGGTACAAAAAAGTCAAATACGTTTTTGATGTAAGATTGAATAGCTAAAATACTTTCTCGGCCTTAATTTTTCACTCAAAGGTCTACCTAATTTATCTCCATGCAAAAACTCACATTTCGGTATTTTTGAAACCCATACATTATTGCCATGACTCAAAAACGACTAGAGAGAATGGTGCTGTTCTGCGTTCAGATTCATGTTTAGCAGCTCAAAATAAGGTGGAAATGATCCACATCTTTCCTAATCAGAACTTTGTTTTTTTCCTGTAGGTCTGTATGATCAATTCATGTCAATACTTGAAATCTCACTAGTACACAGTAATAGTAACTATGAGAGAGCGCACTTTGATCTATATGAAGTACAAAATGGTGGTTCATCTACGTCAAATCGCACTAATCAGGCTTTCCTACACTGAAGTCAAGTAGAATTTTGCTATTTCTTGATCTGCTTATATTTTGAGTTCCATTTGAATGATTTTCAAATTATCCTGGATCAATTTATTTCACTTTCACCTCTGGTAAAGTCTATACTTGACGAGGCTTGAGCTTCTCTGGGCTCATACAGTAGCGTGCAAAAATTCCTGAACGGTAGTATGGAATCCTTTCTTGCTCAAACATCGATTGCTCGAGCCCAGATCACCGTAGAGCGGTCTTGAAAAAAGCATTTTAAAGATGAGAAAAAATTCTAATTTTTTGGGGTTTTTGGTTTTGTTTATGAGCCCTGCCTCATTGCACAAACAGCTGATGAAAATGCAAGAATTTCGAGAAAAAAACGCTTTTACTCTATGGGCAACAACCATTCATATGCGGATGAACATAGAGCATTTTCACGAAAAGCATCTTAGAGAGCGGGAATTATCCCATTTGCAATGATTTTTTGATTATTTTTTATTTCATGCGAACGAGAGTGTGAGAGCTCTCAAAGTAGCTAAAACCGTAGTTTTTTACCATTTTTTGCCGTTTTCTCCCGTATTCCATTGATAATCTGAGAATCTGGCTACTTTGAGAGCTTTCACACTCTCGTTCGCATGACGTAAAAGATAATCCAATGCGATAGTTCCGCTCTTTGAGATGCTTTTCGTGAAATTGATCCATCTTTACCCGCATCTGGATGGTTGCACATACCCATGTAAGACATACGATTCCATGAACATATATGATCATGGAATCCGAGGATTCCATGGTCATATATGATCATACGTAAAACTGCTTTAATATTTTATTTTTATTCCAGAAAGTTGTGATATATTGATTCGAACCTTTTCAAACATCAATACGTCACGATACTGATCATATACTACTGAAAAAAATCTTTCTAGGAGTCGGTCTCGAGTTGCCAAAAACTGACATTTTTGACGAAAGATAATATTTGATGTGCATTTTTTCTTTTCAGTACTTCAAATGTTCAAAAACTGAGAATGACTCCGGGAAAAAATTTTCTGAGTGATATTCGATCATCACCATAAAGTGTTGATGTTGTATATTAGTATATCACACTTTTCCGGAATGAAAATTACAACATTTGGAATCGATTTTATTCATGATCATATATGACCATGGAATCCATGGATTCCATGATCATATATGTTCATGGAATCTTATGTTCTACATGGGTAGACTAAAAACGTTTTTTCTCGAAATTCTTGAATTTACATCAGCTGTTTGTGCAATCAGGCAGGGCTCATGAAAAAATCAAAAACCACAGGAAGTTAGAAATTTTTCTCATCTTCAAAATGCTGTTTTCGAAATCGCTCTACGTTGATCTAGGCTCGAGCAATCTATGTTTGAGCAAAGAAGGATTTCATACTACCGTTCAGGAATTTTTGCACGATACTGTATTAGGTATCCCTGAACTCGGCTTGATTCAAAACATCCATATATTTATTAATATTCAAAATATCTATATCCATTTGGCCCTACCACATCGCATTGAAGTAAAGCAATTACGCTTGCAATCAATTGTGAATTTTCTTGAAAACGCAGAAAATTGCGATATTCACACCAAACGCCCATTTCTGTATGCCAAAGTACTTCAAAAATCAATTTTTGCTGCTCTAACATCTTTGAAGACTAGTGAGCAATCATTCAATTCCCCTTTGAAAGTGAATTGGCAAACACGATTGGATGAGTTTTAAACGTTTTGCATCTGATTGAAATGCAAGAAGATCTCCGATTTTTATAGATTTTTCAGCTCACTAAACATACTGTAAACGGTTGAAAACGGCGAAAAAGTGAATGAAAAATGTTACACGCGTAGACACCAGGCTAATCTCATTGGGAGATTTTCGAAAATTCATGAAGTACATATAAATCAAAAAGTTGTATGCCACTTACGGATTCCTAACAACCACGGCTATCGAGAATCAGGGAACTTGGAAAAGATTTCATAGACGGCATTGAGCCAAATACCAAATCTAGTAGATTGGTATTTGAGACACATTTTACACGATTGATGGAAAATTGAAATTAATAGAGGTGGTCCACGGTAATGATAAACATGATAGCGTAGCAATGATGTCGGCTTCGTTTCACGGATCTTGCGCAAATATAAAATTTTTGGTAAAAAGACTGAAAATAATTATTTCCCAACACTGTGAAACAAAAAATCGAGTAAATTCATTTTTTTGAAGATCGTCCTGATGAATGGTAATCTTTCGATGGATGATTGATTCGATCTCGTAGGGCTAAGGCATCTGTAATGATGTATTGGAAATAGCTTGGTGATGTACATCTCAACACCTCATTATAGCTGCCCAAGTCTTACGAGATCGAATCAATCATACATCGAAAGAAAAACAAAAAAGGTACAAAAATCCGAGAATGATTACATCAACGTTGTCGGGTCGACAAATGGAAGTTCTTCGTTTTGGAATCTTCTTAATAAAGAAAATAATGATGTTGCGCGAATTTCTTCTACATTGAATCGAATCGCCCTTGGATCGGCGAATCGACGCTCCAGGAAAGGCGGCCATATATATGGTCGTCGAAAACAAGCATCGTAACATATAATCGAGCAGATACGTTTATTGCTAGGCGTTTACTCATTATTTGGGGAAGATGTTAGAGATGTCGGGAACATAGAAAAATTATGGATCTATTTGACGAAGCTATGTAATGAATGCATAATAAAAGGTCGCGGTGGTGCGGCCTCGCTCACACCTCGTACGAACCGTCCTGTGTGGCTATACGGGTTATGGCATCAATTGGCCAAGCTTAGCCAATCAGAGCCGATGAATATTAAATTGGGTATCTACTTACGTGGTTTTGAAGCCCGGGTAGGATTATGGAGAACCAAACTCGATCCAATCAAAATTTCGCACGAAAGTTAGCCGATCTTTTTGATCTATGAAATCCAAAAACGATGCGCACCCAAGCTGAGAAGACAATGCTGATAGCTGCGCCCCCGCAATAATGCCCGAGCGAACCTTCTTTTGTTTTTAATTTAACACAAGACTTGAGTCAGATTCGAAAAAAGGAAATGTCGCGTGTTGCTTGAAGGATGAAAAGCAAAAGGAAGATATTGCAAGATGATGAATTGATGAGGCAAGATTACAATTTTGGTAAAAAAGTCTCTCACTAAAAGAGTTGGTTGGTATTATCATTCAGCTGCTACCGAGCTACTCACACTATTAGGCTTCGTAATTACGTGAGCAACGCACTTTCAGAACGAGTGAAAAGGTAAAAGGCGAAAAAAGCAACCTGATTTTGATCATGATAGGATAAATTTTTCATGATGCTGGATGTGTGGGTGTCTTTCTTACGCGAAACGGTAATCAAAATTAGCTGGAGGGATCACAATCAGGCGAGTTATAACTGTAGTATCGGAAATCGAGAGATGATAATTTTTTTCAGATCAGTGTCTCGTGAAATTTAATTACTTCGTAAAAAAACGTTTAATCGGAAATTTTGTAATAAAACAAGACGGTATCTCGAGACTTGCGCAAGGGAAGTCATGGAAAACTTCTTTAGTTGCTTGAGTAAATTTCAATTCAATGAATTGCAGAAGTATAGTATTATTTGTGAGAATAAGGCTAGTGCCGCTGCACAAAATTTATAATTCTGAATATAATTCAAAGTCGGAAGGCCTGAGATTTTGGTCGAGAAATTCTCTCCAAATTTTCCGTTCAAATTAACAGTGAACAATCGGTAGAAGCATCAAGAATTCATTTGGAAGCTATTTTGCAGAGTAGATTAGATGACTCAACAAATGAAGGAGATGATCAGATGATGAATTCTCATTCGTTTCTCCTAGTTATTAGACCATGAAACGGTCTTTGCTGTTAGGGAATTGTAAATGCATTTTGTGAATATCCAAAGTCTTATGATGAAGCTGTCACTGCTGCATAACTTTCATTGGTGCATCACAATAATATACAAATTTTGATGCAACAGCATATTAGAACGTAAAGTTATTTCATTCAGCAGTTACATTGGTGGTCAAACCAATAATTACGATAAGAGAATGTCACATGGATGAAATTTTCACATAGATTCTTGCTGAGACTATTCAAAAATTGTTGACACATATGATTCACATCACACTGCACTATGCAGCTCATCAAACTTTCCCTCATAACTTGAAAAATAAGCAGACCATACAACTGAGCTCACTCATGTATAACGATGTTCATATCGAGAGATAGTGATGCATATTTCATCATCTTTGAGAATGACCTGGCTCAACACAAGCTGCAAGAAGGATACAATTTGTGAGACTTGTTCTTCTTCGTTAGAAATCAAAATTTGATGGAGTTACTCATCACTCTATTAATGCGTACACTTGAGCTAAAACATTAAGCCTGATGATATCAACCGACTGTCTGCCAGGTTGATTAGTACTTCCTGAAATCAGTATGAGTTTAGATTTTAGCAAATGATGAAAGTGGATGATCTAAATTACTAAAATCATTACCGACAGTCAAAACTAGAAACGAGTTACTATATCTGTTCAAGAAGTGTCATATTCATGACTCCACTAACTGATTGACTTTGTTTTCACTCCGGCACTCAATAGTTGACAACAAAAATCTCTGTCATCATGAGGCTACTTCTATATCGAGTGCATGTGGTAGTAATAACTGGCTTGATCATGTGGAAGTATTTGTCGCAGTGAAGAATGGTTGCTGGGATAGTCACCTGGAAGATATGACGCATCTTACACAAAGAATCAAATTCATCATGAGATAACTGTATGATACTCAAATATTGGTAAAACACTACTCATCTGATATTGAGTGATTTCCATTGCCGGATGAAGTCTTGTAAACTGAACCAATACACTACAATCAATCATCAAAAATAATAAAGTAATCATCCTTTCGAGAATCTTGATGGCACCTTGTTAAGCACACACATCCTGAATCACAGATTTGTGAAATTTGTAAGTCTTCATCAACTTTGGAATACCACATAAATCAAATCAGCTGATGGGAAAACACCGTGATGATAGCTGCATCATAATGACAAAGAACATAATCTGATCCACTACGATTTTATGGTAGTCCAATCCATGACAATATATATCTTGTCGAAATATACAATCTAATAAGCCTCTGCTCAATACGTCTCTTTTCCAAATAGTTTTCGGTTTCAATACCACGCAGGATAACCTCAGCTGATCGAGCACGTAATCCTGTAATAGGCGTTTCGGCAACATCAGTAGACATAACCATGCACGCGTTTGCACGCGTTACCTCGTTCTGACTTCGGTATCCGCGGTTGTTATTTTCCACTAACGGCGGGCGGATTGTTTTTTTTTCCACACGGGGTAAGATGGTGCGCTCTGAAGTCGACTTTTTTACACGGTGGAATCCCTGCGGCCATACACTGACGATACGGCATGCCCACCTTCTGCTGCAGCGGCCAAGGCCAAGGCCACGGTTGTCTGTTTGTCGGCTCTCGACACGCATGCCACACAACATTATTCCACACACCTTATTATTCAACAACACTCTCCGCGACTCCCACAACACAAAAATTCAATCTCGAACGCGAAAAGCACTGCGTCGTTGCCTCTGCAGAAGCGCGCATGAAATTATGCAATGCCGCTGCCACCGCACCCGCCGAAGACACGGCTCTCACAAAAACGCGAACGCCCCAACACGCACAGCACACCTAATTAATTTTTAATTTCCCGACACCAACAGCTCGCGCAAAAAAATCACGGTTCACAATTAACACAAGAGCAGCCAAAAAACACACCCCTCCGAGCCATAACCAAGCAGAATACACAATGTAACGCTTTAGTGTAATGCTAGCCGTTAAGCATTACACACCAAGCGTTACTGACATAACGCTAAAAAATACGTTTTTTCACACGACAGTTACAAACTCAGGAAACCGTAACAAAATCTCTCGATCTCACCAATCGAAATAACAAAATCACCGCTACCTAATTTTATCGGGGTGTACGCGAATTCTGAAACAGGTTGTATGCTTTCCTACAATCAAAAACTTGGAGCTCCACTTGAATCAAATGCATGAAATGAAGAAATGTCCAATTTGCAGAATGCAATTCAACACTGACTATCTGCTGAAGAGACGCAACATGCTCAACCACCAAAATTCTCAGAAATATCATTCATGCCCAAGGTGCCCCAAGAAATTTGTCAGTAATTCAGAATTCAAGCAGCATCCAATCCATCACTCAGGCGAGACACCAATCGAATGTGATATCTGTGGACTTTATTTGAAATCCAAGTTCAATTTGGTGCAGCACATAAAGGATAAGCATGATCATGAAAGACCTTTTGAATGCAAGGACTGTTCGTGGACATTCAAAAGAGTCAATGATCTGCACCGCCATGAAGAAGCTCATTCTGGTTTGAAATAATACTTTTGTGAGGTATGTCACAAGAGATTCAAGTATCTCAATAATAAGAGAAGCCATGAGGGAAGAAAAGAATGTCTGGAGATTTACAAGTAGGAGGCAACAACAGGACATCATTAATTCACCTATTCAACCGAAACTGTTTGTAATATTTTCCAAGTGATTCCTGCAGAAAATGTAATCCATAATCTACTCCTGTTCTTTCCGAGGTTTGATAAGGTATTTTCAAAATGATACAAGAATTATTACATCATCCTGGAGTCACAAGCCATTGCAAAGTGTATGTAAAATTACAATCTATCTCCTCCCGAAATGCGAATACATAATTCAATCATGATAAGAATTTGTGGAATCACATATTATGTAGCTGGGCAACTTTGGACCTATCAGTGAAATGTCTTAGCTTGTCTCGCATCATTAAAAATTATATTTTTCAGCAATCGTGAATCATCCTAAAAACCTTTCTTTGTGAAAATTCTCATTGCATTTTCTCCGACACACCATGAGAACTTCACTTACTTCAAAATGCGGCTAATATTTCAGAAGATTCGTTCTACCCCACATGCAATTTCTTGCAGTTCTAATGCCCCTGATCCTCTCTCAAAAAAGCATGTCAACACATTCCATAACTGAGTCTGTGATTGAAATTTTCATCCAGTTCATGATCTCAAAATCATCATTTTCAATTTTATCGGTTCACTGTAGCCTTACATTAGAATTACATATTAGATTGCGCACAAATTACATTTCAGCTTGCAACCTGGATCTGAATCTAGAATTTATGATTACCAGAAAACGCGTTTGATTGTCATTGCAGCTGAATACCTGTTCCTTAAACTCAATGTAATCAGTCAATGATGAGAACAAGTTCTTTCCTTTGAAACGAAGGATGTCAGAATGGGATTGTTGGATCAGAAATAAGCAGTTCAAAATTATGACCACCCAATTGAATTGAATGTGACAAGTATTGAATTTGTGCAGAATCTCTGACAATCTCACTCAATTACAGTCTTCTTTGGATCATTCACTGTCGTACAGAACTATCTTGTCTTCAAATGACCAGATGGAATGATCTTCAAACAACCAGTTGAAATGATCTGCAAGTAACTAGAATAAACTCAGTAGACTCTCTTATAACTCATCAAAATGATGTGTCAACAATACTGAATACATACCCAGCTGATTCTGCATTTGACTCATTGTCAGTGAGGCTCTTGCAATTATTAGAATAAGCACAGGGCTGTCCAGAGTCAGAGTATACCGTGTCTACATCCGATCAAAGGGGATTCTTAGTTTCATTATTCGAGGTGTGTCCTAGAGAGTAGTCAAAGATATTTCATCACATGGAGAGCATTATAGAGATCTCGTTTTGATACAAGATTTTCTGCCTCATTGGGTGGTGTAGGAGCATATCTAAGAACATGAGAATGCAGATTTCAGAAATGGAGTTACTATTAGTCGACTCTGACTCTGCAAAACTCAATTGGCTCCTGGATCTAATCAACTGATCTTTCATCAAATTCTCTGAAATAAGCTTTCTCAGATTCCTAAAATTCTATGCAAGTAAGATATCTTTCATGTAGCAGCCATGCGTACATTTCTTGGTGTCTAAAAATCAATGAAGCGGACAATCTATACTTGCACTTGGAAATCCATCCACAGACTGATGAAACGATTCTTATTGCATCAGTGCTCTCCACTTATAGTTTGATTCATGTAGACATCACCAGGATCTGAAGCCACAAAGGTGACTGACTGACCGCAATTCCACAACTTGATCATGAGAATCGTTGCTCCATATAACTCTGTTATCTAAGGATGACTGTCCAGGCGTTGTGATCAGTAATCTAACAAGTTTTCTCATGAGTCATAAAGCTGTCTGAGAGTGGGCTATGCAAACTATTATCTGCAATAGTATCACAAGTAAAATCAATGAACTTGTATTAAGTTGATGATTTGGGAAAAATTTTGTTAACACCGCAAAAATGGAAAAGTTGGCAAATAGGAGAGACGCATATTGAAAAAGAGCTCTGGTTACAATACAAATAATATTTCACTATTAATCAAAGTGTAAACAGGGATCTTAGTCACTTTTGGCATATTTCTTTGGCTTAACCACTTAAGCAGCATGGAAGAGGATACACCAGTAGTGAAAGGCAAACTACTAATCGTTCAATGGAGTTTTTCCCTGCCTAATCATAGTGCACTTACGTGTTCACTCATTCTAAACGCAATGACCGTATGCTGAGTCGGAATATTGATAGGCAGATATAGGTGTCATCACCTGGTAGCCGGCTAGCTCAAAAATTTGAGTTTCAGCTCTTTCGTGCGGACTTCACGGTCGACTAGGTTTTTGATTCTTTTCTATCATTCAGTATCCTGTACGAGAGCCAAAAAACATAATCAAACGTCCCAAACTTCCTTCTGGCTAGTTGTAACTAACGAAGCTTGATGCGAACGGCCGTGCATTCATGCCCGATGTTGTACTGCTGTTTGTAACTTTACCAATTGCCCTGCTCTAGGACCGGGTTTACTGGGTAATCGCTCATAACGAGTCTGTTCTCGAAGATGACAACGACGACTTTAATATCAACGTCAACGACGAGTAGGTCAAATAACACATCAAATCTGAGCAAGCAAGATGAAACCAAATCCAAGCAACACGTGATGAGCGGCTGCAGAGCTCCATGCTGCATCAGCTGTTGATGATGAGTTGTTCGCCGCAAGCACCATCGTCTGCTCTTCCTCTCCCACTCTGCCTTTCTAGCACGAAATTGAAATCAAAGCCACAGTAACTCCCTTCAATATTCAATTCAATTCTCGGTATTAACAATCACGTCAAGCAGCTTTTTGGAAACTCTTGAAGGGGGTTGGAATTGAAAAAATGGTGAAAAGCTATGATGACTTATGCTAATTACCAATGATGAATATCTTGGGAATCGAATGACATTTCATCAAAACACACGTTATTGAGTATCCTCATAAGACAGAACAATGCAAGTATCAACAATTTCTAGCTGCGTATTAAACTTTTGAATAAGAGCTCTATGAAGTGGCAGAATCGCATATATGGGTATGTCATATAGATGTCATATTAATATGAGCACCTTTTATTCAAACATACAGCACATTCTTCATCGATCCACATTGTTTAATAAACCACTCTCTCATTTCTTTTGCGCACGACTTACTTGCATACACATACTTACTCAAAACAAAAGCAAGTCTTACACTTTAAAATCGATTGATTGTAATATCGTAATGTTATAAATAGAGAACATAAAACGGCCGCGAGAGTTAGTTGAGATTGGGAGTGCGAATAAAGAGCAGCTGACGAGCAACTGATAAGACGTGTCATCTTACTGTTCCTCTTTGCCCCAGTGAACCGGTTACATTTTGGCGACCGTGACAGGACTGGGGACGCATAAGCAGCGTGTGTAGTAAACATCAAAGAAGGAGAGTGTGGAAAGGATTGGCCGATATCATTTCGTCTACACTAATTGAGAAGACGCTTCTAACAAGCCGCTCATCGGCGAACAAAATCGCAAAGAATCCCGATACGACAACAGCTCAACTTCACCGGAGAATGTATAAGGTGAGTGTGTAATCTTATACCACACACTCATCGTTTATGTCAGATTCAAACGATTCTGAGCCACCAAAAAGCTCTTTGACAATCATAGACAGTACTATAAACTTTCTCAGTAGTATCAGACAAATTATACCAAAAATGGCAACCACCAGTGAAATGAAGCAACAATTAGATGCGGCTTTAGACCGTGAAAATGCAGCTAACAGTCGAGTAACGGCATTATCCAAAGAACTAGAAGAATTGAAGACTATCTTGAAAAATCATCATATATTTCCGGAGCCTTCAGCACCAACGGAAGATGAAATAGTGAATGAAACTTCCAAAATTTCCTATGATCGGCGTCGTCAAATACAGGAATTGCTATCAGAAATCCGAGAATTTGACGGTAGTGGAGATGTAGAAGCTTTCTTGTCACAAGTCAGGCGAGTGAAAAAACAAATGAGTGATGATGCCGAAACAATATGTTTCTTGAGCAAGGTTATCGCGCAAAAATTGAAGGGCGAAGCTGCTGAGGTGGCTGATAGGTTATTAGAAGTGACGCCAACTGATTTTGCTGAAGCAATGCGATTAGCTTTCGGAAAAACGGAAAAGCAATATGTGCAATTAGTTGAGGAACGAAATTCAATTCGACAAGGTTTCAGGGAGAGAATGGAAAACTATATCAAAAGATATGCCGAAATTGATAGGAGAGTACAGAAATCGATAGATCAGGAGCCACTTGAACGTAGGATGGTTTTCCGAGGGGTTGAGTTAACTGAAAGAATTGACCGGTTTCAACGATCTGTGAAACCAGAGCTTAGACCGGCAGTAAGAGCTCAGAAAGCTAGTACAATCAATGACGCATACCAACAGGCAATCCGTGAAGAAAAATATTACTTCGAAGATTTGGAAATAAAATCCCGACAAAGAACAAAGAATGAAAGTGTAAAATCTGAACCTGTGGCCAAACGTGAGTCCACGAGCTCTCAAAATTCGGGGTTAGAAAAAATCACGTGTCATTTCTGTAATAAGGTAGGACATAGAGAGGAGGTTTGTTGGATGAAGAACCCTTCTCTGAAAAATAAAAATTTTCCCAAAAATCGATACCAAAGCAAAGATCCTCCAATCCAAGAAATACAGGAATTCTTCATACGGGAGGAGGAGAGCGTAAACCAAGATCAAACCAGCTCGATAGAGACGATTCAATATTGTTCACCCGTATTAAAGGAAGTAACGCGCCCCACGGACTCTTGGTAGATTCAGGATCAAAGACTTCACATATAAAAATAAAATGCATAGATCAAAATAATGAAAATTTTCGAAAATTCTCGGCAGATGAAATAAGAAGTTTCCTTATAATAGATGGATTATATGATGCAATAGGAACTTGCGAATTAGAGATATTTGGTATCAAATTCACTTTTTTTGTAATGTCTAATGACTTTCCCACCAGAGCTGATGGAATATTGGGTAAAGATTGGCAAATTCGTGCCAAAAGTATTGTGGACAATGAACTCAATACTATCACATTGAAAAATGATTCTGGAAACCAAGTTACTTTGGAACTCAATAAGCATCAATTCGCTCAGTTGGAGCCACACTTATTTGAAACAAGAGAAATAGTCCCAGGAAATTCTCCAGGTATTTATTATATCGAAGGATCCAACATAGTCCCAGGTCTCCATGAAATCAAGGAAAATCAGAAATTAAAGTTATATTTGTTCAACGAGTCAGATGAATATAAACCAATATATATAGAAAATATTCATGTTACAACCCATGAAGATTTGCCTATGACTCATGCTGTTCATCATACAGGGGAAAATTCCGAAGCTGAATCAAAGCCAACAATGAGATACATTCTGAGTAACAGATTGAATGTTGAAGAAAGAAAACAATTATTGAATCAATATTATAGAAATAAGAATTTAACTAATTGTCATCACTCGCAGGAATCGAAGGAGCGCCAAGAACGCATCGAGCTGTTGAGAATGAAATTCGTAAAGGATCTTAATAATGTCTCTGAAAGAATTTCTCCAAATGTATCAAAGGAAATTTTCAACATCATATCGGAATTCAATGATCGTTTTGCCTTGCCAGATGATCCAATGCCAGCAGTTCATGATGTGCAACATGAGATAAGATTATCTACTGATAAACCGATCAAGACACCGGTGTATAGACATCCATTATTCATGCATTCAGAGATTGACCGACAGATAGAAATTCTTGAAAAAAAAGGTCTGATAAGACCCAGTTCATCACCATATCAATCAAATGTGTGGCTGGTACCAAAAAAAATGGATGCTTCAGGTGAGAAAAAATGGCGATTAGTGATGGATTTCCGAAAATTGAATGCTTACACTGAACAAGATAACTACCCATTACCTTCGATTGAAGAAATATTATGTATGCTTGGCCGAGCAAAATACATGAGCTGTTTTGACATGTCTAATGGGTTTCACCAGGTAACTGTAAAGGCCTCAGATATCCCAAAAACTGCTTTTAGTACTTTCAGAGGACACTGGGAATGGTTAAGAATGCCTATGGGATTAATCAATAGTCCTGCGACCTACCAAAGAATGATGAACTTCAAATTGAGGGGTTTGGTTGGAAGAATTTGTTTCATCTACGTAGATGATTTGATTGTTTTCGGATCAACGCCAGAAGAACATTTGAGAAACCTGCGAACAGTATTTGAACGACTTCGAGAAGCCGGTTTAATTTTGAATCCAGACAAGTGTTCATTCATGCAAGAACGACTAGAGTATCTGGGACATGAGGTATCAAAAGAAGGTATCCGCCCATTGATCCGTAATGTAGAAAAAGTTCTCAACTTCCCTGAACCAAGGAATAAGAAAGAAATAGAGAGATTTTTGGGTTTAGCATCTTACTATAGGAAATTTATACCAAACTTCGCTCAAAAAGTTCATCGCCTGAATAAATTAAAATCAAAAAATGTAGAGTACAACTTTGATGATGAATGTAGGAAACAGTTCCAATTACTCAAAGAACTCTTATCAACATATCCAATCTTGAAACACCCAGATACCTCTAAACCCTTCATTTTGTGTTCAGACGCATCAAACGAAGGTATTGGAGTCATATTATCGCAATTAGATGAAAACGGCGATGAACATCCTTGTTCTTATGCCAGTCGTTCCTTGAATCCTGCTGAAAAAAACTATTCTGTGACTGAGAAAGAATTATTAGCTATAGTTTGGGGTATGAAACAGTATAAACATTTCCTATTTGGTCAAAAATTTGATGTATATTCTGATCATCAGAATCTTCGATCTATTTTCAAAAATAAATCCGACGATGTAAGTTCTCGAATCGTGAGAATGTTAACTAAAGCCACGGATTATCACCCAAACATCATTTACAAAAAAGGAAAATTAAATACAAATGCAGATGCTTTGTCCAGGGCTTTCCATGTAAGTGAGCAAAATCCAGTGGAAGAAAATCAAAATCCGGAGATAAGTATTGCAGGGTTTACTCGAATCTCACACAAAGCAAGGTTGGTAACAAAGTACACCAATGATAAGACGATGAGAAAATTCATCAATGATAGTCGAGACATCATTGATGATGAGAACGATACTTTAGCGAAGTATCTATCTTTATTCACGGGAGAATCCAGCATCCGAACAATGAAGCTTGAAAATTTGGTTGATCTCAGCTGGAATACACTATCTAAACGAAATGCTCAAATGAAATTCCAGGAACGAGGAGATTTTTTGATTCAAGGAGTTTTATACCAAAACAAGAGAAATATTCCCGATTTGTTTTTGAAATTAGAAAAAGCACCAGAAAATTCTGTAATAGAAATCACACATGTGTTCAAAAATGAGAATTTCGACCGCCTTTTGGGATGGATTGGTTTGTATGTCAAATTATCCGAGAAACTACTCTATGTTAGACCTTTGAAGCCCAAAATCTTAAGAGAACGGAATTCACAATTTATGAAATTGGCAGACGTTCACAACAAAAATCATTGGGGACAAGAAAAGACATTGAAAGAAATTCGCAGAGAATTCACGTGAGATAATATCACTAGAGATGTGGAAGAATTTATCAAGCAATGCCCTACTTGTGCCAGAGTGAAAGCTGCTGCGAGAAAATATGTAGCCCCTGGTATATATGTTGAACCTGCAACTAAACCTTTTGAAAAGATGAATATAGATTTTTGCACTTTTGAAAATACAGATTTCCTCATTATCATAGATGAATTCAGCCGTTTTGTATGGATTTGGGAAATCAGTACAAAGTCTAAAACACATATAGCACTTGCGGAATTTTTCTTGAAAATAGCTAGACCACAATATATAATTTCAGACAACGAAGAGATTTTCCTTTCAAAAAAGGTTCAAAATTTATATAAAACACATGGAGTGGAGTTTATTAACATTGCCGTGCGACATTCACAATCGAACGGCATTTGTGAACGAGTAATAAGAACCCTCAAAACTTCAGCGAAGTCTAAAGATGGAAACCCTTATAAGAAATTATTAAATGCAGCAAAAGTATATAATGAGAGCATTCATGGTACAACGAATTATTCTCCCTATGACTTACTTTTTGGAAATTTGAGCAGTTTCGAGGAACAAGATCAAGAAAAAATTCATTTTGATGATATGAAAGAAAAACGAGAAAATGCAGGAGAAAATATAAGAAAATGTGAAAAGCAAAATCAAAACACTGTGAACAATCGACAAACTGCATCAGAATCATATCAAGTAGGAGACATAATCTTAGCAAAAACTGTTGTAAATAACGAATCTACTTGGACAGATCCAACCCCTGTGCAGAGGGTTAATGATGAAACAAAAACAGTAGAAATCATCATTAGGGATCGTCCACAGCTACGACATTTCAATGAAATCAAACATTATTATGGAGAATTCTAGGATATATTTCATTCATAGTGAAGATACTAATTTTTTCCATAAAACCTCTGTTACAGATACTGTTCTATTTCTTCATTTTCATCATAAGTATAAGGGCATATAGTATAACTACGGAGATACCTCATTTTGTTCAAATTGACGAAGGGACTGCTCATCTCTACAATGAGGAATGGAAAATTATCCACACAACTGATATAAATGCCATCTACGACCAAGGCACCCATATAATGAGTCAGCTCCAAGTTCTACAGAATGCTTGCAGTAATCATATCGATTGCACAACGAGAGACTATATCAGTTTGGCTATAAAGCAATTATTGCGAATCGAAAGTAAGAAGAGAAACCTTAGTATGTATAGATATAAGCGTGGACTTTTCAATATAATCGGCACGGGATCAAAATTCCTATTTGGAACATTAGATAGTGAGGATGCAGAGCTTTATGATAGGGAAATTTCTGATGTTTATAAACAAAATAACGAAGTATTGAGACTCATACAAAATCAAACCATGTTAGTGAAAAATAATATCAAAAGTATCACCGATCATATTAGAATTTACGACGAAAATTTCGAAAAACTGCAAAATTGGAGTAACAATATCACAGAAGCTTGGAATCATGTTGAAGCAAACCAAAAAATTCTGATTTCTTTGCAAGAAATTGAGTTAGTTATGAATGAGTACGATGAACAGTTGACAAATATACAGAATGCCATTTCTCTAGCTAAAACAGGAGTAATTTTACCATCAGTAGTGACACCAGATTCATATATAAATGCATTGAATGCTATCAAACAGAAAGAGATAATCAATAATCTCATTGAATTTAATTTTGATCATTACTATGACCTTGTTAGGATTTCAAAGGTGATATCATATATTGAAGATAACAAACTAATTTTTGTCATCAGCACACCCATACCAAATGATTCTAAATACCGTTTGATAAGTATTTTTCCACTTCCCACAAGACAAAGCGCCACGGTTTTCAAAACAATCATTTTAGAGTATCATACATTGATAGTGAGTGAAGGGAAAGTTTTCTATACTTTCAAATCAGGAAAATGCATTGATTTCAAACCAAAACAAAAAATTTGTAAGAACACAAAGCCATTAATGAATGTATATAAGGAAGATACATGTTATTCAGACATAATAAGAGATGAAAAAATTACTAACTGTCAATTTGGAATATACCAGCAGAAGGATGATCATGTGAAACAGATCGACAAACTAAATTTATGGCTGATCATGCCAATTGATACCTTGGTTTTCAAAATTTGGTGTAAAAATGATCATAACATATTGATCATAGAAAAAGATACACTCCTCCAGTCGAACGAAACCTCTTGCATTTTCATGAACGAAAAATTCCAATTGCAACCATTTACTCATGAATTTTATAATGCAAAAATAGAATACCTGACAATGAATCTATCGACAGACGTAGAAATCGAAAAAGAATACTTGGAAAAACTAGAACTCTCGAAAATAAATGACAATTTGGAATCTAATTTTGTAAAATTAAGCAAGGTTCAAGAATATATCAACGAGTTCAAATACAGAGAAAAAACTAAGAATTGGAGAGATATCTTCTGGCAATATGTAGATTACGGAGGAAAATTAGCAATAATATTATTAATTATATTAGGCTTGAGAAAATGTGGACTGCATGAAGCACTCAAATCGTTGGTGAAAGGTTTTTGGAGGAAATCTCATTGTTGTAAAACTAGTCATAAGGAAAATGATACTGAATTGCACAATTCACACACCTCACAGTCATCACCTCTCTCTCAAAATTCCAGATCAAGAACACTATTACACTTAAAATCAGAAATGTAACGAAAAATTGCCAATTCTGGAAATTTTTCTATCCTGATGGGAGAGGATGTCATATAGATGTCATATTAATATGAGCACCTTTTATTCAAACATACAGCACATTCTTCATCGATCCACATTGTTTAATAAACCACTCTCTCATTTCTTTTGCGCACGACTTACTTGCATACATATACTTACTCAAAACAAAAGCAAGTCTTACACTTTAAAATCGATTGATTGTAATATCGTAATGTTATAAATAGAGAACATAAAACGGCCGCGAGAGTTAGTTGAGATTGGGAGTGCGAATAAAGAGCAGCTGACGAGCAACTGATAAGACGTGTCATCTTACTGTTCCTCTTTGCCCCAGTGAACCGGTTACAGGTATCATTGAACGCAAAACAGATGACCTTCTTTTGTTTGATACGCGGTTAGAAAGTGAAGGATTCTTGTCCATTTTCGCGTATACTGCGGTTGATGAACTTGTTGTGTTTCAAACCTCAAAAATGGCGAGGATATTTGTGCCTACGCCAGAAAATATCGCGCGCTTGCAGATTTCAATAGGCCAAGACATGGAGTTCAATGAAATCGCGCTTATAATGAGCTGCAGTGAACGCACGGTTCAAAATTGGAATCGACGTTTTATTGCAGAGCAGGACGGGCTCATCGCTGTGGCAGAAGACCGGCGTGCTCACAATGGTGAAGGTCACTCAAAATTAATCAGTAAAATACAGTGCAACGTTAATGATGATGAGAATACGGATGCTTTGCCAGTGCGTCGATGCTGTTCGCCATAATCTTTGCGATATTCTCCGCACGTCACGTATCCGAAGTAGACTTTTTCAAACTTCCCGAGATATGAGTGTCAAGGATAATACTCTCACTATGAGTATACCTATAGAAGAGGGAACGATAGTGCTCAAATATACGTGCCCGTCTGTAGAAATGTCCCCGAAATGTTCGAAACCGAAAAATATTCTCCACGCAATAAGTGTATGATTGAAAAAATATACTTGAGGAAAAATACAGTGATTGAAACCGTAATAATTTGATGATACTATGCACTCCACCAATTCTTATCGACAATCAACTCAACCAGACTTTATCATAAATGCATACTTCATGATTCAATATTAAACTGAGGTGCTTCTCTCGGGGTGGAGTCTGTTTTGAGCCGATCAGCGATTGAATTTGGCGATTATAATTTCATGTTTGCATGGGGATCAGGAGGTGTTGAAAAAATAAGTGACGAGGAGCTACACCGAGCTGTTCAAGTTCTCCGAGACGACCCGTTTGGAACAGCAAAGGCTCTACCAGGTCTGCTGGATATTGATGTTTGTTCCGCGACTATGCGGAAAGCTTTGAAGCAGCGTGGGGGGCTGAAGAATCACAAAGCAGCCACGAAACCTGCTTTCACTGTCCGAAACATCGAAGATAGACTGACATATGCCTTTAGGTGAGAGAATTTATTAGTGGTTTTCACTTTTAAGGCTAATCTCGAAGATGCATGACTCTTTGTCATCCAAGTTTCACGTGATATAGCTTTCGCAAGACTTTTCTCGGCCTTCTTATCACACAACGTCATTGTGAAAAAAAACCCAAGGGAATTGTGATATTACATTTGAATAAAAAATACCAATCAACTGTCGATAATTGACATCGAGATTTCATCTCTGCATAATTTTTAAACTTTTACAATTGCAGATACATGCACTGATTAGCAATTTTCTGGCGGCTCGTCGTGTGTATGGACGAGAAAGTGTTTGCTTCGGACAAGGATGGGCGCTGCCGGCTCTGGCGACTGCCAAATACGAGATACGAGAATATCAATATTCTCAGAAGCTTCCACAGTGGTCGCGTCACTGGTTCGTATTGGGCGGGGATCAACGGTCATGGTCCAGGGCACATTGTCAGAGTCAGCCGTCGCATGAATGCACAGCAGTACATGCAAATTTTAGAGCATGAATTCCTGCCCAGCATTGATCAGGTTTATCCGGCGCACTTCAGTCCCATCTTCATCATAGAGGATAACAGTCCTATCCACACAGCACGCGTATGCCAAGCATGGTGGGCTGCACACCCACGATTTCAAAAACTACCCCACCTTGCCAGGTCACCCGAGCTTAATCCCATGAAAAATGTTTCGTCTGAAATGGTCAGGACGTGGCGACCAGGCATGTCGAGGAATGAGCAAGCGCTCCATGAACGTGTTATGGCATCCTGGGCTGATCTGCGTTTTAGATTCGACTTTTTCCAGAGCCTCACGGATTCGATGCCTGATAGACTAATGGCTGTAG
This sequence comes from Eretmocerus hayati, assembly GCA_029851415.1. NCBI lineage: Eukaryota > Metazoa > Arthropoda > Insecta > Hymenoptera > Aphelinidae > Eretmocerus > Eretmocerus hayati. The sequence continues at coordinate 63,634,648 of CM056744.1, read as the reverse complement.
CCCGAGCATGGTGGTAGTATGAATTATTAACCACTCGTCATATTCTCCGAGTTTCTAATATTTGAATGCAAGCGGTCTATTTTCACGAGTATGACAACACCTGCGTCATACATTTTGTGATTTATCGCGGAAAATCGATTTTGTAAATGAGCGCGTTTTAATAAAGAAAAGATTATGATGAAACTGGAAATTTATAATAATCTTCGGTTATACAGATGGTAATAAACTAGTTGACATGCTGACTTGGATGTCAATTCTTATTGTTATGAGTTGTCGTACTGATGAATCGAGCAACTATTTTTGAGCTATGCCGACTGCCTTCGCTCTGTCGCAAGCCCCAAAGCTTTGAATCTCGCGGCTCGCACGAGCATGCAAAGCCGAGTCGGCGAGCACGCACGTGTAGTTGAAATGTCCCAGCTTGTTCTTTTTTTCTCTGTTTGCCCGACTCCACCCTCCCCGCGGCCGCCCACTTGTTCTGCAGATGTGAACGCAGGTATAAGTATACAGGTGCTTCCGTGAACATGAGGTGCCATCAGTCAGTCAATTAGTTACAGTAATATTAGTCAATTGCGGCGAATGCCAAGGGGACAGATGTTGAAGTCATTGCTATCGGTTCGAGCTAACGTGGGTTCGAGTCCCGCTTTGTCTATACTTTTTTTTCATTTTTTATTCTTCTAAATGTTGAAATAATTTATGAAACATTGAAAGTTAATTTGAATTTTTCAACAGAATTTTTCTTGTCCAGATTGAAATTATAGAGCCAAATATCACTGATGATGATGTTTCATAAGGGTAGCGATATTATTTGAATTTGATTGAAAGAAATTTTCAGAACTATTGCAAATTATTCAAATATTGAACCATAATTGGTGATTTTTTTCGAAAATTCGTCAAAATGTTGTAATTGTTCAAATCACTCATCAATCTTTGTTTAGACCTTTTTTCCGAAAACATTTTCAATATTTCATCAAAAAATATTAATCCGAGAATGATTTCTCTTTTTTTCGAGTTTTACTTCAAATTTTGTCGGTGTTAAAATCATGCATCAATTCTTGTTCATCAGAGATTCAAGGAGTGAATCAAGAATTCACATTATTTGAAGAAAAGGCTTTGAGACCGTCGCATTCAATGCAAAGGTCAATTTTCATTCAACCGACGCGATAGAGTCTTTTTTGACTTCGAAACTTGTATTTTAATTGTCAACTTTCCCATCATAACGTTGGTGATCATATTCTTGGGCGTTTGAAAGAGAAAATAAAAAATTCTAAAAAAGGCATCCATGCCGTCCCTTTGATTTCACAGGTCCATTTACATTTCACCGACGCGGTGGTATTTTTTACTCCAATTTTTGGACTCTTAAATTTTCAACTTCAACATGAACAACAGTTGGGAAATTTTTGGAAAACAGGATCATTTTTGGATGCATATAAATTATTCTACAAGTTTTCGAATAAAGTTCTTCCAAATATTGATGAATGATCTCAACATTTACGACGTGTGGGGAGTATGAATCATTTTTGTTTTAACATTTTTAAATTCCAAAAGAGTTCCAATGAAATTGTTCAAACAAAGTTCCATTAACATCACTATTAACAATACTCATTCAATTCAATTCAATTCAATACTTATATTCAACACAATTATGACAGATTCGCGATTTTCATGATTCCAATCGAAACGAAAAAAATTTGCTTGAAAATTTTTGAATGAAATTCTCACTCTGGATGAATGATTACAACATTATTTGGAATATTGTTGAAAAAAATAGGTGTCATCAGTGGGACTCAAACCCATGTTCCTCCAAGTTTGAAGTATGAGAGACATAATGAGCGAGTAGGGGCGGGGGGGGAGCCACTGTTGTTACGCCATGCGCTGATCAGTCTTTTAGCATTGAGCCACATTGAGCTGCAAGGCTGCAAGGATCAATAGGCCTATACCCAGATAGTTGTTGTTAGTGTTAGAGGTTTGATTCGCTTGAGGATTCGCTAGTTTCTTGTAAGAGCAGTATTAATAGTGAATGAAATTCATCGGAAGGTCTCCCAGTTTCATGTGTGGGTCCAATAGGAATTGGATCGCTCGGTAAGATCAATGACATATTACTAACTCTCATTCAAACGGTCCGGAGTCTTTGAGGTTAATGCCGCGTCACGTGGTCATGGTTAGAGATTTACACCGTCGTGTAGAGCACAAATTACACCGGCACACAAAATAAAAAATAGTGTCTGTACTTTTGACCAGACCTACTTTTCTTTATGTATTTTGGCACGCTGAATCCGAATTCGAGGTCGGTTTGGCCCGAATACTTCTTGTTTTTGAGAAAATCCTGAAAATATGGAAATAGCGCAGAATAGCACGATTTTCTCGAGAATAAGAGGTAGTCGGGCCAAACCGACCTCGGATTCGGATTCAGCGTGCCAAAATACATAGAAAAAAGTAGGTCTGGTCAAAAGTACAGATACTTTTTTTGTGTGTGTGTGTGTGTGTGTGCCGGTGTTACATTACACCGGCACACAAAAAAAAAGTATCTGTACTTTTGACCAGACCCACTTTTCTTCATGTATTTTGGCACGCTGAATCCAAATCCGAGGTCGGTTTGGCCCGACTATCTCTTGTTTTCGAGAAAATCGTGAAAAATTCGATGAAAATCGTGGAAATAGCGCAGAATAGCACGATTTTCTCGAAAACAAGAAGTAGTCGGACCAAACCGACCTCGGATTCGGATTCAGCGTGCCAAAATACATTAAGAACAGTAGGTCTGGTCAAAAGTACAGATACTTTTTTTTATTTTGTGTGCCGGTGTTATCAAGTTGACGTTGCCTAGGTAAGTTTGAAGTTGAGGCTCTCTTCGGAGTGAAACTCTTTGGACTCTTGGGAGTCTCCAGAATTATTAATTGAACTAATAAAACAAGTATATTAATAATTCATGTAAAGGTGAAGATTGAGTAATCTGGTACAAAAATTTGCGCTCAATGAAGAGGCTGTTTAAAGTAGGTGCTACGTTTTGCTTGGTGGAAAGCTTGAGGGCGATGCAGGATTGGAAAGCTGTGATCTCTCAGTCTTTTTGCTGCAGCTTAATCTGCGACCATTATCAACTTTAGAGTATAATCAGGAGGTGCTAATTTTAGAAGCAGAAGGTGATAACTCTTTAATCAGTATGAATGAGCGAATAAAATCTATGACTATCCCGCAAACTCATTCCCTCTGTAGATAAAGTCAACGGCTTAGAGAAGAAGTTGCTGTTCGTCCACATATATCAACTTGCTCCTGTGGAATACTCAACATGAGAAATTTCTGGAGTCCAGGAAACTTGTCAAGAGAAAGTTTTTCATTGTCGATGTATCATCTAAGGAGGAGTTGGAGGCTGAGGCCAACTTTCCGAAATCCCAGAGGGACACTGATTGCGATGTAGAGGGTCACGAAAGGGAATCATGAAGATTAATATTTTGTGATGCTTGCTCTAAAACATCTGTGAGTTGCCATTAAGAGTTGGCTTGAACTTCTCCTGAAATGTAATCCCAGTATAACAGGTATCTCCATCGATATCCTTACCAGTGGCAGATATTTTATTAATCGTGCTTGAATCATCCAACAAATCATGGAATTATATAATTTGCAAATACTTTCCCAGGCTAATTTTTTAGCTCCAGACTTTGTCGAAGACTGATAATATCAAGTTAACAAAATGTGTGCCCCAAGATAACCAATCGTACTACCAAGCTTTCTAGAGATGAACATTCTTATTCAGAATTTCTCACAAAAGGTAATGACTGGAAAGAGACTTCAATATTGTTTTGATGAATATTGATACTCTCATCCGCCCTGTACTAAAGGATATTTGTTTCTTTTTCGCAATATCCAACGCTCGCATGATCAAAGTATAAAATCAATTTTGATCCAAGTCGATGTGCATCTTCTGCGTGCACATTTATTGATCATCTGTAAATCATTATTTTAACGTTCGCATTAACATAATTTATACAAACGTATGTAAATGAAATCTTCAAAAAATATTTAAATCGCCCCTTAAATAGACATTGATGTATAAACTCGTATTCATAGAGTCATATTACACGTTTTCGAACCTCAACAGAAGTAAGATCACGATTATTCGCTCATGAAGCCGCTTTTCAAACCGCAAGCTTAGACGCAGCAAAATTTGGGTATGCGCCCGCGCCGGGCGACCTTCCGCGAAGGCCGACTTGGGCCGATACTCATCGGTGTATGAAATGTGTAAGTAGACCTCTGCGCATGACGTAGACATTTTACGGATTTACGCCCGAGGGCAACCCAAATTTTGGTTACACTTTGTATTTACAAATCTCTTAACAAAGAGGTCATTATATGGCTTTCAATGAGTTGAACAATAACGTAAATTTCATTCGTATATCTTGAAGTTGTCAATCAGGTAGCAGAAACAGATGTAGACTAAATATGTACCTCAATATGCAGCCAAGACATGGCTCCGAGAATTTTGATGTCCGATTTTGAGCTCATCACGATGTGAATTTTAGTTAGAAAGCAACGAACTTATGTCTTACTAAAAAAATTGATGACGACTGATGTACTTCGACCCTTCGCGGCTATAAAACGATGGCCCATCTGCGTATGAGGAGAGTCTTTATCGCGCCGTTACCAGAGATAGAGTCTTTTACTTCGGGCGAGGGCCGCTGCCCTCGACCCCTCTCTCCTGTCATAAGACCTAAGAGTGTGTGGTGTGTTAGTATATCCGTTTGGGACCCAGCCTTGTTTTTATACCGAAAACACAATTAGTCGTCGCCAACGTCATTTACCTACCCCTCGTCCTCAATCCGTTCTTGTATCAGTTCCGGAAGCAACACTCCGGAACGCGTAAATCACCGTCCCGGTTAAACTTAACGCAAAATCAGTGCAATCATCGTTGTTTCTCCATACCTACATGTGTATAGAAGAGCCTCTCTCCTATACATTGGCGTGGGCTTGAGAAATCGCTCACGTCAAATGGCGCCCGGACGTGGGGCCAAACCAGAAATCGACCCAAGAGACGAAGAGTTCGTGCATTTAGATGAAATGGAAATCGACCCGGACTTCCAAGCAGTCCAGATAAAAAGCTTGGTGGCGCCCGTGGACAACCACAACCTGTCATGGTCATGGAGGTATTTCAACTAGCAAAACCAGCCCACTGTCAACACCGGCAACGTCATCCAGGGATACACCGACGACATCGTCCCGCTAACGCCCTACGAACACCCGCACGGGGCCGTACGCATCAAAGATCGTCAACAAAACAAGAAATGCAGAGTCGTAGATGCGGACCACGAAAGCACGGAAATCCCGGCGAAGCAGAAAGCCCGGAGAGCCCTGCGAGTAATTATGCACTCACCCACACGAGAAGTAGAAATTGGGACGCACGCAAAATGCGAACCCAAAATCCAACTTCACATGACGACGGTATAAATGACCAGATGCCCTTGAGGGAAGCATCAGTCTTTTACCGAACAATGCTCGGAATGCCGCTACCAGATCGATCCACCTTCCCTGGACCGGGACAACGACGATGGCTGAGTGGTGCCCCTGGAGGCTGGTGGCCCACCCTCAACTCATCGGAGTCGTCGGACGACGGCTCAACTGTGACTCAAGACACCGGCTACCCTCAAGAAGCATCGTCGGACGACGATGCCCAGACCGTCCACTGCCCTCTGGAGTACGTCGGCACGCCTGGACGCGTGGACGAGGAGGACAAAGCCTTCAAGAAGATGAGGATAAGCGCCTGGGCCTCAACCGGAACCTACCCCGCCGTGGATCCGGGCCCAACCAGGGACGAGCCGCAGCCGAGTTCGACGCCCCTTAGCGCCCTCACGGGGCCGCTGCATCGTGCTTCGCCAGACCTGCCTCATGGCCTCCCTGACGACCCCACCCCTATGGAATCCGACGAGGATCTTCATGCTGTATCAACAATTATCGCACCACCGCATGGAGGGGATGAGTCTAGCCGAGACTCTGGCTTTCCCTCTTTGGTCCTTCCCGAGGGAGAAGGGATACCTGACGCCGTGGACACCGCGTCTCAACCAACCAACCGCACGGAGGACCTAATTTCCACGGAAGCGGTTGCCGCTCGACCGTCCCTCCGCCGCAGGACTCGAGCTGAGAGGGCTGCCCGTAACGCAAGGGGGGCCATTCTGCAAGATCTTACCATCGAGCAACAACCGTCAACACCACACGCTATGGCCTCTAGCAAGAAGTACGACATGTCCTTGGAGCAGGCATATTTCGACTTGGAAGCGGAGTATCGTCGGACAGGAAGCCCGACAGATGGCAGAAAACTCATCAAGAATATCCAAAAGGACTGCCGCAAGAAATTGAAGAGAGAAGCCTTGAGTGAATGGCGAGCCAAGAAACGCACTCAACTGGAGCAAGAGCAAGCAAGAGCTCAACAAGCCATCAACGAACTTGGCTTGGCATCCAGTGTCCGCGTAGTGCCAGTCCGTAAGAGGTCGAGGACCAACCAGACTACGACTGCGAGCACCTCGGCTCCCGCAGGCGAAAGGAGGGCAGTACAAGCCATCGAAGAACTCGGCCTGTCGTCGAGCGTCCAAATAGTACCAGCCAAGAAGAAGCCAAGGACCAAGAAGCCTACGACTGCGAGCACCTCGATTTCTACTGATAGTGAAGTGCAAACCGGGAGTGTGCAAGTTACCAACCCAGGGTCTTGGGAACCAGTGAGGAATGTGCAGATGCGTGTCGTGTCGTCCTCCCGGGACGAGACGGTACCCGGTCCGTCGACCAGCCGGGGCGACATCATCCTGCCGCAGACACTAACGGCCGACGACTCAACATCCAACATCCCGACAGGCCAAATTCAAGAGCCAGAAAACAGCCTTGTCGCCAACAAAGCACCCGTTTCAAGGTGCGCACACTTTGTGATCCCGGGACAGGACATCGCACATGCTGCCCCGAAACAACTGGATCTAATGGTCTTGCTCGACGACATTCCCAAAATGCAAGCCATCCCAGCCACCCAGGTCCTCGGGTCACCGTTCATACAAGCAGAGCAGGGCGAGCAAAGCCTGCTGCACATGCTCGAGAGTGCCGCCAATATGGGCGATAGACCGAGGACGCCCAGCACTCCCCGTCATCTCTCGGGTCGTGACCGCGCCTCATACCCGTCGCCAGGCCGATCTGGAGCTGATCCATCAATGCCATCCTTGCCGACCTCCGACCTGGTTCAACACCTGATGCAAGACGGACACGCCCCGATCCGCCTGAGGATTCGTCGAATCGACGAACATCACCACGAGGCAACGATGGGAGCAGGTACGAAAGCGGCGACGACTGCAAGGACCTCTACGTAAATATTGTATGTAAATCACGATATAATTATGAATAAAGCCGCAGAATAAATCGGCCCTTGGCTGGGATCCCCGCGATCTTGCGCGAAGTAGTCATTTAGAGTGCGATAAATATTTTTCTTGATTTCAGGGCCGATTAACGTTCGCATTAACATCATTCATACAAACGTATGTAAATAGAATCTTCAAAAAATATTTAAATCACCCCTCAAAGAGACATTGATGTATAAACTCGTATTCATAAAGTCATGTTGCCCGTTTTCGAACCTCAACAGAAGTGAGATCACGATTATTCGCTCATGAAGCCGCTTTTCAAACCGCAAGCTTAGACGCAGCAGAATTTAGGTATGCGCCCGCGCCGGGCGACCTTCCGTGAAGGCCGACTTGGTCCGATACTCATCGGTGTATGAAATGTATAAATAGACCTCTGCGCATGACGTAGACATTTTACGGATTCACGCCCGAGGGCAACCCAAATTTTGGTTACACTTTGTATTTCCAAATCTCTTAACGAAGAGATCATTATATGGCTTTCAATGAGTTGAACAATAACGTAAATTTCATTCGTATATCTTGAAGTTGTCAATCAGGTAGCAGAAACAGATGTAGACTAAATATGTACCTCAATATGCAGCCAAGACATGGCTCCGAAAATTTTGATGTCCGATTTTGAACTCATCACGATGTGAATTTTAGTTAGAAAGCAACGAACTTATGTCTTACTAAAAAAATTGATGACGACTAATGTACTTCAATCCTCCGCGGCTATAAAACGACGGTCCATCTGCGTATGAGGAGAGTCTTTTTTGCGCCGTTACCAGAGATAGAGTCTTTTACTCCGGGCGTGGGCCACTGCCCTCGACCCCACTCTCCTGTCATAAGACCTAAGAGTGTGTGGTGTGTTAGTATATCCGTTTGGGACCCAGCCTTGTTTTTATACTGAAAATACAATTAGTCGTCGCCATCGTCATTTACCTACCCCTCGTCCTCAATCCGTTCTTGTATCAGTTCCGGAAGCAACACTCCGGAACGCGTAAATTACCGTCCCAGTTAAACTTAACGCAAAATCAGTGCAATTATCGTTGTTTCTCCATACCTACATGTGTATAGAAGAGCCTCTCTCCTATACATTGGCGTGGGTTTGAGAAATCGCTCACGTCAATTTCAAAGAGATCTGGTGACGGAGATGATAGGACTCGCAACGTCGGATAAGTTCCAGCTCAGGTGGCGCAGCTGAGGGGCGCATTTGCACAGCTTCGTCGCGACTTTGTTGCACTCCGAATCATTTGCTGACGCGCTGCTAGCCAACTCGTACTTTCGTCACGTAGCCGTTCAACGCTTTCACCTGGCCACCTTCTCGTCGTGCTTTAGCCACATATTCCAGGCTCACCACTTTGGCGCCGACACATGGGCATTTACTATCGTCGTGAGTGTAATCCATATTTACTCTTCGAAATATTTTAATTTTTTCTTCCTTTTTTCCATTGTATTCCAAAGAACCCCGGTTGCGCAATGTATTTCGTTCAATATTGCTTCTCATTCATTCGAAACACTCGCGCTAGATGTTCCGAAAATTCGCCAGGAGCCGAAAGATTGCCATGTCGAACTTGAGAAGGTGGTCTTACGTTACTAATAAATTTTTGCCGAGGTAATTGAATTGAAATTCTCCAAACTTGGAGTGAGTAACGTAATTAATGATCTTTGTATATTCTTGACCATCTGGACATTTTTACATGTGTGTTCCAAACTCTTTACTTAATATTGCTTTACCAAATGTGAAACAGGTTCTTGACATTTTGACAAGTAATCATCTTTTTCAAATCTTCGGTGAACGTTTGTATGCTCTCCAGAATACCAGGAAAAAAAATGAAAAAAAGGTGCATTATTAGCATATTCTCATCAGATGACAAGTTCAATTTCTCGCGAAATCTAAACCTGTTTTTCATTTGATCGAGTTTGCCATGAAACAAAAAGAATTCAATATCGAAAATATTTCATATGTTTCGAGGCTTGCAAAATCCAAAAAATGTACCCCAGGCTCTATGATCAGAATCAAAAGATATTGCTTGAGAGGATCGAATCTTTGATCGTCAATTATCGATCTCTCTGCTATCTTGTTAACAGGACTGCTACAGGATGTATAGGCATTGTTCTAGAGCTGTCAGAATGTTTGTGAGTGGCATTGGCCAGAACTTTGATGAATGATTTTCAACCATTCTTGTCTGAAATACGAATGAGTGAGATGAACACCATTTCGGAGAGTTGAAGTTCATCGAAAGAAACAGAAGAATTGGCTGAACCCACCAAGGAGATGATCGCTAGCTGAACAAGACCAATCCCAAGATATGTCAACAGTGTATTCCATAGCCTCTACCCAGGAGCTGTGTGAGGTGGGTACTGGGATATCTTTTAGACGATGTAGAATAGACTCTGCACTTGAATCTAGCCAAGACCTCAGCAAACTTAATTCACAGAGCAGTAATACATTTTGATTTCATGTGAGTCATACTCTATGTTTTGAAAATGTGTAGTTGCAACCATTTTGGCGTTTTACAAAGAAATCTCATGGAATTTACTCTTTTTATAATGAGCTGCTTTGATCACTCAAATTTCGTTTGCCCTTCTTGCTTGTAATCATTGAGCATACTTGTGAATTCAAAACCTCAATCTTCTCCTCTCATTGATGAAAGTTCCTGTTTTACATTGAGGATCCTCCTTACAAAACATTCGTAATTGGAGGGTTTTACTTACTTTTTGTAATTTCTCACGACTCAATGTATCTGAAATTATCACTTGGGAGCTCTTTTTTTGGGAGGTATAAAATAATTCAGAAGAATGCTCATCACCTCTCAAACAAGAGGCAATCGTTTTCAAAATGCTACTTTCGTAACAGAATAATTTCCAGTATGTCCTCCATGACTAATGGGAAAACTATTTTCATCTTTTGCTTGACATCCAAATTGGTCATGGATGATTGCGGAAAATCTCAAAATAGATCACATTTTCTTTTACTTGGGATGGCTTTTTCAAATCCCATAACTATTATACGTTATCTTTTGGGGGATTATTCCCAATATTCAAATCAAATTTGAAAGAATGAACAGGAGTAAAATGGATGCTACATCCAATCATTGACATTCAGAAATTTTACACCCTATAACGGATCATGAAATCGACTTACCTTATCCTTCTCCATGCAGCCACCGATAATCAGGACAAGTATGCCACCAGTACCATGTGCTTTTTTGTTCCTGCTGGTCAGCTAGTATCAACTTGATACTCAATGCAGTAGTCACAAATCACAGAAAGATTTGACAGCTCTTTATTCAGAGCTCAACACCGATGCAAGATATTTGTTGCTGAGTATGCTACCAATGCAAATCAAAGTTGAAGACTGATGGAGCAAGATTCAATGTTCAGCCGTATGTGAATCTTTTCCACAATCCAAAATTTGTATACGCTGTCTCAATCATGTTTGCAAAGTTACCATCTACTTCTTACTACTATTCAGTTTTCCAATCTAAATTTTTTGTTCAACTGTATGTGAATTGTTTCATTATCTATGTATAGATTTTGAATAGAAAATAAATTTGTATGCTCTGTCTCAATCATGTTAACAAAATTACTGTCTCTTTCTATTACTCTTCAATATTATATTTTTCATCTAAATTTGTCTTTTTTATAGAGAAAGTTCCTGCATGAGAAAGATGATGTTTCAAGTCTCTTTTGCAAATCTAGAGTAGACTAGGTTTTGCTTCATGTTTTTGCTCCGCTCACTCTCACCGCTGATTTTATCTAAAAAGATCACTGCTAACTGCCTACTGTAACTCTGATGAAAGCTCAAGACATCAGCTTCATTCGCTCATATAGTTTCGAGGCAGTAAAGTGTATGACTCTTGAGCTTTATGAACTCTGTCCTCCTATATAATGAGGCAACCCAGGATTGGCCAGCATCAGGAAATCTGGCAAGACTCCCTCAAAGCAATCCAAATTTATTCGTTGACTTGAAAGGATAGACAATTCTCGACCCAAGAGATTCGGCTGGCTGGTGGAAATGCGAAAACAGTCTTTGGCTAAGTTCATCATAAACCCTGGTCTTGAGTAGAGTAGATGGATGCCTCGGAATCACCCATCTGTAAAAATCTGCCTAACTGACTAAATCAACATGCGCAAAGGGAACTAACGAGTTTGTAACTTCCTTCCAAATAGCACCTGCAGACATTTTTTCATGCTCGACAATAAATTTGTCTCAACAATAAGTTAGTCAATATTTACTGAAAAATTTTTTCACAATAATTGAGCATCAGAAGCAACAAGTGGAGTACAACTTTTTTTGCACAACAATCATTTATCCAGCTGTTGTAATTGTAAATAATTTCTTTTCCCAAGTCGAGGGAAAAAACAACTAGTGCACTAAAAGATTATCATATGAGTTGATGTTTGGTCTCATCGATCTTGAAGGACGGTGGGAAACTAAATAAATTCCCAAAGTTTCATGGAAGAAATTTTATTGCTACGTTTCGTCCACTAGGTTTCGTGTACCTCATCAGGCTTTCTATATTAAATTCGATGAAAACTGCATCGATTAAAAAGACGATATTCAAAATCTCAGTCGAGTATATAACCCTTGTGGGCAACGGCTGACGAAGCTCGTTGACCCCCGCTCTCTTTCTCTCTCCCACGTGCACTACTTTTCATATATGAGAGGTTCTACAGAACTTTCGACATTAGGCGTACTGCACGCTATCTCTGAACCTTCAAAAGATTATCAAAGTGTTGGAGTTGATTTGAATAGGTTCGATGGCCTCGGAATGTGTACTCTATTCGCTGTTCTGTCAAAAGAATCTGTTTATCCACAGCACGGCCCGCAACCCTCATTCTGTGGGTATCTCTTAGCGTACTCGCGCCGTTTTTTGATTTCTTCAGTCTGCTGCAAAAATAACATTGCTCGAAAAATTCTGCCAAAATTCAGTGACATTTTAGGCACCCTATATATTGAGAAAAGATTGGTTTCAGACGCGTGCCTTCAACGTGGCGTTCATAAACAAACGTCGAAGTCGCGTAACCGTGTTTTCACGAAAAGTTGAGATCTTCCGTACTGAGCTTATAAAAAATAACAACATTTGCGATAGTTACATGATCAAAACGAATTTCAATAGCTTGAAACAACACCAATAATATTCCGTTTGGTTTGGGTGCGTGCGACCAATTGCGTTTAAATGATAGCATCAAGAAGATGGGTCAGTTCATGCGCCCACTCGACTCAAAATGGTCAAATTTCCACGGCACGACGGGGAGAAGGGGGGCACGCTCCTGGAATGTTTTGCCCATTTTTCTCCACCTATTTTTGAACAATATCTCATAGTTCTCATGTCCTGATATGGAATGTTATTTGAGTGAGAAGCATTACAAGAATTGTATCGAAGGGGTCGATGTGATCGAGCCCGTCTCAGCACTTCTATGAGGTTGCAATCGCTCATATCATCTTGGAAACAGATTAATCACACCAGAGAACCCATGCTTGTAGTTATTCGCGCAACTAGTTGTTTCCTGATTCTGAGCTCTACTATCAATATCGGTTTCGGGCATTTGACGACAACTCTGTGCAAATCGACTACTATAACCATTCTGAAAGGATTTTAAAATTAGATACATGGGAAATAGCTTGCGTGGTGCTAGATCGTCGATTGTGACAAGATATTCAATATTATTGATTCATGGAAAATAGTGAAAACAATGCTCGAGTCAAGAGGGAAAAATCGAGACTTAAACGAGAGGAGCAAGAGGAGCAATTGGAGAAGAAAAAAGAAAAAAAATAGCATTTGCCATATCTTCTTAAAATATGGAGCTCTACCTCGTGATTATCACTACTCTCGCCATCAGCACCACCCATATACTGTCGATCGAAAAAGACTCTGGGACCTTAGTATCCAAATATATATATATATATATATATAACCACGATCCCGAATCATACAAAGACGCGTTGAAATGATTCTAGTTTCCAGAGCCATTTTCCTTGAATACCCCTCGTGGTGTAATAACGAGCTGGCGAGGCAGAAAATCGTTGCTTTTCAGTCAGAATCACTCAAAAATCTGACCGATAACCACATCTAGCAGTGCGCGAATGATCCGATGGGTTTACATTCGACTGAGAGTATCTAAAAGTCGTTTGGACGTCTGTGAACGTTTTTGGTTGGTACAGAAATAACATTCCCCCAAATTAGTGGGCACGCACTTTTCCACTCCTTTTTGAGGTTCTAGTTACCACTCAAATCGATTCCAGACGCGTGCCATGAAAAAAAAATTTCATTCTGCAGTAACCCAAATGTCAAAAGTTCTGTAGAACCTCTCATATATGTCACCTTTTGTATGCTGCGATCGCGCTATTATAAATATGAGTGTAAAACAAGACCGATGACTCATTCTGTTTACCTGTATCGACAGGAGCCAGACGTTATGTCTGTGCTCTATTACAAGATCGTTCAAAAATATCATGATGATCTAAAGAATAACGTAAGTTGCGCATCTTTAATATTTACATATCCATCATTCGTAAAAAATTTCATATTTTCTATCTTTATATGTCAAAACAGAAACCTGAAGCCTGATGAGGTCCACGAAACCTAGTGGACGGAACGTAGCAATAAAATTCCTTTCATGAAAATTTGGGAATTTATTTAGTTCTCCACCGTCCTTCAAGATCGATGAGACCAAACAATCAACTTATATATTGAACATCAAGGACAAAAAATCTACAAAATTGTTCATGATAAAAGATTATCAATTATACAATTTTCGATTTTTTGGAGACTCTCCCTTCTGCCATATTTCACCTGAATGCTGCAATTTCTTCCACATGCAATTTGATTTCACAACTTGGAAAAAAAGTAAACCAAATTAAACTCATTTCGAAGCCGCCAACAAATTAATTTCCTACCTTATCTCCTCAATCGATAACAAGTAAACAAAGAAAATTAACCTTTTCGAATCGCCGGAAGTGACGTCATCGGTGGCTCCGACCTAACTCGCAAGTGGGCGACAGGGATGCGAATATTTCCTCACATTCGGAAAGAATCCCTTGTCGCCAAGTGTACATGAGATGGATGTTGTGAGATAACACATGCACATTAGACGAATCCAAATTCATGTAGAAGAGGCTAAACAAATAAGGAAGTTTATGATCTCATTAGCTTCGAAGGTGTCTTTTGAGTTCGAGAGCATTTGAATCAAAATGGATTGTATTCAAGTTTTCGAGGGCAAGTTAATTCAACTTGGCAGCAGACGAAAGTTTGATGTGCATGAATATCTGAAAAATCATAACATCGGATGACAAACGGACCTCGACAAGTGTTGATAGAGATGAGGAAAGTTAAACCGTCAGTGGCAGCTGAGCCTTGTGTATGAAGTGATGCAAAATCATCATAAAGGCTCAAGTCGAGCTCCGAAAGTCATTCGAAACATAATAAGGAAACTTTTCGACGCGCGGTGAACGAAAACAAACCAGATGTCAATCACCTGGCAAGTATGTATATGTGAGTGAAAGCATTGATATGTCCCGTTTGCAGTCTTCTTCGTAATATTTGAAGAGTGAATGCGCCTGCACGGATGAGCGTTGTGTCTAGCACGACTACGCAATATATTCTATAAAGATTGGTATCGAGTATCGATTCTCATTTTGACGTACGTGAAGCTGCTTATATAGAGTTACATGATGGTTGTGAATAGATCACCGCTGCGTAAAGATAGTAACGCGAGCGTGGATGGCAACGGGAGAATGCAATCGGATCAAGAAGACGCTCATACGATACGTCAAACGGATGGCGCAACGGTGCACGGTAGCGAGTTAGGAAGCGGTTCATCAGGGAATGGTGAGGGTCTTTTCGCGCGGCCAGCAGAAGTTATGACCGATAACACGGGCACTAAACCGAAGCGTAGCACGAAAAAGGGAACGGAAAGTATCAACGATGTTCCGCGGAATACGCGTTCGAAGGGCCGCAATAATACGGGAGTGCTATCAAAAGCAAGCTCAATGAATAGTGTAGCATCAATCTCGAAACGGAATGATGATTTATTGGATTGAGGCGCGGGTGCAGGCTTCGAGGAAGACAGAGAAGCGCGTCGTGCTGAACGTCAGCGATTTTTACAAGAACAGTCTCGGCTTCATGAGCAGGAACAGGAACGGCTACGAGGGCTCGAACGTAACCGGGTTGAAAATGCACTACCCCCACGAATTGTAGATAACGAAACGGACGAGGTGGATCAGCGGTTGACAGATCTTGTTTCGCAAATTCAGGCATTGAATGCAGGAATGAGTGATCGTTTGAATGTGGTAGAGAATGACTTGGTAGTGGCGTCGCGCTCAATATATGAGTTGAAATCGGAGCAAAATCGAGCACAAAATCAGATAACACATTTAACCTCTGCAAATGAGGATTTCTTGACCACAACTAGAAACTTGGCCACGAGGCAGAATACACTAGAGATCCATGTTGCAAGCGAGACGGCTCGACTACAAGAAGACATACGTAGAATACATACAACATCACGTAATAATACGTTACGGAACAATAACGTACTACGTTCAGAGTTTCCGCCAAAATTCAAGTTCGACTTGCCACGCTTTGGCGCAGAACCTTGCGATGAACCGATGCAATTTCTGTCTGATTTCTCAGCGAACATTTTAGTGATCGATGATAACATCGAGAGTTTGCGATTCGCACTCCGACAAGCACTTCGGGGAATCGCTTGAGAGTGGTGGATTCATATTGAATCGTCGGTATCTAATTTTGATGAGTTCAAACAAAAATTTTTGAAGAAATATTGGAACGACAACGCTCAAGACGAATTTCGACGATCATTAGAGTATGGATTTTATACCGCTGAGAAAAATGAGAGTCGTAGTGAGTACGTGATGCGGCTGTATAACAATTTGAGATTTCTGGATGACGCTCCATCAGAGAAAACTATAGTGAAACGATTGACGAAACACTTTGATGAGAATGTTCGTCAAACCATTTTATTGAAAGGCTTAGTATCAATAAATGATCTGGTTAATTTGCTAGAAACGTTGGATATAGCTGGCAATCTAAACTCGATAAAACCAGATACCAAATATGTGAATTTCAAGGAGACTCAGAATGATCGTCAAAGTAGATATTCTAGTTATCATCAAAATTCGAGCAACTCTCAGCGAAATGGGCGTGATAACTCACGAGATTCACAACAAAGGCCACAGTTGTCTCGAGCACACACACCTAACTCAAATCGCCCGTATAATCAAGCAAATAGTAACCACGATGCAAACGGCAACCGTACAGCACCGGTAGATCGATCTTGAAATGACCCGAATCGACTAGCTCAGCGCGACGACAGACACAAATAGGATCAAAGATCTCGGGAATTAAGTATAACGCGGAACTTAAATGAACGTGGCCACGGATTTTCTAATTCGACGAATGATTCTGAATCGTCTGAACGTAGAACATCCATAAACGAAATCGACGTCTCGAATACTCCTGGCAGTCAGGGTAACAGATCGGAAAATGACACGTCGTTGCAATAGATTCTATACTAATAAAATCTAAAGGAAATGACACAATCCTTCAAGAAAATGATTATGATGAGAGTATCAATATTGCAACGACGCGTCATAAACGTATGGGAAGAAATACAAAACGCACCAAATACCGTAGAGAGATTCGGATAATCAAAGCAAAAGTCGAGACATCCGGTCCCGTGTGTACGTTGAGTGGATCTGATGAGGCCGTGGATGCAGTTTTGCTATGTCCTGGGGGCAGCGATGGAATTAGAATGCGGGGATTTGACGAAATGGGCAGAGTCAGAATGAAGAGTGTTGGCGAGCGTGCGGAAACGAAGCCCCAACGGTTGGACTTTTGGCGGGGTATTTCTGAGACAGATAGCTCTGCATTCAATCTTGTGAATGGAATCGAAAATCAGAACGGTAGCTTACTTGGATTACGTCAAATGAATTCGGTTTACACACGAGAGGATCTTCTAGACGAGAGTCAATTTACAAGTGAACAAACAATGAATTCAGATTCAGAGTGTCCTGAAATTGGAGTAAAGATAGAAGGAATTAAAGTTCGTGTTTCATTAGACACGGGTAGTAAATTCACGTGTGTCACAGGCGATACTGAAAGATTGAGTTTTTTACCGCGAGGCGGAAAATAACTGAAAGTAAGTTCTCGATGATGATTTCATCTAGTTGATCGATAGTTACATTGTCACTATATATATAAAGAGGTAACGACATCATATGAGGAAAGGTAGGGTGATCATAAATCATAATTGCGAGCTTAAAGACCAATTCCATGTAAGATCAGAGACCGTCGAATAATGCTCAAGTCTCAAATTTCTTCCAGGATGGAATATATGTTTCTTAGAACGAATTGAGAAGACACGTATTTTTGCGTTTCGCCCTATTATGCTCTGACTCGAAGTTATCGAACTTTTTCGATCGGAGCCGTGAAATTGTTATTTCGTAAAATTAGCGGCTGTGATCGATGAAGATGCAATTTTTCGTGGGTAGTCGCCTTTGCGGATACGAAACTGGTTCAGGGGGGGTCAAATGAGTTATATTGCACCAAAAAATCTTGGTACAAAAACATAAACAACAAGCAGGAACCTTAAAAATTAATTCTGGCCGGAATTGGGGAAAGTTGAATAACTCAAAATAATCATCCTCAATTTTGATGAGAATTTTTGTTGTAATTTCATTGAAACATGAGAAACGAAATGTATATGGTCCGATTTCCGCGACGTGGCGCAGAGTGGCACTGAAAATCATTTTCTGGGTTTCATCAATAAATTTTTTTTTTAAGATTGTGAATGTGATACTATGATGCTTTAATGCTATGGAATTAAAGTTTGACACATTTATGATATTAGACTTGTGTTATGATTCAACTCACGATAGCTGGGAGTATCTCCTATCTTTCAGATGGAGTGAATGCAGTGAGGAACTGAGAAGCAAGGGTTTCAGTCTCCAACGGCTATTAGCATGAATAAAATCGTCCAATTATCGATGCAACGCTTCACAGACTCACGTAGTACTGACATCACACATGTCTCCGGCCGTGCGACGCGACGAGCTTATTGGCGCCGACATGGTGGCTGTTAGTCAATGTCCACTAATAAATTCCCATACATCGAGGATTTGAACATACCGCACGTACATACATGTACCGCGCACTTTGAAGCTTTGTTCCGCGAAAACGACATACCTCTTGAAATATGGAATGTTACAATTGTCTCACCATTGTAGTTATAGCTCAAAATCGTGACAGTATCTTTTGAGCTGTCACCGAGTTATCTCTTCATTTAGCACGCCAACGCTCCTATATAATGAAGAGATCTTTCAGAATATCAGTTTTTCCGAAACGTCTTAAATGTCCTGATTTTCTCGACATTCACAAAAAAAACTATTCATCAAAAAAGAAATAACAATATTTTCAAGAAGCTAGATTGTTTGGCTCCCCTTGCGAAAGTCTTGTAACCCCGTGAAAACATCGATAGCGAGTCGTACATGTGCAAAGCTAGATACTTGGACGATTTTCTTCATGCTATCAGCCGTTGGAGACTAATTCCCTTGTTTCTCAGTTTCCCATGGCATTCACTCCATCTGCAAGATAGGAAATACTCCCAGCTATCGTGAGTTGAATCATAACACAAGTCTTTTATCATAAATGTGTCAAACTTAAATTTCATAGCATCAAAGCATCATAGTATCACCTTCACAATCTTGAAAAACAAATTTTAACGATGAAACCCAGAAAATGATTTTTAGTGCCACTCTGCGCCACGTCGCGGAAACCGGACCATATACATTTCATTTCTCATGTTTCAATGAAATTACAACAAAAATTCTCATCAAAATTGAGGATTATCATTTTGAGTTATTCAACTTTTCCCAATTCCGGCCAAAATCAATTTTTTAGGTTCCTGCTTGTTGTTTATGTTTTTGTACCAAGATTTTTTGGTGCAATATTACTCATTTGACCCCCCTGAACCAGTTTCATATCCGCAAAGGCGATTACCCACGGAAAATTGCATCTTCATCGATCAAAAGTCGCTGATTTTACGAGATACCAATTTCGCGGGTCCGATCGAGAAACTTCGATAACTTCAAGTCAGAGCATAATAGGGCGAAACGCAAAAATACGTGTCTCTTCAATTCGTCCTTAGGAACATATATTTCATCCTGGAAGAGATTTGAGACTTGAGCATTATTCGACTGTCTGATCTCACATGGAATTGATCTAAAGTAATCAAAATGATTTCATTTATCCATGAAATGACTCCAACACTGTAAAAAAATAATTGAATCACCACATGTGATATTTCGTTTAAATATACAATTTTCCAGATAGTTACTTCATGCTTGTACATATAAAAAATATATGATTTTGTGCATGACTTGCGTTGTGCAGATGATGAAAAAACCTAACTCAATGATTCCACACAAATACGAACTTCCAATAAAATCTGTATTCTGAAAATAGAAATAACTCTTGAATGAATAAATTTGAATAAAAGATTGGAAACTGATAAGGGACATGCCTACTGGGTATACATATGTGGTCAGATACCGTGGCTGCATATAGCAGTGTACCCATCTGATACCTATACCGAGTAGCATGTACCTATAAAAGGTATAAAGATGCTTACAAGCTTTTGCTTGTGTCTCGGACTGAGGATGACAAATGCCACAAGAAATGAGGGTGATCATTCAAGTGGTCATATAATTTACATATGGGTAATTTCATTACCCACCTATTGGCGAAACATCAACCAGAAATACCACTTGACATGAGATTCGCGGGTAATTTGAAATGGTAATTATACACTCCGTTGATAACTTCATATTCCATGATTGAATATTGATGAGACTGATATTGTGATTTCTTCATCTAGGCTGCAACATGTCTTGATAATTCACAAGACACTCCAATCATATTTCCATACAAGATCCTCATAAGAAAGGCCCATAGATTTGAATCTGGCGCCTTTGAGCATGCGAAATATGATCAATCAGTTCGGCCAATCAAGGGATGGCAATGTATAGCAGACGACATCAAGATATACAGTGCATTAATCATATGATTTGTGCTTATGACAGAACTTGTTTACTTTCAACAATCAGCTGGGTATTGTGAGTATTGAAGAATAATCATGAATAGACAGCGGCAGTGGGTAAGTAAACCTGAAACATATTACTAAAAGCATGTGTAAGCATATCATGGGTGTTAGTACTCATGGTATGATGTGATGTAAAATATTAGAGTTTTGGTGATGGATATGATGTGTGATTTTTGCAATTAATGAACAAACTATTGTTTTTGCATGATGATAACATTATATGGGTTGGGTACTAATAATTTATGTAGTGCTGATGTCATGAAAATGATTCCTCATGTGATTTCACAGTGGA
Organism: Eretmocerus hayati; assembly: GCA_029851415.1. Lineage (NCBI taxonomy): Eukaryota > Metazoa > Arthropoda > Insecta > Hymenoptera > Aphelinidae > Eretmocerus > Eretmocerus hayati. The sequence goes on along the minus strand of CM056744.1, from coordinate 63,613,870 downwards.
ACTTGGTGCGTCAACTGGGAAGGCCCTGCTGCGAGAGATGGATAGAAACGTATAGAAAAGCCATCCGGATGAGTCCGAACCAATCTGGATCTACCAAGTCTATCCGCACGCGAAAAAAGTGGCATTGAGGTTCAATCGATTTGAATCCGCCGAGGGACCTAGTCCGGTTGAATGCGAGATTGAAGCATTAAACGAATCCGTTCGACTCCGCATCTATGGGACTTATGGGTAGAGAACAGACGAATCCGAATCTATGAACAAAATCTCGACTCAATGTAATCCGGTTCAATCCAGTATTCACGAGCTTAGAACCGAATACATGTCAATGAAGAAACGGATGATTGAGTCGAATCCTTCCCAGTACACAATTAGGGAGAGACTTCGATCACTCTGAATCCAAAAGGAATGCATTAACTTACAACGCTTCAATCCGGGTCAATACCATCTCAATCCAACTTTGGTGTATTGGATGGGAGTATTTCAATCCGAATGAATCCCATCTCAATCCGGCTACGTGCTCGATTGAATCCGATCCAATCCGCAGCCAAAGCCGAATTGAGGTAGAACCACCATATACCTATCCGCTTCAATCCGACTTTGGTGTATTGGATGATAGTATTCCAATCCACATCAATACTGCTCCAATCCGGGCTTGTCCTTGACTAAATCCTGTCCAATCCGCAACCAGTGCCGGAAGGAGGCGGAGGAGCAGTCTTTCTGTCCGCTTCAATCCAATTTTTGGGTATTAGATAGACGTTTCCCAATCCGGATCAATACCACTCCAATCCGGGCTTGGCCTCAACTGAATTCAGTCCAATCCGCAGCCAATGCCGAATGACGTCAGGGAAGCAGTCTCCTTATCCGCTTCAATCCATGATTTGGGTATTGGGTGGAAGATACCCAATCCGGATCAATACCACTCCAATCCGAGCTTTTCATCGACTGAATCCTGTCGAATCCGCATCCAATGCCGGATGGGGTCAGAGAAGCAGTCTCTCTATCCGCTTCATCTAACTTTGGGGTATTGGATGGTGTTTCTCAATCCGGATAAATACCACTTCAACCCGGGCTTGTCCTCGACTAAATCTTGTACAATCCGCAACGAATGCCGGATAGAGGCAGAGAAGCAGTCGTTCTATCTGCTTCAATCCAACTTTCGGGTATTGGATAGACGTTTTCAAATCCGGATCAATACCCCCCTCCCCCAATCCGGCCTGTCCTCGACTGAATCCTGTCCAATCCGCATCCTATGCCGGATGGGGTCGAAGGAGCAGTCTCCATGATTTGGGTATTGGATGGAAGTTACCCAATCCGGATCAATACCACTCCAATCCGAGCTTGTCCTCGACTGAAACCAGTCCAATCCGCATGCAAGGTCGAACGGAGGCAAAGAAGCAGTCTTTCTATCCGCTTCAATCCAACTTTTGGGTCTTCGATGGAAGTATTCGAATCCGGATTAATCCCACTTCAATCCGGCCTTTCACTCGATTGAATCCAATCCAATCCACACCCAAAGCTAAATTCAGGGAGAATCGCAATGTGCCTATCCGCTCCAATCCAATTTCTGTGTATTGAATGAGAGTATTTCCATCTGGATCGATACCACTTCAATCCGGCCTTGTCCTCGATTCAATACGACCCAATCCGCATCTAATGCCGAATGAAGGAATTAGAGCAGCAATGTGCCTATCCGCTTCAATCCAACTCTGGTGTATCTGATGAGAGTATTCCAATCCGGATCAATGCGATTGAGTCCGGCCTTTGGCTCGATTGGATCCAATCCAATCCGCATCCAGATCCGAATTGAGGTGTTACCGCAATATGCCTACCCATTTCAATTCAACTCCTGTGTATTGGATGAGAGTATTCCAATCCGGATCAATACCACTTCGATTCAGCCTAGTCCCCAATTCAATGCAATCCAATCCGCTTCTCATGCTGAATAGAGGTAGAGCAGCAATGTGCCTATCCGTATCAATCCAACTTAGGGGTATTGGATGGCAGTATTCCAATCCGGATCAATCCCACTCCAGTCCGGCCTCGTGCTCGATTGAATCGAATCCAATCCAATCCACATCCGGAGCCAAATTGAGGGAGAAGAGCAGACCGATTCCATGTAAGATCAGACAGTCGAAAATTGCTCAAGTCTCAAATCACTCCCAGAATGAAATATATATTTCCAAGGACGAATTAACGAGACACGTATTTTTGTGTTTTGCCATATTGTGCTCTGATTCGAAGTTATCGAATTTTTTTCATTCAACGGGCATTCCGTGAATTAGCAACTTCTGATCGATATAGATGCAATTTTCCGTGTGTAATGGCCTTCGTGGAGATGAGACTTGTTCAGGAAGATCAAGTAAGTTATATTGCACCGGAGAATCTTGGTACAGAAACACAACTAGTGAGCAGGATCCACAAAAGTTGATTTTGGCCGGAATCGAGGAAAGTTGGATTCCACAAAATAATCATCCTCAATTTTGATGGCAAATTTCCTGTGAACTCGTTGGAACATGAGGAACAAAATGTGCTTGGTCCAGTTTGCGCCACGGGGCGCAGAGTGGCGCTAGAGACCATTTCCTGGATTTAATCGTTAAAACTTTTTTTTCATGATAGTTCGGACAGATTGAGTTCGTAATGAGTCTGTGGAAAGCTCCGTCGATACTTGAACGCTTCTATCCACGCTAATGGCTGTTGGAAACTGATTCCCTTGTTTCTCATTGCACTCATTTCATCTCAAAGACAGGATATACTCCAAGCCATATTTGTTTCGAATATTAATACAAGTCTGATATCATAGACGAGTCAAACTTGAATTTGATAGCATCAAAGCATTAGTATTACATTCACAAACTTAGAGAACGAGTTGTAACGATGAGATCCAGAGAATGATCTTTAGCGCCACTCTAGCCACGTCGTGCAAACCGGACCAAGTACATTCTATTTCTCATGTTTCAACGTTCACAGTGAACAAAAAATTTCCCCCTCAAAATAGAGGATGATTATTTCGAGCTATTTAACTTTCCTCGTTTCCGGCCAAAATCAATTTTTGTGGATCCTGCTCACTAATTGTGTTTCTGTACCAAGATTTTCTGGTGCAATATAACTTACTTGACCCCCCTGAACGAGTCTCATCTAGACAAAGGCCATTACAAACGGAAAATTGCGTCTAAATCGATCAAAAGTTGCTAATTTACGAAATGCCCATTGAATGGAAAAAATTCGATAACTTCGAGTCAGAGCATAATAAGGCAGAACACAAAGATACGTGTCTTGTTAATTTGTCCTTAGAAACATGTATTTCATCCTGAAAGAGATTTGAGACTTGAGCAATTTTCGACTGTCTGATCTTACATGAAATCGGTTGGCAATGCGCCTATCCGCTCCAATCCAAACTCTGTGTATAGGATGAGAGTATGCCAATCCAGACCAATACCACTTCAATCCGGCCTTGCGCTCGATTGAAACCAATCCAATCCACATCCAGAGCTGAATTGAGGTTGAACCGCAATGTGCCTATCCGCTTCAATCCAATTTCTGTGTATTGGATGTAGATACTCCAATCCGGATTGATACTGTTTCGATCCGACATTGTCCTTCATCCAATGCGATCCAATCCTCTTCCTATGCTAAATAGAGGTAGAGCAGCAATGTGCCTATCCGCATCAATCCAACTTAGGTGGATTAGATGGCAGTATTCCAATCCGGATCAATCCCACTCCAGTCCGGCCTCGTGCTCGATTGAATCCAATCCAATCCAGTCCACATCCAAAGCCAAATTGAGGGAGAAGAGCAATGCGCCTATCCATTTGAATCCAACTTCTGTGTATTGGATGAGAGTATGCCAATCCAGACCAATGCCACTTCAATCTGGCCTTGTTCCCAATTCAATACGATCCAATCCGCATCTAATGCCAGATGAAGGGATTAGAGCACCAGTGTATCTATCCGCTTCAATCCAACTTTGGTGTATTTGATGAGAGTATTCCAATCCGGATCAATGCGATTGAGTCCGGCCTTTGGCTCGATTGGATCCAATCCAATCCGCATCCAGATCCGAATTGGGGTGTTACCGCAATATGCCTATTCATTTCAATTCAACTTCTGTGTATTGGATGAGAGTATTCCAATCCGGATCAATACCACTTCGATTCAGCCTAGTCCCCAATTCAATGCAATCTAATCCGCATTCAATGCCGAATGGAGGTAGAGCAACAGTGTGCCTATTCGCTCCCATTCAGCATTCGTGTATTGGGAGGGAGTATTCCAATCCGAATCAATACATTTCTAATCCGGCCTTGCGCTCGATTGAATCCAATCGAATCCACATCCGAAGCCAAATCGATGAGAGAACCGCGATGTGCATATCCGCTTCAATCCAACTTCTGTGGATTGGGTGGTAATATTCCATTCCGGACTAATACTACTTCAATCCGACCTCATTCCCGAGTCGAACTCATATAATCCGCACCAATGCAGAATACACATAGAGAAACAGACCTCCTATCCGCTTCAATTCAACTTTTGTGTATTGGTGGGAAGTATTCCTATCCAAATCAATCCCATCCTCATCGGGGCTTGTGCTCGAATGAATCCAATTCAATCCACATCCAAAGCCAAATAGAGGGAAAACCTCAATGTGCCAATCAGCTTCAATCCAACTTCTGAGTATTGGATGAGAGTATTCCAATCTGGATCGATACCACTTCAATACGGCCTCGTCCCCAATACAATCGTGAGCATCGAACCGGATATATTCGGATTAGATACCGTTACTATGTATAGAACCGGATAGGACCGGATTGAATAGCGAGGTCTGGATACGTTTTATAGACATTGATCCGGATAGGATCGGATGAAATGCCGGAGTCTGAATACAATTCACAGGGAGCGAACCGAATAGATTCGGATTGAATACCGGTATCACGTATAGGACCGGATTGGATCGGATTGAATGGCGGGCTGCTGAATACAGTTTCTTGGTATTAAACCGGAATGTTCCAGAGTAGTTCATCCCGATCCTGTGCACAGAACCACAAGGGAAAGAATTGAATACCGTTACCGTGTATAGAATCGGTTAAGATTGGATTGAATAGCAGGGTCTGAACACAACTTATAGGCATTGATCTGTAGGGGACGGATTCGATACTAGTACCGTATATAGAACCGGATAGGATAGGATTGAAAGCCGGGGTCTAAATACAATTTGTGGACATCGAACCCGATAGATTCGGAATGAATACCGGTACTGTGTATGGGAACGGATAGGAACGGATTGGATGACGGAGTCTGAATACAATTTAAAGGCATTGATGCAGATAGGATCGGATTGGATGCCGGGGTCTGAATACAATTTACAGGCATCGAACCGAATAGATTCCGATTGAATGCCGGAATCGTGTATAGGCCCAGATTGAATCGGATTGGATGGCGGGCTGCCAAATACAGTTTCTTGGTATTGAACCGGGATGATTCAGAGAATTTCATACCGGTCCTGCGTATAGAACCGAATAGGACCGGATTATATAGCGAGGTCTGAATACGTTTCATAGACATTGATCCGGATAGGATGGGATGAAATACCTGGGTCTGGACACAATTTACAGGCATCGAACTGAATAGATTCGGATAGGATACAGGAATCGTGTATAGGACCGGATAGATAGGATTTGATGGCAGACTGCCAAATACAATTTCTTGGTATTGAACCGGAATGATCCAGAGTAGTTCAGACCAATCCTGTGTATGAAACCGGATAGGAGAGAAATGGATACCGTTACCGTGTACAGGATCGGGTAGGAGTCGATTAAACGGCGAGGACTGAACATGATTCATAGGCACTTATCCGGATAGGATCGGATCGAATACCCGTGCCGTATATACAACCGGATAGGATCAAATTTAAAGCCGGTGTCTGAATACAATTTGTGGGCATCAAACAGGATAGATTTGGATTTAGATACCGGTACCGGGTATGGAACCGGGTAAGAGCGGATTGAATGACGGGGTCTGAATAAAATTTATAGGCATTTATCCCGATGGGATCGGATCGAATACCCGTGCCGTATATACAACCGGATAGGATCGGATTGAAAACCGGAGTCTGAATACAATTTGTCGGCATTAAACCGGGAAGATTCTTTTGAATACCGGTTCCGTGTATAGTTCCGGATTGGATCAGATTGAAAGGCGGGCTGCCGAATACAGTTACTTGGTATTAAACCGGAATGATCCGAAGCAGTTCATACCAATCCTGTGTATAGAACCTGAAAGGAGAGAAATGGATACCGTCACCGTGTACAGGATCGGGTAGGAGTCGATTGAACGGTGAGGACTGAACATGATCCATAGGCACTTATCCGGATAGGATCGGATCGAATACCCGTGCCGTATATACAACCGGATAGGATCAAACTGAAGCCGGTGTCTGAATACAATTTGTGGGCATCAAACCGGATAGATTCGCATTTGAATACCGGTACCAGGTATGGAACCGGGTAAGAGCGGATTGAATGTCGGGGTATGAATAAAATTTATAGGCATTGATCCGGATGGGATCGGATCGAATACCTGTGCCGTATATACAACCGGATAGGATCGGATTGAAAACCGGGGTCTGAATACAATTTGTCGGCATCAAAGCGGAAAGATTCGTTTGAATACCGGTACCGTGTATAGGTCCGGATTGGATCAGATTGAAAGGCGGGCTGCCGAATACAGTTACTTGGTATTGAACCGGAATGTTCCGAATCAGTTCATACCAATCCTGTGTATAGAACCGGATAGGAGAGAAATGGATACCGTTACCGTGTAGAGGATCGGGTAGGAGTCGATTAAACGGCGAGGACTGAACATGATTCATAGGCACTCATCCGGATAGGATCGGATCGAATACCCGTGCCGTATATACAACCGGATAGGATCAAATTGAAAGCCGGTGTCTGAATACAATTTGTGGGCATCAAACCGGATAGATTCGGATTTGAATACCGGTACCAGGTATGGAACCGGGTAAGAGCGGATTGAATGTCGGGGTATGAATAAGATTTATAGGCATTGATCCGGATGGGATCGGATCGAATACCCGTGCCGTATCTCCAACCGGATAGGATCGGATTGAAAACCGCAAAGATTCGTTTCAATACCGATACCGTGTATAGGTCCGGATTGGATCAGATTGAAAGGCGGGCTGCCGAATACAGTTACTTGGTATTGAACCGGAATGATCCGAAGCAGTTTATACCAATCCTGTGTATAGAACCGGATAGGAAAGGATTGAATACCAGTACCGTATATTTAATCGGATAGGATCGGATTGAAATCCGGGGTCTGAATACAATCCGTAGGCATCGAACCGGTTAGATTCGGATTGAATACCGATGTCGTGTATACAACCGCATTGGATCGGATTGAAAACCGGGGTCTGAATACAATTTGTAGGCATTAAACCGGAAAGATTCGGATTGAATACCGGTACCGTGTATAGAACCGAATAGGACCGGATTGAATGGCGGGGTCTGAATACATATCGTAGGCATTGGACCGGATAGTATCAGATCGAATACCGGTACCGTATTCAGAGTTGGATACGATAGGATCAAATGCCGGTGGGATGTAGAGAATCGGATAGGACTGGCTTGATCGGCCAGAACTGAATAGAATTTATAGTCGTTGAACCCGATCGGCTGAAGGGAGTTCATACCGTTTCTATGTACAGTCCCTACCATAAATAATGGAACACGTAGGGTCTCACTCAAACAGCGATATCTCCGATTTGATCCGTTGTACGGGAATTCTGAAAAAAGGGTTTTGAAGAGCACAAAAAAATCTATCAATTCATGGGTTTCAATGATTTTTTACGTGCTTTTTAAGTGCCCGTACACGTGGTTGAAAATCAGAAAAAATTTTCCTTCAATCAATCACCTACAATTTTGACGGGAGTGATTCAATCACAAAAATACTCACGGGTTCTTGTAGATCGTTCAAAAATCTAAAAATTTGGTCCTCTGTAAAATTTTTGTACGACCCTTCCCGTCTGACTTACGAGCTCCGAAAGAAAACTTCGTACTAACATAGGGTGTTTATGGGGATACCGAGCCTGGCACCTGTTCAATTGTCTCTCGCTCTATTCAGGGGCAAAATCGAATTAGAAAAATATCATGGCATATGATTTCGACGTGAAATGTTCTGATCTTTCTGAATATTTCATCAGATTTTGTCTGAAATTTGAGATAGCAACGATTTCTCGAAATTTGATGTGAAAATTGATAAATTCCGTGTTTTGCTCCCATAGGTCACATTTGAGACAAAATCTGATGGAATATTCTAAAAGATGAGATCATTTTACGCCGAAATCATGTGTCATGATATTTTTCAAATCCAATTTTGTCCCAGAATAGAGCGAGAGAAAATTGAACAGGTGCCAGTCTCGGTATCTCCATAAACACCCTATGTTACTACAAAGTTTTCTTTCGGAGCTCGTAAGTCAGACGGGAAGGGTCGTACAAAAATTTTACAGAGGGCCAAATTTTTAGATTTTTGAACGATCTACAAGATCCCGTGAGTATTTTTGTGATTGAATCACTCCCGTCAAAATTGTAGGTGATTGATTGAAGGAAAATTTTTTCTGATTTTCAACCACGTGTACGGGCACTTAAAAAGCACGTAAAAAATCATTGAAACCCATGAATTGATAGATTTTTTTGTGCTCTTCAAAACCCTTTTTTCAGAATTCCCGTACGACCAATCAAATCGGAGATATCGCAGTTTGAGTGAGACCCTACGTGTTCCATTATTTATGGTAGGGACTGTATAGAACCGGATTGGATCGGATTGAATTCCTGGCGCAATAATTGGAGGCAGGACTATCATTCCAACACCTGCCACTTGGTGGCCTTTCTCGTGCACTTTGAATTACAGACGAGAAACACGTATATCTCTTCTCTCGCAAGTGACGAACTATCTGCTCGATTCATATATAAGGCAGATCTCATTAGAAATTCTCAGTGCGTTAGTTATAAGTTGCGAGCGTAAGTCTTGAGATGGGATGAATTGTGGATGCGGTAATATGGTGTCGATTTGTATCATACAATATAGTCTGAGATGACTACTCTGTCTAGTACTAAGCCCGAATCTGTTGAGGAGTGTGCTGAAAGGGAGTGGATTGAGACAATCATTACCAGTCCTAATGAATCCGATCAATTTAATAATCTGAATCATTCTTTTGTTGATCGGATTAGTTGGGGAATGCAGTTCCAAATTCAGGGATCGATCCGGATAGGACCGAATAGAATTGGAGTGGACGGCGGTATCTGGATACAATTTGTAGGCATTGACCCGGATAGATTCAGATTTACAATTTGTAGGTATTGATCCGGATAGGATCGGATTCAACACCGGTACCGTGTATAGAACCGGATAGGACCGGATTGAATGGCGGGGTCTGAATACATATCGTAGGTATCGAACCGGATAGATTCGAATTGAATCCCGGTAGTGTGTATAGAACCGAATAGGACCAGATTGAATGGCGGGTTCTGAATACAATATGTAGGCATTGAGCCGGATAGGTTTGGATTGAATGTCAGCGTCCGGATACAATTTGCACGGATTGATCCAGATAGGATCGAATTCAATACCGGTATCATGTAAAGAACGGGATAGGAGTGGATAGAATGGCGGATTCTGAATACAATTTGTAGGTATCGAACCGGATAGATTCGAATTGAATCCCGGTAGTGTGTATAGAACCGAATAGGACCAGATTGAATGGCGGGGTCTGAATACATATCGTAGGTATCGAACCGGATAGATTCGAATTGAATCCCGGTAGTGTGTATAGAACCGAATAGGACCAGATTGAATGGCGGGTTCTGAATACAATATGTAGGCATTGAGCCGGATAGGTTTGGATTGAATGTCAGCGTCCGGATACAATTTGCACGGATTGATCCAGATAGGATCGAATTCAATACCGGTATCATGTAAAGAACGGGATAGGAGTGGATAGAATGGCGGATTCTGAATACAATTTGTAGGTATCGAACCGGATAGATTCGAATTGAATCCCGGTAGTGTGTATAGAACCGAATAGGACCAGATTGAATGGCGGGGTCTGAATACATATCGCAGGCATTAAGCCGGATAGGATCGGATTGAATATCGGTATCGTATATAGAACCGGATAGGAGCGGATTGAATGGCGGGGTCTAATTACAATTTATAGGCATTGATCCAGACAGATTCGGATTGGATACCGGTATCGTGTATAGAACCGGATAGGAGCTGATTGAATGGCGGGGTCTGAATACGATTTGTAGGCATTCATCCGGATAGGATCGGATTGAATATCGTTACCGTACATACAACCGGATAGGATCGGATTGGATGACGGGGTCTGAATACAATTCATAGGCATCAAACCGGATAGATTCGGATTGAATACCGTTACCGTCTATAGAACCGGATAGGATCGGATTGAGTGGCGAGGTCTGAATACAATTTGTGAGGATTGGATCGGATTCATCCGTTGTGTGTATACCGGTCCGGCGTATAGAACTGGATAGAACTGATCTATTCCTATACCGTTCTGATGGATAGACTCCCATTGGTCGGGAATACCTATTTTCTGAATTCGCGAGGATTCGTCTTTCTACCCGGCTCAATACAGAAGAACGTGTTTCACATATTGGATAAAACTGGATAGACTATAAGTTCAATCCGATCCTTTTTTTCAAGTGGAATATAAGGAAAAATCTGATGACAGGTTATCCCCAATGGATCTCCCACCGGCAGACCATAAGCGCTTTCATTTTGCTCGCCCGGTAAACCGGATGAGCATGAATCCAACAACCGTGTGCCCTGGGGGCTAAAACCTTCTGCTCTCAGCCCTACGATGTTGGCAAGCCATCATTGCAGAACTGGGGACAGCTAACCACTATCTAACCAACCCACCCCGGAACCGCGTTAGCATTACTTCAGGGTGGGAGGCGTATCGCGCGCCATGAGGCGTCCCTCTCCGGTGTGTCCGCTCTTCTGTCTTCTCTCTTCGTCATCAATGATCACTCTTCAAGTCGTCGTTATTCGCTATGCAGCGCCCCTTGCTTGACGCTGCAATGCCCGTTCTCGCTCTTTTTTTCGGGTGATCGCCGTCTTGATATAGGCGGCGATCTCATCCCACGTCTCTCTGTTGCGGAGCATGAACGGCAATAGATTCTCAGGGGTGATCTGATTTCCAAGCCAGTTCACGAGCTCCGCTCTCTCCGTAGCTGTGTTCAAGCAATGGAAGAGTGCATGCTCTACATCGTCCCAGTCTGCCGCACACATCTGACAGACCGGGGTCTCCCTCTTCTGGAACCGCTCCAGGTTCTCTCCGAAGCAGCCATGCCCACCAAACGCTTGCGTCAGCCAGTAATCCAGCTCTCCGTGAGCTCGATATCCACCTGGCTATGTTGGGGATCAGCCTTCGCGTCCACTTCCCTTTCGTTGAGCTCTCCCACTCTTTTTGCCACTCTTCGACGGTCTCCCCCCTCTCGACGTCTCGTATGAGGGCCTTGCGAGTGGGGTTGAACACGACTCCATCGCTCTTGAGGGTTCCTTGGCGTTTCCATACCCGCACTCTCTCGGCTACAAGCAGTCGAATGGGTGGTGTACCCGCAAGCACACAGGCTGCGTGGTCAGACACCGTGCAATAAGCACTGATCGTCCGTAGCGCGAAACGCCGCTGGACTGGACCTAGCTTCGCATCGATTACGGACCCTCTAACTACCTGCCCCCAAATTGGTGCACCGTACAGCATGATGGAATAGCTCACGGTGCTGAGTAAGGCTCTTCTGTTTGGCTTGGGGCCACCAATGTTTGGCATGAGCCGCTGGAGGGCGCCACCGACCCTGTCTGCCTTCAGCGCTGCTTCTCTGGCTTGTGCCTTGTAGCTCCATCGGTCATCAAACCAAACCCCAAGGTACTTAAGTTCCCTCTTGAGTGGAATCTCGTACCCGTTGATGGAGAACACGGGAGTTTCGAAACTCCTCCTCTTGGTGACTAGCATCGCTTCGCACTTGTGCTCGGCAAGCTCCAACCCGTTCTCAGGGAACCATTGACCAATGCGGTAGAGAGCTTCATTGGCCACACACTCCACTTGCCACGCGGTTTCGGCGATCACGACTAATGTCGCATCGTCCGCGAAGCCAATGAGTTCTGCCCCATCTTGAAGACTCATGTTCAGGAACTCGTCGTATTGCGTGTTCCATTCGAACGGTCCTGACACGGATCCTTGAGCTATCCCTGCAGATAATTCCAGCTCAACCCTTCCCTCATCGGTGTCACATACGAGGACTCTGTCACGCAGTCCATCGCTGATGACTGCGAGAAGGTAAGGGGGGACTCTTCCATCTAGGGACCTATAGATCCGTTCCCAGCTTGCTGTGTTGAAGGCGTTCTTTACATCCAAGCATATTATGGCACAAAACCCTCCTCCTGGTTGGGGAGCCATTGTATGCGCTCTGTGAACTCTGTCTTGTACGCTTTCTATTGCGTGCATTGTACTGCGCCCCTTGCGGAAGCCAAACTGCATCGGGGACATCCCTCCGCTACGCTCATACTCTTCCTCCGCCCGGTTTAGGATCATGCGGTCATACATCTTCCCGATGTTGTCCAGCATATTGAGTGGCCGATTCGATGATGGCTCCGCTGGTTCTCCACCCTTCCCCTTGGGGATGAGGACTAGCCTCTGCCGTTTCCACACTTTCGGGAACACTCCCGCAAGGAGACACTTATTGAACAGCTTCAATAGCAGGGTAGGCTGCTCTCGAGCCACTATTTTCAGGGCTTCATTAGGGATACCATCCAACCCCGGGGCCTTACCATTCGCCAGTCTTGTAGCGGCTCGTCTTAGCTCTTCTTCGGAGAAGAGGGGGATTGGGTCGGAGATGAACCCAGGGAATGTGAGTCTGGGCTCCCCTCTCGGGTAAAGTGCCCTGGCAATCCGTAGAACTGACTCTTTGTCAGTTGGCGCTGTTGGTCCGTCTCTTAATCGCAGTCTACTCATGACCACCCGGTACGGTGTGCCCCACGGATCTTGATCGACCATGTTGCATAGCTCCGACCAGCATTTTTGTTTGCTGCGACGGATGGCATCCCGAAGAAGCTTCTTCGCCTCTTTGTAGGCCGCTTCGTCTGCTGCCACTGATGGACGTCCACGTTTGCGCGCTCGCTTCGCTCGCCCCCTCTGAGCGTTTGCGCTGCGGCGAAGATCCCTGATCTCATCGTTCCACCAGTTTACTTGCCTCTTCTGGAACCGGGGTTGCTTCCTCCTCGGCATGGAGGCGTCGCAGGCTCGGGTGATGGACCGGATGACGCTCGATACCGTCTCCTCCGGCGAGAGCTCTTCTCCGGGGTCCTCTGCTCTCAGGATTGCTTCTCTGAAGCTTTCCTCGTCCAGTTTGCGGACTTGCCATCCCTCGATCTGCCGTGCTATGCCTGCATCTCGGCCATGGTCTATCTTGAAGAAGATATGGCAGTGGTCGCTGAGCGTTTCCGAGTCAAGGACCTGCCACTTCGTGACTCGTCTTATGAGAGGCGCGCTAACGAACGTTAAGTCGAGCACTGAGGATGATGCCCCTCTGTGCCATGTCGCCTTTCCTACCTCGTTGAGGCAAACCAGGTCCAATTGGGCCATGGTTGTTTCCAGCGCGTTGCCTCTTTCATCCTCTGGCCCTCCACTCCAGGCTGGAGCTTTGGAGTTAAAATCCCCCGCTACTATGGCGAGGCCTCTCCACTGTCTCAGACTATCCTCGAGTTCCCGCAGTTCCCGAAGGAAGACATTCATCGGTGCGTTCGGTGAGTAATAGCAGCTATACACCGCAATATCGCCGATGACTCTTTGGGCGAAGCCCGTCCCTTCGGTCGGTCTTTTTGTCTCCGTAAGGCTCACGTTTCAGACTTGGATAGCCGATCCTCTCCCAAGGTCTTCCGTGGTTTGTGGTCGCTCTTCTCGGAGATACTGCTCGGAGATGATGAGGACGTCTGCTCCCAGTCTTGAGGCCTCTGCTTCGAGTAGACTGTGAGCATCGTTGCTCCTGCAGAGATTCGCTTGCAGGAAACTAGCCATCTTTGCGCTTCTTCCGGCCCTCCCATGCTGCTCGCGCCTGCTGGTAGGCCTTGCAGCACTGCATGCCCGACCTGTGTTTGTGGTCCTCTCTGAGGGCCTCGCAGCTCAGGCATTTCTGCTCTCCGGTAACACATACCACTGCTATGTGGCCTTCTTCCCCACAGTTGAAGCAGGGTTTTGCCCGCCTCACTTGTGGCTTGTCGCACTTTGCGGACAAATGTCCGTATTGCAGGCAGTTGTAACATCTCGGGATTCCGCCCTTTTCCCGGACCCGCGCGTTAACGAAGTCTACCCGGACTTTTCCTTTTGCCAGCACTTCTTTAGCGAGCCGCTCTGGCAGTGTGATCACCGCAATCTGAGTACCCCTGTATCCTGGGCGGATGGTCCGGGTCGTGATGCTGCCTGCATGCTCTGCTCCGAGTTCCTTCACGAAGGCTTCCTTAACTTCCGGGAGTGTGCTCACGTCGTCGAGGTCAAGCACTTCCAGCGTGATCGTTGGGGAAAGCCGTCGTATCTCTCCGGCGTCTTGGATCGCCCCCTTAAGGGCATCCTCAACGACCTCTGCCTTCACCCCCTTCTCGAACTCGATGAGTAGATGACCCTCTTTCGTCTTCCGGAGTTTGGAGACTTTTGAGGCCACTTGCCTCGTTTCGTCTCCTTGCTTGACTCTCTTGATCATGTCCGCGTAGGACAAACCATCTTCCTTCACTTCTATGAGGAGTGCGTCGGGTCTAGTCCTTCTCCTATTTCCCTTGTTCTTCCTCTTCTTTTTCTTCTTTTCGGCTCTCCCCTGATCCTTGGGACGCCTCTCGTTTCCCTACGTCCCCTGTTCTGTCCCGCAAGCTGCCAGCCGGAACCAGCGTCCGAGAGCTGACCGTTATCGGACCAGGTTGTCATTGGTGTCCCTGGCGTGGATGGGGGTGTCCTGAACAGTCCAGCCCCTTGTCCTGCAAAATTGAGCTGCTCCGCTTTGAGGGCTGCTCTCTTTGCTCTTTTGATATCGGCTTCCTGGTCCCTATTGATGGGGCTTGTGCGGCCTCTCTTCGTTTGGCTCCCCCATCCCGCTCTTTGTGGAGGCGGGGCCAGCGAGGATGATGATCCAGCGGCATTCTCGCCCATTGTCTCTAGATTCGAGCTGATTGCCTCTCTCATTTCTGTAGCTCTTGTGCTGGCAGCTTCTAGCCTTTCACGTGGGCTGCTGGCCTTCTGAACAAGCTTCTTGGTCGACTTCTTTGCTGTCGCATGCTCGTTGACTTCCTTGGTTATGTCATCGAGTATTCTGAGTATCCTCTTCAGGAGTTCTTCCTCTCTCGAGTGAGCCTCTTTGAACTTAACCCAGCTCGTTTTGAGGTCGGCGGGATTAGTTCTGCGTAGCCTCTGTTGACTGGCGCCAGGCACCTTTCCTTCGCGAGTCTCCATCTCTTCAACATCAACTGTCTCCTTGTTTGATGTTGATGGTTGTGTTTGGGTGGGACACCCAGTTGGCAGATTCGCTCTGAAAGTTTCCAAGTTCGTTGTTGTTTCTGCCATTTTTTTCCTTCCCTCCTATCCCCCTCGGATTACTGTGTCTTTGTTTGTGTTAGTGGTCCCACCTACCCCCGGCCACCAGTGCGAGTACCCCGTTCTTAGATCCTCCCTCTTGCCGACCGCGCCTACAGTCCGGTGGCCTCAGAAGACGTTCCAACCCCCGCACCCTGCAGCATGGTCCGGTCACCAACCGGCACTACCACAGGAGCGGGATTTGGGGTATCCCCCCTACCGTTGTGCGGGACTGCCTCCCCTCGTGGTTAGCGTGGGGTTCGGGTCCCCCTACTACCAGCGGCCCAGGAGCGATCACTGGTTTTAACGCGGTACCCTCCAGAGTGGGCACGGACACAGCAGTGGAAGGATCCCCTCCCGGGGACGGTTGCACCGGTGGCGTGAGTGGCGCGCTGTGTGTGTGGTGTCAGTGTGATGTCAGTCTCGCCCGCGTTTCACCCGGAGTCCCGACCAACGGCCATGCCAGCTGGTACCGTGGTAGCACTCCCTAGTTCGGCCGATCTCTATCCCCCTGAGGGTTCTTGTGTTTCCTTGGGGAAGATCGTGTTACCACTCAGCGAGAGAATGCCCGACTTGATTCGGGCCCTCGCGTTACTCTTGTGATCCGATGCATATACGATAGAGATACCCTGTATTAACAGGGTCACCGCGTTGCTTCTCACCAACTTTCGGTGTGCCCCTCGGAGCCAGCAAGACCGTCACCGGTCGGCTCAGAATGTCCACGCGGGTTCACTTATTGTGTCGGTGTGGTGTTGTATTGTGTATCTGCGACTCCTTGTCTGCGCTCGCTTATTTTGCATACTCTGCATATTCACGAGTAACCAGAGAGACTGAGGATCGTATCAATCCCCAGTTACTCTGGCCGTGCCACTATCCGCACCCTGTGGACGCACCCAGTAGCATGAAGAATGCTCTACCTCAACACGGTTCCTGGGAGTTCAATCCGATCCTATCCATCTCTTGCAGTAGGGGTATGGCCCATGTTATGGGCCAGAGGCATCAGTTGAGCTGCGTTGGACAATCACCATCATCAGATGGGAGCCAAGGTGCAGAATCTACATCATTTCCTTAGGATGGATGGGATTCTAGGATTCAGAGGGAAAAATAGGTATGGATTTTTTGACTATTCTTGACCTTCCGATGTCAAGTTCTGTTTTACTCTTTGTATATGGACTTGCTTAACCGTCAATGTTGAGTGAGTATAAAACATGATCAGCTGATGGCTGTCACATCATACGTGCAAGTATATGCACTAACAACTATTATGGATATGGTCAGAATGAATGAGACTGAATGAAATGGCTTTCGCATGAATTCTTTTCTATTACTAATGTTCCTTTTCTTACTAATAAAGAACGAAATATATTATCAGATACTAATTTATGTTTTTGTTTCATGCTGCTGATACCACCTGATGTCAGAAATCCTAGTTTGGCTTCCTGATTACCTGAAGTTGTTCCAGACTCCTGCTTTTTGCCTAAATCCATTATTCGACTACGACCGCTGGACCAATATATGATAAGCAAGTACTACAGGGATAGGTAACTTGTATCAGACATGCTTCTATTGTTAATTAATGTTAATCTACTTGAGTAAGAATTGTTAATAACTAATTCATTTGTTTTAGGTGCAGACATCTAAAACAAATAACTAAACTATAATTCAAAATCTAAATATTAATTTTTCATTCGCATAAATCAAAAATTTAAACTGATATAATTAATATTGAAAATTGCCCAAACGTGAGCGTTGCAATACGTATCAGAAGAACCTGGAAATCTGGAAATCATGTCCAACATTCCCAGTCACGGGCTTACAAGCTAGTGGATTTACAGGAAGAAAATCGATGAAAATAAAATACCAATTTCAAGCGAAAGTAGAGATTGGGGGAAGTTCAACTTGTCTCAGTTCCTTGGTGATCCCTAAACCTGTAAATGGATGTATTTTCGGAATTAGTATATTATTTTCACTCAATGCTGACATTTTAATCAGTCAAACTGAGATAGTGTTCAAAATCGATTACAGAGTTATAAGAATGAAATATGACTATTATCGTATGAACCCAGATGAATTGCAACAAATGAGAGATTTATGTAATCAAGCTATTGAATAAATTGAAAATTTTCAAATTGTAGAAGATTTAGTAGAATCAAGTGAGAATAATGTCGATGGAAGTGCTGACCCAACTGATGAACAGATTTAGGCCAAAATTGAGCCGTTGAAGATCAATCAGGGTTACAAAGAGAGGCTTACAGCTATGATGAAAAAACACCGTAGAGCTTCCAGTACAAAACCTGGCATATTTAAAGATTTCAAATATAAAATCGAAATGAAGAGCCTTCAACCGTATAAGGCGAAGAATTATCCTGTTCCTCTTGCGTACCAAGATAAAACGGACAAGGCAATTGCGCGTATGGAAAATTTAGGAGTGATTTTGCGAGGAGAGTCAGAACACATAAGCCCGATGGTAATCGTTGTGGAAAGTAACGGCGAATGTCGTATTTGTATGGGAAGCGCATTCCCAATGCAAGATGCGAATCTGATCATGAAAGCTCAGAAGACATGGACGAAATTTTTAGATCGTGTCCCGAAATCGGTATAATGTCAAGTTTTGACTTGACTGCTAGTATTTGGCAACTTTTGTGAATCAAGTCAACCCTTGTGTGCTATAAGACACAGAGGAATCACATATTTATTCAATGTTGTGCCCTTCGGATAGAAAATTAGTGGCGCAGCTTTGAAAAGAGCGTCATACCAAATTCTCAAGAAATTAGCCGACTTCGTCAAAGATTTTGTAAACAATTGCCTCGTTATTTCGAAAACGTTTGAACAACATCTTGAACATCTAGAACGTCTATTCATAGCCGTGATTGAAGAGGGAATTACTTTGAGTTTCGAGAAAGCAAAATCGTGCGAGGAGGAGTTGAAATTTTTAGGCCATATCTTGTCGAAAGAAGGGCTGAGACCTGACCCAGAAAAGTTTGAAAATATTCATCATTCCCCAACGCCAAGAAACGTTAAACAATTACGTGGGTTTCTTGGTCTAGTACAGTTTTGTGCGAAATTCACCCATCGATTAGCTTTCAAAACAGCCCCATTGACTGAGCTTTTATGTGCAGGGGTGAAGTTCAAATGGACGGAAGCTTATCAGACCCATTTCGACAGGGTGAAATCACTCTTCACACAGGAAATGTTCCTCACACATACACGTAGAGATTTACCGTTCATCTTATATACCAATGGTAGTAAAACTGGAATCGGCTCTATTTTGTACCGAGAACATGAGGGTGAAGTACGCCCAGTAACAATGGCGAGCCGTAAACTAACCAAAAGTGAACAGGGATATACCGTTACGGCGATTGAACTGTTAGCAATAATTTTAAGTTTGTCCAAATATCGTAGCTGGATATATGCTTCAAAAATCAAAGTCATGTCCAACCATAGAGCTTTAAAATATTTGAAAACGTGTAGATTCCTGAACGCTCGTTTGACGCGCTGGTCTCTTGCGATCCAGGACTACGACCTGAAGATAGGGTACATTCCTGGTAAGGATGATATCGTGGCAGATTCGTTAAGCCGGATTGCAGAATCCCAAGATAACCGAGAAACACATGATTTGCTTATATCGATAATTCTTGCACGAAAACCAACCCCCGCGGTAATGCAACGAATTCGAAACGTTTGGCAACGTCGCGATGAAAAGTTATTACACATCATAAAATTAATCGAGTCAAACAAAAAACTTCGTGATTATGAGATACGTAAGGGTATTTTGAGTAGGTATGGCAATAAGATCGTATTACCTCGAGCTCTGGCCGAAGATCTGCTAATAGAAATTCACAAAATTTACGGACGCATTGGGGCAACGAAGTGTGCAAAAAGGATCGAAAAATCATTCTACTTTCCTAAAATGAGACATTTCGCAGCGGCGTTTCTGCGATCGTGTGACACTTGTCAGAGGAACAAACCATATACACAAAATAGGTAGTTGAATTACCCCTGAAAAGTCGCTCCTGGCGCGAGAAAGAAGGCTAAACTCGGTACAACACGAAGTTTGTGGGTTCAAACGGTAGGTAATACCTTCAATGATCGAAATTAACAAGAATTAATATTTTAATATTGGGGCGCGGTATAAATAAATTATAAAAACATGCATTTTCTGACCTTCTTCTCGATTTTTCCTTAATAAGTCGGAAAATATCAATTTTTTGGGAAAATGTTAACAATGATTTTTTGTGGATCTCTGAAAGATCTACAAAAGGGATCAGGACACTTTCGCTCGCAAACTGCAACCCTTTCGAGTTATTTCTTATCAAAGTCAAAATTGGATTTGTTTGAATAAATTCGCTGAAATCGTTTATAACGGGCTCAGACTATTTTCCTGAGATAATTCAGTAAATTCGGAGCAGAAAAGATCTCTAGATTTTTTTCCTAAACTTAATCGTTTTCGAGTAATGGGAATGGCCAATTCCGCGAATTACCCTCAATGCGGCGCACTTAGGGCTGCAAGTCGCGGAATTGGCCATTCCCATCACTCAAAAACGATCAAGTTCAGGAAAAAATACCTGGAGATCTCCTTTGCTCCAAATTCACTGAATTATCTTAGAAAAATCGTTTGAGCCTGTTATGAACAATTTCAGCGAATTTGTTTAAACAAATTCGATTTTGACCTTGATGAGGAATAACTCGAAAGGGTTGCAGTTTGCGAGGGAAAGTGTCCAGATCAATTTTCTAGATCTTTTAGAGATCTACAAAAAAATATTCTACAAATTTTTACAAAAAATTGATATCATCCGACTTATTGTGGAAAAACCGAGAAAAAGGTCAAAACATGTTTCCATTGATTATCTATACCGCGCCCCAATTTTTAAACATTAATCCTTGATAATATCGATTATAGAAGGTATCACCTTCCTTTTGAACCCTCAAACGTCGTGTTGTACCGAGTTTAGCCACTTTCTCGCGCCAGGAGCATCTTTTCGGGGGTAATTCAACTACCTAACAGGAGAGTCTCGATCTATCCTGGAAAGGACGAGTGCATCGGCTCTTCTGGAGGATCCGGAATGATTCATAGACTCGACTATGGTCGATATAGCAGGATAGAATGGTAAAAGGGCGGATTGCCGTGGGAAATGGCTGAGGAGAAGTCACGCTCCCTGTTCAGACAGTATTCAGACGGCTACGAGTGAATCACTGAGATTTGCAGGATTGTTTCGATGGTTGTGGGATTCGCGTATCGCATCGGTTTCGACGGAAGAATTTGAATAATTCTCCTGATCAAGATCGTTCAGAGAGCAGAATCGAACAGTAAGAGTGCGAATTTGAGTACGAGACTGCATCTGGTGGATCGGTCGATTGGACATCTGCATCGGCTTATCCAAAGAACTCGGGATAGTTCTCTGAATCAAACTAGCCGAGAGAGCAAGATGGAACAGTAAAAGGGTGAATTCCTGTACAGGATCGGGTACCTTGGGTGAACCTCCTGTGGCCCATGCATTACACCAATGGTTCATCGCATCGATAAGAATTACAGGAGAGTCAGAATCGAACCTGGAGTAGACATGTGCATTGGCTCATCCGAAGGATCCGGAACGATTTATCGACTCGAATTTGATCCAAATAGCAGGATGGGATGGTAAAAGGTCGGATCGCCGTGGAAAATGGCTGTCAGAAACTCACGCATCCTGTTGGTTCAGTATCCAGAATTGTATGGTTGAATCAATGATCTTGCGGTATTGTTCTGATGGTTGCGGGATTCGCGTATCGCATCGGTTTCAGCGGAAGGATTTCAATGATCCTCTTGGTCAAGATCGTTCAGGGAGCAGAAACGGACAGTAAAATGTGAAGTACGAGCACGCATCTCGTGGATCGGTCTCCTCTGGCACTTTCGTTAGAGAACAATCAGGTCGCAACCGCGAGAACGGAAAAATGGTCTCGATTGGTCCTGGAGTGGACGAGTGCATCGGCTGATCCGAGAAACTAGGGATAGTTTTCTGAATCAAACATGGCCCAGAGAGCAAGATGGAACAGTAGAAAGGTGAATCCCTGTACAGAATCGGGTACCTTAGGTTGAGCTTCTCTGACCTATACAGTACAGGAACGGTTGATAGAGTCGACGAGAATTGCATAGATAGTTGAATTACCCTCGAAATTCGATCACTGAGTGGCTAAACTCAGGACACGACGTTTAGGGGTTCAAACGATAGGTAATACCTTCGATAATCGATGATAACAAGATTCCATGTCTGAAAATTGGAGCGCGATATCATTGAACAATAAAAAAATGCATTTTTTGACCTTTTTCTCGGGTTTTCCACAATACGTCGTAAAATATCAATTTTTTGAGGAAATTTGTGGATTAACTTTTTGTAGATCTCTAAAAGATCTAGAGAATTGATCTGGACACTTTTCCTCGCGAACTGAAACGCTTTCGAGTTATTCGTCATCAAAGTCAAAATCGAATTTATCTAAACAAATTCGCTGAAATTGTTTATAACGGTCTCAAACTATTTCCCTAAGATAATTCAGTGAAATTGGAGCAAGGAAGATCTCTAGGTAGTTTTCCTGAACTTGATCGTTTTCGAGTAATGGGAATGGCCAATTCCGTGACAATTTTTAAATATTAATAGCTTATAATATCAATTATTGAAGGAACCACCCACCATTTGAACCCACAAACATCGTGTTGTACCGAGTTTAGCCACTTCCTCGCGTCAGGAGCATCTTTTCGGGGGTAATTCAACTACCTAAAACGGTTGCAGTTTGCGAGGAAAAGTGTTCCGATTAATTTCCTAGATCTTCTAGAGATCTACAAGGAGTTGAACCACAAATGTTTTCAAAAAATTGATATTTTCCGACTTATTGTGGAAAAACCGAGAATGAGGTCAAAAAATGCATGCTTTCATTGTTTATTCATGCTGGGCCCCAATTCTTCAACATGAAATCTTGTTAATACGGATTATTGAAGGTATTACCTATCGTTTGAACCCACAAACATCGTGTTGTACTGAGTTTAGCCACTTAGTGATCGAATTCTGAGGGGAGTTCAACTATCTAAGTAGTTCTCGACTCGATCAACCGTTCTTGTACTGCATAGGCCAGAGAAGCTCAACCTAAGGTACCTGATTCTGTAAAGGAATTCACCTATTTACTGTTCCATCTTGCTCTCTGGGCCATGTTTAATTCAGGAAACTATTCCGAGTTTCTCAGATCAGCCGATGCACTCGTCTACTCCAAGACCAATCGAAACTACCTTTCCGTTCTCGTGGTTGCGACCTAATTGGACTCTACCGAAAGTGCCAGAGGAGACCGACCCACGCCTCACTGGAAATGGACGGCCGGCAGGTCTGCCGGCCATATATTTTGTTCGAAAATTTCAGCCGGCACGCCGGCCGGCAAGGAAAAGTTGATAAATTCAAAAAACTCCTTTTTTTGGGAACGACTTTTTTGCTCAATTCTTTTTCTCAAGAAATTTATCGCTATGCAAATAATTTTAACCCAATAGTTTCGTTCAGTTCAAAATCAGTCGCCGAGGAAAGCACGTGATGATCTCTATTGTTTTTCCTTCTATAGGCCTATATGATGACTATTTACAAGAAATTCGATGATCAACACGCAAGTAAGAGTATTAGATTTTTGTTGAAGGCAGTGGATGATATCTCACGGTGGATGAAACGAGAGAGACAAAGATTACGAGAAGCTGCTCTGTTAGTTAGTTGATGGCGTTTGAGCATCCGATAGCAAACTACATCTACACCTTCGATGAACTACCATATAAGAAAGCAATGTTCTCTCGCTGCCCTACTTTAGCTTGTCTGTATTTTGAAAAATTTTGATGTTAGTGGGACTGTATATAATATCGATTTATTTGCTTAGAAATATCTTGTAGAAGGTGTTATTGCTATGTTAGTAAACAAATTAGTAAACTCTCCTTAGGGACTTGACTAGAATAATTGTCGAATAGCCTTGGGGAACTCAATATCCCTCTCAACTTTGATTGTGCCCAAGGATTCTTACCAGTTCATGTTTACTTTTTGTGCTCAAAATGTCTATGAGTGTTGATAGGTTTGTGGAAGGATCTTTTTCCTCGATGACTAAGAGCGAGAGCAAGTTGCAAAGTTGTTCAAATTCGAAATTTTGTTGAAGATTGAGCGATGACTATATGAAAGAAAACGATTCATTTTCGAACTTTTCTCACGATGAATTAATTTCTGTTTTGTAATTATAACTATTTTTGGATCCACCGTTCCCCTCAATCTTAGAAGTGGATGGGCAGAGAAATCGATGAAGTCGAATATGTTGTTAGAGAATTCAGAGATACCTTATGAAATGAAATTTATGTGATATTGTAATTGTTTTGACTCCATCAATCGCATCATAATCTAATGTGTCGTTATGATTCTTCCGAAATTTTTGACTGTAAATATGTTGCTTCAACAGCCATATTAACCTCGTCATAAGAGTTGACCCGAGGTTTTTTGATGAATTAATTTGCAAGGAGACAATCATTTAGAGACATGATCAATGGGTTCATTATCTCCATTGCAAGACTGATGACGATTCGAGGAAATATACGTTTCGAGTACAAGAGTCTCATCATCTTCAATAGGCTAAGGAATTATGAAACATCGATGGAAATTTTGATTGAAGGTCATTGATTCTGTGAATATTTCGTTTCCTTGTTCGATCCCCATGAAGAACTCCATCCAATGATATTTGTAAAACCTTATGAGAGGGAAGAAAACATTACATAGCTTCTGAAATAGGTATAAGGGGAGGCTACACACTAATTTCGAAGTCTGGCCTGAACAATCGTGGGGGGGAGGCTAGATATCTGAATTCATGCGTATTTTCTCGAGCCAAAAAGGATACGTGGTAGATTTTTCATGGAAAAAAATTTCGACCAAATTTTTTTTCTGGTTTGCGTCCCTTTCGTCGGATCGTCAAATCCTTACGAGATTTTATTCAAAACCATGGAAAGTACTACCAAAAGGGTTGACAGACCGATCCATCAGATTCTGTGGGACTGGATATTTTTCTTCGGGCCAAGAATCCGAAATATCTCGCTAAAATGCCTCAGAACTCGAAAATTATCGATTATTTTGAAGAATTACAGGTATATCTGTCTGTTCAGACCAGAAACTTGCATCGAAATGGAAAATGTGCAAAAGTCGAAAATGTTTTTTCAAAAGATCGGACATATTTATGATTTCATAATTTTCTGGTGATACTCCCCCTTAGTTTGCAATTTTTCGTCCACTATTTCGATGTTTCGATCATCAAATCGTCTTCGCAGTCCTCGAAGACTGATTCTGAACTGAACGAAACTATTGGATTGAAATTATTCGCACGGCGATAAAATTCTTGAGAGGAAAAATTGTGCAAGAAAAATCTTTCCCATAAAGAAGGGAGTTTCTTTGAATTTTCCAATTTCTTCTTGCCGGCCACCCTGCCAGCTGAAATTTTCGAACAAAATATATGCCCGGCAAACCTGCCGGCTTGCCACCCGCTCTGCCGGTCGTCCATCTTCAGTGGGGCGAGATGCAGGCTCGTACTTCAAGTCGCCATCTTACTGTTCGTTTCTGCTCCCTGAACGATCTTGACCAAGAGAATCATTGGAATTCTTCCGCTGGAACCGATGCGATATGCGAATCCCAAACCATCGGAACAATCCCGCAAGCTCACTGATTCAACCATACAATTCTGGATACTGTACCAACAGGATGCGTTAGTTCTCGACAGCCAATTTTCACGTCGATCCGACCTTTTACCATTTCATCCTGCTATTTGGATCATATTCGAGTCGAAAAATCATTCCGGATCCTTCGGATGATCCGATGCACATGTCCACTCCAGGATCGATCGAGGCCCGGGCAGCGCTTCGCTGATTGGTCGGTCGCTCTTGCCGCTATAGGTATAGGCGATAGTGCTATAGCCCAAACTTAAACATAGAGCCGAATCAAAGTTTGCGTAATTATTCGCTCGATACTCGTCACGCTGGCAAAAAGGAAATGAGTCCAAGACTGATCTATTTCGTTCTCTGTTCTCATCACTCTCAAATTTCTGAGTCCCATATTCCAAATTCCCAAATCCCAATTCCCGTAGGGGCCTGCACTCCATATACTTCTTTTTATCACCATGATGTAATGGGTGTGATAACCGAGTGGTTAGCGCCGCGGCGTCGGCCGGCGAAAAGTTTTGCAACCGTGGGTTCGTGTCCCGGATAGTGTAATTTTTTTTTATAAACTCCATCTTGAAATTCTGAGTAGTCACGCATGTTTGTTATATATTCTGCTGAGTTATGACAGTCGAGAATAGAAACGAAACATGACTGAATCATATTGTACAGATGTGTACTTACAAATATGAATAGTTCCATGAAGAGAGTGGGCTTAATTTTCATGCGAAGCCAAAAGCTAGGAATGCTGAAATTGAGGAGGACCACGATTTGGCCAAGTAAAATCAGAGTGGTGTGGAATTTACCTCTCAATTCGATCCAATTTATCCACGAATGAATTTGATTCTTCGATAAAAATGATTATGTTTATCAGTATCATCACACTAAGAATAGCCGGGTTCTCTGCTATAAGTTGAATTGCATTAAAAAAGAAAATTATTGCATTTTCTGCACGATCGCAGTTATAGGATTGATAAAATTAATTCATGCATAAAAATTCGATGAGTCTTATCTATTTTGAATATATGTGCAATTTTATCTCATTCTATATTTCACCCGTCCAAAGTTGTTCTTTCCGGAGTTATTGTTCCTAAAATTCTTGATCGCATCCCAAATCCTTGACTTTGCGTAATTTTGCATAGAATTTTTGCATAGACTCTCCGGAATTCCTGCGTATTGGCGAAATATTCAGCCCACTCGTTTCATAGTGATAAACATGTATATAATATTTCCGAGGATACATCTGTACAATATGATTCAGTCATGTTTCGTTTCTATTCTCGGCTGTCATAACTCAGCAAAATATATAACAAACATGCGTGACCACTTGATTTCAAGATGAGGTTTATCCGGTATTTCATTGAGAAAAAAAGAGATACAAATATTGAAAGAAGAAGAAAAAAATTACACTTTCCGGGACACGAACCCACGGTTGCAAAACTTTTCGCCGGTCGACGGCGCGGCGCTGACCACTCGGCTATCATACCCGTTACATCATGGCGACAAAAAGGAGTATATAAAGTGCAGGCCCCTACGGGGCTTGGGATTTGGCAACTTGGAATATGGGACTCAGAAATTTGATAGTGATGAGAACAGAGAACGAAATAGATCAATCTCGGACTCATTTCGTTTTTGCCAGCGTGACGAGTAACGAGTGAATCATCACGCAAACTTTGATTTGGCTATATGTTAACGTTTGGGCATATCACTATCGGCACTATCGGCTATACATATAGCGGCAAGAGCGACCGACCAATCAGCGAAGCGCTGCCCGGACCGGCCATCTTGGATTTTGAGCGGCAGAGTAGGGGACAGTCAAGTCCGAGCACCGGAGTGCGCAGATCTTCCTTTTATGATCGTGCTAGTGATCCTCTAGTAGTGATGAGCACATTGTGGGGTACATAATACCTCACATGCGCAATAGATGGATGACAGATCCAGCTCCTTTCCCGCAATTGACGGCAAAAGACCTCGATTAGTATATAAGAGCGCATAAGTGCTCCAGCGCCAAGCGTCCAGGGCACCACCTGCAACTCCAGACCTGCTGATGAGTACGGTTACGATGAACCTGGTTGCAGGAGGGGGACGATACGCATAAGAGCCTTCTGCTCGAAGCGTGTAGAGTCATTCCTTTGTCTGGGTAAGCCATCAGCTTATTCCTACATTGGTGACCCCGACGTGATTGAAACGCAACTTTCATGGAGTCAGTTCAGTTGAAATCCAAATCTGAGTTCACACTCAATGTGAGTACTCTCAGTAAGCCTTTCCTCTCTTCACATTCGACCTTTAGGTAAGCGTCGTTGTCCATGACACGCAGATAGCCTCGAAGCATCGACTCGCTACTACAGCGTGAGGCACGGTAGTTCAGTGTCACGATGAATTCGCTCTCGGCATTCGCAGCTATAATGCGGGGCCATGGGAAGAGATGAAAGTGCAATTCAATTATCAATTAAAATCATCCCTTGAACGTTTTGGCTCTGAAGCGGGGCAGGGGGAGTGGCTGTGGAGTACATAATACCTCACATGCGCAATAGATGGATGACAGATCCAGCTCCTTGCCCGCAATCGAGGGCAAAAGACCTCGATTAGTATATCAGAGGGCATAAGTGCTTTATCGCCAAGCGTGCAAGGCACCAACTGCAACTCTAGCCCTGCTAATGAATTCGGTTACGATGAACCAGGTTGCAGGTGGGGACGAAACGCATAAGAGCCTTCTGCACGAAGCGTGTGGAGTCATTCATTTGTATGGGCAAGCCATCAGCTTATTCCTACAACATGTGTCCGCCATCTTTGATTAGATCCATTTTTCAGCATTGGTAGTATGGGCAAAAAAAGGATCTAATCCAAGAATGCGGACAGATCTGCTCATTACGCGTATGCCGTTTCTCCCATAGAATTCCACTTATAACTTTAACTTGTAGGAATGTCTCGAATTCATCCATACTAAATAATGACTCTACACGCATTTAGCAGAAGGCTCTCATGCGTTTCGACCCCCACGTGCAACTTGGTTCATCGTAACTGGACTCGTCAGCAGGGCTGGAGTTGCAGGTGGTGTCCTGGATAATTGCGATCAAGTGCTTATGCGCTCTCATATACTAATCGAGATATTCTTGCCGTCGACTGCGAGAGAGGAGCTGGGACTGCGGTCAATCTATTGCACATGTGTGGTATCAATCACCCACAACCAGCCACATCACTCCCTCGCTTCAGAGCCATAGCGTCCAAGGGATGATTTTGATTAATATTTGAATTGCACTTTCATCTCTTTCATGGCCCCGTATTATAGCTGCGAATGCCGAGAGCGATATCATCGTGACACCGAACTACCATGTCTCACGCCGCGGAGCGCCGCAGTGCCGAGTCGAAGCTTCGAAGCTATCTGCCTGTCAAGGGCGACGGCGCTTAGCTGAAGGTCAGATGTGAAAAGAGGAAAGTCATTTTACTGGGCGTATTCGCAATAAGTATATGCTTCAGACTGATCTGACTTGATGAAAGTTGCGTTTCAATCATGACGCGGGTTACCAATGTAGGAATGGCTCGAAGCTGATCCATACTGAAGAATGACTACACGCTTTGAGCAGAAGGTTCTTATGCGTTTCGTCCCCCACCTGCAACCTAGTTCATCGTAACCGGACTCATCAGCAGAGCTGGAGTTTCAGCACGGAGAGAAGTAGATGCACTCCGTCGTGCGTCCAGCGCGAGCGTCTTGTGCCCGACGCGCGGTCGATGTGCCCGATGCAGCTTCGTTGCGCCGAGAGCTGCTAACTTTTGGGACCCAGCACAGAGTTGCGGCGTCGGGTACCCAGTCGTCGCACCCGGTGCTGACTTTTGTGATCCGTGCTCGACGAGGGGCTGCTGTTTCAAAAGCGCGATTGGCGAGATGATTGGCGCATAGCGATTACAATCGGTACGGGAGCTAGTGAACTTTACAGTGTCACATTTTCTAGAGTTTAGGTTAGTGTTTAAAATATTGTCCTCCATCTAACGATGGCAAAACCCGCGCCAGACCGCCTAGTAGTGGAGGATTTTTTATCGATTTCAAAAATAAC
This sequence comes from Eretmocerus hayati, assembly GCA_029851415.1. Taxonomy (NCBI): domain Eukaryota; kingdom Metazoa; phylum Arthropoda; class Insecta; order Hymenoptera; family Aphelinidae; genus Eretmocerus; species Eretmocerus hayati. The sequence goes on along the minus strand of CM056744.1, from coordinate 63,584,496 downwards.
TTTCTTGACAGGGTTGAATGGCTGAAACTTCCATGTATGATAGTTGATGATCAACAACGTCAAAAAATAACCGTCAGACCACTCCGGAGTGGAGGAATAGGCGTCAGCTCAATTTTGAAAATCGATATACGACAAGGTTATGTATCATATTTTCTAAAACTTGGAAATTTGCTGCATGATAGATCTCGCGTTTCTGAACATGAAATCAATCGTCACGGCGCTCATTCATGGGGGGTTTCCAAATCTGACGGTCCACAAAATTCTGGGCGCTTAGTCGCCCGGAGATCCCGGGTTTATATATGTCTTCTGGTCAGATGATCAGAACGGTTGCGGTGGCCGAGTGGTCAGCGTGCTTGCCTTCGAGCTGTCCGCCCTGGGTTCGATTCCCGGGGTGGACGTTTTTTCATTTAGTTTTTTTTTCTACTAGTGATATTTTTGGTATGCTTTTTTACTGAATAATTTGCAATGAAAACTAATGAACGGCGAGATAAAACCGGTGCCCCAGTTCGTATCAGTGGATGTTGTTAAAGGTCATGAACAATTCAGACGGCTCATACATGCGTTGAGGATGAGAAAATTTTTTTCATGATTGGACTCGGTGCGAAACATAACGCGCAGAAATTTTCGAAAATTTTCAAAAATCCCTGGGATACAGATTGCAAATGGAAATTTTAGAAAAGATTACTGCTAGCATTCTGCGTTCTCGGTGCTGCTTGTTTTTCCAGACCTATATCTCCAAAATTTGGTACACAGCTTTTTCGAAATATCAAAAATGTTCGGAGTAATTTTCACATATACCCTTCACGTGAACCCTCAAACGGTAGATTTCGTGCAACGCTCTTAGTTCGCGCTCGCAATATATTTAAATGGGGTTCAAATGAGAATGCCACTATGAAATTTGAAATTCCTTCTTGGAAATCATTCAGCCCTCACTCAAGCATGATCTCGCCATCAGTTCATCGAGAATCAGTGAGACTTTCTGGCGTTTTATTGCACCGTTTGAAAAATCATGCAAACATCAAAAAATTTTGAATAATACAAAAAAGTTTTGTACCAAACTTTGGCATCAGAGGTCTGAAGAAAGAACAGTCGTAAACGCTGAATTACCAGCAGTAATTTTTCCCGAAACTTTCATTCGCAAGCTGTTAAACAGGAATTCTCAAAAATTTTCGAAAATTTCTGCGCGTTATGTTTCGCACCGAGTTCGATCATAGAAAAATTTTTCTCATTCTCAACGCATGTATGAGCCGCCTGAATTGTTCCAGACCTTGAACAACATCCACTGATACGAACTGGGACACCGGTTTTATTTCGCCGTTTATTAGTTTTTATTGCAAATTATCCAGTAAAAAAGCATACCAGAAATATCACTAGTAGAAAAAAAATAAATGAGAAAACGTCCACCCCGGGAATCGAACCCAGGGCGGACAGCTTGAAGACAAGCACGCTGACCACTCGGCCACCGCAACCGTTCTGATCATTTGGCCAGAAAACATATATAAGCTCGGGACTCCCGGGCGACTAATCGCCCAGTATTTTGTGGACCGTCAGATTTGGAAACCCCCCATGAATGAGCGCCGTGACGATTGATTTCATGTTCAGAAACGCGAGATCTATCATGCAGCAAATTTCCAAGTATTAGAAAATATGACACATAACCTTGTCGTATATCCCCCCACTCCAGAGCGGTCTGACGGTTATTTTTGGACGTTGTTGATCATCAACTATCATACATGGAAGTTTCAGCCATTCAACCCTATCAAGATAGTTATTTTTAAAATGATAAATAAATCCTCCACTACTACGCGGTCTGGCGCGGGTTTTGGCATCGTAAGATGGAGGACAATATTTTAAACACTATTCTAAACTCTAAAAAATGTGACACCGAAGAGATCACCAGCTTCCGTACCGATTGTGATCGCTATGCGCCAATCATCTCGCCAATCGCGCTTTTGTAACAGCAATCCCTCGTCGAGCGCGGATCACAAAAGTCAATGCCGGGTGCGACGACTTAGTACCCGACGCTGCAACTCTGTGCCGGGTCCCAAAAGTCAGCAGCTCTCGGCGCAACGGAGCTGCATCGGGCACAAGACGCTCGCGCTGGACGCGCGACGGAGTGCATCTACTTCTCTCCGTGAGGTAGTGCCCTGGATGCTTGGCGATGAAGCACTTATGCGCTCTCACATACTTATCGAGGTCTTTTCCCATCGACTGCGAGAAAGGATCTGGGACTGCTATCCATCTATTGCGCATATGTGGTATGAATTACCCCACAAACGCTTATTATCAACGACCCCTGGCTATCCTCATAAAATGTGACATCCCTAAGGTCAAATTCTGGTGGCCGGTATGGAGTAGTTGGTCTCGTCTCGCCGTAGCGTAGATGACGCTGTCTCGTAACAGACCGGTATTGAGGCCTTCCGGGGCATGCAGCCACCATGTTTGACCTTGATGTCACATTCCAATACAGAAAGGTCTGCTCCCTCCAAGCCTCGTAACATGGGTGACGAATGCGGGAGGTAAGATCCAATATGGCCGGTCTTGTAGGCACGTTCGCGCGGGCGCCAGCAACCTGGTTGAAGTGAATAGATGAATGATCATCCGCAATCGCGATGAGCTCTAACAATAGAAAGTGAATCAGAGACGACTCTACTTCTCCTTTTGAATCCTCTGTCATACGATCCAGCTTCAGAAATCCAACCAAGTCGACCGTGCCGGGCACTACAGTCGTACTTCGAGCGTCCCATCTCAAACTCTCTTCTAATTCGAGCTGAAAGATGAGTTAACTAAGCTTCATCATCATCTAATTTGAACTAGATCATTTGTCGTTCAGTCCAAATGGGAAAATATGGTGAGATTTGTGCGAACGAAATTGTGCCTGTTACATAGGTTAGGTGGTACCCGCGCGCAGGTTATCCTCGTTTATCTCTGATACTCTTGCAGGCTTTCCCAGGGTTCAGTTCAGGAACCTCTTTTGTTCTCGATTTCCATTAACGATTTGCCAAAAGTACTACGATATATCCGACGCATGATTTAAGCATACGACACTCAAATCCATCGAAGCTGTCATCGGTATGAGATCACAGATGCACTCATCCTAGTTGAGTAAGACGCAAATGCAATCCACCGTTGAGCAATTGGCAATGACTTGATCCACTTCGTATGGTTTGTGGAGCACGCTAGGCTAGGACACTTGAAATTTTACTCACCACGAGCAAGCTCGAGCTCACCCCAAGAATTGCCCCACACACCTTCTTTGAATCGATACATCCAGATTTCACCTACTCATTCTTGCGCTATTGCAAACAATTTTCTTTCAATAATTGTAAAGGAACGGAGAAAATGCCTCTCATGAGCTCGAGAAGGTGCCACTGGCTTAGTTGTGAGCAATCCAATATTTACTGAGGGATCAGTCAAATTTCACTTGTAGCTACTCGCAAGATCGACCTGGCGTTGGGACGCGTCCTAGCCCTCTAAAGCAACCACAATCTTGGTTAAAAGGATCAAAATGCGTAGGGAAATATAGTTCCAAGTATTTCTCTGATTATTACGAGAGACTGTCACCATACTGAACAGGTTAGAATTACGGGGAATATAACTGAAATTCTGTACTTTCGACAATAATTGTTCTGCTATCTTAAGAATGATTCCTGACAGGTACCAAACTGGGGTCGAATTTGGTTTCTACATCAAAGAATTTTCAAGAAAAACATTGTCTGATCCACTCCTTCGCACTCAGTAGCTACACGCAGATTCGGGATTGCGAATTTCGGGAGTAATGTGTGCATTACCAGAGACCAATCAGAGGCCTCAATGGACGCAGTCACATCCCTGCCTCCGCACAGTAAGGTGAGGAAGTTCCTGCACCACTGGTTACCACATGAATCTTCAACAGAATGTCACGATATCAGGCAAAGAAGGCTCTTTCCCTCCATCAATATCATTTCCAAGTAGAACGCTCGCAATCTGTTTCAGCTCTGCATAGTGACAAATTTTTGAAGGTCTTTCTCGCTTCACTGTGTGCCGAGACGTCATTTCGACGATATAATAAGGCATACTGTCTTCTTCCAGTAGTTTTCGCTCTAGCATCGCTTTGAGCTCCACATTGTTTATTATAATTGTTGAAACTTGTACCGATTGTATTATTGCTCTACACTGTCAGCTGTTACGGGTTTGAGCTACTAAGGCGCCCACGCATCTAGTGCATCATGAATAACAACAGCGGAGCAGCGCGGTGGGTTTGGCCGTGAAAACTGAAGGGTGGGTCTGTCTATCGAGGAAGCGAGTTTTGGGTCCCGGGTCCGTCCCACTTTTTCGCGATGCTCACAAACAATTAGAGATCTTGCAATAGTTTCGTGTCTTCATGAATTCTCAAGCGCGGATACACGTACCCAGCCAAAAGATGACACCGTCAGAAAGAAAACGATTCACTGCTTGTGGATGACACTTATTCGTGATCAAGAACTCGATGTGGTATCCGTGATCGAGAACTGAATGTGGTATTCTTGACCGAGGACTCGATGAGGTACTCGTGATCGAGAACTCAATGTGACATTCGTGATCTAGCATTCAATGTGGTACTCGTGATCGAGAACTCAATGTGGTATCCGTGATCGAGAACTCAATGTGGTACTCGTGATCGAGAACTCAATGTGGTATCCGTGATCAAAAACTATATGTGGTACTCGTGATCGAGAACTCAATGTGGAATCTGTGATCGAGAACTCAATGTGGTATTCGTGATCGATAACCCAATGTGGTACTCGTGATCGAGAACTCAATGTGGTACTCGTGAACTGGGAATCAATGTGACTACTACATCGGGTTCAGTTTCAAGCCTACCACATTGAATCCTGAATCGCGAGTACCACATCGAGTTCTGGATCAGGAGGACCACATTGAGTTCTCGAGCACGAGTAACACATTGAGTTCTCGATCACGATCACCACATTGAGTTCTCGATTACGAGTACGACATTGGGTTCTCGATCAAGGATACTACATTTAGTTCTCGATCACGAGAACCAAATTGAGTTCTCGATATCGGATACTACATTGAGTTCTCGATCACAAGTACCACATTGAGCTCTCGATCACGGATACCACATTGAGTTCTCGATCACGAGTACTACGTTGAAATCTAGATCACGAGTACCACATTGAGTACTCGATTACAAATAACCAAATTGAGTTCCAAATCACGAGTATCACATTGAGTTGTCGATCACGAGTGACACACTGAATTCCAAACACGGATACCTCATTGAAATCTAGATCACAGATACCACATTGAGTTCTCGACCACGAGTACCACATTGAGTTCTCGATCACGAGTACCACATTGAGTTCTCAATAACGGGTACCACGTTGAGTCCTCGATTACGAGAACCACATTGAGTTCTCGATCACAAGTACCACGTTGAATTCTAGATCACGAGTACCACATTGAGTTTTAGATCACGAGTACCACAGTGGAATCAGGATCAGGAGTACCACATTAAATCTCGATTATGAGTACCACATTGAGTTCTAGATCACGAGTACTACATTGAGTCCTCGATCACGAGACCCACACTGAGTTCTCGATCACGAGTACCACATTGAACTCGATCACGAGCACTACATTGGAATTTAGATCACGAGTACCACATTGAGTTTTCAATCACGAGTACCACATTGAGTTCTCGATCACGTGTACGACATTGAGTACTCGATCATGAATAACCAAATTGAGTTCCGAATCACGAGTATCATATTGAGTTGTCGATCACTAGTAATACATTGAATTTCAAACACGAGTAACTCATTGAGTTCTAGATCACAGGTACCACTTTGAGGACTGGATCAAGAGTACCACATTGAGTCCACGATGACGAGTATGACGTTGAATCCTCGATCACGAGAACCACATTGAGTTCTCGATCACGAGTGACACATTGAAATTCAAATACGAGTCCCTCAGTTCTAGATCACAGGTACCACTTTGAGTTCTCGATCATGAGTACCAGATTGAGTTCTTGAGCACGAGTACCACATTGAGTTCTCGATCACGAGTACTACGTTGGAATCTGGATCACAAGTACCACATTGAGGTCCCGATCACGAGTTCCACATTGAGTTCTCGATCACGAGTACCACATTGAGTATTCGATTACAAATAACCGAATTAAGTTCCAAATCACGAGTATCACATTGAGTTGTCGATCACGAGTGACACATTGAATTTCAAACACGATGCCCTATTGAGTCCTAGATCACAGGTACTACTTTGAGTTCTCGATCACGAGTACCACATTGAGTTCTCGATCACGAGTACGACATTGAGTTCCCGAAAACGAGTCCCACGTTGAATCCTGAATTACGAGAACCACATTGAGTTCTCGATCACGAGTACCACGTTGAATGCTGGATCACGAGTACCACATTGAGTTGTAGATCACGAGTACCACAGTGGAATCCGGATCCGGAGTACCACATTGAGTTCTTGATCATGAGTACCACATTGAGTTCTCGATCACAAGCACTACGTTGGAATCTAGATCACGAGTACCACATTGACTTCTCGAGAATGAGTACCACATTGAGTTCTAGATGTCGAGTGCCACATTGTGATTTCGATCACGAGTACCACATTGAGTTTTAGATCACGAGTACCACATTGAGTTCTCGATCATGAGTACCACATTGAGTTCTACATCACGAGTACCACGTTGAGGTCTCGATCACGAGTACTACGTTGGAATCTAAATCACGAGTACCACATCGAGTTCTCGATCACGAATACCACATTGGGTTCTCGATCACGAGTTCTTGATCACGAGGACCACATTGAGTTCTCAATCACGAGCACTACGTTGAGATCTAGATCACGAGTACCACATTGAGTTCTTGACAATGAGTACCACATTGAGTTCTAGATCACGAGTATCACATTGAGTACTCGACCACGAGTACCACCTCGAGATTTAGATCACGAGTACCACTTTGAGTACTCGATTATGAGTACCACATTGAGTTCTACGTCACGAAAACCACATTGAGTTCTCGATCCCGAGTACCACATTGAGTTCTAGATCACGAGTACCACATTGAGTGCTCGATCACGATCACCACATTAAGTTCTCGATCATGAGTACCACATTGAGTTCTCGATCATGAGTACTACGTTGAAATCTGGATCACGAGTACCACATTGAGTTTTAGGTCACGAGTACCACAGTGGAATCCGGGTCAGGAGTACCACATTGAAATCTCAATTATAAGTAACACATTGAGTCCTAGATCCAGTACTGCATTGAGTTCTCGATCACGAGACCCACATTGAGTTCTTGATCACGAGTACGACATTGAGTTTACGACCACAACCCCTACGTTGAAATCTAGATCACGAGTGTCACATTGACTTTTCGACAATGAGTACCACATTGAGTTCTAGATGTCGAGTACCACAGTGCGATTCCGATCACGAGTATCACATTGAGTTCCCGATCACGAGCACCACATTGAGTTCCCGATCACGAGTTCTTGATCACGAGTACCACATTGAGTTCTCGATCACGAGCACTACGTTGAGATCCAGATCATGAGTACCACATTAAGTTCTCCACAATGAGTACCATATTGAGTTCTAGATCACGAGTATCACATTAAGGACTTGACCAAGAGTACCACATTGAGTTTTAGATCAGGAGTACCACATTGAGTACTCGATTATGAGTGCAACATTGACTTCTAGATCACGAGTACCACATTGAGTTCTCGATCACGATCACCACATTGAGTTCTCGATCACGCGTACGACATTGAGTTCTCGATCACGAGTACTACGTTGAAATCTAGATCACGAGTACCACATTGAGTACTCGATTACAAATAACCAAATTTAGTTCCAAATCACGAGTGTCACATTGAGTTGTCGATCACGAGTGACAAACTGAATTCCAAACACGAGTACCTCATTGAAATCTAGATCACAGATACCACAATGAGTTCTCGACCACGAGTACCACATTGAGTTCTCGATCACGAGTACCACATTGAGTTCTCGATATGGGTACCACGTTGAGTCCTCGATTACGAAAACCACATTAAGTTCTCGATCATGAGTACCACGTTGAATTCTAGATCACGAGTACCACATTGAGTTTTAGATCACGAGTGCCACAGTGAAATCCAGGTCAGGAGTACCACATTGAAATCTCGATTATGAGTACCACATTGAGTTCTAGATCACGAGTACTACATTGAGTCCTCGATCACGAGACCCACACTGAGTTCTCGATCACGAGTACCTCATTGAACTCGATCACGAGCACTACGTTGGAATCTAGATCACGAGTACCACATTGAGTTTTCAATCACGAGTACCACATTGAGTTCTCAATCACGTGTACGACATTGAGTACTCGATCATGAACAACCAAATTGAGTTCCGAATCACGAGTATCATTTGAGTTGTCGATCACTAGTAACACATTGAATTTCAAACACGAGTAACTCATTGAGTTCTACATCACGAGTACCACATTGAGGACTCGATCACGAGTACCACATTGAGTCCTCGGTCACGAGTACCACATTGAGTTTTAGATCACGAGTGCCACAGTGAAATCCAGGTCAGGAGTACCACATTGAAATCTCGATCACGAGTACTACATTGAGTTCTAGATCACGAGTACCACATTGAGTTCTCGATCACGAGTATCACATTGAGGACTCGACCACGAGTACCATATTGAGTTTTAGATCACGAGTATCCCATTGAGTTCTAGATCACGAGTACCACATTGAGGTCCCGATCACGAGTTCCACATTGAGTTCTCGATCACGAGTACCACATTGAGTATTCGATTACAAATAACCAAATTGAGTTCCAAATCACGAGTATCACATTGAGTTGTCGATCACGAGTGACACATTGAATTTCAAACACGATGCCCCATTGAGTCCTAGATCACAGGTACCACTTTGAGTTCCCGAAAACGAGTACCACGTTGAGTCCTGGATCACGAGATACACATTGAGTTCTCGATCACGAGTACCACGTTGAATGCTGGATCACGAGTACCACATTGAGTTCTAGATCACGAGTACCACAGTGGAATCCGGATCAGGAGTACCACATTGGAATCTCGATTATCAGTACCACATTGAGTCCTAGATCCAGTACTGCATTGAGTTCTCGATCACGAGACTCACATTGCGTTCTTGATCACGAGTACCACATTGGGTTCACGACCACAATCATTACGTTGAAATCTAGATCACGAGTACCACATTGACTTCTCGACAATGAGTACTACATTGAGTTCTAGATGTCGAATACCACATTGTGATTCCGATCCCGAGTACCACATTGAGTTCTAGATCATGAGTACCACATTGAGTTCTCGATCACGATCACCACATTGAATTCTCGATCACGAGTATGAGATTGGGTTCCCGATCAAGGTCACTACATTGAGTTCTCGATCACGAGAACCGAATTGAGTTCTCGATATCGGATACTACATTGAGTTCTCGATCACAAGTACCACATTGAGTTCTCGATCACGGATACCACATTGAGTTCTCGATCACGAGTACTACGTTGAAATCTAGATCACGAGTACCACATTGAGTACTCGATTACAAATAACCAAATTGAGTTCCAAATCACGAGTATCACATTGAGTTGTCGATCACGAGTGACAAACTGAATTCCAAACACGAGTACCTGATTGAAATCTAGATCACAGATACCACATTGAGTTCTCGACCACGAGTACCATATTGAGTTCTCGATTACGAGTACCACATTGAGTTCTCGATATGGGTACCACGTTGAGTCTTCGATTACGAGAATCACATTGAGTTCTCGATCACGAGTACCACGTTGAATTCTAGATCACGAGTACCACATTGAGTTTTAGATCACGAGTACCACAATGAAATCCAGGTCAGGAGTAACACATTGAAATCTCGATTATGAGTACCACATTGAGTTCTAGATCACGAGTACTACATTGAGTCCTCGGTCACGAGACCCACACTGAGTTCTCGCTACTTCTGTAATTGCATCAATTCTCTTATTGCATGCATGTTAACCTCCTGAATCTATTGTATCACCTAAAAAATCTACTTTATCCTCTGCAAACTTACACTTCTTTTCCTTCAAAGTTAGCCCACATTCTTGGAATCTTTTTACGACTTCCTCGAGGGCTATGTCATGTTTCTCAACTGTTTCACCAAAAACGATTATATCATCAAAAAATATGAGGACACCTTCTATGCCTCTCAAAATTGACTCTATTCCACCCTGGAATTCTCCAGGAGCTGATGCTATTCCATCAAATAAGACTACTACTTCAAATAATCCTTCGTGAGTGGAAAGTGTTAGGCACTTCTGCGAATCCTCATCTATTGGAAATTGTTGATATGCGTGGAGCAAATCTAATTTTGTAAATACTTCTCCCCGTTGGATTGATGCCATCAAGTCTTGGACTCTAGGGATGGGATGTCTATTCATTATCAGCTGGGGGTTGACTGTGACTTTAAAATCCCCACATATTCTGACTTCTCCATCCTCTTTCAAAGTTGGCACAATGGGAGTACCCCACTCACTAAATTTTACTGGTATTAATGACTTTATTCCCACTAGTCTATCTATTTCTCTTTCTATTTTTGGTTCCAGTGCATACGGTACTGGTCGAGGTTTGAAAAAAACTGGTTTGGTATCACTTTTCAATTTCAATTTTATCTTCCTCCGGGTATATTTCCCTGGCTTGTCACTAAAAACTTCTTCATACTTTTCCATGATTTTTGGATAATTACTACCTTTTTGCTGACTGTTAATTGCATTTATTCTTTCATTGATTGAATCAATTGTCTTTTGAAATTCGTCCAAAATTTCGAAACTCTCTAACCACTCTCTTCCAATAAGAGGTAAACCTTTTCTTGGCATAATGAAAAGTTCTAATTTTCTCATCTTACCAAGACATTTTGCAGTTACGTTTACTTTCCCGACTGGAATTATTCGAGCATCTGTGTAGCTCGTGAACTGTCTTCCCGTTTCTACTATTTTCAAACTACGTAACTCTCTTTTGCTTCGAAAATAGTCGAGAGAAATTGCTGTAATGGGTGATCTAGTGTCAACCTCAAAATCTATTAACGAGTCTTGGACTCTGACTTTCAAATAAACCGGTTTAACCGCGTTCAATGAATTGACTTTTTTCACTTCTTCAACAAAATGAAGATTTTCAAATTCTTCGCTCAAATCGTCTTCATCCGATTCTACATCGTCTACATAATTTTGTCTATCAGAGTGATTTGAACGCTTACGATCGCCATTGCCATTTCTACTATTATTGCCTTTTTTCTCATTTCCATCACTTTTTTGCTCACCTTAACTTCTACAGACCCATTGCATATGACCTTGTTTTTTGCACTTTCTACACGCATAATCCTTATAACGACAGTCTCCTGATTTATGATTGGTATAACCACAACAGTTACACCGATCCTTAATACCACTCTTCTCGTTGAACGTTGAGTTTTTGCTGCGATGATTGTTGATCGAGTTGACTGGCGTCGGCTGTGTTGCTGTTTCTTCCATCGAATCTGCATTTCTGTTGGCAGTCTCTTGAGCAAGTGCAATTTGAACTGCTTCGTCGTATGTTAGTTTATCAGCTTGTGATAGGAATTTGGTTCTGGTAACTTAATCCGCAATACCGTAGACCAGTTGGTCACGAAGATTTTCTTTGATGTTCTGTCCAAATTTGCAGTGCATGGCTTCTTTTTTCAATTTTGCAATAAAGACTTTCACTGTTTCTCCTTTCTCTTGTCGGCAGTGTTGGAACTTATACCGTTCGCCAAGTAAATTTCGATTTGGCTCAAGATGTTCTGACATTTTTCCTGTTAGCGTTTTGTAATCCAATTTCTTTGGTTCATCTGGAACACATAACTCTTCCATCAACGCGTATCCCTTGCTGCCTATCAGCAATAGAAGGAACGCTACCTTCTTCTCGGTTATCTCATTCACCTCGAAGTACTGCTCTAGTCTCTCCTGCCAGGAGGACCAGTCGTCAGTTGATGAGTCAAATTCATTCATGTGTCCTATATATGCTTTGGCCGCCATGTTGGTACTGTTTGCTGTTTCCTGGTTCACTCTTTCTGCACCTTCTATCTCGCTCGCTCTCCCCTTACTTTCTGTTTCACTCGCACTCGCACTTGCTACGGCCGCTGCACGTGTCGAGGCGTTTGGATGTTCTTCGTCAATTTCTTGACTGGTAGAGTCGAGGTCAACAATAGTATTTTCGAGATCACCTAATTTTTCTAACGATTCTAATGATGACGGTCCAGATGACATTTGCTTTCTTCAGATCCCCTTTCCTCTTAGCGTGGAGCACGCGGTCGGGACATATATCAACCTTTGTCTTTTCCGGCCGGCTCTTGGAGAACTTTTCTCACGCTATAAGTTCTCACTTTTTGTTACTTTTTATCCTCGTCGCCAATTGTTGTGTACTAAATGACCATAGCACGCAGTTCCACTATATAAGTATTTATTTGTAACTACAACTTTGGAGTACAAGACTATAGGATAAGGAGTCTTACTTATACGGTGGTATAGTACGTTCTGCTCACTCAAGGCGCACTTACATATGGGCATGTGGTATCATGCGGCGGTTGCAGCACTATGCAGCGATGCACACTCACATACACATATGCACAACTCAAGCAGCTGGTGCTGATACATTACAGGCCGCAATACATTCAATAACGCAGCAATACTCCCAGAGTTGGGCGTGTGCATGATGCAGTTGCGGGTGGGTGTGATGGGACTTGTGTGCGATGCCATCTTTCTTCCACGATAGCAAGTACTCACAGGAAAGATGAAGATCTCTCGATCTCCATATCATATTAACTCATATTGTCTCCATATTAGACTTTTCCTCATCATAACTTCTTCGGTCCGATGTTGTTCACGACGCACTATGCCTGTACAGAGTCAACTCTGGCATAGAATCGCTTCACTCGAATTCATGAGCAATTGGGATGGAACAGATTGGGTTATCTTCGTGATCGTCTAGGCTACAAGGTGTGCCTACCTGTTTTTTTCCTTAAATGCGATGGGTTGAGTGTGGAGGAAGTTGAATGAAGGAGAATGAATAAACATGATATGGCCAAAAAAATGAACTCACGGTACGCGAGACACGGTTTCTACTACCACCTGGAAGTGGATCTAGGTCACTCGATCGGCATTTTGAGCCCGATCCCAATTCTAGGGATCGATGCCAGAAAATGCCAGCTCGAGTTCATGATAAATGTCACTTGATTTAAGCTCCAATTTTATTGCAAATGCTCGATTCTCACTAAGAATTCGATAAGCTGCAACCTTGGAGACGATCCAATAACGAAGTGATTAAGTAAAACAGAATTCCCAGCCGAACGATAGGCCTGAAAATAACTGCAGGGATTCTTGGGGCCAATTATTGTCGACAATGAAGTATTGAACTAGAGGGATTCCGACAAACCGACGATATTCAGGTATTTTGTCATCCTACTGCCATCTTAAAGCAACTTCTAGTGTATATTGTGGTTGACCAACGGAATTTCGAGCCCAAAAACCAGTCTGGGAAATGATGCTGGCAGATTTGACATCAATTTTTTGCTAAAAGTACCCCTCGAGAGCTATCAACATGAGTATATGACAAATTTTAGGTAGGGTTTCGATATGTCACCAGCTCAACGACAATTCAGTCACATTCTGGGTTGTTCGTACTGCATTTTGATCCCAGCCCCGAATCTAGAAATCGATGCCGAAAGATACGAGATCCATCTGATGCTCAAAATTACACGTTCTCAGCTCACATCTGACTGCGAATGTTCGATTCTAACTAGGATTTCGATAAACTGCGTGCTTGGAGATGATTTAATCACAAAATTGATTGGTTCCACAAAGTTCACAGCCCAAGCCTGGGTCTGAGAATGAGTGCGTGGGATCCTCAAAGCCGATTTTTGTCGACAATCCAGTGAAAAACCAAAGAAATCTGAACAAAACATCGGGATTTAGGTAGTTAGAAGTCCTACTGCCATCTTTGAAAAACTTGAAGTGTAAGGCGTAGTTCATCAACGAAATTCCAAGCCCAGTCGTGGGTTCGGGGATTAGTGCTAACAGCTTTGACATCGATCTTCAGCTCAGCCTGACCCATGAGTACTCCTGTAAACACCCATATGTGACGAATTTCAGGTAGGACCTCGATATGCTGCCAGCTCCACGACAATTCAGTCACATCCTGGGTTGATCGTACTGCATTTTGATATTCCTGTCAGAATAGGGTGTCCATCATCCTCGAGTAGATTTGGACTGATGCTGAGCTACATCCACAACGTATCAATTACAAAATTCTTAGCTCCAATTCCCAGATTTGCATTTGGATTTGATATTTTTTATATCTACCCCAAAATTTGATGAGTTCTTTTGAGTTCCCGATATATTCGAATCATATTGGAGATGGGATTTCTAAATGAGTTTTCAATTGATTTCATGTCATTGTTCGCGAAAAACGGACTTGGGATTCTTAGGCACCGATTCTGAGGAATTCAATCCAGCTCAGGATTTACTCTACTAGTTTCGAGATGTCATGGTAAGCTGTTCCAGTTGGAAGCATAACGAGATTCCCATCTCGATTTCGAATTCATTAATCACATTTCGATTGATTCGATACTATTGCTAGCAGAAAAAGTTCTGGAATTTCTTGGCACCGATGCTTCGATTCGGAATTGAAATCAAAATTCAGCTTAGCTATACTGAAATATGATTAAACCGTTTTTGAGTATGTAGGAAAACAAAGTCCCATCAAAAAGGGCACATTTGCAAAATACCTTAAACTGATCTCTATCATTTTTGCAAGAAGAGAGTCAGGTATTTAGCGGCTCCTATTCCCAGAACTGAGATTTGGCTCAAAATGATAATCACGAACCAAAAATATGACTACATAGTTTTTTAGTTGGGAGCGTAATGAATTCTCATTTAGAATTGACCATTCTCGATCTGATTGAAACTGATCTCATGTCAATTTTCGTATGGAATGGATCTGGAATCTCTTGGCATCGATTCGTGGGGATGGGATTGGGTTCAAAATCTAGCCTACAGGTTCGAATCTTTCATGCCCGGATTCTCAAGTTCGCAGCATAAGTATCGAATTCTCACGAGGAATCGAACCTTCTGTATCAGATTCGATCTCAACTGATGTCATCACTCGAATTAAACGGTTCAAGGATTTGTTGGCCCATGTTTTCAGGATTAAGACTGAGCTTCAAATTTTTTTACCGTATGACAAAGAATGCCAAGAATATTCTTGAGTTAGCAGCGAAACGAATAGTCATCTAGGATTGACCATTATTGATCGGATCTTGGGTCAACTCACGTAAATTTTCGCATGTAATGGATCTGGGATCTCTAGGCATCGCTACCTTGGAGTGGGATTGTTTTTTCCCACTCCAAGAAGAGGTTGAGATCAGCTGGAGGGAGTAGAATTTCAATAAAGTAGAGCTGATATATATTCCATCAATATCTCATTTCTGGGAGAGGCAACTTCAACAGATTGAAGCCTCTCGAGCGTCTAACTCGTGCGTATCTCGATATTATCCCCCAAGGTTTGGGCAATTCCGAAGCTTATTCCAAGTACTTTTGGATGAGATGCGGCAAACTTGATTCTGACTGAGTACCGCTGCAGGATACAATATTCATCCGACGTGAATCTCATTTTTTTGACCAATTGACGTTGCTCAAGGTTCCTACTCCGGTTCCACTCCTTCCTTCTATGATCGCGTCTAATACCTCAATAGAAGACTATGAAATGAAGTGAGAGGAGTGAGGAAGTATGGTGAAGCGTTAGAGTTGGGACCTTCAGGAACATCAATTTCTTTGAAAGAAAAGAGTTTCATGTCTAATATAAGTGAGATACCTTAGCGCTACTCCGTCAGAATCAAGTTCGATGCATTTCATTGGAAAATACTCGGAATAAGTTTTGAAATCTCCCAAACGTTGGGGGATTATATCGAGATACGCACGAGTTAGACGCTAAAAAAGCTTCGACTCGTTGAAGTTGCCTTTCCGAAAAATGAGATGTTGATGGCATATGCCAGCTCTACATTCTCGAAATCAACTCCCTCCAGCTTAACTTGAAGTTCTTCTGATACTCCTGAAGATGAGCCAAGTTACGTTGATGAAATATGTCGTGATTCAGAGTTAGGATCGCGAGAAGCTCAGATATGGCTCAACGGGAAGAATTACATGAGGGTGAAAGGAAATATCGTCGATCTTACTCTTCTCGAGAAGCCCTCCACCGATTTTTTCCATTTTTACGGGAAAATCTTCCGATTATTATGTAGTTTGAGTGAGCAATAGAATTCCTGATGCGCAAGCACCTTTGGGTTGAAGTCGTTTCAAGCGGAACGTGGCTATTTGATAGCTGATTCATATTGAAAGAGTGCTTCTCTACATGTTTGAATCAAATTCCTGGTAGAATCAAATACCATTGTGCGAATGGACACAGAGAGGGTTGAGAAGGAAATGGAAATCGCCAGAGAGAGATAGGCCCTCCTCACGGTGAGCCGGAAGGGCGAAAAAGGTCAAGTTGCGTGAACGTCAGGAATTCCTCTGAAGTATGTTTCGGGATCACCTCGATATCATTTCCCAACAGAAACGAAAATATTTCATCGGGGTTTCTTCAAATGGAGTCAACTTCTCCATTTTTTGTCGTATTTTTCGGAATTATGATTTCGCTCCATAGTTCTGTATCGTAAATCCGGCCTCTGGAAATCAGGAGATTACATGAATTCGACGTGAAGAGGTCTAACTTTTCGAATTACGGAGTCAGAATTAGGCCCAAAAGGTGCCTACTATCGGTTTAAAAATGATTGACACCTCGAGTATTTTTGTAATTCCAGCCAAAAAAAGAATCGCAAAATTTTTTAACTTAGATATTCTTAAAGAGCATTTAATTGAGCACCGTGGGAAATTTCCAAAATCAAGATCGCGCCATAATTGGAGCCGTGGCGGCTATCAGAGTGTAAGAAAATGCAGAAAAAATGATGATTTTGCAGATACCTGAACTTTGAGTGAGCGCCAAGCGTTGAAAAAGAGCGCTAATTTTTTGCCAATTTTTTCAGTGATAGTCTTAGAATATATGAGTAGATTCGCGTGATAAATTTTTGAAAAAGTTAATAACAATTGGAGATATGCAATTTTTTGCTATCTCGGGACCTATTGATGATACGGATATGAATCAAACGGGAAACAATTGCAAAAAATTATTGATAAACAATGACGGAGAGGTATTGAGATTGATTGAAAATTGTGGGAGTGGCGGGAGGATAAAGTTGCGAAAGATAAAACGTGTTGAGCATTGAGAGAGCCGCTTTTGTTCGAGCGCCGCGGGGGGCCTCGAGCCGTGAACGACGGCCCGTATACCTGAACGGCGGGGAGCCCGGTGAATAGCAAAGATGGTAATCCCTTCGGCGGGACCGACGGACGAAAACCACCAGCTATTGACTTCAAACCGCAATTGTAAAGGGTATTTGGAAAACTATTGGAATGAATGGCTCAAATAAAGACAGTCTCGGCAGTGCAATAATTAAGTGAGAGAAAAGAGCGAGAGGCGTGCTCGCTCCATATAAGTATGAAATACATTGACCATGGTAGTACACGCACCAGATCGAAGAGTATATACTGCTGCAAATTCCGATGACCTTTTTTTTTTTTTTTTAGCTTTCGACTCGCTGAGGTCAGGAAAATGCGAGTTTTATAACCGTTACCGCAAAAAAATTTTCCGGGGGGCTACCGCCACCCTACCCCCGCTTCGCCGTCCATTACCGATCGCGGTTTTATGTTCGTCACAAACCGTATAGACACTACTTTACGGCAACGCAAATGCTACTGCTCTCAGTCAACGTTATCACGGATGAGTGATATTCTTAAACCGCAATAACGTTGTCCAACGGAAACCAACGAGGAGGTGGCAGTGCTCTTCCGTCAGGGCGAGGAAAAGGGGTAGGGCTAGATTAATTCGTAGGAGAAGTGAAGGGTTAATAGAGTACACACGCACACAGATTCATTCATCCATTCGCACAACACTAAAGTAACAGAAATCAAGGAGCCGGAAAATTTTTTTGCGATAACGGTTATAAAACTCGCATTTTCCTGGCCTCAGCGAGTCGAAAGCTAAAAAAAAAAAAAAAAGGTCATCGGAATTTGCAGCAGTATATACTCTTCGATCTGGTGCGTGTACTACCATGGTCAATGTATTTCATACTTATATGGAGCGAGCACGCCTCTCGCTCTTTTCTCTCACTTAATTATTGCACTGCCGAGACTGTCTTTATTTGAGCCATTCATTCCAATAGTTTTCCAAATACCCTTTACAATTGCGGTTTGAAGTCAATAGCTGGTGGTTTCCGTTCGTCGGTCCCGCCGAAGGGATTACCATCTTTGCTATTCACCGGGCTCCCCGCCGTTCAGGTATACGGGCCGTCGTTCACGGCTCGAGGCCCCCCGCGGCGCTCGAACAAAAGCGGCTCTCTCAATGCTCAACACGTTTTATCTTTCGCAACTTTATCCTCCCGCCACTCCCACAATTTTCAATCAATCTCAATACCTCTCCGTCATTGTTTATCAATAATTTTTTGCAATTGTTTCCCGTTTGATTCATATCCGTATCATCAATAGGTCCCGAGATAGCAAAAAATTGCATATCTCCAATTGTTATTAACTTTTTCAAAAATTTATCACGCGAATCTACTCATATATTCTAAGACTATCACTGAAAAAATTGGCAAAAATTTAGCGCTCTTTTCCAACGCTTGGCGCTCACTCAAAGTTCAGGTATCTGCAAAATCATCATTTTTTCTGCATTTTCTTACACTCTGATAGCCGCCACGGCTCCAATTATGGCGCGATCTTGATTTTGGAAATTTCCCACGGTGCTCAATTAAATGCTCTTTAAGAATATCTAAGTTAAAAAATTTTGCGATTCTTTTTTTGGCTGGAATTACAAAAATACTCGAGGTGTCAATCATTTTTAAACCGATAGTAGGTCGTTGGAGTCTCAGTGAAGGTGAAGAATCTCGATCTAAATGAATGAATCTCTTGGGAACGACAAAGATTATTTCTGGTCATCGCTAGTGCGGACCTTTACGTTTTTTCTTGGGAGAATCAAATAAACGTCTATGTATTCTTATCTAACTTCTTGATTTTCTTATCTGAAAAGGGTTTTCGGAGCCCTGAGAGGAACATCCCCTGTGAGCAACTGGCGTAGTGATACTAAAATGTCTTTTTCTCAACAAAAGAAGGTTTGTCAATCTCTTTGAGAATTCCAATGTCTGTTTGCTACATTTCCTTGTCTCGATTTCAGCTTATACATAGAACTCCTTGATTCCAGCGTCAGTTTCAACTCGTCAGGGATTATGATTATCGACTGTATCTGGGCGTGAATTCCAATAATAGGAAGCAGTGCATTCTGTATGCCCTTAACCAATGACATAGTACCTTCCAACACAGGGCTAGTATGATTAACAGATGAATTTCGACCCTCCTTACGATTACCAGGAACGGTATCCATACATTTAGAGTGAATGTTCCTCAAAAATCGAGGTTCTTCACCTTTACTGAGACTTTGACGGCCTGTGCACCTTTTGGGCCTAATTCTGACTCCGTAATCCAAAAGATTAGACCTTTCCACGTCGAATTCATGTACTCTCCTGATTTTCAGAGGCCGCTCTCTCAGCGCGAATCAGCTAGGGTAGCTGAAAATCAGTTAGTGATAGCTGATTTCGTCAGCTAACGTGAACGGATTTTCACTGATTGAATCAGCTAATACACAGGGTTATGAACGATGATATACACCGTTCGGGAATGTTTTTCCCTGCGCACTGGGTGTCACGTGATAAATTTTTGGCTCTAGTATTAGAATCGTTCGGGCAGTGCAGTGGGATCCATTTGATTACCCGATTTTTAAGTCCCAAGTAGTGCGTCAAAAGTGGGCCACCTGGATCGAAAGTGGGCCACCTGGATCGAAAGTGGGCCACCTGTATCGTAAGTGAGCCACCTGTATCGTGAGTGAGCCACCTGGATCAAATGTGGGCCACCTAGATCGAAAGTGGGCCACCTGTATCGTAAGTGAGCCACCTGTATCGAAAGTGGGCCACCTGGATCAAAAAAGGGCCACCTAGATCGAGAGTGGGCCACCTAGATCGAAAGTGGGCCACCTGTATCGTAAGTGAGCCACCTGTATCGAAGGTGGGCCACCTAGATCGAAAGTGGGCCACCTAGATCGAAAGTGGGCCACCTGTATCGTAAATGAGCCATCTGTATCGTAAGTGAGCCACCTGAATCAAAAGTGGGCCACCTAGATCGAAAGTGGGCCACCTAGATCGAAAGTGGGCCACCTGGATCGAAAGTGGGCCACCTGTATCGTAAGTGAGCCACCTAGATCGAGAGTGGGCCACCTAGATCGAAAGTGGGCCACCTGTATCGTAAGTGAGCCACCTGTATCGTAAGTGAGCCACCTGGAACAAAAGTGGGCCACCTAGATCGAAAGTGGGCCACCTAGATCGAAAGTGGGCCACCTGGATCGAAAGTGGGCCACCTGTATCGTAAGTGAGCCATCTGTATCAAAAGTGGGCCACCTTGATCGGAAGTGGGCCACGTAGATCGAAAGTAAGCCACTTCGATCGAAAGTGGGGCACCTAGATCGAAAGTGGGCCACCTGTATCGTACGCGAGCCACCTGTATCGTAAGTGAGCCACCTGGATCAAAAGTGGGCCACCTAGATCGAAAGTGGGCCACCTAGATCGAAAGTGGGCCACCTGGATCGAAAGTGGGCCACCTGTATCGTAAGTGAGCCACCTGTATCAAAAGTGGGCCACCTTGATCGGAAGTGGGCCACCTAGATCGAAAGTGGGCCACCTGGATCGAAAGTGGGCTACCTGTATCGTAAGTCAGCCACTTGTATCAAAAGTGGGCCACCTGTATCGTAAGTGAGCCACCTGTATCGAAAGTGAGCCACCTTGATCGAAAGTGGGGCACCTGGATCAAAAGTGGGCCATGTGCGTGCCGTAAAAAAAGCGGCGTGCCATGCCGCTTTCCACCGCTCGGAGGCGCTGAAACTCATACTTCCCATAGCACGTTATACGCCTCAACCTCACCTACCGAGCAGGAAATGAAGATCTCTCGATCTCCATATACTTATGTTGTCGTCATATTAGGCTCCTTCCCAATATATCTTCCTTCGATCCAATGCTGATCTCGACACTGTATAGTGTATACGGCACAACACGAATATCGTTTAGCTGAAAAATCAGCTATATAAGCTGAGATTCCATCTGTGTTAGCTGAATGAATCAGCTATTATAAGCTGATTTTTCAGTGAACGGTTTTTTACTGACACGAATAGCTACTGTAGCTGAATTTCAGCTACATTAGCTGATTTTCAGCTACAATCCCTGATTTATAGCTGATTATAATCAGCTATATAGGGCCTTCCGTGGCACAAAATGAGTAAATATCGAACGAATACACCTTAGTTCGTCGTGACTTGGTCTGGAAAAGTCGTTAATGTGTTCATGTCGATATTAGAACCCGGATTTGTGGAGTTATTTCATCAGAATTATCGATTTAAGCGTGATTTTTGTGTTCGCTGTTTTGATCAGCAGTTTGACGTCCCATGGGAGTAATAGCTGATATTTCAGCTATATAATAGCTGATTGATGCTGAGAGAGCGGAGATGAGATACATAACCGTAAAGCCAAATCATAATTTCGAGAAATGTGGCAAAAAATGGAGAAATCGACTTTATTTGAGAAACCCTCGATGGAATATTTTCGTTTTTGTTGGAAAATGATGTCAAGGTGATTCCGAGACATACCTCAAAAAAATTCCTGACGTTCACGCAACTTGACCTTTTTCGTCCTTCCGGCTCACCGTGTCCTGTCTCGGCCTTCCGGTGAAAGTCGATTTGCCATCCCTACGATACCACTGACTACTCCTCTTCCCCTTCAAACAGTAGAGCGAATAGTTATACCCGGTATGTTGCAGACAAACTCTCGAGAAAGGGACTACTATCGGTTTAAAAATGATTGACACCTAGAGAATTTCTGCTATCCTGGCTCCAAAAAAAATCGCTAATTTCTTTAACTGGGATAACGTCGAAGCACATCTAGTCGCGGCCATGATAAAAATTTTTTGAAGTCGATCGGATAACAACTGCGGCTGTAGCTGTTATCAGAATGTAAAAAAACGCGGGTATAAGGCCAATTTCAGAGGTAGCTCGACTTTGGGATGCTACAGCTCTGCCAAAAAAATTCTGGGGCGCTGCAAAAAATGTAGGTGATAGATATTCGGTTCCCCAATAGCGTCTCACAACAATCAGCCAGAAAAATTAATAACTTTTGGAGATAATCTAGTTATTGTTATCTCGGGATCTATTGAGGTTGAAGACTTAATTCAAAAACAGAAAAATCATAAAAAAATTCTGGATGTCAAATACGAAAATGCAATATGAGATTTTAAATGAACAAAAGCGTGGCAAGGTCGCAAAGTTGAAAAAAAATAAAGTTTGCGCCTATTGTAAGGCTTTTACTGTCTTTTACAGCCGAGACCCGTAAAATCGGCGATGGACAAGACTACTTGACCGCGGACCATAGAAGTCGTAAAGTTGCGGTCTCGGAGTCAATTAGGGTACCATCAGTCTGCTTCGGCTGCAATAATGAAGCTGAATTTCCAACAAAGAGAGCAATAAAACTATTTCGAACGCGATTTGGGCCTTGCGTTACAAATATCGCCGATTCATCGATGAAGCATTGTCAATGATGAGTCGAACAGTATATCAATGACGCGTGTGTGCAGGTGTCTTTCTCTCTCTCTCAGAGTTTCGCGATATCTGCATGTAAGTATTCTTTGGCGGATCCTTTAAATGATTGATAATATACAATCAATACTTTATCCACATGATTCCGATGTGAAACAGTTGGATATCATCCGTATTGATAAGATGACAATCAACGGTTGAATGATTTTACCATCATCTTGTTCGACCGATCATTTATAGCATCATAGAAATGAATGTATGTCGTGTTATTGCGCGTTTCGCACAATCAATAATCATCAGTCAACGATCGAACAAGATAATAGTAAAATCATTCAACTGTTGATTGTCATCTTATCAATACGGATGATATCCAACTGTTTCACATTGGAATCATGTGGATGAAGTATTGGTTGTATATTATCAATCATTTAAAGGATCCGCCAAAGAATACTTACATGCAGATATCGCGAAACTCTGAGAGAGAGAGAAAGACACCTGCACACACGCGTCATTGATATACTGTTCGACTCATCATTGACAATGCTTCATCGATGAATCGGCGATATTTGTAACACAAGGCCCAAATCACGTTCGAAATAGTTTTATTGCTCTCTTTGTTGGAAATGCAGCTTCATTATTGCAGCCGAAGCAGACTGATGCATGGTACCCTAATTGACTCCGAGACCGCAACTTTACGACTTTTATGGTCCGCGGTCAGGTAGTCTTGCCAGTCGCCGATTTTACGGGTCCCGGCTGTAAAAGACAGTAAAAGTCTCACAATAGGCGCAAACTTCTTTTTTCCAACTTTGCGACCTTAGCACGCTTTTGTTTATTTAAAATCTCATATTGCATTTTCGTATTTGACATCCAGAATTTTTTTATGATTTTTCTGTTTTTGAATTAAGTCTTCAACCTCAATAGATCCCGAGATAACAATAACTAGATTATCTCCAAAAGTTATTAATTTTTCTGGCTGATTGTTGTGAGACGCTATTGGGGAACCGAATATCTATCACCTACATTTTTTGCAGCGCCCCAGAATTTTTTTGGCAGAGCTGTAGCATCCCAAAGTCGAGCTACCTCTGAAATTGGCCTTATACCCGTGTTTTTTTACATCCTGATAACAGCTACAGCCGCAGTTGTCATCCGATCGACTTCAAAAAAATTTTATCATGGCCACTACTAGATGTGCTTCGACGTTATCCCAGTTAAAAAAATTAGCGATTTTTTTTGGAGCCAGGATAGCAGGAATTCTCTAGGTGTCAATCATTTTTAAACCGATAGTAGGCGGGTAAGCATGGTGAATCGGCCCTTGTCAGGTATAGCCCCGAAAGCAATTTCCCTCAGTTTCTAATCCCAAACTATGAGAGAAGCAATAGCTCTTAGGTCCCGAAGTCGCCCCTATGTTTTGGGGCAGCCTGGAAACCCTCTAAAAAACGCTAAAAATCGATGTTCCTTGTATTGAATCGCATTCTGACGCATCTCAATGAATCGTTCTGAAATTCTTTTGACATACTTTTGAAACATCAACAATTTAAAGGAGAGTGGATTCATCCCGACAACTTTTGATTCGAGCCCCGAAAAAAATTTTTGAAAAATGAAAATCGATGTTCAACCCTGTTATTATTTTTTATTACAATAATTAAGCCGCGGGCAAAATCCCGTCCGTCCGGATCCCCCCGAGCAGGGCTGCCAACGTAAAATCGTAAGCAGGGTTGCCAACTTGACGGAAAAAAATATGAGTTGGTATTTTGAGAGCGACAATAGCCCTTATGTGTCGCGAGTGTCTAAGTACTTACTATCTAAGATCATCTAAGATCATCTGAGATCATCTAAGATCATCCATGATCATCTTAAAGTTATCTTTTGATTATCTTTTTATCTTATTGTTATCTTTTGGTTATCTTATGATTATTTTTAAGTTATTTAGTCGTTTTTGATTATTTCTACTTTGCTTTTTCGGTTGTTTTTCCTTTTTCGAGTGATTTTTTGATACATTTTCATTTCTTTGGTGTTTAATACAATTGTTTGATACAAAAATCAATCACTCCAATTTAATATTGGAGTGATTGATTTTTTATGTACTATGTAATTTTTTAGAGATGGTATTACTCAATCGTTGTTTAATTTACATGATTCTTTCTGAAACACTTGAGTGATTTACCATGAAAAAAGTTGGTCATTGAATATCTTTTCAACTATGCATTGGGTACTCTTTAGAAGATTTGATAATTATTTAGAAAGATTTTATTAATGAATTTGAATGAATAAATTTCTTCTGTTGCATTATGGAAATTGTTAGATTTTTTGTTATATTGATTTGAGTGTCTTATCATGTTGTGTGTGAAGTGTTGATGGATTAGTTTTGGATTTTTCGCTTCGGTCGCTCTCAGCGGAGTTAATAACTCTTGAGCCATGGCCTAGGCGAGGTACCGCAAGGTTATCATCAGTGTAAAGTGGGTGTTTCAATAGTGCTATGTGTGATTAGTTGATTGCATTAAAGCCTATATATGTGATGAGTGTGGTGTTGATGAGTTTGTATTGGATTTTTCGCTTCGGTCGCTCTCAGCGGAGTTAATCACTCTTGAGCCATGGCCTAGGCGAGTCACCGCAACGTTCTCATCAGTGTGAATTGAAGTGTTTTAATTATGATTGATGTGATTTTTGGTTTGTTTTGAATCATCAATGGTGTTGTATGAGAGACTGTTAGTGTTCTTCAGTGTGAAATCCATTTTGCAACAATAGTTATTAAAAAGTTTATCATTATCTCTTATTCTATTTTGGTGAGAGTATTGAAAAAAAAGGAAAACTTTGATCTCTGATGACGATTTTAATTGATTGCAAAATTTTCTAAAAGTTATTATCAGGAGAATCTTTTCTCTATTTTGTTCAATTATTGCATGATGGATAATGCAGTCAGAGTATGTGCGTTCGTAGCCCAGAATTTCACGATTCCAAGAGAATGTACAAATCTATGGATGAGTCATTTACTAACAGGGGACCTTCAAGGGTTCTGTGTAGAATGACTCAGATATGTAGGGATTCAATTGGGGGGAAATTCTTTGATGGGATCCGTCAGTCAGCTAATAAGAACACCGAGTCCTTGACATTACCTCAGCACTTTTGTGAGGCACCCTACCGCAGGCGATAGTCAAGTACTGGATTCTTCGTATGTGGATGTCAAGTCGATTGATTATTAGGAAAAGTTCTACTATGTTGCAAGATTATCATTATTGAAAATTCTGTCCTATTGTCATGGTCTTGATTCTAAATTAAGTGTAATTTTGCAATCAATTGAAATGGTCGAAATTTGAATATAAATGAATTGAATTTTGTCAAACCTTAGCAAAAATCATTTTATAGTTCTTTTCAAGTCACTTAAAATTATTCGAAAGTTTATTCTAACTAAACCTATGAAACGAATGGAGACGAGAGAGGAGAGACGGGCAAAAGTCCCGTCTCTGTCGAATTTTATTGGATTATTCAATATACATACATTTCTTTACAATTTTCATGAAGTTTTTATAATTTTCCACAAATAGTATAAGAATCTTACATTATCATTCAGAACATTAAATAATCTTCAATGATTTGGAATCACCTGGACTACGTATTTCCTGTTGAGAATCTTCTGTTGACTGAGATTGTCCAATGGGTTAGCGGGATACACTTTCTCTCGGCCTCGGTGGTGCTGTAGAATGAAAAATCATTGAAGCGTATTATTTTTCTACTATAAAACAATTGAAGACGTTTGTGTGTATATGTGTATATATGGGTGTGTGTGTGTGTGTGTGTGTGTGTGTGTGTGTGTGTGTGTGTGTGTGTGTGTGTCAATAGAATTATGAAGGAGGTGTTGTGTATAGGTATTGAATGTTGAAATTAATTGTGTATGTGCGTGTATGGGTGGGTGGGTGAGTGAGTGTGTGTGTGTTGAAAGATTTATTATAGGCCTATTAATTGATAAAATTATAGATTATATCAATAATCATTGATCATTCAAAAGATCATTCTATTACTTACCAGTGCAGCCTTTGAATATGACCCTTGACTGTTCCAGTGGCAAAGTCATTTTTCTTTAACATCTGAATGATCAGCTGCAATCGGATGTTGAACTGATCTATTGGCTGAAAATAAATAAAATGAAAGTTATATTATTGTTCATAGACCAACTGAATTTGTTTATGTGTTAGTGAATTGTGTCGTAGGTATATTTATATGTGAGTGAATGAGCGTGAATGTGTGTGAGTGAGTTCGTGTTTGTTTGTGTGTGTGTGTGTATGTGTGTGTGTGTGTGTGTGTGTGTGTGTGTGTGTGTAACTGTGGATTCATATGAGTGAGTGTATCGAACATTTTATGCATATTGATTAATATTAATTGATCAATTATTTATTGATTGAGTGATCAATAAAGACTCACCATTGCAGCCTCCTATGATGCTCCGGGAATTTCCGAATGATGATGAGTTGAGACTGGAGTTGAGATTGCTCCATACTGTTGGATGCTACAACTTGAATGAAACATTATATAATTATTGAAGTTATATGAGAGTTTCCACGGAACCTTCAACTTTTGTGTTACTGCAGTGTTCCAAGAGTATTTTGAACTATTCGGAGTGCGCAGGAGTGACATTTTATAGTATTTGGCATCATTCAATATGGACTAAATTCTTTTTTGTTGAACGCATCCTGATTTGTCAATAGCAGACCGCAAAGGATGATTTTTGGGTAGTTTACAAACGTACCAACGCGATTTTTTGAATTGATAAGGCTGTAACTAAAATACCTATGCCTCAACTACTTCGGTGGAATGATATATCCATCTACTAATCTCATATTTTGAGGAAAGCTTTGATTCAGAGGTGTGCGCTGATTTGGCTATGATATTAACTCTCATTCATCGATGTAACTGAGTTTTGTGGGAAAACTTTTTCTGGCTATTGTTTACGAAATTGATGAAATACCTTGTGCAAAACGGAAAATTTAGCAATGAGTTTTCGAAGTTGAAAAGAAGACGAATCGAATCCCGTTTGGTTTGTGAGTGTGCGTTGATCCGGACAAATTTTATAAAGCTTCAAAGCTCATAAAGTTATCGCGCCACTGGCTCTCAAAACGATCATTTTTTGATGGCATACTCAGGAAACGTAAAGCAGAGGATTGGAATGTTGTGCTCTTTTTTCTTCATCGCAAAAGGGATATAACCACACTGTTCTGAGTTACAATTGTCGATCGGTATTTCTGTGAGAAGCTGAGGAGAAATATTTGAATCCGGATGGTAAGCTAAATAAGCCGCTAAATGTGATGGTATCGCGATTTTCTTGATTTTTACATAGTATACGGCTGAAAAATGAACAAAATAACACCACAGTGTATTCTAGAAATTGAAATGAGACTCATAGCTCTTGACTCGATTTTGGAAATTTACATCGAATTTCGGAGAAATCAATGATGAAATTCATCTTAAAGTCAAGTCAGGCAAAATATAATCCGTATCGATCGTCTAGACAATGTTTTGAATCGAATCTGTTCGATTGAAGTTGATTCACGAATGTTTCAAGTGTGAAATTCCGTACAATTCGTTCTGAACCAGATACCTCGGCTTGGAAGAGAGTGGCACCACTTTTTTCACATGTTTTCGAGGTATAAGAATCACATGAAACCCATTTTAAACGTGTGCGATGAGAAAATTATTTTTTTATTTTAGAGGGTCAATAGTCAAATGTTCCATGGAAACCCTCATATGTTTAAATGTTTGTGTATTCAATTGTTTAGATGAAATTACTCACCTGTGAAGTCCCCTGTGATAGACTTCGATTGATCCCGTATCTCCTGGAGGTTGGCTTCCGAAGTGACTCCTCGATCATCAGGAGCGGCATTGACTTCATCCCACGATGGGTTAAGACAGACTGGCCCTACTCGCCGCTTCAGTTTTATATATACTTTTATCAGCTCCCTCTAACGACTTTCAAGATCGATGTCGCGTGTATCTAAATATCTATTGTATCTTCGTCTATATTATCATCTAAGATTATCTGGTAGTTATCTTTTGATTATCTTCTCATCTCAACGTCATCTTTCGGTTATCTTTTCATCTTTTAGTTATCTTTCCGTTATCTTTGAGTTATCTTATCATTTTCTTTATTATCTTTCATCCTCATTCCGTTAGAATTTCATTTTATGGTCTTTTTTTGAGATAATTTTACGACAATTCAGAGCGGACCATTGAGAATCACACATGTAGACAAGTATTTGTATTGAGATGGAAGTCCTTATCAGCTGTGTGCGTCTAGAAATTGAGTCTAGAGCGGAAAAAATTTTTCTTTCAAGTTTTTTTATTACAGATCCTCATCAGTCATGTATAGTTGAAAGGTTTCTTATAATATATAGAAACTTCTTCGATGAATTCAAAAGTAAGTATCAATTCAAAAGTATGTTTCTACATTTTCCAAAAGTAGTCTTCTGGAAAATGTAGAAACAACAGTCATATCGAACATTGGAGAGTTTTTTTGTGCTTGCGTGCGTGAACCTGTATGGGAAAGTTAATTTTCAAAAGCTTCAGAAGTTTTTTATTAATCAATAGTCTTAGTAGTGAAGAATCCTATTGAAAAACCTACCTTAACAACTTTCTAAAAATTTTAAAATACCTTTAGAAATCGCAAAACTATCGAGTTTCCCAAATAAAGTGATGCCGAGCGAGCGTTAGCGAGCAAGGCAATATCGCTAGTCTGTAATTAACACGTTGGTGAACTATTTCATCGTGTTTAGATTGGGTTATATTATTGTTTTGATTGGACATCGCTCTGATACTTCAAGCGCTAAATTCACATGTTATGTCTGTAATCTATAAATATCCATTGTTCTGCTGCACTAAACAATACCCATTTTCAGATTATCGAAAAATTCGAGATACGCCAACTTCTCGATTAGCCTGCGGATTAATAGGAGGGACTATATCGACCAGCTTATATGAGGATAGCAGCTCTTCTTCGAGCTTCAAAACCATCACCATTGTCATCAGCTGTTCAGAATACATTAGGAGACATAGTTGTATCTGGTACACAATCTACCCAAACCTCCCCATACACCAACAATTCATCTCAAACAAGTGTAAAAAGGCTGAAGATGAGCATCCATTATCGAGTCGGTTTTATGAGTCTGGTGAGGAATCCTGAAGGTTTGGAACAAAACTGACCCTGTATTCGGTTTCTATGTCAAAAAAATACATCAAAAACACATGTTCGCATGTTAGAAAGGGCCCAATTCAAATTCGCATTTTTCAAGGTCATCGAAGGAAGCACGGATTCACGGATTTGATACCTTGGGTGTTTCCATTTTCTGCTCCAGTCATATTTCACCTGTAACTGCATCGAATCGACTTTTGCAAGGGGTCATTTTGGAGGAAATTACACCAGCTATCGATTAGAGATACTTTCAATACTTTCAGGAGCGTAGATCAACGTGCATACGCAGGAGAGGCTAGTTTATGAGAAAAAATTTGCTTTGGAATTGATTTTTGAGGTTTTTGACCACTTTCCACCACCAGAAATGATATGTTTTGAAGTAGTTTCCGACGTAAAATGAGCTGACAAATACGATGAGATAGTTCACTAACATCTTTATTACAGATAACAGGGTTAAAAATCGATTCCCATTTTTCAACAGTTTTTTTCGGGGCTTGAATCAAAAGTTGTCGAGATGAATCCACTCTCCTTCGAATTGTTAATGTTTCAAAAGTATGTTGAAGAAATTTCAGAACGATTCATTGAGATGCGTCAGAATGCGATTCAATACAAGGAACATCGATTTTTAGCGTTTTTTAGAGGGTTTCCAGGCTGCCCAAAAACATAGGGGCGACTTCGGGACCTAAAAACTATTGCTTTCCTCATAATTTGGGGTTCGAGACTGGGGAAAATCGCTTTCGGGGCCATACCTGACAAGGGCCGATTCACCATGCTTACCCGCCTAGTCCCTTCTCGCCTATTCGAAGAAATCAATCTCCTCGTTCGCCTGTGAATTTGTTGAGGGCTGGCTTCGCCATGGCCTTGATTCTGATGTCAAACAGATTCTCCACCTTGATCGTAGCAATTCAGGTCACTCATGAATTATAACGCCCAGGGAATATTCGAGTAGATTGAAGGCTGCCATAATGAAATTTCTGTTCCAGTGCACGTAAAAGGCCAGTTCCTTACCATCGATCCGAAGTGCTGCTCTCATCATTATCAGGAAGCAGAGAAAGCCTTGATTCAGATTGTTCACCCTTCCATGTATACAGCACCAGTAGCGACTCAAGTTATGACTGAGAATGTGGAAGATCAGATATCTCCAATGTTTATCGAACGAAGTTCTCGTCGACGTCAGCTTGAACCATGGCATTAACAAGCCAACTGAATATATAATATGTCATAGTCAGATAGATGATCAGGCATATACGTAACTGTCTAGTCAGTTACGTAATGACTCGTCGACAGAAAATTCTACTTGAACGCTCACGTCTTCTCCCTATCTGTTCAGCCTGTAACGTGACTGACTGGAATCGTCTGTCACTTACTCAACATACTGAAGCATCTCACGCGGGTAGGACGATATGTGCAGTAGGGAAAATCGATGTAAGATGTGTGATGTATGGGCTATGGGAGTGAATATGAAGACGAGGATGAAGAGTGTTCGTTCAAATTAATTGAATACTGATCAGGTGTGATATTTATTGTCAAATCGCCACTGATTCTTTTATCCATCCCGTTTCGTAGATTCTCTGAGTCGTATAAATGTGTCAAAGTGAACGGTCTACCGTTAGCGATCAGTAATACCTAATACAGAGTATTATCCCAAGAAATACTAGAGTGACACGGATTCGAATGATGATGGAATTCCTCATCATTTACGGGAGCTAATTCATGATGTGTATTTGGAGTTACTCTCGCGATTGAAAGTGGTGTATATCAAGTAGGCTGCAAGAATAATACACTCAAAGATTCGTTCCCTCAAACTGATATCCAGATATCCGAGGTTGTTTCAGTTTCAGTGGAAGAAGCTAATCGGAATACTTCCATGCGTGAGAGGAGCTGCATCTCATCAATCACTTTGTGGTGACTAGGAATTCAAAAACTGTACAGTCATTCCTCGTTAACACGAATTCCACGGGACAGGAATCTCGTTCGTGTTATCGCAGAGTTTGGGTTGATCACGGCGCTCCAGTCACTCCTTAACACGAATTAATTCGTGTTAAGAGGATGTCGGACCTTCGCAGGTTATTAGGCGGGCTGGCGCTAGTTAGCTTATTCCAAGTGTAGATGGCGACGCTTAGAATGAGTTTCCCATGTGTAATTTTCTATTGTTGGCAACACTGATGGGATGTCGCCATATCCCGGGAAAGACGAGTTGCTGAAGCAAGAGCCTGCGCTCAAAATCTGATTATTCACGTTCACAAGCATGAAACATTTAAGTTAAACTCCAAAAAAGGGAGGTCTTAGCCATCAACAAATTTACGTTTCTCCACGAAAATGATTTGAGATTTCTCTTCCAAAAAGTATTATTTTTTCGGATTAGAATGAATTCACAAATTCATATCAAGCACCCAACATATTCATGCTCACAATTGTAGAGAATTCGAAAATACTCTTCAAAAAGAGTCATTCTTTCCAAGTCGAGATGAATTCAAAATATCCATATCTGTGCATTCTATACATTCACACTCACAAACTTGATTAGTTTGTACGAACTCTCCAAAAAGAGTCCTTTTCCTAAAACAAGATGAATTCAAAAATTCATGTTGTCTGAGAGACTTTACTCATCCTTCAACAAGAATGAGATTCTTTATCAGTGTCAAAGGATTCCTGATCAACATCAGAAAATCATAACTCCTTGAGATTTACTATCTGACAGTTCCAAAATTCATACTCGAATACAAGAATGGATCTGGAGCTTCCTTGCAAAGCAGGTTTATCTTTCCAAATAGACAATTATCTGAATCCATATTCATCAATATGAATTCAACTGCGTCATTGGTTAATGAATACAAAAGCATACAAAATCACATTCATACAGAAAAAGTATCCAAGCTCGCACACCAAGTACTCATATCAACCATTCTTGAGAGAAGTTCTATTATTCTACAAAACAGACTTTGGACTGTTTTTAGTTCCACGGATTCTTCATGAACTGGAAAATTTTGCCTGGTTCAGAATACCAGAATTGAATTTTATTATAATTCTGAGTCATCAGGAATTTGGGAAGTTGACTTGACAAATCTTTGGTTGATCAATGGTCTTTCACGATGAAGTAAAATAGGTTGCTACTACAGAAGTGCATTCATTAGAAGTTTCCCATGTATCACATCATCTCAATGTAGATTACTCTCCAACTCATTCCTGAGAGCCACAGAAGCAGCTCAAAATCAAAAAACTCACTCTGCGTTTCCTTGACAAGAATGCGTACTCATCACAAACTCACATTTGGGGAGTGAAAATTACGGTCAATGAGGTTTCTATGAATTTTGAATAGTTCAGAATCCACCATCAACCACTAACAAACCAATAGCAAGGTCAGAGACAAAGTTCGAGGTTGATGGTACTTGCGGATTCTAAACAGCGATATTCAGAAACTCAATCAAAGTAACTTCTAAACAAGTATCTTATTCCATTCAACTTGTACACATCAGATCATATTTTTTACATCATTTTGAATGTATAAAGCACAATATTTCACCTCATATTGAATATTTTGTGCAATATCTATGAAGTGACATAAGAAAATACATACACTGGAATGGGAGAAACACGCCGTATTGTAACATCATTCATGTCATCAGGGCAAGGCCAACAAATGTTTCCATGGACTGGCTAGCTTCTATAAGGCCTAACACAACTCCGACACGACGTTTTTTTTGCCCTGGGCCACAGTTTTGTTATTCTGATGAATAACAAAGTCGTGTTATTCGAGGGATGCCACGGCGCTACGGCGAAGCTGCATTCGTCGCAAAACAACCATCGCACGCGAACATTTGCACATCACGTGAGTGTACACACAACACAGTACAAAACACTCACAACAGATACACTTTCACCCGACCCGGACACACTCATTTCCACCGGGAAACCGCGATTTTCTCGTGCTACGCCGGCTACGAAGCATAAACGCGCGCCGTCTGCTTAGCAGTGGTAGAGCAGCCGACAGCCGCAGCTCAAGGATGACCAATGCTGCCAACATACCAAGTGACACAAGGTTATGTGTATGTCGACTTCACAATTCAAAATACTCGCTTTTGCTACCGAAATTTTATTTATAGAACCATTCCCTCATTTGAGCATCAAATACCTGCGGGAAAGATTCATTTGATGCGTAAAATCAGCAAAAAGGGTGCTCTGGTCCACTCGTTCTGAATCAACTCTTGGGAACCTAAATAATTGAGGATAATACCTACCTAACCTCTCTGTGCATTTGCCTTTGACATCGATTCTTGGCTCGGATCGGTACATTTGCGTGCGAAACGCTCCAGAGCACCCTTTTTACGGACATTTTCTACCTCTGAAAGAAAAATTCAGATCGATTGAGTGAAAATTGAGAGCGTGAGTTTGTAAATAAAAAAATTTTATACCCTAGCAGAAGTTTAGAGGTCGATCTCCGACATCCTCTTAACAAGGTGATACGCAATAAGTGGCGTTGAAAGATCAAATCGGAATATTTCTGCTGTCCTGTGGTTAGTATGGGATCAATTTGTACAATCTCAGTCCCCATGGAGGTTTTAATAATGGATTAGAAAATGAGAAGAGAGAGTCCGACCGATAATTTATTGTAATAGCAGTGGATTCTCTGATTGTTGACACTCCGTAACTCATTTCTCGAAAGACAACGTAACTTCCGAACGATGGGCGATTCTGCAACGAATGAAATTCTCATCAATTTTGAGACCTTATGTAGTAGGGTCCGAAGCATAAGTCTGCGTATGTTACCGCAAAAGACCGGAATCTATGATTCCCGAGCAATCACTTGTAGATTCTCAAATTCACTGGTCAATGCTAGTGAATGCTGACATCTACTAATGGAGGTCTAAAACTCGTAGCAATTATCATCGCGCAAGCGGTAATTTGGGCTTTCACTACTGATTGTCAGCATTCACTGGACATCGAGCAGTGGATGTCAGAGATCGGAAGTGCTGGGAATGGGAGTCGGATAAGATGTCAGACAAGACATCTTATTATCCGAGATATTTGAGCCAGCCAGGAATATGAAAAAATCGAGGTGCAGTAGTCAATGCGAGGCTTCATAGTTCATTTTTCATCAAATAGAAAGTTGTCGGTGGAATGTTTCATAAAATATTTGTCGATCTGTAAAATACCACATGAAAAATAATTGAGAGCACAACAGGGCTGTGGGCGCAGTAAACCACACACAATCTAAGTAAACTGGATGACTCGTTCATGTAAAATGAGTCTGAAGTTATCAGACAGATGAGATAGGAACTCGTAGGATCATATGATCGAAAAAATGAACGATGTCCATTTCTTGGAATCGAAAAAGAAGAAATGGACATCTTTCAGACTCTCTATATCAGCAGATAGATGGCAGACAGATGAGTTTACTTGAGTCTGATATTCTCAGATAGATAGATAGATGTCCTTTTATTCGCATCATAGCAAAAAATTTGTCAGTACATATCACTTTGTGAAAATGTACACATTTGGAAATTGATCCAGAAATACTCATACTTATAATTATTATTTGGTCAAGGAACATATGATTATCACAGTCGTGACTAGTCATTTCTACTCTTTATCGAGTACACATCCATCTTGTAAGAGTAGTTGAGAGCTCCAATTTCATATCACAGTCGGAAAAATGCTTCATAATGAGAGAAGTGACTATAAAATAGCAAAGAGCGAAAAAGAGAGGAAACCTCATAATTTGAAAAATTGCCCAGTGTGCGCATTTATCTTCAGTGGAGGTTGTGTCAACAGAAAATCCTTGACTGCACTTTTGAACAGGGATGGATCCGTTACCTGCCGGAGTTCAAGTAGGCGGAAATTCCAAAAACGGGCTAATTGACTCTGGAAAGATCTTATTCAGTAGTCTCTTCGCATACCTGGGATTCCAAGCTTTCGTGCTCCTGCTTCACCCCGCTGGGGGTGCTCAGATTGGTACCTGGTGAACATCGCAGCTAGGTAACCAAGTTCTCCTGACTGGATAATCTTATACATCAAGACAGCTGCGAAGTACATTCTCCTCGCGTCAGTGCGTCAGATGGAGAATGGGAAGATGTCCATTGTCAGAAATTGTTCGAAAACACTCACACGACGAGGAAGACCCGAATTCAATCCATCGGTGCGGGGTAGTCGGTGTTTTTGACCCAAAAAAACGCTATTTTGAGCTCAGTTCTCACTCGAACTTGGTTTTGGGGCAAGTCCATTCTGTGGATCCGACATATATAATGAAGAAGACCATTTGGGATATATGCAGAGCTATAGAGAATGGATATGTCGAGATTCTAGACCGCGAGCGGGTGAACATTTTCGTGTCATATTTCATAAAGGCTGGGAAAGGTACTAAAAATGTTGGCCTTGATGTACCTAACCTAAACCCACCGTCAGCCCTCTCAGCACCTGGGCGTTTTTCTTATATTGAATTTTCAAATAATTTTTCCGACCAACTCATGTGCTATATGACTTAAAATCTGAATCGTTCAGGGATGATAGATCATGATCCAAAATTATCGAAATTAACCGTCAGCTCCTCCGCAGACTGGGCGTTTTGCGCTAGCCCTTTGTTCAATATTCAATGTTGACAAGTTGGTGTGCTATATTTATTGAAATCTGAAACTTTCAGGGATGATAGATCATGATCCAAAATGATCGAAATCGACCGTCAGCCCCTCTCTAGACTGGGCGTTTCCGAGACTGAAGATTTTTCCCGATGTAAACAAAGCCCCGCTTCGAGGCCGCGATTCATGTACAAGCTTTGTCTCATACACATGCATCGTCTCCGTGGTCTAGTGGATCCGGTTCTAGTATAGTGGCTGGCGGGCTCGAGGTCGGCAATCGGCTTCCCGTGGGATTTTACATAGATACGAGTATTTGGGAGATATTTTGTGACCAACCGAGCTGCTGGGAAATGAGAAATAAGGGAAAAACGACTGGAACAGAGGTTCTGTCGTCACAAATGTTTATTATCTGGCATCTTCGACATCACTTCAAATTCGGACTCAACAGTATAGTGTGTTACGACCTGAGCTGAGGGCTCGGGCTAACAGATAAATTATTTGTTCGTTGGAAACCGCATCAAAGGCGGACTGCCCAGTTGCACCTACTCATTCTTTATTATCCAGTTGGGTCGTCCTCTGGTGCAGATATGTGATGATATATATATCTATATGAGGGTTTCCACGGAACTTTTAACTATTGACCCTCTGAAATAAGAAAAATATTTTCTCAACGCACACGTTTGAAATGGGTTTCATGTGATTCTTAGACCTCGAAAACATGTGAAAAAAGTGGTGCCACTCTCTTCCAAGCCGAGGTATCTGGTTCAGAACGACATGTATGGAGTTTCAGACTTGAAACATTCGTGAATCAACTTCAAACGAATAGATTTGATTCAAAACATTGTCTAGACGATTGATACGAATTATATTTTGCTTGACTTGACTTTGAGATGAATTTCATCATCAATTCCTCCGAAATTCGATATAAATTTCCAAAATCAAGTCAAGGGCTATGAGTCTCATTTCTTATTCCTAGAATACACTGTGGTGTTATTTTGTTCATATTTTAGCCGTATACTATGTAAAAATCAAGAAAATCGCGATACCATCACATTTAGAGGCTTATTTAGCTTACCATCCGGATTCAAATATTTCTCCTCAGCTTCTCACAGAAATACCGATCGACAATTGCAACTCAAAACAGTGCGGTTATATCCTTTTTGTGATGAAGAAAAAAGAGCATAAGGTCCCAACCCTGTGCTTCGCGTCTCCTGAGTATGACATTAGAAAATGACCATTTTGAAAGCCAGTGGCGCGATGACTTTATGAGCTTTGAAGCTTTATAAAATTGGTCCGGATCAACGCACACTCACAAACCAAACGGGATTCGATTTGTCTTCTTTTTAACTTCGAAAACTCATTGCTGAATTCTCCGTTTCGCACAAGGTATTTCATCAATTTCGTAAACAATAGCCAGAAAGAGTTTTCCCACAAAACTCGGTTACATCGATGAATGAGAGCTAATATCATAGCCAAATCAGCGCACACCTCTGAATCAAACATTTCCTGAAAATATGAGATTAGTAGATGGATATATCATTCCACCAAAGTAGTTGAGGCATAGGTATTCTAGTTACAGCCTCATCAATTCAAAAAATCGCGTTGTTACGTTTGTAAACTACCCTAAAATCATCTTTTGCGGTCTGCTATTGACAACCGGGATGCGTTTCAACAAAAAAAAGAAGTAGTCCATATTGAATGATGCCAGATACTATAAAATGCCACTCCTGCGCACTCCGAATAATTCAAAATACTCCTGGAACACCTGCAGTAACACAAAAGTTAAAAGTTCAGTGGAAACTCTCATATATGTATTTGTATACTTCTTGTTGATTTTCTTTGGATAATTTATATCAATATTTTTGGGAGATTGCCGATTTTACTGATTCCGAAAGAGCTGAGTTATAGCCTCTGAATGAATTAATCAATCAATCAATTAATTTACAACTCTTAAATGAATGAATGAAATCAATTCGAATCTAAGAAGTTTCGAAATGAAAGATCTAATTATTGCTGGTTTTTCGAAAAAGAATGAGATAGAGTTTTTCAAACTGAGTTTAGATTCATTTAGATTAAAACATAAAATCTTGAACAAAATGGAAGTTGATATCTAAGTACAATTCGGATGAGACTTAATCTAAGCGCACTTACAAGTCTACTTGAAGAGATGATGATTCTTCAAGGCGAGAACGTATAAGCAAGGAGAATTCGTAGCTGGCTCTTATGTAGCTGAGATTTTCGACGGGAACAAATCAAGCTTATGGTAAGCTAGTCGGACGAATCCTGGGGCGTATATACTGCTGACCCTTAACAGCTGGGTCTTAGGATGCCGGCCTTTCCCTTCGGCGGGATCGAGTCGCGCTCGCGGTCGCTATCCGACAAACTTTAAGTGCTTTTCTAAGACACTTGAAATGAATGGCGAAATAGGCTCAAAACCTCTCGAGCGGAATGAATGAGGCTTCAAACTTGAAAAACTGATCGATGATTTGAGGAAGCACTCGGTTTTTATAAGCTCGGCCCGCTCGAGTTGATGGGGAAATTGTTCTGCTTAGGAGGTGTTTGCAGCATATGAAACAGGTGTTACATCTGTAACAGGAGTTACAGGTGTAACAGGAGTTACACATTAATGGATTTCGTCCGACTTGCTTGTACAAGAATGTTGGTCTCAGCATTGTTCCGCAATATTGAAAAGTCAGCTAATATATTTAATTGGGAATTCTGGGTCATCCCGTGGAGCGGGATGCCACACCTTCCCCGTCAGACCATTCTCGTCCCGAGAATGTGACCGGGATGGGGAAATAATACATACTCAAACGGAAACAAGAAAATTTTGATCCAATTATCCGATTATATGGAAAACATTACCTCATTATATCAGTAACTATATAGACTTCGGGTGCATTCGCTGTGTGTGTGTGTGTGTGTGTGTGTGTGTGTGTGTGTGTGTGTGTGTGTAGTCAAGGTAAAATTTTTCACTCCACGTGCATCTGAAAGTTTCGATTTTTCTCTTATTGACGCAGGACCACTCGACCCTGACCTTGCCGCAGCCAAAGCACTCTGCCCACTTCCTCGGTGAGCCCAAATGATGGTGCTTGCATAGATAGCACCAGTTTGGGTCGTTTTCCCCTGCTCTTTTCCTTTCCCTGCATCGTTGCGTCCGCTCCCGTTGTCTAGCTTTTCGGTCTGGTAGGATGTGCTCATTTTCTTCTGTTTCACTCACGTCACTATACTTTGCTTCTGGGCTTATGGCCTGTGCCTGCTGGTTTGGTTCACCGTTGATGCTAACTTCGAGTAGATCTATGGTGGCAGTCGCTTATTCTTGTGGGAGTAGGTCCGGAATGGACGACACCGACCTACCTGCAACACTCCCCGGGTCGACCATCACCAACTCGATACGTTAGAGGCTGTTCATATTTGATGATAATCCGCGGATGAGGTGTTGTCCCGTCGGGAGTCGAATATCGCTGATGATTTTTATTGGTGGCGTGGCACGCTGCTGGGATAGCGCATATCCAGTTTGAGGTGTTGTGCCAACGAAGGTTTGCGTTTTCGCACTGTCGCAGGTTGTGGCGTGGCCTGTTACCTCTGCTGCTCGTTTCGTACTCGCAGGTGGGCAAGGCGTGAAGGCGCCGGTGTCGTACTCGTCGTCGTTGTGTCCACTATGGCGAGACGAAGCATCTTGTATTCGTAATTTTTGTGAGTACGATTCATAAACTTCACATTCCACCGTTGGTGTTACAGAAACACTCGCGTCCCACATTTCACGTAGAGTTTGTGTGGATACACTGGATGATGTAACGTTGTGAAACGACTCAGTTTGAGTTGTGGTGGATTCATGCATCGGTGATAGGTCCAGTAAATCACTATCTTGGATATCACACGCGTTGAGAACGTCTTTATATATTACGATCAGATTCTCGAACGCTGTAGTTTTTTGGAGAAGGTCCTGTTTGGCAGCCTCATATAGGTTCTTCGACACTTTTAAATTTTCGTAAGCACCCAGGATGACCTTCTTGAAACTTTAATTCAAGGTTTGCACTTCATTCTCCATTGTTGAGCGGTTTGATTGCGCGTGGCAGCAGTACTGGTTTTCTCCTTGATATAATTAGTATCCTCACCCACGTGTGTCGGTAATTGTTCATTTGTCGTTTCTCTGTGAAAAGGACATGGTGGCGCCATCTCTTGCATATGATATGTACTGTGTTAGTTGTGCCACTGGCGCAAGAATTCAAATGGCGCATATATGTTTTGTGGCATCTGGCCATGACAATCTGGTAAAAACCCCTTCACCAGTCTATTGGATACTGATCCGGATGTTGTCACTGTTGATGAGTTTTGTTATTTTTTGTTGCATATTAATGATTATGTGTAAATTACAATGTTATATCGGCTAGCAAAAAGGATATTCTTGTCATAGTGTATTACAGTTTCTATGGTTTAGTGAAAAGAATGGAGAAAAAAAACATATCCCATGACAATCACAACAGTTATATTTGAAATGGTAGGTTGTAAAATGTCCTTACGCATTAATTCACATCTAAATTTCCCTGTTGAGGTGTAAATTTGATCATCAATGATAAGCATGTTCTAATTTTGAAATACACTTGTTCTAATACTGTTATTTATTCCTTTAGATATCTCTGATGGGTCGCTATATTAATACGTTTTGTTTGGTAAATTGCTCTTCATATCATAAATTCAATGAATTGGAACAAGAGAGGAAGAAACTTATTGTTGAAATTAACTGACTTTGATTCATTCGCGAGAAATAGAAGATGCATTGAGGTGCAGGTGAAATTTTTTTTGTTGAGATCGCAGCTGAAATATGACTAGTCCAAGTATAAACATTCCAGTTCAGTTCCGTCTGGTCAGTTGGGGGTATAGTTCAGTTAGTGTGTTCAGTGATCGTCAGTGTATTTCAGTAGTCCGTGCGACGTATTTTGTGTCTTGTCTAAGTTTCCAATCTTGTCTCGAATAATCATGGAGAATCGATTTTATTTTGTCCAACGTCCGAGGTATTCTTGGGTAAATGTGAGTAATTTTAATCTGTGAAAGTTAGGTTGTTGATGATAGAATGGGAGAATTAATCGTCTGTTAATGTCTTGACATATAGTCTGAAGATTGGGCATCAGTCCGGAGGCATCGAGCGGCTAACAGGATGCGAATCGCTCAAGGTCTCCGCCCGCTGTTGTATAGGCGCAGTTTGCCTCGTCGGCCTTATACACAAATTTTAAGTTTAATTGTTAAAAATTAGAATTTTGTAGTGTGGAGCGGCTGTGAATTGAACTTTCATTCGATCTCCTATTGTTTCGAACTTTCGGCATTTTTCAATTTCTCAAGTTTCCGCGGCGATGTCAAAAGTCACGATGTGTAGTCTAATCATACATGTATGTTTTTCCAGTTGGATAATTGGGATGCAACAAGGGCACTACGCCTTTCCGATCGTCGGCGCAATGATGTATTCGCCTCCGGTCATTTCGAACGTTTGCTTGCGGCAGATTGGGGCCGAGAATTCCATGATCTTCGTCTCGATAGGGGGGAGGACGATGATTTTCTTGGTTTGAGACGTCTATTTTTTCACGAGGTCGTGGAGTTCTGTCTCGTTGGTACGATTCTGGTGGATATGGAGAAGGCTGTAAATATCCTGGATACACAGGCGGTTCATATGGAAACGCATAGTATGGGTAATAACCTTGAGGTGGAAAAAATGGATACGGATTAGGTTGGAAATTTCTATATGGGGATTGAGACCTGTACGGGGAGTTGGATCGATTGTCGGGTGATAGATTTCGTTGATGAGGGGAGGGAGGTCGGGGTGCTGGTGGAACTGAGCGTCTATTGATACTATTATCGGTTCGTTCAGGACTTTTGGGAGAGTAAGTCAAGTTAGGATGGGCGATTAGTCGGCCGTTGGAATTGTGTCGCATAGGAGGGGGAGCTGTTACATCTCTATTGTCATAGTAGTGTGGTATAGAGTTTCTGTCATACATTTTGGGGTCATTCCTGTCCATAAACGTGACTTGTTCTGGTCTATTTCGGTTGAAGTCTGAGGTTTTGTTGTCGTTATGTTGATCTGTACTCGTATAATGGATTTCTGCTCTATTGATGTTAAGGCTGATCGCAAAACTTTCTGCCTTTTCGGCGGCATCGAGTGCTGCAGCCATGGTTTTTGGGGCTATCAAAATAATGCCACTCCTCATTCTATCTGGGAGGCCGCGTATGAAAGCTTTCAACCCTAATACTTCTAATTGAGGTCGGTGGTCGACCGCTGGATCATCTCTGTCTACTATACTTTTCAAAGCGGCTATGGCTCCTCTCATATACTCTTGTATTCGATTGTGAAATTGTCGAGCAGTCTCATTTTTCTTCATTCTAATATTCATAATTTCGTTGACATAATAATCATGAGGTTTTCTAGGAGAAAAATTTGATTTCAAAATTTCTTCTAACCGTTCGAAAGACTGAATGTCTTCGTCGCGCAAACATTTTCTAGCATCGCCCCGAATTTTGTTGAGTAATCCCCGTTAAAAGTCTAATCGTTTAGTCTCAGGTATGGTACCTT
The DNA here is from genome assembly GCA_029851415.1 of Eretmocerus hayati. Classification (NCBI taxonomy): domain Eukaryota; kingdom Metazoa; phylum Arthropoda; class Insecta; order Hymenoptera; family Aphelinidae; genus Eretmocerus; species Eretmocerus hayati. Next base: position 63,541,339 of record CM056744.1, on the reverse strand, counting down.
CTACGTTTTTGACATCTTGAGTGAATTCAATTAGTGGGGTAGTTCCGTCAAAATCTTTAATATTTGCGAGGGCTTCTCGTACTGTACTGGCTTGAGTGGATTCTAATAAATAGTCATAAGTAAGTTTCAAGTGTTCTTGGTTGTTTATGTTTCTTAGTGAAATGAAATCTTTCAAAGCTAATTCTCGAGCATTGGCGTCAGCAATAGCATTGATTTACTTAATAGACTCGTTGAGATCGTCCATTGTGAAGGGTTAGGCACGTGGAAAAAGGTGTGATATATTTCAGACTAACTGTCTTTCGAAATCTGCGTTAATTTGGGGTCAACGTGTGAGTCCGTCGTATGAATTCAGTTCGTTGCTGATTCAGCAGTGTTGGTGCATTCGATGTAGGAATGTCATATGCTGCATTTTGAACTAAATGGATATGAATATATATATGAATATATGCATCTATATACTTATACACATCTACATCCAGACAGATTGATCGAATTGATGTGATACCCAGGACTAGAAAAGTATGTGCAACTATCGCTGTTCCCTACAAGGGATGCCAAAATGTTACGACTCGAGCTGAGGGCTCGGGCTAACAAGATAAATTATTTGTTCGTTGCAAACACCATCAAGGGCGGACTGCCCAGTTGCACCTACCTATTCTTTATTATCCAGTTGGGTCGTCCTCTGGTGCAGATATGTGATGGTATATATATATATATATATATATATATATATATATATATATATTTGTATATTTCTTGTTGATTTCGTTGGATATTTTATATCAATGTTCTTGGAGGAATGTCGAATTTACTGATTTCTAAAGAGCTGAGTTACAGCCTCTGAATGAATGGATGAATGAATCAATTAATTCACAACTCTTGAATGAATGAATAAGGTCAATTTTAATCTAAGAAGTTGAGCTGAGTTAAAACTCTGGAATGAATGAATGAATGGAATCAATTTGAATCTAACAAGTTTCGAAATGAAAGATCTAATCATTGCTGGTTTTCCGAAAAAGGATGAGATAGAGTTTTTCAAACTGAGTTTAGATTTATTTAGATTAAAACATAGAATCTTGAACAAAATGAGAGTTAATATCTAAGTACCATTCGGATGAGACTTAATCTAAGCGCACTTACAAGACTACTTGAAGAGATGATGATTCTTCAAGTCGAGAACGTATAAGCAGGGCCAATTCGTAGCTGGCTCTTATGTAGCTGAGATTTTCGACGGGAACAAATCAAGCTTATGGTAAGCTAGTCGGACGAATCCTGGGGCGTATATACTGCTGGCCTTTAACAGCTAAGTCTTTGGATGCCGGCCTTTTCCTCCGGCGGGATCGAGTCGCACTCGCGGTCGCTATCCGACAAACTTCAAGTGCTTTTCTAAGACACTTGAAATGAATGGCGAAATAGGCTCAAAACCTCTCGAGCGGAATGAATGAGGCTTCAAACTTGAAAGACTGATCGATGATTTGAAGAAGCACTCGGTTTTTATAAGCTCGGCCCGCTCGAGTTGATGGGGAAGTTGTTCTACTTAGGAGGTGTTTGCAGCTTGTGTAACAGGTGTTACATCTGTAACAGGAGTTACAGGTGTAGCAGGAGTTACACATTAATGGATTTCGTCCAACTTGCTTGCACAAGAATGTTGGTCTCAGCATTGTACCGCAATATTGAAAAGTCAGCTAATATATTTAATTGGAAATTCTGGGTCATCCCGTGAAGCGGGACGCCACACCTTCCCCGTCAAACCATTCTCGTCCTGAGAATGTGACCGGGGGTGGAAATATGAGAGCTCTATACGAGCTCCGGACATCACAAGTGGCTGGCGGGCTTGAGATCGGCAATTGGCTTCCCGTGGAATTTTACATAGATACGAGTATTGAGGAGATATTTTGTGACTAACTGAGCTGCTGGGAAATGAGAAATAAGGGAAAAACGACTGGAACAGAGGTTCTGTCGTCACGAATGTTCAATATCTGGCATCTACATCGCAACAAATCGTCGACATCACTCCAAATTCGGAGTCAACAACAAATTTTACATCAAAATTGATGTTTTGGAGTATTTTGAAAACTCTAAGGTGTTTCAGCGTGGCATTTGCACATGCCGAGACCAGAAGGATTAGTAGCTGATTTTGATACCCATCCTCAAAAAATGTCGGTTCGTGTCGGCACGGTTCAGAATTTTCTTCGGGAATTGTAGGAGTGAGATTCTCATCTTCTTGTCGTTTGGAAACTATCTGGGGCATTTGCGGGTTAATTTGTCCCCTCAGGTTCTGGGTATATTTGTGCGTGCCCGGATTTATTTGCAATATTTCAAAATCTCGAAATGGAGAGCAGCTCCAAAATACAACGGTAAAGTCGATATATGAATGAAACAACGCAATTTTGATCAATCGTTCAAAGGTAAAGGAGACAAAGTGAAATTTTTGTTGCCCCAAATTGCAGTGTTCAACACACTTATTTCGTATACTGGAGGGGAAATCTCATCACTAACTCCAACGCTTATTGACCATTTTTATGAACATAAAGAGGCAATCATGTAATGATTTCAAATCAACTCACAAAATTCGATTCATTATCCGGAGGGTAACGAGAACGTGATGAAATTACATAGAGATGAGCATATATGCCAAAACTCAGGTAAATGATCTGTGTCGACATGTCAGGATTTGACAACTATTTACCCTTCGCGCTGCAACACCATCTACCGACAGGTCCACCGCGCACTTGCCGGCGAGTCTTGTTCTGCCTAATTCGGCAGAGGAGTACTGCCAAGTTGAGAGAGCAGCGATGCCAAATCGGCAGCGCTTCTCTCTCAAATCCTTGCAGTGGCAGGCTCCCATCGTTCTCTCCGTGAGAGGTCCTCAACTAAAACGAGTCAAGCTTTCGCTCAAGCATTGCGTGAGCTCGTATAGTGCGAAAGTGGTAGATATCTACCCATGTATACTGGAAACCCATACAGTGCAAGTGTGGTAGAAGCCTAGTCATGCGTGTATATTTGAGAATCCATCCATATTGTGGAACAGTGTATAGCATAAGGATTTCTATATAGAATACATGCACAGGCAGAGCTCTGTCTTCTCACTTTCACCGTGAGCGCACGCAGATATAGATATCTGGATAAGCGCGTATATACTGACGTATATATAGGGATACTGGCAAATATATAGGCATACTGGTGCATGCATAGGTACACTGGTGCATGCATAGGTATACTAGCGCATGTATAGGTATATTGGTGCATATATAGGTATACTTAGTAGTGCTCATAGATATAGCTATACAAAGTAGCACGTAGATCTGTGTATCCAGATGAGTGCAAGCATATATAAGTATACTAGCGCAGATATAGATATACAAAACAGGCCACATAGATATAGATAAACAGAGTAGCCCGCGACACATATAGATATGCAGTCTAGCGTATGTATAAATATATAGATGCCATATCCCCCGTACACACACAATTTCACAAAAGCTCACGCTGGCTAGCGGGCTCGCTCGTCTGTGTGCACCATGACTATACATAGATTTTCTTGGGGCTACGAAGCATTCGGCCTTTCTCTACCTTGAAGAACCGACTCGTCCCAGACAACTCGGCTCGATCAAGTTTTGTCAAAATTTAGGTCCAGATCGCAACTGAAAAAGCCAGCTGTATGGACAAGAGGTTTATTCATAAGGGTGGACCAAAGAAAAGAACAAAAAAAAACATCGGGATGAGGAAGTCCAGCCGAGACCCGGGCGCGAACTCACAGTTGGTCGCAACGCCCGATCTAGAGTCCAACACCTTACCTCGGGGCCAGCGAGAATGGTTATGAGGCGAGTCGTAACAGGCTTAGTTGGAAAGTCAGTCGCTATAGGTAAATTTGGAGTGTACCGGATCACCGTAGCTATAATATATAGGAAATATTGGTAAGCGTCGCGTTGTTGCTCGTATATATACAGATATACACTCACATACTCACAAGGAGGGTGCCAGACCTTCGGATCACCAATCTTCCTGGAACTCTGGAATATGTTTGCTCATATTGAAACATGTAACTAACCACTCTCGTAACTTGCCAACGCTTCCTAGAATCATCCTGAGTACCAGAGTGGATATCCCAGCGAATAGGCCTTTTTCAGGTGAATTGACGAATCCCTAGCTCTCAATAAGCTAGCTATTCTATGGCATGGGGCTTTCTTTGGGACGAATAAGAATGTTACATGCAATAGAGACTGAAAGAGGACGAATTCGAGCCATATGAGACTGCTACAGCTCATCCCAACCATGGATGAGGGGGGTTCAGGAACAGAATTGCAAAATTTTTTTCTTTTTTCAGATTGGCAAAATTGAGTTTCAATCAAGAAATGTGACTCTATCATTCATTCGAGCTCATCATCGGGCTGTACCGATGCATACACCGAGGCCTGAATTGAATATCAAGCACATGGACCTTCATGGTACCACTTCTTTCTATGGTCTCCAGATGGAGAATTTTCTTCGAAAAGCGACAAAGAGAGGAAAGAATTCTTCCCCAGGCGAAATTCGAACGCGCGATCTCCAGTGCTCCGGACCGACGCCTTAACCACTAGACCACCGGGGCGATTGCGGAAAACGACTTAGAGACTCTGAGAAGCGGCATAGAGACAGAGAGAAGACTTCCCTAAGCATGTGAATTCACAATCGCCCCGGTGGTGTAGTGGTTAAGGCGCCGCACTATCTTTTCAAAAACTCAACTTTGCTAGTGAATCCGCTTCAATCGGCTTCATCAGCTATCGGGATGATTCAAAGGGCATTCTCTTCGAAATATTCTCAGCTACATGATGCGCCCACCCTTTTTTGACTTATCTTCGAGGGGGTGGGGGGGGGCAATAAACGCCCCCCTCCCATGGAACAACGATATTTTCCCGAAACGAAACATACACGTGACGAGTCCCTCGTTCTATTCCCAACTTGAACACACTTGGAGTACATTTTAGGACCCTATAGTTGGATCTTGGGCCCATCCTTGAACCTGGAAATCACTGCTATGGATTTTAAGAGCGATTTCCAGCCAGGAACATGATATACACACTGTATATTTGACCAAAATCGTTGATTTCAAGTTGATGGATGTTCTGCTGCCTCCTGAAAAACAATAGCGATGAATTCTGGAATTATGATACGAGATTTTCAGCTGACTCTCGAATTCATGAATAGCTGTTGACATTGATGCGATGCGATTTGAGCTAGAAACGGTTGAAAATGCCTCACCGCCTGACCAAAGTCATGAATTTTAGCTCGGATTTTCTACTACTGCCAGCTCAAAAACACTTGGAGTGCACTCTCGAATGACTGAACATGATTTTGACGTCAATCCCGAGTCTCAAACTTACTGCAGGATCATTTATGGCCGATATCAGGCCAGAGAAATTAGAAAAAATTTGACGTTTGGGAAAAAAATATGAATTTTAGATGGAGGAAAATTCTACTGCCAACAAGTTAAGGCTTGACGTACATTCCAGTCCTCCCTCACAAAATTTCAAGCTCAAGCCCGAATCTGGGAATTGCTGCTGAGAGCTCTGAGATCGATTCTGAGCCAACAGCGTAAGATGAATCGAGCGAATTCATGCGTAATTATGAATCATAGGTTGGGAACCGCTCTACTGCCACATGAAAAATGGTCACACCACAATCCAGGATTATTCAACAAAATTTCAAGCGAAATCTGAGATCTGGGGATAGCTTCTGAGAGTACTGAAATCGATTCCAATACGGCATGTGCCAGGAGTGTGTCACTAGCGTTGCATATCATCCTGATTGGCCGATTTTAGCTCGGAATTCCTATTGCTGCCAGCTTAGAAATACTTGGAGTATACTCTGTGATCACTCGGCGAGATTTTGGCACTGATACCGAGTCCGAGAACTGCTGCAGTGAGATTCAGTACCGGTATTGGGTCGAAAGAGGCTGACAGATACGGCACTTTCGGCGCAAAATGATGATATTTAGGTGAATAAAAGAAGTACCGCCAACTGATCAACAATCGGAACAAATTCTAGATCTCACTCACAGAATTCTGGGCCCAATCTCACACCCGAGAATCGCTGCTAAGAGCACTGAGATCAATCCTTATCCAGCAGCATTCCAGACAGCTAGAGAATTCTTGCATAATCGTGGATAATAGGGCGGAAATCGTCCTACTGCCACCTGAACAGCAATCGAGATACATTTTGGGATCATTTGACGTGATTTTGAACAGATTCCCGATTCTTTATATATCTGCTGAGAGCTTTGAGATCGATTCTGAGGCAGAAATTGCGAAGTGGCACTAGGAATGAACCAGATCTAATGATTCTCTCTCCCAAAAGGTACTACTGCTACTCCAAGAATACATACAGTGGAATCTAGGATCACAAAAGGGAATTTCAAGCGAAATCCTGCATCTGGCAATTGCTGCAGAGAAATTTCAAATGCGTATTGAGCTCAATATTGTCGTGAATTACAGTCGATCTGATGGGGAATAGTTGAATTTTTTTCTTCAATTTAACTACTGCCCAGGTAAGTACCATTCTATCTCGTTACAAGTCAAAAAATGAATATTTTGAGTCCGGTGTCATGCCCTCAAATCACTGCAGTGTGATCTGCAATCAAGATTGGGCCAAAATCATCGGGAACCCGTGCGGATCCCACAGAGAATGACGAGTTTCAGGAGGGAAACCATACTACTGCCAACTCGAGAACGATCTGATCGAGTTTCAAATTTGCCAGTGAATTTTTTGGGCACATTCCCGTCTCTGAGAACCACTGCAGTGCGATCGGGGACCGAAATTTGGGCCAGAGCACTCGCAAGTCAGCGCGGGTCCTATAGGAGATGATGGATTCCAGGGCGTGAATCCTACTCCTGCCAACCTAAGGATGGATCCAGGACATTCTGACTTCCGATGGGAGTATTTTGGGCCCGTTCTCGTGTTTGACGCTTACTGCAGTGCAATCTGCGATCGGTGTTGGGGCCAGAATCGTGGGAAACTTCTGCGGATCCTACAGAGAATGATGATTCCTCGTCATTTTCTGTGGGATTTGCAGAAGTTTCCGGTGATCCTGGAATCAATACCAATCCCAGATCGCGCTGCAGTGACTCTGAGCCACGAGACTGGGCCCAAAATATTCCTTGTCAATCCCGGAATGTACTGAATTCACCATTCAGTTGACAGTAGTACAAATCACCCCCTAGGAATCGTCATTTTCTGTATGATTCGCAGAAGTTTCCGAAGATTCTGGGCCCAATACCGATCGCAGATCGCACTGCAGTGGATCTGAGTGATGGTACTGGGCCCAAAATATTTATCTTCTAATTCAAAACGTACTGGGTCACTTTTAAGGGTCGCAGTAGTACGATTCCCATCCTAAGATGGATCATTTTCCGTGGGATCCGCACGGATTTTCGACGATCCGGGGCCCAATACTGGTTTTACATCGCATTGCAGTGGACCTGGGTGACGAGAGTGAGCTCAAAATATTCCTTATCGATTCCAAAATCAACTGGAACCCTCATCCGTTTCGCAGGAATAGGATTTTCCCCATAGAATTCATGATTTTGAATATTATTTGTAGTCATTTCCGATGATTCTGGGCCCAATACCGATCTCAGATCGCACTGCGTCGACTCTGAGCCACGAGTTTGGGCCCGAAATATTCTTTGACAATCCCGGAATGGACTGGATTCATCATTCAGTTAACAGTAGTACAAATCACCCCCTAGGAATCGTCATTTCCTGTAGGATTCGCAGAAGTTTCCGACGACTCTGAGCCCAAAACCGATCGCAGATCGCACTGGAGTGGATCTGAGTGACGGGACTGGGCCCAAAATATTCCTCTCCTAATTCGAGATGTGCTCGGTCGATTTTAAGAGTCACAGTGGTACGATTTCCATCCTAAGATGGATCATTTCCAGTGGGATCAACACGGATTTTCGACGATCCGGGGCCCAATACTGGTTCTATATCACACTGCAGTAGACCTGGATGATGGGACTGAGCTCAAAATATTTCTAGTCGATCCCAAAATGGACTGGATTCCTCATTGAGTTGGCAGGAATAGGATTTATCCCCTAGAATTCATGATTCTGGATACGATTTGTGATTATTCCCGATGATTCTGGGCCCAATACTGATCTCAGTTCGCACTGCAGTAACTCTGAGACATGCGACCGGGCCCAAAATATTTCTCGTCAATCCCGGAATGTACTGAATTCATCATCTAGTTGGCAGTAGTAAGATTCACCCCCTAGAAATCGTCATTTTCTGTAGGATTCGCAGAAGTTTCCGACGACTCTGGGCCCAATACCGATTGCAGATCGCACCGCAGTGGATCTGAGTGACGGGACTGGGTCCAAAATATTTCTCTTCTAATTCGAAATGTGCTGGGTCGCTTTTAAGGGTCGCAGTAGTACGATTTCCATCCTAAAATGGATAATTTTCCGTGGGGTCCGCACGGATTTCCGACGATCCGGGGCCCAATACTGGTTTTATATCGCACTGCAGTGGACTTGAGTGACGAGACTGAGCTCAAAATACTTCTAGCTGATCCCGAAATCAACTGAAATCCTCATTGAGTTGGCCGGAATAGGATTTACCTCCTAGAATTCATGATTCAGAATACGATTTGTTATTATTTCCGTTGATTCTGGGCCCAATACCGATCTCAGATCGCACTGCAGTAACTCTGAGACATGGGACTGGGCCCAAAACATTCACTGACGAACATGGAATCCAATGGGATCGCTCGCGGTTTGGCAGAATTACGATTTTCGTTCTGAACCCCATTATTCCCGTGGAATTCGCACGGATTTCCGACGTTTCGGGGCCCAATTCGGGTTTTAAATTGCACTGCAGTGATTCTGAGTGACGAGGCTCGGCTCATGATGTTCCTAGTCGATTCAAAAATGTATTGGATTCCTGATAAAATTGGCAGTAGTACGATTTACCCCCTAAGAATCATCATTCTCTGTAGGATCCGCAGAAGTTTCCCACAATTCTGGACCCAATACCGATCGCAGATCGCACTGCTGTGAGCGTCCGACACGAGACCGGGCCCAAAATACTTCTAGCGGAAGTCAGAATGTCCTGGATCCATCCTTAGGTTGGCAGGAGTAGGATTCACGCCCTGGAATCCATCATCTTCTATAGGACCCGCGCTGACTTTGCGAGCACTCTGATCCAAATCTTGGTCCCCGTTTGCACTGCAGTGGTTCTCAGACACGGGAATGTGCCCAATTGCCACTGGCAAATTTGGAACTCGATAAGATCGTTTTCGAGTTGGCAGTAGTATGGTTCCCCTCCTGAAACTCGTCATTCTCCGTGAGATCCGCACGGATTTCCGATGATTTCTGCCCAACTTTGATTGCAGATCACACCGCAGTGATCCGGGGGCATGACACCGGGCTCAAAATTTTCACTTTTTGACTTGTAACGAGATAGAATGGTACTTACCTTGGTTTGTTGTTGTTGATTAGTTGGCAGTACTTCTTTCATTCACCTCAAAATCATCATTTTACGCCAAAAGTGCCGTATCTGTCAGCTTTTTTCGACCCAATACCGGTACTGAATCTCACTGCAGCAGTTCTCGGACTCGGTATCAGTGTCAAAATCTCGCCGAGTGATTTCAGAGTATACTCCAAGTATTTTTAAGCTGGCAGCAATAGGAATTCCGAGCTAAAATCGGCCAATCAGGATGATTTGCAACGCTAGTGACACATTCCTGGCACATGCCGTATTGGAATCTATCCCAATACTCTCAAAAGCTATCCCCAGATCTCAGATTTCGCTTCAAATTTTGTTGAATAACCCTGGATTGTGATGTGATCATTCTTCATGTGGCAGTAGAGCGGTTCCCAACCTATGATTCATAATTACGCATGAATTTGCTCGATTCATCTCATGCTTTTGGCTCAGAACATGGCGGGTCGGAATGGTAAAAAAGTGTTAGGTGCGTGATCATGAAAAATACCAATCGGATATGTTTCGGGCTAGTCTCTTGATCATTTTCCAGAAAGAATTGGAATCATCGGTCGGGGATTTTTGAAATAATCGTCATTTTTGTGTTATTCAAATCCACGCGTTTTGATACTTCAACGATCCGTTTCCAATCACTCGAGCTATGATCTTTTAACTCAGAATAACTCTCAGAACTGATCAGACAACAATATTCCCATGTAGATATCCATCCATATCATTCGTTGGCCGGGCCTAAACCCGCCAGAGATGAAGCCGTGGTGATATACCTTGAGATTAGTGTTAGTGAGGAGGAATACCCACGTTATTTTGATGAAAAGTCGTTCAAGAAGAACATTTAGTCAGGATACAGTGTCATTCATACACCAATGATCATAACACAAGAACTGACCAGACAACAATATTCCCACGTATATCCATCCATAGCATTCGTTGGTCTGGTCCAAGCCCGCCAGAAATGAAGATGTGGCGATGTAGATTGAGGTTTAGCGTGAGAGAGAGAGTACATTTTTCTGGTCAAAAGTCATTCAATACGAACATTTAGTCAGGATTCAGAGCCATCCCAAGATGATCCATATTTGTCACATTCCATGTAATAATCGTGTACATTTCAACGCGTATGTGATGTCAGAATCCCCATAGAGCGATGCATATTACAGATATAAGCGAATATTCGTTTGATCGGAAACAGACCCCAAGAGGTGAATCCACAACTGATCTATACTTTTTGAACAAATCATACATCATTCTTGAATTCACTGAGGTATTGATCGTATCCCACAGTCATGTTTGAACATCAATGACATCCTCCGATCACCAATTGGGATATTAGAACTTTTCACTCGTCACCTCCTTTTGTTGTGAGCTCTCTCTCTCTCTCGACCTTCTCCAGTTACCCCCTCCCCCCTTCTTTGTGGCAACTCCGAAACTCTTTCAGGGTGAAAATTCCACTCATGCTCGAGTGAATCTCACTCTTTCCAATTTGCCACAACGGGAGGGGGGGGCTCACTTGGAATGGTTAACAGAGCGAGTAGGGCTGAGATTACAACCTTCTTGAATCAAAATTATATCACTCTACCCGTTCAATCGTCACACATTCTTCTAGATGGAATCTCAAATCAAGAGTACACGAACATCTCCTGAACTTTGATGGCAGGAAGATCAGGAAAACAACAAGTGATAGATAATCAATTCCAAATGTAATCCATTGAACTCAAATACAACTCGTAGTATGAGATTTGGGCATTCGAGATGATCGTGATAAGCCTTATCCTTCGTCGACATTTGAAGAACTCTGTGATGTATAGACTCAAAAGTCTGCTCGCTATGGAAAATTATGGCTCTTTCTCGAAATTGAAATCCTAACTTCCACAAGTATTGGGCGCTGGTGATAATCTCTCGAGATCACTCTCAATCTTAGGGATTCGAGATCAACTGTGTTAATTTGTGTATATGATAAAACCTAGTCATTCGAGAAAGATGAAATAGGAAGGCCTAATCTTTTTCATATCTAGCGTGAATCTTCATGGGTATTTCACATATTTTGCATACCAGTGAGTCTCTAACATGCATGGATATCACATACGCGTGTACTGTTAAATGTGATGTAACTTATGTAGATCATATTGGTGTATGAATGACACTGTATCCTGACTGAATGTTCGTTTTGAACGACTTTTGATCAAAATAACGTGGGTATTCCTCCTCACTAACACTAATCTCAAGGTATATCACCACGGCTTCATCTCTGGCGGGTTTAGGCCCGGCCAACGAATGATATGGATGGATATACATGGGAATATTGTTGTCTGATCAGTTCTGAGAGTTATTCTGAGTTGAAAGATCATAGCTCGAGTGATTGGAAACGGATCGTTGAAGTATCAAAACGCGTGGATTTGAATAACACAAAAATGACGATTATTTCAAAAATCCCCGACCGATGATTTGAATTCTTTCTGGAAAATGATCTAGAGACTAGCCCGAAACATATCCAATTGGTATTTTTCATGATCACGCACCTAACACTTTTCCACCGTTCCGACCCGCCGTCAGAATCGATCTCAGAGCTCTCAGCAGCAATTCCCAGATTCGGGCTCAAGCTCAAGCTTGAAATTTTGTGAGGGAGGACTGGAATGTGCAACAAGCCTTAACTTGTTGGCAATAGAGTCCTCCTCCATCTAAAATTCATATTTTTCCCCCAAACGTCAAATTCTTTCTAATTTTTCTGGCCTGATATCGGCCAGAAATCATCCTGCAGTAAGTTTGAGACTCGGGATTGACGTCGAAATCATGTTCAGTCATTTGAGAGTGCACTTCAAGTGTTTTTGAGCTGGCAGTAGTAGAAAATCCGAGCTAAAATCCATAACTTTGATGAGTGGATAAGGCATTTTCAACCATTTTTAGCTCAATTCGCATCGCATCAATGTCAACAGCTATTTCTGAATTCGAGAGTTAGCTGAAAATCTCGTAAAATAATCCCAGAATTCATCGCCATTGTTTTTCAGGAGGCAGCAGCACATTCATTGACTTGAAATCAACGATTTTGGTCAAATATACAGTGTGTATAACATGTTTCTGGCTAAAATTCGCTCTTGGAATCCATAGCAGTGGTTTCCAGGTTCGAGGATGGGTCCGAAATTCAACTATAGGGTCCTAGAATGTACTCCAAGTGTATTCAAGTTGGCAGTAGAACGAGGGACTCGTCAAGTGTATGCTTTGTTTCGGGAAAGTATCGTTGTTTTTTTCCCTCGAGCTTAAGGCAAAAAAGGGTGAACGCATCGTGTAGCTGAGAAAATTTCGAAGAGAATGTCGTTTGAATCATCCCGATAGCCGATGAAGCCGATTGAAGGGGATTTACTAGCAAAGTTGAGTTTTTGAAAAGATAGTGCGCTGGTCCGGAAAACTGGAGATCGCGAGTTCAAATCTCGCCTGGGGAAGAATTTTTTCCTCTCTTCGTCGCTTTCCGAAGAAAACCCTCCATCTGGAGACCATAGAAAAAAGTGGTACCATGAAGGTCCATGTGCTTGATATTTAATTCAAGCCTTGGTGCATCCATCGGTACAGCCCGATGATGAGCTCGAATGAACGATAGAGTCACGATTCTCGATTGGAATTTCTATTGAGCGATGCATTCAGATAATCTCATTCAAATCGGCCATGGTTTGAAAACTTGCCCCTCCCACCTGCTTTGAAAAGCGACATAGAGACAGAGAGGAGACTTCCCGAAGCGTGTGAATTCACAATCGCCCCGGTGGTCTAATAGTTAAAGCGCCGGTTCGGGGAACTGGAGATCGCGAGTTCAGATCTTGCCTGGGGAAGAATTGTTCCCTCTGTTTGTCGCTTTTCGAAAGAGATCCTCCATCGAGAGACCATAGAAAAAAGTAGTACGATGAAGGTCCATGTGCTTGATATTCAATTGAAGCTTTGGTGTATCCAGCGACACAGCAGGATGATAAGCTCGAATAAACGATAGAGCCACATTTCTTGATTGGAATTCCCATTCAGCGATAGAATCGAATAATCTCATCCAAAACGGCCATGGTTTTGAAACCTGCCCCCTCCCACCTCCTTTGAAAAGCGACATAGAGACAGAGAGACGATTTCTCGAAGCGTGTGAATTCGCGATCGCCCCGGTGGTCTAGTGGTTAGTGCCTCGACAGAGAGTGCGCGATGTTCTCTTCTCCAATATTTGCCCTGTATATGAGCATAGGCGCTCGCTTTTGTCCCCGTTTCTCCTCCGTGGGAGTAGCGCCATTGCGCGCCCGTGGTGGCCACTGCAACTACAGCGCCTATGCTTATACACGTGGGAGAAGATGGAGAAGAGAGCATCGCGCTTCCTGTCGAGGCCCTTAAGGCGCCGGTCCAGAGAACTGGAGATCGCAAGTTCAAATCTCACCTGGGGAAGAATTTTTTCCTCTCCTTGTCACTTTTCGAAAGAAATCCTCCATTGAGAGACCATAGAAAAAAGTGGTCAAAGAGGTCCATGTGCTTGATATTCAATTTAAGCCTTGGTGTTAAATATTGTGTTCGTTTTGATTTATATATATCTACTTCAGTATGAGGTCTTCGTTGGATTTTGAATTCTCGCGCGTAGCCGCCATCTTGTCGTTGCGACTCCGTGCTCTTCTGCTATTCATTCCAGTGCGCTCGTCACCTTCCGCGACTTGCGCCAGTTTTCGCTCGACCACCGACCGCACCACCTCGCTCTGTACAATAAGTTTGTTGAATATATTTTATTTATTTGTCAAAACTATGTGTCAAATCAAAGTTATTCAGTTCACGTGCTCCCATATCAAACATATGGTCCCTCGAATACCGGATTGGAGCCAGTGAGTGAAATTCATGTCGATGCGAATGGATTCGCATCGACACGAGGTGAAATTCATGGTGATAGTGCGCGTTCGGGTATCTTCTCGGGCGACCAGCGACGACGTCTACGAGGCCTATCAGCTAGTGCAGTGCTGATATCCTGCCGGAGGACGGAGGAGAATCCTCGATTGCTCGTTCCAGAGCATTGGTTCACCGGCAGCAAGCGCAAAGTTAGGGCAGCCTACATCGTTCCAATAGGACACAGGCTAACCAGAGAAGCACGTCGAGATCTTCAGTCGGCGCAACCCGAGAAGACGGCGGAAACGACCTGGGGACCCAGGAGGGTCTCTTGGCAACGAGGGAATTCATCGTGGGTTTTTTAGAATGAGCTGTTTCTATTGTTTTTTTTTTCAAATTTTCAATGATTTATAGAATTCTTGGCTGATTTCTCTCGCTTTAAAATCAATCGAGATCAATCCTCATTGATTATTTGATTCTAAGAGAAATATTTCCGCGATTTGTCGCAATTTCTTTTGGCATTGCTCAGCGTTATTTATCATCATAATCGCGAGCATTCTTGGTGATGATGAACTTGATTCTATGCTAAAGTCAACGGCCTTCTTAGCATCATCGGACGAGCGTCGTGCGTGTTAGCCGACGTTGGTGTGTGTGCTGCCCGGAGCTGAGCTCGACATCTGGCAACACAGCTGACCAAACTCATCCTCAGCTGTTCATCAGCTGCGCGCTGCTGTTCGTCGGTACTCAGTGTAGCAGCGTAATCGCTGCGTCGACCCCATCGTGTCGCCGTGCAGTCTAGCAGCCAGTTCAACGGTGTACATCACAGCTTTACAACGCACCGCGTCCTTGGCTCCGACGTTCTTCGGCGTGATACATCGCAGCAGTGCGGCGCACCACGTTTTCGGTTTCGGCGGATACTCTTCGTGCTTCAGCTGCTTCTTCAGCGGTACGAGTGAGTCATAGGCTATGTATCATATGAGATTGTTGCATGGAATCTTGACTTGATCTTAGATCAATTTCAGATATCTCAACTCATGGTTTCTGACTTTCCAACCTCAAAATGTTGAATTCAAGGAATTGCCTTACATTTTGGGTTTGTGACGGTTTTGGTGGACTCGTCACGTGCAGGCAGGGCCTGCTTTTATTTGAGAAGCTCAGGGAGTGAGCAATTGCTGTAATTGTTCAAGAAATCAGGAGAGGGGAGCACGGAATGAGCACACACTCGATTAAAATTAAGAATGAAAGGGCATATATTCAAGAAAAGACTATTTACAAATCGGTCCGCTGACCGTTACGGTTGATCAAGCCCGAGCACGATTATCGAGGGCGCATTATTGGGATAAATACAATCTATAAGCCCAGAAAGAGGAGAGAGAGATTTGCGAGAGGCACTTACAAATATTAATGGCCTTGACGCGGGATGGTCGCTCGACCTCAGATCGGGCACCGGCCCTCGCAGCTCACAGCGATCAGGCAGCTCGCAATTGTCCCAGACGATGGTGATTTTGGTCTTAGACCACGGCACAGAGAGTATAAAATGCACGCACCGGAGCCCCGGCTGAATTATGCCAAGGACGGGCTCCGGGCGGCGTGGACAACGCGCACGATAATCAACTCAATATGCGCGTGCGAGCGCTCCGAAACGTCACGACGGAATGTATATTAAAAGGCTGCTGGCCGGAGCAGCATTGGCTTGCGCCAGGGATTGCTCAAAATATGGGGCGCGCGGGCCCTACTACGGTGCCATCTCTCTGTCTCTCTCCCTCTTACCTGGCTAAACTATGCAGCAACTCTTCTCGTGCTTAAGCTGTAACACAAAATGTTATTATTACATTATTCGGTCCAGGGAGAGAGGGAGACGGACTGACTTGGCCGTCACAGGTTGTGTTGTAAATTATTGTAAATATTCCTCGTTACGGTTTGGGGAATTTTTGAATCAGTGCTCCCATCAAATCTTCGGTTAGATTTGAGAAATTCCTCATTCTTCGGTTGGTTTGGCCTAATTTTGGCTAGAATTACGACATTCTTTATCGGGTTGTTTGCAAAGACACAAGCATATCGGGCTGTGTCAAAGCATTCATATTTGGAATTTGATTTTGGTTGAGTGTCGGTTGGGTATCTAACGGTTTCTTACGATCTTCCTGAATAATCATGGAGGCGCTCTATGATCAGCAACTTGATTTACAGGAAAAGATTTCGTTAGCTTACAAAAACTTCAAGGCCAAGGGTCAAGCTAAAATGACCAAGGCTAATGCAGTTGTGCGTGTAGAAAATCTTTCTTTCCACTACAAAACTTTCTGTTTAAATCATAACAAGATAATCGCAGATTTCGGTGTAGACGAGGAATTGGA
Organism: Eretmocerus hayati; assembly: GCA_029851415.1. Classification (NCBI taxonomy): domain Eukaryota; kingdom Metazoa; phylum Arthropoda; class Insecta; order Hymenoptera; family Aphelinidae; genus Eretmocerus; species Eretmocerus hayati. Next base: position 63,524,684 of record CM056744.1, on the reverse strand, counting down.
TTATTTCAAACTGAAAATTGGTGGAAAAATTTAAAAACATATATCTCTCCCCTTCTCCGTCTCCCTCCCTTTCAGTCACACACCTTTCTTCAGGGGTGTCAAGCGTAGTAGAGTCCCTCCCTTTAAGCCCCTCCAGTCAAGTGCAGAGAGCGTCGCGGCTCGCGGCGAAGGAGCCCCTCCCCTGCGACGACGTGGCGCGCTCTACACATGACTGGAGGGGCTTGAGGGGAAGGACTCTACCGCGCTTGACTGCCCTGCCATTCTTCTCTATCTATCGATGTAGCACCTGTTATTGTACTCGAGAGTTTGTTTTCAGTGATGATATATATATATTGTGCGTGATTCATGTATCTAGTCTCTCAAAAAATTTAAAGACATGTGTTGTGTCTCTCTGCACTATAGCCTGATGAGGCCATCGAACCTTGATGGCGAAACGTCGCAAATAAAACATTTGCATCACCTAGCTATCTTTCAACATCTCATTACAGCTGCCTCAATCCTACGAGATCGAATCAATCATATGGTGAAGGATTCAAACTTGTTGAAGTTGAGACCATTTTTAGATCAAGGTCTCTTGAGAGTTGGAGGCAGACTGCGACATGCGCTTCTGGATTATGCTGCTAATTACCCGCCGATTCTTCCCGGCCGGAGCCCTTTGACAGAGTTGCTTGTGAGACGAGCTCACTTGGATTCTCTCCACGGTGGTACGCAGCTCACTTTATCCAGTCTCAGAAATCAGTACTGGATTCTGAGGGGTCGACACGCGGTAAAAATTCTGATCAACCAGTGTACGGTATATCTACGATATTCAGCAAAATTGTCAACGCAATTGATGGGAGATCTTCCCAAGGTTAGAGTCACTCCGGCTCATCCTTTTGAGAATTCGGGAATGGACTTTGCAGGTCCATTCAAAGTGCGATTATCCAAAAGTCGTGGCAGAGGGACGATGAAGGCTCATGCTTGTATCTTTATCTGTCTTAGTACAAGAGCTATTCACTTGGAGGCAGTGGAGGATTATTCAAGTGAGGCGTTCATGGCCGCGTTCGAGCACTTCACTGTCAGACGCGGACATTGCAGCAAATCGGAGTGCGACAATGGTTTGAACTCCGTTGGGGCAGACGCTGAGCTTCAACGTTGCTTTGATGGAGCTTCGGCAAAATTTGAGGACATAGTTATGGAACTGAGCAACATGAAGACGGAGCTTAGATTCAACCCACCTGCGGCACCGCATTTCGGAGGAATCTGGGAGGCTGCAGTCACATCAGCTAAGCAACACTTGAAAAGGATGAGTGGTGATCATGTTCTTACTTTTGTAGAAATTTCCACATTGTTGTCGAAAATTGAAGCATGTTGAAACTCGAGGCCTATCGCTCCTGTTTAGTATTGTGTTCATTTTGATTTATATACATCCAGTTCAGTATGAGGTCATTTTCGAATTTTGAATTCTCGCGCGCAGCCGCCATCTTGTCGTCGCTACTTCGTGCTCTTCTGCTATTCATTCCAGCGCGCTCGTCACTTTCCGCGGCTTGCACTAGTTTCCGCTCAGCAGCCGACCGCACCGCCTCGCTCTGTACAATGAGTTTGTTGAATATAGTTTATTTATTTATTTAAACTATGTGTCCCACCAAAATTATTCAGTTCACCTGCTCCCATATCAAACATATGGTCCTTCGAGCCGGATTGGAGCCAGTGAGTGAAATTCAAGTCGATGCGAATGGATTCGCATCGACACGAGGTGAAATTTTTGGTGATTGTGCGCGGTCGGATGTCTTCTCGGGCGACCAGTGGCGGCGTCTAGGAGGCCTATCAGCTAGTGCAGTGCTGATATCCTGCCGGAGGGCGGGGAAGATTCCTCGATTGCTCGTTCCAGAGCATTAGTTCACCGGCAGCAAGCGCAGGGTTAGGGCAGCCTTCGACATTGTTTCGTCTTGGATTCAGGCTAACCCGAGAGGCGTAACGAGGTCTCCAGTCGGCGCACCCCGAGAAGACGGCGGAAACGACCTGGGGATCCAGGAGGGTCTCTGGGCAACGAGGGAATTCATCGTGGGATTTTTAGGATGAGCTGTTTCTATTGTTTTTTCAAATTTTTCAATGATTTTTAGAATTCTTGGCTGATTTCTCTCGCTTAAAAATCAATTTAGATCAATTTTCATTGATTATTTCATTCAAAGAGAGATATTTTTTGCGATTTGTCGCATTTTTTGGCATTGCTCTGCGTAATTTATTACCATAATCGCGAGCATTCTTGATGATTATGACCTTGATTCTATGCTAAAGTCAATGGCCTTTTTAGCATCATCGGACGAGCGTCGTGTGTGTTAGCCGACGTTCGTGTGTGCTGCCTGGAGCTGAGCTCGACATCTGGCAACACAGCTGACCAGAGTCATCCGCAGCTGTTCATCAGCTACGCGCTGCTGTTCGTTGGTACTCAGCGTAGCAGCGAAATCGCTGCGTCGACCGCATCGTGTCGCCGTGCAGTCTAGCAGCCAGCTCAACGGTGTACACCACAGCATTGCGGCGCACCACGTTTTCGGCTTCGGCGGATGCTTTTCGTGCTTCAGCTGATACTACAGCGGTACGAGTGAGTCACATGTATTGTATGAGATTATCGCATTGAATCTTGAATGGGTACAGGATCAATTTTAGATATCTTAACTCATGGTTTCTGGCTTTCCAACCTCAAAATGTTGAATCATAGAAATTGTCTTACGTTTTAGGTTGAGTTGTAAATAATTGTAAATATTTTTCGGTACGGTTAGGGGGATTTTTGGATCAGTGCTTCCATCAAATCTTTGGTTAGATTTGAGAAATTCCTCATTCTTCGGTTGGTTTTGCCTAGTTCTGGCTAGAATTTTGGCATTTTTTATCGATTTGTTCGCAAAGATACTAGCATATCGGGCTGTATCAAAGCATTTACATTTGGATTTCGGTTTTTTGGTTGAGTGTCGGTTTGTGTGTTTAACGGTTTCTACGATTTTTCTGAATAATCATGGAGGCGCTCTATGATCAGCAACTTGATTTGCAGAAAAAGATTTCGTTAGCTTACAAAAACTTCAAGGCTAAGGGTCAAGCCAAAATGACCAAGGCTAATGCGATTGTGCGGATAGAAAATCTTTCCTTCCACTACAAAACTTTTTGTTTGAATCATAACAAGATAATCGCAGATTTCGGTGTAGACAAGGAATTAGATTATTTCAAATTGAAAATTGGCGACTTGGTTGAGGAGTCTTATATGGATAATAAGGCTGAGTTTCAAGAATTTTTGGATTCGATTGCGGATTTGGATAGGTCGAGTATTGAGACTAACCCTGCTGTAGCACCGGCTTCGCAAACAGTTGTAGCTCCTGCTTCGTCGTATTCCCTCGCCAAAATCGAAATGCCAACTTTCTCAGGAAAGTTCAACGAATGGGCCAGTTTTCGGGATCTTTATAAAAACTTGGTGCATAGAAGGGATGAGATTCAGCCAGTGGTAAAATTCTATCATTTGCGATCCAAATTACAGGGTGAGGCATTAGATCTCATAAAATCCATTGATCTCACGGCTGGAGAATACCCACGAGCTTGGAAGGAACTGTGCGATTTTTATGAGAATAAGCGGAGACTAGTCAGTTTGACTTTGAGTTCTTTCTACTCTCTAAAACAAATGAAAAATGAATCGTACGCTGAATTGAAAAAACTTCACACTGGAACTTTCGAAACTTTGAATTTTTTGAAAAGTCTAGATCGTCCGGTGAAAACTAATGGTGAAGATCAGTTCGTATTCACGACTGTTTCGAGATTTGACTTAGTTACAAGAAAGGAATGGGAAAAGCACTTGGGCATCTCCCATGATCCTCCATCCATAGAACAATTAGAAGCTTTTTTGAAAGAGAAATTAGCCACGTTAGAGTCAATCGAGAGCAGCATCAAGCCGAGCTCTAGTAACTAATCGGGAAAGAATTCCAATCCAAGCAAAACTAATTCTATGGCTACTTGTTCGGATTCGGAGTCATCCAAGAAGGTTTGTTCGTGCTGTTTGGATAACCATCATCTATCGCAGTGTGATGCTTTTAAGGCAAAAAGTAAGGCCGATAAAAAATTTTTTGTGATTGAGAAAAGGTTATGTTTCATTTGTTTTGGTCAGCACAGTGCTAGGTCTTGTCGATCCAAGACATTTTGTAGAAAGTGTAACGGGAGACATCACACTTCCCTTCATTCGGATATTTTTAAGCCACCAACCGATTCTCAAGCTGATGATAATCCGGGTTCGGGTCCTTCACGCGAAGACAAGGGTTCAGGGACGAATCAAAAATCTTCCTCGAATACGCATTCAACGATTATTACTTGTCTTAATTCGGTAGACAATTCGGGCTTTGTGCTTTTGCCCACAGCAGTAGTGAAACTTATATCAGCTGACGGATTTGAATTTTACTTCACAGCTTTGATCGATCACTGCTCGCAATCCTCTTTCATAACAGAGAATGCTTGCCAAAAATTAGGAATCAAAAGGATGAAATCTAAGGTTCAAATCAAGGGGGTTGGCGACCTTAACACCGGAATTTCGAGGGGTTTGGCCAATTTCACGCTGCGTCCCAGATTTTCCTCTGATTTCAGTTGTGATGTGCAGGCTTTCATTATTCCTAAGGTTTCTGGTTATAAAGCCTCTGTTGCAACGGGTACGGATAAATGGGATCATCTCAGTGGACTCAATTTGGCTGATCCCAATTTTTTAAAAACGAGATCAATTGATATCTTACTGAGTGCCAAAATTCACGCTCAAATTGTGCTTGAGGGCGTGAAAAAGGCGAATGTTGATCTTTCAAATCAACCTATCGCTACAAATACTGAATTGGGTTGGATAGTTTCTTCTAGCGTCGGTCAAAACTCAGAATCTTCTTCATCTTATCTTCATTTAGTTGATAACACAGTGTTAGAATCGATTCTTGAGAAATTTTGGAAGCAAGAAGAAGTCGGAACGGTCGAGAAAAAGCTCTCTGAAGACGATCGCAAATGCGAAGAACATTTTCAGGAGACCCATTCACAAGATGTTAGCGGTAGATACGTAGTTCGGTTGCCAGTGAAACAAGAGTTGATGGAAAATTTGAATGTCAAACTCGGTGATTCTCACTCCTCTGCTCTTCAAACGCTCTATTCCATGGAACGGAAATTCTCGAAAAATTCGGATTTCGAATCGAAATATAAGGCTTTCATGAAAGAGTATGAGGATCTCGAGCATATGGAAAAGGCTTCAAATTTGTCGGTAGAGGATAAGAACAGTTGCTATATTCTCCCTCATCACGGAGTGCTTCAAGGCTCCAAAAAATTACGGACGGTCTTCAACGGTTCGAATAAGGTTCATGGTATTTCATTAAACGATCTACTTTACACTGGCGAGAATTTGCTACCAGAGCTGGTGGATTTAGTAATGAGATGGCGTCGGTATGAATTCGTTTTCGTGGCTGATATAGAGAAAATGTTCAGACAGATCTTAGTCGACCCCAGAGATCGTCACTTGCAGATGATCTTATGGAGGGAAAATCCGGATCTGGAAGTCTTACTCTATTTTCTCAGAACGATCGCTTACGGTTTAAAATGTTCGCCTTATCTTGCCATCAGGGTTTTGAGGCAATTGGCTAAAGATTATGGGCATCTATTTGCTTCAGCAGTTAAAATCATTGAGGATGAATCATACATGGATGATTTTATGTCGGGGGGAGAGACAATAGAAAAAACTCGTCAGAATAAGTGCAAGTGATCGAGATTCTCAAGGTGGGCGGGTTCGAGCTACGGAAATGGGCGGCGAATGATGCTCAGTTGATCGAACAAATCCCAGTCGATCATAGAATTCACGGTTCGGCTACTTTCAAGTCTGATGATTGTACCTCTATACTTGGTCTATCTTGGGCTCCAAGAGAGGACTACTTTCATTTCAGTATCAAACCTCAAGTCTTTGACAGCCAAAAGTTAACAAAAAGAACCATATTGTCTCTCACAGCTAAAATCTTCGATTCATTAGGTTGGTTAGCTCCTGTGGTGATCTGGGCAAAGATATTCATGCAATCGCTTTGGCCTTTGAAGTGTGAATGAGATGATGTTCTCCCGAGTGACTATTCAAACCAGTGGTCTGAATGGTACGGAAAACTTGCAACTTTGGAGGAGATTAGAATACCCAGGTGGATCGGATATTCTAGCCAAGGATTGAAAATTGAGTTGCACGGGTTTGCGGATGCTTCTTCAAAAGCATACGGTGCTGTTATTTATTTGCGAATGATCAGGAACGGACGGGTAGCTGTATCGTTGCAGTGTTCTAAGTCAAAATCAGCTCCGATCAAAACAATAAGCATACCTCGTCTAGAGCTTTGCGCGGCATTGTTATTAGCAGAACTCACTGATCGTTTCATTCAAATCATGCCTATGGAGATAGCATCGATCCATCTATGGTCGGATTCAAAAGATATTCTGTATTGGATTAGAGCTCTGCCAAATCGGTGGCAAACCTTTGTTGCAAACAGATGTTCTTTGATTCAAGAGTTGGTTCCACAAGGTCATTGGCATCATGTCAAATCACAGGATAACCCAGCAGACGTAGTTTCTCGGGGGTTGAGTCCAGAACTTTTGTCGTCGTTCGAGCTTTGGTGGAATGGTCCGTCGTTTTTGTCGGAGTCGAGTCATCCGTGGACTACTGAAGCAGAGAATGTGCAAGTCGAGCCTCTTGAAGAGAGAAATTCTTCCGCTTCTCATGCCACTGCGTTACAGTATCCGGATGACTCCTTTCAAAACGAATTGTTGACAAGGTTTTCTACAGCAACGAAGCTCTTTCGTGTTACGGCGGTTTGCCTTCGCTTTCTGACGAAGCTCGGCTATCGTCTCAGCGAGGAAACTAGTAAGAGAATGAGATTTCTGCACTTAAAATTCATTGATTTTGATGTGATTTCAGAGGGTTTATTGAGACCTGGAGAGTTGAAAAGTGCCGAATTGTTATGGGTCTATATAGAACAAAGAAATAGCTTTGGTGACAGTTTCAGGTTGCTGGAAAACGACAAGGAACTGAAGGATTCAAACTTGTTGAAGTTGAGACCATTTCTAGATCAAGGTCTCCTGAGAGTTGGAGGCAGACTGCGGCATGCGCTTCTGGATTATGCTGCTAAGTACCTGCTGATTCTGCCCTGCCGGAGCCCTTTGACAGAGCTGCTTGTGAGACGAGCTCACTTGAATTCTCTCCACAGTGGTACGCAGCTCACTTTATCCAGCCTCAGGAATCAGTACTGGATTCTGAGGGGTCGACAAGCGGTAAAAGTTCTGATCAACCAGTGTACGGTATGTCTACGATATTCAGCAAAAATGTCAACTCAATTGATGGGAGATCTTCCCAAGGTTAGAGTCACTCCGGCTTATCCTTTTGAGCATTCGGGAATGGACTTTGCAGGTCCATCAAAAGTACGATTATCCAAAAGCCGTGGCAGAGGGACGATGAAGGCTTATGCTTGTATCTTTATCTGTCTTAGTACAAGAGCTATTCACTTGGAGGCAGTGGAGGATTGTTCAAGTGAGGCATTCATGGCCGCGTTCGAGCGCTTCACTGCCAGACGCGGACATTGCAGCAAATTGGAGTGCGACAATGGTTTGAATTTTGTTGGGGCAGACGCTGAGCTGCAACGTCGCTTTGATGGAGCTTCGGCAGAATTTAAGGACATAGTCGTAGAACTGAGCAACATGAATACGGAGTTCAGATTCAACCCACCTGCGGCACCGCATTTCGGAGGAATCTGGGAGGCTGCAGTCAAATCAGCTAAGCACCACTTGAAAAGGATAGTTGGTGACCATGTTCTTACTTTCGTAGAAATTTCTACACTGTTGTCAAAGATTAGAGCATGTTTAAACTCGAGGCCTATTGCTCCTTTGGAAGATGATACATCTGATTTGTCCGCGCTGACACCCGCGCATTTTCTCATACAGAGACCATCGTTAATAATTCCAGAGCCAACCATACCATCAGCGCCCATTCCAGTAAATAAACGATGGAGGTGGATAACTCAGATGACTCAAGATTTTTGGAAAGTGTGGTCCAGTGACTACCTACAAGCGCTGCAAGAAAGGCACAAATGGTCAAGGCCTCCCAGGGCCTATCGAGTGGGTGATGTGGTTCTACTACGCGACGATTGTAAACCTCCAGCTGTCTGGCTCTTGGCAGTAGTCACAGCAGTTTTTCCCGGCATTGATGGCAGAGTTAGAGTAGTCGAAGTCCGCACAGCTACCTCCAAGTTCAGGAGACCAGTAGTCAAACTTGTGCTTCTGGTTCCAGAGTCTTCGGACGAAGAAAGTGATCAGATTTAAATTCTCTAATAATGGACAATAAGTGATTAGTTATAAGGTTGGAGTTTTTGTTTTCAATAGAGTCCGCGGTAAACTTAATTCCACATATCAGTTGAAATTCGAGTCATTTTCCAAGTAGTATGGGTGTCTTGGCTGCTCAAAAGCACTAAGTTAGTGTCTGGCGTGTATGCGAGCACAATACGAAATTTAGAGCCAATTGCGCGGTTGCCAAGGGCGTTCATCTCCACAAGGAATGGACGTTCCTCCTTTTGGGACCCGTTCCCGGGTGGCCGGAACTTAGTATATTTCTTGATCTGATAAAGTGGTGTTAAGATTTTACTAAAATTCAGGTTTAATTTTTCGATTTTTTCCTTGATTATTGTCACAATTTGAGATGATTGAACGATTTTTTTTGAAGGTTCAGCTAAGTTCTCCTTCGTATTTTATGTTCGAATTACTTTCGATTTGATGACCCTTCATCGCATAATTTGATTCTGATCCACTTTTGATTATTCATCTTGTAGGTTACTTACACCCCTTAGATTTTGTTGTGCAAATTTGTGGGTCTTTAGTTCAAATTGTAGATCTTTAGTTCAAACTTAGTTGAAAATCCAAATCCTTATGCCCCTATTATGACTTTGAATATTTATTATTTTGGATTCTTTATCGATTCTCAACATCGAGATCATGATTAGTACCTTGTCAAATGGAATTATTTAAGTTCTTTGAATGTATCGAATCAAGGTGGGCGGAATGTTTAGTATTGTGTTCATTTTGATTCATATACATCTAGTTCAGTATGAGGTCATTTTCGAATTTTGAATTCTCGCGCGCAGCCGCCATCTTGTCGTCGCTACTTCGTGCTCTTCTGCTATTCATTCCAGCGCGCTCGTCACTTTCCGCGGCTTGCGCTAGTTTCCGCTCAGCAGCCGACCGCACCACCTCGCTCTGTACAATGAGTTTGTTGAATATAGTTTATTTATTTGTTCAAACTATGTGTCCCACCAAAATTATTCAGTTCACCTGCTCCCATATCAAACAGCTCCTTTGAGAGATGATCCATCTGAATTGCTGCACTGACACCAGCGCATTTTGTGATACAGAGACCATCATTTATAATTCCAGAACCAACAGTTCCATCAGGGCCGATTTCAGTCAATAAAAGATGGAGGCGGATGACTCAGATGGTCCAGGAATTTTGGGAATCATGGTCCAGTGAATATCTACAAGCACCACAAGAGAGACATAAATGGTCACGGCCTACTCGGGTCTATCAATTGTGTGACGTGGTCTTACTAGACGACGAGTGTAGGCCTCCGGCGGTATGGCCCCCAGCAGTGATCACCACAGTATTCCCTGGAAATGATGGCCGGATTCGAGTGGTAGAAGTCCGAACAGTCTCGTCAAAATTCCGACGTTCAAATTGTGGAGCTTGTGCTACTTGTTCCCGCATCATCAGAAGAACAAAAAGATGAGAATTGAATTCTCTAATAATGGACAATGAGTGATGAGGTATAAGGTTGGAGTTTTTGTTCTTAAAAGAGTCCGCGGTAAACTTAATTCCACTTACCAGTTGAAATTCGGGTCATTTTCCAAGTAGTATGGGTGTCTTGGCAGCACAAAAGCACTCAGTTAGTGTCTGGCGTGTTGCGAGCAGAATACAAAATTCAGAGCCGATTGCGCGGTTACCGAGGGCGTTCATCTCCAAATGGGATGGACGTTCCTCCTTTTGGGACCCTTTCCCGGGTGGCCGGAACTTAGTTTCTTTTTTGATCTGATAAAGCGGTGTTACGATGTTACTGAAATTCAGGCTTAATTCTTCGATTTTTTCCTTGATTATTGTAACAATTTGAGATAATTGAACGATTTTTTTGAAGGTTCAGCTCAATTTTTCCTTTGTATTTTATGTTCAGATTACGTTCTGTTTGATGACCCTTCATCGCATAATTTGATTCTGATCTACTTTTGATTAATCATGTTGTAGGTTACTTTGCATCCCTTAGATTTTTGTTGTGCAGATCTCGCAATTGATCTCTGATAAATTAGCTGCCAAATGGCTCTGCATGGATCGTTAATCCAAACTTAGTTGAAAATCCAAATCTTTGAGCACCTATTATGACTTTGAATATCTATTGATCTGGATTCTTTATCGATTCTCAACATTGAGAACATGATTAGTACTCTTTCAAATGGAATTATTTAAGTTTCTTGAATGTATCGAATCAAGGTGGGCGCAATGTTGAGTATTGTGTTCATTTTGATTTATATACATCTAGTTCAAAACGAGGTCTTTGTTGGATTTTGAATTCTCGCACGTAGCCGCCATCTTGTCTCTGCGACTTCGTGCTCTTCTGCTATTCATTCCAGGGCGCTCGTCGCCTTCCGCGGCTTGCGCCAGTTTCCGCTCGACCACCGACCGCACCACCTCGCTCTGTACAATGAGTTTGTTGAATATATTTTATTCATTTGTCAAAACTATGTGTCAAATAGAAGTTATTCAGTTCACGTGCTCCCATATCAAACATATGGTCTCTCGAATACCGGATTGGAGCCAGTGAGTGAAATTCATGGTGATAGTGCGCGTTCGGGTGTCTTCTCGGGCGATCAGCGGCGACGTCTACGAGGCCTATCAGCTAGTGCAGTGCTGATATCCTCCCGGAGGACGGAGAAGATTCCTCGATTGCTCGTTCCAGAGCATTTGTTCACCGGCAGCAAGCGCAAAGTTAGGGCAGCCTACATCGTCCCAATAGGACACAGGCTAACCAGAGAAGCACGTCGAGATCTCCAGTCAGTGCAACCCGAGAAGGCGGCGGAAACGACCTGGGGATCCAGGAGAGTCTCTCGGCAACTAGGGAGTTCATCGTGGGTTTTTTAGGATGAGCTGTTTCCATTGTTTTTTCCCCAAATTTTCAATGATTTATAGAATTCTTGGCTGATTTCTCTCACTTCAAAATCAATTGAGATCAATTCTCATTGATTATTTGATTCTAAGAGAAATATTTTCGCGATTTGCCGCAATTTTTTTGGCATTGCTCAGCGTTATTTATTATCATAATAGCGAGCATTCTTGGTGATGATGAACTCGATTCTATGCTAAAGTCAACGGCCTTTTTAGCATCATCGGACGTGTGTGTTAGCCGACGTTGGTGTGTTTGGTGCCCGGAGCTGAGCTCGACATCTGGCAACACAGCTGACCAAAGTCATCCTCAGCTGCAACTACAGCGCCTATGCTTATACACGTGGGAGAAGATGGAGGAGAGAGCATCGCGCGCTTCCTGTCGAGACCCTTAAGGTGCCGGTCCAGAGAACTGGAAATCGCAAGTTCAAATCTCACCCGGGGAAGAAATTTTTCCTCTCCTTGTCACTTTTCGAAAGAAATCCTCCATTAAGAGACCATAGAAAAAAGTGGTCATGAAGGTCCATGTGCTTGATATTCAATTTAAGCCTTGGTGTTAAATATTGTGTTCGTTTTCATTTATATACATCTACTTCAGTATGAGGTCTTCGTTGGATTTTGAATTCTCGCGCGTAGCCGCCATCTTGTCGTTGCGACTCCGTGCTCTTCTGCTATTCATTCCAGTGCGCTCGTCACCTTCCGCGACTTGCGCCAGTTTCCGCTCGACCACCGACCGCACCACCTCGCTCTGTACAATGAGTTTGTTGAATATATTTTATCTATTTGTCAAAACTATGTGTCAAATCAAAGTTATTCAGTTCACCTGCTTCCATATCAAATACTTGGTGAATCCATCGGCACAGCCCGGTGATGAGCTCGAATTAACGATAGAGTCACATTCTTGATTGAAATTTCTATTGAGAGATAGATTCAGATAATCCAATTCGGATCGGCCATGGTTTTGAAACGGCCCCCTCCCCCTGCTCTGAAAAGCGACATAGAGACAAAGAGAAGACTTCCCCAAGCTTATAAATTCGCAATTACCCCGGTGGTCTAGTGGTTAAGGCTCCGGTCCGGAGGACTGGAGATCGCGTGTTCAAATTTCGCCTGGGGAAGAATTTCTTCCTCTCTTTGTCGCTTTTTGAAAAGAATCCTCCATCTGGAGACCATAGAAAAGAGTGGCACTATGAAGGTACATGTGCTTGATATTTAATTCAAGCCTTAGTGTATCCATCGGCACAGCCCGATCATGAGCTCGAATAAACGATAGAGTCACATTTCTTGATTGAAATTTCTATTGAGCGATAGATTCAAATAATCTAATCCAAATCGGCCATGGTTTCAGAACTGGCCTCTCCCCCCTTCTTTGGAAAGCGACATAGAGACAGAGAGGAGACTTCCCGAAGCGTGTGAATTCGCAATCGCCCTGGTGGTCTAGTGGTTAAGGTAGTACTAGCGGTACTCGAATTACCTATCAGAAAATTACGAAATTCGGCACAGTGGTAGATTAGTGTATCAAATAGACACAGTCAGGATTTTGAAACCTTTAGGAGTCTGGGAGAAAAGTTCTGGGCAATTTTGCAAAAGCCGATTCACACGGCGTCTTATGGGAAATGATCGATACACTCATTTCTAACAATAAGATTTTCTCGGGAGTGATCACACAGATGTAAAAGTGCATGAAAAATGCATAGCAACGAACAGATCGACGGTTAGGAGCCTACCAAAAAAGATCTGAGCCAATATGTCACTACTTTCGGCAGTTTCGGGGTTAGGTTGTCGTCTGCTGTGTGCATTACTATACCTGTATAGACGGGCGGAAACGAGTCAAGCGCGAGTCTCATCTGCACTTGGACTTATCAGTACCGCTAGTACTACCTTAAGACTTCGGTCCGTAGAACTGGAGATCGCAAGTTCAAATCTTACCTGGGGAAGAATTTCTCCCTCTCTTTGTCGTGTCTCAAGAAAAATCCTTCATCTGGAGACCATAGGAAGAAGTGGTACCAAGAAGGTCCATGTGCTTGATATTTCATCCAAGCCTTGGTGTACCGCCATGGTCTCTGAATGTGAGTAGGTCATAATCAATACCGTATGTTTATTGACAAGTCTTATATCCTGCCAGACTCATCATCCCGTTGTTGAAAAACTCTGCCAATTCTTTGATTCTGAACTCCCCTCATCCATGGTTGAGATAAACTATAGCAGTCTCATATAGCTGGAATTTGTTTTTTCTCAGTCTCTCTTCCATGTAACTATTCTCGTTTGTCCATAAGAAAGCATCACGCCGTTGAATAGCTAGCTCATGGAGAGCTCTGAATGCGTCAATCCCCCTGAAAAAGGCCTATCTGCTGGAATATTGACCCTGGTACTTAGGATGATTCTAGGGAGCGTTGGCAAGTTACGAGAGTGGTTAGTTACATGTTTTGATATGAAGAAACATGTCCCAGAGTTCCAGGAGGATTGGAAGGCCTGGCACCCTCCTTGTCAGTGAGCATGCTTGCCATCATATATGGTAAGTGTATATATATATATACAGTATGTGTCGGAATAGGTGTACATACCGCAACTGGGGTATAGATGGCATTTTGTAATTTCGTTGGGAAATATCAAAATTTTTTGTAATAGCTCTCATTTTTTGTAACTTTTAATTGAAAATGCCTTTCAAATCATTACATTTGTAATGCTTTGAAGGGGGTGCCAACTACGCACGCGTGTTGATTTACCCTTAATCATTACATAACAAACAAGCGTCTGCTGTGTAATGATTAGAGTGAGGGCCATCGAGGTTAAGCTACGATCCTTATCTTTTTTCTGTAAAGGATAATGAAATTATTACTGTTTTGCGGTAATGGTGGTGATGAGAGTGATTGCAAGTGTGCGAGTGTTGATTCTTCTGTGGGCGTGCGGGCATTGGTTTAGCTGCGGATTAGGCTGCGGAGCAAATGATGCAGATCATCAACATTGAATGCGATCATCGTGGTCCACATGTTGCAGACGGCCTCCCCTAGAAAAGAGCTTCTGCGTCCTGCTGTGATCTTTACGACAGACGCTCTGTTGCGACACAATTCTCAAAATTCATTCAGCACACGCGACTGATCACTCCCGTGGCGTTTTTGTGCGGGCATCCGCTCAGTCATACACAAGTCCTGTGCCGTTTTCAGAAGTGCAATACTCGCGTGTGCTAATAAGAATATCTCTCGCGTGCGCTAAGCTTATTACTCGATTTTAGCGTACGCTAAAGTCACCTTTCGCGTGCGCTACAATTCATGGTGTATACTTCCAGAGAATTAGCGTACGCGAAAATTAAACTCTGCATAGTAGCGCACGCGAAAGGCGACTTTAGCGTACGCTAAAATTGAGTAATAAGCTAAGCGCACGCGAGAGATATTATTATTAGCACACGTGAGTATTGCACTTCTGAAAACGGCACAGGACTTCTGTATGACTGAGTGGATGCCCGCACAAAAACGCCACGGGAGTGATCAGTCGCGTGTGCTGAATGAATTTTGAGAATTGTGTCGCAACAGAGCGTCTGTCGTAAAGATCACAGCAGGACGCAGAAGCTCTTTTTTAGGGGAGGCCGTCTACAACACGTGGACGACGATGATGGCATCCAATGTTGATGATCTGCATCATTTGCTCCGCAGCCTAATCCGCAGCTAAACCGATGCCCGCACGCCCACAAAAGAATCAACACTCGCGCACTTGCAATCACTCTCGTCACCACCATTACCGCAAAACAGTAATAATTTTATTATCCTTTACAGAAAAACGATAAGGATCGTAGCTTAACCTCGATGGCCCTCACTCTAATCATTCCACAGCAGACGCTCGTTTGTTATGTAATGATTAAGGGTAAAT
Organism: Eretmocerus hayati; assembly: GCA_029851415.1. Taxonomy (NCBI): domain Eukaryota; kingdom Metazoa; phylum Arthropoda; class Insecta; order Hymenoptera; family Aphelinidae; genus Eretmocerus; species Eretmocerus hayati. The sequence continues at coordinate 63,509,635 of CM056744.1, read as the reverse complement.
CAACACGCGTGCGAAGTTGGCACCCCCTTCAAAGCATTACAAATGTAATGATTTGAAAGGCATTTTCAATTAAAAGTTCCAAAAAATGAAAGCTATTACAAAAAATTTTGATATTTCGCAACGAAATTACAAAATCCCATCTATACCCCAGTTGCGGTATGTACACCTATTACGACACATATTGAATATATGTCCCTATACTATATAGTTTTTTTACATCTTCCGCCCCACACCGCCCCACGCCACCCCGTACTGTCGGATAACACTAAATCCGCCCCACGGCGCCCCATGCCGCCCCACATAACATATGCGTTTCCGCCCCACTCCGCCCATTTCCGCCCCACACCTCCCCTTTCCGCCCCACGCCGCCCCACACTGCCGTTCAAAATCCGCCCCACATCGCCATTCAGAATCCGCCCCACTCTTCGTTTTATTGTCCGCCCTATACTGCCGTCCAAATTACGCTTCAAGCTGCCTTCTGAAATCCGCCCCACATCAACGTATGGAATCCGCCCCACACTGCCTTAAAAAATCCGCCCCACTCTCCGTTTCATTGTCCGCCCCACACTGACATGGACATTCCACCCCACACTGTTGTTCAAAGTCCACCTCATTTTTGCTCCCTTCAAAGGGAAAGCTTTGTTTTCACCCTAACGAAAATTTGATCACATTTTTCTTTAAAACCAATATATCCTCCAACAAAATTCCTCTTATCTGAAAAAGCCTCAAACCATTCTCTTTCTCTCACCAAAATCTATCAATTGTAGGTAACACTTTTCCTCCTGATGGTCCCCCGAATCTGTCAGAGACTCATCTTTGCGCCCCTCTGTTCGTGTTTGTATGTGCGTGTGTGTGTAACCGTTGTTTCATACCGCACACTCTTCCTCTTTTACTGTTTACCTTATCATTTTTTGGCTCTCGACAAGTTGAGCACAATCCAATTTCTGATACCCCAGTAATTTGGCAGCTTTCCTCTCTCAATTAAATTTGATCCATGGCGTTTTTGAAGCGAAATTGCTCAAATTTTGACTCTTAATACATGAATATCTTTTCCTAACACAGTCCCACCGTGAGTTGAGTCACCTAAATTAGAATTTTTCCTGCATGATCTATTGATTGGTTGATACCGAATTTTCATTCAACCTCTACGGATTCCGAATTTCCCAAAAAATCAAAATTTCCACGAAAGACTTCTTTCTTTCATCATTCTCAAACCCACTGCATCGAAATTCCATCTCAACAAAACAACGGATATTGTTAAAAAAATCTCAATCTAGGAAGCCTAAATCTCTTTCAAAAGCTTTCTCAAAAGGATAACTCAAAAAATAGTGGAACATTTTTATTAATATCCTTTTTTCCCTTGTATCATTCCTCCACGACTCATTCATCCGAATCTCAATGACCTAAAGACCTACTCATGCACCATTCTGAATCAATTGGTTGATACCAAATTCTCTCAAAATCCGTGAAACATTATTCAAATGAAGTTCCGGGAAAAGATCATTCTTACCAAGATTTCCAGTAAAATCACCTTTGAACCAACTGTATCGAAATTTCCTCTCAACCAAATAGATATTATTATTGTTGGGGAAACCTATTTTCAGATGACCCAAATCTCTGTTAAATGCTCCCTCAGAGGAATAACTCAAAATATATGATATTTCCTCAATCGTTATGATACTCATCATATAACGCCGTGAGAAAGCATTCTGCTAATTACTCTTAGCAGCGTATTTCTCCTATCATTCCCCCCCCCCACACTGCCTACTCAAAACCGCGCCATACTTCCTTCTAGGATTCGCTCCACTCCCCATTTCAATGTCCACCACACATTCCTCCCTATTATCCGCCCACATTGCCTTCTGAAATCTGTCCTACACCGCTTTCTACAATCCGCTCCACCCCATTGAATTTTCACCCCTATTGATTCGTCACCCCGTGACAAGAAATTCCTGCAATTATTTCACTGAAATCCATTTTTCATTCCAAAAACTTTCCCTGGTAGGAAGTCAGCTTCAGCCATTTTTTCCATCTCGCCGGGATCGTTCGATTGTGAGTCTAATCTTTCCCTCCACTATTATCCCCTCCATGCTGAACATTGATCTTTGACCATTATTGTCTCTGCCTGTGTGTATGTTATCCAGCCTTTCTCCTCAACTCTTTGATCGATTTTCCTTGAATTCTCATGAGTGACAGATAACTACCCTGAAATGTGCTGAGTGGACTAACACCTAACTATATCACAGTTTTTCACATATCCATCTCCAACCATAGAATTGTTAACATTTTCCGAAATTCTATTGTTGCAATCATAGATACTTCCGTCCACATTCCTCATATCAAACTTCTTGTCACTCGAATACCGATTCTTCCGCCATTCTCATTCACTTTATCAATATTCACCTCCCATAGTGATTCATTCCAATCATTGGAATCATAAATTCTCCCCCTCGTTATATAGAACCACGTAATATTCCTCTCCCGTACATTTTCTCAGAATCATTCGAAGACCTAATGATTTTTGCTTGACGGATTGGTACAAAAAACCTACAGCATCAGGACGATACATCAATTATCATTCACACCATCCAACATCACAGAAAATAGCCATCATTCACTCATTAACGGATAAATGTATTAAACTTTCAGATCCTATTTTTCGACAAAAGAATTTGAGAATAATAAAAAGTGACCTTTCGACCAATGGCTATCCGGCTACCTTTATTAACAAATATATTCAAAAGCGCATCCAAACTTTGAATAATTTTGATGCAAATTCTTCGTCGTCAAAAGTTAACATGAGAAAAGCCTTGCTGAAATTACCAGAAATAGTTTTACCATTCAAAAAAGGGTTGACTCCCTCAATAAACAAAATCCTCAGAAAATCTCAAATTCTTCCGATTAATAGTATTCGTAATAGATTTGGTTATCTGATAAAATTAGGGAAGGATGTGTTACCCTATTCCGATAAATGCAATATTGTTCATAAAATAGATTGTAAAGACTGTCCCAGTACATATATAGGAACTAGCAGAAGAAAACTGAAATTGAGAATGAGAGAATATGCATCGGATGTAAAAAATGATTCGGAAAGATCGGCTTTAGCAAAACATGTGAGAGATACACACCATGAGATAGATTTTGACAAGGTTCAAGTTCTAGACACGGAGAACAGATACAAATCTAGATTTTCCTCTGAAATGCTAAATATATACTTCCACTCCCACACTTTGAATAGGGTTCAAGACATAGATAAATCAAAAAACATATACAAATTTTCGATAGATAGATTCAAAGAAATTGATCAAAACAATTAAAATCTGTAGAATCATTGCTGTTTTTTTTCATCTGATATTTCTAGCACATGAAAAATTGGTGGTAAGAGACATGCCTACCCTTCCGACCGATCTCCTAAATTAGAAATCTAGTTCTTTCAATCCTCACAGTTGCTCTGTTTTCACTCTTTCTCTCTTTCTCTGTTTCTAAATTGTCAGTCAATATCGGATGACGATAGTCGATCTACCATGACGATCGAGAAAATAACATGAATCTACCGTCATCCTACAGGATCAAAGCTTTTCATTCCAAACAATTACGTAAGGATGAATTACATATATACTGGTACAGTTTGAATTCAATGAAGAATAAGTGTCATCGTATGAATTTTTCTCCATGGATTTGGATAGTCACATAGTATAAATAAGAAATGTTAAGATATATTGACTCAAGAAGTATTACATATGTGTTCAAAGTAATTTTTATGAAGATCTATGAAGGTAAACAAATTTTTAATCTACATTGTACGATTGTTGATAACGCTGTAAACTGTTGATAATTTTTTAAAATAATTTTGTAGCTTGAGAAGGGCTTTATAAATGCAGCCGAAACGTTGCACTTGACGTGTTGAATAAACGATAGCAGGATAAACCGATAGATTCAGTTATTCGAAATCGACTTCGATCACCTGCGATAAAATCACATCTCTATATATTCCGTACATTTTCACGAAACTATTCATCAATCAACCAGTCTATCATGCCAATATCAACATTCCATTACCCTACTCTGAATTTTCCCAGGAACTCATTCTAGGACGAATTTCCCAAAAATTGAATCAAATTTTGGGGACTTCTGACATTTTTGTTTTCAAAGACGCATATGTCGAAAACTTTATAATAGAATCATCTTTGAACCCTCCCAGCACACCTCGACGTGATGATCGATCACTCATGAACATTTCAGAGAGATCGATCGGAGGATTGACTAGAACTCGTGAACCAAAGGAAGAACAACGTACATGTCAAAACATTGAATTCCTCTGCGAATCATATGTTCCGTAACCACAGGATACCTACAAAAAAATTTAACCCAGAATTGAAAGATCTCGACGTCGAGAACGAAATGGTCGGAACCTCTCTCTTTATATTCTGAGGATAAAAAATTCTTCTGAGAATGAAATTTCCAGATTATACTCTCATATATTCCTTTGCCAGTCATCATTCTTCTTGAACATTGACTATCTTCGAGTAGAAGGTGTCATCTACGGTCTGAAGATTTCCTTGAGAGGAACAATATGGTGAAAACCAAATTGCTCTCTCTCTGAGAATTTTGACGGTGAAAAATTCATCTGACGAGATATTCCTCTCAATATTCTCGTACATATTCTATACCCACACTCAAAAAAGAACTTACAGACTTGTATACACACCAACGATCTCCTACTACAATTACCAGCTGAAATGCAATTCTATTCTGTTACCTATGAGCATTGACAGAGGAGTTCTACTTTTCCCTTTCTCAGATAGGAAGAGTTGTACTCGTGACGAGACATTTTTCTCGGATCTTCTAATTCAAATTAAATGTATATCATAAAAATCGTCGTCCACACAGAGTCGATATCCATCATCCTGTTCTCCTTGCCAATATCTCTTGATTGTAGGTCACCTTCCTTCCTTCAAGATTATTCCCAGCCCACTAGAAATCCATCTCTCGCGGTCTTTGTCCTTGTTTGTGTGTATATTGTTCTCTGCCATCCATAAGTTCTCCCCAACCCTTCAATTGATCTTTATAGAATTCATCTGTTGGGTAGATGACCACCCGATGATGTTCTGAAATGGGATTCGCAGTTCAATCCTGTAGATAACTTCCGATATTTGAGTTTTGTGATGTGGAAAAGTCAATATCTTCGAGAACCTCACAATTTTATTCACAAATATTTTCATCCACAATTTTCTTACCAAAGTTTGCATCACCATAACTAACATCATTCGGTGATTCTCCGTGACCTGATTCATATGGATGATCCATATTCATCCATTCCCGTGGTTTGAAACATACATTCTACATCAATCAACGGAAAATCGCGTGCCAATCATGTTTTATTCATCAATACGCAATTCCGTATCAACCAATTGATCGATTCTGTCGAGGATAAATATTACATCACGTTACTCTGGATTCCTCTAGGAACTATCTTTAGAACATATTCTTCGGGAATTGTAAACTTTTCTCCAAAATGGCATATTCTTTCATTTCGGACGCATCATTCAGAAAAAAATTGATCGATGAAGCTGTAAATTCCTTCAGGATGTTCTTGGGTGATCATCTACAACACACATGGTTTTCAGAAGAATCGACTGAAGGGCTGAGGAGAACGCGTGAACGCAGGAAAACACATACATCAAATTATCGACTACTTTCATAAATAACCAACCACCTACATGAATAATCATGAAAGATGATCATCTTTTTTACCTCCAATTATAATTGAGCGAAAAATTTTGTCTACAATCGAAAGCCCCCACGGCGAGGAAGAAAATCGTGGAACCTGTATCTGTGTTAGTGTAGATTTTCAGAATGGAGAATCGACGTCGCTATTGAGACGTGTGTCGATTGTCGGTGTGTCTTTTCTGTTCAACGCATTCACATCAACCCCTTAACCGATCTCTTCGGAATTGATATGGACAGTAGAATGCCTTCTAGGGATGCGCTGGAAGCATTCACAGTTATGGGTTTTATAGTTGGTTCATTCAATTTTATTAAGAATAGATTCCATTAAAAACGACACTTGGAAAATAGTGATGTCTCGGATCGGTTTCTCATAGTTTTGATTCGATTCTATAAACCAGAATATGAAGTTTTCACCGACTGCGAGGTCCCGAAACAATTTCGGAGTCGCCTGCGCAGCTGTTTCTGTTTCGCTTTTCGATTCCACTACAGCATCAAAATTATGATCTCTATTTACGAAATTGAATATATTTCAAGTTTGGCTCAAGTTAATGCAACACGGTTCACGCCATTCGGAAGATCTTGAAAAAACCTATCAAAAATGATCTTGAAAATTTTTGTTCAGCCTTTTCAGGCCCTGATCAGGCAAGCCCCGGAAAAATCAGGCTAACCTGATTATCTCGAAAAGCTATTTTTTTAATTTTTCAAGATTTCTCATGCAAAGTTGCACGATCTCTGCGATGGAACTAGTCTGAAGTTGTTTTTTTCACGATTTCATGCGTTTTCTGGTCAATTTTCCGATTTTTCATCCTCCGACCTATAAGAAAACAGAGATTTCTTCGCATGCACGTAGTTCACCGGATTCCAAAGTAGTTTCAATCGAAAGCTGAGGGAAGGAAGATGCACACTTTGTATGGGAAAATGGCCCATGAGCGGTAACCTCTAATTCTTTTTGCATCGTGTAGAGCGGGCCGCTGGCAATAACGAGGGCTTGTTTTGGGAGAGTTCACTACTGGGGAACTTTTTAAAAGCAGGAAAATGCTTAGGGGGGAGTTTTCCGCAGAACGGACCTAGCTGATGCAAAAACGTCGAAACTGAACAAATGCACGATCCAATCATAACGAATGAGGGCTCGATCGATTTGTCTTGATGAGGAGCTTCGTGTGCAGATGGATTGATACCAGCGCGATGAGAGTCATGGACGTGGAGAGTGTTTGTATCGACTTTGGAAAAAAACAACCCCTAAGATTCCACACCTATTCATCGGTAGAACTCAGACTTGCACGATGGGATCTGGATTTTCTTAGTTGCATTTTGTAGATATGATCCGGCCACGAGGTTAAGACCTACTCGGAGACCAGCGCTGGTCTTCGAGGGGGACAGATGGCCGGAAAACCATTCCCAGTAGTAATATACGAGTTTAGTCAGACACAGATGAACCAAGGGATGATAGGTGGGATCCTGAGAGTTTGCACGACGCGATTGCGACGGGGGCGTGCTCATTTTGTAGCTCGACAACAGTAGCAAGTATATATATCCTGGGGATATCAGCGCTGAGTTGCCAACGAGAGGTGGATCTCGGAATGTAAGTGACCTTGCAAAACCACCCCTATTGATATTTCGACATTTTCCCAGATATACAACGAATGCACGATCGGATCTGAGATTTTATGGGACCAGTTTGTAGATATCGATGAGGCGAAGCCTATGGACCAGGCGGGATATCAGCGCAGGAAGCAGATTCAGCGGGAGGAGGGAAATATGGCTCCCAGTAGTAAAAGACGAGATGGGTCAGACATACGACCTGGGGAGCGTATTTAAGATTACGAGAGTTTGCACGATGCGATTGAGACGGGCGAGGGGTCATTTTGAAACTCGGTAACTGTAGCAAGTGTGGGTATTTTCGGAATAGCAGCGCTGAGTTGCCAACGAGAGGTGCATCTCGGAATGTGAGTGACCTTCAAAAACCACCCCTACTGATATTCCGATATTTTCCCAGATATACAACGAATGCACGATTGAATTTCGGATTCTATGGGACCAGTTCGTGAATATCGATGAGGCGGAGCCTATGGACCAGGCGGGATATCAGCGCAGGAAGGAGATCCGGCGGGAGGGGGAAAATATGGCGCCCAGTAGTAACAGACGAGATGGGTCAGACATACGACCTGGGGAGAGTATTTGAGATGACGAGAGTTTGCACGATGCGATTGAGATGGGCAAGAGCTCACTTTGAAGCTCGACAGCTGTAGCGAGTGTGGGTATTCTCGGAATATCAGCGCTGAGTTGCCAACGAGAGCTGCATCTCGCAATGTGAGTGACCTGAAAAACCACCCCTACGAATATTCCGATATTTTCCCAGATATACAACGAATGCACGATCGGATCTGAGATTTTATGGGACCAGTTTGTAGATATCGATGAGGCGAAGCCTATGGACCAGGCGGGATATCAGCGCAGGAAGCAGATTCAGCGGGAGGAGGGAAATATGGCTCCCAGTAGTAAAAGACGAGATGGGTCAGACATACGACCTGGGGAGCGTATTTAAGATTACGAGAGTTTGCACGATGCGATTGAGACGGGCGAGGGGTCATTTTGAAACTCGGTAACTGTAGCAAGTGTGGGTATTTTCGGAATAGCAGCGCTGAGTTGCCAACGAGAGGTGCATCTCGGAATGTGAGTGACCTTCAAAAACCACCCCTACTGATATTCCGATATTTTCCCAGATATACAACGAATGCACGATTGGATTTCGGATTCTATGGGACCAGTTCGTGAATATCGATGAGGCGGAGCCTATGGACCAGGCGGGATATCAGCGCAGGAAGGAGATCCGGCGGGAGGGGGAAAATATGGCGCCCAGTAGTGACAGACGAGATGGGTCAGACATCCGACCTGGGGAGAGTATTTGAGATGACGAGAGTTTGCACGATGCAATCAAGATGGGCAAGAGCTCACTTTGAAGTTCGACAGCTGTAGCAAGTGTGGGCATTCTCGGAATATCATCACTGAGTTGCCAACGAGAGCTGCATCTCGCAATGTGAGTGACCTTGAAAAACCACCCCTATTGATAATCCGACATTTTCCCAGATATGAAAAGAAATCACGATTGGATTTCGGATTTCATGGGACCAGTTTGTAGAGATCGATGAGGCGCAGCCTATGGACCAGGCGGGATATCAGCGCAGGAAGCAGATTCAGCGGGAGGAGGGAAATACGCCTCCCAGTAGTCACAGACGAGATGGGTCAGACATACGAACTGGGGAGAGTATTTGAAATTACGAGAGTTTGCACGATGCGATCGAGATGGGCAAGAGCTCACATTGAAGCTCGACAAATGTAGCAAGTGTGGGTATTCTCGGAAAATCAGCGCTGAGTCACCGAGGTGATGTATCTCTCAGGATGTATGTGATAGCGGAACAACCCCTATTCAGATTCCGACATTTTCCTCGTGTTAAACGAATGCATGATCGTATCCGGGATATCAGCGGGGGCAGAGATCCGACCGGTGAAAGGAAACATGGCTTCCAGTAATAGCAGACGACTTGAGTCAGTTATATGGACCTGGGGAGAGTATCTGAGATTACAAGGAATCGCACGATGCGATTACGACGGGGGCATGCTCATTGTGTATTTTCATAACAGTAGAGAGTGTGAGTATTCTCACAATATCAGCGCTGAGTTGCCAACGGTAGGTTTTGTTCGGTATGTGAGTGACCTCGAAATACTACCCTCATCGGCTTCTCGCCGTTCTCTCTTGTATTGAACGGATGCACGATCGGATCTCGGATGATTTTGGACCACTCTGTAGATTTTGATGAGGCCGAGCGTGGGGAGCCACCAAGATATCAGCGCGGGGCGAAGTTTCGGCTAGAGATGGAAGATATGTCCGTTATTGATAGCAGATGAGATTGGTCAGATATACGAACTGGGAATAGTGATTGGTATTCCAGGAGTTTGCATCATGCGATTCCGACGGATGAAAGCTCATCCTGTAGCTGAACAACTGTAGCAAATATGCATATGCTCGGAATTGCGGCTCTGAGTCACCAGAGTGATGTTTGTCTTGGAAAATATGTGCTCAAGAAACTACTTCTACTCAGATTTCGACATTTCTTTTCTCATTCAACGAATGCACGATCGGATCTCGGATTCCATGGGACCAGTTCGTAGATTCCGATGGAGTGGGGTTTTTCCTGCAACTATCGGATCTCCGCCCCGCGCTAATAATCGGATGGTTCCATTGACTCCGCCTCATCGATATCTACGAACTCGTCCCATGGAATCCGAGATCCGATCGTGGATTCGTTGAATATTTGGGGAAATATCGGAATATTAGTAGGGGTGGTTTTTCAAGGTCACTCACATTCCGAGATGCACCTCTCGTTGGCAACTCAGCGCTGATATCCCGAAAATATCCACACTTGCTACAGTTGTCGAGCTTCGGAATAACGTCTCGCCCGTCTCAATCGCATCGTACAAACTCTCGTAATCTGGAATACGCGGCCCAGGTCGTATGTCTGACCCATCTCGTCGGTTACTACTGGGAGCCATATATTCCTCCTCCCGCTGAATCTGCCTCCTGCGCTGATATTCCGCCTGGTCCATAGGCTCCACCTCATGGATATCTATGAACTGGCCCCATGAAGTCCGAGATACGATCGTGCATTCGTTCAATACGAGGGAAATGTCGAAATCTGGAAAGGGGTGGTACCGCTATCACATACATCCTGAGAGATACATCACCTCGGTGACACAGCACTGATATTCCGAGAATACCCACACTTGCTACAGTTACCGAGCCTCAGAATGACCCCTCGCCTGTCTCAATTGCATCGTGCAAACTTTCGTAATCTCAAATACTCTCCCCAGGTCGGATGTCTGACCCATCTTGTATGTTACTACTGGGGGGCGTTTTACTCTCCTCCCGCCAAATCTGCTCTCTGCGCTGATATCCCGCCTGGTCTATAGACTGCGCCACATCGATCTCGACAAACTGGTCCCATAAAATCCGGAATCCAATCGTGCATTCGTTGGATATCTGGGAAAATGTCGGATTATTAGTAGGGGTGGATTTTCAAGGTCATTCACATTGCGAGATGCAGCTCTCGTTGGCAACTCAGCGCTGATATTCCGAGAATACCCACACTTGCTACAGTTGTCGAGCTTCAAAACGAGCTCTTGCCCGTCTCAATCGCATCGTGCAAACTTTCGTAATCTGGAAAACGCGCCCCAGGTCGTATGTGTGACCCATCTCGTCTCTTACTACTGAGAACCAAATTCCCCCCCACCCCCCACTAGCCGGACCTCCTGCCTGCGCTCATATCCCGCCTGGTCTATAGGCTCCGCCTCATCGATATCTACAAACTAGGTCCATGGAATCCGAGATCCAATCGTGCATTTGTTGTATATCTGGGGAAGTATCGGAATATACGGAGGGAAGGTTCTCCAAGGTCACTCACATTCCGAGATACACCTTTCGTTGGCAACTCAGCGCTGATATTCCGAGAATACCCACACTTGTTACTGTTGTCGAGCCTCGAAGTGAGCTCTTGCCCGTCTCAATCGCATCGTGCAAACTCTCGTAATCTGGAATACGAGCCCCAGGTCGTATGTCTGACCCATCTCGTCTCTTACTACTGAGAACCAAATTCCCCACGCCCCTAGCCGGACCTCCTGCCTGCGCTCATATCCTGCCTGATCTATAGGCTCCGCCTCATCGATATCTGCAAACTCGTCCCATAAAATGCGGGATCCGATCGTGCATTCGTTGTATATCTGGGAAAATATCGGAAAATTAGTAGGGGTGGTTTTTGGAAGTCACTCACATTCCGAGATGCACCTCTCGTTGGCAACTCAGCGCTGATATTCCGGAAATACCCAATTTGCTACAGTTGTCGAGCTTCAAAATGACCTCTCGCCCGTCTCAATCGCATCGTACAAACTCTCGTAATCTAAAATACGCTCCCCAGGTCGTATGTCTGACCCATCTTGTCTGATACTACTGAGAACCATATTTTCCCCCTCTCGACGAATCTCCTGCTTGCGCTGATATCTCGCCTGGTCCATAGGCTCCGCCTCATCAATATCTACAAACTCGTCCCATGCAAACCGGGATCTGATCGTGCATTCGTTGTATATTTGGGAAAATATCGGGATATCAGTAGGGGTGGTTTTTGAAGGTCACTCACATTCCGAGATGCACCTCTCGTTGGCAACTCAGCGCTGCTATTCCGAAAATACCCACAATCGCTACAGTTGTCGAGCTCCGGAATGACCTCTCGCCCGTCTCAATCGCATCGTACAAACTCTCGTAATCTGAAATACGCTCCCCAGGTCGTATGTCTGACCCATCTCATCTCTTACTACTGAGAACCATATTTCCCCCTTCTCGCCGGATCTCCTGCCTGCGCTCATATCCCGCCTGGTCTATAGGCTCCGCCTCATCAATATCTACAAACTCGTCCCATGGAATCCGAGATCTGATCGTGCATTCATTGTATATCTGGAAAAATAACGGAATATCAGTAGGGGTGTTTTCACAAGGTCACTCATCTTCCGAGATGCAGCTCTCGTTCGCAACTCAGTGCTGATATTCCAAGAATGCCCACATATGCTACAGTTGTCGAGCTCCAAAATGACCTCTCGCCCGTCTCAATCGCATCGTGCAATCTTTCGTAATCTGAGATACGCTCCCCAGGTCTTATGTCTGTCCCATCTCGTCAGTTACTTCTGGGAGCCGTATACCCCTCCCCCCGCTGAATCTGCTTCCTGCGCTGATATCTCGCCTGGTCCATAGGCCGGGGCCTCATGGATATCTATAAACTTGCCCCATGACGTCCGAGATACGATCGTGCATTCGTTCAATACGAGGGAAATGTCGAAATCTGGATCGGGGTGGTTCCGCTATCACATACATCTTGAGAGATATATCACCTCGGTGACACAGCACTGATAGTCCGAGAATACCCACACTTGCTACAGTTACCGAGCCTCAGAATGATCCCTCGCCTGTCTCAATCGCATCGTGCAAACTCTCGTAATCTGGAATACGCGCCCCAGGTCGTATGTCTGACCCATCTCGTCTCTTACTACTGAGAACTGAATTCCCCCCCCCCCTAGAAGAACTCCTGCCTGCGCTCATATCCTGCCTGGTCTATAGGCTTCGCCTCATCGATATCTCCAAACTCGTCCCATAAAATGCGGGATCTGATCGTGCATTCGTTGTATATCTGGGAAAATATCGGAAAATTAGTAGGGGTGGTTTTTGGAGGTCACTCACATTCCGAGATGCACCTCTCGTTGGCAACTCAGCGCTCATATTCCGAGAATACCCACTTTTGCTACAATTGTGGAGCTTGAAAATGACCTCTCGCCCGTCTCAATCGCATCGTGCAAACTCTCGTAATCTCGAATACTCTCCCTAGGTCGGATGTCTGACCCATCTCGTATGTTACTACTGGGAGGCGTATTTCTCTCCTCCCGCTAAATCTGCTCCCTGCGCTGATATCCCGCCTGGTCCATAGGCTGCGCCCCATCGATCTCTACATCTCATCGGATTATTAGTAGGGATGGATTTTCAAGGTCACTCACATTGCGAGATGCAGCTCTCGTTGGCAACTCAGCGCTCATATTCCGAGAATACCCACACTTGCTACAATTGTCGAGCTTCAAAATGCCCTCTCGCCCGTCTCAATCGCATCTTGCAATCTCTCGTAAGCTGAGATACGCTCCCCAGGTCGTATGTCTGACCCATCTCGTCGGTCACTACTGGGAGCCGTATATTCCCCCTCCCGCTGAATCTGCTCCCTGCGCTGATATTCCGCCTGGTCCATAGGCTCCGCCTCATGGATATCTATAAACTGGCCCCATGAAGTACGAGATACGATCGTGCATTCGTTCAATACGAGGGAAATGTCGAAATCTGGATAGGGGTTGTTCCGCTATCACATACATCCTGAGAGATACATCACCTCGGTGACTCAGCGCTGATATTCCGAGAATACCCACACTTGCTACAGTTATCGACCTTCAAAATGACTTCTCGCCCGTCTCAATCGCATCGTGCAAACTCTCGTAATCTCAAATACGCTCCCCAGGTCGTATGTCTGACCCATCTCGTCGGTCACTACTGGGAGCCGTATATTCCCCCTCCCGCTGAATCTGCTCCCTGCGCTGATATTCCGCCTGGTCCATAGGCTCCGCCTCATGGATATCTATAAACTGGCCCCATGAAGTACGAGATACGATCGTGCATTCGTTCAATACGAGGGAAATGTCGAAATCTGGATAGGGGTTGTTCCGCTATCACATACATCCTGAGAGATACATCACCTCGGTGACTCAGCGCTGATATTCCGAGAATACCCACACTTGCTACAGTTATCGACCTTCAAAATGACTTCTCGCCCGTCTCAATCGCATCGTGCAAACTCTCGTAATCTCAAATACGCTCCCCAGGTCGTATGTCTGACCCATCTCGTCTGTTACTACTGGGAGCCATATTTCCCTCCTCCCGCTGACTCTGCTTCCTTCGCTGATATCCCGCCTGGTCCATAGGCCGCCTCATCGATATCTACAAACTGGTCCCATAAAATCCGAGATCCGATCGTGCATTCGTTGTATATCTGGGAAAAAGTTTAAATATCAATAGGGGTGGTTTTGCAAGGTTACTTACATTCCGAGATCCACCTCTCGTTGGCAACTCAGCGCTGATATCCCCAGGATATATATACTTGCTACTGTTGTGGAGCTACAAAATGAGCACGCCCCCGTCGCAATCGCGTCGTGCAAACTCTCGGGATCCCACCTATCATCCCTCGGTTCATCTGTGTCTGACTAAATTTGTATATTACTACTGGGAATGGTTTTCCGGCCATCTGTCCCCCTCCAAGACCAGCGCTAGTCTCCAAGTAGGTCATAACCTCGTGGCCGGATCATATCTACAAAATGCAACCAAGAAAATCCAGATCCAATCGTGCAAGTCTGAGTTCTACCGATGAATAGGTCTGGAATCTTAGGGGTTCTTTCTTCCCAAAGTCGATACAAACACTCTCAATGTCCATGACTTCCCTTGCGCTGGTATCAATCCATCTGGACACGAATTTCCTCATCAAGACGAATCGATCGAGCCCTCATTCGTTATGATTGGGTCACGCCTTTGTTCTGTTTCGACGTTTTTGCATCAGCTAGGTCGGTTCTGCGAAAAAAGTTACCCCCTAAGCATTTCCCTGGTTTTAAAAAGTTCCCCAGTAGTGACACCTCCCAAAACAAGCCCTCGTTTTTGCCAGCGGCCCGCTCTACACGATGCAAAAAGAATTAGAGGTTACCGCTCATGGGCCGTTTTCCCATACAAAGTGTGCATCCTCCTTTCCTTCACAATGACCCCTTGCAAAAGTCAATTACATGTCTCCAGTCAGTTTCTACGGCACCTTCATCACAAAAGAAGGATGACCAGAGCGAGATAACCTTATCTATCGTGAACCAGAGCCTTGAGACCTTCTCTTGCCTTCATGCTGTCAGTGGTGTTAATAATCTTGATGTCTAAAGAATCGTGTAGCTTTAGTTCCAGTCAATCAAATGGAGTTTTGCAACAAGTGATCCTGAAGGAAATTTTCTCAGCTTTCGATTGGGACTACTTTGAAATCCGGTCAACCACGCGCATGCGCAGAGTTCTCTGTTTTCTGATTGGTCGGAGAATGAGAAATTGGAAAATTGACCCAAAAACGCACAAAACCGTGAAAAAACAAATTTGGACCAATTCCATCGCAAAGATCGTGCAATTTTGCATGAGAAATCATATTTTTGGAAAATTAAAAAAAAAATGCTCTCTGAGATAATCAGGTTAGCCTGATTCTTTCGGATTTTACCTGATCAGGGCCTGAAAAGGCTAGAAAAATTTTCAAGGTCTTTTTTGATAGGTCTTTTCCGAGATCTTTCGAATGGCGTAAACCGCGTTGCATTATCTTGAGCCAAACTCGAGATATATTCAATTTTGTAAAAAAAGATCATGATTTTGATGCTGTAGTGGGATCGAAAAGCGAAACAGAAATAGCTCCGCAGGCGGAGCCGAAATTTTTTTGGGACCTCCCAGTGGGTGGAAACTTCATATTTTGGACTACAGAATCGAATCAAAACCACGGAAAATCGATCCGAGACATCACTATTTTTCATGTGTCGTTTTCAAATGGAATCCATCTAAGATAAAATTGAATGTAAATGGGGGGTTGGCGAGCGGAGCGAGCAGGGGGGTTTGCCCCCCCCCCCAGTGTGTATATATATATATTAAAATCTGGGACGAAAAAGAATATATTTTCCCAAATACTGGGATTTTTCCAAAAACGTGTAAAAATGGAAATTTTGGGTTGAAAGTATTTTTTTATTCAAACACTAAACCATCCCTCGTGGGAGATAACCGCCGAGGAGATAACAGACGTGTGCTTAGACTTCGTTTTGCGTTCAAAACACTAACCATCCCTCGTGGGAGATAACCGCCGAGGAGATAACAGACGTGTGCTTAGACTTCGTTTTGCGTTCAAAACACTAACCATCCCTCGTGGGAGATAACCGCCGAGGAGATAACAGAACTTTGCTTAGAAAGTGGTTTTTTTCAAAATATCACGAAATTTTCACGCGTCCCAGAAAATAGCAAAATATATTATTCGCCGCGTCCCAGAATATATGAATCTAGAAGGAGGCCTTCCGGGACGTCCTAGAATTTAGAACGCGTCCCGGAATTTGGCAAAATATCGCTGAAATGACGTCATCGCGTCCCGGAATCTCTAGTTAAAGAAGTGTATATATATATATATATATATATATATATATATATATGAGAAACGACGCGACGCTTACTAATATTTTCTATATATAATAGCTATAGCGACCCGGTACACTTCAAATATACCTATAGCGACCCACACTCCAAGTAAGCCTGTTAACACTTGACTTCTCACCTTCCTCGCTGGCCCCGGGGTAAGGTGTTGGACTTCAGATCGGACGTTGCGACCGACCGTGAGTTCGCGCCCGGGTCTCGGCTGGACTTCCTGACCCCGATGGATTTTTTGTTTCCTTCCGGTCCACCTTCATAAATGAACCTTTTGTCCATACAACTGGCTTTTTCAGTTGCGATCTGGACACAAATTTAGACAAAACTAGATCGAGCCGAGTTGGTTGAGCCGAGTCGGCGATCTGAGACAGCTGAGCCGAGTCGTTTGTGACGAGTCGGTTCCTTCAGGCAGGGTTGTCGCAGTGCGCGATGTTCGAAGAACCCCGACTCTTACATCTTGCATATGCAACCCATATGCTGAGCACGAACCTCATCCGAATGATACTTAAAATGTATAGATGCTGTGAAATTCTTCCATTTTCGATCTGCAGATGCATTTTGGAGATCCTCTCCACACGCTTCTAGAATTCCATGTATTGCAGATGCTTATTTTGAGCTCCTTACTTTCTTCGGCCTTGATGTTGAGCATGGAGCCCGTGATTGAGTTGAGTAGGAACGAGTTCATGAGAAGGGCTGATGAATAATAACACCGGATGTTCATTCGCACACGCAAGCACACCTCGCCACATATGTATTTACACCATTCTTTACAATCCAAATGAGATGATTGAGATATAAATCACATTCTCATTTGAATTTTCCATGATTTAAGATTTTTTCATGATTTCGAACTGTTTAGAATCAAACTTTCCGCTATATTACAGAAACATCGCTGGATAAATTCAAAAACTTGGAGAACCATCACTCATTCATTGAGAAAAACATAATTGAGATGGAATAATATAGCATAGACCAATTCCATGTAAGATCAGACAGTTGAAAATTGCTCAAGTTCCAAATTTCTTCCAGGATGAAATATATGTTTCTTAGGACAAATTAACGAGACACGTATTTTTGCGTTCTGCCCTATCATGCTCCTACTTCAAGTAATCGAATTTTTTTCATTCAATGGGCATTTCGTGAAATTAGCAGCTTTTGATCAATACAGATGCAATTCTCCATGTGTAATGGCCTTCGTGGGGATAAGACTTGTTCAGGGGGATCAAGTTAGTTGTATTGCACCAGAAAATCTTGGTACAGAAACACAATTGGTGAGCAGGATCCACAAAAATTGGTTTTGGCCGGAATCGGAAAGTTGAATAGCTCAAAATAATCATCGTCAGTCATGAGGGTGAATTCTCTGTAAACTCGTTGAAACACGAAAAACAGAATTTCCTGGTCCGGTTTGCGCGACGTGGCGCAGAGTGGCGCTAAAGATCATTTTCTGGATTTTATCGTTAGAACTTGTTTTTTGAGATTGTGAATGTAATACTATGATGCTTCGATGCCATCGAATTTAAGTTTGACTGATCTATGATACCAGATTTGTGTTATTATTCGACACAAGTATGGCGTGGAGTATATCCTGTCTTTCAGATGAAATGAGTGCAATGAGGAACGAGGAAATCAGTCTTCAACAGCCATTGGCGTAGATGAAAGAGTCCAAGTATCGACGGAGCACACCACGGACTCATTACGAACCTAATCTGTTTGGACGATCATGAAAAGAAAGTTTCAACGATTGAATTCAGAAAATGGTCTTTAGCGCCACTCTGCGCCACGTCACGCAAACCGGACCAAGTACATTTTGTTCCTCGTGTTTCAACGAGTTCACAGAAAATTTCCCATCAAAATTGTGGATGATTATTTTGAGTTAATCAACTTTCCTCGATTCCGGCCAGAATCAATTTTTGTGGATCCCGCTCACTAATTGTGTTCCTGTACCGTGATTTCCTGGTGCAATATAACTTACTTGACCCCCCTGAATGAATTTCATCTCCGAGAAGGCCATTACACACGGAGAATTGCATCTGTATCGATCAAAAGTTGCTAATTTCACGAAACGCCCATTGAACTAGAAAAATTCGATAACTTCCAGGCAGAGCATGATAGGGTATAACGCAATGATACGTCTCTCGTTAGTGTGTCCTGAAAAACATATATTTCTCCCTGGAAGAGAGTTGAGACTTGAGCAATTTTTGACTGTCTGATCTTACATGGAATTGGCCCATACAAATACATTTTCCTCTCCGAATTCTTATGATTTAGGAGTTTTTATGATTTCCTATTTTTTGGACCCCCTGCCTGGAGAAACTGATTCGTTTCAGACCATTCAGCTGAGCCGGATCGGCTCAGCTGTCTCAGATCACCGATTCGGCTCACCCGACTCGGCTCCATCTAGTTTTCTCAAAATTTGTGTCTAGATCGCAACTTTAAGAAACCAGTTTTATGGATGAAAAGTTTATCATTAAGGGTTGACCAAAAAAACAACAAAAAATTCATCGAGGCGAGTTTGTCAGGCCAAAACTGAGGCATGAACCCTCGGCTGCCGGATCCGCCCAGTTCTGTAGTCCAACACCTGTCCTCGGAGCCAGCGAGGGAGGTTGAGAGCTCAGTCGTAACAGGCATTCTGAAAGTGTGAGTCACTATAGTTATACTTCAAATGCAGCGGGTCGCTATAGCTATTATTATATTCAGTAAGCGTTTCGTTGCTCATATATACTATGCATGATAGCACAAGCATGCTCGTTGAGTGTATGAGTGTATACATGAACAACGAAACGCTTACTATATATAATAATAGCTATAGGGACCCGCTACATTTTAAGTATAGCTATAGCGGCTCACACTTTACGTAAGGCTGTTGACTGGCCACTCAACCTATCTCGCTGGCCCCGAGGAAAGGTGTTGGACTTTAGATCTGAGCAGATCTGGTGGCCGAAGGCTCGTGCCTCGGTCTCGGCCTGACAAACTCAACCCGGTGTTTTCTCTGTTATTTTTTGGCCGACCCTCATTAATAGACCTTTTATCCATACAACTCCTTTTTAGTTGCGATCTAGACTCAAATGTTGAGAAAACTAGATGAAGCCGAGTCAGGTGAGCCGAGTCGGCGGTCTGAGATAAGTCGGTTCCTTTGGGCAGGGTCAAATTACTCGCTATATTACAAACACACTGGGGTATGGATTGAAAGGCTTCGGAAAGATAGATTAGTTCGTTCAAGAAGTATGATTAGGATTATTACAAGCTTCGATCAAATATACTAAAGTAATTCTCTTATGCTCATTCATATTTCATGCACACAACATCCACATTTCTCATCTGGGCTGCTCACTCCAATCCTCCTTCTCGATCATTTTTTCCGCCTCACAAGACCATGACCTCTTCCACCTTCCAACTGGTTCAATACTCAAGCCCAGACGAGCATATAATTTCTCACGCTCCCTCATGAATCTGATGGGGATTCGAACATGAAAATCTCATCCACAGTAATGATATTTTGATTTTGTGAACTACTTACTCGCTCTGGAAAGGTACATTGCCTTATTATTAGAAGACTATCTATTCAAAGCTCTTCCTCGCTGTCATCATCGTCATGATCACTCAGCAGTGATGACCCCCCCCCCCCGATCTGTTCGTACCAGGAGCACTGCCACAACTTCTTCATTTTGTTGAATATCAGTTTCTGTTTCGAGGGTGCCTCAAGTCTGATTCGCCACGTCCATGAACATCACATCCGTTTCTTTCTCATCCTTTTCTCTGAGAAAGGTTTAGCGCCTCCTCATATTTTTCCGCATCCTCAGCAGCTCCATCCAGATCATTTGGGCTCCCTTCGGCCCTCAGCTCTTCCTTACACTCCATTTTTCTCCTCGATTCTTCAAATCCGAAGGACCCGGCTTTCGCACGAATTGAGAAAATTTTCCTCTTGTTCAAATCTTTTTTTCGAAAATTCTAAATTGTACAAATCTCTTCGATCAGATGGTCGGGCAGGAATGAGTTGACTATCTCCCCGCTCGGGCGACGTAGAGACAGTATGGCATTCTCTTCTGTCTTGTCTGTGGAAGTAATTACCCGGATGGTTGTAACCCGATATTTACTGTCCAACTGTGATTCACTCGGCTTGATCGTTCGCGAGCAGAATGAGTACGCATTTTATCGGGTTTACGATATAATAACGACTGCGTGAGAGATTTTGAGACAGCAGACTCGTAGCATCAGATTTCTTCCTCCTCCTTACTCAAGATCCAGTAAACAACTCTTTGTCATAGATGTTTTCGTATTATCTCCTAATGAGGCTGGGAGCCCTTTTCCTAATAGATAAGCCTCTTTGCCACTTTCCAGGCTTCGGATCTATTCTGATCAGTTTCAAAAATATCGCCCCCAATTGCAAGACGTGGTCGCTCACAATCTACTATTGGAGATGTCGAACTTATTCGGAACAATCCAAAAGATTGAGGATGAAGTGCACGAGGAATTTCAAAAATTTTGGAATGATGTCACATTTCCGTGACAGTCGGACTAAAGGGCGTAAGTCCATCTGAATGAAAATCGAGAAAAATGCGTTCGAATGCTATTATTATAATACAGGAGAGTGGACTTACGCCCTTTTACAAATGGAATTTTTTGCCAGCAATGCAACATTTTGGTCTGGAAGGAGTTTTAAGTGATGAAGATGATCCAGTAGAACATCGTAGACGCCTTAACTCAAATTTCATGAAAATTGGACTTACGCCCTTTAGTCTGCCCGCCACAGATTTATCCATGATGAATTACGCGTCACGGAATTACAGAAGAGTGTAGCAAGGCTGTCTCAGATACTACAAGTAGCATTATTAGCAGATGATTTCCATAGATGGAGCACAGGTAATATAGCATCTCATGAAGCCAAGCTTCCTTCCACTACAAAAATTTCTTCAACAATTGGAAGAGAGAAAGCGCAGGATAGACGCTCGAGGATCATCTCTTTTGAAGCCGCATGAGCATTCAAGAGGCGATATAGATGCTGCTGTTGTAGGTAATATCAACCACCTCAAACCCGCATCTTTTTTCTCGGATGCAAAACTTCGACTTGTTGACCATCTCACCAACTTGATTCGAGAGTTCAAATCACCGAAAGATGATGCAACGTTTCATGCATATTTCACATTGAGCAATGGTGAGAGGAGTATGAAACATTTTAAAGTACCATATCTTTTATCAAACAACTGACGTGGGTGAGTGGTATGATCAAGGAATCAAGACAATTTTGGAACGTGTTTACGATTTGAATGAGATGGAGTCGGGGTGGATCATTGACAACAAGTCGAATATTCTGAATCGAACCCCATACGAGGTTCATCCTTCATACCCACACCAAATTTTATTCGCAAAAAATCTGCTGTCGTCAATATAAGATGTGAGAAGAATGACTGTTTTGCATGCAGCATTGTCGTAGG
Source organism: Eretmocerus hayati (assembly GCA_029851415.1). Classification (NCBI taxonomy): domain Eukaryota; kingdom Metazoa; phylum Arthropoda; class Insecta; order Hymenoptera; family Aphelinidae; genus Eretmocerus; species Eretmocerus hayati. Next base: position 63,487,648 of record CM056744.1, on the reverse strand, counting down.
ATTGAAGCCGTGTTTCACGAAAAGTGACAGGCAGAATGAGCGCTCATCCTATCCTACGTGGAAGCATGACTTAATCGATTTCGGGGATATTACTTCAGAGTGAAACGCGAAAAGTATATCATGATACAATGGCGCAAACGATGGTTTTCGCACTTCGAGGGACTTTTTCGAGCCCGATCCGCAGGCGAGGGTCTAAATATTCGCGAGAAAGCGAAAACCGTCGCGCCCAGGTATTATACTGTCTTTTTCGATACACTGTGCGTAAAAGTGAACTTTGCGCACAGTTCGTCGACTTTTACTCACAGTTTATCGAAAAGTATAGTTAGATACACGGGCGCAAAACCTATTATTCGCATCCTCGTGATGATTCCGACCCTCGCCTGCGGCTCGGGCCGGAAACCCATCACTCGGACGCCAATAAAACGTTTTACGCCCTTGTATCAAAATGTACTATTTTGATCTTCTGTGAGCCAATGAAGAGAGACAAACATTGTGCAAATGACTCATTTGCGCACAGACGATCAAGGAAACTGTTCGCCTGCTACTGCTAGAAGAACAAGGTAAGATGCGTTATTACAGAATCAGAGATCCATCGCGCCTGCTCTCAAGACAAATGAGCTAACATAGTGGCAGAATCTATTTGTGCGATACGTGTCAACACTGTTTCCGAATACAAGGAAATTTGGACAGACATAGCAATGATTGCGCGGCTCTCAATGAGCAGCCAATCTTGTTCCCTAAAGAAGAAGAGAAATTTTTGAGTTTTACTGAGTATTACAAGAAAGAGTCACTGTCATGCATACTCTACGCCGATCTAGAATGTTTCCTCCAGGAACGCAATGAAAATGATGAGTTTCTCAGCGATGACGAAGAAGCTTGCAACATAAGCGAAGAGAGTGTGAACTAGTGATGTTTCCATGAGCAAATGTAGTGAGAAGCTGGATTCTGATGATTGGTATGATCTCGAATAATTCCGCGTCAAGAAGTAAGTCCATATGAAACGAGCGGCATTTCGTAAACATTTTCCATATTCATTGGGCTAATATCACTTACACCGTTATGATGAGGGCAAAAGCTACTACAAACAACATCGGGGGCACCATTGCGTTGAAAACCTTGCACGAGATCTTGAGCGGCTTGCTCGAGATATCGAAGAAGTGAGAAGGAATTTCCAAATATAATACTACTATGAATACACATTCCTTCTACATAATCATTTTATGCATCAGGAGATTGATAATCCAGCCCCTCCCAGGATGACTGCAGAGGATAGAGAGAACTACGAGGCCACCAACATGTCATTTTTGCGAGACAGAAATCACGGTTCCATCGAAGAAAATGATTGATCATAACCATAGGGCTGAAGGCAAGTATCGTGGAGCTGCATATACAATTTGCAATCTCCACTGCGTTGATGCGCCCGTTGTTGTTGTTGTTGTGCTACACGGATCAGCGACGTATGATAGCGCTTTTCTGGTAAGAGATATCTGTAACGTGATTTGGGTTAGAGTGACTTTGATACCAGAGTCAACCGAGAAATAGATATCCCTCATTAAACACATGGAGAATTCGAAAATACGATTCAATTTCATCGATTCGTTCAAAATCGTGAATGCTAGTATAAAAAATTTGGCATCGCTTATTGACGATGAAAATATGCAGTCTTTGAAAAAAAATATTGCTTATGACTTGAGCTTGTTCCAAACCGAGCCTGAAAATCACAGTTTCCCAGTTATTGGGAGAGAAAGGTGTTTCCCCTGTGACTGCGTCACTTGTATCAAAAAGTTGGATGAGGAGGAGCTACCATTTCGAGATGAATTTTTCAACTCCCTTACGGACAGTGATATTACACAAGAGATGTATGAGCACGCGCAAGATGTGCGGCGCACAATGAAATTGAAGGATCTGTGGGCCTATTCAGATTTCTATCTGAAGGTCGATGTTCTTCTATTGTGCGATATATTTGAGAATTTCAGAAACTATCGCCTGCAGGATTACAAGCTAGATCCTGCTCATTATTCCCATCTCTTGCCATGAACGCAATGCTAAAGATGACGGGGGTAACTCTGGAAATAATAACTGATATAGAGATGATCCCTTTTGAGAACTCGGTTTTGAAGATACGGTTCTGAAATTCAACAAAGGATCATCAAAAGTGCGCTTTTGAATTGAGGGAAGGTTTTCCGTTTTTGTTCCTACACGTCTCTTAGATCTAAAAGCTCATAAACCTTCCCGAACCCGCAAGCTCCCGAGGGTTTTCCGGCTGTTAACCTAAGAGGACAACTGTTTTATGCTATCGTCACTCATCGGTTTGAAAATGTCGAGGGACAGTGCTGTCAATAATGAACGTGATTTATTTTTATGCCTAAAGTTGCACTTTTTGTCTAAACGCAGCTGCAACTGATTGTCCAAAAGGTCCAAAGTGCATCGCCACTCGAGGTTTTATTACTGACGCGGCAAGTTTATTATCGATTTGAATCTTTTGTTAAAAGTGAAATCCGGTTTCCGACAGAATCTGGCGACCTCGATCGATTGTTGTTAGGGAGTTTCAAAATCTCTGGCTCACGCAGCGGAGCACGTAGACAATAAATAACTTCGATGGATAAATTGTTGGGTGGAAACGAGGGAGTTTCTATTATTTTGGGAACGACAAACTGGAATTTTTATCATTTTCAGAATTCTTTGTAGAGGTTAAGCTGCCAAAGTCAGGGGGTGTTAGCTGGGTGGGAGGCTGAAGAACGCGATGGAGATTTAATTTGAACGTAAGGGGCGTTATGTTACCAAAAGAATTGTGCGCGATATCGGCTGCAGGGGGGGGGGTGTAAGGTTAATACACATCAATATGTGCTATAGGGTTGGCCAGCGGCTTTTGGTTCCCAGAGAGGGTATCATAAGATCTTACATAGGGTCAGGTGTTGAAGGCGTCAAGATCTGCATATCAGGACTATCTTTTAGCATCTGGGCACTGATATCGGTCCATGGTGTTAACTAATGCATGATCACATATGGGGGGTAGTAAACCCACCCACAAGATGTATTTTGACTCGCCGTGCGGCGGGACCAAGAATCAGGCGCGCAGGAGTATAGAGTAGGTATACGGCCTGGGGGGCACGAGAGTATAGATTGATTGATTGATTGATTGATTAAGGAATCCATTGAGGGCAGAGGGTAGACCCTATTTGCCCTAATTGTGATACATAGGTTAACAATACAGAATAAGGAATAATATAATAGACCAAGAACGCTGCTTAGGTTTTACTGAGTATACACTGGGAGATGCAGAAGGTATGTTCCATGAAAGCTTGAATACAGAAATACGTGACAATATATCATTGATTGTGCTAAAAGTAACAATAATGAACTAAACTAAAGGTACCGACTTTCTTACACTAATCCAGGGAGTGTAAGTTTACCTATCAATGCCGAGGGGACTAAATCAAGATGTTCTTCATGAGCTCTCAAGATCCAATCATGCACGTCGCGCTCCATGAGTGTCACGCGGAGAGAACGTTTCAATCCGCCAGGGCTGTGCTTTGCAAAATCCACGACGGAAAGTGTATTGAAAAGCTTCGACGCGACGTGAGTAAACAACTGGTTCAAGGCTTCAGTACGGGGGGTTTTGTACGTCCAGATATGTTTGCTGCGGCGCTCCGATTGGCGTATCGATGGGTCATCTGAAACTAACTTGAAGCGCGGTTGCAAGAAAGATGAAAGATTATGATGGATTATTGAAAAGGTCAATGAGCCAGGGAGATATTCTCTCCTTCGTGAGGCTGATAACCAACCCAGGGCAATACGGTACGGTGTAACATGCGCGTGTCGAGGCACGTTGCCATGGGCGAACCTGACACAGGTATTCATGAGTGTTTGCAGTTTCACAGTTTGAGTTTTGTCGAGGCCGGTCAAGAGTCAGAGAGAGAGAGAGAGAGAGAGAGAGAGAGAGAGCTATATATTCTCTTTCTCTCACACTTCGAGTCACGTGGCGCAGCTATATAGCGAACGATGTGAGGCCAGTAAGCGCGTCGAGAGAGACTCGCGTCGTCGCCACTTTCGAGAAAGCCTAGGAAAGGTCGATTGAGAGATTGTCTAGGCCGGTGTATAGGTTCGAAGAGGAGAAGTGCGATGTTGTGCTGCACGCACGCACCTTCTTCCCCTTTGCCGCTCCTCTCATCACCAGCCTCGCGGGGACTCACGTGAGGCCGGCCACTATACTTTTCATTGCCGCGGAGACTTTCCCCGTGGCGTTGCCAAGTTTCAACCATTTCGCTTCACCCGTTTCATATTTTTTTTGTTTTCAGGTCAAAGGAAATCGGGAGGGAAAAGCGGCAAATCTTGATTTCCGAGGCTGGTCTTATGTCAGCCTCGAGGTCGAGAGAGATGCTTTGCGTCCGTTCTCTCTTTTGCGTACTCACTGTAATGTTCTTTCTGTCACCTTTCCATCTCTTCTTAAAAAGATCACACCTCCAGCGTTGAACGGCTGAATCTTGTTGATTTTTCCAACTTAGAAGTAAACGTATGCCTCATCTTGAATTCGCTACACGCCGAACCGACGGGAATCTCAGGTAGACTCAACTTATACCCAACGACGTTACGTGGAGTAGTCATCGAGGTCGGCTAAATCGGGGTATATTTCGGGTTTTAACGGTGCAGTTGGGGGTAGTAAAGGTTCTTGTAGGGGTAGAGTTTGGGGTGCTTCGGACGGAGGGTCTTCGCGGGATTGTTGGCATGCAATGAGGAAACAGTGATCCAGAGAGCTCCAAACGGCTCCCTGGAAGTGAAATGACGAGCCGAAGACAGGAGTAAGGTGTAACCGCGAATAAGTACATCCGAGATGGCTTTGATAAGATGGAGGATCATGAAGATAGCTATTCGCCGGCGCTAGTGGTACCATATGACATGAATCTGTCCCGCAATTTATTCCAGGTGGATAGCGCCAACCGAGATACGGCTTTTTCATTCAAAAGTTTGAATAAGGAGCCTTCAGAGGCAGAAACAGGTTGACCTTGAAGTTTTCTGGCAAGGTCGTTCAGATGACCACTACGGTCCAATGGGAACATGATATGATCTGTGAGATTGCTAAGGTTCTTTGAAGTATAAATTCCGGAAGTCGCGAGTCCTTCGGGGCTTACGTATTTCCACGAAGGTTTTGTCATGGGTTTGATTATGGTAGGGGGTTTCGCTTCGGTTGGGCGTGGGAGTATTTTATACCGTTGGTCACCCACAAAATAGTAGATGGGGAGTAACGTGTTACAGGGAATTTCGGTGTCTTTCGATTTTAAGATGTAAGTACGGGGTTGTAAGAATAGGGTATGATTCTTGTGGGATACTTGTAATTTGGCGTAGCAACTGATGCCATGTTCGACGCGAACCTCGATCGGGATGCAGTCAACGACGTGAACAACTTCGGAAGTAGTCACAGCCATATAACTGGGTCCTTTCATGAGACTGTATCCAAATTCATCGGGAGCCTGAGCCGCGATGGTAAGGAGATTCCGTATGATTTGCCTTTCTAACTCACAACGATGTGAAATGACGCCACGATACAGTTGAGCGTATTAGAAACGCATCCATTTTTCAACGAATACGAATTTGGAATTTACGTATGAAAATAAATCGATATTCTGTGCTTCAATCGGTTTCTGGTTGGCAAAACTCTGTCCCTTCACCGTTTCAAAAATTCCTAGCTTAGGGTGTTCAGTTCGCATGACATCATATCCACACACACTCTCATTCCCTTTTACAGTTAAGGCAAAAGTGAAATCCTTGGAATTGATTGAATATATGACCTCAGACATTCGAGCATCATTATTGGCTAACTTATGGGCCTGGCCTTCATACAATATTCCATAACGATTGAACCCGCAGGAGTCTTGCGAAAGAGAGCTCCAATAGATTTGTCCCTCAGCCATATCTGTACACGAACCGTCGGTGAGGGTGCACATAGTACCGGACTTTAGGATCAGCTGCTTCTTCTCGAGCCGTACGGATGCGATCTAGTTACCATGATTGAAGCTTGTACAAAAATATCGCTCTATGAACCGTAAGGGTCGGAATAACCAGCTCCGCTGCAGACATCCTCGCTGTCTACTCGTCCAGCTACGAGCATAGACCATTGGGCTGGTAGCCCGCCAATGACTTGATTACCGCCTAAAATCAAAGTGCCGGTACGATGTGCATCCTAACAGGTTTGCGCATTCAATTCCTGCACTATCCGTTAGATTGCCCATGAGCCACAGCGAAATTGTGACTGAACATGACACAACGGGTTACTGTTCTGGTAATTCCCACTTTGCATTGATACACGTCGGCTTCGTGGAACTCGTTGATCTGCAGCAATTGGATGTAACGGGCGACTACGTTGACTCTAGTCTCCGGGAGATCACATTCATCTACGTCCAACAAGGATAGCGTGGTAACATTCAAAGATCGAGATCCACAGTCATATCCAATCAGGGCATTCGCTGCGGGGACTGAAGCTACTAACGATGCGCACAGGAATACAAAACCATGAATCATCATCTCCGCGCCTTTCTGCAACAGACAACAGCGTGAGCTTTCTCCACAATATTGGCGAAATTTTGATTGTGTTCAAATGTGGTGAAAGCGCGTGTATTGTACCGGTCTCTCTCTTTTATTTACAAGAATTATTATTATTATTTATATATTTCATTGATTTATTCTTTTTATTCATTTCTAGACCTATTCTAAGAGCGTGAAGAGAATTTGGAATTCAGAGAAAGATAGAGAAAAGAAGAGAAAGAAATTCTCTTTTCTTTTAAGGTTGACAAACTATACTTGTAGCCCGAGATCATATGCGTATATGCTATGTATTTTTCATCCGTCTTCCTCTCTTCTTTTTCTTATCGTATGAGTACGCGATTCTCTTAGTCGCGTTCCTCCCTTATAAGATAATCCTTTTTGGGCTCATATAATTATCAGGATGAGAGCCCTGGCTCATTTAGGCCCGGGCGAGAATTTTCCTACGTCGGGATTCCCAGGGTTCCACGGATATGGTGCTCCGTACTGTATGGAGGTGTTCACCACGCAGGTGAAAGGAAATCTCGTCCCGGTATATACGAACATTAAGGCTAGTCCGTAGAGAATCCGGATATTTTGCCCGAGGAACGGCGCTTTGGTCGTACTGCATGTGCGACGGGAGATTATAAACCACTTTTTGCCCCATAGTCTTTCAACCTCACATTTCCGACCCAAACGAGATATTGCAACTGAAACACCATGATATTTCCCATCGAATGAGTTGTTCCACACCCGGGTATTCATTCTATATCTCCAAAAAATCGTAGTTCTTTGGCTCGCTGAGCAAGTTATACTAGCTGCTCGATGCTCACACTAATTCAAGTTTTTTGCGAGCTAGATTCAGAATATTCGGGCGTGGGAGGGCTCATTTGACAGGAAGCTCCAATCCACAGATGGCGTAGTATCTGATATTGGCTGAAACTGTTTTGTTATCGAGAAATGAATAGTCGAGGACGCGCTCTGTCCCACCAAAAGATTGCCTTCAAGTTTTTCTCGATTCTTGAGGAATGAAATGCCATGAAACTCTGCATGGTATTGTGTTATGAGATATCACAGGTGGTCTACAATCTGAGTAACACATTCAATACCAATGAAAACGTATAAACAATAATACCGCTCTCAGAATCATTGGATGCAGCTGCAACCTCAAAGTACGCCGGTGCGTGTCTGGTTGCGGTTTTGCGGGGACTCCGGACTAGCCTTAAGGGTGTTCGCGCCCCGATGTAGTTGTAGATCCGCATATTTTGGTCGAGGGTCCTGGAATATTCCGTTATTGGGAGTGAAGCTTCCCTGTATATCCGGAAACGGTCCGCGGTTGTTATCGTGATACAACCATGTGAACCCGTACTGGTCGTCGTCCACGACCCAATCTTCTTCTCCACACCAATTTCGGTCGTTGTTTGTTCGATTTTCCATCCGATGTTCCCTTAGGGCTTTGATATAATAGGCCCTGGTGTTGACGTAACTTCCCGTAATTTTATCCAGTTAGTATTACTCGCAAAACGAAGAGCCCATAACCCGTTAGTGTGGATTACTGGTTTGGAATAGGAGTACTGGAATCTAATTACTATTAACCCAACTGAAGTCTCTATTTGTCAACCGATCCCTTGTTATATATATAAGAGTATTGAACCCAGCTTATGACTTTTAGAATTAGAATTTCTATTATACACGCGTAGGAGTTAAGATGGCCGCCATTGCATACAGACGTATATCGCAAATAGAGAAATAATATCAGCTAAAGTAAAGGTATGAAAATAAAAGCCAAGTATAGGGGAGGTGGATAAAAGTGAGGCTAAGATGGAAGAGCAAAGTGATAATAAAACAAAGAGAGTAACAAGAAATAGCAAAGAAAAGCTCGACAACCACAGCCCGCCAGAAGAGTGAGAGTAGGGAAGCACGTGGAAGGTGCAAAGGGCAAGGCACAAGGTGATGTTCAGTACAGAAACAAGCCCCACAAAGAGCCCAAAATACACAAGGAGAAGAGTTGCATCCCTTGGATTAAGTAGCAAAGACATAATGAGTTATATGCAATTGGAGAAAAGTGGCAAGAGAAAAGAGCAGGAAAGATCACCTGAAAACAAGATTGAAACTGCAGTAAAGAAGAAATTCTCAGAAAAGACTAAAATGAAGAGGAATATGGGATTAGAGGAAGACAGACATATTGAGCAGGAACAGTCAGAGGAAAATCAGCAAAAGGATATGAAAGACATAGAGGAGCTCAGGAAGCTGATAGGCAGCATGCATGAGGATATGAAGACCATGGAAGGAAAGATGATGGGAAGAATGGATTCATTGTTAAAGGAATTGAAGACAGAGAATGAGGGAAGAGCAGAAGGAATGGACAAAAGAATTACAAACCTGGTGATTAACGAGAGATAGATAGATTAGATGTCCTTTTATTCGTCTGCAGACAAAAGATCAAATTACATGTGATTACATATGCCCGTTGAAAATATAATATCGTGTATAGAAAATAATGTATATATATACTCATAATAATAATAGTTACAGTGAAATACTGTTTTGGTCAAGGACACTTAGTATCACAATTTGTGACTAGTCAGGGCAAAATTACTCATTATTCTAAGTACAAAACTTCATAGTAAGAGAGGGATATGAGCTCACAATCATATCACAGCTGTGTTTCATCAGTCGGGTGACAGAAGGTCACATATAGAAAAAAAAATATTAATAAAAAGTAGAGCCCAACCCATCACAGATGAAAATAGTGCTTCTTCTCTACATCAATCCTATGAGGAGACTGTGTCAATCAAAAATCTTTCAAGGCCTCTTTAAGTAACGATGTTTCCCTCAGCTGCCGAAAGCCCGGAGAGAGAAAGTTCCACAGATGAGCACACTGGACTTGGAATGACCTTCCTCCATACTCAAGTCTCATGTTGGGGACTTTGAGTACTCGCTCTTCTAGATCACTGCGTGCGGGGCGTTCGGATTGGTACCTGGTAAACATCGCAGCTAGGTAGCCAGGTTCTCCAAGATGCATGATCTTATCCATTAAGAGTGCTGCAAAGTACATTCTCCGCGAATCAGTACGTAACCGACCCAGACGCTCCCTGAACGGGGTGATGTGCTCGTCTCTCCTAAGATCAAGAATGTATCCCACACATGAATTGCTCAGTCGTTGTATCCGTTGCCGCTGTTCGTCCGTGGCGTCGAGGTACACGACCGTGCAGTAATCTAAATGCGGTTGAACCAAAGACTCGACCAGGCGAACTCGGAGAGGTCTGGTGAGACACGCCCTGGAAAACCGCAAACCGTAGAGGGCTTCGTTGACTTTCTTAGTTAATTTATCAATGTGCGGTTTCCACGTCAGTTCGCTGTCAAGTGTAACACCTAGACTCACGACAGAGTCACTGAAGAGGACGAACACTCCGTCCTGTATCTCAACCCCTGGCAAGTTCATGAGTCGCAAGTCTTTAACGTTCCTCTCGGAACTGAAAAATATTGCCTTGGTCTTCCCAGCGTTAAGGCGCAGTTCGGAATTCCTAGTCCAGTCAGCAACGAGTCGCCCTATATCTCCTAGTCGAGCAATTCCTTGGTCGATGTTCTTTTTATCGACTTGTAGATAAATCTGGAGGTCATCCGCGTAAAATGAGTGGTTAACCGACTTTCCGTTCAGTAGCCCGGGCAAGTCATTCACATACAGACTAAAGAGGAGAGGCCCGAGAACGGACCCCTGTGGAAAACCCAGATTGGTTTCTAGCCAATCAGATTTACCCGCTTTCGAAGTAATTTGTTGGGTGCGACCCTGTAAATACGATTTTATCCACAGGAGTGCCGATCTCGAGAATCCGAGATGTCGTAGCTTCCTTAGTAGCTTGGATGGTGAAATTGTGTCAAATGCTTTACTAAAGTCAAACAGTAGGAGCAGAGTGATCTGCTTTCTATCAATTCCTACTCTGATGTCGTCTGTCAACTTCAGTAAGTCCGTCTGGGTACTGTGATGTTGCTTGAAACCAGTCTGGAACAGAACAAATAATTTCTCAATCTTTAAATATTCCGTGATTTGGTCATGTGCGATTTTTTCCAGAACCTTGGAGAGGAAGCCCAGCAGCGCTATGGGACGAAAGTCCAAGACTGCTGATGAAGCTGCAGTCTTCTTTAATGCAATCAGCTGCGCTTGCTTCCAAGCCTCAGGGAAAACGCTATGAGCGAAAGAGGAATTGAAGATATGTACAATAAGATCACCAATACTCGGGAGAGCTTTCGCGATCACGCTTTGGGGTATTCCATCCGCCCCACGGGCCTGGGAGGAGAAATGTTCAATTGCAAGGACTACATCATTGTAATTTGTGGGGTTAGATTTGAACCCCTCCTCCGGTACCGAACTAAAATCGTCCATTGCTCCATTAATATGATCGTGAGGTGAGACAAAAACCCCCGCAAAGTGAGTGTTCAACTCATCCGGTGTGAAACCGTGAAGTTCTTCCTCTTTGCTCTTCAAGAGGCCAAGATTGCGCATCTCCTTCCAGATGTCCTTCTTCTGATCAAGAGCGTCCGTGAGATGGGTTTGAAGGAAGGAGTTACGCTCTTGTTCAATGCGCAAGTCGACCTCTTCGCTAAAGCGAAAGTACTCACTTTGAAGTTCAGGACACTTGCGTTGGTTACGTTGCATCCGCCCCCAGCGCCTGCGCGTCGCGTCTCGCTTATTCATGAGCACTTCCAACTCCGGACCAATCCAAGGAGCATCATTCTTCTTCGGATTTATAGTTTTCTCCGGTGCTAATTCGTCCAAAACGGTCTTTAAATTTTCATTCAAGCAGTTAATTGCATCTTCCAAACTGGTTTCAGCATTTTAAGAGCTGTCAAGTTGCAGCGAAGCAAGCGGTCATTCAATATCTCCGGAGTGATCTTACGAAAATCCCTATAAGTCAAGGAATTTCTCGGCGGAGTGGGAGTGGAGACGCTGATGGTGACGTCAATGACCGAGTGCCTGCCGAAACTGGGCAGGAGTCTGTTTTGAAAGTCGGTAATAATGTCGTTGTCATCCACGTAAATATGATCAATCCATGTATGAGATACATTGGGGTGATGTTGGTGAGTCGGGCCATACTGTACTATCTGCAAGGCAAGTTCTTCTGTCAGAGCAGTCAGTGTTCTGGTATCAGGGTGAGTACCGTCAAGTAAATCCGCTTTCAGATCTCCCATTATAATTTTGTGACTGTAATCGCCACACAATCGACGTAATGAGCCAAACAGCCCATCATCCTTCTGCATGGCGATTTTCGGCGGTCTGTGAATTACTACGACTAGTATCGGAGGAGAGTTGCCCTGCTGTACGCTACAGGAAAGAAATTCAGGTACTCCAGGTTTCCCTGGCCCAAAAGTATTCGACGAAATCAATTTCTCAACCTTGAAGTCATTGCGTACATACAAGGCAACTCCACCTCCCTCTCTGTTGCGATCCTGTCTCAACAGTGAAAACCCCGGAATCTGAACGAGACTGTCATCCACATACTCATCAAGCTTAGACTCAGCCACCCCAAATAGATGGTAGGAGGGATCGTTAGCGACGAACATGCGTAGATGCTCAATCTTATCTGTCAGGGAGTTAAGATTGATAAATCCCGCTTTTGAGAAACCTCCACCCCCTCGTCGCTCCTCAGCAGCCGTATTTAGTGAAGGAGTCTCCGCTGATACTGCTGCCGGATCTCGGCTCTGCTCCGGAACGGTTGTGCAGCTCTGGGTATTGTTAGAGGACGCACAAGTTTGTTTAGGAACACTTCGACAGGCCGTTTGAATGACCTGCAGATCAGCGAGGGACTCGAACGTATGTGCTCGCTCACCATTTTTCCGCCTGACCCAGAAACGTCCACCGCTGTGCCAGACGTACCTTAAACCCAAACCGCGTGCAACCGTTCTCAGACATGTGTATTCCTTGTACTTCTCACGGGGAGCATTTCATTTATAAAGATTTTACGGTTTGGCACATGAGCTTCCGCATCTGAGTCAAGTAGATCAAGCTGGAAGTTATTAGCCGTGAAATAATTACTGGCGATTGAACATTTAGCTCGAATCACTTTCCCGACTAAATGGCTACTGGAGAGTTGGACTACGCGAGATAGTAGAGTGCGTGAGACGGCAGCTGAGGCTCGTGAAGATGGATCCGAATCACGATTACTTGCTGAAGGCCTCTCCTCAAACGCATGCCTTGGATGCAGGACATGAACATCAACAATGTCTGCCCTCTGCAGCGAGGGAAGGATGGTCTTGAGCACTGCGTAGGAAATATCGGATATTTGTGCCGGTGAGGCCATCGAATTTTCTTTAAAAACACCATTAATGATCATTTTGCAGCGCTCAAGACCATCACTGGCGTGTCCCCGTCCTTGCTTCTCAGCATGTGAGTGGGGGGACTCGTTCATCCTAGGTGAATTAATGAGAATGGAGGATTGATGTATCGATTCGGCATTACAATTCTCATCATTTCTTAATTTATGATTTCACAGAGTACTCTGGAAGCCTTCAAGCAGCTCAGTGAGAGTGAAAATCTGGCCCTTCATGTTGGAATTCTGCTCCAAAAGAAGCTGGCAATCTAAACAGAGCTCTTCCAGCTGGCACTTCTGTTTCTCTATAAGTCTCTCGAGAGAAGACACACGTGCTAACAGACAATCATCCACCTCTTTTACCGCTGACGTGAGAGATGGAGGGGGAATGGCAACGTTGCGTCGACTCACGAGGGATTTTATTTCGTCAAGCTGGTTTTGGAGCAAGGTATTTTGGTCGTAAAATAGGTCCAGAGTACTCTGCGCTATAAGTACCCATTTTGGCTCCGGAGAAGGTAACAGCGTCGATGTGGGTGATGCTAAAGGATGTTCCAAGTTGTTGGAGTTGTTGCTCTTCTCCATCTCAGCAGGGCCGTTCTCGGGTGGTGTAGGATGCAGCAACTGGGAGGCACTAGTGAGCCGCTCATGTGTATGCTACTTTTGAATATTCGCGGGCTCTACTTTGCTGGAGTCGTGGATGGTGGCGCCACGTGATGGAGTTGAAACAGCGGTTTGCGGAATACCCCCCGCTAGCGCGAGCTGTGGACTACCGGTGGATTGAGAGGTGCTGGTGGTGGGGAGCTTCGCGCTACGCCACACGCTGGTATATTGCGGAGCGGGGGGAGACAATCCAGATGCAGCACGCATGCTGAGCCGCGTGTGTGAGTTGGGCTGATCACTCACACATCTCTTTGAGTTCGTATTCTCCTTCTCTCTTTTTCTTTCTCTCTGGCCGTCTGCGTGCTGAGACGAGCGGCAGAAGTCATCTGCTTCACTGCTTTTGATGGTAATTTTGCGGTTGGAATTTCGCTCACCTGCAGACAGCTCGTGCATGTCACTGCTCCTCGGGATAACTTCGAGCACTTGACATGTGCAGATCTTCTGCATATGCTGCATTCTCTGCTGCCCGTGCGTAAGGTGCCGTTGCAGGCACAGCAGGTGTTGTCGTTCATCGTGCAGCAGACAGCGAGACGGGCCAGCGAAGCAGACGACCTCCGAGCATGGGCCTAGAGCTCACTTTCGGCGCCAAGCACTGCCAACTCGATGTTATTGTTGGAGTTGCAGAATTGGAATCATTCCTCCCAGGCTCGATCAGGAGCCATGCAGTAATGCTGCAATGGTATGAGCCTGCAGGAGGAAGCCCAATCTGCAAAAAAGTGCCACTCGGGACGACGTTTTGATGGTTAGAACGATATTCTAACACAGAGCGATGTTGTATGCGTGTGGAAGCACTTACCGCGCCAGAGAAAGAGAGAGAGAGAGAGAGAGAGAGAGAGAGAGAGATTGATTGATTGATTGATAACTTCATTAGCCCGGGGACATCGCGTCCCATAGGGCAGCATGAGAAATATATGGTACATGAATGGATATATAATATAAATAATTAAATGGAAAAGATATGAAGACAAAGTGTAAAGATATTGGTTATAATTTCTTGAATACACAAAAATATTTAAAATATCACAAATATTTTGTTGATTGGGAAATTCGTACTACAGACTACTCGTTTGTTCCATCAGAGAACTCTGGGAAGCAGGGAAGTATCAAGACCTTTAGCTATATATGGGGTGTTTCTAGTCCTCAGCAGCAACATTTTGACTTAAAAAGAGACCGAGGAGATGACATTTGAACGTGCTGACTGTGGTTGTATGGCGTGATAGGTTGGTGATTGCTCGTGGTAGTTTATTCCAGAAATCAGAGGCGCATACGTGATACGCGTTCTGGTAGGTGGTGGTACGTGCATGAGGGACATACAGTTCTCCGGTTCGAAGCCGCTGAGATCGGATCAGGCTAGTATTACAGATTTCTGTAAAGTTAGCAGCTAGGTATGAGGGTTTGCCTGTTTTCAGGACCTGGAACGTCAAGCTAGCTAGAAAATATTCTCGACGCGCTTTGACCGTGAGCCATCATAGCTTCTTTCGGTACGGAGTTACATGATCTCTCCATGCAATGTTGCCATAGACGAAGTGAGTACATGCATTCTGGGCTGTTTGGAGCTTTGTATTCAACTCTTCAGGAAGGCCATGATACACGAGACAGGCGTAGTCAAACAGGGGGAGGATGAGGGATTGGATCAATGTTTTGCGCAGTGAGAATGATAGTGCAAGGCGATGGGCTCGGAGTTGACGAAGAGTCCCAAATACCCGCTGAGAGATGTGTGAGACGTGCTTGTTTCAGGACAAGTCAGCACTTATCCACACTCCCAAGTTCTTAGCCTGTGTCACAAAATCCACAGGAGTACCACCCACGACTATGCGTGGTAGCTCATTCATTTTGAGAAGTCGCAAATTCTCTTTGCTCCCAAGGATCATGACATTCGTATTTTTAAGATTCAGGCTAAGACCATTGGAGGTGGCCCAATTATACATGGCATTGGAAACTGACTCTACTTTCTTGAGAGCATCGTGAATTTCTTAAAGACGGCAACTCCTGTAGATTTGGGTGTCGTCAGCATGAATCATGAAGCGCGAAAACCGCAAGACCTTTGGTAGATCGTTAATGAAAATAGAGAATAATAGAGGCCCCAGGACAGATCCTTGAGGTACCCCACGCGAGGTTTTGAGCCAGTCAGACACGGTGCCTCCCTCGTCTATAACAGCCTGACATCTCTCAGCCAGGTAAGAGAGAAACCAGCGGATGGTAAGGTCATCAACGTGGAATGAACGAAGTTTGTGGATGAGGATGTGATGAGGGATTCTGTCGAACGCTCTAGAAAAATCCAATAACACATGTAAGGTATATTCACCTTCATCGATCGCTTTCCTTATATCATCAAAAACACCCAAGAGAGCTGTCTGGGTGCTATCGCTCTCACGGAGACCAGCTTGACGAGAGTCAAGCAAGTGATTCTTCTCAATGAATTTCGTGAATAGATCGGCTACTATACGCTCCAAGAGCTTAGAGCACTCAGACAGTCTCGCGACGGGTCGTAGATCAGATATATCCGAAACCTCAGGCATTTTGGGTATCGGGGGCGATCAACGTTTTTTCCCAAAGCGCTGGATAGGATGCTTGTGTGATTGAAGTGTTGAAGATGTCCGCAAGTGGTGCTAGGACAGCAGGGCATGATTCGATCAGATTGTCTATCGTAAAGCCATCTATCCCAGATGTTTTGGATTTAACCTCGAGAATGGTACGATATATTTCGTCTGGAGTGGTAGTGTGAATGGTGAGATAGTTGATGAGAAAATGCTGTGACTGGATGATAGTGAAGGTGGTTGGAGGTCATGAGTGGATGAGGTTGATATTGATGCAAAGTGTGAATTGATGGAGTTGTGCGAAAAATTGACAAATGGTGATGGATTCCTTGATCTGACTATGCCTAATCTGTCGAGAGAGTTCCAAAGCTTTTTGATATCTTTTGAAGCATTGATTTGGCTCGAATGATATTTGTTTTTGGCTGTCCGAAGTAACTTCTTCGTCTCAGCGCGGAGCCCTCGATATTCATCCATGAGGTGGTCCGAACCGATCACCTTTGCTGCTTCATAGGCTTTGTCGCGTATTTTCATGCTGTCTCTGATTTCTTTGTTCACCCACGGTTTTTGAGAACTACGAATAGAGATCGTCCTCACAGGGGCTGAAAAGTCTAATGCCTTAGTGTGGCGTCCCAGACGACACAGCAGTTAAAATAATATTTCTCAACATGGAGAAATACTATTTTAACTCGATCAGCAGGAACGTATAAGCAGGCCAGTAAACCAACAGGTCAGTAAATCAGCAGAATGGAAGTAACTGGGTGTTACACATGTTACATGTAACAGGTGTAACAGACCATGGCCATTTCAATGAGAATCTCTCCCAGATTGTAACACATGTGTTACATGTGTTACAATCTTAAGTAGAACACTTCCAAAATTATTTTCAGTCAACTCATCAAAATTGATTCGTGTCCGCACATATAAATTCAGCAAATCAAATACATTCTTCAGTTAATCACTGACAATCTGGCAGTAAAGCTTCGAGAGTTTTTGGGTCACGTAACAATTTACCCAAGCGCGCTTAGAAACCGCGCGACAAAGTAAAGTTTGGAAAAGTGCGGACACGTAAGCTAGATTACTCCGTCGACAAAGAGACCGACGATATCCGTCTTAGCCGCTGGAGGACCGGCTCCGAATTTGTCTTCTTCTCATCTCATCAACTCGCAGTTCTCATCTCATCGACCTGCTTTACACGTTCCTGCCTCGAAGAGCCATCTCTTCGAGTAGCTTGTAAGTCACATTAATTTCTAAGTTTGTGAAACTGCGTTTAGATTCTAAGTTTTGTATTCCAAATTCTGTTCCAAAATTTTATAATTCACCTTGAATAAACTCTGACTCTTTATCTTCAAAGAATCATTTCTTTCTTTCAATAAATGGAATAAGATCCTAATTCATTGAAATATCCATCTTAAATCTTTCAATTCATTCAAGCATAAAGCCATATCATTCTAAAGAATATCAAATCTACCGACTGATATATTTCATCCTGAATAATTATTTACAATATATATATATATATATATACATATATACATGCAAAGAAAGAGACATCAACGAAATAGAAAAGAATAGGTAAGTGCAACTGGGCAGTCCGCCCACACGGCTGTTCTACACGAACTCAAATAATATATTTGTTACCCCGAGCCCTCCGCTCGGGTCATAACATTTTGGCATCCCTTGTGGGGAACAGTTTTAGTTGCACATAACTATTCTCACTCCCAAGTTCAACACACTGAGACTATCGACCTCATTCACTGACTCAGACATATCACCTGATTGTGACACACTCGACAATACTCCGGTCAAAAACACCGACCGCAACTCACGATGTGCTGATCCCGCACTTTCTCACATCCAATTCGGCACTACCAGTCATGGCTCTGAACGAAATTTTTCTGAAGATATAATGATACCATTCTCACAAAAATGAATTCCCAATTTTTTGATCTAGATCTGCCAATATTTGAAGGCTATAATATTGACCCACATTTTTTCATACAAAAAATCACAGAAGCAAAATCTATCACTACTTGCGAAGAAAATTTATTAGTAGACTTTATTCTTAGCAATTTTTCTGGACCAGCATATCATGCTTTCAAGAACTTCGAAATCTCCACAGTAGACGACATTGTGGAACAGTGAAGTGTTTCTTACACACCCCATTTTTCGAGAAATATTGCAAAAAATTACTAGATTGTGGTCCAAGGCTCAGTCATGATCGTGATACAAACTACAAAAGGCTATTCTCAATCCTTGAAGATGCTTACTACATTCTTACAAGTACTCACTTTTCATCTGACCCAGTATACTACCAACTTTATAAAAATCTCGATGAAATTGCCAAAAGTTTTTACTTTAGCAAACTTCCCCCTGATTCACAACTCCAAATTGTCCTCGTCTTACACTCAAATTCGATCGCCAGGAAGCCATCCACTCTATACAAAATGCATTTATTAGTTTCGAATCCAACACAATTCTTCATAAACAAAACTGATTTTTTACAGTTTTTGAAAATATATGAAAATTTATCCCATTCTCACCGCGACTCAATAACAAAAACCGACGTTTCTGAGCCCAAAGAGCCTCAAGTCAGTAATATTCGACAAGATCCCCAATCAACTCCAATTCTCGTTAACACCACAAAAGAAATTTGCACCACTCGACAGCCTGAACTCGTAAACCATGAACAATTGCCAATGTCTTCTGACATCATACCCTATCGCGACGATAATAAAAGTGAACCAACGCATACCACGTGTGATAACATCTCACTCAACCAGAGTCCCGAGCAGATACATCTGCCAACCGACTCTGAGACGCCCGTCCCCGTTGAAAACCCAAGCAATATTGAAAATAACATACTCCTCCATGTCTCAACCACACCACGAGATTCTGTGACACCCCTCTCTCACATAGGTGCAAAACGTTCCAACATAGTTACCTCAAGATTCATTAACCGGAAACGATCATTTGATGAAAATCTCAAAAGTTCCTTCAAATCAAAAATACAAAGAGGGTTCCAACCTTATTCCATTTTAAAATGCTCATTGGGAAACACTCTTTCAAAGTACGTGTCACTCAGAACAGGTTACTCTGAACCATTTAGAAGTTCAATCCATGGAAAGGAATCATTTCAAAATATAAGCACCATTCAAGTACAACTAACACCTCGAACCCCTGGCGAAGGAATTCCGCCACAATCCCTCCCTTTTCTGTGTTCAGAATCCAGGAAATCCAAGCCGCCATCAAAATCATGCGAAAGTAGACTTCTACGATTCCAGAGTGTCCATAGAAAGATCGAAATTCAATCCCTAATAATGTCGTATTCAGTTTTGCAACTTTCGAAATGTGTTTCTACATTCCATACGTCCAATGGAGATTAATCAATTCAACATAAATCTATTTCGTATCCACAAAAAGAACTCAAATCTTCGAGCCAATAATCGAACGAACGACGACATAGATTTCGAATTCCCCGAGACGAAGTATTATTTGATGTCAAAATTCCCCACGACGAGTACCTGACAAAATTCGACGAGCACATCACTCTGATGCCCACCTATCGCACATGTGTAAAACCCCATTACGGGACGAAACACATGCAACATCCTGTTACACACGTAACACCTTGTAACACATGTAACATCCTGTTACACACGTAACACCTTGTAACACATGTAACATCCTGTTACACACGTAACACCTTGTTACACACGTAACGCCTTGTTACACACGTACCACCTTGTTGCCCTCGGTTGTCCTGTGAAACTCTGTTACTCTTGTAACATCAACCACGATTCGTTGCAGTTCTCAATGGAGTTTGGATTCCGTACATAAATTGTTCCATTGATGGAACATTCCTCACATGTTATTGTTGAACCATCCAAAATCTCAATTAACATTCCGGATTCTCAACCTTTTCACGTGCAATCCCAGGACGTCAGACCTGGAGTCAAGACCAATCTCAGAATTGTATACGATCACACTCTTACATCTTCAAGAAATTCATCCCAACAACAAAATAATTTAGCCTTCCGTGGCCCGTTAATATTCATAACTTCCAAAATTTTTGCATGTTTCGGGAATATCTTCTGATAACTCCGAAACACAATTTAAGTTTTGTAGTTGATGTAACACTCTGTTACTGCTGGAATAGTTTGTTACTTCTGTAACACCGTGTTACCCCTCATTACACTCTCCGTGACCAAGACTACATAAAATCCATATCAGTCTCAAAATTTAATGAAACCACACGTTCGAGTTTTGTAACGCATGTAACACTTGTTATTCTTGTAACCCCCTGTTACCTATGTTACACTATGTGATCCCGGTAACTCATATAACATCCTGTTACTTGGGTAACACTCTGTTGACCTCTTGTACACTCACATACGATTTATCTCAAACCTAGCATGAAACTCTCAATTCCGTACAAAAAGAAAAAAAAAAAATCGTTGGCCCTTCAATAAAAAAAAAATCCAGAAAAAATATCTTATAAGCCGTTAAGTATTCTGCAGTAACTCACATTTACCCATCGATATCGGTGCCGCGGTACAACGTAGCACCAACGCCCCATGTCCTCCTTCTCTGATATAAATTTCCCGTTCCACAAGGACTGACTGGACAATACTGACAATTACAGAACAAGCCAACCATTCACACTAAATTCCACTTTGATATACATTTCAACAACCCTAACTGACTATTGAGGAACTTGGGAGAGTCGAGTTCTTGACGTAGCGTCAGCAGAATTTAGTTGCTCCTCAAAGTTTCTTCAAATTCACATGCATAGACCTAATGGCACCTTATTCCAACAAAATAATTTCAAATTACCAGAAGTACTACATTCAGAAACGATTGAGTTTTTGATTTCAGAAAGATGATAATTATCTATTAGGGCTAAAAGTAAAGAATGATTTTGAGAATCAGAAACATGTGCGATAGTTTGTTGCTTATCCTAAAAGGGAAGACTAGATATAAGTTAGAACATAAGGCAAGCTGTAAACTCATATCTATTTTCATTACTCAAGATTCCCAAAATTATAAAAATCGCTATAGGGAATTCTTAAATTATTCCCTATAGTAACAAGAACTCGTTCGATTGGGTTGTATTTCATGAGATTGGTGGAAATTCTCATTATCAATAAGTTGTATATATCTTCGAGATAATGATAAATAATTATTCATCAAAATTATTATATGAGTTTCTCACGACTATAAGATATACAATATTCTTTAGGGAACATCATTTTCGGGAAAATAATTGTGAATGATGATAGCACGTATCCAAATTTTATAAGACTAAATATCCTCGGAATCTTGCTGTTACCTACCGGATTCCACTTAGTGAAAAATTTTTTTTATTACATCGCACTAACTTAGGTTCATTGCATGAAGATGCTGACATTGAAATTCTCGAGTATGAACACCTTTGCAATATCCTAGCCTACCAATATATGTAATATTTTAGTTAGTCTTAATAATCCGAAATGTTCAATTGTCATGGCTTCATCATGTTCCGAATGAAAAATCGACTAGTTGTGGTTGACACTGAGTAATACTATAAATTTTACATTCCAAAAATGGATTTCGAATATTATTATCAAGTTTCAGCATTTCTTATTTGGAAGATCAGTTTGGAATTTTTTTTTTTAATTGGGACTAATGTGAAATTTCAATTTAGTTGTGTATCATTGATGATCGGAATTGAACCCTAACAGGGAGATTCAGATGTGAATTAATGTGTAAGGACATTTTAGAACCTACTATTTCCAATATAACCGCTATGATTGTCATGGGATATGTTTTCCTCCATTCTTTCCGCTAAACCATATAATCTGTAATACACTATGAATATCCTTTCTGCTAGTCTATATAACATTGTAATTTACACATAATCATGATTATACCGCAAAACATAACAAAACTCATCAACAGTGAAAACATCCGGATCGGCATTCAATAGACTGGTGAAGGGGTTTTTACCAGATTGTCATGGCCCGAATTCTCGCGCCAGTTGCACAACTAACACAGTACATATCATCTGCAAGAGATGGCGCCACCGTGATCTTTTTCTGGACTTCTCTACAAACTCCGCTTGAATTACAGCACCGCGAAATTCGACTACTCTCAACTTGGACTGACAAACTGCTGACATGATGAATTTTTCCATGAGCCAAAGCATCTCACCTTTAAAACATTAATGATGACACCTATTCAGTCCCGCCGTGACAAGCTTCGTATCACCTTATACAAAAATGTCAGACCGCGTAAAATCAGTTCATGCCCACTTGCGATCTTCAGTGACCCAAGACCTCGAGGATTTGCGGAAGGCATACAATTTATATGATGCTGCAAAACAGGATCTTTTACAGAAAGAAGACAGTTTAAGAAAAAGCGTTCGATTATACGAAAACTTCCTCGGTGTTTATAATTTCGAACCAAGTGATTTAAATTTATCTTTACCTAGGAAGTCTGAGAGTGTACAAACGGATTCTCTCCCTAGTACAGTGACAAGTACCAATTCCGAAACACAAACAGACTGCATCGGAAATACCCAGGAGTCCAGTGTAGCAACACAAACCATGTGCGGAGTGCGAGATGTAGGTATCTCCGTCATGCCGGTCGTGGAATGTGCAACTCATCAACCCTATACACAAGGAGTAAAGGCATACGTAGATGTAGCCGGGGAGAACAGCACTTACAGGGGTAGTACGTCAAACTCGTACCCACTTGCGAGTACGCAACGAGCAGCAGAGGTAACAGATGATACACGTGGCAGCTTGTTACACACCGCGCAGATACAGCTCAACACCGCAGCAGACGACGCATCGAACGGTATGTTTATACCTGAAACATCTGTAACAGCCAACGTGCTCCACAGCTCGTCCATGGGCGTGGCACAGGTAACATCTGTTACACACGGCGGCCTGTTACACTCCATTCACGCGCCGCAGGATGAAAGTCCCGCACCCCACCGCGAACGCGCAGACAATATCAGTACACCTACGGAGGCCGGTACAGGCCACGCCACAATCTGTGACAGTGCGACAGCGCAAACCTTCGTTGGCAAAACACCTCAACCTGGATATGCGCTATCCCAGCAGCGTGCCACGCCGCCAATAAAAATCATCAGCGATATTCAACTACCGACAGGACAACAATTCATCCGTGGATCAGCATCAAATATGAACAGCCTCCAACACATCGAGTTGGTGACGGTCGACCCGGAGAGTGTTGCGGGTAAGTCGGTGTCGTCCATTCCGGACCTACTCCTACAAGAGCAAGCGATTGCGACCATAGACCCACTCGAAGTTAGCATCAATGGTGAACCAAACCAGCAGGCACAGGCCATAAGCCCAGAAGCAAAGTGTAGTGACGTGAGTGAAACGGAAGAAGATGAGCACATCCTACCAGACAGGAAAGCTAGACAACGGGAGCGGACGCGACGATGCAGGGAAAGGAAAAGAGCAGGGGAAAACGACCCAAACTGGTGCTATCTATGCAAGCACCATCATTCGAACTCACCGAGGAGGTGGGCACAGTGCTGTGGCTGCGGCGAGTTCAAAGCCGAGTGGTCCTGCGTCAAGAAGAGAAAAATCGAAACCTTCAAATGCACGCGGTGTGAAAATATTTTACCGTGACCACACACATACATACACACACACTCATGCACACAACTTCACATATAGACTGGAACTAATGTTGTATGATATTCACAGATCCGAATTTTTTCAAAATTGTTCAAATGTCAAAATTTTATCCACTTTTTTTTTTCTCGATGTAAATCTGATCAACCACCTCTAGGAAATTTTGTTTTATACCCCTTCGGGAATTCTGCCACCCCGGTCACATTCTCGGGACGAGAATGGTCTGACGGGGGAGATGTGGCGTCCCAGACGACACAGCAGTTAAAATAATATTTCTCAACATGGAGAAATATTATTTTAACTCGATCAGCAGGAACGTATAAGCAGGCCAGTAAACCAACAGGTCAGTAAATCAGCAGAATGGAAGTAACTGGGTGTTACACATGTTACATGTAACAGGTGTAACAGACCATGGCCATTTCAATGAGAATCTCTCCCAGATTGTAACACATGTGTTACATGTGTTACAATCTTAAGTAGAACACTTCCAAAATTATTTTCAGTCAACTCATCAAAATTGATTCGTGTCCGCACATATAAATTCAGCAAATCAAATACATTCTTCAGTTAATCACTGACAATCTGGCAGTAAAGCTTCGAGAGTTTTTGGGTCACGTAACAATTTACCCAAGCGCGCTTAGAAACCGCGCGACAAAGTAAAGTTTGGAAAAGTGCGGACACGTAAGCTAGATTACTCCGTCGACAAAGAGACCGACGATATCCGTCTTAGCCGCTGGAGGACCGGCTCCGAATTTGTCTTCTTCTCATCTCATCAACTCGCAGTTCTCATCTCATCGACCTGCTTTACACGTTCCTGCCTCGAAGAGCCATCTCTTCGAGTAGCTTGTAAGTCACATTAATTTCTAAGTTTGTGAAACTGCGTTTAGATTCTAAGTTTTGTATTCCAAATTCTGTTCCAAAATTTTATAATTCACCTTGAATAAACTCTGACTCTTTATCTTCAAAGAATCATTTCTTTCTTTCAATAAATGGAATAAGATCCTAATTCATTGAAATATCCATCTTAAATCTTTCAATTCATTCAAGCATAAAGCCATATCATTCTAAAGAATATCAAATCTACCGACTGATATATTTCATCCTGGATAATTATTTACAATATATATATATATATACATATATACATGCAAAGAAAGAGACATCAACGAAATAGAAAAGAATAGGTAAGTGCAACTGGGCAGTCCGCCCACACGGCTGTTCTACACGAACTCAAATAATATATTTGTTACCCCGAGCCCTCCGCTCGGGTCATAACACTTAGTGACTGAAGAAGTCAAAGAAGATACTTTGTCGTCAAGATCACCGTGTTGAGGATAGGTACACAATTCTACTTCTAACTTATGGAGATACTCAGGTTTGTTGAAATGTCTGAAGTCACGTTTCCTCAGGTTGCGTCTTTGGTTAGCTGGCTTCTCAAATTTGAGTTTGAGATCTATCCTATCATGAGCTACTGTGAAAGGCGCTGTTGACTTGGAATAAGACTCAACGATCGACAATGAGTTGACTATGGAAATATCAAGCCAATTGTGAGCTAATTGAATGGTTCAGTTCCATAGTGGACTAAGTCCACTTTTGAATCGTGCGAAAAATCAGCCTAAAAATTTCCCGCGTATTGGTGGACTTGAATGTATCATTTGCAGATAATTTTTTTCATCTTCTCGACCATGTTCTTCGGCTTGGAGAATGACTCCCGAATGGCCTTCACTCATGGTTAAATTGTGAGAATCCCTAGAATGAATGAGTTCCAAAAGTGGGCTTAGTCCACTAAGACTCTGAACAACTCAACTGTCGATTGGCGTTGAGAACGTGGTGGGTTGGCTCTGAGAGAACCAACTCCAAAATTAGGTCTTGTACTTTCCTCTTCATGAACTCAGACTCTGCGCTCACAACATTCATACGAAGTTAAAATCACCTGTGATTACAACATGCTCATATTTCGTTAAGTAAGAGGTCGAGAAATTAAAAAATTCATTAGGTAAAATGGCGTCTGGTGGCCGATAGACCACTGAAAACAAGAGAATGTTATTATTGCACACCGTTTCCATGATCAGATACTCCGAATGATAAGGACGTGAGCTATCTGATTTCAAGAGAACTTTGTACTGGAGGTTTTCTTGGATGTAAACGGCAACTCCACCACGAGCTCGATCAATTCTGTCGTTGCGAATGAGTGTATAACCTGGGATCGCAACGGATTGATCGGTGTCATGGTTTGAAAGTTTGCTTTCAGTTATAGCGAGGACATGCTTGGGCGAGTCATGGAGATAAAGATCTATTTCGTCGTAATGAGTTGAAATGCCGTTAACATTAGCATGTGATATTTCGGTATTAGAGCCACAACCTGCGCGCTGAAATGAATGGACATTCTTGTCAGGATTGAATTGGATCTAAGTCCGATTCTGAATTGATTGGTATATGTGAAGAATTAGCATCTTTCCTCATAAAAATCTCATAATCAATTATTCGAGGTCTCAAATACTTGAGCTCGCTTGCCTTAACCATAGCTTTTTTGAACAATTCAAAAACGGGTTTCGGGTAGAGAGGGCGAATGGAAATTGTTTCAGTAGAAGCCTCTCCAAAAGCCTGCGCAGCCGTAAAATTTTTCGTAGCAATGCGAGTCGAGATTATGGCATCACGAACTTGTGCCAATTTGAACTTAACTATGATACTCTTCGTTGAGAGAGAGAGAGATGTTCTTCATTCGCCCGGAGGCAAAAATCGAATATCACATGTAGGATACATATATCATATAAATAAGAATTATCAATTAATATTAATAAATCGTTTGGTCAACGACAGTAGGTTATCACAAGTTGTGACTAGTCAAGATTGCAGCAACAAAGGCTGCTTAAAAAACATTTAATGAACAGGACAAAGGCTCAACAAAATATCGCAGTTATTTTCTAATCAGTCATGTAACAGGTTGTGAGTATAATCACAGTTCATATAAAAAGAGAAGAGCCCAATGACCTTCAAAGATTAAAGTAATGCTTCTTGTCCACATCAATTCTCTGGGGAAGCTGTGAACGAAGGAATTCTTTCAAAGCATCCTTCAAAATCAAAATTTTCGCGATATGCCGAGAACCCGAAGGGAAAAAGTTCCAGAAATGAGCACACTGGGCTTGAAAAGATCGTCTTCCGTACTCGAGTCTCATTCTGGGTACTTTGAGTTCCTGCTCTTGTGCATTT
The DNA here is from genome assembly GCA_029851415.1 of Eretmocerus hayati. Lineage (NCBI taxonomy): Eukaryota > Metazoa > Arthropoda > Insecta > Hymenoptera > Aphelinidae > Eretmocerus > Eretmocerus hayati. Next base: position 63,460,768 of record CM056744.1, on the reverse strand, counting down.
CCACGCCCAGGGCGCTCGGATTGGTGCCTGATGAACATTGCAGACAGGTAACCAGGTTCCCTCATGTGCATGATCTTATACATAATAATGCCTGCAAAGTACATTCCCCGCGAATCAGTACGCAACCAATCCAAGCTGTCCCTAACCGGAGTGATGTGCTCGTCTCACCTAAGATCAAAAATGTATCTCACAAATGAATTGCTGAGTCGCTGAATCCGTTGCCGCTATTCGTCCGCTGCGTCAAGATAGGTGACCGTGCAGTAGTCCAGACGAGACTGGACTAACACCTCGACTAGTCGAATGCGAAGAGTCCTGGTGATGCATGCCCTAAAATACCGCAAACTGAATAGGGCCCTGTTGACTTTCTTTGTCACTCAACTAATTCGCGGTTTCCACGACAATTCGCTATCCAAAACAACACCGAGGCTCACGACTGGGAGCATCACCTCTACGAGGGTAAATCGTTTTTACCGGTGCTAGTTCGTCCAAAACAACTTTTAAGTTTTCATTAAGACAATTAATTGCATTTTCCAAGCTAGTTTCAGCATTATTGAGCGCTGTCCAGTCACAGCGAAGCAGGCGTTCATTCAACTGCTCTGGAGTGATGTTACGAAAATCCCTGTAAGTGAAGGAATTTTTAGGCGGTGCAGGAGTGAAGACGTTGATGGTCACGTCAATGACAGCGTGCCTGCCAAAACTGGGCAACAGTCTGTTTTGTGAGTCGGTAATGATGTCATTTTCATCTACGTACATGTGATCAATCCATTTGTGAGATACATTGGAGTTGTGTTGATGAGTCGCGCCATGCTGCACAATCTGTAGGGACAGTTCTTCCGTCAGTGCAGTCAACGTCTTTGTGTCAGGATGAGCCGTGTCCAGCAAGTCTGCGTTCAGATCCCCCATGATAACTTTGTGGCTAAAGTTGCCACACAGTCGGCGTAGAGAGCCGACGAGCCCATCGTCCTTCTGCATGGCGACCTTTGGGGGCCTATAAATCAGACCTACCAAAATTGATGGTGAGCCGCTCTGCTGCACGCCGCAAAGCAAGTACTCAGGGATGCCGGGGCACCCTGGCCCAGAAGTATTAGACGAGGCGAGCCTCTCCAATTTGAAATCATTGCGCACATACAGAGCAACCCCGCCACCGTTTCTGTTGCGGTCCTGTCGCAACAACGAATAACCTGGGATCTGGACAAGACTGTCGTCCACTAATTCATCCAGCCACGACTCAGCTACTCCAAAAAGATGGTAGGAGGGGTCGGTAGCGACGAGCAGACGCAGATGCTCAATCTTATCCGTTAAGGAATTAAGATTGATAAACCCTGTCTTCAAGGAATCGCCACTTCCTCTTGACTCTCCGGCAGCCGTGTTTAGTCAGGGAGTCCTCAAAGATGCTGCCGTCGGAGCTGTACTTTACTCTGGAACGGTAGAATTGTTCCCGGTGCTGTTCGAGAACTCACGATTAGGTCCTGGAACAGTTCGACACGCCGTTTGAATGACATGCAGTTCAGTGAGCTACTCAAACGCATGCACCCTCTGTCCATGTCTGCGCCTGACCGAGAAACGTCTACCACTGTGCCAAACATATTTGAAGCCCGAACCCCGTGTACGTGGCCTCAAATGAACATATTCCTTATATTTGTCACGGGGTAACATCTCATTGATGAAAATCTTTCGATCCAGCTGGTGGGTTTTCGCGTCAGGGCCGAGGAATGTGGCCTCGATATTATGAGCTGTCAAATAATTGTTGGCAATCAAGCGCTTGGCTTTCATCACCTCCCTGACTAGGCGGCTGCACGAGAGTTGGATCAAGCAAGATGGGAGAGAATGTGAGTGAGAACGTGAGTTAACGACGGAGGCCTGGGACAATGAATTTACCGTACTGTTGTTGCGCGTCAGAGACGCCTTTCCAGACACACGCCCGGGCTGCAGAACACGAACATCAAGAATGTTCTCCCTCTCCAGCGAAGGAAGTATGGACTTGAGTACTGCAAAGGAAATGTTACATACCTCTTCCTCCGAGGCAGTAGAGTCTTTTTTCAAAGCTCCCGTAACAATGAGTTGATTGCACTCAAGACCATCACCCCTGAGTTCAGTGCCCTGCCGCCCAGCATGAGAATGGGCAGACAAATCCGTTCTGAATTGAGGGGGCCCCGCAGAGGATTGATGTGGAAACTTAGGAGTAGATGGCTCAATTTCATCAGTATTGCTGGTATCCCGCAGAGTACTCTGTTTACCCTTTATAAATCCAGTCAGACTCGGAATCTGACTCTTCATCAAGGTGATTAGCTCAAGGAGCAACCCACGACCCAAGCGCAACTCCTCCAGCTTGGAGTTTTGCTTCTCTATAATTTCTTCCAGGGCCGACATTCGTGCCAACAGTCGGTCATCCGCCTCTCTCACTGCTGGTGTGGAAGACGGAGGAGAAATGGCTACGCCCTGACGCCCTAGAAGAGACATTACTTCGTCGAGCCGCTTCTGAGTTGAATCATTTCGTTGAATGAAGAGGTCCAAAGTACTCTGCGGGATGAGAAACCACTTATCTCCAACAGTTTCTGGAGCTGACGTTGACGCTGGTGTTGTTGGCTGGACAGGTGTTCCATCGTAGCCATGTTGGGATGTGCCACCACCAGCCTCCGAAGATGTTGGTGAGATCGGTGGTTGCGATGCGTTATCTCCGCCAGTGAGACGTGAGGCGTCCATAGGGGCTTCCGTAGCTCCAGTTCGAATTGCCGCGCCACTAGCAGTGTGGGATGTGGTGCTGCCATCGCCGCGAGCTGGTAGTGCAGCAGACGACAGGCACGGCTCGCCGGAGGCAGGAGCGCCTTTGGTGGTGGGAGGCTTCTCGATACGGCCTGAGACAGGGGCCTGCGGAGCGAGGGGTGATGTCCCCACCTTGCTGTGAGTGTTGAGCCGTGCTTGAGTGGTGGTGGACAGGCCACTCATACTAGCACGCGTGCGGGTTTTCTCCATCTCTCTCTCTCTCTCTCTCTCTCTCTCTCTCTCTCACTCTCTGACGTACTTCGTGCTGCGTCTAGCAGCTGAAGCCGTCTGCTTCACTGCACTCGACGACGCTGTATTAGGTGGATTTTTACTCACCTCATGACACATCACGCATAGCCATTTGTTGCTCGATGTTTTTGAGCACTTGGCGTGAGCAAACCGTTTGCAAGTGCTGCATTCCTCGCTGTCAGTGCGCAGAATTTTGTTGCAGATGTAGCAGGTGGAGTTGGGCATCATGGTGTAGCAGACAGCAGTGATGTGACAGAGCGTGAATCAGACGATTGCCGAGCATGCGCAGAGAGATCGGTTTCGGAGCCAAGCACCGTGCTGATATCCCTTCAGATGTTAGTCGATTGCAGGAATTGGAATAATTTCTCTCAGGCTCGAGTTGGAGCCATGCAGCGATGCTCCAAAGGTATGAGCCAGCGAGAGAATATCCAATCTGCAAAAAGAGGTCCCATGGGACAACGTTTTGTTGGTGAGGAATAACATTCAACGCGGAGCGATATAACGTGTGTGTGGATGTACTCACCGCCAGAGAGAGAGAGCGGACCCTTACCACGATCCACAAACGGTAACGCATCACGGTGTCCTTGAACCAACTTTAAATGAGTCGGAAGACCACCTCGCCAAATATTTCCTTGAATGGTTGTTCAGGGCTCAAATAACATCTTCCAACTGTTTTTAAAATCGCCTACGTTAGAATTTTCAAATAAATCAACTTTTATGATTTTTTTCTGAAAAAATCGCCAAAAATGATTTTGACGCGCTTTGGTGATGTTGAACGCTTAGTTATATGCTTCAAATTCCACAAAAATTTCGTTAGAAAGTGCAGATGGTTCATGACACTCTATTCCAAAAGATTCGCGATGTAATGCGTAAAGGAAGGGATAGGCTTCGTGAGCTGTGACTAATGCTTGGGTAGAGAGTCAGATGGCGAATATAGAAAGGTCCAGCTATCTATGTTGGGAAATTTGTCGTCTGCTCACGGCGCTGTCTTCTTCTTACTCACATTGGTCCTAATAATATGTACACAATGCCTTGGACTCTCGGCAAGGTCCTCATCGCGCAACAAAAGTTCTCACTTCGGTTCTGGAGAGCTTGCAGGTATATCATACCTGCTCCACATCTCGCATTTGAGATGGAGGGGGTAGCTCTATCGTAGTTCTAAGATGCCACGTGTTTGCTTTCATGCAGAGAATCGACTCAAATTTTTGGTATTGTGCATGGAAAAGGAGATGGGAATGCAGAAGCTGAAAAGAGACATGGAAGACTGCTCCAAAAATGTTCAGCGATTGACGGTCAGATTGATAGATTGCCCTATCTGACTTATCCATGTCTAACATATAGATGAAGGTACTTCATCATCCTGCTCGTTAATCGCTGAACATTTTTGGAGCGGTCTTCCATGTCTCTTTTCAGCTTCTGCACTCCCATCTCCTTCTTCGTGCACAATACCCAAAATTTGAGTCGATTCTCTTCACGAAAGCAAACACGCGGCTTCTTAGAACTACGATTGATCTACCCTCTCCACTCGAATGCGAGATGTGGATCAGGTATGACATACCTGCAAGCTCTCCAGAACCGGAGTGAGAGCTTTTGTTGCGCGATGAGGACCTTGCCGAGAGTCCAAGGCATTGTGTACATATTATTAAGACCAATGTGAGTAAGAAGAAGACAGAGCCGTGAGCAGACGACAAATTTCCCAATATAGATAGGTGGTATATACCTTTCTATATTCGCCATCTGACTCTCTACCCAAGCGTTAGTCACAGCTCACGAAGCCTGTCCCTCCCTCCACGCATTACATTGCGAATCTTTTGGGATAGAGTGTCATGAACCATCTGCACTTTCTAACAAAATTTTTCTGAAATTTGAAGCATATAACTAAGCGTACATCATCACCAAAGCGCGTCAGAGTCGTTTTTTGACAATTTTTTCAAAAAAAATCATAAAAGTTGATTTATTTGAAAATTCTAACGTAGGCGATTTTAAAAACAGTTGGAAGATGTTATTTGAGCCCTGAACAACCATTTAAGAAAATATTTGGCGAGGTGATCTTCCGACTCATTTAAAGTTGGTTCAAGGACACCGTGGCATATCTACTGGTGATGCAGGACAGGTTCACGAAATGGATTGAGCTGAAGGCATTACGGAAAGCCACAGCCGCCGCGACCATAGTAACTCTGCAGGAACAAGTGATATTTCGCCATGGAGTACCTAAATCTATAAACAGTGACAACGGTCAACAGTTCAGATCAAAGGAATTCCAACAGATGATGAATAATTACGGAATAACACATCGGAGGACGCCAGCTTACGGACCGCAGTGCAATCCAGTTGAACGGACCAACAAAGTTATAAAAACAATGATCAAGCAGCTCATTGTGTCATCACACCAAACGTGGGATAAGCAGATTTCAGAAATTTCGTTTGCCTACAATACCGCTCCAAGTGACTCCACTGGGTTCTCTCCCGCGTACCTGAATCACGGGAGGGAACTGTCCACACCCGGCAGCCTGAGCCAGGAGGTAGGTGGTCGTAGAACTGGGGCAGAGAATAGGTTCAAACGAATGCATGAAGCTCTAGAACTATCCAAGGCGAATATGGCACGCAGCTTCACGAAACAACGGTTTCATTACAACCTAAGACGGCGAGAATGGGAACCTGAGATAGGTGAACTAGTCCTCAAGAAACTTCACACTCTGTCAAACAAAGCGAAACACTATAACGCCACGTTAGACAAGAAAGCAGATGGGCCGTACAGAGTACGGAAGGGAACTTCACCCGTAATATTCGACCTAGAAGACGATGAGGGCAACGTAATCACCCACATTCATGTCAAGGACCTTTCCCCGTACCGAAGCAGTGACTCAGATGAGTCAGATGAAGCTTAGAAAACTAGAAAATCCGTAGCTAGGAACACCTAGAACCCAGAAAACAGATGGGTAACCTCTAGAATTCGATTACAGCAACTCGCCCCTAGAACTAGAACCAGTTTCCCGATATCAGAATTAGTAAGAGTGAGTAAGACTCACTCTCCGAAGGAAGAGGGGATGCGACGAGCACCCCTACACTACCGCAACCCGCTAAGCATCGGCGTGCCCGAGCAGTAATGCCACAGGCACCAGGCCAACTGTATGCTTACACCAGTCACCGCCAGGTGGACACCCATCTCTCTCACAAGCGGAACAGAGAACCATAGCAAGGAAACCAGCCCAACCGCAGCAGCAGAGTCAGTCGGCCCGGAGCTTGGGCTCAACTCACTAGCTAATCTTGGGAGCTCCAAGTATTAATTCTTTCGATCTTTCTCGGCTTTAGGAGCTCTAGAGTCGTGATAGATAGACCTCGGGAGCGCCGAGGCAGAAATTTTATCCAGGAGCTCTGGATAGCAGCCATCCTAGATCTTCGCATCCTGGGAGCACCAATATACGTAAGATTAGTTGGGATATTAGAACCTGTATAACTCGCCCGCGAAAACCGACCGGGGTGAAGACATAGGAGTCCACTAACAGACTAGTTCACTAGCCAGTCACTGTGCTGCTCATCGCAAGGAGCTCTTGAGATGAATAGAACAGTACCCGTATGAATTGTATTTCTATCAACAGTTTTTAGGGTTATTACAGTGTATTAGAGTAGCAGTGAATTAGCCAAGGCCTGAGGGCAATTGAATATATCATTATTAATTCTTTTGTACATATTATTCTTAATATATATCAGTTATTCCAACTTCGTTGTGTTCAATTGTCATTCTCACCTAGGATTTCTGACATCCTGGAATCCCCTCAGTTACATGGCGAGAGAGAGAGAGAGATTGATTGATTGATGCCCGTTTATTCGTCCGAAGACAAAAAAGAAAAATAATCAGTTACATATGGTAATATAAGGTAAGTGTACCCAACTTGCCTCTGTACTCAACTTGCCCCCATATGCCGATCTCAGGAATGGGCGCTCGTTGACCTTCCCGCAATTTTTTTTTACGTTTGTTATGTTAAAATATGAGAAAATACGTAGTTTTCATCGACCCCGGATCATTTCTACGTTCTCCAGAAAATATAAAGTGAGTTTTCCATTTTTCGTGTTTGCACGGCTAAGAAATCGAGGAGGAAATCGCGTTCACTAAAACCGGTGCCAATTTATTTTTATTCGACCAATCTTGACGTACCTTAGCGCATTCGATTTCTTGTCTCAATACCTTCAAAATCCGCTCTTCAGGGTTGCAGGACTCTGATTTGGAGCGATTTTATGTACAAAACACGAAGATGGTTTGAGAATCAAGAAGGCCGACATCGGAGTGTACCCAACATGCCCCCATATGGTTATCTCGGAAAGGCGTGCAGTATGGCTTTTTTTACCACTCAGAACGTGTTTATCACGTCAAAATAGGCCGGAAACCGTGTCTTCGGCCAACTAAAAGCTACAAATGTCGCTGCACGGTGATCAAAACGGATCAAAGCGATTCTATTCACTTCATCGCCGATTTACATTGTTTTAAATGATGGGGGCAAGTTGGGTACACACTTTTGTAAACTTTCAAAAATCACTTTTTGGGAGAATTCAAACAGCTCGGCCCCACTATATCCCAATTGGACGTATCTTAGCTCATTTTAAAGGTTTTGAGACAAGCTTTAAAATGAGCTAAGGTACGTTGGAAAATATGGAGATGGGCCAAAGTTATTAAGAAAATGGCTTAATGGGGGCAAGTTGGGTACACTTACCTTATATCACAGATCAATAGTGCACATTAATAAAAATAATGAAGTCATTTGGTCAAGGACAAATCTTAAGTATATCACAATTTGTGACTAGTCAGGTAGCACTCAGGAGATTCACAAACTCCATAGAATAATATAAGAATATAAAAATATAAAAAGAAATGGCAGGGCTCACAGTCATATTACAGAAAAGTTCAGTCAATTGACGAAGGGTCACACGTATACTTATAATTTTATTCTAGATGAACGAATCAAGCAACAAGTCAGCCCAAGCCTTTCAAAGTTTAGAGATTGAAGTAATGCTTCTTCTCCACATCAATCCTCTGGGGAGACTGTGTGAGCAAAAAATCCTTCATAGCCTCTTTGAATAATGACATTTTCCCCAGCTGCCGAAAGCCCGGAGGGAGAAAGTTCCACAAATGAGCACATTGAACCTGGAAAGATCTTCTTCCATATTCAAGTCTCATATTGGGAACTTTGAGTACCCGCTCTTCTGCATCACCGCGTGCGGGGCGTTCAGATTGGTACCTGGTGAACATCGCAGCTAGGTAGCCAGGCTCTCCTAAATGCATGATCTTGTGCATTAACAGAGCTGCGAAGTACATTCTCCGCGAATCAGTACGTAACCAACCCAAACGCTCCCTAAACGGGGTGATGTGCTCGTCTCTCCTAAGATCAAAAATGTACCTCACACATGAATTGCTTAGTCGTTGTATCCGTTGCCGCTGTTCGTCCGTGGCGTCGAGGTACACGACCGTGCAATAGTCTATATGCGGTTGAACCAGGGACTCAACTAGGCGAACTCGGAGAGGTCTGGTGATACATGCCCTAAAAAACCGCAATCCATAGAGGGCTCTGTTGACTTTCTTAGTTACTTGGTCGATGTGCGGTTTCCACGTCAGTTCACTGTCAAGTGTAACACCAAGGCTCACGACCGTATCACTGAACGGGATGAACTTTCCTTCCTGTATCTCAACCCCTGACAAGTCCATTCTCTTCAGATCTTTGATATTCCTCTCAGAACTGAAGTAGATTGCCTTGCTCTTGCCAGCGTTGAGACACAGGCCGGAACTTCTGGCCCACTCAGCAACAAGTCGTCCTATTTCTCCCAGCTGAGCAATGCCCTCTCTGATCTTAGATTTCTCGACTTGGAGATAAATTTGTAGGTCATCCGCATAAAAAAGATGATGTACTGACTTCCCGTCAAGCAAACCAGGTAAATCATTGACATATAAACTGAAGAGTAAAGGCCCAAGAACGGAACCCTGTGGAACACCCAGATTGGTTTTGAGCCAATCAGAACTACCAGATTTTGAAGTAACTTTTTGGGTGCGGCCTTGTAAGTATGATTTTATCCACAGGAGTGCCGATCTCGAAAAGCCTAGATTTCGAAGTTTGCTCAACAGCTTTGATGGTGATATTGTGTCAAAGGCTTTACTGAAGTCAAAAAGCAGGAGCAAGGTGATCTTTTTCTTGTCAATACCTACTCGGATGTCATCGGTCAACTTCAGTAAAGCTGTCTGGGTGCTATGATGTTGTCTGAAACCAGTCTGGAAGCGATCTAATAATTTCTCAGACTTCAAAAACTCCGTGATTTGGTCGTGTGCGATTTTTTCCAAAACTTTGGCAAGGAAGCAAAGCAGCGCTATAGGACGGAAGTCCGAGACCGTTGATGGAGCGGTGGTCTTTTTTAATGCAATTAGCTGTGCCTGCTTCCAAGCCTCAGGAAATGCACTATGAGCAAAAGAGGAGTTAAAAATATGTACAATAAGATCACCAATAGCCGGAAGAGCCTTCGCGATCACGCTTTGGGGTATCCCGTCCGCCCCACGGGCCTGTGAAGAGAAATGTTTAATAGCAAGGACTACATCACTGTAATTTGTGGGCTTGAACTTAAACCCCTCCTCTGAGGCCGAATTTATATCGTCCATTGCTTCCTCTATATTTTCGTGAGGCGAAACGGAAACTCCCGCAAAGTGAGCGTTCAACTCATCCGGTGTGAAACCATGAAGTTCCTCCTCTTTGCTTTTAGGCAGGAGGCCGAGGTTGCGCATTTCCTTCCAAATGTTCTTATGTTGATCAAGAGCGTCTGAGAGATGGTTTTGAAGGAAGGAGTTACGCTCTTGTTCCATGCGCAGGTCGACCTCTTCGCTAAGCCGGAAGTACTCACTTTGAAGCTCAGGACACTTTCGCTGGTTGCGTTGATTCCGCTCCCAGCGCCTGCGCGTCGCATCTCGCTTATTCATGAGTACCTTCAACTCAGGACCAATCCAAGGAGCATCATTTTTTCGCGGGTTGATAGTTTTTTCCGGCGCTAATTCATCTATAACAGTCTTCAAGTGAGAGAGAGAGAGAGAGAGAGTACCCGAAGGAGTGATAATAAGGGCTTTCGCGGACGACGTGGGACTCATAGTCTGGGCCGACAACGAGGAACTCTTGGGTAGACGCGCAAGACAGAGCTGAAATACCTCAGCGTATGGCTTGACGACAAGTGGTCGTTCAAGAAGCACATCCAGGAGGCCGCCCAGAATGCGAGCAGGGTTGGTGCGGCGCTCCAGCGGCTGATACCGAATATCGGGGGCCCAAGGAGAGGAGGCGCGCACTTCTCAACACCGTCAGCACCTCTATCATGCTCTACGCTGCACCCGTGTGGGAGGGAAGAGAATAGAGAAGACCATCATCGAGAAGAGGATGGGGCCTGTTCACTGGAGAGCGGCCCTGAGAAGTATCCGTGCCTACCGCACCGTGTCAGGAGATGCGGCTTACGTATTGGCGAGTACACCGCCCATCCACTTGCTCGTCACGGAGCGAGTGAGGATCTGGGACCGCCAGAAAGTGATCGGAGCCAAACAAGTACTCACTCCGACGATGAAGGAGATCATCCGTGACAACGAGAAGGAAACCACCCTTGAGCATTGGCAAACTGAGTGGGATTCGACATTTGCAAATGGCAGATGGACGCACCGGCTGATCCGCGACGTAGCCAAATGGACGGAACGCACCCATGGAGAGATAGATTACTGGACGACGCAAGCACTGAGTGACCATGGTTGCTTCGGTGCCTATCTGACCCGGTTCAAGAAGAGGACATCCCCAGCATGTCCGTCATGCGGGGACAACTGGGATGACGCTGAACACGCCCTGTTCACGTGTAACGACACCCAAAGAGAGCGCGCCGAGTTGGATGGATAGCTGTGTACTCAACTAACACCTGAGAACCTCGTCCCATACTTACTTCGCAACCAGGAGATCTGGGAGAGAGTCACCGGATACATCAAGCTGGTGATGACCCGTGAGGAGGAGAAAGAGAGGGAAGTGAGGCGCCTCGATGCCGGCGAATGATAGTAAACCTGCCGATTCAAACAGAAGAGGTCCAAATGCTTCCAGGAGGAATATGATGGACTGAAGAGGGGAGGAAGAAGAGAGAAGATCGAAGATCGAAGAGAGATCGAAGAGAGATCGAAGAAAGAAGAAAGAAGAATGGAGAGATGGAAGAAGATCGAAGAAGGAGAAACAACACCTGCGAGTCGTGAGAAGAGAGACGCTTGATCCTGAGCGCGAGACGCCGCCGGTCCTGAAGTCATGCTCACGCGGTGCCGGGGCCGGATTGGTCAGTTAGTGGATCTCTCCCTTGTCCGATGTCCAGCGCCAAAGGGGAAGGGAGAGAAGGTTTATCTGGTATCGATGACCGCATCGATGCGGAATCCAGCCCGGGAGCTTTGAAAAGTATCGGAACCTCTCTATCGCTACGTCGCAGCGTATTCCCCCTACATCCACCTAAAGAAAAAAGAGAGAGAGATTGATTGATATCCTTCATTTGCTCAGAGGCAAAAATTAAAAATTCTGTTACATATGGTACATATGTCACTCATAATAAATATATATCACATTCATGAAATTTGTCGTTTTGGTCAAGGACATTGTATTATCACATCAAGTGACTAGTCATTTTGAAGCACTGCAAGGTGCGTAGAAAGTCAAATTACACTATTTCTTATACAGGTAAAGATAGCAAAAAAGGAGCAAGAAAATATAAAACATTTTTGTACATATAAAAGGACAGTGGGCTCGGAAAATTATCACAGATGTTCCAGTCAATGGCGGGAAGGCCATGCATAACTAAGTTATAATTAAAAGCCTAATCGGAAAGAGCCCAAGCCTATCAGAGGTTAAAGTATTGTTTGTTATCCACATCAATCCTCTGGGATGGTTGTGATAAGAGAAACTCTTTCAAAGCTTCTTTGAAAAATGAGATCTTCTGAATTTGCCGAATGCCTGAAGGGAGAAAGTTCCAGAAGTGAGCGCATTGAACTTGGAAAGATCTTCTTCCATATTCAAGTCTCACTTTGGGGACTTTGAATTCCTGCTCTTGTGCATCTCCCCGCACGGGGCGCTCGGATTGGTGCCTGGTAAACATTGCAGACAGGTAACCAGGTTCCCTCATGTGCATGATCTTATACATGATGATGCCTGCAAAGTACATTCGCCGCGAATCAGTACGCAGCCAATCCAAGTTTTCCCTGAACGGAGTGATGTGTTCATCTCTCCTAAGATCAAAGATGTATCTCACAAATGAGTTGTTTAGTCTTTGTAGCCGTTGCCGCTGTTCGTCTGTGGCGTCAAGATACACGACCGTACAATAGTCTAGATGGGGTTGTACTAACGCCTCGACCAGTCGAACTCGGAGAGTCCCGGTGATGCATGCCCTGAAGAACCGCAAACCGTACAGGGCCCTGTTGACTTTCTTCGTCACTTGATTTATTTGCGGTTTCCACGATAATTCGCTGTCTAATACAACACCAAGACTCACGACTGTGTCACTGAAAGGAACGAAAACTCCATCCTGTATCACAACACCTGGCAAATCCATCCTTTTCAGATCCTTGACATTCCTCTCGGAAGAGAAAAAGATTGCCTTGGTTTTACCAGCGTTGAGACGCAGGCCGGAGCCCATAGCCCAATCAGCAACCAGTCGTCCGATTTCTCCCAGTCGAGCGATGCCCTCCCTGATCTTATTTTTCTCGATTTGGAGATAAATTTGGAGGTCATCAGCGTAAAAGAGATGATCTACCGACTTTCCGTTCAGTAGCCCAGGCAAGTCATTGACGTACAAACTAAAGAGTAAGGGCCCGAGAACAGAAACCCTGCGGAACACCCAGATTGGTTGCGAGCCAATCAGATTTACCATTCTTGGAGGTGACTAGCTGGGTGCGACCTTGTAAATATGATTTGATCCACAGGAGTGCCGAACGCGAGAAACCAAGTTGTCGCAGTTTACTCAGAAGTTTTGTTGGTGATATCGTGTCAAAGGCTTTGCTGAAGTCGAAGAGTAGTAAAAGGGTGATCTTCTTCCTATCTATACCTAGTCTGATGTCATCAGTCGATTTCAGCAAAGCTGTCTGGGTACTGTGGTGTTGTCTGAAACCAGCCTGGAAGCCATCTAATAATTTTTCTTTCTTCAAGTACTCCGTGATTTGGTCGTGTGCAATCTTTTCGAGAACCTTGGAGAGGAAGCACAAGAGCGCAATAGGACGGAAGTCCGAGACTGATGATGGAGCTACAGTCTTTTTTAGCGCAATCAGCTGTGCTTGCTTCCAAGTCTCAGGAAAGATGCTGTGAGCGAAAGAGGAGTTGAAAATATGTACAATAAGATCACCAATCGCCGGGAGAGCTTTCGCGATCACGCTTTGAGGGATTCCATCTACCCCGCGAGCCTGTGAGGAGAAATGTTTTATGGCAAGGACTACTTCATTCAAATTGGTTGGCTTGAATTCGAAACCCTCCTCTGGAGCCACCATAACATCGTCCATTGCTTCTTCTATATTCTCGCGAGGTGAGACAGAGACTCCCGCAAAGTGAGCGTTCAACTCGTCCGGGGTGAAGCCGTGAAGCTCCTCCTCTTTGCTCTTGGGCAAGAGGCCGAGGTTACGCATTTCCTTCCAAATGTTTTTATGTTGATCAAGAGCGTCAGAAAGGTGACTTTGAATGAAGGAATTTCGCTCTTTCTCAATACGCACGTCGACCTCTTCACTGAGCCGGAAGAACTCATTCTGAAGATCAGAACACTTGCGCTGGTTGCATTGGTTTCGCTCCCAGCGCCTACGTGTTGCATCTCGCTTCTCAATGAGTCCTTTCAGCTCGGGACCAATCCAAGGAGCGTCGCTTTTACGAGGGCAAATCGTTTTTTCAGGCGCTAGTTCATCTAATACAACTTTCAAGTTTTCATTGAGGCAATTAATCGCATCTTCCAAACTAGTTTCAGCATTGTTGAGCGCTGTCCAGTCACAGCGAAGCAGGCGATCATTCAACTGCTCCGGAGTGATGTTACGGAAATCCCTGTATGTGAAGGAATTTTTAGGCGGAGCAGGAGTGAAGACGTTGATGGTGACGTCGATGACCGCGTGCTTGCCGAAACTGGGCAGTAGTCTGTTTTGTAAGTCGGTGACGGTATCATTTTTATCTACGTACATATGGTCGATCCATTTATGAGACACATTGGGGTTGTGTTGATGAATCGCACCGTGCTGCACAATCTGAAGGGACAGTTCTTCGGTCAGTGCGGTCAATGTCTTTGTGTCAGAATGAGCCGTGTCCAAAAAGTCTGCGTTCAGATCCCCCATAATAACTTTGTGGCTAAAACTCTCCACACAGTCGGCGTAATGAGCCGAAAAGCCCATCATCCTTCTGCATGGCAACCTTTGGAGGTCTATAAATCACACCTACTAGAATCGATGGCGAGTTACCCTGCTGTACGCTGCAAAACAAATACTCGGGGATGCCAGGACACCCCGGACCAGAAGTATTAGACGAGGCAAGCCTCTCCACTTTGAAATCATTACGCACATACAGAGCAACCCCGCCACCGTTTCTGTTACGATCTTGCCGTAACAGCGAATAACCTGGGACCTGAACAAGACTGTCATCCACAAACTCATCGAGCCACGACTCAGCTACCCCGAAAAGATGGTAGGAGGGGTCGGCAGCAACGAGCAGGCGCAGGTTATCTCAATCTTATCTGTTAAGGAGTTAAGGTTGATAAACCCCGCCTTTAAGGAACTACCACTCCCTTTTGACTCTCCGGCAGCCGTATTTAGTCAGGGAGTCCCCGCTGATGCTGCTGTAGAATCTGTAACCTGGTCTGGAACGGTTGGGCTGTTCGGGCTACTGCCCGATGACTTATGATTTGGTCTTGGGGCTGTTCGACACGCCGTTTGAATGACATGCAGTTCAGTGAGGGACTCGAACGCATGCGCTCTCTCGCCATTTCTACGCCTGACCCAAAAGCGTCCACCGCTGCGCCAAACATATTTGAAGCCTGGACCTCGTGCAAGTGGCCTCAGCTGAATATATTCCTTGTATTTGTCACGAGGTAGCATTTCGTTGATGTAAATCTTTCGGTCCGGCACATGGGCTTTCGCTTCAGGGTCAAGCAATGTGGGCTCGATGTTATGAGTTGTGAAATAATTGTTGGCAATCGAGCGCTTGGCTCTAATCACCTCCCTGACTAGACGACTGCACGAGAGTTGGACTACGCAGGATGGAACAGAACGTGAGCGGATGACCGAGGCTCGGGGCGATGAATCGGGTGATCTGTAGTTACGTTTCGGACTCGTCCTTCCGGACACGTGCCCGGGCTGCAGAACACGAACATCAGAAATGTTCTCCCTCTCCAGCGAGGGAAGAATGGACTTGAGTACTGCGAAGGAAATATTACGTACCTCATCCTCCGAGGCAGCAGAGTCTTTTTTCAAAGCACCAGTGATAATTAGTTGGCTGCACTCAAGACCTTCACCCCTGAGTTCAGTGCTCCGCCGCCCAGCACGTGAATGGTTAGAAAAATCCGTTCGAACTTGAGGATCTGGCCCGGAGGATTGATGTGGAAGCTCAGAAACGGAAGACTTAATTTCATTACTAACGTTAGATTTTCGCAGAGTGCCCTGGTCGTCTTTCAAAGATCAGTCAGATATGAGATCTGGCTTTTCATCAAAGTATTTTCCTCAAGAAGCAGCTCACGATCTAGGCGAAACTCCTCCAGCTTGGAGTTTTGCTTCTCTATGAGTTCCTCCAGAGACGACATGCGCGCTAACAGTTGAGCACTCTCCGCACTCACTGCTGGTGTGGGTGGCGGAGAGGAGATGGCAGCCTCACGTCGGTTTAAGAGGGACATTATTTCGTCGAGCCGGTTCTGAGTTAAGTCATTTTGTTTTTTAAGGAGATCCAGAGTACTCTGCGAAATCAAAACCCACTTATCTCTAAGAATTCCCGGTGCTGGGGTTGTTGCTGGAGTGGTTGGCTGGACTGGTGTTCTGTCGTTCCCGTCTTGGGATATCCCACGACCATCCTCAGAAGATGTTGATAAGAGTAATGGCTGGGATGCGCCGATGGCTTCTGTTTGAATTTGCGCGCCACGAGCGGTAAGCGCTGAGGTGCTGCCACCGCTGCCAGTTGGTGGTGCAGCAGACGACATCCGCTGCTCATCGGTCCTCCCGACGGGAGTAGAGCCACTGGTGGTAGGGGGCTTCTCGCCGCGGCCGGTGGTAATGGTGCGCGGGGCAAGGGGAGATGTCCCCACCTTGCTGCGAGAGCTGAGCCGAGTCTGTGTAGTGGCAGACAAGCCACTCACACTAGTGCGCAAGCCGGTATTCTCCATCTCTCTCTCTCTGACGTGCTTCGTAGTGCTGCGCCGAGCAGACGAAGCCGTCTGCTTAATGGCGCCCGGCGACGCTATTTTGTATGATTTTCTGCTCACCTCGTGACACGCTATGCAAAACCACTTGTTGTTCGATGTTTTTGAACATTTTGTGTGGACGAACCGTTTGCAGGTGCTGCATTGCTTGCTGCCATGACGCAGGTTGGTGTTGCATATGTGGCAGGTGGCGTCGCCCATGGCGTGACAGCAGACAGCAGCAGTACAGGTGTATAGTTAGCGTGGAGCAGACGACGATCACCGGGCATGCGCAGGATGGTTGGTTTCGGCGCCAAGAACTGCCGACTGGATGTTATTGTCGAATTGCAGAATTTGGAATAATTCCTCTCAGGCTCTGATTGGAGCCATGCAGTGTTGCTCCAAAGGTATGAGCCTGCGAGAGGAAGTCCAATCTGCAAAAATATGCCCCTCGGGACGATGTTTTGTCGGTGAGAAAAGACATTCAAGACGGAGCGATGTAGAGAGCGTGTGGTTGTACTCACCGGCAGAGAGAGAAAGGGAGAGAGAGAGAGAGAGAGAGAAGATGCCCAGAAAGAGATAGAAGGAAGACTGGAACAACTGGAAAGTATCCTCCCAGAAGAAGGCAGCACAGGCTCAACAAGGGTCCAACAAGCACAGGGGAACAAAGAATGGAGAGAACTGAAAAAAAGACTGGAAGAGAATGAAAGGAGAGCAAGGAGGAACAATCTAATAATAATTGGAAACAAGATGGAGCAAACCAGATTGAAAGAAAGAGTAGAACAATGGATTGAGAAGGAACCATAGGTCACCTGCAAGATAATCAGAGCATGGAAAATAAGAAACACAAGAGGAGAGATGATAGGCATGAAATGCGAAATTAGTGAAAAGTGGAAAGAGATAATGATTAATAAGAGCAAACTGGAAGGTTCAGACATATACATAGAGAAGGGCCTGACCTGGCAAGAGAGAGAGATGGAAAGAAAACTAATAGGATTTGCCAAGGAGCAAGCAGGTAAAGGGAAGAAGACGCTTGTAAGAGACACGAATGCAAAATAGAGGGCCAAATCTTGCGATGGAATGTAAGGCAAAACAAACCCTTCCAGACAGGCAAGGAATGGAGGAGGGCAGAACCAAAAGAAGGGAAGGAAGAAAATGAAGATAATAGCATGGAATATAGCGGGCGCCAAAGATATCAGCCACAAGACATAGGGCTATTCAAAAAATTTTGAGATCATTTTTCTAGCAGAAACATGGATGGAAGAAAAGAAGGAAGCAGAGATAGGGCGGAAATTAGAAGAACATGGACGGCTCCCGACCAGAACGGTATAAGTCCATTTTGGTGAAAATTGAGTTTTTGACGGGAAATGATAGGGAATAGATGCGAGAACATGCATATGAGTAATTTTGCGCGGAAGCGGACCACGAATTGCAAACATGTTTCAAACTCTTTTTTCGACATTTCTAATCGATTCTATGGTCCAAAAAATGAACTTTCCACTCTCTATGGGGTCCGAAAAAAATTTTTTGTTTCCGTGGGGAATATCTTTGTGATATTTTATATATTACTATCGTGTTTTTAGGAAAAAATAACAATCTTTTTTCAGTAAAATGGGTGTGGTTCCGACTTGAGGTAAGATACGACCACGCAAATAGTGGCATTCGAAAGGTCTTTCAAAAATCTATCGAAGTATGTTTCCAAATTTTTTTTTGAGGCTACGGACGCCCCCTTGGAGCGAAAAGGCGAAAAACAAAAAAAATTCATTTCCTGAAAAACCTAATTTTTTAAAAATCTGGAAATCCATATTTCGATGTAAAATTGCGTGTTTCTCCAGAAAAAAGTGGCCCCGATCTGTGTTTTTGGGTTCTACGCTGTTTTTTTTACGTTTTATCAATATTCTCAGCCTTTTTGGTTGAGAAATGAATTTTTCTACGCATGCGCAGGAATTTAGACTGCTGAAACTAATTCCATTGAAAAGCCAAGGGAATTCCCTTCAAAATGACTACTTGGCGAAGTCAATTTTATTTACTTGGCCCAAAGTTACATCACATTAATGATGAAGCATCCTCAAGAGGGGTAAATGCACACGGTGTCCTTGAACCAACTTTAAATGAGTCGGAAGATCACCTCGCCAAATATTTTCTTAAATGGTTGTTCAGGGCTCAAATAACATCTTCCAACTGTTTTTAAAATCGCCTACGTTAGAATTTTCAAATAAATCAACTTTTATGATTTTTTTTGAAAAAATTGTCAAAAAACGACTCTGACGCGCTTTGGTGATGATGAACGCTTAGTTATATGCTTCAAATTTCAGAAAAATTTTGTTAGAAAGTGCAGATGGTTCATGACACTCTATCCCAAAAGATTCGCAATGTAATGCGTGGAGGGAGGGACAGGCTTCGTGAGCTGTGACTAACGCTTGGGTAGAGAGTCAGATGGCGAATATAGAAAGGTATATACCACCTATCTATATTGGGAAATTTGTCGTCTGCTCACGGCTCTGTCTTCTTCTTACTCACATTGGTCTTAATAATATGTACACAATGCCTTGGACTCTCGGCAAGGTCCTCATCGCGCAACAAAAGCTCTCACTCCGGTTCTGGAGAGCTTGCAGGTATGTCATACCTGATCCACATCTCGCATTCGAGTGGAGAGGGTAGATCAATCGTAGTTCTAAGATGCCGCGTGTTTGCTTTCGTGAAGAGAATCGACTCAAATTTTGGGTATTGTGCACGAAGAAGGAGATGGGAGTGCAGAAGCTGAAAAGAGACATGGAAGACCGCTCCAAAAATGTTCAGCGATTAACGAGCAGGATGATGAAGTACCTTCATCTATATGTTAGACATGGATAAGTCAGATAGGGCAATCTATCAATCTGACCGTCAATCGCTGAACATTTTTGGAGCAGTCTTCCATGTCTCTTTTCAGCTTCTGCATTCCCATCTCCTTTTCCATGCACAATACCAAAAATTTGAGTCGATTCTCTGCATGAAAGCAAACACGTGGCATCTTAGAACTACGATAGAGCTACCCCCTCCATCTCAAATGCGAGATGTGGAGCAGGTATGATATACCTGCAAGCTCTCCAGAACCGAAGTGAGAACTTTTGTTGCGCGATGAGGACCTTGCCGAGAGTCCAAGGCATTGTGTACATATTATTAGGACCAATGTGAGTAAGAAGAAGACAGAGCCGTGAGCAGACGACAAATTTCCCAACATAGATAGCTGGACCTTTCTATATTCGCCATCTGACTCTCTACCCGAGCATTAGTCACAGCTCACGAAGCCTATCCCTTCCTTTACGCATTACATCGCGAATCTTTTGGAATAGAGTGTCATGAACCATCTGCACTTTCTAACGAAATTTTTGTGGAATTTGAAGCATATAACTGAGCGTTCAACATCACCAAAGCGCGTCAAAATCATTTTTGGCGATTTTTTCAGAAAAAAATCATAAAAGTTGATTTATTTGAAAATTCTAACGTAGGCGATTTTAAAAACAGTTGGAAGATGTTATTTGAGCCCCGAACAACCATTCAAGGGAATATTTGGCGAGGTGGTCCTCCGACTCATTTAAAGTTGGTTCAAGGACACCGTGTGAAGATCTTGCACGAATTCCCCAAAAATGTTGAGAAATCAAATGGAAATAGCGGGTTAAAATGACCTTCCTCGCAAGCGCTTAACGAAGATGAACTTTCGTATATAAGAGCGTTCAAACCATCGAACATTCGGCCACTTGAGCCGCGTGTCAGTGGTAAACTTTCATTGCTCTTCCACCACTTTGAAAAGCCCGAGCAATGAGAAAAGGGCGAAACACGCATAATATGAGCGTAGAATCCGAATTTTTTCATAAAGATTCTCATTTTTCATCTTTACTTTTCATTCGTTTCCATCAAAATCCTTTAGATGCATCCGCGGAACTATACGAGGCTCTAAAGGTTTATTGATCGAGAGTGGAGTAAAATCCATTCTCGATTGATGCCAAATACGTCAGCAATATCTGCTGACTTTAACTCGCAAAGACCGAAAAAGATTATATCTTCATAATTTGGAATTCCCGCGAATGATAAATACGATATCCGATCATATCGATCGAGTGTCAGAATTAATTAGATATATCTCCGGCAGAAGGCCGAAGAGCTGCCAAAGTAAAAATGTTGAGGAATCAAATGGGAATAGCGGGTTAAAATGACCTTCCTCGCGAGCGCTTAACGAAGATGAACTTTCGTTTTGAGGTCGTTCAAACCATCGAACATTCGGCCACTTGAGCCGCGTGTCAGTGGTAAACTTTCATTGCTCTTCCACCACTTTGAAAAGCCCGAGCAATGAGAGGAGGGCGAAACACGCACAAAATCAGCGTAGAATCCAAATTTTTTCATGAAGATTCTCATTTTTCATCGTTACTTTTCATTCGTTTCCATCAAAATCCTTTAGATGCATCCTCGGAACCATACGAGGCTCTAAAGGTGCATTGATCGAGAGTGGAGTAAAACCCATTCTTGATTGATGCCAAAAACGTCAGCAATATCTGCTGACTTTAACTAGCAAAGACCGAAAAATATTATATCTTCATAATTTGAAATTCCCGCGAGTGATAAATACGATATCCGATCATATCGATCGAGTGTCAGAATTAATTAGATATATCTCCGGCAGAAGGCCGAAGAGCTGCCAAAGTAAAAATGTTGAGAAATCAAATGGAAATAGCGGGTTAAAATGACCTTCCTCGCAAGCGCTTAACGAAGATGAACTTTCGTATATAAGGGCGTTCAAACCATCGAACATTCGGCCACTCGAGCCGCGTGTCAGTGGTAAACTCACATTGCTCTTCCATCACTTTGAAAAGCCCGAGCAATGAGAGAAGGGCGGAACACGCATGATAGCAACAAAGAATCCAGATTTTTTCAGAAATATTCTCATTTTTCATCTTTACTTTTCATTCGTTTCCATCAAAATCCTTTAGATGCATCCTCGGAACCATACGAGGCTCTAAAGGTGCATTGATCGAGAGTGGAGTAAAATCCATTCTCGATTGATGCCAAAAACGTCAGCAATATCTGCTGACTTTAACTCGCAAAGACCGAAAAATATTATATCTTCATAATTTGAAATTCCCGCGAGTGATAAATACGATATCCGATCATATCGATCGAGTGTCAGAATTAATTAGATATATCTCCGGCAGAAGGCCGAAGAGCTGCCAAAGTAAAAATGTTGAGAAATCAAATGGAAATAGCGGGTTAAAATGACCTTCCTCGCAAGCGCTTAACGAAGATGAACTTTCGTATATAAGGGCGTTCAAACCATCGAACATTCGGCCACTCGAGCCGCGTGTCAGTGGTAAACTCACATTGCTCTTCCATCACTCTGAAAAGCCCGAGCAATGAGAGAAGGGCGGAACACGCATGATAGCAACAAAGAATCCAGATTTTTTCAGAAATATTCTCATTTTTCATCTTTACTTTTCATTCGTTTCCATCAAAATCCTTTAGATGCATCCTCGGAACCATACGAGGCTCTAAAGGTGCATTGATCGAGAGTGGAGTAGAATCCATTCTCGATTGATGCCAGAAACGTCAGCAATATCTGCTGACTTTAACTCGCAAAGACCGAAAAAAATTATATCTTCATAATTTGGAATTCCCGCGAGTTATAAATACGATATCCGATCAGATCGATCGAGTGTCAAAATGAATTAGATATATCTCCGGCAGAAGGCCGAAGAGCTGCCAAAGTAAAAATGTTGAGAAATCAAATGGAAATAGCGGGTTAAAATGACCTTCCTCGCAAGCGCTTGACGAAGATGAACTTTCGTATATAAGGGCGTTCAAACCATCGAACATTCGGCCACTCGAGCCGCGTGTTAGTGGTAAACTTTCATTGCTCTTCCACCACTTTGGAAAGCCCGAGCAATGAGAGAAAGGCGAAACACGCATGATATCAGCGTAGAATCCAAATTTTTTCATGAAGATTCTCATTTTTCATCTTTACTTTTCATTCGTTTCCATCAAAATCCTTCAGATGCATCCTCGGAACCATACGAGGCTGTAAAGGTGCATTGATCGAGAGTGGAGTAAAATCCATTCTCGATTGATGCCAAAAACGTCAGCAATATCTGCTGACTTCAACTCGCAAAGACCGAAAAAAAATTATATCTCCATAATTTGAAATTCCCGCGAGTGATAAATACGGTATCCGATCATATTGATCGAGTGTCAATATTAATTAGATATATCTCCGG
The DNA here is from genome assembly GCA_029851415.1 of Eretmocerus hayati. Lineage (NCBI taxonomy): Eukaryota > Metazoa > Arthropoda > Insecta > Hymenoptera > Aphelinidae > Eretmocerus > Eretmocerus hayati. Next base: position 63,438,143 of record CM056744.1, on the reverse strand, counting down.
CAGAAGGCCGAAGAGCTGCCAAAGTAAAAATGTTGAGAAATCAAATGGAAATAGCGGGTTAAAATGACCTTCCTCGCAAGCGCTTAACGAAGATGAACTTCCGTATATAAGGGCGTTCAAACCATCAAACATTCGGCCACTTGAGCCGCGTGTCAGTGTTAAACTTCCATTGCTCTTCCACCACTTTGAAAAGCCCGAGCAATGAGAGAAGGGCGAAACACACATAATATCAGCGTAGAATCCAAACTTTTTCATAAAGATTCTCATTTTTCATCTTTACTTTTCATTCCTTTCCATCAAAATCCTTTAGATGCATCCTCGGAACCATACGAGGCTCTAAAGCTGCATTGATCGAGAGCGGAGTAAAATCCATTCCCGATTGATGCCAAAAACGTCAGCAATATCTGCTGACTTCAACTCGCAAAGGCCGAAAAAAATTATATCTTCATAATTTGAAATTCCCGCGAGTGATAAATACGACATCAGATCATATCGATTGAGTGTCAAAATCAATTAGATATAGAACGGTATAAGTCCATGCCCGAGCATCAAAACACGGCTCTCGCACCTTCTATCCTCAATCATTGCACTTTTCTAGGCTTTGTAAGGTAATAGTAGACCCCAAAAACTAGGATATTGGTGCCGTATGTTGTGAATGTGGCTGCCTCGAGTCGACATCGGAGTTCATCTCTGCTTTTTTCACGCTTTGGCATTATGGACAAGGCTCATCTACATGAAAAATCGCGGAATAGCATTCTGTGGGAGTTTGTTCGAACATCGTGATTTTGTTGAGGGTTCTAAAGTGATTTTCTGCTTACATCGTCTTACATCGTCAGTAATGACACAGGATTTACAGGTCAATCGAAGAATTTTAGTCGATAGAGCGATCGATGTTGAACTTGCTTTGGTTCTCGTTGATAATCATTTCTGCCGGGATGATATCGTCTCAAAGGACTGAATAACTGCATCTGAGATAAAGACAACTTCGATAATCTACTTGCAATGTTTCTTGTGGTAAGAGCAGTGAAGAAAAATACCTAGCCTCATCATGGAATAGACATATTTCATTTACAATTATTCCGAGAAATCATTTTGATTATCATCGACTTGCACTCTTGTTATGAGTAATCGCTCAACTGTCCGAATTCGATTCTTCTGCTAGTTACAAGTGAATCTCATTATACTTGATATTGTTGTGGAAATACTATACTCCTCGGATTGAGCCACCTGCATCCAATTTGAATTGCGTAATACTTCTCATCCATATTAGTTGTTTCAGACTGCTAAATTGAATGAAGTCCGATTCCTCATCCAAACTCCGCGTTTCGAAATAGAAGAATTTTGATTCTGATCTCTTCAGTATAATCTCTCTCCATGTGAATCTCCAAGTAGAAATTCTATCCTTGAACACTTCCCAAACACTATATTAGAGTGTAAACCAGGTTGATTGAATGGATACTGCTTGGTTAAAAGCCTAGAATACGCACTTGTGGGCTGCAATCTCAAGAATATGATCGATTACGGTCGTAATACTCCAAATCTAACATTTTTGGTGAGATCTGTCGATGTAACTCGATGATGATGGTTCATGGACGTAATCAAATATCTTCACCAACCTCCAGACAGCTCCCAGTCAACAATTTCAGGAAAAAACATGAACTTATACCGTTCTGGCCCCCAGAATTTTTCAACTTTTTTTTACGCAAACAACGGTATGAGTCTCCAGTGTTTCGACGTTTTTTGATGCAAAACGGCCCAAATCGACAATTTTTCGATATTTTACGATCCTAGAGGGTAAAAGCCGACTAGTTCCCTTATTTCCCCCGGTCCAGAACGGTATAAGTCCGATTCAGAAAAAATGATGGACTCATACCGTTCTGGTCCGGAGAAAAAGTCGAGAAAATTTGGGGACCAGAACGGTATAAGTCCATTCTCATTGCAAAATTACGTGTAAAAAGTGTAAACAATTGAAAATTATAACGCCCCAAGAGAAAAAGACGTAGAAACACACTCATTACACGATAGATTAAGCATAATTACTAAAAATGATAATCCGAATTTCCAATAGCTAAAAAACTTTGGAGCTCACTTGCCAGAAATGCGAAAAATGGACATATACCGTTCTGGTCGGGAGCCGTACATATGACAGAACAATCATTGAGGCAAGGAGATGGAACAAAAAAGGCAGAGCAAGTGGAGGGACGTTATGAGCAACAAAAAAAGCCCTGAAAGCAAAAACAATAAGACTGAACGAGGAGACACTCAGCTTTGAGGTGAGCATCAAGGAAGAGAAATGGAATATAATCCTAACATACACGAACGAAGAGGAAGAGGATAACTGGAGGAGTAAACTCACATTGCTCTTCCATCACTTTGAAAAGCCCGAGCAATGAGAGAAGGGCGGAACACGCATGATATCAACAAAGAATCCAGATTTTTTCATAAATATTCTCATTTTTCATCTTTACTTTTCATTCGTTTCCATCAAAATCCTTTAGATGCATCCTCGGAACCATACGAGGCTCTAAAGGTGCATTGATCGAGAGTGGAGTAAAATCCATTCTCGATTGATGCCAGAAACGTCAGCAATATCTGCTGACTTTAACTCGCAAAGACCGAAAAAAATTATATCTTCATAATTTGAAATTCCCGCGAGTGATAAATAAGATATCCGATCATATCGATCGAGTGTCAAAATGAATCAGAAATATTTCCGGCAGAAGGCCGAAGAGCTGCCAAAGTAAAAATGTTGAGAAATCAAATGGAAATAGCGGGTTAAAATGACCTTCCTCGCAAGCGCTTAACGAAGATGAACTTTCGTATATAAGGGCGTTCAAACCATCGAACATTCGGCCACTCGAGCCGCGTGTCAGTGGTAAACTCACATTGCTCTTCCATCACTTTGAAAAGCCCGAGCAATGAGAGAAGGGCGGAACACGCATGATATCAGCAAAGAATCCAGATTTTTTCATGAATATTCTCATTTTTCATCTTTACTTTTCATTCGTTTCCATTAAAATCTTTTAGATGCATCCTCGGAACCATACGAGGCTCTCAAGGTGCATTGATCGAGAGTGGAGTGAAATCCATTCTCGATTGATGCCAAAAGCGTCAGCAATATCTGCTGACTTTAACTCGCAAAGACCGAAAAAAATTATATCTTCATAATTTGGAATTCCCGCGAGTTATAAATACGATATCCGATCAGATCGATCGAGTGTCAAAATGAATTAGATATATCTCCGGCAGAAGGCCGAAGAGCTGCCAAAGTGAAAATGTTGAGAAATCAAATGGGAATAGCGGGTTAAAATGACCTTGTTCGCAAGCGCTTGACGAAGATGAACTTTCGTATATAAGGGCGTTCAAACCATCGAATATTCGGCCACTTGAGCCGCGTGTTAGTGGTAAACTTTCATTGCTCTTCCACCACTTTGGAAAGCCCGAGCAATGAGAGAAAGGCGAAACACGCATAATATCAGCGTAGAATCCAAATTTTTCCATAAAGATTCTCATTTTTCATCTTTACTTTTCATTCGTTTCCATCAAAATCCTTTAGATGCATCCTCGGAACCATACGAGGCTCTAAAGGTGCATTGATCGAGAGTGGAGTAAAATCCATTCTTGATTGATGCCAAAAACGTCAGCAATATCTGCTGACTTCAACTCGCAAAGACCGAAAAAAAAATTATATCTTCATAATTTGAAATTCCCGCGAGTGATAAATACGGTATCCGATCATATTGATCGAGTGTCAAAATTAATTAGATATATCTCCGGCAGAAGGCCGAAGAGCTGCCAAAGTAAAAATGTTGAGAAATCAAATGGAAATAGCGGGTTAAAATGACCTTCCTCGCAAGCGCTTAACGAAGATGAACTTCCGTATATAAGGGCGTTCAAACCATCGAACATTCGGCCACTTGAGCCGCGTGTCAGTGGTAAACTTCCATTGCTCTTCCACCACTTTGAAAAGCCCGAGCAATGAGAGAAGGGCGAATCCAACCTTTTTCATAAAGATTCTCATTTTTCATCTTTACTTTTCATTCCTTTCCATCAAAATCCTTTAGATGCATCCTCGGAACCATACGAGGCTCTAAAGCTGCATTGATCGAGAGCGGAGTAAAATCCATTCCCGATTGATGCCAAAAACGTCAGCAATATCTGCTGACTTCAACTCGCAAAGGCCGAAAAAAATTATATCTTCATAATTTGAAATTCCCGCGAGTGATAAATACGACATCAGATCATATCGATCGAGTGTCAAAATCAATTAGATATAGAACGGTATAAGTCCATGCCCGAGCATCAAAACACGGCTCTCGCACCTTCTATCCTCAATCATTGCACTTCTCTAGGCTTTGTAAGGTAATAGTAGACCCCAAAAACTAGGATATTGGTGCCGTATGTTGTGAATGTGGCTGCCTCGAGTCGACATCGGAGTTCATCTCTGCTTTTTTCACGCTTTGGCATTATGGACAAGGCTCATCTACATGAAGAATCGCGGAATAGCATTCTGTGGGAGTTTGTTTGAACATCGTGATTTTGTTGAGGGTTCTAAAGTGATTTTCTGCTTACATCGTCTTACATCGTCAGTAATGACACAGGATTTACAGGTCAATCGAAGAATTTTAGTCGATAGAGCGATCGATGTTGAACTTGCTTTGGTTCTCGTTGATAATCATTTCTGCCGGGATGATATCGTCCCAAAGGACTGAATAACTGCATCTGAGATAAAGACAACTTCGATAATCTACTTGCAATGTTTCTTGTGGTAAGAGCAGTGAAGAAAAATACCTAGCCTCATCATGGAATAGACATATTTCATTTACAATTATTCCGAGAAATCATTTTGATTATCATCGACTTGCACTCTTGTTATGAGTAATCGCTCAACTGTCCGAATTCGATTCTTCTGCTAGTTACAAGTGAATCTCATTATACTTGATATTGTTGTGGAAATACTATACTCCTCGGATTGAGCCACCTGCATCCAATTTGAATTGCGTAATACTTCTCATCCATATTAGTTGTTTCAGACTGCTAAATTGAATGAAGTCCGATTCCTCATCCAAACTCCGCGTTTCGAAATAGAAGAATTTTGATTCTGATCTCTTCAGTATAATCTCTCTCCATGTGAATCTCCAAGTAGAAATTCTATCCTTGAACACTTCCCAAACACTATATTAGAGTGTAAACCAGGTTGATTGAATGGATACTGCTTGGTTAAAAGCCTAGAATACGCACTTGTGGGCTGCAATCTCAAGAATATGATCGATTACGGTCGTAATACTCCAAATCTAACATTTTTGGTGAGATCTGTCGATGTAACTCGATGATGATGGTTCATGGACGTAATCAAATATCTTCACCAACCTCCAGACAGCTCCCAGTCAACAATTTCAGGAAAAAACATGAACTTATACCGTTCTGGCCCCCAGAATTTTTCAACTTTTTTTTACGCAAACAACGGTATGAGTCCACAGTGTTTCGACGTTTTTTGATGCAAAACGGCCCAAATCGACAATTTTTCGATATTTTACGATCCTAGAGGGTAAAAGCCGACTAGTTTCCTTATTTCTCCCGGTCCAGAACGGTATAAGTCCGCTTCAGAAAAAATGATGGACTCATACCGTTCTGGTCCGGAGAAAAATTCGAGAAAATTTGGGGACCAGAACGGTATAAGTCCATTCTTATTGCAAAATTACGTGTAAAAAGTGTAAACAATTGAAAATTATTACGCCCCAAGAGAAAAAGACGTAAAAACACACTCATTACACGATAGATTAAGCATAATTACTAAAAATGATAATCCGAATTTCCAATAGCTAAAAAACTTTGAAGCTCACTTGCCAGAAATGCGAAAAATGGACATATACCGTTCTGGTCGGGAGCCGTACATATGACAGAACAATCATTGAGGCAAGGAGATGGAACAAAAAAGGCAGAGCAAGTGGAGGGATGTTATGAGCAACAAAAAAAGCTCTGAAAGCAAAAACAATAAGACTGAACGAGGAGACACTCAGCTTTAAGGTGAGCATCAAGGAAGAGAAATGGAATATAATCCTAACATACACGAACGAAGAGAAAGAGGATAACTGGAGGCGCATAGGAGAGCAAGCTGAAGAACAGGCAGGAACCAACCTGCTGGTCCTAGGCGACATGAATGCAAGGACAGGAGAAGAGGGAGGCAGCGACATACCGGAAAGGAGAAGGAAATCAAAAGACAAGACCAAAAACGCAGAAGTACAAAAAATGCTGAGGTATTTGGAATCTCTAGGACTTATCATTCTAAACAGAGGACTTAAGAGAGATGAAGAAGGGGAAAACACATATATAGGAGCAAGAGGGAATACTGTAATTGACTATGCCATTACAAATATGGAAGGTATGAAGAAAATAGAGAAAATGAACATTGGAGAGAAAACCAAATCGGACCATATGCCCCTGGAGATAACCCTCAGGGGAAGAAAAGGAGAGAATACCAAAAGGAGCAGAATCATTCTCAACAGAGGACTTAAAAGAGATGAAGAAGGGGAAAACACATATATAGGAGCAAAAGGGAATACTGTAATTGACTATGCCATTACAAATATGGAAGGTATGGGAAAAATAGAGAAAATGAACAATGGAGAGAAAACCAAATCGGACCATATGCCCCTGGAGATAACCCTCAGGGTAAGAAAAGAAGAGAAGACCAAGAGAAGCAGAATGTTCAGATTTGGGACGAAGACACGAGAGGAAAATACAAACAGGAACAAGACAATTGGATGAAGACGGGTAACTGGACAAATCTAAAGAACAGAGTGAGTCAAGCGACAACAACGAGACTAATTGAAGAAAAAGACACAGACTCACAAACATGGTGGGATGAAAAATACTGGAGGAAAAAGGGAGAAGTGCTGGAACTATTCTAGGAAGTAAGAGAGGACAAGGTAAGAGGGGGAGTATACTATGCAAAAAGAACTGAATACAGGAAGCTGATAGAGAAGAAGAAAAGAGAAGAGGGAGAAAGACAAATAGAAGAAATGCTGAAAGACAGGTCTGAAGAAAAATTCTGGAAGATGATGAATGGCAAGAAGAAAAGGAGAGAGGGACTAGACAAGAGCATCACGAAAGAGGAGTGGCTGGCACATTTCAAGGAACAATTCGGAGGACGAAAAGAAAAACCAAAGGAAAGCCGAATAAAGGAAAAGATAAAATGGGAAGATGGAGGGGAGATAACTATGGAAGAGATGGAAGCGGCTATAGCTATAAAGGAACTGAAGAAGAAGAAGGCAAGTGGACCAGATAGAATGAAGAATGAAGCCTGGATATACGCCACAGATTGAACGAAAGAGGAACTGAGAGGAATCCTTTCATAAAGTCTGGATGGAAGGAGAATTTCCAGAGGCAGAGCTGAAACTGGTATAGAGCCCACGCATCAGAAAGCAAACGAAAACTGGATTTGAAGATAGGAAGCTACAAGGAAAGCCTAGGAGAGGAAAGAAGAAGGAGACAGAGGGCAGAAAAAAACCTCAATAGGCTGCAGGAAGCAAACAGAGAGATGCGAAGAAGACTGGAAGAAATAAAAGCAGAGAGGTTAGAAAATGCAACAAGTGGGAGTGAAAGTGAGGTGAGCACAGATGAGAGTGAAACAGACACCCAAAGCAGGCAAGAGATAAGAGCAGTAGTTATTAGGAGAGGAGTAGCAAACAGAGGAAAGAGGGTGGAGCAGTGGATATGGAAAACATTGGTGAAGACGCAAGAAGAGAGGAATGGTGGATTGAAAGTTTGGCAAAAAAAAAACAGTCCAAAGAAACAATGCCTGGGTTTTGAAGACATCCAACACAAATATACTGGCCAAGGTGAAAGCCACCATGGAAACACCAGGGGAGAAGGAATATATAGTGGGAGGATTCAAAGGAGGAGAGGAAAGATGGATGGGGAAGAGGGAACTGAAAGCTTTAGAAAGAATGGTGGACAATGGCTTTGAAGTAGAGAGAGTAGATGAGCTGTATGCAGAGAGGGATGAGCAATCATACAGAATGGTATGGAACGAGCAGGAAGGAAGATACATTGGCACGCCCATAAGTGTGGCCAGGAGCATGTATCTCAAGATGAGGAACTAAAAAGATACGGAAGAAGGCGGGACACAGAGGAAAGAAGGCGAGGAGGCAAAGAAAATGAGACAGCAGCTAATCAAGAAGCAATTCAAGTTCCAGTTCATCTCTCAGTCCAAAGCACGGAGAAAGTGAAGAAGAATAATCAAAGAAAGACTATTATTTTATTTCTATAATGAAGAGATCAAGTACTGATCATTTTTTAGATATACGTCAGCACTAGTATTAGGAACTATGTAATTTTGAGCGTAAGGTTCAATAAATCGATAATAATAATAATAATCATGGATTATACATGCGTAAAAAAATATGTATGTTTCGTTTTTTATTCTATTTGTTTATTCTATTACTTTTTATTATTTCTTCCCATTCCGAGTAACAGCGGAAGCATTCCTAGTCTGACGAAAATGATTTCAAGTTGACATTCATTCCAAGTCGAGCTAATCACTCTTAATCGGACACTTAGATTCCAAAGTTCGAGATTCAGTTCCAAGTTTCGTGACTTTCGACCCGAGCCTTCACAATTCGTGCAAGTCCCTGTCTGAGCTTCTACTCAGCAGCACTAGAGCATCATTAAATCCTTCTCCACCGAAATCTGAATTACCCCTGTATCAGGTGGTGCTAGGGGTTCTACGAAATAAAGTGTCGCCACACCAGTAACATTAATAAGTGAGTATCGTTCATTTGAACAACATAACCTTCCAATACTGCGTCTTTAAATTGAAATATTTCCTTTCTTTAAGTACGACCCCGAGCCATTGGAGGGAAATTTAGACGAAAGCGAAAAAAGACTAATCAGGCTTACATTTTCACCGGAGGTGTTTTCCCTGGTTCACCCAATGGCGCCAGGCAGTGAAAATACTAGTACTTTTCTCGATTCAAAAACTCGTCCCTGGCAGCACTCGTTCACAAGAAGATGGCTATCGGGTGAGTAGGAACCAAGGCCTTCGTTACTAATGATCGATGTCGATAGATGGTCTGTTGTAAATAACTGAAGTTGAGTCCAAGAGTCGTGACACGGGTCTTAGAAAAATTTGAAGAGGTGACTTTAGAGAGCGAATCGAGTTGAACTCATCAGAACGAGGTACAGGACAGAAGTAAAGTGGGGTTCTGTGCGGAGACCCGATGAAAAAATTTTTTTTTGCAATTTTCCGATGTTTGGGCGCTTACAAAATTGTAACAAATAGTATTCGCAACTCTTTCATGAGGTTCCCCGCTTCCGAGCGACTATTTCGACCTTCGCCTGCGGCTCAGGCCGAAAACCAATCGCTCAGAAGCGAGCTACAATCTCATAAACTCGGTGCGAAATCTACTATTCCGCAATCATGTGCGTGAAGTTAGTGCGCAAAGACCATTTTCTCGGTGCGTAAGGAAAAACTTTACGCACATAGAATTGCGAAGAATATCGTACGAAACGACTTCGATACTTTACGCACTGTCGGAAACTTTACACACTCGAGTAACACTTCACGCACCGTTGAGATTCTTTACGCACGAGCATTAGCGAGTGCGTGAAGAAACTTCACCAGTGCGTAAAGTTGCCAACTTCGTGTCTAAAAATTTCCGGCAGGCGTGAAGAATCGAAGTTGTTTCGTAAAGACTATTTTGAACTCGATTCGTGATTGCCTATATATGCCTTTTGTCGACCCAAGTAGAGACATCCAGACTCGGCTATCGATGGGTCTAAATTGAGGGGGGGGGGGGATGATTTCATAGGCTCGAGGGCGGCGTCTACAATGCTAAATGAATGCTTCATAACCAGACATTTCCTGGCTAATATTCTGCTTAAATATTTGCATGTATTCTAATTGATCTTAACTGAGTTTGCCCTAAATATATTCACTTGCTTCGTATATCGATTATCTTCGAGGCAATCTCGATGGGGTAATTCACGCCCTTCTTTAGGCATAATCCATGCATAAAATGTAGTCAATGATTGATTATAAGTAATGAATACACACACACATGGTTACATGAATATTTTTCGCAACGATACAATAATTCTAGAGCGGAGCTGGCGGGATCGTGCGAATTATAGCGATTATTGATGAAATGATGTTCTTCATTAATTAATGATCCCGAGCCATTGGAGGAAACTCTGGGTTCCAAAGCGAATTATCAAGCGTAAAACCCCAGAGAATTGTTGTTTCCGAGGACTCAGTTACTAAGGACGAAATGATTAGATTATCTAGAATTACACCTGCCCCGTAAGTCGTGGGATCAAAACCGAGATTTTTCGCATCCACGAATGATCATCATCCGTTTGGTATTCCTCCAGATGAACGTTCTAACTATTAATCATTTTATAATTAACCTAAATGTGTTCTGCAAACAGGCTCGTCAGGTCCCATACATCCCAGGCGTATGGTTTTTTGTCTTCGTGAGGCGAAACGCCTTTGTCACTGAAGAAATAATTATCTTTGCGATCAAATCGACGACATAGGCGAGTTATCGCCCAATGATTGAAATCAATCCTCTCGTAACGGGGTTCTCTGTACTCGGGCGTGATTGGAGCGCCTGCGTGAAGCCACAGCATCCCGTACGTATCATCTTCGAAACCTCCCCCATTGATCCAGGAAGCGTTGTTCCGAAGTCTATTTTCCTTTCTATTCGTTCTTATCTTCATCCATCGAGGGTGTTCGTTTCGCGCTGATGTTATATAAGTGTGAAGTTCGACCTTCATTCTTTTTGGAAACCCTCTTCGGGTTGTTGTTGTTGTTGATCAGAGAAGGAGTCTGCGAATAAATAACCTGAATAGTTCATTTGGGTTCTGTGAGCTCCTTCTCTCAACATTTTGAATCCATCAATTCGGCTCGATCTTTTGCTCAATCAATCCGGCTCCAAACGAGCCGGATTGATCGAGCAAAAGGCGAAACAGACTTATTCGATCTGATACGAGTGCAGAGATGAATACAAGTGAGATTACGTTGATTAGATTACTTGGTTGCATGCACGGTCGTATAAACAGGTCTGGAAACTGTCATTGCAAACATGGTTCACTTATCCGGGCTCGAAAGTTTCCTCTACCTTGGCTAGTGGCGCTACGATCGAGTAGTGGATTGTTTTGATTCATCAAAGTCAACAATACCACGACATAACCGTTTGCATTACATAGTAAATTTGATTATATTCAATATTGGTAACAGTTGTAACGCGTGGAGACAATGTGCTTTGTGGATTAATTTTCTTCGCCAAGAATGCAGTCAATCCCAGGACCTAAAGAGCATCCCAGCTGCCTGGAGAGTCTTGAGAAGAGCTACATAACTCAGATAGTGCGTGTCTGACACTTATTATAGATTCATTATGCTGATATCCCATTCAATATCAGTTGCAGTAAAATTTCACGAGTATGTACATGGTAAAAACTTTCTCAATTCTAAGCTTTTCAAGATTCAAACGCCGTTTTGTGAAAGAATGAAACAATTTAGATTTTCATGTCAAGAAGTTTTGTTTACATTTCGATGTAAACAATTCACTACTCGACTGCAGCGCTACACTCGCGGTGGTGGATATAGGCAGCGCAAGTGGCTTCAATAAGAGGACCTCATTTTATAATGGAGTTTCCAGACCTGTTTATACGACCGTGGTTGCATGTCACGGCGGGTGGTATGTCGTGCCCCTCGTCTAATGCAATGAGATCGTAAATCTGTTGGTGATCAATACTTCAAAACCTTACGATTTGCACTGGCAAAAGGTGAATGTAGTAGAATCGTGCATTATAAAATCCCTTGTTCTCAAAAATCATAAGCGATTGGCATGGCTCATGCATACACGATTTATCTTTCGTTGTGACACATTGTCCTATGCATACACATCATGCATTACGAATCCAATCTCTTGAGCCTGGCTGCTCATATTTCATGCTCATGATTCCGTGATCCCTCGAAGCACATCTCACATATAATGTAGATTCGTTCGAGAGCAGGGATTTCAACGTAATCGATCAGCTCTGCCAGTCTCAGATCACCCCAAAAGCTATTCGAATCACTCGGTTATCTGATATTTTGGATTGCGCTGGAGGCCAATAGATCTGTTCAGTCGTCCGATATTCTAGATTGCACTGACTGACAATTGGTCAAGTTGGTCGTCTGATAACCTCAAATTGCATCGAATGACTATAGGTCAAATCGATCGTTTGATATTCTTGAATCGCATCTCTGGCGTCAGGTCAGCTTGGTCAGTTGATGCTGTGTTCTGACGGTACTGAGAGAACTATGGGTTTGCTCACTTGCTAGATGAAATACCGTAGTGAACTGTGACCAGTCATCCTTGCTCCCATCAATATCTGTATGATTAGGGACCAAGCGAGGACCCAGATTGAAGGTACCGCCAAACTGAGTCTTTTCCTCACTTCAGGTGATATGGAAGCGAGGAGGGGGCTAAGCGTATTGCAACTAGTTCTTGAGAGAACCGCTCGAGAGATCAAGGACGCAGCCGAAGAGAGTTGGACGTCTGGCCTTGTCAACGTACGGATGCGTTTACTCGACAATCACTGGAACAATTTCGGACCGAACCACGTCGAAATGATGTCATCACCTGAGGATGTAGTTGATGGCTATAATTTTCAGGAAGAACCCACCAAAACAGAGCGGTGGTATCTACAGTCTATGGGCATCTTGATCGATTTTCAAGACAAATTTGGCTCAAGTAGCGTCACAGCCATCCAAGACTCAACATGCTTCTCTGGTCAACACTCTTCAAGATTGCCAAGAATAGATCTTCCCATTTTCAGTGGTAACTTCGAGGATTGGGAATCTCTTCAAGACACGTCCAAGGTCTTGGTGGATGAAAAACCCGACATTGATCCCGTCGCAAAAATGACGTATTTGAAAAACTGCGTTCAAGGAGCTGCAAAAATCCCACTGGCTGGCTATCCAACGACTGCGGCAAACTATTCCATTGCTTGGAAGGTACTGGAAAATCAATACGATCAACCAAAACTTCTTGTACGAGACTATCTGGGAGAGCTTTTGAATCTGACCAAGAAACCTTTGGATCTAGAGTCAGCGACTGGGCTGCAGAACTTGGCAGATGAGTTGAACCGTCATCGCAACCAACTTCAAATCTTGAAACGCCCAGTTGAAGACCAAGATTAATGGTTTGTTAAAATAGCTACTTGTTTCATGGATCCTGTCACCAAAAGGAAATGAAAGGAAACCGTCGATCGAATTTTGAATGAAGCTATCGACGAGAGCTCCGGTGATGGTAGCTCATCCATCGTTCGCCATCCAACATTCGTTCAACTAGATCTGTTTCTACAATGCCGCCGTCGCACGCTCAGGGCTATGAACAATAAGCAAATTGCTGCTTCATCAGAGATTGTTACATCAGTTCTTGCCGGTACGCAGCAGCAAAGGAACATAGATCATACGTCGACACGGACACCTTTGAGAGCTCAAAACAAGCCAGGGGGAAATCCTCCCTGTGCCTGTTGTCGTGGCGGGCATTCAACGTATAGCTGTAGAGTCTCGAGGCAGGCAGAACCAAGTGAACGACGATGAATGGCAAAGGATCATCAATTGTGTTTCAACTGCCCAAGACAAGGACATGCGGTTCAATTCTGCCCATCTCTCACGTCATGTAGAACTTGCTCCAAAAGCCACCATACACTCTTACACGGTGAGAGTCCAACCAGCTTAAGACGCTCTACACCACCGGACAACGCCGACGTCAGACCAAGTAAAATTCCACGCCTCTACGCCATGACAACTCAGCTTAGCAGTGAACAACCTGACGCGGATGAATAGACTGCAGTGACAATTCGAGAAGAATCTTTATGACTAGCAGTGTTACCGACAGCTCGCGTGACTGTAGAGAATGGACGCCTACACCATGGAGAGGTGAGAGCCTTACTCGACTCATGCTCGGAAGCCAGCATGATCACACTGCGCCTCGCACGGAAATTGTGCACGAAATCGGAAAGAATTCAAGCCCATGTCTTCGGAGCATTGGAAGAACCACGTGATTCAGCGAAGTTTCAAACTGTGATAAATGTGTATGATCGACATAGCAGCCAGGTTTGGATGGTTGGAGCCATCGTACTGAAACAGATTAACGTCAAGACACCTGCGAATCCGTTACCTCCCAGTGTAGTTGAGAGCTGCAAGGGTATGGATCTAGCTGATCCAACCTCCGCAACTCCTGGCGACATCGATTTAATCATTGGAGCGGACTCTTTTGGAGTGACTCCAAAATTGTTCCTCACTGGCTGAAAGGCGATCATACCACCGGAAATGATTCTGTCGACAACTGTGTAGCCCTCATCAACGAACTGACACCATGAGCGTCTCGGCAACATGTACCGACAAAGCAGGATCCGTCCGATGTTGCATCAAAGGGGTGCTCAACAATCGATCTGAAGAATCAGCCAATATGATGGAGTGGACTGGGATGGCTGCAAAACCCCCGGTGCAAATGGCCAACCAGTTTAGACCTTGGAAAGGTCACCAGATCTGTTCAAACCATCCAATGTTCGACAACTCACTTGAATCAGCCGTTCGTCTGCAGCATCGTAGACAAATTTTCGTAGTTGGAACTCCTTTTGAGAGTAATTGTTCGCTGTCAACGACTGACTTCACGGGTTGCAGAGCATCACTGCAAACCAACGGCGGGGTCTTTGAGTGGATATGTCACGTCCGTTGAATTCAGGAGAGCCTTTTTTGTGTGCGCCCGTTCCAGTCAACAACACAGCTACAGAGAAGAGATCAAGCGCCTCAAGAAGGGAGAGTACGTGAAGGACGTGAGTGAGTTACGATCGCTATCTCCTTCCATCGATGGTGATGGAATGGTACAGGTTGGAGGTCGAGTCCAGAACTCCTATTTACCGTCTGAAGAGAACCACCCAGTGGTATTGGACGACGAATTTCACCTTGCTCGACTGATTATCGACCGTGCTCACTGGTGCAGTTTGCATGGAGGGTTTCGAGTAACTTGTGCGTATACTCTCAAAGATGCTTGGATTATCGGAGGTTCGAGAATAATCAGAAAACATCCCCGGAACTGCATCAAATGTGTGACGGACCGGCCCCGACCGATAGTACAGATTATGGGTCAGTTACCTGGAGCACGTGTTACCGCAAGCAAAGCGTTCAACATATGCGGTCTCGATGACGCAGGATCGTTTCAAATTCTCAGTAGTGAAGGTCGAGGGATCCGATCTACCAAAGGCTATATAATTTTGATTATTTGCCTCTGCACCAAGGCTATTCATTTGGAATTAGCCGCGGATATGAAAGTCTTCAGCCTACTAACTGCTCTAACTCGATTCATCAGTCGAAGAGGAAGGCCATCAGAGATATGGTGCGACAACGGTGCAAGCCTTAGAGGTGCAAATTTGGAACTCGGGAGATTAATTCGAGCTGCCGAAATTGACGGAAATCTGGTGAAAGGAACCTTATCGGAGTCAGGGATCGTTTGGAATTCCATCCCGCCAGCGGCACTACATCTTGGAGATTTGTGGGAAGCTGAAGTAAAATCGGCCAAAACCCATCTTAGACGTCTTATTGGTCCGAGAAAGCTGACTTTCGAAGAATTTTTGACTATTCTTTCTGAGGTAGAGATGGTGTTGAACAATAGACCTCTGACTCCGTTGACTGGCGACTTGGACGACCTAACCGCTTTGACTCCAGCTCACATTCTCGAAAGTGAACCCTCGCAGGGTACGCTCCGGCCATCCCTTGCTCATCGAAACTTGAACAATCTAACACATTGGGAGCTTGTTAAGAGGATACCGGATACCGACATTGTCGAGTTTTCGGATTTCCCGATGAATTTTCGAGATATCGGGATTCTACTAAGTAACGCCGATTCTGTATGGCTCATAGAATCGGCGTTACTTGTTAGATTTTTGATATCTCAAAAATTCATCGAGAAATCCGAAAACTCGACCATGTCGGTAACTGTACAATATTGATAGGACTCCGACATCCCCTTAAAGGATTGCGAGACCACTTCTGGGAACGTTGGAGCAAAGAATACCCGAATACGTTGCAACAACGAATCAAGTGGACACGGCCGAAGACAAATCTAGTTATCGGAGATCTTGTTATCATCTTGGATCCAAACATGTTACGTCCAGATGGTAGATGGCCATTAGGGAGAGTGATTGCAACACTACCTGGACCAGATGGTCTCGTCAGGGTTGTAGTTGTCCGTAACGAGAATAGAGAAGTCAGAAGACCAATAACCAAATTAGCTTGTCTACCCATAATGCAAGAAGATCATGTTTGATTACATTATCGTTCCCGGAACGAGGCGGGCGGAATGTTCGTTTTGCGCTGATGTTATATGAGTGTGGAGTTCGACCTTTATTCTTCTTATGAACCCTCTTCGGGTTGTTGTTGTTGATCAGAGGAGAAGTCTGCAAATAAATAACTTAAATGATTAAGGTGGATTCTGTGAGCTACTTCTTTCAACAGAGGGTAACTGACGAGGGAGAACACGTAACGGGGCTTCATACTGTTCTCTATTGATAATGATACTATCTTAAGAGTGTTTTCTTATAGTTATCATAATAATCGAAGGGTTATTCTAACAGGAGTAGAATCTAGGTGTAGGATATAGGAAGGTGAACTAGGTTAGGATCTTCCCGCGTTCTAAATTATGATCCCCCGATGATTTAAGTCACGTCATTTTCATTCCCCGAACCAAAAACTGTAAGAGTTTCGGGGCGGGAACTGTTATTACGTGGCATTGCATGAGTGGTGGCGTCGGCGCTACCGTGAATGTCGCCAACCTTTCTTATATTTTCGTCCAGTTGTCGCGACATCAGGCGGATTAACTCGGGTTGGATCAAGGGTACACTGGGCCTAGTAGGTGAGGATCAGGCTCTTCTTCTATATATGATTATCACTGCCACTACGCTAGTGATGATGACAAGCTCTTTCATTAAGTGTGTCCGTATAAGTCCGTAGCGAGCTTTTAATGTCTCCAGTAGATGGTCCGTGCGGATTTCTGGCTTTGGAATCTGGGGTATACAGGGAGCAGTCAATCGCTCGCCCCGTTCCGGACCGAGTCATTGACCCCCACAGGTTATTGCTTTGCAGCCTCTTTTCAATTTGAGAATTCCCAGTGAAGTAAGGTGATGAACGGTATCATCCTCACCATCACAAGATATGGTTACGGAACCACCGAAAGGGCTCGAATAAATCCACTCAGGGGTTCAAGTTAAATGGATCCAAGTGGTGAAGTTTCGGTGGTAATTGACCATTGGACAATTCAAGAGATCAGGTGACTTTTTCAAAGCTACAATTGTGGCTTCACAGGACGATTGGTAGAACCTGGGTGAATGAGGGCAACGCACTCTGAAAGGTGAAACTGCCGCACTAATCTATCTCGTCCGAAAAGGCATGTGAGAACTTTTTGCAATTGATTGCTAGGAATCGTCCTCGAGTGATGATGCTGGTCACAGAGTTTGAGCTTCGTGAAACCGGTATTGAATAAATTTGATATGAAGAATGAACTGCTTGGTGGTACAGAGGCACTTTTAAAATGAACACGAGAGTATCTCCCGAGTTAAATAGTTGAACTTGGCTCAACTGGTCGTGAAGTTGGGGCGAGGTCGGATGAAGAGGGTTTTCCCGTTTGAGGTCGACCCTCAAACGGTTCAACAGGGTCATATTGAGTAAATCTAGACTTAGTTGGTTTTGACCGGTGACTTCGACAATGTTCGCAAGTTGCGAGTATGCTAAGAGATGCCGGCGAAGCAGGTCCTCCATGGACTCAATCCAGGATTTGACCTCTTCTAGAGTGTCGTTACCTCGCGAAATTTGATGGTAGAGACTTTCTGGGTGGTCGGTAAGATTTTCTAACTCTCGGAGGAGGTTAAAGATGGAGTTGGGGTGAATTTCTATGATTTTAGCGGGAATACGGGTCAATTGTTGTATCTCGTCGGACTTTGCATCAGGATACGGTAAAGTGGTTTCGAAATGGTCGAGATAAGCGTTGTCAGAATCTAAATGGAGTTGGAGATATTTTAAGTGTTCGTGTTGCATTCGACAGCTGTGAGTCTGGTTATAGCATTCTCTCTCTACTCTGGCTATCCTGAGATCGATGGTGTCACCCTGATGTCTAAGCGGTTTCAGAGGTATCTTAGTCATTCCTGGCCAAAAGTTGAATACGAACTTGGCTCAATTCATGAATTGGAAATAAATTCCGGGATTATCAACTATCTTCTGCAATCTTGACAAACGAGGAGAGCACCAACCTTGCGGGTCCTGGATTTTGACGAAACTTTGGTAATCTTCTTGTTTTGGAGAGAAATGGAGGTACCAAAGAGTGTTTCGTCCAATGGGGCTCCTATCCTGAGATACAGCCATGGAGGTTAGCATTGTCAGTATATCTATGTAAGTGTCATTTTAACATGGGCCTATATGGACAATGCTAATTTCCATAGCTGTATCTCGGGGTAGGAGTCCCATTGGACGAAATCCTCTTGGGTACCTCTATTCCTCACCAAAACACGAAGATTTCCAAATTTCCGTCAAGATCCAGGCCCCACAAGGCTGGTGTTCTCCTTGTAAGTGCAGCTGGCAGTGGTAAGAAGACTCAGACCTATCCAGAAGGCGTGCATTCTTCCCACCTCTTTTCTGAAACAAAACACACCCGTCATGAACATCGGGGTTTGTCACAATGTCTCTGTTCGATACGTGTTGTTTTTTTACTCTTCCACGGTTGTTTGTTTCCGTTCTCGTTTGCCCTTTTCACGGTGACTTTGTGATTAGTATGTGATATCTGGACAAGATTAGTATGTATGATCTTACTAGAGTTTTTGTGCTGGATTTTGATGTTATGTTTACCGAAAACTCCGAGGATTCTATGCGGGCCGGAATGATGGTTCCCGAATTTTCCCGGGTTTAGATCCCAAGAAGAGGAAGACGTGATCCCCGACATTGAAATTCTTTGGGTTTGTTTTCTGAACGTAATACCCTTGGCCCTATATTTCGAGGCCAGGCGGATGTCGTATGCCAGTTTATGTATTCTGGTCCATCGCGTCACGAGTTATAAGTCGGGAAAATGTCACCTTCGCGTAATGGTTCGTTGGACGGCAGCGGTGCTAACCTGCCAAAAACGACCTCGTAAGGAGTCTGTTCCGTGCTTTCTTGCACGCAGGTATTATAATTCAGCATTGCCACTGCGATCCACTTATCCCACTCTTGATCTGCGTTAGCGTATTGTTTTGAAATTCCTGCGAGCGCGTGATGCGATCTTTCAAAACTTCCGTTCGATTGGGGGTGGAACGCGGTGGGTTTTACCCTCTCAATACGGAAACGACGCGCTACCCTTTCCATTAATTCGCTCAGAAAATTTCGGCCCTGGTCGGTCAAAATAACTCTTGGTGGCCCGAAGATGCAAATAAATCTTTTAACGAACACATCTGCAATGGCGGTTGCCAGGGTGTTTGTTAATGGAGATGCTAGGCAGAATTCTGATAATTGATCTTGCATGGTTGATGTGTACCCGTTTCCGGTTTTCGATTTGGGTACGGGCCCGACAATGTCCATGGCTATTTTATCGAAAGTGTTCTCCGGTATGTCGGTTATTACCATCGGTTGTTTAGTTTTTAGCCTAACGAGTTTTTTCAACTGACAATTGATATTTTGCTGAATTCTACGTTGGATATCGTCTTTGAGTCCTTCCCAAAAATAATTTCGCCTAATCCTATTAAACGGCTTGGAAACTCCTCTGTCCCCGTCTATCGGGCAGACGTGCAATTCATGAAAAATGGCGTCACGCATTTCGGGGCGACATAGGTCATAGTTCCATTGCATACTATGATCTTCATTCCAGAATCCTTAACCCGGAAGTGGGCGCGCCATATGTCAAAAAGACCGACTTTTTTTATTCAGACAAGTTAGATATAAAAATTTTCTCTAATCGTTCCAGCGATTTAGATCAACTATGTTGACGTTACTACCAAGCTGTTTGAGCGTTCCTGAGGCAATCCGACCGCACTGCAGTTTTTGAGAATTTTATCAAAACAGAGTCGATCAAAATGACAGTCGCGCGCCTACTAACGTTGGTGCCTCTCTCGGGCCCCTACTTATGGGATAGGATGTCAATAAATTCTTCAAAATTGAATGCAAACCATGGGAAAACATTCTGTATCGTACTCATTGTTACTATTATCCCTCCAATAGTAGAAAAAAGGCAATGAAACTGGTTTAGTTTGTTCAAAATGAAGTTCCAATATGCGTGCCTTTGTCGCGTGTATCGAAGGTCGTGGAACCCACGGTCATGTTAACGCAGAGTAATTCCGTTTGCAAATGGAGTCTCTAATGCCTGAAGGTGGTCCAAAAAGTCTACTGCGTATCATAGATGACTATAAACCTGATATTGGAAGTATTTTCTAGTTCACATTATCATCCAAATGTATACGATCGCGGATTACGAAAGTCGGTCGAAATGACACACAGTGAGCCTACTAACGTTAGTCCGTTTCGCGCGCCTACTCCCGGGTTAAAAACGTGGTCCAGTAAATAAAGAACTTCGGGCCAGTATAAATTCTCTAAAAATTTACTCCCAGCGATACTTATTCATTTTTGTTCTTTTTGTATCAATATTTCTTCCAAAACGGATAGAGTATCATATATGTTCCTGAGCATAGAGCCTAATGATACTTGTTCCGAATCCCTAACGCATAGGCAATAATAATGTTTCTTATTACCTATATCCGTAAGTTTGATTTCTCTTATCTCTAAATTATTATCTACATTTATCCTAACTGCTTCGAGGAGCGCAGCGGCTCCATTGTCGCAATGTTGCCAAGCGTGAGTCACAAAGCACATTACGTTTCCCTCTCGGTATTGTATAGCTTCTTTAGTTTGAACTATGGAACTAGGACCCTTGAGGGAGATCGCATCTGAAGAATTGTTCGCAGGTACGGCTGGTTCAAGTTCTCCTTCGACAATATCTTCCGGGCCTGATCCTGCAACGCGGTCGTGAACAACTGACACATCGTTCGCACAATCGGTTTGTTGATCTCCAGGCGTTGATTCTGATATTGGTGGAGGAGTTTCCGGAGCCGGTTCTTCATTTCTCGGTATAGCGTCAGCGGGGTTGGACTCGGGAGGCGGTTCCTTACACACGGTGAGTTTCTCGGCGGCTTTCGCTACTCCCCGGGCGATTTCTTCTTCTTTCCTTCTACGGGCTCTGGTGACGATATCGCACCCGGTAGCTCCAGGTGGGTTTCGTGACAGCGCGTCAGCGTTAACGTTAAGTAAGCCAGCCTTATTACCTCGTAATCATACTCTGAAAGCTTGAACCGCCATTTCTGGATGCGGGTGTTCGGATCAGCTGATTTGAACCAAGTAAGTGGTTAGTGGTCGGTGTCAGAAGTGATCTTTCGACCGTACACGTGAGATTTGAAGGTCTACACGCAGTGAATCATAGCCGAAGCTTCTTTTTCGTAAACTTCGTAATTCAGTTCGGGTCCGCGCAATACACGTGAAGTGTAGGCTATCGGACGATCTTCGCCAATATTTCCCTGGGATAATATCCCCACCACAGCGTATCCTGAGGCATCTGTGGTGATAATATAGGAAGAATTTAGGTCGGGGAACTGTAAAACGGGCGCGGTACACAATGCTTCTCGGAGCACATTAAATGCTTGTTGAGCTTCCTTGGTCCACTCGGAGTCGACGTCTCTTTGAAGGAGATTGGTGGGAGGTTTGGCAATTTTTGCAGAGTCCTTGATGAACCAGCGGTAATAACTAGCCAGCCCAAGAAATCCCCGAACATTCCTCACGGTTTTTGGCCATGGAAAATCTTTCAGGGCTGAGATATTCTCGGGGTCCGGATTTACCTCTTCTTTGCTCAGAACGTGTCCCAAGTAAGACACCTCTCTTTTGAGAAAATCGCACCAATCGGTCTGTAATTTCAGACTGGCTCTTCGGAGCCTCTCAAAGAGTATGGTTATATTCTCTTCGTGCTCTCCGAGCGTTTTTGAGTAAACCACTATGTCGTCTAAGTAAACGAATAAAATAACGCCTTGCAACCCATCTGGGACCTCGTCCATAAATCGCTGGGAAGTGGGGGGGGGGGGGCATTCTTCAAGCAAAAAGGCATTCTAGCAAATTCGAAGTGGCCGAACAGAGTACTACATGCGGTCTTGAATATGTCCTTAGGGTCCATATGAATTCGATGGAAACCCGAAGCGAGATCTGACACGGAACAGTACTTAGCTCATCACACTTGGTTCAGGATTCCGGTTATGTTCGGCATGGGATGAGCGTGACCTATCGTTTTGTCGTTCAGAGGTCGGAAATCTAGAACTAATCGCCATCTAGGGTTCTCTTGGGAATCTGGCTTCTTCTCAACTAACCATATAGGAATATTGGTGAGGAAGTTATTGTCTCTAATGTCCAGGAGCAACGATAACGACGGATTGGCTCTAATGCTATCTATGGACTCTGCTCAATATTGGAGGGAGCGAAGGATTTTTTGAAATTGTGACTCGATTTGAAAATGGTGTGTATGTCGTGTCGTGAAGGGATTCTCTTCATTCTTTCTGAGAAATTTGACATAAAAGGGATAACGACTCTCGTTTCGTTATTGTACAGCATACGTCTAGCTCTTCTGAGATTCCTATCAGCTTCAGTGTCATTGTTTTTTATCTGATCTATCCTAAGCGAGATGTGCCTCGCGATGGAATTTGAAGGATAATTGTTTTTCAGTAGTAAATCTCTAATTTTAGTCAAATTTTTCGCGTGAAATTTAGTATGAGCGAGTTTGACGCCTCGATCCACTAAGCCATAAATCATCGTTTTCCTGTGATATGGGGTTGTGAGAGTTGAAATTCAGATGAATGTGGCTCTTAGTTGGTTTTTGAAACCAGTCAGTGATCAGTTTGCCGTTATCGTTCATCATAAGTAGATCTAAAAATGGCAATCGATTATTCTCTTCTATTTGTATGGTGAACTCCAGATTCTCGTCATAATTATTGATAACTTCGGCAAATTTGTCGACATGATCGGCCTTGATAATTGCAAAACAATCATCGACAAGACGTTCGAGAATTATTGGTTCTATGTAGAAACTGTCTCTCAAGATTTCCAAACATTTCTGTTCACAGTCCTCTAGTACGATATAAGAAACTGTTGGGGATAATGATAACCCCATTGGGGCACCTAGTTTTTGTCTAGAGAACTTGCCATCGTATTGGGAGTAGGTATTTTCAAAGATCAACTCTATTACCTCTATGAATTCCTCCTGTGTTAGGAGAGGATGTTCTTGGATGTGTTCTCATCGGTTTCGGATTGCTTGTATGATCAGTTTTAGTGATACATTTGTGAAAAGTGACACAACATCTAGGGAGATAAGTATGTAGCCGGGAGGTATTACAATGTCCTTGACTCCATCCTCAGAATACCAACTATCTTCTACAAAAGTTTTTGTTCTGGGAGATCCTCTAGAGATTAAGACGTTCATGGTTCTTGAAAAATCTTGTAAAGGTGTATTTATCGCGGAAACAATTACCCTAAATGGGTAATTTTCTTTGTGTGCCTTGACTAAACCATACGCTCTAGCCAAATGTTTGTTATCAAAATCGATATTGATCTTGTTATTCTTCATCTTCTCTTTTCTGCTTCCAGTTCTTGTTTGTTTTGGATTTACTTTTTTTGGAAATCTCCTGATTTTCCCCGTGAGTCTAGTCAAAGGATTTATGTCAATTTTCTCGTAGTGCTTCCGATCATTCACAATGTTCTCCATTTCTTGTCTGTATTTTCCCTTGAAAATCACAACTGATTTGGTCCCCTTGTCTGAATTTGTAATAAGTATGTTTCCGTGATCGTGAAAGAATTTTCCCGTGTGTTTAATATTTTCTCCGATAATTTTCTCCTCTTCCGAAGGAACTACTTTTTTCGGGTCATAAGGATAGATAGATTTGATGATTTCATTTCTTATCACGTACATTCCTCTTTTATTAATACCAGTTCGATTGTCTTGAGGATGAGGGTTGATGGTGTTTTCAAGATTTCTCAGTACATCTAATAAGTCAGATTTTGGTGGTTTCAATGCATGATTGTAGCTATCACCAAGTGATAAAATACTCGCTACTGTATCGGGTATGGCAATGTTGGTCAGATTGACAATATTCTTCACTTGATCGATGATCCGGGGGCTTGATTTTAAGGTTCATTGGTGGTTATTTTGTCAAACTCATTCTGAGTGGAATTCGAGGAAATTGGAGCTTGGACCTTGCTGAAACGGGTTGAACTTCGCAAATTCTTGTTGCGGTTGAAAAAGATCTTATGTTCCAACTTTTCTCTGAGATTCTTTGAAAAGAGAAAGATTTTATTCTCATGGTGTGATTCAAAAGCCACGAATGATTCCAAGTTTTCATCTTGCAATTTACGGGTTATTTCTACGCAGAAATAGTGGGTTTCTCTCAACCGTGAATGCATTTCGTTCAGTTCTAATGTTAATATTTTGAATTGTATTTTTGAAGTTTCTTTGATCAGTTCTGTCATATAACCTGTTTCAGAATTCGCGTACAACCCGATAAAATTAGGTAGCGGTGATCTTGTTATTTCGATTGGTGAGATCGAGAGATTTTGTTACGGTTTCCTGAGTTTGTAACTGTCGTGTGAAAAAACGTATTTTTCAGCGTTATGTCAGTAACGCTTGGTGTGTAATGCTTAACGGCTAGCATTACACTAAAGCGTTACATTGTGTATTCTGCTTGGTTATGGCTCGGAGGGGTGTGTTTTTCGGCTGCTCTTGTGTTGATTGTGAACCGTGATTTTTTTGCGCGAGCTGATGGTGTCGGGAAATTAAAAATTCATTAGGTGTGCTGTGCGTGTTGGGGCGTTCGTGCTTTTGTGAGAGCCGTGTCTTCGGCGGGTGCGGTGGCAGCGGCATTGCATAATTCCATGCGCGCCTCTGCAAGGCAACGACGCAGTGCTTTTCGCGATCGAGATTGAATTTTTGTGTTGTGGGAGTCACGGAGAGTGTTGTTGAATAATAAGGTGTGTGGAATAATGTTGTGTGGCATGCGTGTCGAGAGCCGATAAACAGACAACCGTGGCCTTGGCCTTGGCCGCTGCAGCAGAAGGTGGGCATGCCGTATCGTAGCAGAAATCTCGTAGCAGATAACGCGGTACAGATGATGCGATGTGTCTGCTGCGGGCCATGTTCTCGGTGCGTCAATTGCATGGCCCGCGACCGGCTTATGCGAGATGATGCCACGTGCTTGTGTTGTGTTTAATTTTTTTCGTCGTTCGAGGAGCATTCCTGTCGAATTGCCTCGTTGGGAATGTTCATTTTCTGCTGTGATGCATGGCTTGAGCTGTCGTCCGCGGAGGCTCAGTGCGGACAAGGTAGCGGACCCAATGCGGATCGAGCTATTTTAAGTTCTCCGAGTGACCCTTTTGCTCGCAAGAGGTCATGCCTCATTTCTTCACTTAGGCTAGGGGATTAGCTGATTCAATCGACCTGATTTGGAGTTTCGTCAGTGATCCTCTACTTAAGTGCCAGAGATTAGTGCTGTTGAGGTGAGTCAATGGGGTTGGGTTTCGCGTACGCGATAAATCGTATCATACGTCACATCATTTTTTGCGCGCGCTCAATTACTGAATCATCGCGTTTGTAAGAAATTGTACTGAACCCGTTTTTTTTCTTTCCTTTTCAACATGAGCCTCGCGTACGCTATGGTCTAACTCGCTCATGCACGACAGCGATTTCAGCGTCAACCATAACATTTTGGTTCATACTCGCGTATGCTAATTTCGACAATTTATCAGGTGTTCATTCTCCCTTTCCGCAGTGCAGATCATCTTTTGGGTAATTTGTATGAACGGAGATGACGGTTCACGCTATGATTTTACCTATGTAAACAACGTGAAATGACTCTTTCACTTTATCTCTTGATAAACTTCGGGGCTTTTCCTCCAACACAAAGTCTCGTATTGAGAACTTGAGAGATTCGTCGCCCTGTGGAATATCGATGATTGTTACTCCACGCGTAACGATGTCTACTGTAGCGCCCGCGAGAAGCTTCTTTCGCGTACGCTGAATTTCCCAGATAGGAAGAAAGAGACCTTTTTCTCGTAATCGTATAATTGAGAAGCTGACAAAGTATCTGGAGAAGGTGGGAAATTCCCGTGTGCGCGGGCGACTTTCATCGTCGCGCATGCGATAGTTTCCATTCTCTGACTTGTCCGTCGAAGTAATTTCGAATTTCGCGCGCGCTATGTGAGTAATTTTCGCGTACGCGAAAGATATCAATCCAAGCTCGACCGCCACGAGTTTCGAACTTTTGCGTGCTGAAGTGAAAAATCTTTGCGAACACGAAATTTTCCCAACCTGAACTCGTTTGGGCCGAATTTTGGATTACCGCGCACGCGGAAAATTTTCCGGCCTCAAGTGACCTGGTCCGAGTTTCGGATCTTCGCGTGCAAATAGCGATCGCACACGAAAATTCAACACTTTCCCGGATCTCTGAACTTTCTCCAATACCATTGTATAATTCGTCATTGCCAGTCATAATCAACTATCACGATGCTTCGCTATCTATGAGACTGAGTATTACAACAATAGGGAACCAACATTCCTGATGCACAAAAATTGTTGTCTAACAATCATTCGAATTGATTAGTAATTATTGAAGCATATGCTCAGCTCCTCGTCGGACAGCCAGACCCGATGCGGAGAGCCTCAGACCCTGCAGCGGCTGCGCATGTTCTGCATTTGAGTTGCACGGACTCCATTCTGCCGTTGCGATGAGTGAGCTTCTGGAACCACAGGAAAATTGGGAGGTCGAGATTGCTCGGGCCTAAAAATGGCATCAATCGAAAATTCGAATTCCGCGTTGATAACGCATGAGCGCAGCTCGTCGTCGCACAGCCCAAAACGATGCGCGTTGGGCTCACACCCTGCAGCGTCTGCGCATGTTTCGCATGACACTTGCGCAAGCTCTTCTGAAGCGTTCTACTGGTTTCATTCTGAATTTGATCGAAAGTTGTGGTTCTGAACATTCGACATATTTTCAAGATTATTCTACCTTTGGTCTCTATGACTTCAAAACTACAAGGAAAATTCGACATTATTCTGCTGTTGCTTCGAGTGAGCTTATAGAACCACAGGAAAACTATAGGCGATCAAGATTCCTGAAGCACAAAGAACGGCATCGGAGAGAGAATCGATTTTCACATTGATAACGCATGAGCTCAGCTCCTTAGACCCTGCAGCGTCTGTGCATGTTTTGCATGACACTTGCCCAAGCTCTTCTGGAGCGTTCTACTGATTTCGTTCTGAATATGATCGAAGGTTGTATTTCTGAACATTCGACATAATTTCAAGATTATTCTACCTTTGGTACTCATGGCTCCAATTTGACAAGAAAAATTCGACTTTATTCTGCCGTTGCGATGAGTGAGCTCGTAGAACCACGGGAAAACTAGGCGATCAAGATTTCTGAAGCACATAGAATGGCATCGGACGGAAAGTCGATTTTCACATTGATAACGCATGAGCTCAGCTCCTCAGACCCTGCAGCGGCTGCGCATGTTTTGCATCTGAAATACGCGGACTCCATTTCACCGTCGCGATGAGTGAGCTCTTAGAACCACAGGAAAATTAGATGATCAAGATTCCTCAGCCCTAAAAATCGCATCAACGAAAATTCGAATTTCGCGTTGATAACGCATGAGCTCAGCTCGTCGCCGCACAGCCCAACACGATGCGCGTTGGACTCACACCCTGCAGCGGCTGCGCATGTTTTGCATAACACTCGCCCAAGCTCTTCTGGAGCGTTCTACTGATTTCGTTCTGAATATGATCGAAGGTTGTATTTTTGAACATTCGACATAATTTCAAGATTATTCTACCTTTGGTACTCATGGCTCCAATTTGACAAGAAAAATTCGACTTCATTCTGCCGTTGCGATGAGTGAGCTGGTAGAACCACGGGAAAACTAGGCGATCAAGATTTCTGAAGCACATAGAATGGCATCGGACGGAAAGTCGATTTTCACATTGATAACGCATGAGCTCAGCTCCTCAGACCCTGCAGCGGCTGCGCATGTTTTGCATCTGAAATACGCGGACTCCATTTCACCGTCGCGATGAGTGAGCTCTTAGAACCACAGGAAAATTAGATGATCAAGATTCCTCAGCCCTAAAAATCGCATCAACGAAAATTCGAATTTCGCGTTGATAACGCATGAGCTCAGCTCGTCGCCACACAGCCCAACACGATGCGCGTTGGACTCACACCCTGCAGCGGCTGCGCATGTTTTGCATAACACTCGCCCAAGCTCTTCTGAAGCGTTCTACTGGTTCAATTCTGAGTTGGATCGAAAGCTGGGGTTCTGGAAAATTGACATGTTTCGAGAATATTCTACCTTTAGTCTCTATTACTCCAATACCACTGTAAAATTCGTCATTGCCAGTCATAATCAACAATCACGATGCTTCGCTATCTATGAGACTGAGTATTACAAGAATAGGGAACCAACGATCCTGATGCACAAAAATTGTTGTCTAACAATCATTCGGATTGATTAGAAATTATTAAAGCATATGCTCAGCTCCTCGTCGGACAGCCAGACCCGATGCGGAGAGCCTCAGACCCTGCAGCGGCTGCGCATATTTTGCATTTGAGTTGCACGGACTCCATCCTGCCGTTGCGATGAGTGAGCTTCCAGAACCACAGGAAAATTGGGAGATCAAGATTGCTCGGGCCTAAAAATGGCATCAATCGAAAATTCGAATTTCGCGTTGATAACGCATGAGCTCAGCTCGTCGTCGCACAGCCCAAAACTATGCGCGTTGGGCTCACACCCTGCAGCGGCTGCGCATGTTTTACATAACACTCGCCCAAGCTCTTCTGGAGCGTTCTACTGGTTTCATTCTGAATTTGATCGAAGGTTGTGGTTCTGAACATTCGACATATTTTCAAGAATATTGGCCTTGGCGGCAATGCACAGATCGCTCCGTGGGCTCAAATGATAAGTTATTCACATGACGACGAGCTGCTATGATCCCCATTATTGCAGAATTCGCGGAACCCCGATTCAGGCTCAAGTGGTAGGTGGCACATCCAATAATCAATATTGATAAGAATTATTGTTCAAAAATTGGGGGAAGGCATAAATAAACGATAAAAACATGCATTTTCCCGTCCTTCTTTCGGTTTTTCCATTATAAGTCAGAAAATATTAGTTTTTTTGGAAAATTTGTGAACAGGTACAGATCTCTGAACGATCTACAAGATTGGTCACCTCACTTTTTCCCGTAATATGTATCCTTTTGGAGTTATTCCTGATCGAAATTATAACCAAATTTGTTTCAATAAATTCGCTAAAATTGTTTATAACGGGTTCGATTTCTTTTTCCTATGAAATTGAGTAAATTTTGCAATAGAAAAGATCTGTTGATATTCTTGCCTAAGTTGATCTTTTCGAATGATGGAAGGAGCAAATTTCGCGACTTCCAACCCTCAATGCAGTGTTTTCATGACAGCACTCGACTTGGAAGTTGCGGAATCTGCTTTTTGTCATTACTCAAAAACGATCAAATTTAGGAAAAAATACCAAGAGACCTTTTCTTCTCCAAATTAACTCAAACACCTAGGAAAAATGATTTTAACCCGTTATAAACAATTTGAGCGAATTTATTCAAACGAATTCGGTTATAACTTTGATAAGGAATAACTCCAAAAGGATGCATTTTACGCGAAAAAGTAAGAAGACCAATTTTGTAGATCGTTTAGGGATCTACAAATAACCTTCACACAAATTTTCCCGAAAAACCAATATTTTCCGACTTATAATGGAAAAACCGAGAGAAGGACCGAGAAATGCATGTTTTTATTGTTTATTAACGCCTCCCCCCCATTTCCGAACAATCATGAGGAGCTTACTCACTCGACTATACAATACTTGTTCAAGTATACTCGTCATCGTTATAGGTCCATAGTCTTGCAAATAGAAATGTAATATGAATCCCTGGGCCTTGGCGGCAATGCACAGATCGCTCCGCCGGCTCAAAGGACGAGTTATCTGCATCACAATCAATTGCTATGATTCGTGTTATTGCAGAACTCGTGGAACCTTGATTCAATATCTGAATTTTGGATCGGTTGTGACCGTATCGAATGCAGAATCTCTGAATTGAATGCATGATAATTTCTTGGTTGATCTCGATACCAACGCACGAAGCTCTCTCTCACAGTTTGACAGGTGGAGAATGGCAACTATTTAACTCATCACTGAGCATCGTTTCTTTGCAGCGATATCAGGAACCAGACTACAATACGAATCCAAGAATACTCGTATTCGTCATTAGTCCACAGTCTTGTAAATAGAAATGACATATGGATCCCCGGGCCCTGGCGGCAATGCACAGACCTCTCCGTGGGCTCAAATGATGAGTAATCTACATGATAATGAATTACTATGATCTTCATGATTGCAGAACTCGCAAAACCCCGATTCGAACTCTAAATTTTGCATCGGTTGTGATCGCGTTGGATGCTGGGTAGCGTGATTCAGGGACCCATAATTTATCTTTCTAATATTGAAACAATGCATAAAGCTCCCTAACAGTTCGAGTCATGTGAGAGAGCAACCATCAGACTCATTACTCCGTACTGACATTTCCTGCAGCGATGTCAGGAACTAGACTACAGTACGATTCCGAGAATACTCCTGATTGTCATAGGGTCATAGACTGAATGAAAATGTTTTATGGACCCCTGGGCTTTGGCTTTTGGTGATCGCGGTCTACGCAGACCCGCTAGATTTTCGGGCAAGCGGAGGGTACCCTCGTGCTTCGGATTGGGGATAGAGCGAATCCCACGCCACTGTTGAGTACGCGGAATCAGAAGTGCTTCGCGTACGCGAACGTGTCTTCTCCTCGCTCGTGCGAAATTCTCGGCAGGGTGCCTTGCGATATTATTGCGTACGCGAAATTTTTCGCGCACGCGGATTAGTGTTTCGTGCACCCAATGATTGAGTATTTTGCTTCTCATGTCATCGTTACCGATTGCGGTCTACGCAGACTCACTATTTGTTCGCGCACGCGAAGTGTACCCCCGTACTTCGGAATGAGGATAGAGCGGATCCCACGCCACTGTCGCGTACGCGAAAACAGAAGTGCTTCGCGCACGCGAACGTGTCTTCTCCTCGCTCGCGCGGGGTTCTCGGCAGGGTGCCTTGCAATGTTATTGCGTACGCGAAATTTTTCGCGTACGCATATTAGTGTTTCGTGCACCCAAAAATTGAGTATTTTGCTTCTCATGTCATCGTTATCGATTGCGGTCTACGCAGACTCACTAGTTGTTCGCGCACGCGAAGTATACCCTCGTACTGCGGATTGAAGATAGAGCGGATCCCACGCCACTGTCGCGTAAGCGAAAACAGAAGTGCTTCGCGTACGCGAACGTGTCTTCTCCTCGCTCACGCGAAATTTTCGTCAGGTTGCCTTGCAACGTTATCGCGTACGCGGAATGTTCCGCGCACGCGTATTAGTGTTTCCTGCACCCAACAATTGAGTATTTTGGTTTTCATGTCATCGTTACCGAATGTGGTCTACGCAGACTCGCTAGTTGTTCGCGCACGCGAAGTGTACCCTCGTACTGCGAATTGAAGATAGAGCGGATCCCACACCACTCGCGCGTACGCGAAAACAGAAGTGCTCCGCGTACGCGAAAGTGTCTTCTCCTCGCTCGCGCGAAATTTTCGGCAGGTTGCCTTGCAACGTTATCGAGTACGCGGAATTTTTCGCGCACGCGTATTAGTAATTCGTGCACCCAACAATTGAGAATTTTGCTTTTCGTGTCATCGTCAGCGAATGCGGTCTACGCAGACCCGTCAGCCATTCGCGCACGCGAAAGGTACCCTCGTACTTCGGATTGAGGATAGAGCGAATCTCACGCCACCGTCGCGTACACGAAAACAGGAGTGATTTGCGTACGCAAAATGGTCTCCTCGCTCACGCGGAATTCTCGGCAGGTTGCCTTGCAACGATATCGTGAACGCGAAATTCTCCGCGCACGCGTTATAGTGTTTCGTGCACCCACCGTTCGAGTATTCTGCTCTCCGAGTTAGCGTGAGCAAATGCGGTCCACGCAGACCCACTAGATGTTCGCGCACGCGGAAGGTACCCTCGTACTTCGGATTGGGGAAAGAGCTCATACATTATCAATGTGAAAATCAACTTTCCGTCCGATGCCAATTTTTGTGCTTCAGAAATCTTGATCGCCTAGTTTTCCTGCGGTTCTACAAGCTCACTCATCGCAACGGCAGAATAAAGTCGAATTTTCCTTGTCGTTCCGGAGTTATAGAGACCAAAGGTAGAATAATCTTGAAAATATGTCGAATGTTCAGAACCACAACCTTCGATCAAATTCAGAACGGAACCAGTAGAACGCTCCAGAAGAGCTTGGGCAAGTGTCATGCAAAATATGCGCAGCCGCTGCAGGGTGTGAGCCCAACGCGCATAGTTTTGGGCTGTGCGACGACGAGCTGAGCTCATGCGTTATCAACGCGAAATTCGAATTTTCGATTGATGCCATTTTTAGGCCCGAGCAATCTTGATCTCCCAATTTTCCTGTGGTTCTGGAAGCTCACTCATCGCAACGGCAGGATGGAGTCCGTGCAACTCAAATGCAAAACATGCGCAGCCGCTGCAGGGTCTGAGGAGCTGAGCTCATACGTTATCAATGTGAAAATCAACTTTTTGATCGTCTGTGCGCAAATGAGTCATTTGCACACTGTTTTTCGCTTTTCATTCGCTCACAGAAGATCAAAAACCATAGTATGACACTCGGGCGCAATGGTTTTCGCTTTCTCGTGACTATTTAGACCCTCGCCTGCGGCTCGGGCCTAAAAAAGTCACTCGAAATGCGAAAACCATCGTTTGCGCCCTTGTATCATAATATACTATTTCGATACACTGTGCGTAAAAGTGCACTTTGCGCACAGTTTGTCGACTTTCACTCACAGTTTATCGAAGAGTATAGTTAGATACACGGCCGTAAAACCTATTATTCGTATCCTCGTGATGATTCCGACCCTCGCCTGCGGCTCGGGCCGGAAACCCATCACTTGGACGCGGATAAAACTTTTTACGCCCTTGTATCGAAATGTACTATTCCGTCCGATGCCAGTTTTTGTGCTTCAGAAATCTTGATCGCCACAACACAAGCACGTGGCATCATCTCGCATTAGCCGGTCGCGGGCCATGCAATTGGTGCACCGAAAACATGGCCCGCAGCAGACACATCATCTGTACCGCGTTATCTGCTACGAGATTTCTGCTACGATACGGCATGCCCACCTTCTGCTGCAGCGGCCAAGGCCAAGGCCACGGTTGTCTGTTTGTCGGCTCTCGATACGCATGCCACACAACATTATTCCACACACCTTATTATTCAACAACACTCTCCGTGACTCCCACAACACAAAAATTCAATCTCGAACGCGAAAAGCACTGCGTCGTTGCCTCTGCAGAGGCGCGCATGGAATTATGCAATGCCGCTGCCACCGCACCCGCCGAAGACACGGCTCTCACAAAAACACGAACGCCCCAACACGCACAGCACACCTAATTAATTTTTAATTTCCCGACACCATCAGCTCGCGCAAAAAAATCACGGTTCACAATCAACACAAGAGCAGCCGAAAAACACACCCCTCCGAGCCATAACCAAGCAGAATACACAATGTAACGCTTTAGTGTAATGCTAGCCGTTAAGCATTACACACCAAGCGTTACTGACATAACGCTAAAAAATACGTTTTTTCACACGACAGTTACAAACTCAGGAAACCGTAACAAAATCTCTCGATCTCACCAATCGAAATAATAAAATCACCGCTACCTAATTTTATCGGGGTGTACGCGAATTCTGAAACAGTTTGTATACCTTCTGCTTTGTACCTGAATACCGTTGAATACTGAGGCGAACTTTTTCGAATGAGGAGGTGTCAAACCGATATTTCTACACCTTAATGGAAATCCAATTCGTTCTCTGAATTTGGTCTCATCTTTCCGTAGACGTATGTATTATCCGAAGAAAAAGACAACATCTTCTCTGATTCTGTGTTTCATCAGGAATAGAATTTTGGAGGTTGATACATATCTCTCGTGTGTCAGGATATGGATAAGATAGTGTATTTATATAACGAGAATAGTAGAAACCGTCAGGGCTAGAAATTTTGCATGAGACTCGTATCAGGATGATAGGATACGATTATTCGTAGTAATAGAAGGGGGAGAGATTCTCATAAGATCTCGATTATGATTGATTCTTTTCAAGCATTGATCAAATAGTTGGTGAGGAAGTTATTGTCTCTCATGTCCAGGAGCAATTATAACGATGGATTGGCTCTAATGCTATCTATGGACTCTGCTCAATATTGGAGGGAGTTTAGATTAACAACGCTTCGGACATCTAAATATGTCCTTCGTCGGGTTCAAAGAATTTTTTGTATATAGATATGGGATTCGCTTTGAAATAGTGACTTATAGACTAGGACTCATCAGAGCTGATGAGTTCGGCTTTTTGTGATCTTCTCGATGGTAGTACTCTTCGTTGATTCCAAATCTCATTTGGAAAGAATCCAAAACAGATCTTGTTCAAAGTGGGGCCAAGGTTACACTTATTTGTAACGAACAATGAGCACTGATCACAACACCAAAAATCTTTTCAGTATTCTTAGCACTGCACTAAAATTTCTCACGATTTGTCCACGAAGATGGAAAATTCGTGACTGTACTTATAGACGGAGATGAAAGATTGGAGAGATGTGCGTTGCGGTGATGTTTAGTTGTGGCTGTAGATTTTGAGTTCAAATCAATTTTCTCTGGATTTCGAAATCTATAAGGAGATCTTTGTACGTTTGGCTCAAATTTTTTGTATCTTCTCTAATATTGATGCTATTTTTGTTGAGTTGTATGTGGAACATTTCTCAGATTAATCTTTTGTTCCAATGAATCTCAGTATCAAGAACTTCCGTCGAATTCCAATCAAAATCGTGATCTTCTTGGATTCTGTGAAGTGAAAGGACGTTCGGGTCCTCGGAGTGGTTACTGATATCGTCTCTGTGTTCTCTTACTCTAGTTTCCAAAAATCTTATCGTTTGCCCAACATAATTTTTGGGGTAGTGAGTACAACTGATTTTGTATACAACGAGTATTTCGTCTTTATTTTCAAGTTTGTCCTTTCCTAACCGGATAAATTTGTTGAAATTGTGACTCGATCTGACAATGCTGTGTTTGTCGTGTCGTGCAAGGATTCTCTTAATTCTTTCTGAGAAATTTTTTATAAAAGGGATAACGACTTTAGTTTCGTTTTTGTACACCATACGTCTAGCTCTTCTGAGATTCCTATCAGCTCCAAAGTCATTGTTCTTCATCTGATCTGTCCTAAGTGACATGTGCCTCGCGATGAAATGTGAAGGATAATTGTTTTCTAGTAGTAAGTCTCTCATTTTAGTCAAATTTTTCGCGTGAAATTTAGTATGAGCAAGTTTGACGCCTCAATCCACTAAGCCATAAATCATCGCATTTTTTCTGTAATATGGGGTTGTGAGAGTTGGAATTTAGATATATGTGGCTCTTGGTTGGTTTTTAGAACCAGTCAGTGGTCAATTCGCCGTTATCGTTCATCATCAGTAAGTCTAAAATTGGCAATCGATTGTTCTCTTATATTTCTATGGTGAACTTCAGATTCTCGTCATAATTATTGATAACTTCGGCAAATTTGTCGACATGATCGGCCTTGATAATTGCACAATAATCATCTATAAAACTTTTGAGAATTATTGGTTCTATGTTGAAACTGTCTCTGAGGATTTCCAAACATTTCTGTTCACAGTCTTCTAGTACGATATTAGAAGAAATGGACCTGATAAGAAATAAAATCATCAAATCTACCTACCTGTATGACCCGAAAAAGTCAATTTTTCAGAAAAGGAAGAAATTATCGAAGAAAATATCAAACACACGGAACATTTCATTCACGATCACAAAAACATACTTATTACAAGGTCAGACAAGGGAAACTCATCAGTCGTGATTTCAAGTAAGAATAGAGAATACAGACAGAAAATGAAGAACCTTCTGAATGATCGGAAACATTAAGAGAAAATTGACATGAACCTTTTGACTAGACTCACGGGGAGGATCAGAAATTTACAAAGAAAGTCAATCCAAAACGAACAAGAACTGGAAGCAGAGAAGAAGAGATGAAAAATAACAGGATCAATATCGACTTTGATAACAAGAATTTTGGCTAGAGCGTATGGTTAAGTCAAGACACACAAAGAAAATTACCCACTTAGGGTGATTTTTTCCGCGATGAATACACCTTTACAAGATTTTTCGAGAACCATGAACATCTCAATCTCTAGAGGATCTCCCAAAACAAAAGCTTTTGTAAAAGATAGTTCTTATTTTCAAGATGGAATCAAGGACATTGTAATACCTCCCGGCTACATACTTATCTCCCTAGATGTTGTGTCCTTTTTCACAAATGTATCACTAATACTGATTATACAAGCAATTCGAAACCGATGGGAACACATCCAAGAACATACTCTCCTAACAGAGGAGGAATCCATAGGAGCAATAGAGTTGATCTTTGAGAATACCTACTTCCAATACGATGGCAAGTTTCTCAGACGAAAACTAGGTGTCCCGATGGGGTTATCATTATCCCCAACAGTTTCTAATATCGTAGTGAACAGAAATGTTTTGAAACCATGAGAGACAGTTTCGACATAGAACCAATGATTCTGAAACGTTTTGTAGAGCATCATTTCGCAATTATCAAGGCCGATCATGTCGACAAATTTGCCGAAGTTATCAATAATTATGACGAGAATCTGAAGTTCATCATACAAATAGAAGAGAATAATCGATTGCCATTTTTAGATCTACTTATGATGAACGATAACGGCAAATTGATCACTGACTGGTTTCAGAAACCAACTAAGAGCCACATTCATCTGAATTTCAACTCTCACAACCCCATATCACAGGAAAACGATGATTTATGGCTTGGTGGATCGAGGCGTCAAACTCGCTCATACTAAATTTCACGCGAAAAATTTGACTAAAATCAGAGATTTACTATTAGAAAACAATTACCCTTCACATTTCATCACGAGGCACATCTCACTCAGGATAGATCAGATAAAAGACAATGACAATGAAGCTGATAGGAATCTCAGAAGAGCTATACGTATGCTGTACAAAAACGAAAGTAAAGTCGTTATCCCTTTCATCAAAAATTCCTCAGAAAGAGTTAAGAGAACCTTGCACGACACGACATACACACCATTTCCAGATCGAGTCACAATTTCAACAAATTTATCCGGTTTGGAAAGGACAAACTTGAAAATAAACACAAAACACACATTGTATACAAAATCAGTTGTACTCACTGCCCCAAAAATTATGTTGGGCAAACGATGAGATCTTTGGAAACTAGAGTTGAAGAACACAAAGACAATATCAGTAACCACTCCGAGGACCCGAACGTCCTTTCACTTCACAGAATCCAAGAAGATCACGATTTTGATTGGAATTCGTCGGAAGTTCTTGATACTGAGACTCATTGGAACAAAAGATTAATCTGAGAAATGTTTCACATACAACTCAACAAAAGTAGCATAAGTATTAGAAAGATACAAAAAATTTGCACCAAACGTACAAAAATCTCCTAATAGATTCCGAAAACCAGAGAAAATTTATTTGAGCTCGAAATCTACAGCCACTACTAAACATCACCACAACGCACATCCACTGAACATTTCACCAGCAACAGCTCCGCGAAAAACACATGGCCCACGCCACCTTTCAGAAAACTTACAGGATGCCCTTCCGACCATCGACAAACGGGCGTACAGACCAGTCTCGCATCAGTTCGACTCGAACTTTTGAAAGAATCACTCGTCATCTCTCCAATCTTCCATCTCTATCAGCACTGATGAGTCCTAGTCTATAAGTCACTATTTCAAAGCGAATCCCATATCTATATACAAAAAATTCTTCGAACCTGACGGAGGACATATTTAGATGTCCCAAACGTTGTTAATCTGAACTCCCTCCAATATTGAGCAGAGTCCATAGATAGTATTAGAGCCAATCCATCGATATAGGAATATTGTATGGAGAAGAGGAGGGGCGTATGATGCTCTTCTCTTCCATTTCCTTAACCTGACGATTGATTTCATTTTTATAATCATGAGGAAATTCGTACTGACGTTCATTAATAGGTTCTTCATGATTAGTTGGTATTTTGTGGGTGACTCCTGTTGTACCTGGTAGGTCATCTCCGGGTAGATAAAATACATCCTCGTTGTCGGAGAGTGGGTGGATTTCTTATCGATAGGAAGATCGTATTCGTAGGAACTTATTACATTCGTATTTATTTCTAGCGATTGGGATTCAAAATTAATAACAGCCTTAGAGTTTAAGGAAAAGGTGGTTCCAAACACTCCGTGGAAGGGTAGGGGGAAATCGGTAGATACCACAACGAATTCGGTGTCTAATCCCAAAATTCTCAGTCGCACGATGCCAAACAAATAGTAGGCCTGGAACCTAACCCACGCAATCCGTGAATTTGTGATTCGTCAATGGATCCGACCCTTGGTATCGCGTCATACTTGATGACGTTGGTCTCACAACCGCTATCCAATAGGAATAATAGTTTCTCACCGTCACGTCCAAGTTGTAGTTGGACGGATGGCGGAAACCGCCGCAGCGTTTCTAATCTGAGGGTAGCATTTCACCAAGGAGGTTGTTTATCTGCGCTGGGTCTGGCGAGCGCCGTACCCTTGGAGTCTCCTTGGTAGCGCTCGGATTCGGGAGACTCTGCGCGTTTTCCGGATTCATAACAGCGTTAAGAGCGTTGTTATATGCTCTCTTTCGATATTTGGCAGTAACATGGCCTGGTTTTTTGCAGGATCTGCAAACTATTTCGCCAGAAGGAGCGGGAGCGTGCACGTTGTGATGCAGTATGTCCAACGCCATTGCAGATTTGGCAAGTCATTTGATTTCGCACCTCTATTCGCGGGTCTAGCGCGGGCGGATTCGGAGGATGCACCTTCCAACATTTATCCGCGGCATGTCCGGTATTTTTAGCAGTTTTCGCACGTCAAGTTTGGATCGTTCTGAGAAGTGGAGGATTCCACCCCGCATTGTTCCGCCGTATGCTCAGGAGCATTGCACAATTGACTCTCCATGCCACAATTGAACATTGGGGCGCGCTGTGACCTGGCTTGTCGCAGAGTTTGCAGGCGAGTTTGACGGGGAGTGAGGCTTATCACGCTCTTTCTTCCAACACGAATCTATTCCATATCCCGTTCGTAAACAATAGTCACAAAGTTTGGGCTTCTTGGGGCAGCCAACCTCCTGACGGTCTCCTTGGTAACAGACGGTGCAGACATACACATTTCTTTTCGAAGGTTTCTGTGGAAAGTCTGGTTTAGGCAAGTTAGCGTTGGTTGGTAGCTTTCGGAGGAACTGCTGAGCTTCTAGTTGGCGTTCGATTTCAATTGCAGCCCGAACCGTATTATCAAATCCGCTCCGTCGGTGATTCTAGATTCAATCTCCAGAAGCAAGCCTCTCTTAGAACATTCAATCATGTTTCGCTTGTGCCCCGCTCGGTAGGCAGCATCTATATCTGCAGCTTGGAGTTTGCGTGCTTTGAGGATGCGACCTTCGATGTCCCGCATGCGGTTGACGGAAGGAAAGACGCTCTCCCCATCCCTTCGAAATTTATTCCCCAACTCGCCCATGAGCTGATGCACAGTCTTCGCTGGTGCATAAATTCCTTCCAAATAGTCTTTGAATCCATCGAGATCTTCGAATTGTTGTCCTAGAATGGCCTGGCAAACTTTGCCTATGATCCGTGATCTATCTAATTTCACGAGATGCGGTTCGGCTTATTCCTCAATCATGGCCTCCGAGAACTGGCTCAAAGAGATGTTGGACCCCCTCAATTCTGGGATCACCCTGAGGGCTTCCTTCAGCGTTGCACCGTTACGTGCCATGATGTTTGATCTGATGAAGCTAACGCTACTACTTCTTCACGTCGAAATCTCGGAAGGGGTCGAGTTATCAGTTGTAGGGCGTGACGGACTTGGATCTCTACTTTCTTTGCTATTCAAACAGTTTGAGTTGGCTAGGATGGTTTCGTCGATTTTTTGTTCGGCCTCGTCCAACTCTTGTATAGTTCCAGACTCGGTTTTCGCGATACCAATCCTGGTGAGGTTGTCGTGCTTCTCTAGGGGTGCTGGTCGCTACTCCCGCCGGTAAAGTTGCTCGTCTTGGCGTATGAGTTCTGTTATGCAAAGATGAAGGCTGTAAATCCTCAACCAACTGCTGTAGAGCAGTGTCTTGACGTGCTCTACTTCTAGTCACAAACCTTTGATCAAAAGGTTTTCCTTCCATTAGAAACACCTCGACGATGAAGGAACGTCGTCTCGGTCGTTGTAAACGCTGAGCGGATTACTTCGTAATACGGAGGCTTGCCAGATCAAATACTGTTCGTCTGAGATTACAGGACGAAACTCTTCAACTCTTATGATTCGCGAGTTCGGGATGGTAGTTGCACCAATGATTGATAATTTTCACCGGTGAACTCGGTAAAATCGCAAGATCCTACTGAGCGCTAACACTCTTCTTGGATACGCAAAGTCTAAGACTAATGACCGGTAGCAAAGCTGAGCTAGGTGACGATAAAGTCTGCGATTGAGATAGAAACAATTAGTGCCTTCCTTTTTGCTTTCTCGAAGAGAAAGTATTGGATCCGTGCGGAAATTATTCCATAAATTTTTTTTTAATTTCTCATTTTTCACTCTCTACTTCTATCCTCAGTTAAATCAGAGTTAATCCATCTTATTCTGTTCGCCGAGACCTTTAAAATGGAACCCCTATTAATTTCTTCTACAACGCACAACGTTCTGTGTGAATTATTCTAAGGCACACCTTGTCCGTGTACGTATGTATGTGTGTCTGTATGTTGTCTTCCCTTTGTCGCGCGAGTTTTTCTGAACCCTCAGAGCCATCTTCTTGAAACTTTGAGGGTTTGTTCTAAATTGATCAATGATGAGCCCAGTTTATTGACAGCGCCATACTCTCCATACTCTCTCTTCTAAGGTAGATTGATTACCTAAAATTTATCATCAATTTCACACTATGTTTGTCCAAACGGCATACGATCCAATATTCAGCACATAAATATTCCGAATATCATTCTAGAATATTCCCCGGTCATTCTGAAGAGATTGGTTGATACGGAAATTTGATAAAAAACTTCATTTTCACAAAAAATTTCTTTCAACTTTACCTTCCATGTCACTCAAAATTTGGCGAACGCCTCCATGGATCTCTTCCAAATTTTGAGGCGTTGTTCTATTTTCTTGGGCAATGGGCCCAGTCATTTTTGAACATTATTCGCCAATTCATATTGACACAAATAATGTTTTTCACGTGAATTTGATTCTTTTGTTTGAATTTTTTCATGGAAATTTTTCGAATTTCTCATTTTTCACCTCTCAATTCGACATACACCTGAATGAAAGTAAGTCTATTTCATACTCCTCACCGAAATCTATGAAATAGTACACCTATACAATCGTTTTTAGGCAACAATAAGTGTAAATATTATTTTTGATGATGGAAGCAGCTTTTTCCAAGTTTTTCACGGTAGTATTATCGTATTTTCGGGCCAAGAGGGTATCTGTAGCAATTTTGCCGTCCCTAGATTTCAGGTAGTAGACGCGTTCTCCGCAAAGATCAAGGTGAAAATGATCCCCGGTGCTCATTGTGGGGTGATAGAATGAAAAACAATGGGGTTGTTGCTATAAATCAAGCTTATTGCTTGTAATAATTTGATGGCCGAATGAAAGTGATGTTCAAATATTCTTGACTCGGGAACGTCGGGGACGACGGTAATCGTCGAAAGTCCGTTGGATTGAGCCATGATATCAGTGAGAATTGAGCGAGAGAGAGATACAAGGATTTCCCTTTTATCTGAAGAAACGGATAAACGCCCGCCCGTCTCACACCCGGTCGACGCAGACTGATTCCTTTGAATCGCTAACCTCTTCTTCGGCCGGGTAACGACGACAGTCTTGTATCGCGTAGTCAGTTAATCCTATCTGTTCATAAGCTGTGGAGTCGTGTGGAAACCAAGCCTTATTGACGCTCTTTCTTGAGCCCTGAATTAGATCATCTTTTATATCTTCGTGTTCCAAATTACACTCCCAGCAGCAATGATGGCGATAACGGATTGCGAGGTTGACTCGATCTCGCCAAAGGTGGAACAAACGTTCAATACCTGGATAATTCAATCTGGTTATGTGTCTGCTATCGGCTTGAGGTACGCTTCGGGGCCCCTCATCTGAAAATTGGAACTGCAAGGTGTAATAGGCGCGCTTAGGTATGGATGGGTGCCGATTACGGGTTTTCCCCACTCTTCTAGGTGGTGGTCCTGATAGCAGTCCCGATTTATGAAGATGCAGAATCGTCTATTAAAAGACGTGTTTTCCAGTCGAGAGGAAGAAAATGATCTATACCACAGGCCAATAGTGTGTGGAATGATTCACGAAGGTCCCGGTATTCAGATTCACCTCACGACTTGATTCGTATAGAGAAGGTATCAGGGAATATTTCACCAAATGGAGTCTCCCAAAAGCGATATATCTTCCCTTTGTGGCTGATGACTCTTCGTCGAGCTTCCCCTAAAGGATCAGCTTTTCGTTTCATCAAACTCTTTCTAATGCTACAATCTATAATTTTGGATTGACTTCGTCGTCATGTGGTTATCCAATCGTCTCGATTTCGGCGACATGAAAACAGACATATCCTACAGGGAAAATAACACTTGTTCCTCAGAACACAAAAAAATTCTCTGGCTTGTTGATAGTACAATTCTATCAATCTAGCTGAAGCCTGATATTGAAGGGGTAGAGGGGTTTTCGAACGAATTCCATTGCTTATGGGTCATGTCGGATGGATCCAATCCATGGATCTTTCTACTGGTTTAAAAAATTGATTTGAGAGGTTTCAACCCTCACTAGCTTACTTAACAACTTGATCTAGGGGAGATTCTAGACCTATTGATATGAATGGAACAACTGTAAACAATGAGGGCTACCATCCAAATAGCGTGGAGAACTTGGGTGACCTGGAATTTAGGAATGGACTATTACGGGAAGGTTTTATTGCACTCGGCGAAGCAAGACTCGCAATTGATGGCCGGTTCAATAATCAAACACGAAGTTCCACAGCTTCTGCAATATATTGGAATTCCACCCACTACCAATGAGTGTTGATTTGTTACAGCCTCGATTTCGGACTCT
The DNA here is from genome assembly GCA_029851415.1 of Eretmocerus hayati. Classification (NCBI taxonomy): domain Eukaryota; kingdom Metazoa; phylum Arthropoda; class Insecta; order Hymenoptera; family Aphelinidae; genus Eretmocerus; species Eretmocerus hayati. The sequence goes on along the minus strand of CM056744.1, from coordinate 63,394,726 downwards.
GGCTCTATCGCGTCACTCGAGTAACAGATGTCGCACAAATCTGTGCCAATCTGTCCTATTCGGATGGTGTAATATGTCGGAACGTTTCTGTTTTGGCAAGCGCACGAGAATAGCGAGTGTGAACACGGGAGCGTCTGTGGTGTTCCGCGAGTCTGCTCGGATACTTCAATACATTCTTCACACTCGTTTGCGAGTCTTTTCACCGTACAAGCTACTTCGCACGCGTCACAACGCGTTTGTTCTCCCGCATAAACGTGATCGTAATAATCAGGAACTTCTCTGACTAGCAGGTCGTCCACTGAGTTGCTTCTCAGTCGATCGTTAAAGCACGAACCGTGGAAGATCAGATCACTTCTCCTATACCGCTCGACTGGATGATAAATTGGAATTTCTGTGTTCTGTCGTATACAACGTTCTCACTCGTCGAATGCCGTTTCAACAGGAGTGGGCGCCGCTTTCGGCACACGCATTTATAGACCCAATACATGCAGAGAAAGTTGCCCCACGATATCTAACCTTCGCGGATTGATTTTACGGGTCCTTCTCATGATATTCTACGCGCCGTTTTAATCCAGAACCTCATGACATCCGTGCCGGTGACCGAGGTGTCTAAGGGTTTGCGCTCTGATGAAGAGTCCCTCGATTTATGATTAGTCTCTTAGTCTGGACAAACTTTCCGTTTGCAATTTGTTAGCAGTGATAACCCTTGCATACCAAATTTCAGCCCGGATGTTGTCCTCGTCAGTTTGAAGTACGAACTCAGTTCCACTCTCAAATTTGCGAACCGACGGATGTAAGCGGCAGACGCAAAGGGTTGGCAAACCGAGTATGGCTGTAAGAAAAGGCACTGTGGTATCACTAGCGCGTGAGTTCTGAAGAAGGTGAAGTTATCGATGAAAAATCCGAAATTATCTACTCTCAGAAAATGACGGAGGAGTCCTCCTTGAAGTTCGATGAATCGGCTGAAGTATTCGTGGTCAATGGAGAGACATAACCTAGCGGTGCTAGCACTGACTACTTTTCGTTCGACAAATTCGATGAATTCAAACCATTGATCTTGAGGATATATGTGACTGAGTGGTCCAGTTAGATTCTGATGGACGTACTTATTCAGAAGAATTCCAATCCCGGACCTTGAGCACTAGACACTCGTCATCGCACGAATCCATGCTGAAATTGGGGCTCCACAGCGGTAGCTGTGCTCGATAGTATGGCAAAACCTTCGAGCAGCTCCGCTGTAGCATATGCGCCAAAGTTGGGGATCCCAACCTCCTTGTAATTTTTGAACATACATGAATAATCATTGCCGACCTCAAAGACACAACATCCTCATATCAAAATCATTCAGAGTCAGAGGCTCTTCAACATGAACTTTGTTTTTTTGCGGTTAGTCATTTCTCCGTTGAAATAAGAGCTATAGTATTTTGCCGAGGTCGAGATCACGTTTATGAAAGTGTTTTGACGGACGTGACGTAGAGCGTGGCAAAAGAGCGGCGAATATTCGAATCCCGTAGCTTAGCTCAATGCTTGATTGTTGACAAAACAACAAGGGACATGAATGAATCTGATTCTCCTCAATTTTGGTGATTGATAACCCAAGAAACGAAGTTACAATACAGTTTTTACTTTCGAGTCCAATAAGTACTGTTGGGACGAGGTGGTCTTAGGGAACCTCGGAGCCCTTTCAAGGTGGATCGATTCCAGGAAAGTGGAAGTGTCGAGATATTGCGAATAACAAGATTCGAGTTAACAAAAGTAAACTTTTTTATTGAAATGACTGTATATTTACTTATGTTACAGAAAAGTCGCGAGAGAATCGCGGCGCGGAAGAACTAGTAAAAATGAGGGGATTGAGAGCAAAATGATTGCGCGGAGCCCGGCACCGACGCGGCAAATCAAGATGTTATATCTGCGACAAAAACGCAAGAGCGAACCCAATACGCTCGCTCTGGGTCGACTCAAGCAACTGAGCCTGCAGCGGCAGGCGTGAGCCAAGAGAGCAGCTCGAGGCCCGATGCAAAGGTTGTTGTCCCATCGAACTATTCAAAATTGACCAATAATGAGAGCGAAATATCACGCGAGAGGTAGGACTGACGAAGCTTATGCATCGGGCGACGAGCTGTCTCGAGAAACGTCTCGAATACTCACACACACACGAACAAGTACCTTCTTTCAATCATCCAGAGTCAGTGTACTTCACGACCGAAGCAACTCATGTGCAAGCCCGGACCTGTGTCGTCTGCAACTCTGCTGCGTATGTGAGAGAGAGTGTGTGCATATGTGTGGGTGTATCTTCTGCTGTGGCGGGGCGCGGAAGGCACCCCGAGTAGGAAAAAATTTACGGAGAGCATACGCCCCGTACACGCGTCCGTATACTGCGTGTACGCTGCGTATACGGATCCGTATACGCAGCGTACACGGCAGCAAACAGCTGGCGTGAACTTGCCGTATACTCGTCCCCCGAGCTGTCCGGAGCTTCCCGGCAAGTGCACAGGAAGTACACGGTGGTTCAGGGACGATCGTTCAAGCCAACTGAGAACTGAATGACGTGGTAAGATATATAGTCCCATCATTCGGAAGCGATTTGATTCGTAGACGTATTTTAACTCCTGAAAATATTTTTTCAACAATTAATAGAGCTTCAGTTTTAGTTAGATCCATTGTTTCACAAGATCGTGAAACCATGGATCTTGTTAGGTTAACCCGGGAGTGGGCGCGCCATATGACAAAAGACCGACTTTTTTTATTTGGACAAGTTAGATATAAAAGTTTTCTCCAATCGTTCCAGCGATTTAGATCAACTATGTTGACGTTACTACCAAGCTGTTTGGGCGTTCCCGAGGCATTCCGACCGCACCGCAGTTTCTGAGAATTTTATCAAAACAGAGTCGATCGAAATGACAGTCGCGCGCCTACTAACGTTGGTGCCTCTCTTGGGCCCCTACTTATGAAATAGGATACCAATTAATCCTCCAAAACTGAATGCAAACTACAGAGAAACGTTCCGTATCGTACTTATTGTTGTTATTATTCCTCCAACAGTAGAAAAAGGCAATGAAACCGGTTTAGTTTGTTCAAAATGAAGTTTCAATATGCGTGCCTCTGTCGTGTGTATCGAAGGTAGTGGGACTGATGGTCATGTTAACGCAGAGCAATTTCCTTCGTAAGAGAAGTCTTTAACGCATAAAGGTGGTCCAAAAAGTGTACTTCGTATTATAGATGATTATGAACTTGATATTGGAAGTATTTTCAAGTTCACATTATCATCCAAATGTATACAATCACGGATTATGAAAGTCGGTCTAAATGACAGACAGCGCGCCTACTAACGTTAGTCCGTTTCGCGCGCCTACTCCCGGGTTGAACCACGCTTTCTCATATACAGCCTGATCCATCAGGTGTGTACATGCCATAACCGGATATACAAAAAAATTTGTATTTTCAAACGAATTACTGGTAAAAATTCGTAATAGCTGCCAGAATTGGTAACTTTTGATAGAAATAGGATTCTTAATCATTCCATTTGAAATGTTTGAGAGCGGGTGCCAACTCTACGCGCGTAATGATTTACCTTCTAACCATTGCATAGCAAACACGTGTTCAATATGTAATGATTATTGTTTCGCCGTTAAGGTGATGTGTTGCATTTGCGCGTCATGTTGTGATTTGTGCAGTTTCTCCACATATAGTGATTCTCGTTCTCTTTTTTGGATCTCTCTCCTCGTAATCTTGCCACGGAGCACCGCGACAGGAAGTGAAGGGAGCTCACCCGCAGCTGAATGAGAGCTGCGGGTAAGGGTGATAACGCGATCTCACTGAACAGGGGGATATAACAATATTTTACGCACACAAAAACACAACTTCCACACCGATATGGATGCCTCTACATCCGTGTGGAAGTTGTGCGTCAGTAGTGGTGAGTCATGACAGAGGGTTCAGAGGGTAGGGGGCTGTGTACTGAGCAGCATTAGAGCTACCGATATTCAATTTTTGCTCTCTGTAAAGAGAAAAGTTTGATTTCGTGACAGCAAATTTTTGATCAACACTCCCGTTCGATTGCATATTTTTTCACCAAAAGTCCTTGTTACTAAAAAGTGGTTAGACCATTTTCTTTCTCTCGCCGAGATTAGTGCATAATACAGCTACTGATATTGTTCTCTAGAAGATTCACAGATCACTTCACCGAATTCTGTGAGTCCACATACATGTTGTCTGTTTGAAGTTTCGAATTTTGACTGAGAATTCTCCTTTCTCCACAATTCTGATATTTTCCAATCGGAACAAACGAGCTTTCCCGTGGTTTTTCGAAATAATCGATATTTCTTGAGTTGTGAGCCATTTTAACGAGAGAATCAAGGATTTTGACAGGATAAATGCACATAGTCTCACCGGATCGATCGATTGGTCTGCAAATTTTTCGTGGAGTACTTTCTGACATTTTCATCGCAATGTCGTGAGTGTTGGGGATCTGATGAATGGTACGTGAACCAGGAATTACATATTGATGACAAATTATTTCTTCGAAAGAGCGACTATGCCATCGTTTTTAGATCAAAAAATTACTTATGAACCAGAATCTTCAGTCCCCCGTGAATTTTTAGACCAGCCTCGAAAATTAGGGGTGCACCTCTCTTCGAACGTGTGACTATAAAACCATGACCAATCGCGTACGCTACCCAGGAGAATCGTATTCGCGTACGCAAATCCACAGAATAATGGGCTTCTTCTGGAATTTTTACATGACCAACCAACCATAGATATTCGCGTACGCTACTGGGGATGCAGATCAACGTACGAGAATGCTTGGAGTACTTCAACTGAATCACCCCCCAAGCTCCCAGGAACAGGATAATGAATTCCCTTACTTAGATGTAGAGTGAATGTGGCAACTCCTCCTGGTATTTGTGTATGATCACTAGACCATGAGCATTCACGTACGCTACCCAAGTGAATGGTATTCGCGTACGTCAATCCGCAAATGAGAGGGATTTCGCTGAAATTTGCGCGTTACTAACCAAAGATGAATATTCGCGTACGCTACAAGAATGCAGAGTCGCCTACGCGAAGTCACGCCTGTCTGCCATACCATGAATATCTGCGCATGTTCCCAAAAAACGACGGAATCTTGTACGGCCATCAGCGGATAGATCCACTTCTCTTGAAATTGTGTGTGACAATCAGACCATGAGCGTTTGCGTACGCTACGGAAGTGATTTGGATTCGCGAACGCAAATCCGCGTGCGACTACGGAGCTATGGATATTGGCGTACAAGCAAAATCATGCCGACTCGCGTACGCTACCTGAACGATGCCGATTCGGGTACACCCATGCTCTTGTGGCTGCCAAATGATGAATATTCGCGTAGGCTATTGGTGTTAATGATGATTGCTCATAAACTGAATTCCCCTAAAGTTGGCGCGTGATTAACCAACCATGGATGTCTACTCATGCTACTAGAAATGCAGATTCGCGTACGCTACACAGGTGATTCGGATCCTCCCATGCCACTTGGGAGGTGCGTCTACCGAACCATGGATATTTGCGCGAACTCCGAGGAGAAAATATGATACTTGAATTATCGTATATGAATGAGTGAATAGGACACCTTTTTCTGGTATTCGCATAAGATTGTCAGACCACGAGCACTCGCGTTTAAGTGAATCATATTCACGTACGTAAATTCGAGGTGCGTGACGACAGCCACGCCTCCCTATCGGGTTCTGCCGCAAGCTGTCACGGTGCCAACAGCTGATCGGTTCGAAATGGTTTACCGCAGCGTGGGCTGGCGTAGACCCGGCAGTGTGCATACGAGGCTGAGTTTTTACATAAAAATTATGAATAATAGCAATATTGAATGTCTTACCTGGTGAATTTTAGTGATTTGGCGACTTGTGGAGGGTTGGGTATGCGGAGATGCATTACTGAATATGAGGTTGCGGATCCGGATCATGTAATGTACACATTCCGCATACCCAACCCTCCATAAGTCGCCAAATCACTCAAATTCACCAGGTAAGACATTCAATATTGCTATTATTCATAATTTTCATGAAAAACTCAGCTTCGTATGCACACTGCCGGGTCTACGCCAGCCCGCGCTGCGGTAAACCATTTCGAACCGATCAGCTGTTGGCACCGAGACAGCTTGCGGCAGAGCCCGATAGGGAGGCGTGGCTGTTGCCACGCACCTCGAATACACGAATCAAAGGGCTCGTACTGAAAGTCATACGTAACATACCCATCACGGATATCCACGTACGCAACTAAAGATGCAGATTGGCTATCATGCTCAGCAACGTACGTGGATATTCAGGGTTTGGTAGCTACTCGTGAGTTTCAGTTAGAATAGTTGCATACGTGCATTCGTGTTAGCTAACCTGCATCTTTAGTAGCGTACGCGAAGATCCCCGAAGAGTAAGGCACGTGCGACTCCCAGAAGAAGACCTTTAATTTGTGTATTCGCGTACGTAAACATAAGGGACTCGGGTAGCGTACGCGAATGCTCATGGTCTGGTCATCACACGTAAATACGAGGAGAAGTTATCGCATTCACTCATTCACGTACGCGAATTCAAGTGTCATATTTTTTTCTGAGGGTTTGCGCGGATATGCGTGGTTTGGTACCCACACCTTCAACTTCACGGCATACGCTGATCCGAATCACTTGTGTAGCGTACGCGAATCTGCATTTGTGTTGCCGAGACATGGCTGGGTCCAAAAGTTGATGGAAGCCTCATACAAGTCCATGGACACTCAGTGATCCGACAGAATCGCAACCGTGAAGGAGGGAGAGTCGCTCATTACGTATAGAATGATTGTAAAATTAGGAGATTGGCCTTTTTCCATACCAAGTGTGAGGATAAACCTCTCAAACCTGAGTATTTATTTTGTAGCATACGGAAGTGTAACTCTCCCTTCATCTTAGTGGGGGTCATTTACAGGCCTGCTCATATTCCAATGCCAAAGGACACTGATTTGTTGGATGTACTCCGTGATCTTTCCTGTGACTTCAGTCACAAAATCATAATAAGGGACTTGAATGCTAACCTGCTTTGACATCGTCAGACGCAAACTTCATCAGGTGACTGACAGATAAACTATCTCTGCAGATAGTCCAGCATGGCTCGACACACCACACTCACACCTCGGACACATGGATTGACGTACTACTGATAGACGATAACGACACCATTCAAGACCACCATAACGTGAACCTGCCATGCTTTGGTGGACACGCACTCATTGAAGCAACTCTTGATATTTTCGTTCCGGAGCCCGTCAATAAGGCTTTTACATCCCGTAAATATGATAGTATTGACTCGGGGCAGCTCAATGGAGTGCTGGAACAGATGGACTGAACACCCTTAGACACCGTCGAATCCGATCTGGAGGGAGCTGTGAAATGTCTAACTGACAACTCGCAAGCAGCGAACGATCTCTTAGCACCGCCGAAAACGGTCTCTCCTCAAGAAAAAGATGCACCATGGATTGGCCCTGACCTGAAGATTCTCATTCGGAGATGTGGAGCGGCTGAAGGCCGATATAGGCAGACAAAACGAATGACGCCTCTCGAGGAGTTTCTTCGGCTCAGCCAAGAGGTCGAGGAGCACTTAGGAAGGAAGCGAGATACTTTCCTCCAAAATCATCTCTCGGATGCTCTCGATCAGCATAAAAATGTTTGGAAGGAAATGCGCAACCTTGGTCTCTCGCCCAAGAGCAAGGAGGCGGAGCTACCTGGTTCCACACCGGACGAAATGAACGCTCGCTTTGCGAAAGTCTCCATTTCGCCTAATGAAAGCAACGAGGAAATGATGGATACGGTTTCTCGTGTTGGTGACAAAGGCTTTTTATTCAAGCCTACAAATGCAGTGGAAGTCATCTTAGTGGTCAAGCACTTCTCATCGCAAGCTCGTGGAGTGGATGGAATTCCGCATATAGTGATCGCGGAAGCTCTGCCTGCCATAAGTGATAATATTGTTAAAATTTTCAATTCCTCCTTCGCTCAGGGTATTTTTCCGGAATCTTGGAAAAGGGCTGAACTCATTGCGCTTGAGGAGACTGTTGCACCTTCAGTCGTCTCGGATTTTCGACCTATCGCCCTGCTGTGCTTTCTTTCCAAGGTTCTGGAAAAAATAGCTCACGATCAATTGATGGAGTATTACCTAAAAGAGGAGAAGCTGCTTGACTCGCTCCGGACCGGATTTCGGAAACATAACAGTACTCAGACAGCCCTACTGAAACTGACCGACGATATACGCATAGCCAGAGACAAGAGAGAAATTACATTACTGCTACTGTTTGACTTCAGTATAGCTTTCGATTCGATTTCACCAACTCCATTGCAACGCGAAATGAGCGCCCGCGCAACTGAAATGCAAATTATGCGCAGCCGCTGCAGGATTTGTGGTGCACTCGGCGCAAGATTTGGTGATGCTATGAGGAGCTGTGCTCATAATGCGATATACGCTTACGCTGGTCCTAAAATCATTTTCGCACGATTGGTTGAAATTGATCCGCGTATGCTGAGTGTAAGAATAATACCAAACTGGGAACCATCAGCGTACGCTATCTATGGGAATATCAGCGTATGCTTATTCGGAACCCCATGCGTGCGCGTGGTATCTCAGAGCCTGGATTCCACGTACACCAATATGTGAGAATTTTTTGTATCCTATGTCAGACATCCACGTGCGCGAGATATCACTGTAATGTAGATGTACGTAGTCTGAATTGAGAGGCAATACTTGCATATGCTCACTCATGCGATATCCACGTAGCTGAATTGGAAATCATTCGCGTACGCTAAGTATGGGAGTATTAGCGTAAGCTGAATTCGGAATTATTCGCATAAGCGGACTGTGGAAATATCAGCGTACGCTAAAGTGATGATTATTCGCGAACGAATTTTGGGGTTGGGTTTGTTTATTATTATTATTTTTTCGTAGGTTACGTAGGAGACGTACGTACGTGGGAAGCGTAAGATGTGGTGGATAGCCCTCCTGAATCATCTCTTGCAAGCTCTACTGGTCCTAATCCCATGACCTAACAGAATTCCTGCGTGCGCCTTGATCCCTGTTCAAAATAATTAAATTTTAGCGTACGCGACTGTTAGAATTTGGAACGAGGCAATGAGCGCACGCGAAGGATATTTTAGTGTACGCGAACGTTAAATTCTGGAAACCGGGAACGTAGCGTACACCAGGAATAATGTTACCGTACGCTGAATTCAAATCTCAAAAAGTATCGAACGCGCAAGATATTTTCGCTGCCATAGAATATTCACGAAACACGGACCGTAGCGCATGCGGAGGATGTCTCCCGCGTACGAGAAGGTTGAATTTTGGGAACGAGGCAATGAACATACGCGGAGGATATTTCAGCTGAGACGAATGAAGCTTAGGCGAATGATATTGTTTCATGCTCAGCGCGTGCAGGAACTATTCGCAACGGCTTCTAGGAATCAATGTTGCGTACGCTCAAATAACTTGATAGTGCGCTGCTTGCCTTGCTCTGAAATACTACATTCGCGCACGGGAAGAACGCTCCGCACAAGCTATGATTCTTATTGAGAATGTTTCATCTTAGCAAACGCGATGAATGAATTTTGGGAGCGAGGCAAGTAGCGCGCGCGAGGAACACTTCAGCGTACGCGAACTAATGTTCGCGTAATCCATGAGCTGTAACCGTAACTAATGCGAAAGATGAATTTTTTCGTAGGCCAAGTTATCTAAATTAAGGGATATGAATAGTCCCCCCCCCCCCAAAATCCCTATACCAGGCTTGCCAACATAAAATGGAAATCAGTGTTGACAACCTCAGTTACAAATGTCCCTGAGCGAGATCAAATGTCCCTAGATTTTTCCGCGATGTATAGAACACGTGTTTGAGTGTCGTTTACGCATTTTTGACGTGTCTTTGAATTTTTTGTATATGGATTTTCGATTTTGTTATATGTATTTATAAGTTGCTAATATAAATTCGATTTGCTGCTAATTCTTGCCGTCAAAACGGTTGCTGATCGGTCTCACGGAGCCCTTTCGAACACTGGCCAAGCTTCCGAATCCGTTGGCGAAGGTTAGGAGCAATCGATTTTTATGAAATCTGTTTAGATATTCGTATTAGGTGCATGGAGGGGACGATTTTATAGCTTTTTTGGATGATTTTTTTAAGAATTCGAGACACCGTCATTGTCAGCATCGAAGGTAGCCGAGTAACTTTTCACGGTTTACGGGGCTGCCTCACTTTCAGATGTGACGTTATTCTGGTATTCGAGTTTGATTTATCAAGTAGTTTCATAAAATTTTATTTAAGTCATTCGAGGGAGGACAATCTTATATTCTTAAGGTTGATTTTGATTGTTATAGGAAAATGCTATTATGATATATGACCTTGAATGACAGGTGAAACGATCAGAACTTGAAAATTATTGACTCGTCGAGTAGTGAGACGGACATGTGTTTTTGAACTGTACGATTCCATTGAAATGATTCTAGAACTAAGGATTGAAGTTTAAAAAGGACTACTGGACTAATATAATGGAATGTGATGACATTTAGAAGATGGCAAAATTTATTGTACCTCCATCTGAAATGTTCTGAAGTTAGAGTTGAATGATTATTTGGAATTAGGAAGACTACAAAAGTTACTTGATGGAATGTCACGTACGTCCTTCTCGAACGCTTACTAGAATAATTGAATTAACACAGGGAGAGGTAATTGGGAGGATTTCCTCAACCAGATCGTTATTTTTCTGGATTAGTGAGAATGAACTCTAGAATTCATATTAATTCCTGTTTAAGGTTGAAAACTAGCTTGATTTTACGTTTTCGAATACGAAAAGTGACTGCTATGACTGAGCCTGATATGTCTTGAATAATGAAGTCGTGAGATGAGAGAATGGAATCATTCATCGTGATTGTTCATGATTCATAATCATATGAGGAAATCATCTGTATTTTTATGTTACGGAAGTTTATCGTATGACACAACAGATTGAATGATTTGATTTGTGAGAAAGTCCTTGATCGTAAGCTTATGTAACTTACGTTGTGTATGAGGTCAATATGATTCGAATTCGACTGAATTTGTAATATTTTATAATCAACCATCCCCGTTTTGTGAATACAAAGTGATATTGATATGTGATTGTGGAGTATATTTTGTTTAGAGTAGAAATGTAACTCTTCATCACGAAAATTGAAGGAGACATGTTCAGATGAAACTGACACGCTATTTGGTTTTCCAATATCGGGCCAAAAAATCGATGTTCAGAACAGAGGAAATCCAAAAATTCCATTTTGAAGAGCGGCGTTAATATGTTTGTTGTTTCTCCAACATCTTCGATAAGTCTGATACCTTATATTTACAGTAGCTCGGCAACAATTTTCGTACTCTGTCGATCTGAGAGATGAAAGTCTCGATCTCTATACGAGCCGTGGCATCATACGATTGTTGCAACTCGTAAATTTGGTTGCTCACGAAGATGTGAATGGTGTGATGTTGGTGTGAAGTTTCTCATAAGTATATGTATGACGGGGATGAATTATTTTGTTTCCGGCGAAACTAATTTCAATCATATAGTTGAATGATCAAGGACTCGTGTTTGAAACTTAAAATTTTGAATTGTTGAGAAAAACGACTTCATTCCTGCAAGAAACATAAGACTTCTTCTGAATATTTTGTTATTGACTGTTGATTTCTTTGCAATTCAGTTCAAATGATTTCTAGAAAATTGTGAACTGATCAGAAAATCTAGTGTCATGTATTGAGCTACTTCTTAAAACTTGATGGTACTATCATCCATGCCCGATTCTTCGAAATTGCAATTAAAAAAATTTTTGAGAATCGGAAATTGATCAGATGATCCAATATAATCCGCTGCATTCATTTTTGACAGCTTTTGAAAAGGGGAGTAAATGGACACAGGAGGTGGTTGGGGACGCTCCCCCAACCAGATTGTATTTTTTTTATTCAATTCTTAAAGATTCAGGAATTGACATAGTATGATTACATATGAGATTGATGCGGCATACAGCACGTACAAAGTATTTCTCACAACTAAAATACAAATATCTTATTTCGATTAGTATTTAGAATGTAATATTATCTCAATTTGTTAGAATCCATTGAGTTGAGTTATACTATTATTTGGTATCAATTCAATTCATTTATAATCGTTCATATTACTCTATTTGATTGAATGATTAATTTTTTGAAGACTGACCTATGTATGATATATTTTTTCATTGAAGATTTTATGATGGTAATCAATTTATTGAAATCACTACATACTCATATTGATCAATCATTCTCGGCTCGTGTTGACGATAAGATGTGTGGGTGTCATTGTATAGTATTTTTTGTTTTGAGTAGTAATGTAACTCTTCATCACAGAAATTGAAGGAGACATGTTCGGATGAAACTGACACGCTATTTGGTTTCCAATATCGGGCCAAAAAATCAATGTTCAGAACAGAGGAAATCCAGCAATCCCATTTTGAAGAGCTGCGTTAGTATATTGTGCTGTTTTTCAACATTTCTAGTGAGTCTGACTCTCTTATATTTACAGTAGCTAGGCAACAGTAATTTGTACTCTGTCGATCTCAGAGATGAAAGTCTCGATCTCTGTGCGAGCCATGGCATCATACAGTACTGTTGCAACTCGTAAATATAATCGATGCTTACAGAGATGTGAGGAGTGTGATGTTATTGTGAAGATTTTCAGAAGAATGTGTGACGGGGATAACTTGATCTTTTTCAGTGACAATATTGGTTCGAGTTGAATGATATGAGCAGGCTACACATCAAAATATTTTAATTGTATAGTATGATTTTATCAATGACTCAAATTTCTGAGTAAGATATGGAAAATCAAATAACATTAAAAATCTTCATTGAAATAATGTAAATTACAACTATACGACGTTTCTAAGTGATTTAAATAGCCGTAGTCAAAATTTGAAGAATATTCATGCATGTCTGTACAGCTAATCAAAAGTTATGTTCGGTTGTCTTATAACAGGGGTGGATGATTTTAACTCACATTTCAAAGTACCGCATCTCGATTGGATTGTATCTTGGTTTGGAGTTGTATTGGTGTTCCCGATGAACGGCGGTATTTTCATTTTCTGGTCCATGTGATTGTGTTGTACTTTACGTTTGAAAACCTGGAACGGCTGTGGATGATTAAGAACCGATCGTTCTCTCATATTGTTTCCAGGAGATTCTGGTATGACTCCACCTGAGCCTGTGAAGGAAAAAAGAAAGGAAAGAGTAGTTCTCGTAACATTAACCGAGATGATATATTATAGATTCGTTATTGTTCCAATATTTCTCGATAAGAAAATGTTCAGGTGATACTACCGTAACATACCGTATACGGTAACATACCGTAAACGTAGGAAGTAGAAACGGGGAATATTGGTTTAGGTTTTCTGATTTATTCTGAAATAATTTATTCACCTCCTGTGACTGTTGAACTGCACTCATTGATGATGTCTCTTTCGTAGAGGCGCGCGGCTGAATGAGCACGCCTGAAACAGGGTCAGCATGTCTGGCATCGCTCCGGTCCTGTTTGATTTATGGGGGAGACTGAAACTGTACCTGTAAGGCAAAAGAGGAAGAAATGAAATACGTTCAATATTAATAGTAGTTCTTGTAACGAGATTCAAGACAATATATCATAGATTCTTCATTATTCCACTATTTCTTGATGAAAAAATGTTTAGGCGATGGACATGCAGTGAATGAAGGAAGTAGAAATTATGAATATCGGTTTATAATTCCTGATCTAATGTGAAATAATTTACTAACCCTCTGTTACTGTTGAACTGCACTTGGTGATAATGTCTTCTTCGGAAAGGCGCGCGGCTAAATGAGAGCGTCCAAAGCGGCGTCTGCATGTCTCGCGTCACTCCGTTCCCGTCTGATGTATGGGGAAGACTGATGGCGAGCAGTGGGTGCACGTCTACCTCTTCGCTATAGTAGAAGCTCGTGGCTGAGTGTGCACAGATAAGTTGGCGTCTGCAGCAGGCCTGGTCTGCAGGTCTGCCTTGTCCCGCTCCTGTCCGATGTCCGGGGGAGACTGATGGCGAGCAGCAAGCACGCGTATATGTCTCCTCCGTAGAAGCGCGCAGCTTATTCTGCGTGACCATGTTGTTTCTGCGCGTCTGCCATTGTTTTGCTCTTGTCTGATGCACCAGTGAGACTGATGGCGAGCACAAAACACTCGTATATATCTTCGACGCACGAGCCCGTGGTGGAATGAACGCGTTCTGGTGGCCATCTGTTCTTTGGCTTCATCCCACTCCCGTTTGATGCCCAAGAAAAACTCACGGCACTTAGCGAACTCTCGTGTCTGTTTTCTTCGTAAAGGCGCACGGTTGAATCGGGTGCGCGTCAACCTCTTCGCTATAGAAGCTCGTGGCTGAGTGTGCGCAGACAAGTTAGCGTGTGCAGGTCTGCCTTGTTCCGCTCCTGTCCGATGTTCGGGGAGGACTGATGGCGAGCAGCAGGACCTGCCTTCATTTTTTCACTATAGAGGCTGTAGATGAGTGCGCGTGGTCAGGTCGGCGTCTGCGTGTCTGCCTCGTCCCGCACCCATCCGATACATAGGAAAAATTAATGGCGCTTAGCAAGCTCCCGTGTATTTCTTCTTTGTAGAGGAGCGCGGATGGATAAGCGCGACCGAAGTGCCGCCTGCATGTCTGGCATTGGTTGCGTTTATATCAACGTGTGTGCCGCGTATGCATGCCGTAGCGGATGCGCAGCATGCAAGCTTCCCGCTATCGTCTGCATGTTTTTTTTTGAAGATCTAGATTTTTCAATGCGAATGAATTCATTTCAATATGATGACATTGGTGAGTAACTTTGATCACTGCAAAAAACCGTAGTCCCTTGAAAGTCGGGCTAACTCTAGATCAAATAAATTATTTCTTGTATTCCGATCATTCTCGATTTTGAGATTTGTGGTTGGGGTCATTAGATTTTCAAAATGCTTTACATCACTCTCTGGATTATCGTACATGGAGGACCAGAAATTTCCGGATGAGATTAGAACTTTGTGTAAGCGGATTTTTTAATTTAAATACAGATTGTGATCACGATTCAGAGGACTTCTTGAAACACCTCATACATTGTTCGAGCCTTCGTTTCAACTTCAGAGCATTACCATGTCCGTTATCGAGGGTTTAACGTTTAATTAATCTAGTGTTCAAAGTTACCCCAACCAGGGGGTCTAACTTTGAACACTTTTCAAATGCTCATAACTTCCGCCAACAACTTCCAATTGAAGTCTGCTGCGGCGCAATCAGGGCTAAGACAATAAGCTTTCAATTGAATCTAGACATAATGCCATTATAATGTAAGACGTACAAGTTACAGGGAAATTACGAGCAAAATTCCAAAAAATGTCTAGAGTTCTCCCTGGTTAACGGTACTTCATGTTCATGTAGTATTACGCCTCTAAATGATTATTTATCCCTTCGTCTGTAGGTGAGACGGAGAACCAATCACTCAAACCCAAACGAGAACTTCAAAAGGTCAGTTTGAGACAACACAATGAAAAACAATGAAAAATTACCCGCATCAAAATGGAATGCTAGATAAATTTTAGAAGACTGAATAATCGATCAACGAAATAATAATATGCAATTCAAATAGAAGTTGATCTTGGGTTTCCAAGACACCAGAGCCACCACCTAATTCGATTGAAAATTCGGACATTACTCGATTTACTAATGCGTTTTTAGAGTCCCGTATCTTTTCCTGAAATATTTACAAGCCGAGCAACGCGAGGCAGTTCGCTAGTTAGAATTGAGAGGAAAGGCACATGCAGAAGATATTGTAGCGTACGCTTAGATCGAATGTGGAAAACAGGGATCGTAGAAAAATCGAGGAAGGTTGTTCTATATCCTGAGCTCGACAAATATTCTTCGCGTACGCTGCATTGAAATCAGAAGGAAGAGCGCACGCGGAAGATATTGGAGCGTACGCGATTCTGATGGCATTCTGTGTGCCCCAGAAATCTTGATCTCCTAGTTTTATATATTGTTTTTTATTCTAAAAGCTCACTCATCGCAGCGCCAAGATAGAGTCTGCGCAACTGAAATGCAAAACATGTGCAGCCGCTGCAGGGTGTGGGGCTGTGTGATGAGGAGCTGAGCTTATGCGTTATCAATCTCAGATCAATCCAAATGATTGTTAGACGACCATTGCTTTGCATCAGGAACGTTGGTTCCCGAAAGTTGTAATACTAGATCTCAGAAATTGCAAAGCAAGTTGAACGTTAATCATGACTGGCAATAACGAATTGTTTTATCGTATTAGAGACGCGAAGACCGGAGGTAGAATAATCTTGAAGATATGTCGAATTTTCAGAACCACAACTCTCGAACAGACTCAGAGTTATAACAGTAAAACGCTAGAAGAGAGCCTGGGCAAGGGTAATGCAAAACGTGCAGCCACTGCGGGGTGGCGGGCTCACATGCATCGAGTTGGGCTGAGAAACGAGGAGCTGAGCTTATGCGTTATCAATGTGAAATTCGACTGTTCGGCTAATCGCATCTTTTGTGTCTCATGAATATTGAATGCCTAGTTTTTCGTTTCTAGAAGCTCACTGATTGCAACGCCGAAATAGAGCCCGACGAACTGGAATGCAGAACATGCGCAGCCGCTTCAGGGTATTGGGCTCACGCGCATCAAGTTGGGCACTCGATATTGCACCAACTGCTCGTGACTCGAAAATGATTAAACTACCAATGTTGAACCGAGGCAGTCTGCATCTTCACCGACATCACTAACGCTCCAAATGGTAGCCGCAGCACGGGCGCAGCAGTCAATAGCAGACACGACACAGCCTTCACTGGCGTTAACACATCATGCCTATTCCAGAGCACGCGTTTATGAATTGGCAAAATTGGGACTCCGGGAATTCCTAACTTATCGTACGTATGTCTTTAAAGAACTTGGTTGAATTATTCTCAGAGAACCTCAATTCTCTGAGAAATTTACGCAAGTAAATTTCGAGTCACGCAGGCGATCGAAAAATTGATCAAATGGATCCGTGATCTCCCAATTATCAGCCAAGCAGTCACAATTGTGATCTCCGTGTATCGCAAACTTAGGGGATGCGTGAGAAAGGCGAGCAACAGGCACACACGTGGCAACTGCCAACACAACCATCCATCACTTTGACTTCGAAAATTGCCAGGATACCACCGCGCACACGATGGTCGTGGCTCATGCTTTCGGTGCACCGAAAGCATGTCCCAAGACACTACACTGGTCCACCGCATCTGCACTACGAACTATCGACGACGAGGAAATGCTGAAACACGAGTTTCGGCTGCAACGCGGCATCTCGACCTTCTGCTGCAGTGGCCGAGGCAGCAGCTGTCTGCTCGACAGCAATTAAAGCTGTCTCGATCATGCCAAACATCTTACAATACTCCATTGCCCCCGCACCACCCCCGCTCCATAACAAAATCACATCAACACCGAGAACAACACTGCGTAGTTGTCTCCACAAGAGCACCGATTCAATTCAAATGATGCCACTGCCGATGCTGCCGCAGCTCTCGCTGGTTTTCTCCAACACGCACAGCACAATGCATCACTTGATGATATTGCCGTGTACCGACTGCTCGCGCAAAAAATCATAATCATCAATCAACGATATAGCAGCTGACTACAATACCCTCATAAACCATAACCTGACAGGATACACAATATTATGCTTTGGTGTGATGGTTAGCCACTAAACATCACTCTTGGAGCATTACTGGAACAACGCTAAAAAATACGATATTTCTCATGAAAGTTACAAACTCAGGAATCCGTTACGAACTATTTCGATCGCACCAATCGAAACTACAATTTCTATGCCACTTATTTTTTCTGGGATATACAATTTATAATGTTGTAGGTTTCTTTAATCGATCTTGGAGGACAAGGTTTGTGTAGATGATGAAACACAATATTCTGCAAATTTTTTGTGTATTTGCGACGTTTCGTACAGTGTAATTCACTGACCTCATCAGGCTAGGTGCCATATTTTTACAGTAGATTTGACATTTTAATTATCGATAGGTAGACTGTCAGGTGTGTGAACAACTCGTTGTTCACACACATGACGTGATGGTAGAAAGACACAGTCTACCTATCGATAATTAAAATATAAAATCTACTTTAAAAATATGGCACCTAGCCTGATGAGGTCAGTGAATTACACTGTACGAAACGTCGCAAATACACAAAAAATTTGCAGAATATTGTGTTTTATCATCTACACAAACCCTGTCCTCCAAGATCGATTGAAGAAACCTACAACATTATATACCAAAAAGAGGACGATCTGAATTATCATCTGATACATTAACACACAATTTATGTGACATGTTGTATATATTATTCTATAATCATTAAACGGCAAGCAAAATTTTGTCCGTCCGGATCCTCTTATCAGATGGATGGATGGATGGATGGATGGATGGATGGATGGATGGATAGATGGATGGATGGATGGATGGACGGACGGATGGACGGACGGACGGACGGACGGACGGACGGATGGACGGACGGATGGATGGATGGATGGATGGATAGATGGATGGATGGATGGATGGAGGGATGGATGGATGGATGGATGGATGGATGGACGGATGGATGGATGGATGGATGGATGCATGGATGGACGGACGATTGGATGAATGGATGGGCAGGTGGGTACGTGGGAGGGTGGGTTGTCGATGGATGTCGGTGGGCTGGGCTGGTGAGAGGGTTGGTTAGTGGGTTCGTTACGCGTGAACGTAACGCTCTGAATTGTGCGCACCCAGTTTGGATTTTCCTCGGCCACACCGTCGGTAAAGAAGGTTTCACCTTCATTAAAGAAAATAAGAAAAAAGGGGTTAGAAACTCATCACAGAGTTTGATCTCTAGCCTGAAGACATAAGTGATGATCCAATATTTGATTGCAATTTCATAACTCACCAAATTCCATCGACGAGCAGATAGTTAACTATAAAGCAAACAGAAGAGCCTCACTCAGCACCGTGAGCTATTCCATCATGCTGTGCAGTGTACCAATTTGGGGACAGGTAGCTAGAGGGTCCGTAATCAACGCGAAGCTAGGTCCAGTCCAGCGGCATTTCGCGCTACGGATGATCAGCGCTTATTGCACGGTGTCCGACCACGCAGCCTGTGTACTTGCGGGTGCACCGCCTGTACGCCTGTTCGTAGCCGAGAGAGAACGGATATTGAAATGCCAAGGAGCCCTCGAGAGCGATGGAGTCGTGCTTAACCTCACTCGTAAGGCTCTTATACGAGACGTCGAGAGGGGCGGAGACCGTCAAAGAGTGGCAGGAAGAGGGGGAGAGTACAACGAAAAGGAAGTGGATGCAAAGGTTGATTCCCAACATACCTAGGTAGATCGATCGAGCTCACGGAGAGCTGGATTACTGGCTGACGCAAGCGTTTAGTTGGCATGGCTGCTCCGGTGAGTACCTGGAGCGGTTCCAGAAGAGGGAAATCCTGGTCTGTCAGATGTGTGAGGCAGACTGGGACGATGCGGAGCATGCACTCTTCCAATGTGTGAACACAGCTGTGGAGAGATCGGAGCTCGTGAACTGGCTTGGAAATCAGATCACCTCTGAGACTCTAGTGCCGTTCATGCTCCGCAGCAAAGAGACGTGAGATAAGATCGCCGCTCACATCAAGATGACGATCACCCGAAAAGAAGAGCGAGAACGGGCATTGCAGCGCCAAGCAAATGGTGCTGCATAGCGAACAACGACGACTTGAAGAGTGATCATTGACGACGAAGAGAGAAGACATATGAGCGGACACACCAAAGAGGAACGCCCATGGCGCGCGATATGCCTCCCACCCTCAAGTCATGCTAACGCGGTTCCTGGGTGGGTTGGTTAGATAGTGGTTAGCTGCCTTCAGTTCAGCATAGATGGCTTGTCAACATCGTAGGGCTAAGAGCAAAAGGTTTTAGCCCCCAAGGCACACGGGAATTGGATTCATGCTCATCCGGTTCACCGGGTAAGCAAAATGGAAGCGCTCATGGTTTGCCGGTGGGAGATTCTTCAGGGATATCCTGTCATCAGATTTTCCCTTATATTCCGCTCAAAAAAAAATGAAAGATCGTTAACTATATTCTTGAGAACTATGCTTCAATAATCACCCGTTGTATGAACATTTGGGTCACTCCGGATATTCGAGAGTTAATGAAAAGTCGAGATAAAGCTTATACAAAATGTAGAGTCTCTGGTTCTTCTGATGACAAACAATTATACAAACGATTGCGGTCCAGAGTATGTAATCTTTTGGATAGTGCAAAAAATGTTTACATCAAAAACTCTCTCACTAATGCCGGTAGTTTGAGTGCTAGATGGTAAGTCTTGAGAAAGCTAAATCTAAAAAAGCCTGTTGAATCTTCTCCATTCAAATTTTCCAATCGTGATGACCTGAATCTATATTATGCTTCGATTGTAAACAGAGCTGAGCCATTACTTCAAGCTGACCTACAGCAAATTCTTGATGCCACTCCTCTTGGAACGGATGATGAGCTTTTCAAATTTCGGCTAGTTACTACTGATGAAGTTTGCGCCATACTTCTTAAAGCTAACTCAAAAGGTTCTGGCATTGATGGCTTATCAGCTGAAATGCTTAGACTGTCATTGCCTCACGTTGTTTCACACTTGACTGACCTTTGTAATTATAGCCTTGAAAATTCTATTTTTCCCACTTTGTGGAAAAATACTTTGCTCCGCCCTTTATTGAAATGTAAAGTACCATCCACACCCTCCGATACGAGACCTATTGCTCAGTTATCTGAGTTATCTAAGGTTCTCGAGCGCATAGTTCACAACCAGCTGTCCACGTATTTACTCGTAAATAATTTGTTATTTGAAAGGCAAGCAGCCTATAAATGTGGTCACAGCACTCAGACAGCTCTTCTTCGGGACATGGATGATGTCAAACGAGCAATGGAGGATCGCAAGATTACTATTCTCATACTGTTTGATTCTTCAAAGGCATTTGACTCGATACCTCATAAGTTACTGCTTTGGAAACTTAGGAATTTCAAAGTATCTAACAGTGTTCTATGTTGGTTTTACTCATATTTAGCGGATAGGCTCCAAGCAGTAATTGACGAAGGCGGCAAAATATCAGATTTCTTGAGAGTAGCTTCAGGAGTACCACAGGGTAGTATTTTAGGTCCACTTCTTTTCGCTATTTATGTTAACGATTTGCCTAGTGTTTTGAAGTACTCTTCTTGTATCTTATTTGCTGATGATTCGCGAATTTACTTGCACTGTTATCTTAGTGACCTACTGACAGGTTTGGCAAAATTGAGTCATGATGCTCAAGCAATAGCTAACTATGCAGGACTGAATGCGCTGTCGCTAAATGAGGCTAAATCGAAAGTCATCATACTTGGAACAACTGAGCTCACTAGTCAAATTGATTATAATGCTATCCCAAAAATCAAAGTAAATGGAGTGGAACTTGAATACGTTTTCGAAGCAAAAAATCTTGGATTGATGCTGGATCAGAACCTTAACTGGTCATCACATACAAAGGCAGTAGTCTCAAAAGTTCACTCTAGCTTGTACTCTCTAAAATTCTACCGACACTCACTATCTAGATCTTTGCGACGTGAGTTAGTCCAATCCTTGATTTTCCCGCTGTTTGATTATGCTTCAGTAGTGTACGATAGTGTGAGTGAAACTAACAACTCCAAGCTTCAGGTTGCTGAAAATGCTTGTGTGAGATTTGTGGTCGGTGACTTGAGTAGAATCTCTCATGTAACTCCTCATCGGCTAAGTTTAGGTTGGATGTCTGTTCGCCGAAGGCGCGAGTATTTTATGTGCAATTCAGCTTACAAGGTAATTGCTTCCGGCACACCCACTTATCTAGCAAATAGTTTTGTAAGACTTGATATAGACATTATTCTGAGAAGATCTGATCGAAATTTCAGGGAAGTGCTGGTGTATCCTAAAGCCAATACTGTAGTGTGGGAAAATTCATTCAAAATCAAAGCGTGCAAGGTGTTAAACTCTTTGAAAGTCTCTGAATTTGATGTAGAAAAACTGGAAGGCATGAAAATATTTTTTCGTGGAGAGCTCTTAAAACGTGACGTTGACGATTGGAATGTCCGTGTTGTATGTGAAGGGCTGCCCTTTGAAGTAATCGACTCGAATCAATTCTTGATAGACTTATTTTCTTGATTATGAATTTTTCCATTCAATTGCTAAGTATTTTTTTCTAAATATCCACGTAAATTGCGATAGTAATACTGAAATAATGATCAGTGACATGTAAATAGGTCTTAGAATTTCTCTTGAATTGCGATGCAATTAGGTTGTCAAATGAAACTGCCATAGGATTGTGAAGTGAAATGTAATGTGAAACTGTATGAGAGAAACGAAATCTAGTACTCTGCCTATAGCATTGTATTATCTATTCAATGTACATAGTATTTCTCGATTGTTATTTTTCTCAGATTAAGTATAATTTGTATTTTTGTTGTTGTTTTCGATCACACCAGACGGGGTTCTACCCCAAGGTGTAATAAAGTCCAATCAATCAATCAATCAATCATAGTAGATCGGGAAACAAAATTGGTATGTAAAGGAATTCAGACGCATGATTCGTTCAGTCCAATATATGACGATGTCCATAGATAATGCAACTATTCACTTCCAATAAGAAAGCTATCATAACCTAAAAATGCGCCCTTGCTGGCTCTTGCGAATAGACCAATATAGGTATAAGATAGGCTGAAGGCAGGAACATACCAACACAGATATGCGGGTATATCTATATGCATATGTCGGAGCGTGTGGGGGTACAGCTGCGCGTATTGGTAAATCTATACATATCCAGCAAGGGAACACGAGAGGTGAGTACACATGTATGATGTGGCCGCATAAGGAACATACTCGATCCGCTTACCACATCTAGAACTATATTTTGTTCCTTTCCTTGTCTTTCCAGCTTCATGAATCTTTCAACGCTTGGACTCTAAGCTAAAGGCGGCACAACTCAATACAAAACGCCGACCTATTCTTGCCTATTTTTTCGAGATACCCTTGCAGCCTCCTGGGCCTAGCACGGGGGGCACCTTCACCACCTTGGTGTGAAGGGTTATGCCCGAATTTTTCCTCTACACATGGATTCCAGCTACGCCGGAGTGACCTACGCCATGGGTAGCAGCCATGGGATGCCTCTCTCCAATGCCGGCAAGGCTGACATTCCCTGTCTCCCGAAGTGAGCCATCGGATCCGTTGTACCCTTAGCCATCCCGGAGAGAGCCTCTTCATGGTTAGCGAGGCCAAAATTTGGTGAGACTCGAACTCCAATGCCGGTAAGGCCGACATTCCCCGCACCTCCCTGTGCATTTGGGGAGGCACGTCGGGTTGGCTTATTGAACTCCCTACGTTACCCACTCTCCCCCTGCTTCGCAACCGCCCAAGGCCCGATAGTTGAACCTCGTGAAATGGGAAAACCCAGGATTTCTCTGAAGGATAATCCCGGAGAAAACACCATTCCAAAGAAGGCGGGGTATCTAGGTCCTTTTCCCGTCGAAAAAACCTCAGAATAAATTTCCGAGTGATTTCGCCGGGAATCGAACCCACGACCCCTCGAACAGTGTTGATTCCGAAGCTAGCACGCTACGGACTAAGCTAACACTGCTCTTTCCTTTCTTCTTGTTTCTCCTCCAAGTTTTTCCATGATCCACTGCTCCACCCTCTTCCCTCTATTTGCTACTCCTCTCCTAATCACTACAGCTCCCATCTCATGCCTGCTTTGTGTATTAATTTCACTTTCTTCTGTGCTCACCTCACTTTCACTTCCACTTGTTGCATTTTCTAACCTCACTGCTTCCAAATCTTCCAGCCTTCGTTGCAGCTCTCTGTTTGCTTCCTGTAATCTATTGAGGTTTTCCTCTGCCCTCTGTCTCCTTCTTCCCTCTTCTAGGCTTTCTTTGTAGTTTTCCACGTTTAATCGGATTTTTATCGTTTGCTTGCTTAGGCGTGGGTTCTGTGCCTATTTTCGCTCTATCTCGTGTGTCAGTAGTCGGCTGCTGCGTCGTTGCGCGCCTCCCCCCCGTTCCTGATCCTGCGTTTCTGTTTCTGTTCTCATTCCTCCCTCTCCTTCTTTTGTCTTCTGCCATGTGTTTACAACTTGTCACCGGCTCTTTTTCTTTTCCATTCTATGCCTTTCAGCCGACCTATTTTCCCCCAGTTACCTTTCAAGATTTCCATCCAATTTCTTCCTTGCTTTGTTGCCTCACATTCCTCAAACACATGTCTCATAGTTTCTTCCTCTTTCTTGCATATTCTGCATATTTTGCTCTCTTCTTCTTTCCAGTATTCATTCCCTCTTGCCTCGTTTCCTAGTCTGAATCTTGCGATGGTGCTAAGATTTCTCTTGATTGATTCTTCGGCGGAGTGGACGTATACTGCGGTGCTGCTGTCTATCAGCCATTCCTTTAGTTCCTCACAGTATTTGGAGTTTCTCACATTGTTCATCGCATTTTGTTTGTCCTGATCCTTTTTGCTTTGTAGAACGAAGCAAACTAGAAATTTACTGTATCTCTCTTTTCTATCTTCTGTACTTGTCTCCAGCTCGCTCTCTGGCCATCCTTTGTCGTTGAACCACTTTCTCCTTGCCTCTTTTAGTTTTTTGTCAGCCTTTCCTTCTCTGAGCTTCCTCCAGAGTCCTTTCCTTATGCTCCCTTCTATATCCTCTTCTAGTTTATCTTCATATCTCAGACACCTGGTTCCTGTCTTCACTGCTATCTTGTTTCTGCCTACCTCATTCAGAATGAGGTAGTTTGGTGTGTGTCTCTGTAGCTTCAGTATCCACTTGATATATTTTGTCTGTACATTCTCAATCTCCTTCCATTCTTTCCATTCCCATATTTCCACCCCATATGATAGTATGCTCACTATCAGTGTGTCTAGCAGCTTCATTCTCTTATCCCATTCGTTTCTGAAAAGTCTTTCTCCCATGCTCCATACATTTCCTAGTGCTGTGTTTGCCTTCTTTGACATATGTCCGATATGACTTCCATCTTCGTTGTTCCTTTTTGGCACATATCCCAAGTACCGTCAACCGGGGTAATTTTGGAACAAAAATCGCATTTTTTTCTTCAACCTCGCGAAACTTGTACGCCTTACATCAGAAGTGCATTGTATCTGTGGTCAATCGAAAGTTTACAGTTTCAGTTTTGGTTGCGGTGTTCATAACGTCCATTTGGACATATTTGGTTGGAGGAATGAGCGTTGAAAGTCGTGTTTCAAAGTGAGACACGGACTGGGGTAACTTTGGAACAGAAATTGTTATCATTATTTATTCGTCAATTGATTCATGAACTAGGTCACGCAATCGTTTCTCACCATCAGTAATCGGCAGCTGAGTGTCTTAGTTTTCCATTGACCTATCATAAAAGTCCATCTGGTTGAATTGAACTTCTATAATTGAGCATAGACGCCTTTAGCATGCCTCACTGGCTGTACCACGGCTAACTCTCGAGAAGAAAAATACCTTCAGAGTCGGTTTCTGACAATACTGCCATAACTTGGCTTCTGTGGGTCGAAAGGAGACGTTCTTTGGCTCATTTTGAAGCTCTCATCAACGGCTACTCTAGTATATCGAATTCGAGGATGATATGAATCTTGGAAAATGATTGAGAGTACATGACCAAGTGTTCCAAAGCTACCCCGGTATCTGAAAAAAAATTACATACTTGTCAGTTTTCACTCTACAAAACTGAAACTTCGTGAAAATACTCCAATGTAACGATGGATTTGTCCAGATATGTGTACAGACAACTAAAATCTAGCTCAGCTACCTCGAATTCGACCTACTAAACTCGGAACCACACCACTTTTTTCCGAGAGACTGTTTGTTAAGATGAGAACGCACTTTTGCAGGAGTCAGCTTATAAACGGATCAATACCTGATGAAGGCCCTCGCGCCAATGCAAAACATTGGTCATGCTTGTCTCAAGTGGAGGAATTCAGTATTAAAGCCTCAGGATTGAGTCTCGATCGAGCTACCGTCGCGTACAGACGTGTTTACGCTTTCGTTTATGTATGTTCGCGTCATTGTGCTTACGAGTACCACCGGCTTGATTGTGATATCAAGAGGCGCGGTAGCGCCTCGCTGACGAGTATGAGCAGACGAAAAATCGAGCGAGGCGCTGTGCCTATCTATACTTTGAATTGGGGTTTTTTAACCTCACACTTTTTTTCTACTTGGATTATTAACCCCTTAACGTTGCTCATAGAGCTCTGCAATGCTCCAGCAAAGCCTCTCTAAAACGATTCAGAGTTGTGTACCATTATTTTCTCAATCCGAGCACTGGACGCGTTTTATTCAGCACCGCGAAATTCATGCCTTCGTTTTACATCTCAGTTCGATTCCACCAGCCCCGTGCTTCGACTCGAGAAATACGAAACGTCTCTGCTACACATGTTTTGGGTATGTAAGATGGTCGAGGAAGAAGAAGAAGAGAGAGAGAGAGAGATTGATTGATTGATTGATGCCCGTTTATTCGTCCGAAGACAAAAAAGAAAAATAATCAGTTACATATGGTAATATATATCACAGATCAATAGTGCACATTAATAAAAATAATGAAGTCATTTGGTCAAGGACAAATCTTAAGTATATCACAATTTGTGACTAGTCAGGTAGCACTCAGGAGATTCACAAACTTCATAGAATAATATAAGAATATAAAAATATAAAAAGAAATGGCAGGGCTCACAGTCATATTACAAAAAAGTTCAGTCAATTGACGAAGGGTCACACGTATACTTATAATTTTATTCTAGATGAACGAATCAAGCAACAAGTCAGCCCAAGCCTTTCAAAGTTTAGAGATTGAAGTAATGCTTCTTCTCCACATCAATCCTCTGGGGAGACTGTGTGAGCAAAAAATCCTTCATAGCCTCTTTAAATAATGATATTTTCCCCAGCTGCCGAAAGCCCGGAGGGAGAAAGTTCCACAAATGAGCACATTGAACCTGGAAAGATCTTCTTCCATATTCAAGTCTCATATTGGGAACTTTGAGTACCCGCTCTTCTGCATCACCGCGTGCGGGGCGTTCAGATTGGTACCTGGTGAACATCGCAGCTAGGTAGCCAGGCTCTCCTAAATGCATGATCTTGTGCATTAACAGAGCTGCGAAGTACATTCTCCGCGAATCAGTACGTAACCAACCCAAACGCTCCCTAAACGGGGTGATGTGCTCGTCTCTCCTAAGATCAAAAATGTACCTCACACATGAATTGCTTAGTCGTTGTATCCGTTGCCGCTGTTCGTCCGTGGCGTCGAGGTACACGACCGTGCAATAGTCTATATGCGGTTGAACCAGGGACTCAACTAGGCGAACTCGGAGAGGTCTGGTGATACATGCCCTAAAAAACCGCAATCCATAGAGGGCTCTGTTGACTTTCTTAGTTACTTGGTCGATGTGCGGTTTCCACGTCAGTTCACTGTCAAGTGTAACACCAAGGCTCACGACCGTATCACTGAACGGGATGAACTTTCCTTCCTGTATCTCAACCCCTGACAAGTCCATTCTCTTCAGATCTTTGATATTCCTCTCAGAACTGAAGTAGATTGCCTTGCTCTTGCCAGCGTTGAGACACAGGCCGGAACTTCTGGCCCACTCAGCAACAAGTCGTCCTATTTCTCCCAGCTGAGCAATGCCCTCTCTGATCTTAGATTTCTCGACTTGGAGATAAATTTGTAGGTCATCCGCATAAAAAAGATGATGTACTGACTTCCCGTCAAGCAAACCAGGTAAATCATTGACATATAAACTGAAGAGTAAAGGCCCAAGAACGGAACCCTGTGGAACACCCAGATTGGTTTTGAGCCAATCAGAACTACCAGATTTTGAAGTAACTTTTTGGGTGCGGCCTTGTAAGTATGATTTTATCCACAGGAGTGCCGATCTCGAAAAGCCTAGATTTCGAAGTTTGCTCAACAGCTTTGATGGTGATATTGTGTCAAAGGCTTTACTGAAGTCAAAAAGCAGGAGCAAGGTGATCTTTTTCTTGTCAATACCTACTCGGATGTCATCGGTCAACTTTAGTAAAGCTGTCTGGGTGCTATGATGTTGTCTGAAACCAGTCTGGAAGCGATCTAATAATTTCTCAGACTTCAAAAACTCCGTGATTTGGTCGTGTGCGATTTTTTCCAAAACTTTGGCAAGGAAGCAAAGCAGCGCTATAGGACGGAAGTCCGAGACCGTTGATGGAGCGGTGGTCTTTTTTAATGCAATTAGCTGTGCCTGCTTCCAAGCCTCAGGAAATGCACTATGAGCAAAAGAGGAGTTAAAAATATGTACAATAAGATCACCAATAGCCGGAAGAGCCTTCGCGATCACGCTTTGGGGTATCCCGTCTGCCCCACGGGCCTGTGAAGAGAAATGTTTAATAGCAAGGACTACATCACTGTAATTTGTGGGCTTGAACTTAAACCCCTCCTCTGAGGCCGAATTTATATCGTCCATTGCTTCCTCTATATTTTCGTGAGGCGAAACGGAAACTCCCGCAAAGTGAGCGTTCAACTCATCCGGTGTGAAACCATGAAGTTCCTCCTCTTTGCTTTTAGGCAGGAGGCCGAGGTTGCGCATTTCCTTCCAAATGTTCTTATGTTGATCAAGAGCGTCTGAGAGATGGTTTTGAAGGAAGGAGTTACGCTCTTGTTCCATGCGCAGGTCGACCTCTTCGCTAAGCCGGAAGTACTCACTTTGAAGCTCAGGACACTTTCGCTGGTTGCGTTGATTCCGCTCCCAGCGCCTGCGCGTCGCATCTCGCTTATTCATGAGTACCTTCAACTCAGGACCAATCCAAGGAGCATCATTTTTTCGCGGGTTGATAGTTTTTTCCGGCGCTAATTCATCTATAACAGTCTTCAAGTTCTCATTTAAGCAGTGAATTGCGTCTTCCAAACTGATTTCAGCATTTTCAAGAGCTGTCCAGTCGCAGCGAAGCAGACGGTCATTCAGCATCTCCGGAGTGATGTTACGAAAATCCCTATAAGTGAAGGTATTTTGTGGCGGAGTGGGAGTAAAGACGTTGATGGTGACGTCTATGACCGAGTGCCTGCCGAAACTGGGCAGGAGTCTATTTTGAAAGTCAGTAATGATGTCATTGTCATCTACGTAAATATGATCAATCCATGTGTGCGATACATTTGGGGTGTGTTGGTGAGTCGGGCCATGCTGCACTATCTGCAAGGCAAGTTCTTCTGTCAGTGCAGTCAGTGTTTTGGTGTCAGGGTGAGCAGCGTCCAACATGTCTGCATTCAGATCTCCCATTATAATTTTATGGCTGTAATCACCACACAGTCGGCGCAATGAGCCAAATAACCCATCGTCCTTCTGCATGGCGATTTTCGGAGGCCTGTAGATCACTCCGACTAATATTGGAGGGGAATTGCCCTGCTGCACGCTACAGAAAAGGAATTCAGGCATACCAGGTTTCCCCGGACCAAAAGTGTTAGATGAAACAAGTTTCTCTACTTTGAAATCATTGCGTACATACAAGGCAATCCCACCGCCCTCTCTGTTTCGATCTTGTCTCAACAATGAAGAGCCCGGGATCTGAACGAGACTGTCATCCACATGCTCATCTAGCTTTGACTCAGCCACCCCAAAAAGATGGTAGGAAGGGTCGTTAGCTACGAGCAAGCGCAGATGCTCAATCTTATCTGTTAAGGAGTTAAGGTTGATAAACCCCGCTTTCAAGAAACCACCACTCCCTCGTCGCTCCTCAGCAGCTATATTCAGTCAAGGAGTTCTCACTGGATCTGCTGCCGAAATACCACTCTGCTCCGGAGAGGAGGTGCATCCCTGGGTGTTGTTTGAGGACGCACTAGTGGGTTTTCGAACACTTCGACAGGCCGTTTGAATGACCTGCAGATCCGCGAGAGATTCAAATGTATGTGCTCGCTCACCATTTTTTCGCCTAACCCAGAAACGTCCGCCGCTGTGCCAGACGTATTTCAAGCCCAACCCACGTGCGACGGACCTCAAGCGTATATATTCTTTGTATTTTTCACGGGGGAGCATTTCGTTTACGTAGATCTTACGATCTGGCACATGAGCTTTGGTATCGGGGTCAAGCAAATCCGGCTGGATGTTATTCGCCGTGAAATAATTATGGGTGATTGAGCGTTTGGCCTGAACCACCTCCTTAACTAAACGACTGCTGGAGAGTTGGACCACGCATGATGGAGGTATGCGTGAATCGGCAGCAGAGGGATTTGAAGATGAATCGGATTTACTATTCGGTGTCCCCCCAGACACACGCGCTGGTGGCAGAACAGAAACATCAGCAATGTCTTCTCTCTCCAGACGTGGAAAGATGGTCTTGAGCACTGCGAACGAGATATTACGTATCACTGTCGGCGAGGCCACAGAGTCTTTCGTTAAAGCACCATTAATTATCAGTTTACAGGGCTCAAGACCATCACTGATAGGTCCCTGCTCCCGTCTCCCACCCTGTGGTTGGGGGGATGTTCCTATTGTGGGTGGAATTATGGAACGAGAGGATTGATGTGTCGATTCGGCATTACTATTCTCATCAATAATAATTCTATTGTTTCGCAGACTACTCTGGCTACCTGTTAATAAATCGGCCAGGCTGGAAATCTGGCCTTTCATAGTAGAATTTTGCTCCAGAAGAAGCTGACGATCTGAGCATAGCTCCTCCAGCCTGGAGTTCTGCCTCTCAATAAGGTGCTCGAGAGATGACATGCGTGCCAAGAGTCGGTCATCCACCTCGTTCACTGCTGGGGTGGGAGGTGGAGACATAAAGGCATTACCCTGTCGGCTCACGAGAGTTCTTATCTCGTCGAGCTGATTCTGGAGCATTTCGTACTGACGGTAAAAAAGGTCCAGAGTAGTCTGCGCTATCAGCACCCACTTGGTGTCAGAAGAAGTTGACTGCGTCGATGTTGATGACGTCGTTCCTGCTGCTGAGTTGGTGATGTTGCTCTGCAACGTCTCAGTTCTTTGCTCTAGCGGTGGCGAGAGCGATGACTGAGAGGCAGAGTTGGTCCGCATATCATCCTGCCCATTTTGAGTGTTCGCGGGCTCTAGTGTGCTCGACTGGCGAGTGAGGACGCTGCGAGACTCATTCGAAGCAGCAGTCGGCAGTCTATGCCCCGCAAGCGTGAGCTGTGGGCTCTCAGGTGGAAGGGAGCCACTGTTGGTGGGGAGCTTTGCGCTGCGGCCGGTGGTGGTGGTCAGCGATGCGGGGGGAGACTTCACTGACGACTTGCGTGAGCTTAACTGTGTGTGTGCGGCAAGCTGACTACTCACACGACTTCGTGAGCTTGCATCTTCCTTCTCTCTCTCTCTGGATGGCTGAATGCTCGAGCGGGTGGTCAGAGTCGTCTGCTTGGACGCACTCGAGGATGATTTTACACTCGGAGTTCCGCTTACCTGCAGGCACCGCTCGCATGTCACTGCACCTCGTGATGTCTTTGAGCATTTGACATGAGCTGATTTTCTACGGGTGCCGCATTCTCTGCTACCTGATCTTAAAACGCCATTGCAGACGCAGCAGGTGTTATCGCTCATCGTGCGGGGCGGCGTAGCAGACAGCAGGTAAGCAAGGCAGACGACCTCCGAGCGTGCGCACAAGACTCACTTTGATCGCCAAGCACTGCTGATCCGATGTTGGAATTGCGGATGCAGAATTGGAATTATTCCTCCCAGGCTCGTGCAGGAGCCATGCAGTGATGCTCCAGAGGTTTGAGCCTGCAGGAGGAAACCCAATCTGCAAGAAAGTGCCACTCGGGACGACGTTTCGATGGCTTAAAATACATTCAAACACAGAGCGATGTTAGATGCGTGTTGATATACTCACCGCCAGAGAGAGAGAGAGAGAGAAAGAGAGAGAGAGAGAGAGAGAGAGAGAGAGAGAGTTCAAGAAGAGGACGACCCCAGCATGTCAGTCATGCGGGGACGAATGGGATGACGCCGAACATGCCCTGTTCAAGTGCAGCGACACCCGGAGAGAGCGCGCCGAGCTGGATGAATGGCTGGGTGCTCAACTAACACCTGAGAATCTCGTCCCGTACTTACTCCGCAACCAGGAGACATGGGATAGACTCACCGGATACATCAAGCTGGTGATGACCCACAAAGAGGAGAAAGAGAGGGAAGTAAGGCGCCTCGAAGCAGGCGAATTACAGTGACTCTGCCGATTGAAAC
Organism: Eretmocerus hayati; assembly: GCA_029851415.1. Classification (NCBI taxonomy): domain Eukaryota; kingdom Metazoa; phylum Arthropoda; class Insecta; order Hymenoptera; family Aphelinidae; genus Eretmocerus; species Eretmocerus hayati. Next base: position 63,362,467 of record CM056744.1, on the reverse strand, counting down.
AGAAGAGGCCCAAATGATTCCAGGAGGAATCTGATGCACTGAAGAGGGAAGAAAGAAGAAAGAAGAGAGAAGAAAGAAGAAAGAGAGGGAACAATGAAGAGTGAAGATAGAAGATGCCGACAAGTGGCCGAAGAGAGAAGATGGAGAAGAGGAACGCTCGCAATCGAGCGCGAGACATGCCGCTCATCCTGAAGTAATGCTCACGCGGTTCCGGGATGAGATGGTAGATGCAGGTGGATCTCCTTCTTGATTGCCCGATGCCCTAGGTATCGGACATCGAGGGGAGAGGGATATTAAACGGCCGGGCCCACCTCTCGGTGGGCCCCACCCAAACCCGTGTCCCGCCTGGTATGGCCTGCGTGGGCTATGCGTAGTCCGCGTAAGCTGAACCAGTCCGGCGTCTGGGGACGGATCCGAGGGATCCTGAGGCAGATTTTGCCCTCTAACCACCTTAAAAAAAAAAAAAAAAAAAAAAAAAAAAGAGAGAGAGAGAGATAGAAGCGCGTGCGCAAGATCTTCCTGTCCGGTTGACGGCAGTCTGCAATGAGGCTGTCTGCTGGGTACCGGGCAACGCGGGCACCGACCAGCTGGTTTGTTATTGCGGATAAATGAATTTTCGAATTATCTGAATTTCTCGATTCTATAATTATTGCATCAGATGTGGATACTCGAAACTAGCCACGACTTACGGAAGCCCGTATGGACATATAGTAAGCCGCTCATGGATTTACGAAATAACTCGTACGGTTCTATGAGCAGTTTGAGCGAATGAGTCGCTCACTTCGCTGCGACGTTTTTCGCGGCTTCAACGTGAGCGACTCATTTGCTCGCGCGGGCAACCTGCTAAGATACAGATCCGACGAACCGGGGTTCGAGCCTCTCCTGGGGCAAATTTTTTTTTTTATTTTTTCTTATTTCCACGTTGCAGGTGGGTGTTGGAGGCAAATGAACTTATCAGCTGAGACTGATGGGTAGTGATTGTACCCATTAATACCCACCTAAAATTCTGAAATTCTCTAGCTCTAACTCATTTTGATATTTTTCAACGCGCTTGCACTCATTTTGGAACTTATTTTGAGAATTTTCAGAAAATTTTATTGTCTTTAATGCCAAGTGAAATGAGTTCAATTATTTGAATGGCAAAAAGAAGAATAGCGCCCTGTGAGATCACGAGGGGGGTTTTCACCAGAGTCCGTGGTCACGCACCCGCTTATATCTTGCTCAAAATCATTATTATCATACCCGTATTATATATGGGCATTATCGCGTAAACTCACTCATTTATGTCCAAAAATCTGGGGATAGGAAATCCCCGAGTCTCCGCGTGTTCCTGCAAACTTTTCAAATGTATTTTTGCCACGGTTTTATAATTTTTGCATAAATATGAATTACGATCTGTCATAGAACTCATGGAGAAGTATAGTTTCGGAATAGAAAATTCGCAAAATCAGCTCCAAAATGAGTGCAAGGGCGTTGAAAAATATCAAAATGAGTTTGAGGTCGAGAATTTCAGAATTTTAGGAGGGCATTAATGGGTACAATCACTACCCGTTAGTCTCAGCTGATAAGTTCATTTGCCTCTAATACCCACCTGCAACGTGGAAATAAGAAGAAATAAAAAAAAAATTTGCCCCAGGAGAGGCTCGAACCCCGGTTCTTCGGATCTGTATTTGAGCAGGTTGCCCGCGCGAGCAAATGAGTCGCTCACGTTGAAGCCGCGAAAAACGTCGCAGCGAGTGAACGACTCACTCGCTCAAACTGCTCATCGAACCGAGTTATTTCGTACATCTATGAATGGCTCACTATATGTCCATACGGGCTTCCGTAACGACTAGAGGGGACGTAAAGATCAAAGCGCCATGTGAGAAGGACAGGGAGGAGAGATTCTTCTGCTTTGTTGTGTTTTGTGTGTTCGTCGCGGCTCCGCAATATTGCTCTTGTCTGTAGTGCATGGCTCTCCAGATTGAACTGAACAAAATATACACTGATAGTAGTGTGTTTTTATGGTAAAATGACGGAGCCGTGTATAAGCAATTCTCAAGATCTCAAGTGCGCTGGGGACAAGTGCTTGGAAAATTTGTGGTTACCCTCGGATTTTTATAACCAAGGAGTGAGATCTCCCCCCCCCCCCTCATTCACTTTTTTTCAAAAGTAAAACTAGGCGAGTATGAGGTTCAGAAAAGAACCATTCATCTCCAGTACATCGAAACTTCAAATTTTATACGACGTGGTTCAAACTCTTGGAAGGAATGAGATCTAAATAAACCATGTCGAGTATTTTTTGAGCCGATTTGTCACGATCAACATATCATTACTGGTAGAGACTAGAGCCACTTTCCTCCAATCAAATCTTTCTTTCAATTCATCCTAATGCTGGTGGTTTGACAATTTCTTACTAGCTAATTGTCGCTGAAATGACCCGAAGTTTAGGTGAGTAGAAGAGGTACAGGGGAATATCGAAATAGAGAAAATATAACTGAGTATGATATGAAATTTTAGGGAATCATCATGAACACCAAATTAAACTCAGTTATATTTTCTCTATTTCGATATTCCCCTGTACCTCTTCTACTCACCTAAACTTCGGGTCATTTCAGCGACAATTAGCTAGTAAGAAATTGTCAAACCACCAGCATTAGGATGAATTGAAAGAAAGATTTGATTGGAGGAAAGTGGCTCTAGTCTCTATTAGTGATGATATGTTGATCGTGACAAATCGGCTCAAAAAATACTCGACATGGTTTATTTAGATCTCATTCCTTCCAAGAGTTTGAACCACGTCGTATAAAATTTGAAGTTTCGATGTACTGGAGATGAATGGTTCTTTTCTAAACCTCATACTCGCCTAGTTTTACTTTTGAAAAAAAGTGAATGAGGGGTACAATATTCGCTACATCTCTACCTTTGTTCAGTGCAAGTGTCTGTGTGTGACAATGCAACGGCGCATTCGGGCATTGTGCTTCTGAACTGATTTGGCTGTTAACTTCCACCAATGCAGTCAGACAGCGCGTCTCGGTGGGCTGGGATGCCTGCGGGCCCCAGCCAACACCAGAAACCACAGTCAAATTTTACCCCAACGTTAGCAGAAAGAATGAGTCTACCCACTAAAGAACAAGCCATTGTTATTGATTCCATCGAAGGATTTTCAATTCATGAGTATCTACTGAGCCTCGGCCAAATCGTCGACCCATTGAACATTACTGCTATTTCAAGAATTTCTAACAAACGTGTGTGTGCATACTTGAGTTCGAAGGAATTAGTTGATCAACTGGTCTCAAACAAAACTAAAGTCAAAATTCGTGATCAAAACTTAGATATTCGCCATCTGATCGCAAAGTCAATACGGATTACTCTTTCCAATGTTCACCCAATCATTCCATCCAGTCTTTTGGAGCATGAATTGCAAAAAGTAGGCATCAAACCTCTGTCGAGAATCTTGGAAATGAAAGCTGCATCTACGTTGCCTGGATTCACACATGTGCTGTGCTTCCGTCGGCAAACGTTTATTGCACCAGACGATGTCTCTAAATTACCACCTGCTATCCAAGTGCATCATGATAACACCACATACTGGATATACCTGTCGTCTGAAAAGCTGACCTGCTACCTCTGTAAAGAGGAAGGCCACATATCCATTCACTGTAAGAATAAGGTTGACAACACAAATTCAAGTCAGTTTTCACAACAGCTAACGCAACCAACTACAAGCACTGTAGACGCTTATACCAACAGAGAGCATGAACAGTCAATCAATAACAATGCCGAATTGCCTACAAGTGAAACAATCAGTGATCGTATGAATGTTGCTACTTCTCAAACGAACGACCCTATACCAAGTACTTCGAACGTGCAAATGACACCTGCTGCTTCGGCGAGTAATAATGAGATCGATCAGCTATCAAAGGATGGTTCCGGTCAGCGTGTTGAGGCTATGGATTCCTCCGCGCAAGACAATAAAAGGAAGCGCTCTCCTGATAGTATTGTCTCGTGTACAAGCGACGACCACAATCTTGCTGATATCACTGAAGAAAATACAATGAAAAAACCAACAACAGTTGCCCCCAAGAACAATAAGAAAAGACGAAACCGGGCGAAATCGTTTTGCACTCTGGAATCTGTGAGTCTACAATTAGAACCTGCCGAAAAGTTCCTTGCTGACCCGGCTCAGCAAAATTTGCTCAACTCTGAGCAAACCACGAACTTTTTGGTTGAAACTTACCGACACAAGAATCCGCAAAAAATTGCTGGAAAGTACACCAAGGACCTCGAAGCTCTCAGTGAATTCCTTGTTTCTCTCCAAAATGAGATAAACGATGACAAACTTTGCAAGCGGATTGGTAAACTTGCCAACGCTTTGAAGGGCAAAGAGGTATCTTTTACTCAAACTGAAGAATCGAGTGCTGCAGAGGATGAACGAGGAAATGGCTGCTGAAAATCTGAGGATTCTTTATTGGAATGCAAGGAGCATTTCATCTAAATTGATTGAACTTGAAACTCGTCTCTCTTGTTACGACATCATAGTCTTTGTTGAAACATGGCTGAATCCAGAAGACCCAATGCAGCTTCCAGGATTCATCCCTGTTCGGAAAGAAAGAACATCCGGCGAAGGCGGGGGTATCATCATTTTTGTTCGAAGAAAAATTGCATTTATAGAAATAGAGAATTTGCAATCAAGTAGTGAAAACTTCGAATTGTGCGGCATTCATGTAAATAATGTTACTGTTCCATTCAATCTGATCGCATGTTATAGAGTCCCAGGTTTCTCTCCGTCACAAGAAGATTGGAATTCTGTCATTTCTAACGCGAATTTGCATGTTAATAGTGTTTTTGTGGGCGATTTTAATGCCCACAATATCAGCTGGAACTGTAGAGGAACGGATGTTAATGGCACTCGTCTTGAAAATGCGATTGAATTGTACGAAATAATTCTTCACAATATAAACACCTTTACTCGCCTGGATATTCATAGAAACAAAAAGTCAATGATTGATCTTGTTTTGTCAAATTCCGCGATAGCTGATAAAATCAACGTTAGAGTTTGTGACGAAACCTGGGGCTCTGATCATTACCCCATCATGATAGATCTCCACACTCAACCTCATCTATACCAAAAGAAATCATTCAAACTGAAATCGCTTAAAACAGACTGGGAAGTTTTTACAAAAGTTCTTGATGAAAGATATCCCGAATTTCTCAAATCTGAATATGATCAATTATCACCATGTGAAAAATATGATTTCTTTGTTCAATGTGTAACAGACGCTGTTGAGAAAGCTACTCCTCGTAAAAATCCTCGGAAAATGACTAAAAATCCAGTTTCATGGTGGGATAAGGACTGTGTTGCTGCTAAAAAACGTCGCTCAAAAGCTTACAGGAAATGGAGAAGGACACGAAGTTTTTCCGATAAAATAGAGTATCAAAGAGCAGTAGCAATTGCTCGTCGCACTTTCAAATCGAAGAAAAAAGAACATTTTAGAAAATTTGCGGAGACTATTGACTTTAGAACAGATGCCACTTATGTGTGGAATAAATGTAAAATTTTTAAGAACAAATGGGTGAAGATACATCCCAATACAGTCTCGCAAAATTTACAATCAGAACCCGTAGATGAGGTATTGAACAAACTATGTCCTCCTCCTCGAAGCATCACTCTGAATGGTCCTCAAGATATTCCTGAAAGCCAAGACAGCGACTTTTTTGATACTCCTTTTGATTTCCTTGAATTCAATATTGCTCTTGATGAGAAAAAGAACAAATCTGCACCAGGAATAGACGGAATCGACTTTGAGGTCTTGAAAATGCTCTCAATGAAATTCCGCCTACTCTTGCTTGATATATTCAACGAGATGTACAGCACGAAAGTTCACCCTGATAGCTGGAAGCACTCCTTTTTGCATCTCATCCCCAAGAGTGACGGGGTGAGCTTGCGTCCAATAGCTCTCACATCCTGTCTGTGTAAATTATTTGAAACTTTGGTGAAAAACCGTCTCACATGGTGGACTGAACACTTCGACATCATACCGCCCAGCCAACATGGCTTTCGTAAGGGCCACTCATGTTCAGACAACCTCTTGAACTTTTTCCTCAAAGTCGATGAAGCCTTCTTGGAGAAGAGAGAGGTTCTGGCGGCTTTCCTGGATGTGAAAGGCGCTTTTGACAATGTCGATATCTATACTCTGCTGAAAATTTTAGCGGATATAGGCTGCTCTCCAAGAGTCTTGCACTTTGTCTATCATATCTTATATAAAAGATTCATCCACATTGGTGATATAACTAGACTCGTACTCAAAGGAGTCCTTCAGGGTGGCGTTCTCAGCCCGATACTGTATATTCTGTTCGTGATTCGAATTTTAACATCGATCCCGAAAAGTATATGCATATCTCAGTTCGCAGATGATATAGCTCTTTATTTGAAATTTTCCTCCGAACCAAGAGCAAAGAGCTTGATGAAAAAAGCATTCTCACAGTGAAAAATAATCTTGCAGATATAGGCTTAGAACTAGCTGAAGGTAAAACCGTTCTTTTGCATTTCAACAGGAAAAATATTCGGCCAGGTAATATTGTCATCAACATTGAGAACTACAGTCTTGTATCTCGTGAATCTGCTAGATTTCTCGGAATCATATTTGATTACAAGCTCTCTTTTCATGAACACATTAAGAAACTGCTCAAGAAATGCTCCCAAGCCATGAACATGCTTAGATTTCTATGCGGTGGGGAGCAAGTCCAGAAACGCTTCTCACGCTTTACAAGAGCTATGTTCGATCATCAATTGATTATGGTAGCTTCATCTACTATCCGAATACAAAAGCACTTCGTGAGAAATTAGAGAGTATCCAAAATACAGCTATCAGAACTGCCTTGGGCTATCGAAAGACTACTCCCAAGAATGTCCTTTTAGCTGAAACGAAACTGACGTCAATTCAAAATAGATGTAGACAACTATGTAACACTTTTCTAACAAAATCCCTTTCGTGTTTTAATTCACAAAGTTCACAAGCTATCAGACGATACTACGATTTATGTTCAAAATACAAAAAACGAGAAAAAGTATTGCTCAAATCATGCATAAAAAATATTTATCCTCTCGCATCCTTGATAGACTCTCACAACTGTTACAATTTGTTCCATTATGATTACAGAATCTCAGTTTCTCAGATTCCAATTAACACCGAAACTGGATTTGAATTGAAAAATGCGAAGGACCCCAATGAACTATTCCGTAACTTTTTCTCTGCAAGTGACGCACTCGCAGTATTCACGGATGGTAGTAAATCTAACTCTACAGTTGGCTCAGCTTGCTATGTGCCTGAGAATGGTTCAATCATCACAAGATGTATAAATGGCAAAGCCTCCGTCTTCACTGCCGAGTGTGTTGCTTTGAACGATGCAATGGAAATAGCTCTCAAATTCACAGAACGCAACATCAACATATCTTCAGATTCCCTTGCAGTCTTACAAACGCTCAACTCTAGTAAACTTAGTATAAAAACCAATTCGTATATCTTTGAAATTAAGAGAAAGTACTTGGAGTTTCAACGTAAAAGTGCCAAAAATCTAGAATTTTTCTGGGTACCTGCTCACAAGGGAATCCAGGGAAATGTTGAAGTTGATGAATTAGCAAAATCTGTGAGTAATCCAGTAGAAATTGATCGCATTCCTTTCACAGACCTCATTGAATCATATAAGAAAGTAGCCAAATCGAAAACGTCTGAAGATATTGTCGATGAGAGCCAAAGCACAGGCAAATACTACTTCGAAAATTATTTTTCAAAAGACAGCAAAGCCTGGTTCTCCAGAAAAACCTTACAGCGCGAGCTCATTGTCACAGTATGTCGAATACGATCCAACCATTATAGCCTTGCCAGTTCCCTGGCCAGAATTTATATCATTGATAGTCCACTGTGCGAATGCGGCTGTGAAGAAGATATTGACCATGTACTTTGGGACTGCCCCAAATATGTCAGACAAAGGCCTGCATTCCTCAAAGACCTAAGGTCTTTGGGCCTCAAAAATGTTCATAATGTACAAACTATTGTATCCCAACCTAACATTGAAGCGTGCAAATGTATGATCAAATTCTTCCGCAACTGTGAACTTAATGTGTGAAAAATCACTGTATCATATGTCTCCATAGATTTATTTGTTAATATTATTATTATTTTTATTATTAGGTAGAGCCTTGCTCTCTTTGTATATTCTTGTAGACGCTGAATAGCGCATTAGTGCTCAAAAGCGTCATTAAATAACCAAATAAAAAAAAAAAAAAAAAAGCCTCAGGATCATTTGCCTGGCCAACTGTGCGTGATAACCCTATTGGAAAAAATTATTTCATGTACATGACATAAAAACGTGATGTCACGTTTTTCCGAGAAACCATATCACGATCTTGGACATTCATGACATAAGTCCATGATCAACTTCATGTCATGGAAACTTGTCATGATTATAATATGTCATAGTTTTATGTCACGAATTTTCGTCATGTTTCCGTGGTGATGAACTTTGCCGACACCAGGATTTGAACCCACCCGCTGTCGGAAGTATCAGAGTCAAAGTCCAACACCTCACCGTCGTGGTCAGCGAGAAAGGTTAGTAAGCAGTCGGTAAAAGGCTTTCTTATGATGCGGATCGCTATAGCCGTTGGTATATAGGCCACATATAGGCGTTTTGATGCTTAATTCGTTGATCTAATAATGACGAGCAGAATATTCTTGCCGCTCGCAGACGAGCGAGCGGACGCAGTTGACAAAGTTTTTTGAGCAGAGCTGGGAAAGAACCCAAAGTTTGTAAACAGCGTTCGCTCGCTCGTCTGCAAGCGGCAAAAATATTCTGCTCGTCATTATTAGATCAACGAATGAGCATCAAAACGCCTATATGTGGCCTATATACCAACGGCTATAGCGATCCGCATCATGAGAAAGCCTTTTACCGACTGTATCCTAACCTTCCTCGCTGGCCACGACGCACAGAGGGGCCAAGAAGTTCTTGGATAATTCGACATTACGTGAGTTCGCAACCAATCGGCAGATGCACAAACAGAAGACTTTCGGGTGAATGAGAACAACCTCCTGCATCTGCGCATATGCCGATTGGTTGCGAATCCACGTAAAGGCGAATTATTCAAGATTACCTTGGCCCCACTGTGCGACGGTAAGGTGTTGGACTTAGAATCTGACACATCCGACAGCGGGTGGGTTCAAATCCCGGTGTCGGCAAAGTTCATCACCACGGGAACATTCTCATGACTTCTTTTTTCGGTCGACCGTTATTGATAAATTTTATGTCCATGCACTGGATCTTTCAGTTGCGTTTTAGTAAAAAATCCGGCAAAATGTGACAAAAATCTTGACAAAGTCACATGACATGCCTCGCTTTACATGAGAATTCAGAAAATCGTGACAAATAATTATGACAGAGTCCCGTGACATGCGCGGGAAATCCGGGAAATCATGACGAAAATTCGTGACATAAAACTATGACATATGATCATGACAAGTTTCCATGACATGAAGTTGATCATGGACTTATGTCATAAATGTCCAAGAACGTGATATCGTTTTTCAAAAAAACGTGACATCACGTTTTTATATCATGTACAAGACATAATTTTTCTCAATAGGGAACCACTCTTTCATGGGTTGTTCCAAAGTTACCCCGGTTGACGGTATCTGAATTTCTCATTTTGTTCAATTTCACTGCCTTTTAGTAGGAATCTGTATTTCTTCTGCCTGTTTTCCCCTTTTCTGCATATCATAATCTTTGTTTTCTTCATAATTATTTCTAGTCCTTTTTTTGACGTATCTTCCTGCCTTTCTTAGTAGTTCTTTCAAGCCTTCTTCATTGTTTGCTATCAGGCAGATGTCATCCGCGTAGCTTATGCCCCAGATTTTTAAGCTCCTTCCCATTCTGCTACCGCCCTCTTGTACTCTCTCCATTCTTCCGAAAAGATTTACCAACCCTATGTTGAATAGGATTGGGCTTAGTAAGCATCCCTGTCTAACTCCTTCTGTGGTGTAGAACTTCCCTATTACTTCCCCTTCTATTTCTATTCCACATTTGGTTTCTTCATATATTTCTTCTATATTCTTGTCCTTAGTTATTCGCTTACCTCTAGCTTTTGCATATTTTTTCATATGCACTCTCTTTTTATCCTGTTGAATGCCCCTTTCAGGTCTATGAAGAGCAAGAATGCTTTTCTCATCTCTTTTTCGATTTCTTTCCGAATTATTCTTTTGAGGGTGTATATTGCATCTATGGTTCCTCTCCCTTCCTTGAATCCCATCTGTTCGTCTCTCAGCTTGCCTCCACCTTCCAATTCCTTTTCCAGCTTGTTTCTGATCATTTCCGTTCAAATTTCATATGCTGTGTCCATCATGGTCAGTCCTCTGTGATTCCCTGTCTCCCTTTCGTCACCGCCTTTGTGGACGGGGATGACTTTCCCTTTTCTCCATTCCTCTGGGAATTCTCCTTCCATCCAGACTTTGTTGAGGATTCCTCTCGGTTCTTCTTTCGTTTCCTTTGTGGCGTATATCTAGGCTTCGTTCTTCATGCCGTCTGGTCCTTTTGCCTTTTTCTTCTTCAGTTTCTATATAGCCGCTTCGATTCCTCCCATGGTTATCTCTCCTTCATCTTGCCATTTTCTCTTCTCTTGCAAGCGGCTTTTCTTTGGTTTTTCTTCTTGTCCTCTGAATTGTTCCTTGAAGTGTGCCAGCAACTCCTCTTTTGTGATGTTCTTATCTAGTCCCTCTCTTCTTTCCTCATTGCCGTTTATCATCTTCCAGAATTTCCTCTCAGACTTGTCTTCCAGCATTTCTTCTATTTGTCTTCCCCCCTCTTCTTTTTTCTTTTTCTCTATCAGCTTTCTATATTCAGTTCTTTCTGCATAGTATTCTCCCCCTCTTGCCTTGTCTTTTCTCACTCTCTGGAATAGTTCTAGTACTTTTTCCTTCTTCCTCCAGCATTCCTCATCCCACCAGGTTTATGAATCTGTATCCTCTCCTTCGATTTGTCTCGTAGTTGTCACCTGACTTATTCAATCCTTTAGATTTGTCCAGTTACCCGTCTTTGTCCACTCCTCTTGTTCTTGTTTGTATTTTTCTCTCGCTTCTTCGTCCCAAATCTGAATGCTCCTGCTTCTTTCTGAATTCTCTCCTATTCTTCCCTTGAGAGTTATCTCCAGGGGCATATGATCCGATTTGGTTTTCTCTCCAATGTTCATTCTCTCTATTTTCTCCATATCTTCCAAATTTGTAATGACGTGGTCGATTACCGTGTTTCCTCTTGTTCCTATATATGTGTACTTCCCTCCTTCATCTCCTTCATATTTCTCTCGTTCTTGGCCTTTCCTATGAATTTCCTCTTTACTACCGTTTCAATCTTGTTTTCAGGTGATCTCTCCTCCTCTTTCCTTCTGCCACTTGTTTTCACTCGTATATAACTTACTATGTATTTATTATTTGATCCTAGGGATGCAACTCTTCTCCTTGTGTCTTTTGGGCTGCTTGTGGGGCTTGTTTCTGTGCTGAACGTCACCTAGTGTCTTGCCTTCTGCAGCTACCACGCGCTCCCTTAACCTCACTTTCTGGCGGGCTGTGGTTGTCGAACTTTCCTTCACTGTTTCTTGTTACTTCCCTTGCTTTTTATTACACACTTTGCTCTTCACTCTTAGCCTTCCTTTTATTCACTTTCCTTTTGTTTTACTTTATTTTTATACCTTCACTTTAGCTAACTCTACTTCTCTGATTGTGATATACGTCTGTATGCCATGTCGGCCATTTTTCGCCACCCGTCAATTTATCATATCTATTATTATGTGGCTTACCATCATTCTGAATTTCAAGGAACAAAATAATGTATTATGGAAGACAAATCAAGAAAATATGAAAATCGGAGATTATTCTCGTACGTTTGATCTTATGAGATTTTGAATGGTTTCAATAGTCAAAAATCATGGATGGAGAATCGAGATTGAAAATTGATTATAAGACAGTTTCAGAATAGTAATTACGGAGGAAACATTTTGGTTGATCGCAGGCTTGAGCCCGCAACCCCCCGCGTGCGGGGTGAATATTCTACCACTCGACCGTATAGACCTTCCCGTTAATACAAACAAATATTATATTTCAGCTGCCGGCCCCCATAGGGGATCCGAGATCAAGGATTTGTGATTAGTTATTACCAGAACTCTGAATAAATGATCAAAGGAAGCTATACACGTTGTCTGTGAATCAATGTATCCACCCGATATTATTATTCAATAAAACATATCACCGATTCTTCAAGCTCATGAACATTGCCAGACCCGCGCAGCTTTCGTCACACCTCTCGCGCTCTGCTCGCGCTGCGCGCATCGCTGGGACGTAGGGCGCGCCCCGATCTCGGGCGTGCAACCAAACAAGCGAGCAGACCCAACGCGGTCGCGTTTGACGTCTCCGCGAGTACGTTTCGGTTTCTCCGTGCGGAAGTTTTCACACATATTTGGGGCTACATTGGAGAGTAATCCCACACAGATTGGTGCACATTAGTTTAGATGGAAGCATATATGCGAGCCATACCTTTGATGTAATTTCGAGCAAAAAGTCAAAAAAGGGTGTTTTAAATTGGCTGAATGAAATCGGCAATTCAATATCCCACCCCGATTATCGTACTTATCGGTAGTATTTGTATCGAAGAACATAGTTGCACAGGTTTCGGGTCGAAGGAAAAAAAACGATTTTTTTTTAATTCAGCTCGAAGTTTGGCATTGTTACGAATTTGCTCAGCTTGTAATGACTGTAACTCCTGGAGAAAGTACAGTAATCGACTTTTACCAGTGCTCAAATTGTAGGTTTTTCCAGGACCTCCAAAATGACCACTTGTAAAAAATTATCACATGTCTAGTGGAAGCTACATCACTTTGGAGCAGGTCCAAAAATCGCTAAAATTTGCTCTCAGCCAATAGCTCCTAGAAGTTGCTAGGCTCAAGTGTCGACCATGGACAATTTTTTCCTCAAAAGTACTAGTTTTAAGGAAGAAAATGCGCCCAGCTACGTCCAAAAATGTTGATTCTAGTCGGAGTTATGAATTCTAGATATAGGCTAAAGAAAGGCCTAAAAAGGACCTTTCATGGGCCCCAGGACCCACGGAGGCCTCAGAAAAGAATCCAAAAAAGTTTCTTTGTACTATATTAATGTAAGACTAACGGAGAAAAAATTTTATGGATTTTTTCCAGACCCCTCGGGTGCAGGCATTCGTTAAAATGCTCCGAAATGGCCCATATAAGGTAAGTGTACCTAACTTGCCTCTGTACCCAACTTGCCCCCATATGCCGATCTCAGAAATGGGCGCTCGTTGACCTTCCCGCAATTCTTTTTTACGTTTGTTATGTTAAAATATGAGAAAATACGTAGTTTTCTTCGACCCCGGATCATTTCTGCGTTCTCCAGAAAATATAAAGTGAGTTATCCGTTTTTCTTGTTTGCACGGCTAAGACATCGAGGAGGAAATCGCGTTCACTAAAACCGGTGCCACTTTATTTTTATTCGACCAATCTTGACGTACCTTAGCGCATTCGATTCCTTGTCTCAAGACCTAAAGAATCCGCTCTTCAGGGTTGCAGAACTCTGATTTGGAGCGATTTTATGTACAAAACACGAAGATGGTTTGAGAATCAAGAATGCCGACATCGGAGTGTACCCAACATGCCCCCATATGGTTATCTCGAAAAGACGTGCAGTATGGCTTTTTTTACCACTCAGAACGTGTTTATCACGTCAAAATAGGTCGGAAACGATGTCTTGGGCCAACTCAAAGCTACAAATGTCGCTGCACGGTGATCAAAACGGATCAAAGCGATTTTATTCACTTCATCGCCGATTTACATTGTTTTAAATGATGGGGGCAAGTTGGGTACACACTTTTGTAAGCTCTCAAAAATCACCTACGGGAGAATTCAAACAGTTCGGCTCCAGTTCATCCAAATTGGACGTATCTTAGCTCATTTTAAAGGTCTTGAGACAAGCTTCAAAATGAGTTAAAGTACGTTGGAAAATATTGAGATTAGCCAGAATTATTAAGAAAATGGCTTAATGGGGGCAAGTTGGGTACACTGACCTCATATTTGAAAAGATAGTTTTACTAAAACTATGATGTACATTACCTCATCCTACACCCAAATCACAAGTCACAAGTGACTGATTCAATTACTGTGGAGTCTCCAGAGCCCACAAAATTTGGCCAACGCGGCCATCTAATCGACACTACAATCGACACCGGTCGTAACACCACGGGTGCCCCGCCACATGTTCAGCCGCAACCGTGACTTTTCTTGTAGTTTTTTACTTAACACAAACTGAGTCTCCTAATTCCATTTGTGATTTTGCATTAATTATTAAAAATTTCCAAATATTAGGAATGCAAGTGGTCTCGTATGCGTCAGAAATCAACTGCATCCCGTTGCAAATAATTTGAAGAAACTGAGTCAGCTTTGAAAAGAACTGAGTCACCTCCCTTTTTACAAAATTCGCTGTAGTTCATTTTTAAGGTAGTACTAGCGGTACTAGAATTGACGTTCAGAAAATTACGAAAGTCGGTTCAGTTGTAGATTAGGGTCTCAAAGTGCTCCAGTTGAAATTTCAGAAGCCTCAAGTACTGGGGAACAAAGTTCTGAGCGTTTTTGTAAAAGCCGTTTAACACGGAGTCTTATGGAAGATGACGAGTATAGTGATATCTGGAGTTCAGATTTTCATAAAAATGTATACACAGAATGAAGAATGCACAATAATCACTTAGCAACAATCAGATTGATGATTCAGTGCCTGTGAAGAGAGATCTAAAGACAAATGTAGCCTGTTTTGGCCGTTCCGGGGTTATGTTGTCGTCTGCTGCGTGCATTCACTATACCTATATCGCGGGCGGAAGGGAGTTAGGCGCGGGTATATTCCGCACTTGACTCATCCAGTACCGCTTGTACTATCTTAAGCATTGATTATTATGAAAGTACCCAGGTCACCTGCTGAACCGGACTTTAAGTTGTAGGACGAACACTGGTAATTTAGAGCCGCTTTGAACATGGCGTAAAGATAAGAAGGTGTGGGACCCCGGGCGGTTGAAACGCATCGGCTACCGCGCAAACATGGCGGCCCACCAATGCCATCCATATTGGATTTCTAGATGTTGAATAGAGTGCATGTGTGAGTAACCGACAACCAGCTGTCGTGTTGTGTTGTTCAAATTTGCATGTTTATCCACAAGTCGCGCATCTAATATCTTGGAAATGTTATATTGTCGTGTTGAGAATCAATGCAGAAATATAACAGGATCAGTGTGCAATAAAAGGAAAAAGTGATTCTACCGATTTTCTCGACCTAAAAATCATCTGGACCCGATGTATAAGGACGTGTGGAGCATATGTGGGAATTCTAAATTCCAATAGCGCCATTAAACATTGACATTCATAGATAAATTCAAATTAGTGACTAATGTGTTGATCGGAACATTCTCCACTCGTTCGTATGAATGAATGAAGCCGTATAGTCGTAAAACCAGAGGCAAAACATCGTGCTACGTTCATTCAAAGGTCCCGCGACGAAATATCATTATGGCATCGGTCGGTGGGCTAGCGAAAACGTGCGCGGTCACACGTACGTCAACCTGACCCGCGACCAAAATGTGACAATTGTTTTTGGTAGGACTCTAACTGTTCTAATTGTATAGAAAATTTCAGAATTTGCCTATTCCGCCTTTTCGAGAAAATCGACTTTCGAGTCGTCAAAGTATGCCCGTCTTCCAGAGGCCACAGCTCTTCGAATATTGAGCGTAGATCAATGTATCTAGGCTCAAATTGAAGCTCTGAATTTGCCAAAATTGTTTGAAATATTAGATTGCTAGTAAAATTATCACGAAGAATGATATCGTCGAATATAAGTTACACGTAGTCACAGTATACCTATATATATGGTGAGATGACGGACGGGTGGCGCCAGCGCGGGAAGACAAGTCTCGCGATAATCTCAATGCATTCATAGGTTTCTAGCACCCGCTTTACGTCTGCAAGTGGTTAGATCTGCTCTGCTGGCCTCGTAGAAGGTCCCAATGCAGATATTCCCCAAGTTATCCCGTCAAACGTCGATCCGGACGATCCCGGCCCGCAAAAGCAGTGTTGTCGTCTGCTCGAGATCAGTTGCCCCCTCTGCGCGCCGTCTTGCTGTATATATAGGTGTACCCAGTACACGCGAAACCTTTGACCATGTAATTCATCTCTTTCGCTCATTGTGTGGTCTGTTTGATGCCTAAAATAATTTTGGCAATTTCAGAGTTTTGATTTGACCCCAAATACGTTGGTCTAGGCTCAATATTCGAAGAGTTGTGGCCTCTGGAAGACGGAACTGTTTTGACGACTCAAAAGTCGATTTTCTCGAAAAGGCAAAATAGGCAAATTCTGAAATTTTCTATACAATTAGAACAGTTAGAGTTCTACCAAGAACAATTGTCACATTTTGGCCGCGGGCCAGGTTGACATACGTCGCGGTCACACACCTTGTTATATTTACGCCATGGCCTTGAAACGTGTTGAGGGTCACGTGACACTCAGTGTCTTACAACTTCGAATCCGGTTCAGCAGGTGACCTGGGTGCTTTCATAATAATCAATGTTTAAAAATAAATTACAGCGAATTTCGCAAAAAGGAAGGTGACTCAGTTTTTTTCAAAGCTGACTCACAAGGGGTGGTCTAACATTGCGGAACACGGATCTTGACGAAACTTTGGGAATCATCTTGTTTTGATGAGAAAGTAGCTGACAATTTCGGTGCCAGGATCACTTATCTATATCTTCAAGGTTTAATCCCATGGGCCCCCTATTCTCAGATACATGGCGTAAAAATAACAAGGTGTGTGACCGCGCACGTTTTCGATGTGTCTCCACCCGACGCCATTTTGATATTCTTGACCGCGAACTTCCAAATCATGCTCCCTGTATAGTACTGTACAAACGGGTTGCAAGTATAGGTCTTATTTTGAGAAAGGTGAGAAGTCCTAGCGTGAACAAGCGAGTTTCAGCGTAACTATAGGCAAATACGTAAATCCAGAACGATGCGGCAATGATATTGCAGTTGGAATGAAGACTAAAATCATGAATTCATTTCAATCAAAATGGGTATGTATTTTTAATTTAACTATTCACGAGACTGAAATTTTGAGGGAATCGGTGAAACTGCACATTCTTAACATCGATAACTGATCCTGTGTTTTTTTGACACTTCGACAGAGTGGTCTGGATAGCGAGATAACACTGGCAAGCCAAGCCATGCACGCTTGTCACCAACACTTGCACGCGGCTCGAACCAAAATACGTAAAGAAGGCGAGTGGAGACTTAGAGAATTTCCTCCCAGAGATGAGAGATCCTAAGTGGAGGGTCTCCAGTGGAGACAGGGCCATGTCTGCGCGAGAGTAGACAAGTTTTGAGGCTCCGGTGTCCCACACCTTGTTATTTTTATTATATTATACGCTTTTATTCTACTTCACTTTGGCCATATTGTTCCATGCACAGGCATCCGGTACTCAACTAGTCAGCAGGCACGTCTCTCGCCGTAAGAGCAAGAGAGAGAAAGCCTTTTCATACACGCGGTTCCGGTACCAAGCTAGTCAGTGCGCGGATGAGCTTTTAGATTTATTGCTCTCTGAAATTTTCGCGCCCGTAAGCTCCATCTCTTTTTTTTTACTCTCTCTCTCTCTCTCTCTCTTTTTTTTTTTTTTTTTTTTTAGGTGGTTGTAGGGTGAATACGCTGCGACGTAGCCACAGGGAGGTTCCGGACGGACAATTACGCCTGGCCGATACTTCTCAAGGCTTCCGGGCTGGATTCCGCATCGATACGGCCATCCGAACCGGGTAAACCCTCTCTTCCTTCTCCGTTGGCGCCGGCCATTGGACAAGGGAGAGATCCACCAACTTACCAATCCGGCCCCGGCACCGCGTGAGCATTACTTCAGGGCCGGCGGCGTCTCGCGCTCAGGATCGAGCGTCTCTCTTCTCACGACTCGCAGGTGTTGTTTCCCTTTCTTCGATCTTCTTCCATCTCTTCATTCTTCATCTTCTTTCTTCTCTCTTCTTTCTTCTCTCTTCTCTCTTCAGTGCATCAGATTCCTCCTGGAATCATTTGGGCCTCTTCTGTTTCAATCGGCAGAGTCACTGTGATTCGCCTGCTTCGAGGCGCCTTACTTCCCTCTCTTTCTCCTCTTTGCGGGTCATCACCAGCTTGATGTATCCGGTGAGTCTATCCCATGTCTCCTGGTTGCGGAGCAAGTACGGGACGAGATTCTCAGGTGTTAGTTGAGCACCCAGCCATTCATCCAGCTCGGCGCGCTCTCTCCGGGTGTTGCTGCACTTGAACAGGGCATGTTCGGCGTCATCCCATTCGTCCCCGCATGACTGACATGCTGGGGTCGTCCTCTTCTTGAATCTGGTTAGATAGGAACCGAAGCAACCATGATCGCTCAGTGCCTGCGTCGTCCAGTAGTCCATCTCTCCGTGGGTGCGTTCCGCCTACTTGGCTACGTCACGGATCAGCCGGTGCGTCCATCTGCCGTTTGCAAATGGCGAATCCCACTCAGTTTGCCAATGCTCAAGGGTGGTTTCCTTCTCGTTGTCGCGGATGATCTCCTTCATCGTCGGAGTGAGTACTCGTTCGGCTCCGATCACTTTCTGGCGGTCCCAGATCCTCACTCGCTCCGCGACGAGCAAGTGGATGGGCGGAGTACTCGCCAATACGTAAGCCGCATCTCCTGACACAGTGCGGTAGACACGGATACTCCTCAGGGCCGCTCTTCGGTGGACAGGCCCCATTCTCTTCTCGATGATGGTCTTCTCTACTCTCTTCCCCCACACGGGTGCACCGTACAGCATGATGGAGGTAGTGACGGTGTTGAGAAGTGCGCGCCTCTTTTCCTTGGGTCCTCCGATATTCGGCATAAGCCGCTGGAGCGCCGCACCGACCCTGCTCGCCTTCTGGGTGGCTCCCTGGATGTGCTTCTTGAACGACCACTTGTCATCGAGCCATACACCGAGGTATTTCAGCTCTGTCTTCCGTGGAATCTCTTGCCCGTTGATATGAAACCGGGGTAGGTCAAACTTCCTACGCCTTGTGACCACGATTGCTTCGCACTTCTTGACAGCGAGCTCCAGAAGCCTGCTAATCATCCACTCGTAGACTCGGGCCAGCGCTTCGTTCGCGCGTCTACCCAAGAGTTCCTCGTTGTCAGCCCATACTATGAGTCCCGCGTCGTCCGCGAAAGCCACTATTATCACTCCTTCTGGCAGTTCGATAGACAGTAAGCTGTCATACTGGGTGTTCCAGTTGAACGGCCCGGAGACCGATCCCTGTCCGATTCCGGCGGACAGTACCCGAATCTCTTATCCCTCGTCGGTGTCGTACACGAGGGTCCTGTTCCGCAGGTAGTCACTCGTGACGGCTAGTAGATAGGGGGGCACTTTACCTGCTTGGGATTGATAGACTCCCTCCCAGCTCGCGCAGTTGAATGCGTTCTTTATGTCCAACGCAATGATGGCACAGAATCCTCCTCTTCCTTGGTATGGGTTCCCTACCGACGCTTGAACCCGTTCTTGGACCGCCTCGATCGCGTGCACAGTGCTCCGTCCCTTCCGGAACCCGAACTGCATTGGTGATAGCCCACCGCCTTCTTCGTAGGCTTTTTCCACCCTGTTGAGCACCATCCTCCCGTACATTTTCCCGATATTGTCGAGCATGCTGAGAGGGCGTTGACCTCCTTGACCCTTAGGTATCAGGACCAGCTTCTGCCGTTTCCACTTGTCCGGGAAAGTTCCCGCGCTCAGACAGATGTTGAAGAGGTCGAGGAGTAGATCTGGCTTGTATTTGAAGACCAGTTTCAGAGCCTCGTTAGGGATGCCATCCAGGCCAGGGGCCTTACCGTTCGGCATTCTCTTCGCCGCTATGAGTAGCTCTTGCATAGTGAAGAGCGGGATGGGGTCTTCGCTCTCCGTAGGGAATGTAACTCTGGGTTCTCCTGCTCGGAAGAGGTCTTCCACGATGGTGCGCAATGTTGCTGCATCGGTCGGTGCTGGGTTGCCCTTCCGGGGTCGGACCTTCGACATGACCACGCGATATGGCGTGCCCCAGGGGTCTTCGTTAACCATGTCGCACAGTTCACCCCAGGACTTCTCTTTGCTCCTCCGGATGGCTAGAACGAGAGCCTTCTTTGCTTCTTTGTACGCTCTGTCATCTTCCGCCAGTGATGGTCGTTTTAGTTTCCTTGATCGCCACGCGGTTCTCCTTTTCTTATTGCTCGTTCTTCGTAGGGCTTTTATCTCGTCGGTGATCCAGTACTCTGGTTTCCTCCAAAAGCATGATGTTGTCTTGCGAGGCATCGATGCGTCACAAGCTCTTGTGATGGTGGACGTCACCATATCCACAGCCTCGTCCGCGGTGATGTTCATCGGGAGATCTTCGGCTGTTCCTATCGATTCCCAGAATTTCCCCTCATCCAGCTTGCGTACCTGCCACCCCGTCGGTCGCGGTCTGTGTGTCGTCTGTCTCTGTCTGTCAGTCCTAAGCCGAAACCGAATATGTCGATGGTCACTCAATGTTTCCGCGTCCAGAACCTCCCACGATGTCATACGTCCCATGAGCGACGGGCTCATGAACGTCAGGTCGAGGACCGAAGACGAACCTCCCTCCCTGGACCGAGTGTCGTGTCGGTAGTAGGTGATAACCCCCGTCTCGTTCGCGAGCACTAATCCCAATGCCTCCATGGCATCAGCGAGTATTACCCCCCGTCTATCACGCGGCCCCCCGCTCCAAGTCGGTTCCTTGGAGTTGAAATCCCCCGCGATTATAACTGGGCCCCCCCATTGCCTCACATCCTCTTCTAGGTCATGGAGCTCGTCTTCGAATTCGTGCATCTTGAGCGACGGCGAATAGTAGCAGCTGTAGACTGCTGTGCCCTCTATGGTCTTTCGAGCGAAACCGCGGCCACTAACAGCTGGTCCAGTCTCACGGATCGCAGGATTCATGATCTGGATTACGGCTGTCCTCCAGTGATCGAATGTGGATCGAGAGAATTCGCGCTTCCGAGGCGGTTCGGAGATAATCAGAACATCGATCCCTCCTTCTTTGGCTACAGCGTGTAGGAGATCGTCTGCGTCCCCGCTCTTCCTGAGGTTGGCTTGGATGAAGCTAGCCATTTCTTCCCTTCCTGCGTCTATATGTGGTTCTTGCCCTCTGGTACGCAGTGCAGTTGCTGGCCCCAGATCTGTGGTCAGATTTGGACCCGATCGCCGCGCAGCTTAGGCATTTTGGTTTTTCCTTGCAAATCGCAGCAAGGTGCCCTGGTTCGCCGCATTGGAAGCAGAGTTTTGGTTTCCGTTCCTCTGCCTTCTCTTTTTTGCACCCCGAGGCCTTGTGCCCGTACTCTAAGCAGTTATAGCACCGTGGGATGCTACCCTTCTCGCGGATCCTGACTCTGCCCCATCCAACCTTTGGCTCCTTCCAGTCGAGGAGATGGTGGGCCAGTCTCGTTGCGATCGAGACAACAGCGGTTTGGGTGCCGCGGTAGCCACTCCGGATGGACTTGACTACAACGGCACCCTTCTCGTTTTCTGGTAGGGCCTTCGCGAGGTCATCCCGCACCTTGATTATGTCGACATCGTAGTCGACTCCGAGAACCTCGAGGGTCGTGCTGTTTGCTAGACAGTGGACAGCTCCTTCTTGCCCGACGACTGGTGCCAAGGCTGCCTTGACGGCGGCGACATCGGTGCCCTTCTTGAGTTCAAGAAGGACTTGGCCTTCTTGGGTCTTGCGGATGCCCGTGACCTTAGAGCCCACTTCTTCATCGAGGTCATCCGTTTTTATCCTGCGCAGCATGTCTGCGTAGGTTAGCCCACCTTGTTTGGCCGCAACGAGGACGGCTTCGGGCTTCACCCTTCTCGGCTTCATTTTCGCTTTCTTCCCGGCGGCATCGTCCGATCTACCGCTCTTCTTTGCCCTTCTCGCTTGTTTCTTCGACACCACTTCCTTCCAAGGCCCATTCTGCTCGGGCCGATTGGGCGTTGATGTCGAGCGCGGTGTTCCGAGACCTCCCGGTGGAGGACCGTATCGCGTCGCCTTCGAACCGCGTTGTTGTCCCGGTCGCGATTCCGGTTTCCCTGCCCCCCTTCCCTGGAAGCCACTACCCGACGCGGCCGGTTTTCTTGTGACCGGAGGCTGCATATTCCCCCTCGCTTTCAGGGTCTTTTCCGTTTCGAGGAGCGTTGTCTCGAAAGCAGCCCGCTTCGCCTTGTCTGTCGCGAGTAGGCCTTCGAGCGCGTGGCCTATCTTCTTGAGCTCTTCGATGTCACCCTTGGTCCCTTCTGGATTGCTGGAAACAGACTAGGCTATTCCTATAACCAAGTTGAAGTGCTCGAGGAGGAGATATGTCTTCTCCTCCGTCTCTTCCCGGCACGTTTTCAGGTCTTCCCATTTCCCCATGAGATCGCCTGCCTCGTTTCCACTCCTCTGTCGTGCCGCATCTCTGGTTGAGGGGATGTGGTCAATCTCATACCTATCAGGCACCTCATCGTGCACTCCCCTCTCGAGCAAACCGTTTCCAGGAGTCAGGATTGTTCCGTTCCCCTGGGACCCTATAGTGGAGTCAGACTCGCTCGAGTCTGAGCTCAAGTTGACGGCGTCATCAACCTCGTTGCTGGGTTGCGTGATCTGGATCCTGATAGCGGGGTTGATCTTCAGCAGCTTCTCTGCCGCCTCTCGTGCTTCTGCTGCAACTTTCGCGTTCATCCCTCGTTGGCTCGGAAATGTGAGCTTTGATTGTTTGAGCACTCGCTTCTCTGCTCCGTCACTCGGGCCCTTTCTCTTCCTGCTGGGGGTGAGCTCAGCTTCTCCATGGCGTAGGTTTTTTTCTCCCGCACCCTCCACCTGCAGCGTATTTCCATCGCTTGTAGCTGTACGCGCTATTCCACCAACCAAGTGTGCCACTGGTGGCGCGTTTTGCATCGTTGGGCCCCCCCCCCCCCAAAGATCCGAACGGGGCCCCGCTTTACTTGGGGAATTCTTGCCGTCAATGCTGGACATCATCTTCTTTCTTCTTCCAGGGCCTGGAATCGCATGCTGGCCGACCCCGGACCAGACCAGCACGGGTGTGGTGTTCTGTGTCATGCGTGTCCTGTATGATGTTGGTATGTTTGTGTAGTGCTTGGGCAGGCGTGAGTATGGTGCATGTATGGTGTAGTGTGTGTGTTGGTGTAAGTGTAGGACTCGGGTCCGGAGGGGCGTCGCTCCCTCAAGCTCCAAGTGCAACCCTAAGGTCACACCCAAAGTCCCCTACGGAGTCTCTCTCTCTCTCTCTCTCTCTCTCTCTCTCTCTCTCTCTCTCTCTCTCTCTCTCTCTCTCTCCGCCTTTCTCGTGCACTCGACCCTAACCTAACATGCATCAGCCGCGCGTTTCCACTCCGTGCAGCAAAAGACCGAAAGCGGCCCAGGGTTGGCTAAACAACCAAACCAAACTCTACTGCAGGGCTTGGTAATCCATACGTCATTTTCGATGCATTTTTGCTGGCAGCTGGCGGCGCGCGCACACACAGGCTCTCGAGATGAGATGACTACGGTTATTACAGTTTCATATTTTTTTAGTGACACGGATATGCTTTACGCATAACCATCCGACTAAAAAATATAAAATAAAAAAAGGTTAGAAAAAATGGAGTTTTTACGATACGCTTTCATTCACAGCTCTAATATTTTTCTCAACAACTAAAAAGCATAAAATAATCTGAAATTCCATCAGTCAGCCCAGTTCATTTTGAGAAAAATCTTATGACATGCCGTTGCCTACACCTGTTATCTCAGAAAATAATTGTTGAATTCGGTGTTCATCTATCTCTCGGGGATCCCTCTCAACCCATCATGACGAATTTCGGAGAACATTCACTGTACCATAATTACAGATGATAAAAGCGTGGAGTGATATTCCCCCATACTTCAAATTCTCGATTACTAATGAGAAAATGTCCATAGATCATGCACTTCTTGCCTGGAAGCTCAGCACGCCACGCTTTCATCATCTGTAATTATGGTACAGAGAATGTTCTCCGAGATTCATCATGATGGGTTGAGAGGGATCCCCGAGAGATAGATGAACACCGAATTCAACAATTATTTTCTAAGATAACAGGTGTAGGCAACGGCATGTCATAAGATTTTTCTCAAAATGAACTGGGCTGACTGATGGAATTTCAGATTATTTTATGCTTTTTAGTTATTGAGAAAAATATTAGAGCTGTGAATGAAAGCGTATCGTAAGAACTCCATTTTTTCTAACCTTTTTTTATTATTTATGCCATGCTCAGATACAGCTATGGACATTAGCATTGCCAGTATAGACCCATGTTGAAAAGTCGTATACATAGATATACTAACAATGCTAATCTCTGTAGCTGTATCTCAGGATAGGAGGCCCATGGGATCAAACCCTCTGAGATACCTTCATTTCTCACCAAAACAAGATGATTTCCAGAGTTTGATCAAAATCCGTGTTCCGCAAGGTTGGACCGCTCGTTGCCAGTTATCTAGAACTATTTGCAACGGGGTGCAGTTGATTTCTGTCTGACGCATAGGAGACCTTTTGCATTCCTAATACTTGAAAATTTTCAATAATTAATGCGAAATGACTCAGTTTCTAAATGAAGTGAAATTGGAAGACTCAGTTTGTGCTTAGTAGGAAACTACAAGAAAAGTCACGGTTGGAGGGTGGAAAATGTGCCAGGGCACCCCTTGTGGTGGTAACACCTGCTGACCATTTTTTCCATGGGAGTTGACCTATCCTGCCTCAAGGTATATATCAACGTCTCGATGGTGTAGCTATCAATCTCGCTTGGGCATCATCATTTTTACAACTATAAAGTGCAATTTTGATATTTAGAGGGTGATATCACTTTTCCATAGCCTAGAAGAGTAGAGAAGTTTTATCTCTTTTCCTCGCTGATGGAATCGCCTCAATTCATGGAGGAAATTTTGAAGAAGATTCAGGATTTTATGGATGATCACAACAATCTGTAAGTTCTTCTATGGTGCAATCTTGTGCTGAATACAGTCAACCTCATGCTGTAGTAAATGTTTGTGTATATGTGTGTGTGTGTGTGTGTGTGTGTGAGAGAGATTGTCATATCCAGCAACCTCAGCAGCTATTTTGTATTTTCCCTCCATTCTGACATAATAATCTTCTCTTTACACTACTCCAGCATTCTGTCTTAGGCCTGAATTTATAGTCGTTGGTGTGGTTGTGGTTATAACCAATGACACCATCTCGCGCCTGTAGTTTCAGCGTTGGTAATGACAACAACCATGACTATAAATTCGGACCTTAGTCCAATGTAAAACTCAATCACCTGTTCTACAATAATAATGATAGTGGAATGATAATATTAATGATAATGATGATAGTATGCAGATACAGGCTTGATAGCCTCTTTGCAACTACTCAAGTCATGATGGTTAATACCTCACAGGAGAGATGTTAACCCATCCCTGATACTCTTCTATTAAGACAGAGCATTGGGCTCGAGTCCCCAGCAAATAGCCTGAATTTGCAAATTCGATATTGGGTCAATGATCTGAATTATGCACCATTGACTCAGGCTAAGCATCAGCTTTCCATTTAATTAATTTTGAAACTCGAATGAAGAAGTTGAAAAACACTACTCCATCATCCTGTCACTCCTGCAAGGTAGTCAAGCTCTTGAGTTGAGCTCATAACTTGAACTATTTGCAGGTGTTGCTGGCACTACAGAAGTACGTATTTGTAGAACCTGTAGTTCCAAAAAAAATTGGATCATGGCTATCTCAACTCTTGTTTTATGATATATGGGAGTATCAGGCCAATGGAATGTACACCTGGGTGAAAGCTGAACTGCAATGTATGGAGATCTACTGACTCACTCTCACTCATAAGTTACTGTACCCTAACCTAAGAGTGCGAGTGAGACAGTAGATCTCAATGCACTGCAGTTCATGTTCCTCTCGATCCACATTTGGAAAGAAACAGTTCAGGCATTTTTTATTGTAGTTGTATCATGTCTAGTGGTGAATAATGGCGGTTTTGAGATTCATGTTATTTTTGGACAAGTCTAATCTTTGTTATCGTTAGATGAACAACGTTTCGAACATCTAAATATTAATTTTTTTTATTTATTTATTCAATAAATTACGGGCTGAAAGCCCAATTACAAATATGTATATAAACATGTTTGGATGCATAACTTAGATAGGTCAGATTCCTGGTTTAAATTTCGAAAATTTAAAGTCTCATATTCGATTTTCGACTTTATACAATAAATCAAAAATAAACTTGGTGATTTGGCTCCGGGATTTGATTGGGTGCAAATAAGAGAATTTATTTAAATTATATATGAATTCATTGGTCAGTTTGAATATTGTAAATCTGGCGCTAGTAGCCTATCCTTAACGGTTGATTTGAATTTGCTAATTTTCTCAGTGTCTCTGATAGTGGAGTCTAATTGATTCCAGAGCCTTTTTAATCTATTAACAGGGGCATGAGCAAGGTAGCGAGGCTTTACGTTTTCACCCAGGATCGGTCTTATATTTTTAACATTATACGGGACATCTCTTGGAATGAATTTAGAATTAAGATCGGCGTATTTAGTGTGTCCTTTCAAGATTTTATACACCGCAAGGTAGTCATCATACGTATGCAGTTTTTCAATAGTGAGCAAGTTATATTTAGCCACGTACGGGGAATAGTCATGGTCCAGGTAATGCATAGGACTTTTAGATTTTTTGGATGCGTAACGTATAACATTATGCTGGACACTTTCAAGTGGCTTGAAGAGCTTTAAGGTCATGGGCAACCAGATTACCGAACAATAAGTCAGAATTGGAAGAACTAGAGACTCATATAGAGTGATTATTGTATTTTCTGACTTGAAATCAATCGTTGATTTTTTTATAAATCCTACCAGTCTATTGGCTTTAGAGATAAGCTGTTCAAGATAGCCCTAGTGAACGTTAATCCACAGTCTAATAGAATGCCTAGGTCTTTCACTTCAACACACGATACAATGGATTGGCTCTCAATTTTATAGTTGCCAGTTTGCTCTGATGAAGTTCTGGGAAATGTGATCTGCTGGCATTTTCTTTTATTTGGTTTCAGTCCATTGACCTCTGACCATCTTACTAGTGTTAGATATATAGCAGACGAACTAACGCATAGATGGCGCAAGCTATCGGGCGGCGTGCCGTGCGAGGACTCGGGCGCGAGTCCAACGGCAACGCGAGAGATAGATCCAATCGGGCAGTCGCAGCGGCGACACGTCTGCTCGTCCGGGCTCAGGTCGCTTTGCGACGTTACTCGTTCGGTTACTCTTGCAACGGTTTGGGTCGTATGAGCGACTATATGTAAACTCTGTGTACATCTGTTTTATTCATTTCTTTCAATAAACTGAGTCTTCATATTAATCAGAGTGTTCGAGTTTGTTGCCCACAAACTGACCAGCTCGGGTGTCCCAACATTTCAGAAGTGGGATCCCGCAATTAAAGTGTTGTGCGCGCGGACTATTCTCGCGTGTGTGACTTTTGTGTGCTGAAGTGCACTGACGAGTTGAGTGTTTATGCTGGGTGGCTCTCGGCAGTATCATCGCTACCTGATGCAGACAGACATGTCGACGAACGAGGAGCTCGCGAGGGAGCTCGCTGCAGCCCGTGAGAAGATCGCGCTCCTGGTGCAACAGGCAGCCGATCAACAACGAATTTTGCGCGAGGAGACCATTCGCCGTCGTGCAATGTAAAATGAACAAGCTGGTGCAAATGCGTCTGCTGAGACGGAGCTCGATGTCGCAGCAGCGTTGCTGTCATTGGGCGATGCAACAAGAGCCCAGACACAGCAATTTCTCAACATGCAGCAACAGACAACAAACGTACTACTCGCGGAGCGACGTCCAGCATCTTTGCCGCCCAACATCCAAACAGCCATCAGAGATTTCAACGGAATCGAGGGCCAGGAAAAAGCTGACGCTTGGATACGCGAGTTGGAGGTGATGAAGGAGGTCAATTCTTGGACCGATGTGGTAGCTTTCAACGTGGCGAAAGCTCACCTTAAAAACGCAGCTCTCAAGTGGTATATGAACAAAGTTTCGACGATCAAAAGTTATGCTGATTTAGTGACCAGTTTTAAAGCGATGTTTTGCTCGTCAATGAGCAAAGGTGATAAGCTCCGCGTGATGTTGGCGAGAGTGCAAGAATACAAGGAGTTATTACCGGACTATGTTTTAGACAAGATTTGGCTGTGCAATGGCCTCGAAATGAACACAAGTGAGATTCGCGATGAAATTGCTGCGGGCTTTTGGTCCAAAGATGTTGCGAACCACATAATGAGTAGAGAATTCGAATCAACGGACTCGATTTCCCCAGAAATGATGCGCTTTGAAAAATTTTATACGGTACGGCAAGAGCGGGTTGCTGGGAATAAGCGGCAAACATCCACCAACAATTCGGCGAGCTTTACCAGTTCGCGTGGAAATTCCAACAACTCGCGCGGAAATTCGAGCAGCAGCAGCAACAGCACAGCAGCTTCGGGAAGCAGTTCGAGCAGTTTTCCAGCGAATAGCAGCGGTAGCAGTGGAGGCGTTTCATCAGTTCCAGCTACTCAACGTCCAGCATCGGGAAGTACTGCTATTGCGAATTCGAATGTTGCGAGTGTGTCTGGTTCGAAGAATGAATCTGCGGGTACGGTCGAGTGTTACAATTGCCGCGAAAGGAGGCATATTTTGCGTGATTGTACGAAAGAGCGAAAGGCTGTAGTTTGTAGGAAATGTAACCGTTCTGGACATATTGCGTCGCGTTGTAATTCTGAGAGTGCTCCGGTAGAATCTACAAATTTGTATCCGATTGCGGTTAAAAATACGGATGTGACGGCGGAAAAATTTTTCCGTGATGTAAAATTGAATTGTGTGGTTGTGAATGTTTTTCTTGATCCGGGTGCGGGTGTATGCACGATGCGGGCTTCAACGGCCTTGGAAGTGGGCCTGAAACTTGAAGGTGGGCCGAAAATTCTAAGAGGGTTTTGGGAATGGGGTTGTAAAAGCTTTGGGTTCAGTGACCGCGGAAGTCGAGATGGACAATCTCGAACCCAAATTGCTCAAATTCATGGTTGTATCGGATACAGCGCAGAGTTGGAGTGCGTTGCTTGGGCGTCCTTTTACGGAAGCTAAGGATATCTCGTATACTCGTTTCGGCGAGGAGTTGACGTTTGCAAATGTAGATCCGAGTTTGTTCGAAAATAGTTCGTCGCGCGTACAGATGCGAGCATCGGAGAAATGTACAATTGAGCCGGGAAAAATCAACTTTATAAGCGTACGTGCAGATAGTAAAGATTTTGTTTTTCCGGTTACATGCGACGGATCATCCTCGAAAATAGTGAAGAAAGATGAGGAAATTTGTAGAAATATTTTCGCGATCGAGAAGCCGGAGATTGTCGTGGCTCGGTGGGACCCGATCACACAAGACGAGGTGATATGCGATCCGCAGGTCACTCCGGAGCAAAAAGATGTACTGCTTATCATTATGAACGACTTTCGAGTGTGTTTCGCTAAGAGAGCGAGTGAGATTGGGCGTTGTGATCTCGAAGAGATGGACATTGAATTAGTCGACGGTGCAAAACCGATTCGTGCAAAAGCGTATCGACTCAGTCGGAAGGATCGCGAAGATTTGGATGAAATCGTAACCGAGTATAAGCATTTAGAATTTGCAGGTGAAACGGTCTCGGAATGGGCGAGTCCAGCTTTTCTGACGCGTAAATCAGACGGTTCGGGCAGAATGGTAGTTGATTTACGTAAACTAAATAAACTGACGAAGCGAATTAGTGAGCCGATTCCAAACTTTGATGAGATGCTATTGAGGCTCAAAGGAGCTAAATATTTTATTACAATCGATTCAGCGCAAGGATTTTCGCAAATGCCATTGACGGAACGCGCCAAAGCTCTCACAGCTTTTATCACAGAAATGCAAACGAGACAATTTAATCGCGCAATACCTGGTCTTGCTAATGCGCCGATGTATTTTCACCGATTAATTGACAAAGTTTTGGGAATAGCGAGGTCGCGTGGTATAATTATTATCAGTTTTGACGATGGATGCATTTTCGCAGATACATGGGAGAAGCTTCTCGAAAATCTTGTCTTTGTGCTTGAATTATTGAAAAAGGCAGGTCTGACGTTAAATTTGAAAAAGTGTCGATTTGGCATGAGAGTAGTAGAATTTTTGGGGTTTATTTCTGGGGAGGGTTTTGTTGGACCGGGTGAATAGGAGATCGTGGCTATTGAAAAATTTCCGCAGCCTAAAAATGTGCACGAGATTCGTCAGTTTTTAGGTCTAGCTAGTTTCTCTCGTAAATTTGTACCCAAATTTGCGGAAATCGCAGCTCCTTTGTCGGATCTGTTAAAAAGCAACAAAGCATTTGAATGGTTAGAAGAGCAAACGGTTGCTTTCGGAACCTTGAGAAAGAAACTTGTTGATCGTCCGATTTTGGGGATTTTTGATCCAGAGGCTCTGCGAACGGAAGTGCACACTGATGCGTCGCAAAAGGGGTTGGGAGCCATGCCTCTACAGTCTAGTACTAAAGATGGGCCACTTCAACTCGTTTATGCGGTGAGTCGACGAACGTCTGAGTCGGAACGAATGTATCATTCGACGCGATTAGAGTTATTGGCAATAGCATGGGCGTTGCAGCGTATGCGAACGTTTTTGATCGGCTTGAAATTTACTATCGTAACGGATTGTCAAATGACTTGTAAACTTGAACGCTTGGAAAACTGAAATCCGCAAATTGCTCGCTGGATTAGTGGTATTTCTGAGTACGACTTTGAAATCAAACATCGCAGTGGCGAAAAGATGCAAGCGCGGATACAGGGGGGGGGGGGGCGAAAGGCGCGATCGCCCCCCCCCAAACCACTTTTTAGGTATCAATCGCCCCCCCCCCAAATTTTGCCAATTCATGCCATTGTACCAGTTCATCGGACGAAATGCGCTTTGCATAACAGGTAGGAATCTACCTTACCTATCTTGGGTATGCGATCCGCTGAGCAGGTAAGAATAATAGCACCTGGGCACCTGTCTTCACAGCTTATACTGTGTGAGTAGACTGAGATCGAATAAGCCGATTGTTTACTACAACCGGCCATTGTCGTGATAGAGTCAGCTGGAAATCGCTTTTCAACTACTGCTCAATATTCGCGAGTCGATAAGTGCTGTTGAGAAGTGCAAAATTGCATATGTGAAGTGATTTTTCTTGAGAATAAGTGACCATCTAGAGCAGAAAAATTCGAACAAAAGAAAGCTCGACCCGGGAGGAGGAAAGGTGGCAACAAAACGTGCAAAGCTTACAGATTTTTTCTCGCCTGTCAGGTACGAGAAGAGAACGGAATCATCGAGTAGTGCAAAAGACTCTCGTACATGTGAGTATTCTCAGTTATAAACGTACTTGCGTAAGTGCAAAATTCAAAACTCACTCATCGCAAACGATTTTTGTTACCAGGCACTGCAGCCTGTGTCAATCAGATCAGCATCGAGGATAAAGAGAATATACCCAGCTTTGCGAAAAATGGTGGAACTCACAACGACGGCGATGAAAACCAATCAACTATTACTAACCTTGACTGCACACCCGTACACAATAAATATACTGAATCGAATTCAATTTCTGAGTGCAAAGATTTGTATGCAGCCTCGCAAATTTCTCATGTGGATCTGACACGAGAATGTGGTGAGATTTGATATCATGATCAAGCTATATCAATTGCATTGGGGATCAAAATTTGGATTCCATTCTTGAATAAATCGTTACTTTCAGGATCGAAAGAACTGAGTGACGACACCGGCTCACGAGACATCAAAAGTCAGGTAATAAGTTCAGATCCCGCATCAAGCGATAGTCAATTCGAACACTGTCAGATGTACGATGTCGGTAACTACCTGGACAAGCCACCGGACGACTCTATAAAAAGAATACTCCTGGAAAATCCATGGATTCCCTCGAAAGGTTATAAATTTCCATATTCAGAGCACATGAAGCAAGGCAAATTAGAAAGACGATTTGCGAGCCACAAACATTTGGATTCTTTCAGTTGGCTGGTTTTTTCTCACGCTAAACAAGGATACTTCTGCAAGTATTGTTCGTTGTTTGTGAATGCTGGAATGGGAGGTTTCTGTGAAAATGTGCCTCTAGAGAAATTGGTTACACAGCCACTGAAAAACTACGCCAAAGTTATGGGGGCTACAGGCGATCTCTCGAAACATGCACAGACCGAATATCATAAAAATTCCGTTGCAGCTGCGATCGATTTCTTGAATGTGATGAAAAATCCGACAACTAATGTAATCAGTCAGATCAGTGATCAGAGACGTGAGCAGGTTGCTAAGAATAGACAGTATCTGAAAAGTATGGTGGAGAACACAATCTTCTTGGGTCAACAAAACATAGCGTTTCGTGCCCACCGAGATGATGGCTCTCTCGATTTCGAGGCTGATAATAATCAAGGTAACTTCAAAGAATTATTAAAATTTCGAATCAATTGTGGCGACGGAGATCTAGGAAAGCGTATTAATAGTGCTCCTGCCAATGCTTCATACCTCAGCAAGACTACTCAAAATGATTTGATTCAGTGTTGCGGGGACGAAATTTTAGAGACAGTGATACCTCGGATAAAAAAAGCTGGTTACTACAGTCCCATTTTTGATGAGAGTACAGATATCTCACAAATATCTCAGATGTCAATGATACTTCGATATGTGTACAACAATGAGATTCACGAAGATTTTGTCAAATTTGTGGACTTATTCGAAGCAGCGCGCAAACTGAATCCCTCCGGAACTAAAATGACTGAAGAAATGAAGATTACCGGCTCATGTTTGGGAAAAATCGTGCTTCAAACGCTGAAAGACTTAGGATTGGACCCAGAGAAATGCGTAGGCATTACAACGGATGGATGCTCTGTTATGATTTCGGAAACCTGCGGAGCCGTATCAGTGATCAAGGAAGATTGCAAAAATGCATCATATTCACCATGCCACAACCACATGTTAAATCTCAGCATATCCAAGTCATCTTCGGTTCGAGCCATTCGGAACTCAGTTGCTCACATGAAGAGCACCGTAGGATTTTTTAAGGCTTCAGCAAAACGGAGCGATCCCCTGAAGAACTCACTCAAAGTTTCTCTTCGTGGTTTGTGCGAAACGAGATGGGGCGAGCGTCATGACGGAGTCATGCCATTTCGAGAAGTATTACCCCAAATTGTTGCAGTGATTGATGACATTACTTTATGGCGTGACTCATCTACTTCATCAAGAGCGAAGTCCTTGAAGCTTTCTCTCCTAGACTCGGAATTCATAGTATCAACGATTTGTTTGTCAGATATTTTGTCATGCACGCATCCTCTTAGTTTTTTCTTCCAAAAAAAAAATATCGATGTGAAATCAGCGGAAGATCTTCTTGGAGATGTGATGAAAATCTTGGATGGAAAACGTAAGAATGTTGAAGCCGAGTTTCTTCCTTTATTCGAGGAGATTCAAGTTTTGGCAAACGAATTGAATGTTGGAATAACAGTGCCTCGAACATGTAATAGTCAAACATATAGGGAGAATCATCCAGGAGAGAATGCAATGACATATTATAGGAGGTCCATTTATGTACCACTTCTCGATAACGTCATAGAAGATTTGAAAGCAAGATTCTCAAAAAGTACCCTAGAACCTTATCATTTATTCGTTTTGCTTCCCGATGAGAAATTTGTTGAGAATGAGTCCGCAGTTAAGACTTCTATTTCTGCGTTGGTTGACAAATACATCGTGTTTTTTTATATGCCTGCTAGCCTCATGCGTAAAATGCTCCAGTCTGAGTTGGTTGTATGGCAAATGAAATGGAGCCGAGAGGGCTTCAATGAATCAAAAACCGCGATAGAATATCTCAAATTATGTGATCAAGATATTTTTCCTATTATTCACACTCTCTTGGAGATCTTTGTGACTCTTCCGATATCATCAGCAAGTGCAGAGCGTAGCTTCTCCACTTTAAAGAGGATCAAGACTTGGTTGAGATCTACAATGAATGAGGACAGATTAACGGGACTGGCTCTGCTACACATGCACCGAGAACTCCCCTTGAACATCGACAATATCATTGATAGGTTCGCCTCCATGCGGCAACGGAGGGCGGATTTCATTTTATAAATTGTTCATGAAACTTTGATGTCCGAACAATAATTTTTTATAATTTCATAACAATTTGTATCAATTTTTGTATTCGACCGAACGTTTATTCGGTATTAATAAAGATTTTATCTAGTATATGGACGCTGTATGGATACTCAATTATCAGTGTGTATATATATATATATATTCACGAGCGAGACCCCCCCCCCCCCCAAACCCGAATCCTGTATCCGCCGTTGAAAAGATGCAGCAAGTTGATGCGCTTTCTCGTGCGCCGGTCGAAGAACCGCAAGAAATTGAGTTGACTAGTTCGATTTTTATGATCAAAACTCGAGAAGAGGAACTGTTAGTCTTTCAGCGATCTGATCCTGATGTTGCTCGGATAGTTGCTGTTTTACAAAAACCGATGAATGAAAAAACGAAGTTTGAGAATAGATTGAGTGCGGAGTATGTTTTGAGAGATGGACTATTGTACAAAGTGGTTGTAAAGGACAAGGTTAAGCGTGAACTATTTGTGGTTCCAAAGGCTATGAGAAAATCTTTAGTTATCCGATACCATGATTTGGGAAGCCATTCCGGTGTGGAAAAAACTCTAGAGCGAATGAGTGAGTACTATCATTTTCCGAGAATGAGGCGTTATATTAGAATGCATATTCGTAACTGTTTTGAGTGTATTTTAGCTAAACGCAAGTCGGGGAAGTAGGAAGGCGAACTGCATCCTATCCCTCCGGGTTTAAGACCATTTGCAGTAGTTCATATGGATCATTTGGGTCCTTTTATCAAAACACCGCATGGAAATGTGTATGTTTTAGGAATTATTGATACCTTTACAAAATACGTGCAGTTGCACGCGGTCAAAGATGTCTCGTCTAGGATAACTGTCAATAAAACTCGATCGTTTGTTGAACATTTTGGAGCGCCGGAACGCTTGATTACTGATCGCGGACCTTGCTTTACATCTGAACATTTTCGAAAATTTTGTGAAGAGTTTGGAATAAAACACACTTTAAATTCGAGTCGACATCCGCAAGCAAATGGCTTAATCGAACGAATGAACCAAACAATTCTACCAGCCATGCGTTGCGCAGTGAGTAATGACCAGAATGATTGGGATGTTCATTTGAAAAAACTAGAACGAGATTTGAATTCCACCGTGAGCAAATCTACAGGAACGACTCCGTTCGAAGCATTGTACGGTTATCTGCCTAGATTTGAAGATGCTGCGTCGCGCGAGATTACTAGAAATTGTGAAAGATTTCGCTTTCCGTTAGAAGTACAAAATGAAATCCGTGAGAATGTTGCGGCAGCTCAGGCTCAGTACAAAACTCGATACGACGCAAAAAGATTTAAGGGGGTGAGTTATAGGGTTGGGGATATTGTATTTGTAAAACGGAATCCTGTCGCTACGGGTATGTCTACCAAGCTTCAGCCGTTGTTTGGAGGTCCTATGGTTATAATTGAGGTGTTGCCGAGTGATACTTATAGATATAAGCGTGTGAATGAATGTGGTGATCGAGGATTTGAATCCACGGCACATGTAAGCCAACTAAAAATCTGGAATGGAAGTATGCAGAATGAAATTGATGATGATAATGTAAATGAGAGTTCGAGTGAGACAGAGAATGACGAGTGCGAGGAATCAGTGCAACAAAGTGCTCGAAGTGAAGATATATTGTAAAAGTGCAAGAAGAAGTTGTGCGCGAAAGTGAAAAACCAGCTGATAATTTGAAGCCGGACACGCAAAAGCGCGTCTCATCAAGAAGCAGGAGAGCTCCGAAATATCTTGATGATTTTGTGAGTGACTAAAAACTGAAAACTTGTTGTAAAGTGTACAGTGAGATCGTTGATACGTCAAGACATTGCTCTGTTTTCTACGTAATAAATTGACTAGATTAGGGACTAGATTAAGGACTAGATTAAGGACTAGAGTTTGTTATTGGAGCTACATATATTTCCAGAATGTGTGATTTCTTTTTACTAAAATTAGAACGATTTGTCGGGTTTGGAGGACCAAACCCATGCAAGGATGGCCGAGTGTTAGATATATAGCAGACGAACTAACGCATAGATGGCGCAAGCTATCGGGCGGCGTGCCGTGCGAGGACTCGGGCGCGAGTCCGACGGCAACGCGAGAGATAGATCCAATCGGGCAGTCGCAGCGGCGACACGTCTGCTCGTCCGGGCTCAGGTCGCTTTGCGACGTTACTCGTTCGGTTGCTCTTGCAACGGTTTGGCTCGTATGAGCGACTATATGTAAACTCTGTGTACATCTGTTTTATTCATTTCTTTTAATAAACTAAGTCTTCATATTAATCAGAGTGTTCGAGTTTGTTGCCCACAAACTGACCAGCTCGGGTGTCCCAACACTAGGTTATCCAAATCTGATTGCAACAATGCTTTGTCGTTATGACCAGAAACTTTTTTATACAATTTGACATCATCGGCAAAAATCAGCAGATGACTGTATTTTACGACCTCGGCAAAATCATTCATAGAAATATTGAAAAATATAGGACCCAGATGGGATCCTTGGGGAATACCTGATATGATGGGTATGAAAACAGAATACACTCCTTCATTTCGTACTGGTTGTGTGCAACCTCTGAGATATGATCTACACCAGTTCCAAAGGTTTCCTCGAATACCTTCTTTTCTTCCGTCAGTCATAAATTACTTCTGAAGCAATAATTTATGACTGACGGAATCGAAAGCTTTTGCATAATCAATGTATACAACGTCAACTGTTTTTCCTTCTTAAAGCGATTCAAAAACGTGATCTTGTAATAGAAGCAGATTAGTGGTCGTAGATCGACCAGGCATGACGCCGCGTTGGCAGTTTGTTATTTTAGGTTCAAAATAAGTAGAGATCACGTTGGCAATAATTTCATCGAGAAGCTTAGGTATAGTATTCATGGTTGAGATTGGCCTATAATTTGATATATCCCGCTTTTCTTCACTTTTGTGGATCGAAAGCACAAACGCTGCCTTCCAGATTTTGGGAACTAGTCCCAGTTGTAAGGATCTATTAAAAAGTTGGGTGATCCAACTTTTTAATCCAAATCCATCAAAATCCTTGAATATGGATTCGTTCGGAAGCTACTACGCTCCTCGTTTCATAGATGACTCAAATTCAGTGAAAAATGCACGGAAGCAGCGGGATGAGGAATAATATAGTCATGATGATTTCATAATCATGATACGATCTTCATCCGTTGACTTTAGAAGTGACGACCGGCACTCGCAACGACTTTCTGATGGTCAAAATATCTAATACTAGCGTGAAAACCGAAAAGAATGACAGGATTAGAAAGTCGCAAATTTTTAGATTCCTATAACCTTTTTCATAAATGGTCGAATATTGAGATCCAATTGTTCTGCTTGCATGATTTGACGATGTCCAAAAAATTGCCTGGTGATTTTCTTCCAGATTTTTCTAGTGTTTCCATCAACCATTGTCACGAAATATAAGTTGCGCTTGTCCAGTATAATAGACACCAACAGTCAGCGGGTCTAGAATGTGAGAGAATCGATCAAGTGCTCAATACCAACTAGCGTTATTGCCTTCCTCGCTAACGCTCGTCCAACTTGGAAGTGTCTCTGATATGGTATGAGCCTCTGTGATGCTTCTGTAGTTTAACAATGTAACATTAAAATTCCACGATACAGTGGTTTCGGAGGGAAAAAATGTTTCTTGATATAATCTAGTAGTGAGGATTGGGAACTTTCAAGTAATGTTGTGCATAGTGAAGTTCCTGAATCTCCAGTTGGTATCTGAAAATTTTGCCCAGCTGGCCCCGGTCCCAGCCCCAGCCTTAGTCCCAGCTACAGCCCTTATCCCAGCCTCTGCCTCAGACACAGCCTGAACCTCAGTACCAGTCTCAGCCACAACCTTAAGGCCAGTCCGTACTGCTTCCTACCCCATAGATGGCGCCACGGTAATCCGCATAACGTACTTCCAACGATTTTTGGTTTTTAAATAATTGCAAACACGTTTCGGATCAAATCATTGAGTTAGCGCGCTTGATGATACAATTTGCAATCATTCAAGCTTTAGCGCATCTCAAAACTCACGATATTTTTTGAATGATTCGACAAATGGCGAACATGCATCACCGCTTGGTTCTATGATAACTCAAGATTGCAGTTTGCCAAAACATTCAATGGATATCGTGAGCTTCAAGACGTAACAGAGCTCAAATTGTTGGAAATTTTACTGCGAAGTGCGCTAACTCAATGATTTGATCATAAAAGCGTTTGCAAATACTTGAAAATTAGAGGTGGAGAATTGACACGGCCGCAAAAATTATTCCAAATTGCTTATTCTATGGAAGTTCGCGTTGGAAGGAACACGATATACGAACATTTGGGAATTCCCTGTAGTGGAAGTCATTTAAATTCGAGTCTGAAGTTTTCAGCTTTTGGATTGGCGCCATTCAATATGGCGACGACTGCACATGAGTCACGTGACTTCAGAGTGTTTTTCACGATAATTCTGGGGCGAATTTCTGATTTTCCATAGCGAACTTCTATTATTTGAGTAAAATAAGTTCTCGATTGTGATACCGATGAGAACTTCCGATGGGAAATGATATCTCAACATTTGGCGAATCTAGTGGCACATGTGCAGTCGCCGCCATATTCGATGGCGCCAATTCAAATTGTCAAAACTTCAATGATTTTTCGAAAACCATAAAAGCGTCGTAAAAATTTCAAACTTCTTCCCCTACATCTATTTCGCCGCGAACTCTCAAAACATAACATCTCCCGGAACGATGTCAGTTCCCTATTGTTGAATTCGTGCTGTGCCGATAAAACAGAACACTACGGACTTGTCTTAACCACAGCTACAGCCTCAGTCTCAGCCTTAGAGCGCGGCTACATGGAGAGAGCGCGCCAATCCTCTCCATGTGTAGATAGATAGATAGATGTCCTTTATTCGTCCGAAGACTAAAAATACAATTACATACGCCTACATATGCCTGTCAAAATGTAATAACACGTATAAGAATGAATATAATATATGTACAACAAAATAATAATGATAATTTCAGTCAATTACTGGTTTGGTCAAGGACAATAATTATCACAATTCGTGACTAGTCAGGGTGCATACTCAGAAGTATGAAAAGAGGGGTAAGGGCTCGCACTAATATCACAGCTATAGATCACCAATTGGGTGACTGAGGTCACATGTAAAAAATACTAAATGAAAGAAGAGCCCTTCCCATTACAGATTAAAATAATGCCTCTTCTCCACATCAATCTTCTGCGAGGACTGGGTTAGTGAAAAATCTTCCAGGGATTCTTTGAATTGTGACGTTTTCCGCAGCTGCCGAAAGCCCGGAGGGAGAAAGTTCCACAAATGAGCACACTCAACCTGGAATGATCTTCTTCCGTACTCAAGTCTCATATTGGGAATTTTGAGTACCCGCTCTTCTGTATCACCGCGTGCAGGGCGTTCGGATTGGTACCTGGTGAACATCGCAGCTAGGTAGCCAGGCTCTCCTAAATGCATGATTTTGTGCATTACCAGAGCTGCGAAGTACATTCTCCGCGAATCAGTACGTAGCCAACCCGAACGTTCCCTAAACGGGGTGATGTTCTCGTCTCTCCTAAGATCAAAAATGTACCTCACACATGAATTGCTTAGTCGCTGTATCCGTTGCCGTTGTTCGTCCGTGGCGTCGAGGTACACGACCGTGCAATAATCTAAGTGCGGTTGAACCAAGGACTCGACTAGGCGAATTCGGAGAGGTCTGGTGATACACGCCTTGAACAACCGCAATCCGTATAGGGCTCTGTTGACTTTCTTAGTTACTTGGTCAATGTGCGGTCTCCACGTCAGTTCCCTGTCAAGTGTAACACCAAGACTCACGACCGTGTCACTGAACGGGATGAACTTTCCATCCTGTATTTCAACCCCTGGCAAGTCCATTCCCTTCAGGTCCTTGATATTCCTCTCAGAGCTGAAGTAGATTGCCTTGGTCTTGCCAGCGTTGAGACACAGGCCGGATCTCTTGGCCCATTCAGCTACTAGTTGTCCTATTTCACCCAGCCGAGCGATGCCCTCTCTGATCTTAGTTTTCTCGACTTGGAGATAAATTTGCAGGTCTTCCGCATAAAATAGATGGTGTACCGACTTCCCGTCTAGCAAACCAGGTAAGTCATTGACATATAAGCTGAAGAGTAAAGGCCCGAGAACGGAACCCTGTGTAACACCCAGATTGGTTTCGAGCCAATCAGAATTACCAGATTTTGAAGTGACTTTTTGGGTGCGACCTTGTAAGTATGATTTTATCCACAGAAGTGCCGATCTCGAAAAGCCAAGATTTCGAAGTTCGCTCAACAGCTTTGATGGTGCTATCGTGTCAAAGGCCTTACTAAAGTCAAAAAGCAGGAGCAAGGTGATCTTCTTCTTGTCAATACCTACTCTGATGTCATCGGTCAACTTTAGTAGAGCTGTCTGGGTGCTATGGTATTGCCTAAAACCAGTCTGGAAGCGATCGTGTAAGAGAGAGACACAACTCCAGCGTCGTCTTTGTCGCTCTCATTGCCGGTATGAGCGTGTTCAAACTTGCCGCTGGTTCTCGCTCTCCATGTGGCCGCACCCTTAGCCTTAGCCCCAGCCTGAGCCTTGACTCCATCCACAGGCCCAGACATAGACGAGCCCCAGCCTTAACCTCGACCCCAGCTATAGCCTCAGCCTTAGCTACAGCTACAGCCTCGACGTGACACTGCGGATATGGAAAATGGAAGGAGCATTGGAAGACTTATTAAAAAATCAGTCGAAAATACTCTAAAATGCCAGTTGTTCAGGAGTGGAATGATTTGTTCCAAAATCTCTGCAGGGCTACAAGTAAGCCCAGACGTAACGAACAAAACTCATATATTTGAAGTGAAGACTCCCGAAAAAAACTCTCAACTGTCAAGAATCATTAGGACGAAGGTATCAAAGTACAGGGCTCAGTTGCAGTTGCAGATGTTTCTTTCAGGTAAAAATATCGGATATCCCTGTGTCCCTGACTTAGACTTTGAGTCCAATGGACTTGTCAACATCTTTGAAAATGAGCTAGATATGAACTCCGCTGAACCTTTTATGAAATCAGCATCTAGAAGAAATGTATTTCCCGAAGATTGATTAAATATCAGGCTCTAAAATTCTTAGGCGGTGGGGCAATGAAATTTCCATATTCTATGTTCCATCATGAGCGAATCAGATGACCCAACGAGTATAATGTGGTACCGAGGGATGGAAGTGCGGGGATGAAAATGGGTCAGATCAGTATATTCCGGCATATCGTGCGCATGACCCCCGCGGATCTTTTCGCCAATTTTTTTTACATGGAAGTAGGCAACAGAAATAATATTTTCCCAGAGTTTCAGCCCCCTAAAAAATTTTTTACGCCCGCTAGAATTTTTTGAAGTTTGAAAAAGGTCCTTTCTAGCGTTTTTTAAGAAATTGCCATATTGACCAGAAACATCGTAGCGAGGCGTGCGAGGCCGCATTTTCTTCGTTCTGATGTCAAATTTTGGAAAAAAATATGCAAGACTCTCTAAACCAAATGTGTGTTCAGTCTACACGACGATACGTAAAGTCACTTCTTCTCGATTCTTAGACCATTTTGGAATGGACGCTATTCTGACGCATCTGAATCTTTTTCTATCTCACTCAATTTGTTCTTTTGTCAAAAACCCTACAATTTGCGCTTTTGCACGTCCAAATCGGATGATTTTGGCCCGAGTTATGTCCATTAGAAGTTGGTGAGTTATCGAAAAATGCCCAATTCGTCAAGCTCGCCAAATCCATCGCCCTCTACCAATCGACTTAAAACTTGACACAGATGTTCTTTAAAGAGTCTCAAACATGTTAAAAAAATTTCGCGCTGTGTTTCGGGAAATTTTTCCCACATGTTTGGGACACTTGGAAGAACATCTGTGTCAAGTTTTAAGTCGATTGGTGGAGGGCGATGGATTTCTGGCGAGCTTGACGAATTGGGCATTTTTCGATAACTCACCAACTTCTAATAGACATAACTCGAGCCAAAATCATCCGATTGGGACGTGCAAAAGCGCAAATTGTAGGGTTTTTCAAGACAAACGAAACTGATCAAGTGAGATGGGAAAAAATCAGATGCGTCGGAATAGCGTACATTCCAAAATGGTCTAAAAATCGAGAAAAAGTGACTTTACGTATCGTCGTGTAGACTGACCGCATTCGGTCTTGAGAGTCTTGCATATTTTTTTCCGAAAGGCCACATCAAAGCGAAGAAAATGCGAACTTACACGACTCGCTACGATATTTCTGGTCAATATGGCAATTTTCTTGAAAAACGCTGAAAAAGGCCTTTCTCAAACTTCAAAAAATTCTAGCGGGCGCGAAATAGTATATTACGCAACAAGTGCGAGAAGGTCAATTTCCGCACAAGTTGCCAAACGAGGGCGAGAAGTTAATATTCACGCACACTTTGAAACTTCTCGCACACCTAGAAGTACATATTTACGCACGCTCGCGAAGTTTGCGTGAATGTTACTTCTCGCGCGAGTTGGCAACATGTGCGGAAACTTCTCGCACGTGTTGCGTATACTATTTTTTGCAACTGTGCGCGAAGTTGTGATTAAATGCACCACTGTCCGAGCAAGATTATCTTGGAAACGAAGTTTTCAAGAAAGGCCAAATTCAGAGGGATGACGTGACATTATATTTTGGAACTGTGCGTGAATGAAAATGCATTAGAGCGAGAAGTTACATTCACGCACACTCCACCAGTGCGTAAATGTAAAACTGTGCGAGAAGTCATTCACGCATTACTTCTCGCACTGTAAATAATGAAGAGAAGTCTCATTTTTTTACAACTTCGCGCACACGATTGCAAAAAATTTTTTAGGGGGCTGAAACTCTGGGAAAGTACTATTTCTGGTGCCGTTTTTCATGTGAAGAATTGACGAAAAGATCCGCGGGGGTCGTGCGCACGGATTTGCCGAAATATACTGATCTGACCCAAATATTTCTTCATTCTGCATAGATTTTATGATTAGAATAGTATATCCCGCAACAATGCGAGGAGGTCAATTTCCGCACAAGCTGTCAAACGAGTGCGAGAACTCGATATTCACGCACACTTTGGAACTCCTCGCACATCCAAAAGTTTCAAAGTGTGCGTGAATGTTACTCCTCGCGCGAGTTGGTGTAAGAATACTCGAGAACACAGGACACAATCCGAGTAGATTCCAAACTCGTTTATTAACTTGGATAGATTCTCGATTAAATACACGACTCAGCAGAGATGCTTTTGCGTCCATGTTCTCATAAGAAGTGAAGCTGGCGGCGCCGCGTCGCTGTCATCAACACGGCCCTTGGTAACCAACAGATGACTCTCGCATCGATCAATATTGCACTCGTCTAAGGACCTCAACACTCCCTCCCTCAGATAAGTTACATATTGGTTGTAATTTCAATAGAATTGATCGATTTGAATTTGAATTTAATATGAACACATTAATCTTTGAATCAATTAGATTAAAAGTTATGAATCGAAAGAAACTAGAACATTCCAAAAGATAGATTTTTCTACTTAGAATTAAAGTATAACAAACATTTGAATTTCATAAGAAAAAAAACAAACATTTGAAGATTTCCATGAATAATTTCTTCAGTCTTGGTCTGAGGAAAAGGTTCCTGTGACCATATAAGAACAAACAAGAAAATGTCTGAGTCATCAATTATATATTGGAATTTTGAATCGTAGATTTATGGATTCCTAAATTCATTTCGATTCCTCGTTCTTCATTATTCTATCAGTCAAATATTTATTTGCTTCGAAAGGAAGTGGTTTGATCCAATATCAGTATTAGTATCAACCCATTTTACGATAACTCCACCTTCGTTCACACACTGTTTGATAAAATCACCATGAGTGACAGCCATGGGATGTTTTGTACCATGTTTTCCTTTATGACTCAAACCGCTTCAATACTATCGTCAAATGATTTTCACTTGTGACACCCATCCATTTTTGTGCAATTTCCCGAGAATTCATTGTCACACCAGACAGTAACTGGATATAAAGTGAATCCCAAAACATATCGGATTGATTTGTCAATAGAAATAAGTTCTTGACAAGATTAAC
This sequence comes from Eretmocerus hayati, assembly GCA_029851415.1. NCBI lineage: Eukaryota > Metazoa > Arthropoda > Insecta > Hymenoptera > Aphelinidae > Eretmocerus > Eretmocerus hayati. The sequence goes on along the minus strand of CM056744.1, from coordinate 63,318,117 downwards.
TCATAGCCAAATACTCTACCTGACATGTTGAGAGAGTCACTTGATTTTGTTCACGACTTTCCCAAGCAACTGTATCTCCAAACAATCTAATAATATAACACCAGTCGAGGTAGAGTTTTCACAATCTCTATAACTCGCGCCTGTGAAAGATTCTAGATTCTCAGATGATGCAGTGAAGGTTAAGCCAAGATCCATTGTCCCTTTAAGGTATCGCAAGATCCTTTTTATAGTTTTCCAATCATCTTCATTTGGATTATTCGGTTTTCTCGCTAGAAAATTGACCGCGGAAGCTATGTCTGACCTTGTGGCTACTACCAAATATATTAGGCTCCCAATAGCTTCTCTATAAGGAACCTTACGTATTTCGTGGTTCCGCCCATCATTCATAGATTCAACTGGTTCAATTCGACTCTTTTTGTTTTTATGTTGTAACTGATTTGTTATCATTGGTGTGTTTTGTGGTTTCGAATCTTGCATATTGAATTTTTCCAAAACATTCTCGATATATGGAGTTTGATGGACTCGAATCGTTTGATTTTCTTTGTTTCTTTCAATGGTCATATCGGAAAATAACTTTGGTTCACCAAGGTCTTTCGGTTCAAAGGTTTGATTCAAATGATTCTTGATTCGATTCAATTTCTCAAGATTATTTCTCACGATTAGCATATCATCAACATACAAGAAAACTAATGCCATTATACCATTCTTTCTCCAAGTGAAAAGACATGATTCGTGTAAATCATCCTCTAAACCAAGCTTCTTCATTTCTTTCGTGAAACGATTGTTCCATTTCTTTGTACTTATCCTGAGTCCATCAATGGATTTTCCAAGCTTGAGTTCATTAGATCTCATAATCTTATCACTGACATTCAGACCTTTCGGTATTTCCATATATATCTCTTCACTTAATACTCCATTAAGAAATGCCGTTTTGACATCAAGTTGACATGCATGGAGATTGTATTTGTTTGTGATTATAAGGATGGCTCTGACTAAGGAAAGACTTGCTACTGGAGCATATGTCTCTTCCAAATCATGAGTATTTTTATATACGAGTTGAACATTTGGTCTCGTCGATCTTGAAGGACGGTGGGGAACTAAATAAATTCCCAAAATTTCATGATGGAAATTTTATTGCAACGTTTCGTCCACTAGGTTTTGTGGACCTCATCAGGCTTCAGGTTTCTGTTTCGACATATGTATAAAGATAGAAAATATGAAAATTTTTTACAAATGATGGATGTATGAATATTTAAGATGCGCAACTTACGTTTCTTTTTAGATCGTCATGATATTTTGGACGATCTTGTAATAGAGCACAGACATAACGTCTAGCTCCTGTCAATACAAGTAAACAGAGTGAGTCATCGGTCTCATTTTTCACTCATATTTATATTAGCGCGATCGCAGTGTACAGTAGGTGACATATATATGAAAAGTAGTACATGTGGGAGAGAGAAAGAGAGCGGGGGGTCAACGAGCTTTGTCAGCCGTTGCCCACAACGGGTTATATACTTGACTGAGATTTTGAATATCGTCTTTTCTATTGATGCAATTCTCATCGAATTTTATATGGATCATTTCAGAAATCAACCGTTTTTTCCAATTTTTCTCTGTGTCTAAAATTTTGGTTTGATCCCAATGGAAATCGTGTTTATCATTTAGTCTGCGAACAGAAACTACGGACTTTTTATCTTTGTTTGTAATATGATCTTTAATGCGTGTACCTAGTTGTCTTTTTGTCTCTCCCACATACGTTGCTGGGCAATCTTTACACTGGAATTTATAAACAACACCAGTTTTGCTAAATTCATCTAGTTGGTCCTTACCTAATTTTACTATTGAGCTTAATGACTTGGAAACTTTTGGAAGAGTGTGAATATCGTTATGTTTGAACAGAGCATTACATTTTCCGAATAAGCGTTCGTGGTATGGAATACAAATTTTGTTCTGGCCAGCATATAGAATTTGGTTGCAACGTATTCTTTCTGCTCTGTTCATGAGATCTTTTGAACGATGTAATCTGGTTTTTATACATTTGTCAGTGAAATCTTCAGGATAATCATTGTCACAAAGGAGTTGTTCTACAATTGACAAGTTGGAGGAATGAAATTTTTTATGTGAAAGTGACGTGGCTCTGTCGACTAAATTGAACACTGTGTTCCTCTTTTGATTCATGGTATGATTGGATTTGAAATTCAAGATCCTTCCTGATGACGTTGGTTTTTGATACCAATTGGTGATGATTTTTCCATCCTCTCGGATCAGAGATATGTCAAGGAAATTGATGGTATTATTGTTTTCAATCTCATGTGTGAACTGCAAATGCTCATTATAGCTGTTGAAAACATTGAGGACTACATCTACCTGTTCTTTCTTCACACACATTAGAGTGTCATCGACATATCTATAATGGAATAGAGGAGTGCAATCGTGATCATTTTTCAATTTACGTAAACATGAAGTTTCCAAGTCATCCATAACAATGTCTGCGAAAAGTGGAGAAATGGGTGATCCCATCGGACTACCAAAAATTTGTTGATAAATTTTATTATTGAATTGAAAAAATGTGTTGTCAAAAAGGAACTCAGTGCATTTACGAATTTCATCAAATGGTATGTTAGACTTATTATGTATATCTGAAAATCTGCGGTCAAGTGCCTCTAGCACTAACCAGCATAGGATGTTTGTAAACAGAGAGCTAACGTCGAGAGAAAGGAGTATATGATCTTTTGGGATCGTTAAAGTCTCCAACCGTTTTTTTAATTCAAAGCTATTGTCAATGCGTGATGCAGGCGGTTTAATACATTTCTTCAGCTCTTTATATAAAACGGAAGCAAGAAAATGAGTAGGGCTATTGACTGTAGAAATTATTGGTCTGAGTGGAACATTTTCTTGATGAATTTTTGGTACATTTACTTTATGAATTTTTGGTAAACCATAACAACGAGATAAGTTGGTGTCCGTCTGTGTGAGAGCATTATTATGATATTTTCTAGACAAATAATTTGAATCATTCCAACTTCTTAGTATTTTATGTACTTTTGCCTGTAAACTTTTGAGTGGATTATTTTTGATCGGAACGTATACTTTTTTGTCACTCAACAAACCGTTCATTTTATTGGTGTAATCAGACTTATTCAAACAGACGGTGACATTGCCCTTATCTGCACGAGTGAAAAAAATATCTGAATTTTGTTTCAAGAAGTGCTTAGTGAAGCTCAATTTTTTTGCGAATACCCTGTCTTCAGGAGAAATGTGCCTTTGCTTGTTATTTTCAGTGTATAGGATATTCGTAATCTTGCGACGGATGTTGCTTTTCTCCCTATTATTCAAATCGAGGTTCTCTATGCACTTTTAAACATTTTTGACAGTATCTATGACATTCTTTAAACTGAGGTTGTCTTTCTGACGGAAATTGGGGCCCAATGAGAATATGTCAATAACATCTGAAGGGAGAGGAGTATTGCTGAAATTTTTTACCCAATTATTTCTATCTATCGTGCAAGGTGTTATGGACGGCTTGATTTTTTCGAATTTTTTCATACGTGTAAAATCACATTTTTTACGTAATTTGATAGATTTTTCATTTGTGAAATTTTGGAATTGGCTCAAAATATTTGGAATAATATTCTCGTTTGATAATGATTGTGAGGTTACTGCTAAGTTCTTTTGAAGTCGAAAAATTTGATTATGGACGTCCCTAATTTCATTATTTAGAAGTCTTCGAAAGTAAACAGAGTTTTGTAAACGAAAATTTTTTGAACATGACTCACTCGACACAAATTTTAGACACAGAGAAAAATTGGAAAAAACGATTGATTTCTGAAATGATCCATATAAAATTCGATGAGAATTGCATCAATAGAAAAGACGATATTCAAAATCTCAGTCAAGTATATAACCCGTTGTGGGCAACGGCTGACAAAGCTCGTTGACCCCCCGCTCTCTTTCTCTCTCCCACATGCACTACTTTTTATATATATGTCACCTACTGTACACTGCGATCGCGCTAATATAAATATGAGTGAAAAATGAGACCGATGACTCACTCTGTTTACTTGTATTGACAGGAGCTAGACGTTATGTCTGTGCTCTATTACAAGATCGTCCAAAATATCATGAGGATCTAAAGACTAACGTAAGTTGCGCATCTTAAATATTTATACATCCATCATTTGTAAAAAAATTTCATATTTTCTATCTTTATACATATGTCGAAACAGAAACCTGAAGCCTGATGAGGTCCACAAAACTTAGTGGACGAACCGTTGCAATAAAATTTCCATCATGAAATTTTAGGAATTTATTTAGTTCCCCACCGTCCTTCAAGATCGACGAGACCAAATGTCCAACTTGTATATTAACCATCAAGGACGAAAAAATCTACCACAATCACTCATGAGTATTTTTATCTTTGAATCCTCTTATAACTAACCTTGCTTTGTATCTGATTTCTCCATTTGACTCCACCTTTTTGTTAAAAATCCATTTAGAATCTATGATATTAGCTCTGGAATCATTGCTCTGAATTCGTGGTTTTTCAACTAGAGTCCAAACTTGGTTTGATTTCATAGAATCTAATTCTTCTTTCACGGCTTTCTGTCAGAATTCTTTCTCAGGCGAAGCCATAGCTTCGTTATAAGTGATCGGGTCTTTTTGTATAGAAGCAAGTAAAATATGGCCAACTATGTCATCATCGATTCGTTTGAAAGATTTGACCTGGGTAGACTCGAGTAGTTAGCATAACTAATGTCTATAACTGGTTTCTCAACTGAAACATGATGTGCTTGTTCTGATTCTTTGAGTTTCCTTTTCGTCTTACTTCTAGTTGAGGGTCCCTGGAAATCTTTGGGAACTTGAATTTCATTTTGATTCGAAGTATTTTGAATTTTTAGAGGTCTACCTCGATTTTTAGGTTGTATTGCTTCAATATTGTTTACAAGGTCGATTTCTTCGTCAACGTTGTCAAATTTAATGGATTCATCATGAGGATTAGGGACTCCTTGAATCGGTTCACTCAAATTTGAATTTGCTGTGGAATATTTCTTGTGATAACTCCATAAAGTAATCTTTCATTGAATCGCACATGCCTAGCCTCGATAAACTTGTGCGATTGTAGATGCCAGAGAATATAGCTAATATCTTCGTAGCCGACTGAGAAAGCTTTGATTGCTTCAGATTCAAACTTTGATTCGAAATTGATACTTTAATATAACCGACATATCCGAATCTCCTGATTTGTTCAAAATGACATTTGGCTAATGGTGCAAATTGTCTCAAGGGAATTTCATAATTAAGTGTTTTGTGTGGAGTTCTATTGTATGTAATGACTGCAGCTTCTGAAGCCAACCCCCACATCGATTTTGGCACACCTGAATCAAGTAGAATGGCTAGAATCCTTCTTTGGATTGACTTGTTGAATCTCTTAACTGTACCATTGTGTTCAGGCGTGTAAGGAGAAGAGAATATGGATTCTATATCCTTGTGACGTGGTATTTTGATTACGGGTCACACTCATTCATTTTTAAGGACTCTTAGCCTAGGACGCGGGTCTCGCGCAATGGACGGCGAACGCAACTCTGGAATTTAACAGCAACTCGGCTTCACTGCATCACTTACTGTGATTTTACCTGAAAATCGGAAAAAAGGGGGTAGGGAATGCACACTTTCTCGAAATGATCAAATCCAAAGTTACAATAAATAATCGGCCTCTATTCTGAAACGCTGTTTCTACGCGGACGACACACAGGAGTTGACATATTATCACATTCGGACAATTACCGGCCAAGATTCAGAATAATTCAATCAGTAGTAGAAGTCTCTCACTTATTAACAAGTCTTTCAAAATTCCTTCCCCGCAAAACACGAAAATTCACTTCACAGTCCTGAAAATACAATGTATAAAGCACTTCTTTAACGGCCTGATCAATTAACTATCGGCCCAGTCACTTATTCAACGGCCTAGTCAACTCCGCCAACGATTGACTCCAAGTTCAAGGAGCACGCTGCTCCGAAATTCGATCAAAAATGGCCGCTCCACGCTACGAATATTTACCGCGTTGGGGTAATGACCAACTGCTCCAATTTTTGGAGCACGAGCTCCGCACTCACCGGATTTTCCTAACCAAGTACTCCGCGATTACCCGGGGTGGCGATCCACCTGGGGGACGGCTTTGCTCGTCGTCGTCCGGACGACAGCAACACCAAATTTCCACGCGATTCTCCCCAAAAACACCATCCGGTACGCGCACTAAGTCTTCACGAGGAATTCCCTCGACTTATCGGGCTCTGGTTACACGATTTCGCGGCCCCCGGGGTGTGCTATTCATTTTACCACGCTTTGGCCTCAGCACGTGTCCCCTCAGGAGTCCAGATCGGCTGGGAGTCGGCTAGGATACGCGCGCACGAGGCTCAAGTTCGACAGGGACGAGGGAATCTACTATATCAAAAATGAGCAGTTGAAAGACTCACCGTTATTACTTTGCATTATGCTGGCAAACACTAAATCCTGGTCCAAAATTCTTCCACAGAATAACTATTCAGACTCATTAGTCAAGTGTGCGGCCCTCTGGGACTCCTGGGGGCACACGGCATTTTCACTCGGCGGTGGAGACGAGCGGAGCACAAGCACGTGCACCTAAGACAACGTCCGATCCACAAGTGGTTTAATGGCCGGCCTCTACTTCACACCGAAGTTCCGTCTTCTCTATCGGAGAAGAAGAGCTCTGATTGGTCCATAAATTCTGGCGGAGAACTGGCAACACCCTCTATCGGGGCTGCGCGGCAAAATTTGAAGTACATAAGGGCACATTGCGGAATTCATGGAATTACACGGCCAAACAGTACGGAAATATATGTGCGGCACTGATTTTGGCCTCCAATCGTACCATTTTTTATCTCACTTGCACCTATAGTAAGCGTCGGCCGGCGTGAAGGCGCTGGGCAGCTCGCATCGCCTCCTCTTTTGGCCTCTCACTGCACCCAATATTCGTTACATGGCTTAGTATACCTATATCTATTCGCAGCCTGTATTACTATAGCTATATAGTACTCCCCATGCGCCAGTATATCTATATGGGCCTGTGCATATTCACAGCATGTTCATATGTACATAATATACCACTATCCGGTGGTATCTCGGCCTCACACACACACACACACACACACACACACACACACACACACACACACACACACACACACACAGTGTGTGCGTGTGTCGTCTGCGTGGTGAATTTTCTCCCAGAGACCGACGTCCGGGTCCCCATGATTTCCCATGTCGGACTGCTCAGGTATACCCGCCCTGAACCATGCTACACCGTCAGGTAGCGCCATCACACCGGCAGCAACAAGTTAGCAGTGCGTCGTCTGCGCGGCCGTGCATCAACATCGGCTCCGTGATCCTCGTCCTCTGGTGAGCTACCCGGGCTCACCGCGTCGGCCTGCGTGTCACCGGTGTCGTGGGTGACCGTCTCCGTGGTGGTGTGATGACGCGCGGGTTTATCCTCGGCCAGGTTATGCGTGGGTGCAAGCAGCAAGTGCTGCATGCACACATAATCTCACATAGTCTAACTACAGCTAACCCTGGGTTGCTGCGTATGAGTTATGGCAGGCAGCCCAGGATGTGCTACACCAAGTGCAGCCTCACCATCAGGCCATTATCGGTTGTGCTCGTGCCCTCGTCGTCGCCCTGACAAGGGCGCCCCGGCCTGATTGTTCCCCACGACGCGATTCTACAAGTAGTTGGTGTGGTGCGCGAGGTCATAAATATCCAGCTGGATATTGCGAGGGAGTGATGCAAATGCGCGAGATATCGCGTTCTTGCCCTAGATTCCACGCGAGTGTGATTTTGTGTATACTTAGGGCGCGGGGTGGATGCAGCACGGGGCCTTCGGGCAACGGCTGTTGCTGCCCCGCGCTCCCAAGTCGGCCACTAGGTACCTTGTGCACCCTCAGGGCACCTTGGTGCAGCCCGTCAGGACGCATAGCTCGGCCACGGGTTCACGACCGTGTGCACCCGGGGACTTGTGGTACGCAGCGTGGTACGTGTGGAAATCAGCTGCTCTCGCTCATACGTACGAGCTAGAGGGCAATACGGTATTACTAGGCCTGCACCCGGTTAAGGTAGCCCCGGGGCTGGAGCACGGCCTCCCTTGGTCCTTCGCTAGGGCATAATAGCAGCGGGGGGTCCGGGTAGCTCGCCTGAGCTACACCCGGTGTACGGCATCTGCGGGAGTGACCGGGGGCCTCCTGGCCACCAGCCGCAGTGGCTAACTCTGGTGTAGATAGGGTTGCCCGGGCTGCAGGCATCTCGGTACCCCACTATCCCCACGTTCTGGCCGGCGTCGTCGTCGTCACCTCGAGCAGCAGCACTTCAACAAGAAAGAGAATTATTCTCCGTGAATACTTGGTCCTGAGGCTGCTGCTCGAGGCACAACGAGAGAATTGCTTCAATTTGGCCCCAAAAACCGCTCCTCCTCTTTTATTACCCCAGAAAATTTATCACCTGTATATTCTAAAGCCTGATCTGATTTCATGAAACAACATTTTTCATTTGATCCCAAAATATTTCTAGCTGAGATGAGGAAAGATTCTAATGCTTGTCCGGCTTCATCTTTACGTTTCAAACAATGAGTTTTGGCGTACCTAGAGTAATCATCCACAAAAACAATGATGAATCGCATTGGCCAGGAAATGACGTAGGACTGATAGGTCCCATAATGTCTGTGTGAATAACTTCAAGAGGTATTTGACATTTAGCTCTAATTTTTTGAAGGGTAACTTTTCCATCGTTGATATTATGCGGACTACACATTCTAAATAAGACTCATCAAAAACTACATCCTTCAATAGCTCAAGTTTCTTTTGAGGCATTTTCAAATAACCTAATGAAGCATGACCCAACCTAGCATGCCATGATTGACCTTTACTTAGTTTCTTGAATTCGGTAGAATCTTGAAAACAAACTTCTACTTCTACGAAAGATATGAAATCTTCAGGACTAATCGCGAGCTTTTCTATTGAATCATTCTCAGCAACTCGATTCTCATTCGAATCTAGAACCTTCTTCCTCCCAATTAAAGACCCCAAGTTCGGTGAATCATTCATTGCTCCCTCCGGAGTTGATGTCTCTAGATCATCTGAAGTTGTCTTCAGTTGATCTGGTGGTTCAGAATGAGAAACTCAACGCGCATTACAAGAATAATTCTTGAATAGAAAACTGTTTTGGTTTACAACACCAGTTTCTTTAACTCCGAATCGAATAATCCAATTCGGTTTTCCGTAAATTCTCTTCAAAATAGTCTTTTTTGAACTTTTATCAAAAACTCTCAGAATTTTATCATCTAGGTAAAGAGAGAATCCTGAATCAGCAAGTCTTCTAAGAGAAAGAAGATTTTCAGATACATCTTTTGCTGCTATTACATCAGTGAATTTAATGATCTTATCGTCTGGAGTTTGATGTCTTAGAACTAAATTGCCTTTACCATCAATTACTATATCAGAAACATCATCTTTGTTAGCACTTTTGATAATCACATTTTTACATTCTTTGAACTCGGATAAAATCAGATTGATCCACGATATGATCAGTAGCTCCAGAATCTGCGATAAAATCTTCACAATTCTCAGTTTGATAAGCTTTATGAATTGAAATTCTCTCACCTTGATCCATTTCTTCATTTTCGTCAGAAGAAGAATTTCCAGAGTCAATTACCGTTCGAGCAAATCGCTTGAAATTTCTCTTATGAGTCCTAGATTCAGTCCTTTTGACTATTTTGCCTTGATTTTTGATTCCAGAATGATTCTTTTGTCTTTTAGATTTGTTAGTGTCAGACAATTTTGAGTCTAATTTGTTGTTAGATTTGTCAGATTTCGGGTTTGATTTCTCATTATTCATTCTAGATTCAAAATGACTCTTACCATCTCTACGCTGAGGACATGGTCCATTCTTATCATGAATCTGAGCACATTTACAGTGTTTCCATAGATTGGTATCGGTTAGTGAATGAATTGCATCATTTGCCCAGTGACCAGACTCTTTACATCTGTGACACTTGAGCTCAGATGAGCTTGCCACATCGGCTTGAGTTACAACACAATTGAGCTTTCTCTGGCATTCAGACTGAAACATGTAAGATTTCATCTCTTCAATATCCATGCCTAGATGTTTAGATTGCTTCAAGAAAGTATTAGTTTGCAGCAAATCAGGATAAATTCCTATGACAGCATGATAAATTGCAGCACAAATCTCTATCGGTTCTAGAGGAGCCAGATCATCCGAGCCATGATACTCTCGTAAAGGTTCATCGAATCGTTCACAAAAATCAAACACTTTTTCATTTTTTTTTCATTTGAATCACATTGAGTTGCCCTCTTACAGACGTAGGATCAAGATTCATCTATTCTCTTTTCATGTCTGGTAGTTTCTCCAAATATCCTTTAGGATTCCGAATATTCGTGAATCGACAATGATACTTCTCATCAATTCTACTTAGAATCAGATTCCGGACTCTATATCTTCGACTCAAGATTTGACTCCCAGTAAAATGTTGAGGACCTGGAATACTATCATCAATAATGTCTAGGCAATTGTAACCAATCAATTCAGATTTCAAACAATCGTACCATGAACTGAAATTCGAATTCTTAGTTAATTTGTATTTGAAATCAGAGCTAAATTTCGGTCCAATTGATTCATTATCAACTCGATTCTTTAGGAGTGTAGCTAATGTTTGTTCTAAATTAAAAGAATCAGGAGCTTGTGATCCATTCTGATTGTTAATAAAAGGTGATGAGTCTAGATTCTCAGTGTTTACCTGGCGTTGAGTCGAACTAGCTGCTGCTGCACCATTGGCTATAGAGTCCGATTGAGTCGACACAGAATTCACACGAGGATTCAATTGCCATTCTTCTGGCAAACGAGGTGATTGTAGAGGAGCACTTTGATTCATACGCCCTCTTCGAGATTCTTCGATTCTGAGTTGATTTTCAAGATTTACCCTCTTCAACTCTTCTACTTCTTTTTCAGCTTGAATCTTTTGGAGTTTCAGTTTTTCCAATTCAAGTGTCATCTTCATTTTTCGATTGACTATATTCGCACTCTGTTATGTGATGTCCAAAACATTCTTGTGACTCATCATTGTGTTCGTCAAAGAATTCAAAAAATCCTGTAAAAACTTTGCAATTACCGCTGGAGATTCCAATTGATTCTGCCGAAGTTGAATCAATGGTGCTCGTGATTGGATTGGAGTCGAATGACTCAATGGTGTTGTATTGAGTCCAGGATGCTGTTGTATAGATTGAGTTGCGTTTGATAGAGTCACATTTGATAGAATCGAGGGTAGATTGATTCTAGGGGGTTGTGTTTGATTCTGACTCGAAGTTGAAGGCACTTGTATATCCATATTGATTGCTTGAGTCTTTGGGTCACTCTTGTTTGCTGTGAAAATTTTGATCAATCATATCTGGAATTAATTCAATTTCATGTCAGGCCCGACGATTCGTTTCTCGTAGAATTCGAAATTCTGAAATCCTAAAGATGCCTTGAATCAATTCAAATGTAAAAAATCGTGAAAAACTTCACAGCATCTTTTTTGTTGAATGGCTTTGATCAACTATACTAATCAAGAAATGAGAATATTCCTCATGCGCTCAAGTATAGCACAACAAAAAAATTCTAGATTCCAAATCGTAAGAAGATATAAGAATATTTCCTCACATTTATTTGGAGTAATTTGGATCTCTGATTCCAAATTAGAGACATCACTAGGATCAACCTCCAGATTAAGAGTGTCATCGGCTCCATCTGCGGATTTTTCCTGCGACTGGCCATCATACCCTTTTTGTTGTTCATTTTGATCAGCCATCTGTTCCAGGTTACGAAACACGAAGCAATTCTTACTTTCACGTGAGGAAAAATATTGCAAGATTCCTTTGGATTCAATTAAAATTCGAGAAATCTAAAACCAGATATTGTGATAATTATAATTATCACTATTTCGTACTTCTAGACTAGGAAAATATAGCACAGCTAAAATTTCATAATCAAAGGAGCGGAAAATCTGACTCATTCGCAGGTTCAGTAACCCATGCGCACATCACTCTCCAAAACTATACCTTGCACTGCAGAAATATAGTTCAGGTTTGGGTTGATCATGTATGCACAAGCGAAACTAACAAATTGATCAAGATTTCCCCGATCAATGTTAGAAATTCACCGAACACAAGTTTTATTTCATCATTGACCCCCGGAAAATTTTATCCTTACAATCGCTTATTTAATTCTCAGAAATATTGATGATGAATTACACGCCAAAGCGACCTACGGGAAAGGGTCATCTCTCAGATTCTTTTTTAACCTTCTTCATTTGATTCTATGGCCCAAAATAGGAACTTCGGACCACCTATGGGGTCCAAAAAAAATTTCTCCTCTCTATTGCACGCACATCCGTAAACAGACCGAAAATTTATCGTGTAAAAATCGATGCTCTTTTATTCACGAAAATGGAAATATTTCGAGTTTTTGGATAGCTATCGATTTGCGGGTTGCGGCATCTGGAAGGGCATCGAAAAACCTACCGAAAACGTTGTCATAAATTCCTTCTCTGTGATTTTGGGGCCTCCTGAAGGCAAAAGAGTGTTTTTCACTAAAATGTTAATTTCTCAAAAAGCCATTTTTTTTATTTTTTGAAAATCAAGTATTTGACGTAAAATTCTGTATTCTCTCGAAAAAATGGGTTTCAGAGAAGTTTGGAGCGATCCAAATGACTTATGAGCCATTTTTTGCAAATTCGATCTTTTCGGTTTCAGGAAAAGGCGATTTCATGCACATGCGCTTAAACGTAGACTTTCAGCGCCACTTTCAATGGAAAGCTGACAAAATTCCCTAGGAAATGACTACCCGGAGAATTGAAATTCATGCACTGGAACGGTATCTGCAACGATTTATTATATCGAATCAAAATCACATGAAAATTCAGCCCATGAGAGCCTGCTGAGATGACACATTCACGAGATCTTCTCGGGAATCAATTTTGAGTACAAGATTGACCTGAAAAAAATTCGGACCACATGGTTTCAACGTAAAATTGTATGAACTTCCAAAATATGCGATGGAAAACCCCGTATGAGGAGAACCCGAGGTGCTACATTCAATCTTTCGCAATTTTGAGTGTGATTTATCGTATTTTCGGCAAAAAATTGAATTCAGCACCTCGGGTTCGCCTCAAACGGGTTTTTCATCGCAAATTTTGAAAGTTCATACAATTTTACGTTGGAACCATGTGGTCCGAATTTTTTTCAGGTCAAATTCGTACTCAAAACTGAGTCCCAAGAAGATCTCGTAAATGTCTCATCTCAGCAGGCGCCACGAAGGCGTTAATGGGCTAAATTTGAATGTGATTTTCATTCGTTATAATTGATCGTCGCAGATCCCGGTTCACTTCATGAATTTGAACTTTGCGGGTGGTCATTTTATAGAAAATTTCGTCAGCTTTCCATTGAAAGTAGCGCCGAAAGTCGACGTTTGTGCGCATGCGTAGAAAATCCCCTTTTTCTGAAACCGAAAACATCGAGTTTTCAAAAAATGGCTCATAAGTCACTTGGATCGCTCCAAACTTGTCTGAAACTCATTTTTTTCGGGAGAACACAAAATTTTACGTCGAATATATGATTTTCAAAAAATAGAAAGAAATGGCTTTTTGAGAAACTAACATTTTAGTGAAAAACACTCTCTTGCCTTCAGGAGGCCCCCAAATCACAGAGAAGGAATTACCGACAACATTGATGCCCTTTTAGATTCCGCAATCCGCAAATCGATAGCTATTCAGGAACTTGGAATATTTCCATCTTCGTGAATAAAAGAGCATCGATTTTTACACGATGAATTTTCGGTCTGTTTACAGATGTGCGTGAAATGGAGAGGAAAAATTATTTTGGACCCCATAGGTGGTCCGAATCCGTTCCTATTTTGGGCCATAGAATCGAATGAAAAAAGTTAGAAAAGAATCTGAGAGATGACCCCTTCCCGTAGGTCGCTTTGGCGTGGAATTCATCTGATAGGATACCCAACCTCAGAATGAACAATAACAACTCCTTCGTTGTTTACTTATTGAACAAAAACTAAGATCAAAAATCAACCTATATTGTTTGAGAGAACGAAATTCCTACTCAGAATAGAATTATAGGATATATATATATATATATATATATACTAGGGGGGGTAACCCCCTGCTCGCTACGCTCGCCAACCTCCACAATTCTAGTTTACACAATACAGTAAGTCAAACCGTTCGGCGGTTAGATCAACTTTAGTGTCAAAATGTCAGGTCCGTGCCTTACTTGAAAATGTCAGGTCCGTCCCGCGCTACCGGGTCTCTCCATCCCATCCTTATGGTAAAGAAATGGACTTGAGATTAGCGAATCATTTACTTCATTTGCAACTGCGAAGAACAATCCCCAAAGAGTCATTTTGAACGAGATTTTGATCAATGATTTGAGGTATGGAATCACGCAGCAATTTTTGTTTCTAGCCCGCTCACATAGGTTGCTATACATCGAGCATGGAAAAAATATAGGTAGTAGTTTGACTGGTCATATGAGGACACGCCCACTCATTGGGTGTCACGTGAAAAAATCAGCTGGTAAATTCCCATTACGGTATGTCCACAAATAGAGCGTACGCACTGGTCACGGCTCACAGCGGATAGCCACGGCTCACGTGCGCCGTGCGCTGCCCATCGGATTTCAGACGGCAAGTGACATGGATTTCCCAGGAGATCGTCTATCATTCTCGTTCGCCAACCTCAAGTTCTGTATTGGATCCAGCAAGTAACGTGGAAATTCCATATCACTTGTCGGCTGAAATCCGATGAGCAGCGCACGGCGCATGTGAGCCGTTGGTATGTGCTGTGAGCCGTGAGCAGTGCGTACGCTTTATTTGTGAACACACCCTCATGCTTTCGCGCAATCCGATAAGTATCTTTCGCGCTCGTGAACTCACTCCCCTATAATTTTGTGTCTCATCTTATGCACGAATTGAAATGTATATATCTTTCGATTCGGACAAATGAAAGTTTGTCGATGCACATTTGATGAAATGGCAGAAGCATTCTTGGGCATAAAATGAGGTGCAACTGGTGCAAGGTTCTATTCGAAGTGATAACGGCCATTCGAGATGATCTTCGGGTTAATTGAAAGCGTAATGTCTTATCTTTTGATTATGTTGCAATAGACTTCAATTGAATGTTCTAGACAGAAGTTATAAGCATTTGGACAGTATGTGGAAACTCCATCTGCTGATACTGTTGCACTCGAAAAAGATATTCCAAACTCATTTTGAGTTCTTTGAAGTTGGAAGGGAGGCTCAAACAATGAATGAGTAGTATCCAGAAATCATCTGAATTTTGATTGAAATCTGTATTTGGATTCGAGAATTCACGCCTACAAATTTTCAATGGAATGAACGACACTTGATTGATAATGAACCATTATCAATTAATTTCCGGGATGTACCATTGGAGAATTGATTGATAAGTATGTAAAACATGTACTGGAAGGGAAAATACGCTGCTAAATGAGATGAGCAGAATGCTCTCTCAAATCAAATTCATGAAATCAACAATCCACCTATCGATTATCTGAAATTCGAAATTTCATAATTTTCCATCATGAAGTGAGAATAATTTCATACGTTCATGCAAATTTTATTATCAAATCCATTGACATATACTTTTTCGTTGTATGCTTGAATATTACCGAATACAAAATATATAATTACTTCAAAATAACACATTCATGAAAACCAAATACTCATCAGAAAATCTCCAACCTTTGTCAATAACAAACCATTTTGTCCTCATCAAATTCAGTATCCCCTTGTGATCTAAGTCTTAAATTTCCAATAGAAAATTCATTTCGATCCCGGATACTTCTCCAGAATACCAGTTATCAATATTTTCATCAGACAAGCTCGCAGTTTCATCTCATCTGTACAATTATTTCTTTCCGATGGATCATTACCATAACAAATTGTCACCGTATAGACTGTTGCGCATAGTCCGCAAGGACGAGAATCAATCCGGTTCTGTACTCTCTTGAATATTACAAAATCTTCTACCAACGAGAATGAGTGGGATGCATGATCGTGATGTATCTCGACGTTATAAATGGATTGGTTCGCACGAAATTCCCGTAGAGGGTCAGTTACAAAGGGAAATGAGGTGATATGTTGTAGCAGACGAAGAAAACGGAATGATATGGCTTCTTAGGAAACGCATTATTCTTAAACTCTGTGAGAAGGATTTGGAAGATTCTCACGCTAAGGCCAGTGAATTTTGAGCATTGTTCGATGAGTATTCTTCGACTCATAAATTTTTTGATGACAAATTTTTGATTTTTATTGAAGAAGAATATCTTGAAAATGATTTGTAACTCCTAGTCCTACTTAGAAAAATTTTTAGAGAAGTAATTTCTCATGTGTTTTGAGGTGCTGAATCGATTGGTTGATACGGAATTTTGTTAAAATGATATTATCATGGTCTTAGAGACAAATGAAAAAAGGAGTACACAGGAGCTAGAATAAAATTGGAAGAAATCAAAATTGTGTATTAACCAATCGATTCAACATCTCAAAAAACTCTTTTATTGTAGGATTCATATCTTTCAAAGGAGGAGGAAAATTTAGAGATAGTTTTCAAGATATGGAAAAATGAGAAATTTTCAGTAAAAATTTTCTAATTCGAGGGATAATGGTCAGGGTGCTCGAATTGTATCGTTCCTATTTACAGATGACAACGAACATGTGTGCAAAATTTGGAGGCGATTGGTGAAAACAGTGAGGAGCTTTGCTGCGACATAGAAAGGAAAATATATATACACACAGACACGGTTAGAAGGCTCAGAAATATGGGGTGATAGTAATTTTCCAAGGCGTTATCAAGGAAAACTGTTACCTACAATCGATAGATCTCGGAAAAACGAAGAGGATATACAATTTTCATGTATCCAAGTGCTTTCTTGGAAGAGAAAAAAATTAAAAGGAAAATTCGAGGAAAAATCTACTACCATCAAATGAAAGCTTTCTCTCTTGAGAAAGCAATCCAAATCAATGTAAATATACAGTGTGCATTTTTGAACTTACAGAATTGGTTGGTTATCTGAAAGATGATATTTTGAAGAAGAGCAATAAGAGCGGAAATGAATTGATGGGAATCACCACCGATGGAAGGTATGAACTGGATTTTGTTTTGATAAAATGTGAGGATAAGATTTGTCCAGTAATAGGACGTGGGGACAAGATAGAACTTATAGGGGATCTGCAAGAAAACGGTAAATCTCAACGATGTGTTGACTTGAATTGCGGTGGATTTTGTTCATTATGATTCCATTCTTGATATCTTAAGGGGTAACCTATGTTGTACGAGTAGAATCTGCTGGAAATATAAAATCATATCCAGATGAAACTATGGCTTTGGAGGAGTTACTTGATGCTGACGGAATTTTTGTGAGATCGGTAACAAAAATCACAATTAGACTAGGCGAAATCACCGCCATCGCTGGAAAAATTATTCTAGTGGAATTTTTTTATAGGACCCCCTCCGGAAGACCCTTCTGAATCCGAAAATCCATGTTCCCAGGCGAAATTCGAATGCAAAATTGTTTAAACTGAAATTGTTTAAACAAATTGTCAAAATAAATTTTTTCGATCAGGAAGTAAATTTTTAAGGTAATTTGGCTCATTTCAAACAGAAAATGTCTCCTGTCATTTTTCTCTAAAAGTCATTGTTTTCGAGTTAAGAGCGTTTCAAAGTTGAAAAAACGCGAAAATCGCGATTTCCAGCGACCGATTACAGTATGAAAAACGGAAAAATCTCATGTTACCAAAGCGGAAAATTGTTTATTGGGATCTCCTTAACAATATCCAATAGCCAATATTCATGATCCCGAGCGATAACCCTTTGTTTTTTCAATGTTAACAATAGGTAGTTGCGCACGCTATAGCATAGGATATCGGCACGAGCAAGCAGACGACGCGCAGGCCGCCACCGCTACAGCATATATGGCTATAGCTTGCGCAACTACCCATTGTTAACATAGAAAAAACAAAGGTTTATCGCTCGGGAACATGAATTTTGGCTATTGGATATTGTTAAGGAGATCCCAATAAACAATTTTCCGCTTTGGTAACATGAGATTTTCCCGTTTTTCATACTGTAATCGGTCGCTGGAAATCGCGATTTTCGCGTTTTTTCAACTTTGAAACGCTCTTAACTCGAAAACAATGACTTTTAGAGAAAAATGACAAGAGACATTTTCTGTTTGAAATGAGCCAAATTATCTTAAAAATTTGCTTCCTGACCGAAAAAATTCATTTTGACAATTTGTTTAAACAATTTCAGTTTAAACAATTTTGCATTCGAATTTCGCCTGGGAACATGGATTTTCGGATTCAGATGGGTCTTCCGGAGAGGATCCTGTAAAAAAATTCCACTAGAATGATTTTCCCAGCGATGGCGGTGATTTCGCCTAGTCTAAATGAATCATTTTTCATATGATGAAAATTATACCCTCGCTATGATTCAATATATGATGGGAGGAACGGCCGAATTTCGAGGCATTCCATATCGAAGCGAGATTCCTTGACAGAGCTTCCGTCACTCTGATTGTCTGGGGAACAAACATCCCCTATAGAGCCACAGAGCCATCGGGAAGATATCAAGAAGCCAACTTCAATATCATTATTAGTCTCAAATGCAGAGCTGATGGTAGTTTCCATCCTTGTCTCTACACCGTACTGAATTATTTGAACTGTGATAAAGATGTGTGATAATAAGTGTGTGTTTCGCCCTGGTCTCTCTCTTGGGCTCGTCAGTGAGACGAAGAGAGACCTGTCTCAGGCACTATTGTAAATCGGGTGGATTGACATCAGGTTGAAGAAGGGTTAACATTGAAATTTTTGTAAAACAACCATAAATTAAGGTTGCCATCTAGTAATAAAGACACGGAGCAGATGTTCAGCTTCGTGTCGTAAACGACTTTATACGGCCTCATGTCGTTTGGTGGAATAATGAAAATCATACCCTCGCCTCGATCCAATATATGATGGGAGGAACGGCCGAATTGCGAGGCATTCCTTTTTGAAGCGAGATTCCTTGACAGAGCTTCCGTCACCCTGATTGTCTGGGGAACATACATCCCCCATAGAGCCACAGAGCCATCGGGAAGATATCAAGAAGCCAACTTCAATGTCATTATTAGTCTCAAATGCAGAGCTGATGGTGGTTTCCATCCTTGTCCCTACACCGTACTGAATTATTTTCGCTTCGATAAGGAATGCCTCACAATTCGGCCGTTCCTCCCATCATATATTGAATCATAGCGAGAGTATAATTTTCATTATTCCACCAAACGTCATGAGGCCGTATAAAGTCGTTTACCACACGAATGTTAACATCGGCTTCGTGTCTTTATTACTAGATGGCAACCTTAATTCATGGTTGTTTTACGAAAATTTCAATGTTAACCCTTCTTTAACCTGATGTCAATCCACCCGATTTACAATAGTGTCTGAGACAGGTCATTCTTCGTCTCACTGACGAGCCCAGGAGAGAGACCAGGGCGAAAGACCCACTTAATATCACACATCTCTCTCACAGTTTAAATAATTCAGTACGGTGTAGAGACAAGGATGGAAACTACCATCAGCTCCGCATTTTCGACTAATAATGATATTGAAGTTGGCTTCTTGATATCTTCCCGATGGCTCTGTGTCTCTAAAGGGGATGTATGTTCCCCCAGACAATCAGAGTGACGGAAGCTCTGTCAAGGAATCTCGCTTCGATAAGGAATGCCTCGCAATTCGGCCGTTCCTCCCATCATATATTGAATCATAGCGAGGGTATAATTTTCATAATATGAAAAATGATTCATTGTGATTTTTGTTACCGATCTCACAAAAATTCCGTTAGCATCAAGTAACTCCTCCAAAGCCATAGTTTCATCGTGATATGATTTCATATTTCCAGCAGACTTTACTCGTACAACATAGGTTACCCCTTGAGATATCAAGAATAGAATCATAATGAAGAAAATCCACCGCAATTCAAGTCAACAGATCGTTGAAATTTACCGTTCTCTTGCAGATCCCCTATGAGTTCTATCTTGTTCCCACGTTCTGTTACTGGACAAATCTTATCCTCACATTTTATCAAAACAAAATCCAGTTCATACATTCCATCAGTGGTGATTCCCATCCATTCATTTCCGCTCTTATTGTCCTTCTTCACAATATCATCTCTCAGATAACCAACCAATTCTGTAAGTTCAGAAATGCATACTGTATATTTACATTGATTTGGATTGCTTTCTCAAGAGAGAAAGCTTTCATTTGATGGTAGTAGATTTTTCCTCGAATTTTCCTTTTAATTTTTTTCTCTTCCAAGAAAGCACTTGGATACATGAAAATTGTATATCCTCTTCGTTTTTCCGAGATCTATCGATTGTAGGTAACAGTTTTCCTTGATAACGCCTTGGAAAATTACTATCACCCCATATTTCTGAGCCCTCTAACCGTGTCTGTGTGTATATATATTTTCCTTTCTATGTCGCAGCAGAACTCCTCACTGTTTTGACCAATTGCCTCCAAATTTTGCACACATGTTCGTTGTCATCTGTAGATAGGAACGATACAATTCGAGCACCCCCGACCATAATCCCCCGAATTAGAAAATTTCTCCTGAAAATTTCTCATTTTTTCATATCTTGAAAACTATCTCTAAATTTTCCTCCTCCTTTGAAAAATATGAATCCTTCAATAAAAGAGTTTTTTGAGGTGCTGAATCGATGCGTTAATACACAATTTTGATTTCTTCCAATTTTATTCTAGCTCCTGTGTACTCCTTTTTTCATTTGTCTCTAAGACCATGATAATATCATTGTAACAAAATTCCGTATCAACCACTCGATTCAGCACCTCAAAACACATGAAAAATTACTTCTCTAAAAATTTTTCTAAGTAGGACTAGGAGTTACAAATCATTTTCAAGATATTCTTTTTCAATAAAAATCAAAAATTTGTCATCAAAAAAATTATAAGTTGAAAAATACTCATCGATTAATGCTCAAAATTCACTGGCCTTAGCGTGAGAGTCTTCCAAATCCTTCTCACAGAGTTTAAGAATAATCTATCGAAGCATTTTTGAGTTTTCGCGTTTCCTAAGAAGCCATATCATTCCGTTTTCTTCGTCTGCTACAACATATCACCTCATTTTCTTTCGTATTTGATCCTCTACGAGAGTTTCGTATGAACCAATCCATTTATAACGTCGAGATACATCACGATCATGCATCCCACTTATTCTCGTTGGTAGAAGATTTTGTAATATTCAAGAGAGTACAGAACCGGATTGATTCTCGTCCTTGCGGACTATGCGCAACAGTCTATACGGTGACAATTTGTTATGGTAATGATCCATCGGAAAGAAATAATTGTACTGATGAGATGAAACTGCGAGCTTGTCTGATGAAAATATTGATAACTGGTATTCTGGAGAAGTATCCGGGATCGAAATGAATTTTCTATTGAAAATTTAAGACTTAGATCACAAGGGGATACTGAATTTGATGAGGACAGAATGGTTTGTTATTGACAAAGGTTGAAGATTTTCTGATGAGTATACGTTTTTCATGAATGTGTTATTTTGAAGTAATTATATATTTTGTATTTGGTAATATTCAAGCACACAACGAAAAAGTACATGTCAATGGATTTTATAATAAAATTTGCATAAACGTATAAAATTAATCTCATTTCATGATGAAAAATCATGAAATTTCGAATTTCAGATAATCGATAGGTGGATTGTTGATTTCATGAATTTGATTTGAGAGAGCATTCTGCTAATATCATTTAGCAGCGTATCTTCCCTCTCAGTACATGTTCTACATACTTATCAATCAATTCTTCAATGGTACATCCCGGAAATTAATTGATAATTGTTCATTATCAATCAAGTGTCGTTCATTCCATTGAAAATTTGTAGGCGTGAATTTTCGAATCCAAATACAGATTTCAATCAAAATTCAGATGATTTCTGGATACTACTCATTCATTGTTTGAGCCTCCCTTTCAACTTCAAAAAACTCAAAATGAGTTTCGAATATCTTTTTTGAGTGCAAAAGTATTAGCAACTGGAGTTTCCACATACTGTCCAAATGCTTATAACTTCTGTCTAGAACATTCAATTGAAGTCTATTGCAACATAATCAAAAGATAAGACATTACGCTTTCAATTAACCCGAAGATCATCTCGAATGGCCGTTATCACTTCGAATAGAACCTTGCACCAGTTGCACCTCATTTTATGCCCAAAAATGCTTCTGCCATTTCATCAAATGTGCATCGACAAACTTTCATTTGTCCGAATCGAAAGATATATACATTCCAATTTGTGCATAAGATGAGACACAAAATTATAGGGGAGTGAGTTCACGAGCGCGAAAGATACTTATCGGATTGCGCGAAAGCATGAGGGTGTGTCCACAAATAAAGCGTACGCACTGCTCACGGCTCACAGCGCATACCAACGGCTCACATGCGCCGTGCGCTGCTCATCGGATTTCAGCCGACAAGTGATATGGAATTTCCACGTTACTTGCTGGATCCAATACAGAACTTGAGGTTGGCGAACGAGAATGATAGACGATCTCCTGGGAAATCCATGTCACTTGCCGGCTAAAATCCGATGGGCAGCGCACGGCGCACGTGACCCGCGGGTATGCGCTGTGAGCCGTGAGCAGTGCGTACGCTCTATTTGTGGACACACCCTCATGCTTTCGCGCAAACCGATAAGTATCTTTCGCGCCCGTCCCTCCCATCATACATTTTTCATATAGTATGACTCTCAAAATGTGACTTTCAATTATAGGAAGGTGGAGATGGAGACATTGAAGGAGACTGAGTGGACTTTGAGAGATTATTAGTTTGTATTCATTTCCAAGTTTCCATAAATTTTTTTTATCAATTGGATTCTCTCGATATCAAGAGATTGAATCAAAGAGATTGAGACTGGTTCATGCTTCATCTGATTTTAGATATGGCTATTTATTCTCATGAGCGATATTTTTCTTATTCTCATTTATTCTTGACATTATAGTTAATTCAGTTTCTGATGTTTTTCCAAGTTTTGAAACGATTGTTTCGTTTGATACATATTGTTTTCAGTTCATGGTTCAGAGAATATATCATTTTTGTTGGAATATCATGGGAAGACTATTCTTGTTTTGGAAATGGAATAGTACAGAAAAATTGCATGAGGTGGATTCGAGAAAAAGAAAATTTAATTCAGTGGACGTCGGTAGAGTTCGGTGGAATTCGGTGGAATAACGGTGGCATAATCCAGAGTTCGGTGCAGTCACATAGGAATTCAGTGGATCGCAGGTGGCAGAACGTACCACTTTCGTTAAATATCGTAAAAATATAGGTGAAAAATGGTAATGTCAGGGAGTGGAATCTCGGTGGAAGAACAAAGGAATTCAGTGGCAGAATGATGGAATTCAGTGGAATATCTAATGAGTTCAGTGGCTCTCGGTGGAAGGCAATGTCAGTGGAATTCAGTGGAATTCGCACGAATTCGGTGGAAGGTGGTGGCGCTTGGTGGACCTCGGTGGCCCTTGGTGGCACCCAGTGGAATTCAGAGGAATTCGGTGGAATAGCTCAAAAGTTTTCATTTCAACTATATAATATAGGGAGATATATACAAGGGGGGCAAGCCCCCCTGCTCGCTCCGCTCGCCAACCCCCGCTACCCCTGATTATTGATTTGAAGGAGTGACGAATCAATAATCCATCCATAGCAACTTAAGAAGTAATGAAAATCTCGTCGATTCCATTGATGGTCCTGGAGATTGTTGGAAAACTTCCTTATGAAGTTCTCTCATACATTATTCTTTATCCCAAAAGAAAAAGGTTCTGTCAATGGCGTGGACAGGTATTGCGTCGATTCTTTCCACCACAAGGTATGACAAGTCATAGATACTTCAAACTACCCTTTGATTTAGGAAATATTGAAAGTGTTTTCTCGAAATCTGATGCTGATGAGAAGAAATTAAGGGAAGCAGGTTTTATCATCTGGGATGGAGCATCAATGATTTCCGAAAAAGCGTTGGAGGTGGTCGATAGAACACTCCGTGATGCTTTTTTCAATGACTCGCCCTCGGGTCGAAAATTGGTGATTCCAGGTGGGGATTTCAGACAAATCCTGCCAGTTTCGACCAATGGCAATAGACATTCTATGATCCAGGAAACTATCACATCGTCAGCCTTATGGCCATTGTTTAATGTAATGAAGCTGACTAAAAATTTGGGATCTAAGGACACTGATTTTTCCAACATCCTTCTGGTAGAGGTGAGGGTAGAATTGATGGAGTAAAAGTGAGACCTGAGCGGAAAAGTAATGTAACATCAATGACGATATTTCTACGAATAGAGTTGTTCTGTCATCTAATGAAGAAAATATCATAAGATTGAATAAGAAAATCTTGAAAATGTTCGATGGTCCTACATCCTCTTACCAAGCGTTGATTATGCGGCTCACAAAGGTGCTGATAAAACTGAGGAGTTCATTCATCTGAAATATCCAACCGAGTTTCTGAATGAAATTAGAGATGGTTTAACTTCACATGAACTTGATTTGAAAGTAAATGCTATTGTGATGTTGATTGGGAATCTGATGACTCGGAATCTGAGCGTGGCAGAGGGTTTGTGTAATGGGATTCGATTGAAGATTAGGTAATTGTACAAACATAATATTGAAGCGGAAGTTATAACTGGGGAGAATATGGGGAGAATAGTTCTCATACCCAAGGTAGCACTAACCAAGGGTGAGCTTTTCCTGCCGTTCGTAGTTCACAGGAAACAGTTTCCTGTGGTCTGGGTTTCGGCAATAGCGATTAATAAGTCTCAACGTCGAAGTTTAGATAAGGTTGGTATTTATATAAAACGGCCGCTTCTCTCCCTTGGACAGCTTTACGTTGCTCTTCCTCGGTAAAGAGATCCTAAGAATTCGTTCATTAAAAATAGATTTGATGGTTCAGATGAGATCGAAAAAGTTTTTTGGGATGAAGTATCTGATGTTTGATATTTTTGTCATCTATAACATGGAATTCAAGTATTTTCTTCTCGAATTTCGTTAAGATGGAGTGAAATCTGGAGTTGGGAAAGACAGTACGAGTATATAAACTGAGGGAGCAGGTAATCTTGTGGTGTTTGAACGAACAATTGGAGAGAAGAATTTGAAGAAGACTACGGAAAGTGCTTGAAAAAATCAGATCGATCTACAAAAATTGAGTGTTTGGATGAAATAATTGCATTGCATGGAACAGACAGTATTTCTTTGAGAGCTCATAGTGAATGTGAGCAATTCCCGGACTCGATTATTCGAAGAATTAAGTCAAAATTGGAGATGAAACAACGTTAGTAATTCAGTTCACTGATATATTCCAAGTTCCAGAAAAAGGGCGATGACAGTGAATTAGTGAGCTACGTACACAATGGTTAACTTCAAACGAAATTGAGATTAATATTAGGGAATTGATGATCATATCAAATTGAGTATACGTGTTCAAGTAATGATGTATGGAGAACCATATTCAAAGACATGAATGGAGATATTTCTACGAATAGAGTTGTTCTGTCTCCTCGAAACGAGAATATCATCAAATTGAACAAGACAATCGCGAATACGACGTTGGGATATACAACAGAATAAAATTTGATGATATACCTTCGAAAAAAGGAGCGATAAGTGAGTTGAGTTGGTGATGTTCCGACTATATGACATGATTTTCACATGAGTCTTGTCGATTCTCCAGAGATAGAGGGTTATCTGAAGGATCAATGCGTTCAAAGAAATGAAAAGAATGGAAGTGGGATTCTGGGTGTAATTACGAATATACGTCACAAACTTGATGTTATTGTTGTGAAAGATGAAAACGGTCGAATTGGATCGTACGATCGTGGAGTGGAGTTAGAAGTTTGCGGCGACTTACAAGAGAATGGTTAATTTCCTGATCAATCAGATAAGAGTGAGAAGAATCGTTTCGAAATTGATTTCATTGAGTTGTTTTTACAGGTTCAACGAACATGTGGAAGTGGAGGCCTTCAGATAAATTGAAATTGTTAGGTGGTGGAAACATGGAAATTGAGAACTCGATTTTGGAAAATGAAGTTTATGTTGTGGAAGAGTGTTCCGTCACGCAAAGATATTGGTAATTGATTTTTGATCCTCGGATATACTGTAAAATTTTCCTAATCCATATTTTTTTGGAAGAAATATACATCTTCTTCGTAACCCAAGCTCACGAAGGTTGTAATAATTGAATAATCTGATGGAAAATAATGATGATGGGGAGGAGGTCATTTCTCGGAGGCTGCAGAGGAAAATTGAGGAAACTGAGGGACCTGCAGGGGCTCAGAAAAATTTAAGGGCCCTCAGGGGCCCTCTCAGGCCCTCGGGGGATCTCAGGGGAATCTCTCAGCCCCTAAGGTAAATATGGAACGTAATTTAGGTTATTTGGCCAGAGGCACTCGGGGCCCTCAGGTGCCCTCCTGGGCATTCAAGGCAGTCAAGGGAATTCAGGGGAGTCCAAGGGAATTCAGAGGAATCTCATTCTTACTACTATATATTTTAGGGATATATATATATATATATATATATACATATACACATCAACAGCGTATTCATATTCTTGTCTACATTTTTGAATAAGGTGAGTGCAACAAGGCAGGCCGCCCTTCAATGTTCAGAAACCCACTCTAAAATAAATATATTTGTTACCCGGACCCATCAGGTCCGGTCTTAACAATGTCACAACTGAAACATGAAATCAAAGAGGAGTCAATGACTTGCACAAAAAAGGAGACATCACTCAAAAGAAGTAGCTCTCCTTCATCAAAATCAGAAGAAACCCATGCCTGCCAAGGAAAGAAATCAAAGGATGAGTGTTGTGACAGTGCAGTGTTACAAATACTGAGCTATGGGGAAGGCAAGTTATCCTATAAAATCTTGAACAACCTTATTATTGCATCTATAATATGCATTTGAAGTCACATATTGTCGACTAATTCAAACTTCTATCCATATACTCTTCTACGCCATCTTGAATTTATGTCAGTTCACAAGACCTTGATCTTGTTTCGCATGCTCAACAGTTCTTATAAAAGTACAAATTCTGTACTGGACCTCCATGATATAACAATAAAAACTTGACACGAGAATCTCATGTTTTTATTTCAGGTGACTTTGGCGATGACTCGTTGACTTCCATAGAGAGGAAAATAATTAATGATATACTGGATCTTTCGCCTGATAATCTTGTAAGTATTTGATTCTCTGTGGTATTGCTACCGGACCAAATCAATCCACATTCAAATTTACAGGGGGATTTGCATTCTCATTATCTAAAAGCTAATGGCAATTCGTTGAGCAGATTACCTGTAAGTTGCAAGGATATCTAAGTGACTCCTGCAGAAAATTCTAATACTTTCTAACCTCTTGAAATCATTACTTCAACTTAAGTAATCCTTGGTGCCTTTAATTTTATGCAGGATTCCATCTGCACCATAGAAATGCTGACAAAGATTGAGGTGCAGAGTAATCTCCTAGAATATCTGCCTGAGGGCATTGGCCAGCTGTCAAATCTAGAATATTTAGATGTATCAGATAATTGTCTCGAACATCTTCCCCTCAGTTTTGGGAATTTAATGAATTTAGACTTCCTAAACTTGAAGAACAAACACAGCTTGACCGATGAAATCCAAGAGCTTTCACAAGGATGTAAAAGTAGAAAAGATTTCAATAAATGTGCGGAGGAAGTGGTGGCGTACTACAAGCAGAAGCTACAGCTAAAAGCAATGGCTGAAAATGTCCAACGTGAGTATTTAGTTCTAATTTTGGAACCGCCTGACAACAATTACTCCTTCAAAGGATTACAGTCTAATCCAGGGTTGGTCGAATACAGTACCTTGATATACTGTTCGAGCACAAGTATGATATTTTGTCAATATTCCAATGACTTTCCTTCACATGCTTGTTTTTTGACAATTTGGAGTAAAATCATTAGCTATGATGTAACAATATCATTCACCTAGATTCACTTGAACGTCAATGTACTGCTTGATGGTTTGCATCTTAGATGAATAGAGATTGATTATCCTACTTTATACAACTTCTGTGAGCAAGCAAACTGCTAGCGGCTCTTCAGATCTAAACAATTGTACGTCATTATAGAGTAAAGAATTTGAAGTAGAGAGAGGCACGTAGGATGAGAAGTCTTTTATTCGATAATGAAGTGACTGGTAATTTGAAGCACAACTCTAGTTTATCATAACTTTTTTGAAATGTTATGATCATCTCTCACCCTTATACGAGGTCCATGACCTCATTAAAATTCTTCTTAGTTTAAGAAAATCACAACAAGGGGTAGGTTTCTGGTCATGAGTAATTCAAGATATTTTTTTCGCAATATGAATTGGTGTCAGGGACAAAGCAATTCCAATATTTTGAAATAGCTTACAAGTCATTAAGTGCCCATATTTAACTCTTGCTAAAACTGGACAAGTGGACGAGGACACTGATATCTAACAAATTGTTTGCAGTCTAAGCTAGAGAATATTCTATCCTCTAGTCTATTCTGTTACTATACGGTGCTTGTTGAATTTGGTCGAGTAATTAATCCACACAGGTGTAACTTTCCAAATGGGATGTGGCCATACAGTAGTTTGATTGAACTTTGAACTGGAAAAGCTCTATTGGTGAACTAACTTGTCAGCCAAAAGGAGAATGATAGACAATTTTATCAATAAGATTTTTGGGCATTCTTTCTCATTCATCTTGAAACATATGTTCTTTCATAGAATGAGCTTAAGTTTGAGTCCATTGGGTGTTTTGGTTGTCTAATGGAATTATTCTCTTATACGATTAATTTTTCTCCAGTAGTTTCAATTTCACTGGAATATTGGGGCCTGTGAGAAGCAAACAAGACATGAAATTGATTAATTCATCACGGTGAGCCATCAGAATTCCTCAGAGCTATATCGACAAAATTTGAGTGAAGCAGTCAATGAAGTTTCTCAAAAAGTGAAGTGAGGGAATGGAGAAGGGTTCAATCCGGACACAAAGGTATCTTTTGAGCAATGTATTGACTGTATTTTGTGATAGCACTTTATAGAGTCATTAGGGAAATCTGATAATAACAGAGAATGTCTTTGTCAATGTTGAATCAAGTTGGCTAAGGAATCAGGTCTCGATGTTCGATCATCTTAGAAAAGAGAAAAAAACGCAACGTTTTTCGACAGCCGGATTTTAATGACTTTTATCACTGTACTCCTAGTATTTGGCGTTTCTATCTTCAGAACTTGATTGAAGGTGCCAAAATCACTCCTGCCGTCAACAAGTTGAGCTGAAAATTTTGATAAGGGGAAGAAACTAGCCAAATCTCGACTCTTCCAAATTCATGAAAGTGACATAACTCTGAGCTGCGATGAAGTAAAGTTTCCAGTTCATTGAAAGCAGTGATTTTTCTACTAGAATAATGACCAAATCTGCCAACGAGAGGCAATTCATCTTGGATAACAGATGATGAATTTTTTGAAGCAAATTTCTATACGATTGACTTATTACACAGCGCCGATCACTAATTGAGCATTTGAAAACCACACCCTGCTGGAAAAAGTTCCGTGGGATCCCATATGGTACTTCATAAGACCTGGCCCTGGGAGAATGTTGAATCTTGACATTTGCGAAATTTGGCATCGGAGACGTGTAGCACACACATTTCGACCATGATCGTACAATTTTTAGAGGAATAATGTTTGAAATCTGTATGCTGCACATCTGAGATACCAAATTTGGCAAGTATCAAAATAATAAATTCTCCCAGGGCCACGTCCCACTAGAATCTATAGGGTCCGACGGAGTTATTTCAAGCAGGGAATACTGGAATCAGTCAATCTTGAGCCGTTGAGGCTGTTTCTCTCAAGATCACTTGAACGCGAGCATTTTGTGAAATTACATATCAAGAGGAAATCTCGGTGAATGAAAAAAATCTATAGAGAAAACCATACCTTCTCGAGACGGTAGACTCATAGCATCTATGGATTTTAACTTACCCTTGATACTTACCCTTGTTCTTGAATAATACATATTTTCCTCCTTTTTTAGCACATACTAGTTCTTCAGGCGAATATACTTGAGCAGGGAATCCGGTCAGCATAGAAAAATCGAAATAAAGTAGAAATTGCCTGGCATCGATAGTGTGTCATGCAAAGTTTGGTCGCGTTGTCTAGCATTACCCTAAAGAGAGAATATTTTCGTATTATTAAACTGCTCTGACCTCATCGCTTTTATTCTCGTTTTTTTGTGCAGCTCCTGAAGACAATGATGATCTCACTCCTAGAAGTGATAAGAGCTTGGCTCTGCTCTCAAAAATATTAGATGAGCTTGTGGATATCAAGCAGGAAAACAAAGAGTTCAGAGCGGCATTGATCAAAATATTGACAAACATTTTCGGCATTCTTTCTGACAAAGGTGATACAGCTGGAGAGATAGCTCATACAACTAACGGTTCGGTTCAGATATTGAACGAGGAGCCAATTAGAGGAAAGTAAGATGAATTATCTTCTGAATTAGTCTTCTATCGATTTCAGAGTATTCAGTTGTTCTCTTATTATTGACCTGGATACTTACTCTTTTCAGTTGAAGAATGAGCAGCTGTATATATGGGCAAATCTCAGGAACTATGCGGTTTCGACTTTGAAATTTCGAGAATTTCCAGAATGGCAGCACATCTCCGATAAACTTTTGTTTGGTCCAAGTAATGCTCAAACAATGATGAAATACTTGCGTAAATCATTTTGGAGCCCCGCCGTGGATTTGTGAGGGTGTAGAAGTTTTTCCCATGTATTTGCGTGGGACCCTCATATTTTCGTAATTCTAATTGGCTCGTGTGTATGTGAATACATGGCATCCTTGGTGTTGGAATAGAAGAAGAGAGATGAGTTCAATGGTTTACAGTGTTTTCTGAAGGTCTGTGGTACAAAATGTAGATGTGCCTCAACCGTCGAAACGCTCATTTTCGTCATTTGTCGATCCTCACAAGCCTCGCATCGCGACCGATATGAGGCTGTAGTAGGGGCGATTCTCATAGGCATTTCTTGAGGTACAAATATCAGTTTACACGTGGTTTCCATCCCAACGGAATCGAAATTTTCGTGTGCTACACGAAAAACGATTTTTTTGACCCCATTTACGCGAAAATAACTTTTCTCATTTCAAGCCGCATCGTCGTGCGGAATCGAGCACACTATCGTTCTTTGGCTAGATTTGTAGGTTTTTGGATGTAGAATAATATGTCGTTTCTACAGATACGAAATATTCACCGCCCCGAGTGCTGCATCCATTAGAAGAGCGATACAGGAGAAAATGTAGAATCGGAGTTCGCTCCAACGAATCATCGGCACTCCGACGCATTGATAGGCACAGCCTCGGGCGAAAATTATATGTTTCTATGTATTATAATCCATCACATATCCAATTTTCAGACCGATCGGTGAACCGCCCCGCCTGTGGCGAGCTAAGGCGTGAGAGAACTATGGCCCTGTTCGGTCGAAAATTGTGATTTTGTCACGAAGAAGCGTCTCCCAGTACCTTTCTATAGCAATTTTTAGACTTCTGAATGATGCAGAACTATTAAATATGAGTAGATCTTCAAAATGATCTAATGCGAGCGGCGGAAATAACGCGACTGTTGTTCTGACAACGTGAAAATAGGCCTGTTCGGCCAAACCGCATACTTCGTGAGATTTGCCCATATACGTCTCTGCAAACATGCTTTGTTCATTCCACTTCAGTGGCCTTCCATACGAGCCAGATTCCGCCGATGGTTGGCAAAGACCTCGCTCATTCTTAATTTTATCGATATCCCGAGATTTCTACACGATCACCTTTATCACCAGATTCGCGTAATCTGCGCAGAGTTTAATTTAGTGAGTGTGAAAATACTCTCCTTTATTTGTATAAGTGCATTTGTCGACTCATTCTTGTATTTCAACGTGATATATGTGTACCAAAACTTATTGTCTAATTGATTGATCTCAGGTGGAACCTTGACTGAAATAAATGAATCATACGTTATGATGATTCACAGATTGGTACTTTACATGAATCATTTGGCGTTTGAGTCATATAATATGCCTCAATCTTGTGAATCTTGTAGTATTATTCTCATCATTTAAACAGGTAGTTGATCATGACGCATATTGTATTTTGTGGATTATTCGTTCAAGAATTACTTTGGGGATACTTAACAATTGTACAAAATGAATATGTACATGTGAGATTGGGTAGCAAAAGTGAAATTTACCATCACTTGCAGTCAATTGAAGGAGAAATAAAAGAGCACTTTTGAATTTCACACTGACTGATGAAGTTTATTTTCGATTAATAATTTTGTATCATCAGAATTCAGAATGTAGCTTGGTAGAATAAATGTTAGAAAATACTTGAAATTGGACAATGTGAGGCAGGCCTTGTTAATTCTAAAATCTCAAGCTTATACATTTTTTGGTTCTGAAAAGTAATTAACTCACCCTCTGATATAAATGCCGAAAACCTTTTTACTACTCCCCAATGTATAGATATTTGTAGATTATTAGTAATTATACCGAAGTACCTCCGATGCTAGGTGACAGGTCTACATGTCTCTTGTTCATCGACTCAAGAGCCACTAAACTTGGTCACAAAACTCTGTCGAGAGATATGTGACTCAAACAAGGGAGAGCGATTGATTCAAGTAGGACCTCTTTGTGTAGTTACCGCTGGGTGTGATCTAGAGCCGTAGTCAAAGTTTTGGAATTCAATGAACCTTATTTTCATTCATTTGGATTGCATTCGCTCATAATACACTATGAGCCAATGGCATGATCTATTACTATTTAAGCGTGGAAAATATTGATTTTCATGTGATGATGAACCATTATCTCGTAGCAGATAAACTTGATCATTTTCAAAGGTTTAGGTGCATCATTTCTTCAACAAGTAAATAAATTTATGGAAAACTTCAGTGAACTTTGAGATCAAAAATGAAATGGTCTCGGGTCAATATCCAGCCTGGAAAACATGAATGATCACACAAGTTGCATCACAAACTACTGCATTTGCTGGTCCATCGATTCCCCCACCTCTTGGCATCATGCAACGAGGTTACAAGAAAATTCATTTCTCATTGCCTACATAAAGAAATGAATCGTAGCCTAATTATTCAACACAACATATTTCCTTCACTATTACACACGACGAGACCGAGTTCCAGCTTTATTTGATTAATAAATTGAGCAGAAGCTGCTCAAAATATTACTCGCAGACAAAAAATATTTTTTTCGGGTTAGGTCTGTTTATTTATTATTTTTTGCCGTAGGTAACCAAGGAAACGTACGTACGTGCGTGTGTAGGAAGCGTGAGATGTGGTGAATAGCCCTCCTGTCCACCGGAGAGCGGCTCTGAGGATCATCGGTGCCTACCGGACCGTGTCAGGAGACGCAGTTTGCGTGTTGGCGGTGACGCCACACATCTACTTCCTCGTCGCGGAGCGAATGAGAATCTGGGACCGGCAAAAAGTGGTCGGAGCCGAACGTGTGCTCACCCCAGCGATCAAGGAGATCATCCGCGACAACGAGGAGGAGAGATTGATTGATTGATTCATGGGTTTATTATGCCATAATCACAAGGACCGTATGGCAATAAAAAAATAAAACTCCGATGAATTCTCGATACAATCAGCGCATACATATGATTTTTCAAAACAGGTCTAACTGTGTTTCAATTTTCTCATATAGTATAACTCAATTTGAACACGCATCCACTCACACGAATTTTACAAATTATCATTAACATCAACGCATAACACACTCATGAGCTTCCTTCTCATAGAAAAATAAACTAAGGGTACTTTCGAAATCTTCAATGGGGATCATCAAGCGAATTAAAACAGGAATAGATTCCCACAATGCCATCGCCTGTAGAGGAAAGCGTTTCCAGACGCCGCAGTACACGTTACAGGTATGTGCATTCGCGTTGCATTGACTCGCTGCGATCGTCGCACCGCATCATCTAAAGGCTTGAACAAATCATGCAAATATTGTGGTGTAGTGGTGGTGAAGATTTTATAGGTTTGCACACATAGAAAATAGTCCCGTCTGCTCGCCAAGGGCATCCACTGCAAGCGTTCGTAGAAGGGTCTCAGTGCCACATCACGACGGCATTGAAAGATGAATCGGACGCAAGTATTGGGGAGTCGCTGCAGTTTTATTTCGAGATAACCGTATCAATCATAGTATACTAAACAGGCGTAGTCAAAGTGGGGCATTATAAGCGCATTGACGAGAATTTTCTTCACATCGGACGACAAAAATTGCCCATGATATCGCAACTTATGCAGTACCCCATGAACTTTTGACTAGATACTGGCTACGTGAGCATTCCACGAGAGATCTTTCGAAAAATCACTCCTAAGTTCTTGATTGATTCCCGCAGTGGCACTACTTGCCCATCAACAATGACAGGCGGCAATGATCTCAATCCAATTCGCATGTGATATTGTACCGAAGCGGAAAGCATTGCTACCGTTTTTGGAATGTTTAGAAGCAGTTTGTTATTGTCAGCCCATTTTTCGATACTTGTTGAATCCTCATTAAGCTTCTTGATCGTATGATTTAATTCATGGGCTTGCCTTGAATATAAATCTGCAAGTCATCGGCAAATAGCATACCTTTACAATATTTTAGGACACGTAAGATGGGGTTGATGAATCTAAGAAGATAATCGGTCCCGGGTTCGAACCTTGGGGGAACCCCGGTGAGCTGGGTTCAAATGAAGCTTCAACGCCATCCTCGTCAACCACTGCTTGCTGTCTATCACTCAGATAGGAGTGAAACCAAACTAAAGTATCGTCTGAAAAATTAATTTCCTCCATTCGCAGGAAGAGTTTCTCATGACTGACACTACTAAAGCAGTCTTGGAATCAAAAGGTAATTGGAGGTTACTAATCCATCTTCGATACCTAATCGGATATCCTCAGAGACTTTGAGTAATGCTGTTTGCGTGCTGTAGTTCGTTCGGAATCCGGATCGAAATGCGGGATAAAAGTCTGTTATGCTCAACGTGATCTAGCATTTGATTGGTTATCAGGGTGTCAAAAATCTTAGCAAAATGAGGCAGATTCGAAATGGGTCTAGTATCTGAAGAATTTGTGTATTAGGGACCTTACTCAAAAGAATGACTAATGTTTCCTTCCTTATCTCCGGATACTTGCTCGTTTCAATTCATGAATTGAACAAATTAACAAAAAATGGTACTAACGAAGTCAGAACTGAACGAAAGTATTGAAGAGACATTCCGTCATCACTTTGGCCCTTCGATTTGGGTAAACAACTACGCATCGATCTATACACTTGAATTTCATCAACTGGCTTCAATGAGAATTCTGGATGATCACAATTGATGACGGTACTAATAATCGATTGTAAGGTAGTTTCAGAATAGTTCGGATGCTTACTCGACATTGTGGAATAGAACTGATTAAGCTCATTGGCTAAGAAACATTCCAATGGGGACTTGTTGGTATTCTTAGCGAAACCCAATTTACGCAAAACCTTCCGGTAACCTGCCTTGTCTGACACTTCTGATAGAACTTTTATACAGCAGCTATTCCTGACCTCTCTCTTTTTATACTTCAACTGACTACGAAGTATTTAATACTCGGCCCATTGATCTGGATTTCCAGATCTTTTCGCCTGCTTATATTTTCGGTCACGAGCTCTGCCTTGTTCTATAAGATCG
The DNA here is from genome assembly GCA_029851415.1 of Eretmocerus hayati. Classification (NCBI taxonomy): domain Eukaryota; kingdom Metazoa; phylum Arthropoda; class Insecta; order Hymenoptera; family Aphelinidae; genus Eretmocerus; species Eretmocerus hayati. The sequence goes on along the minus strand of CM056744.1, from coordinate 63,282,224 downwards.
AGAGTGATCTAAGGGGTTATTCGTTCACGGACACAACGTGTTGACATGGGAGCCATTTGATCGAGCGAACTGATCATCACTTCCTGAAATTCCCTTAAACTTTCGTTGACATTCACACAATTACATAGCGAGAAGGTTTGAACAGAGGTTTCTAGTGCCTCACTAAATAAGTCTGGGTCGTACTCACGAAAATCTCTCGATGTGATTGTGATGCGATTCTTAGGTATAGAATGGAATTTGTAATCGATGATAAGATAATCATAACTATTTATAAATGGGGCACTAGACTTTACTTGGTTGATCACTTTGTCAGCAGAGTCAGTGAGGATGTGTCAATCCAGGTGTCGCTATTTTCTAGACGATGGGTGGAATCAAATGGAACGCGATGCGAAGAATTCTCATAGATGAGGTCACGCAAGTGAAGAGTGTAATATCCACGGAAGAGCAGATCAGAATTTAGATAGCCTGCTGGAATAACATTTGCATACGAGTGAGAAAGCTTCTGTGGATTTATGAAAAATTGGGTCAATACATTTCCTCTTGGACGGCGATAGATCGAAGCAAACAGCATATTACGATTATCAGGCGTTCTAATATCTAGAATGACATAATTTGTCACAGTGATGCTGAGAATTCGAGGACTCTAGAACTCTATAAGTGAGGTTGTCGCGTATATAAACAACAACACCTCTACCTTGAACGAATTCCCGTTTAACAGTGATCGAACGAAGACCACGATCATTTCGAACAAAAGCAAAATTATGTGAGGCAAAAAGTTCATGGGGATAATTTGATCTTAATCAAGTTTCCGACAGTGCCAGGATATGCACAGAGATTTTATGAAAGTGCTCTTTTAGTGAGCTGACGTTGAGTTGCGCAGCGCGGATTGACATACTCGGGGTTCTAGTGAGAGATTCATTGATTGATTGATTTATTATTTATTACGAGCAGGGGGATGATCCGCATATGCTCGAGAAGCACGTTTCGAAAGAAGAACAAATTCATATAAATAATATAAAGCAGGTGTCGTTGAAGTATTCGTATGTGAGAAATCAATGATCAGATCAGTAACACTAACCTAAACTAGAACAACTCAGATTAAAATAAAAGCATAATAAACAGACACTAGTATTTAGTATTTAGTATTTATCTAGGGAAATTCACGAGCCTGATGGCCCAATATGATCATATGCATATACAATTAAAAATATATATATATATATATATATATATATATATATATATATATATATATAAATGACACAATAGTAAACAAGGCGAGAACGAATATAATGGAATATAAAATAAAAAATTTCAGAATCGTAGAAATGTAAGATATCACAGTGAGAGAGCTGAAGAATATGAGTTAAATACATAACTTAACGTAGAAATCACTGCAACATTTGTGAGCTAGGAGTTACACAGAATTTTGATCTTAGACTTGAATGTAATATCACTCATTTCACGGACATCGTCAGGTAGTGAATTCCACGCTTCTAGACACCTACAAAGGACAGAGTTTGATCCAGGTTTGGACTTGTAAGGAAGATTTCTGAAAAATAAAGTTTGCCTAGTGATGTAGTGGGATTGAATTCTTTCTAACTTAGAGTAAACATAGTCGATACTTGGGATCAATTTGACGAATGATCTAAAATAGAGTAAATCATTATAGTCGTGAAGACTTTGAATTGTATGGATATTAAAGTGTCCATACAGGTGATCATAATTGTGATTAAAGCGATCAAAATCAATCCTACATTTGAAAGCAAGATACCTTATGAATCTGTGATTCATTTTCTCCCAGTCATATTTCAAGTAATCAACGTGGGAACGCCATATACTAGATGCAAAACCAAGTTTGGGTTTGACAAGTGACGAGAAAAGATATTTTATACAATTGATATTATTGAAGTCAGTGGTCATTCTCTTGATGAAACCCAAAGTTCTACTACCAGCATTCATGATATCCTCAATATGATCCCTGAAAGACAATTTAGAGTCAAAGATCACCCCAAGGTCTTTCACTTTGTGAACTCTAACAAGCTGGTCAGAACACATATCGTAATTGAAAAAATGGGATTATGATTACGAACAAAGCTCATGACATGGCACTTCTTGACATGTAATTTGAGTTTGTTAATGTGAGCCTATTCAACCAGGACATCCCGATCTTTTCGTAATTTGGAACAATCAAGAACACTCTGTACTCGGATATAGATTTTGACGTCATCAGCATAGACCAGGAAGAACAATATTTCATAATACTTGTAATATCGTTTATAAAAATAATGAATAATATAGGACCTAAATAAGTTCAAATTATAATTCCATGCACTCGTGAAGTTGACTTATAATCACAAAGATCACGCGGAGGTGAGATCGCCGTCGTGCCTGTGTGCGTGCCCATTTCGTTCTGCTCTTATGGCTCGAGAATAACTACGAGTACTGTTGGGATGGGATCAAGTTTTTCTCGAGCAGCGCGAGCGAACCAGTTACGCATGTCGCATGAAAAGAGAAACTCAAACAAGACGTTTTTGATAACCGATAGAGAAATCTCGTCGAAATTGATGGGAAGGAGCTTGTTCAGGAGACGTGATGTGACAACTTGGAAGGACTTATTTTGTGCTTCAGTCCGAGGGGCGCGATACGTCAAGATGTTCTTGTTGCGACGCTCAGATTGTCTCAAATCAGGGATGTTACGTATCAAAACAAATCCAGACCGAAGGGAGGTAGGTAATGCGGTCTTAATTACAGAAAACGCTAGAGAGCCCATGAGATTTTTTCTCCGTGCCTCAACATCAAGCCAGCCATATGCGAAACGGAAGGGTGTGACATGCGCCCTCATGGGTATGTTCCCATAAACAAAGCGCATGCATGCATTGAGGAGTCTGTGCAATTCAAGGGTTTGAGTCTTGTCCAGACCTGTGAGAAGGGGGGAAGCATAATCAAAGTACGAAAGAACAAGGCTCTGAATAAGCTGTTGCCAAATATTACGGGGTAGCGCACGATTCAGTGCCCGAAGAGAGTAAAGAGAACCGTGAATACGCTGAGAAATGTGGTTAATCTGCCGACTCCAGTCTAGTGATGGTGTGATGTGAGCACCTAGAATCTTCATTTCTGATGCACTGGAAAAATTTTGGGGTCGTCGGATGAATCGTGATAGCGCACGTATATGAACTTCGAAGAAAACACGGGGATCTCTCGCCGAGCATGGCTACAACTTGCGAGACTGAGGTCCCCGCGTCCTCAGTCTGAGAAGTGTGCATGCTCTCACCGAGCGAGCCGCGCGCCACGAGTAAGTGAACAACAGTGTTTCATCGTAAGTTTTGCCTGTGAATTCTTCTCTGAACGGACAGGTGAAGCATTACTTTATTGTTCTTGACTTGATCCTTTTACCTCATTATGCAACTGGAAAATGCCGTTGATAACCCAACCGTAATATAATTATAACTTCAAACTCACCTATGCGGATATACAAGACATGTATGAGTTTTATCCAAGTATTTAGTATACTTGGCGCAGCTCAGTGGTAAAGCTTCCGCCTAGTAACTCAAAAGACCCGGGTTCGCGCCCGATGGAGGTGACTTTTTTCATCTCGTTTCACCAGTCGTTTTTCTTTTTTTTTTTTTCTTTAGATTTGCGAAAAACATCATATGATTTCATAATTTTGTCGATTTTTCAAAGCTGTACAATAGTATAAACTATACTGTTTCGTCGCATTTTCCTTACTTCCTTCCAATTTTCGAGACCCTTTTAAAGATATTATATTCAAATCTAATGATGTTTACGCGACTATATATTTCTTTCATTTGGATTCAGAAATGACGCGCTCCCGACATGTGACTATGTATGTCCCTTTTCAGATGATTTATTATCCAATCTAGGAATGGAAATTCAAAGTTTTACAGAAGCGTATTGAGGACATAGTTAGATATCCGAAACGCGTTGTTTCTGAATCCGAATTGAATGGAATAGAATATTATTCCTGCTATCGGGCTTGCGAATCAAAAACTCAACCAATCAAAGAAGTCTGACTTCCATTTATGTGGGATTCTTCTCCAGATATCTTCGATTGGTTGAGTTTTAGCCTAGCAAGCCCAATAGCAGGAATAACACTTCTTTAGAATTTAATAGTATTTATAAACTATATATTCCATTCAATTTGGATTCAGGAACAAAGCGTTTCGGATATCTCACTATGTCCTGAATACGCTTCTGTAAAACTTTGAATTTCTATTCCTAGATTAGATAATAGATCATCTGAAGAAGGACATACATAGTCACATGTCGGGAGCGCGTCATTTCTAAATCCAAATTGAAGGAATATATAGTCGCATAAACTCTATTAGATTTTAATATAATATGTTTAAAAGGGACTCGAAAATTGGAAGAAAGTGAGGAAAATGCGACGCAACGGTATAGTTTATACTATTGCACAGCTTTATGAAATCGAGAAAATTATGAAATTTGTGATATCTGGAGTATATTAATTGAATACTCGGGATTTCAAGTAGAGTCGTACTTTATTCTTCCAGTGTCTACAGAGTAATGAATACAGCATAGTACAGTCGAGCTCGCATCAGTGATTTTGGTTCTCCTTCTCTCCTCTGTTCTTATACTTATACATATTCGTCTATGTTTACAGAACTAACACTCGTACTCGCTCTCCTCATACATCACATACTCATGTACACTGCACTCTCCCCCCGGTTACAAAAAAAATACAAAACCAGTACGAGGAACAACAAATCTGTCAAATCCTAATCTAAGTTGCCATTTTATTTTTATTCGACAATCTCTCCGATCTTCGCAACTTGACACTGCGCATTGAGTCATTTCTCTCAATTTCTGTCACTTTTCCTCCTTCCTTTCCTTCATAATCAAGCTTCTCTGATTCGGAAAACTCTCTCATTTGGTTACTGTGCCTCTTCCAAATCAAATTTGGTTCTAATTCTACTAAGTATGTTACACCCGGAACCAATTCTTTCACGATAACGGCTTTCGACCACGTCATCTTTCTACCCCTGTAATCCGTAACCACTACCGCATCTCCTATATTGAAAGATACTCGACGATTACCTCTATGATATTTAATGTGTCTCTCTTGTGCAGCGTGTACTACTTCTTCATGTTCACGTGGTCTCAATAAAGAAAATCTAGATCTCAATTCCCGACCGAGAAACAATTTTGCAGGCGTTTGTTTTGTCGTGCAATGTGGAGTATTCCGATAATCCATCAAAAATTGTTGTGTTGCATTCAGCAATGACAAACCCTCTTGCATCATACATTTGATTTTACGTTTGAAAGTGTCAACTATATTCTCAGCCGCGCCGTTTGTTCCCGGAAAATGTGGTGGTATTGTGCTATGCCTAACACCTGATCGTTTCATGAGATTTTGGAATTTCTCACTAACAAAAGTCTTAAAATTATCAGTAACTAAATGTGCTGGGAAACCAAATCGCGCAAACACATCGTTGAAAACTTGCATTGTTGCATCTTCATTCATAGATGACATGATATAAGCCTCGGGCCATTTTGAGTGGCTATCTATCAAAATAAGGATCATTTTCCCGTTGATTGGACCTAAAAAATCTGCATGAATTCTATGCCATGGAGCTGTAGGCCACACCCAAGGTGTGAGTGGAATTTTGACTGGCATTTTTTTTTGTTTGTAAACATATCAAACAAGACTGCGTAATTTCTTCCAAATCTTTGTCAAGGCTGGGCCACCAAACATACCCACGAGCAAGCGCTTTCATTTTACAGATTCCAAAATGACTGTAATGCAGTTCTTTGAGAATCAAGTTTTGTAATTTTTCGGGGATAATTATTCTATGCCCCCATAGTAGACAATCACTTTCTATTGACAATGCTTCTCTCCGAATCCAATACATTTTCAGGTTATCATCGACACATTTACTCGGCCATCCATCCACACAGTATTTCATAACTTTACAAAGGATTTTATCCTCTCTCGTGAATCTTTTAACCTGTTTCCAGTCGAGACTTGCAAAGTCAAATTTTTTTATGATTTTCAAAACAACATCCGATTTTTCCTCTAAAATCTCAAATTTATCATTCCACACTACCTTTGCTCCATCATTTGGCATTCTACTCAGCCAATCTGCGTAATTTTCTTTACTCTTAATAAACTTGATTTCATAATTAAAATTAGTCAAAAATGCTGCCCAGCGTTGGAGTCGTGACGTTGCTATTGTTGGTAATGATTTTTCTGGGTGGAATATGCGCGTTAGCGCATGATTGTCTGTTTGTAATAAAAACTTTGTCCCATAAAGAAATTCGAAAAACACTTTCATTCCAAATATTATAGCTAACCCTTCTCTGTCTAATTGACTGTAGTTTTTCTCGCTCGATTGGAGTGTTCGGCTAGCAAACTGTATCGGCCTATCAAAATTGTCTGGGAATCTATGCGCCAACACAGCCGACACTCCGTGAGGAGACGCATCAGTGGTCAAAACAATTTTTTTGTTTGGGTCAAAGTGTACAAGCGTTCTGTTCGAAGTAAGTTCTTTTTTTATATTTTCAAATACTCGTTGACATTCTTCGGACCATGAGAATTTATTTTTTTCTAAACACTTATACAATGGCTTTAATTTCAGTTGCAATTTGGGAATGAATTTACTATAATAATTCATCGAACCTAAAAAACTTCTCAATTGATGTATAGTTTTTGGCTCAGGCGTATTTTTAACACATTGAATTTTGCTTTGTATTGGTGAAACTCCGTTTCTATCAATCACATGACCGATGTATTGTATCTTATCTTGGAAAAATTTACATTTTTTTTCTTTCACTCTTAATCCAGCGTCTCTCAATCGACGCATTACTTCTCGCAATCTCTGCAAATGCAATTCATTTGTAGGTGCTGTTACTACTATATCGTCAAGCAAGATCGCTACTCCCGGTATACCCATCAGAACTGTGGAAACTTTTCTTTGGAATGACCCTGGTCCCGTGGCAATGCCAGGCATTAATCTTTGACACTTGAATAACCCTATGTGTGTCGCAATAACGAGGATCATTTGCGATTCTTCATCTACTGGTAGCTGAAGAAATGCATCTGAAATATCTAGTACAGAAAATTTTTGCCCTCCCGCAAATACACACATAATTTCATCTATCCTTGGCAACGGAAAATGATCAATTATCAAAAATGGATTCACTGTAACTTTGTAATTACCCACTATTCTAACTGTTCCATCACCCCTCAATATTGGAATAATCGGGGTACCCCATTCACTATACTCGACAGGATCCAGTGTTTCATTGATTCGCAGTCGTTCGATCTCATTTTCAACCTTCAATTTCAACGAAACAGGTACCTTATACGGATTAATGAATTTTGGTTTTGCATTTGCCTTCAGAAGCAATTTTAATACTCCTTTGTTAAATTTTCCAATGCCCGGATCAAACAATTCTTTGAACTCCTTTTTTAATCCACTGATCTCATTTTCAACTTTCATAATTTCGAATTTCTTTATTTCACTTTGGTTCTGCAATTTCAATGGCCACAAACCTAATGATTTTAGCCAATCCCGGCCTATAATTGGATGGCCTCCTTTTCGGACAATATATAAAGCTTTGGATGCCTTTCGATTATTTCCACATACATTCACTATTATGTGTCCGATTGTATCAATTGGAGATTGATCGTATGAACGTAAGTTGAGCTTTGATTTCAATAAGGGAATATTTTGAAAATGCTTTTCATAGTCTATTTGTGAAATTGCTGATATATACGCACCTGAGTCTATTTCCATTTCCAACGGAATTCGATTAACTTCAAATGTGTCAAACATAGGTGGCACATCATTCATTATCATACTATCATTCATTACATGAAAATCATTCACATATCTAAAATCATTCTGACTTGAGCACTCACTAACACATTCACCATTTTCTGAATCATCCAAATTCTCAGACTCGTTGATTTTTCCGAAATTTTTTTTATTATTCTTATAACACATTTTGAATATGTGACCTTGTTTTCCACACTCACTGCAATATTTATCTTTCAACGAGCACTGAGCTTTCAGATGATTCGATTTACCACAACAATTACACACTCGCACCGGGCGTTCGTCACTCGAAAACCCTCTGTTATTGTTCGACGTGCTGCTGTTGGGCCTTGACATTCCTCTTCGGTTTCCTCTGCTCACCATTCGTCCTCTCGAACTCCCAATGCGGTGAAATTCCGAAGTCGTTTCTTTTCTGTCGCTTTCAGATATTGGATATTTATCATTCTTCAAAATTGGAGCAGCCATTTCAATACTCTTTGCATAGTCTATCATTTCCTTCAATGTCTTATTTGTAACTTTTAACAGTTCATACTTCATCAGTTCACTTTTTACTCCGATGAGCAGTTGATCTTTTACATTATCATCAATTTCTTTCGAAGCGAAGCATTTTTGTGCAAGCCCTTTTAACACTCTCACGTAATCTTGGATTGTTTCAGATTCTTCCTGGAATCTTTCTCTGAATTTTAGACGTAATATGCACTTGTTCTTCTCTTGTCCATATAATTCTATTAGTTTGTTTGTTAATTCTGCATATGATCTCTTCAAAATGTCTTCAGATCCAAAAGTCTCTTTCATGTGAATAAAAACTTCAGGAGATATTCTGGTCAACAATAGTGATGCTACTTTTTCGTCTTTGATTTCGTTCAATGATATGTAAGCGCCCAACTGCGCCAAAAACGCTTCGACATTTCCACTTTTTTCAAACACTTGCACTTCTCCTAAGTACGACATAATTTTATGAGTGATTTCTTCTATTTCCTTCGTTTTTTCTGGTATTTTAGTGACGAATATATTTGGCGCCTTCACTGCGTTTCGGAGCACTTTTCTGTATTCCTCAAGTGTCCGTGCGTTTTCACAATCCAATTCAAACTGTTGAGAAACACGCACAATTTGATCAAGCGAAAGATCTTGGATCCACGAGGTTTTATTTTCACTCAAACTTTGTTTTATTATATCCCAATTGATTATTTGTAAATCACTTTCACTTTCAGCCATGCTTTATCCTCGTCGCCATTTGTGATATCTGGAGTATATTAATTGAATACTCGGGATTTCAAGTAGAGTCGTACTTTATTCTTCCAGTGTCTACAGAGTAATGAATACAGCATAGTACAGTCGAGCTCGCATCAGTGATTTTGGTTCTCCTTCTCTCCTCTGTTCTTATACTTATACATATTCGTCTATGTTTACAGAACTAACACTCGTACTCGCTCTCCTCATACATCACATACTCATGTACACTGCAGAAATCGTATGATGTTTTTCGCAGATCTAAAGAAAAAGAAGAAAAGCGGCGGGTTAAGGTAGTACTAGCGGTACTGAAGAATCCAAATGCAGATTATACTCGCGCTTGACTATCTCCCGCCCACGATATAGGTATAGTGAACGCACGCAGCAGACGACAACCTAACCCCGGAACCGCAGAAATGAGTGACACTTGGGCTTAGATCTTCTTTTGTAGGCTCTGAATCGTTAATCTGTTGATTTCTATGTGATTCTCGTTCTCTCTCCCTCTTGTGGTCCGACTCTCGTAAAAATCTGTACGGTAGATATGACTTCACTCGTCATTTCCCATAAGCTGCCGTATTGAATCCACTCTCACGAAACTGCTCAGAACTTTGTTCTCAGACTCTGAAGATTCTTGACATTTCAACTGAGGCAGTTTGTGAGATTAATCTACCCCTGTGCCAAATTTTGTAATTTTCTGTGCGGTATTTCGAGGACCGCTAGTACTACCTCAAACGAGATGAAAAAAAGTGACCGCCAACGGGTACGAACCCGGGACTTTTGGGTTACTAGACAGAAGCTTTACCATTGAGCTACACTGAGGGAAGAATATAGCTCTGAGCACTTTATGCAGAAAGTATAGCCGATGCTACTGGAGACTAGCCACCAGTCGCGATATTGTTGTGACAACTATTTGGAGAGTACGGAGCGCTCACTAGACAGTTATTCCTCGCGGCACCGTGTTTACACATTTTGATGCACGCTTCGTTATAACCTGTTCGAACCTGCATGCGACACGCTTATATTCTCATCTTCATCAGAAGAGAGATTGTGACGAGTTAAACACATATTCTACACCTTCAGAACATTCTATAGTTGTTCATATATTCCCGCATAGCCGACATAGATGTCCCTAAATGCACATTTAGATGCCGAAAAGGTGCCTACTTTCCAGATAGTTCTGACAACTTTATGAAGAGTACGGGCTACTTGATAGCGGGTAAAACCGAGAGTTACTTTACATATAGTAACCGTTACTTTTGTATAGTGCTCACAACTATATCCTTCTCTCAGTGTACGCCAAGTATACCAAACATGTATATAAAACGCATACATATCTTAGGTGAGTTTGAATTCATTATATTTGGGTTGGGTTATCAACGGCATTTTCCAGTTGCATAATTAGGAAAAGGGTCAAGTCAAAGACAATATATTAATGCTTCACCCGCTCGTTCAAAGAAAAATTCGCAGGCAAAACATACGATGGAACACTGTTGTTTACTCACTCGTGGCGCGCGGCTCGTTTGGCGAGAGCATGCACACTTCTCAGGCTGAGGACGCGGTGTACTCAGTTTGAGATTGTACCGAGCCCAGATCCGAGCTGGAGCTGTGTGCATGGGTATGAGGATGGATGTGTGCGTTTCTTTTGAGGAGTTATCGTCCCCGAAAACTTTTCAGTGTGCATATGATAGTTCCGTGCCTATGATGTTGATTCGGGGAATTTAATTGAGATTCAAGCCAGGAAGATAGGTCGCGCTTCCCATTACTATTACAACAGTCTTGCCTGCATTCAGGCACAGCTCGTTCTCAATTGACCACTGGGCTACTGCATTGGCGTCTTTGTTGATGAGGGCTAGGCGAGAAAGTATGTCAAATGGGAGTGGACGGATGTAAATTTGACTGTCATCTGCAAAAATAGCATGCTGGGTGTGATTGAGTACTTTCGAGAGGTCATTGATGAATATCAGAAATAATAAGGGCCCAAGGACGCTACCTTGAGGGACCCCAGCATTGATGGGCAGCCAGTCCTCATGCGTGCCGTCATCTAGTCTAACAGCTTGTGTGCGCCCACGTAGGTAGCTTGCAAACCAGCGGATGACGCGGTCCAAGCATCCGACCTTGCGAAGTTTTATGAGGAGTTTAGCGTGTGAAATTGTGTCGAAGGCCTTAGAAAAATCAAATGATATGAGGAAAGTGAGCATGCGTTGGTCTATGGCACGGCGTACATCATCTAGGATACCCAGGAGCGCTGTTTGGGTGGAATGATGGGGGCGATAGCCGGACTGATAAGGGTGTGTCCACAAGTGAAGCGCCCGCGCCGAGCCCCGGCGCGCGGCGCCGCTCCCGGCACCCGCGCTGGCACCGCGCTCTGAGCAGGCTCAAAAATTCCCCACGTTACCGACTATATCCGGAGTATAGAACCGAAGTTTGGCCACCTCGATCGCTAAGTATAACTCCGAAAAGAGGAGTCAACGTGTGTGTCTATAAATTTACACAAACAATTTCTAGCGCGCGCCAGCGCCGGTGCCGGGAGCGGCGCCACGCGCCGGGGCTCGGCGCGGGCGCTTCACTTGTGGACACACCCTAAGGGTCAAGTAAGTTGTTCAATGGCAAGTGAAACGCGAGTTGTTCATGTACTATACGCTCGAGGAGCTTCGAAGGTTCCGGGAGTTGCGCTATTGGACGGGTGTCAGTAGGTACTTTGGGCGATGTCACTTTTGACAGAGGAATGATGGACGCTTTTTTCCAATCAGAGGAAAAATGACCAGACGCCAAAGAATCATTGAAGGTGTTCGTCAGCTGTGGTCGAAGGGAATCCAACGATAACTTCATCATGGTTGATGGAAGTCCGTCTGGTCCAATACCTTTCGAGTTCGAAGTAGCAAATGCTCGTGAAACGTCGTCTACTGAGATGGGCTTGAAATCAAAAAGCGGCACACCGCTGGGTATGGGTACAGAACAGGTCGTTTCATTGTCATTATCGGACAGAGGTGTATGATCTTGAGTAACTGAGGCATGATGCTGATTGAGAACTCTACTATTGAAAAGAACCAGAGGAGATGGTGTCTGTCTGATTGCCACGTCAAATTTTCTCAACTCACCCCACCGCATCTTAACGTTGGGAGCGGAATTCAACTTCTTCAGGATGTGAGCATTCTTTGCTGTATCTAGAGCAGATTTTGCCTCCCTCCGAGCATATGTCTGTACTCATCATAGCGAACAGAAGAACCGTTTCGGGAAGCGCGCTGATAAAGAAGGTCTCTTCTACGCATCAACCGTCTTATGTCAGCTGTCACCCACGGTTTTTCAGTAGAAGTGACACTGAGGTACTTGATGGAAGACAGCTGATCGAAGGCGTTGAGCATGAGCGCTGTGAGCGATCTCATATCCTCGTCTATGGATTCTCCAGCAAGCGAAGTATAGAGAGGTAAACTGAGGTCAGGCAGGACATGCCCTGTGAGACTGGACTGGAATTCATCACATTCGAATCATAAATGATTGGAGGCTGTATAGTAGGGCTCATAAGTATCGGTGCATGTGATAATTTAGAGTCTGTCACTAGCGTGGTCGATAGACCTGGTATTTCGGAGATGGAGGATAGAATAAGCTGATGCAGTTCATCACGGTTGATGTTGTCGAGTTTACGGAAGGCTATCGTTTTTGGATGTTGAGGTGTTGCTTTCAACTGATATTCAATCTCTACAAAATCGTGTCCTGCTTCAAACGGCGATGTGGACTGACGATGAGTCTCTATGATGTTGGGTCGCGTAGTAAGAACAAGTCAAGGCATGTGTTGTGCTGTGAGTTGTCGTGATAAACAACGTGATGTGTTGAATTTTTGCTGGCTAACGAGAGAGATTGAGATTCATAAAAATCAGCGAAAGATTTTAATGCCGCCGTTTCCGATGCCATGTTGATATCAAAATCACCCGTTTTTATAATGTGTTGATAATTAGGGAAAAACTGAAAAAGTATATCCATGAAGCTATGAAGATACGCTGCCGTTGGCCTGCGATATACTACAGCAAATAAGAGGGGAGTTGGCCCAATATTTATTTCAGCGATCAAACACTCAGGGGTGTTGCTGTATTGAGATTCAGAAGCGCAGAAAACCTGAATGAGAAATTCTGAACGAGCGTAAAAACCTACACCTCCACCCTCTTTGCCAAGTCTATCGTGATGAACAAATTTGTAACCAGGGATATTGAAGACGCTTATGTCATCAGAGGGTGATAGAAATGTTCCAGTGACAGCAACGATATCATAAGTCTGAGACATCATCTGCAACTCTAAGAAGGAGAATCAGTGAGCAATCTATTCATATTTATGTGGTCAGCCGTTATGGATAAGCGTGGGAGGGATTGTGACAGACCCATTGATTTATGTCAATCATCCATATCTCCATTTTGGTTGTCAAAATCATTTAAAAGTTGTTCAAGGGCAGGGAGAAGGGTGAACAATTCATTAACACAGAGAATGGGAATCGGTGAAGAAAAACGGTCTGGGTGCATATGCACCACGAGGTTCCTCACGGCAGGTCTCATGTATCCAAGCTCTTCGGCTTTAATGAGAGCCGCATGCCAGATAGTATAATCTGGTGCAGGTAAAAGGTGACAGGTATATTTTTCCCTGTCCGCCAGTATTGAATACTGTTTGCGCAGTGTGGTCCTTGAGCTTAGAAGACCTAGCAACTGCAAAGTCACGAACCCTAGGCGAAGTAAATTTAACAACTAAGGATATAGTTGAGATAGCGGCAGCAGGGGCAGCTGCCTCGTTAGAGTTTGCCGGCGGATTGGCACGATTAGGCACTTTCGTGTTCCACGGACGAATGTTCAAAATTTGCGTGCTCACTCGCTCTGCACATTCCATGGCCGAGAGTACTGACGTGACCTTGTATTCATCCGATGCATTTAAGTTCGCTGGTATTCTCGAAATACGGACTTCGCACGGATCAATAATTTAGTGGCTTTGCAAGTTTGGAATTGCCCGCGAATTTTCCTGTGTCGATTTTTTCAAACCAGTAAGAGATTCATTGATATTTCGTAATTGCTGTGTCGTCGTGTTTTTCGAAGTTTGAATGAGCTCAGCAAGACGTTTGGATGGATCGAGTACGCTCGGATCTTCAAGAAATTTTTGTAATTGCTGCTTCATTTTTGTGGCAGGTAACGGATCGGGTGATATGGAAAGAACGGGAGTAATGCAAGCAGTTTTTGATCGAGGGTGCGTGAGAGACGGCGCACGGTGGCAGATTTTTGAGAAATCCCATTTCACGATCAGATGGCTTTCGCCCGTTGAGACGTACAAATATGTATTTTTTTTCAAAAGAAAGGTATTTCAATTCCTCGTCTCGTAAAACTATAGGGAAACTCGGAGAATTCCATCAGAATCCGTGAAAAATTGGGAAAGCGGAAAAGTGTGAATCGGTATTTTTTTGCTTCTGACTCAGTAACTGTTTAAGGAATTGTGAATTGGGGTCGAGGACATACCTGTAGCTTGTAGACCTGCTGAATAAGAATCCGTGGTCAGATTTTGGTGAAACGAAATGGCGGCCTCGAAATGGCGGGTGAATGAATAAAAATTCATGTTTTCACGATCGAAAAAAATAATACGATACTTATAAGCCGATTACAAGTCGAAATGTTCTCCAGAGATTTCATCCCAAAATGCATAGTTTTTGAGGGAAAAATTGAACAATTTAAAAAATCCCAAACCCCCCTCAAGCATCTATTCATACAAGTAGGGCCTAGCTTGATGAATGATTCCTCAATCTGGGCCCGGTCGTTGTATCCACCTTTGATGCCTAGCCAACATTTATCCGTATTCAGATTCTGGAAGAACAGAATGGCGGCCTCAAAATGGCAGGTGAAAAAATAAAAATTCATGTTTTCACGATCGAAAAAAATACTACGATATTCATGAGCCGATTACCAGTCGAAATGTTCTCCAGAGATTTCATCCCAAAATGCATAGTTTTTGAGTGAAGAATTGAACAATTTGAAAAATTCCAAACCCCCCTCAAGCATCAATTCATACAAGTGGAGCCTAGCTTGATGAATGATTCCTCAATCTGGGCCCGGTCGTTGTATCCACCTTTGATGCCTAGCCAACATTTATCCGTATTCAGATTCTGGAAGAACAGAATGGCGGCCTCAAAATGGCAGGTGAAAAAATAAAAATTCATGTTTTCACGATCGAAAAAAATACTACGATATTCATGAGCCGATTACCAGTCGAAATGTTCTCCAGAGATTTCATCCCAAAATGCATAGTTTTTGAGGGAAAAATTGAACAATTTGAAAAATCCCAAACCCCCCTCAAGCATCTATTCATACAAGTAGGGCCTAGCTTGATGAATGATTCCTCAATCTGGGCCCGGTCGTTGTATCCACCTTTGATGCCTAGCCAACATTTATCCGTATTCAGATTCCGGGAGAACAGAATGGTGGCCTCAAAATGGCAGGTGAAAAAATAAAAATTCATGTTTTCACGATCGAAAAGAATACTACGATATTCATGAGCCGATTACCAGTCGAAATCTTTTCCAGAGATTTCATCCCAAAATCCATAGTTTTTGAGTGAAGAATTGAACAATTTGAAAAATTCCAAACCCCCCTCAAGCATCAATTCATACAAGTGGAGCCTAGCTTGATGAATGATTCCTCAATCTGGGCCCGGTCGTTGTATCCACCTTTGATGCCTAGCCAACATTTATCCGTATTCAGATTCCGGGAGAACAGAATGGTGGCCTCAAAATGGCAGGTGAAAAAATAAAAATTCATGTTTTCACGATCGAAAAGAATACTACGATATTCATGAGCCGATTACCAGTCGAAATGTTTTCCAGAGATTTCATCCCAAAATCCATAGTTTTTGAGTGAAGAATTGAACAATTTGAAAAATTCCAAACCCCCCTCAAGCATCAATTCATACAAGTGGAGCCTAGCTTGATGAATGATTCCTCAATCTGAGTCCGGCACTTGTATCCACCTTTGATGCCTAGCCAACATTTATCCGTATTCAGATTTTGGAAAAACGAAATGGCGGCCTCAAAATGGCGGGTGAGCGAATAAAAATTCATTTTTTCACGGTCGAAAATAATACCACATAATCTATGACCCAATTTCATACGGAATGTCTTGAATAGATTTTCTCGCAAAATCCCCAGTTTTGCAGTCA
The DNA here is from genome assembly GCA_029851415.1 of Eretmocerus hayati. Taxonomy (NCBI): domain Eukaryota; kingdom Metazoa; phylum Arthropoda; class Insecta; order Hymenoptera; family Aphelinidae; genus Eretmocerus; species Eretmocerus hayati. Next base: position 63,265,998 of record CM056744.1, on the reverse strand, counting down.
AAAAATCAACAATACGGATATTCTCAAATCCTCCCCTAATACCTATGCATGAGAGTAGCGCCTAGCTTCATATATGGTTCCCGAATTTCAGCTAGGCACTTCTATTCTCTTTTGATACCTGGCCCACAATTATCCGTAGTCCGATTTTGGGGAAATGTAATGGTGGCCTTAACAAGGCGGCTATGTAAGTGAGACTTTGTGTTCCCAAGATCAGAAGCAATATCTCAATGTTTCTGACCCGATTCTAGTTGAATGTCCTGCACGGGTCCCTAGAACTAGGTCTAAATCCATGGTGCAGACCACCCAAGGGATTAATGTGCGATATCATTTCTGGCCCCTGTGGGATCATTTTCCAGCTAGTATAAAAATCGCCAGATGAGCCGTTTTTTAATAAAGTCCAAAAAACGTGTTTTTTCGCGACCTTCCGACTTCTCGAAAAATTATATTTCTCCCGCTCTCTCCATCAATACTTCTATAGGATAACTTTCCATGAGCCATGAACTTCGGATGGAACGAATTATTTCATAGTTATGTCTATAAAACAGAGGAAAATCACGAGGGAAATACGATCTCTGGTGGAAAAACCTCTCATATGTCCAACAAATGAGTCTTACAGGATGAGTCAAGAACATATTCTTCCTCAATTTTTCAAGATCTACAGAAAAGGTCTCTACCCATTTCTCGCAAAAATGCGACCCGTTCGAGCTGTGGACCGAGAGAGCGGGAAGAATATAATTTATCGTGAAAAAGCTCTAATTTTTCCAACAGGTGAGTCTCGCGGGATTGGATAAGAACATAGTCGTTCTTAATTTCTTTTGATCTACAAAAAAGGTCTCTACTTATTTTTCAAAAAAACGCATCCCGCTCGAGCTATAGAGCGTAAGAGGTCGAAGAGTCGCGAAAAAACACGTTTTTTGGACTTTATTAAAAAGTGGCCCAAGTGGCGATTTCTATACTAGCTGGAAAATGATCCTACAGGGGCCAGAAATGATATCGCACAACAATCCCTTGGGTGGTCTGCACCATGGATTTAGATCTAGTTCTAGAGACCCGTGCCTGGAGAGATATACTCCCAAAACCCATAGTTTTTGAGTGAGATATTCATCAGCTTGACGATTCGGAAGCCCCTCTCAAACATTTTTCGAGAATTTTACTATATGAGTGAAACCCAGCTACATTGGTGACTTTACTATCTGAATGAGGCTTTTCTATGTGGATATGATATCCGATGGATAAGACGAAAGCCATATCTACACGGCTCGAAGAAACACCATGGCATGTCAGAATCTATCTTTAGTTCAAAAACGAAGGGCTCTCGAGTAATCTCCCTTCCCCTCCTTCCATGCACCAACTCCGAGTGAAAAAATACGCTGCTAAATAAGATGAGTATAATGCCTCGTTATTGCAAAACGTGCACAATGATCATTTGGGAACAAAAATGAGAATTTCTATCCATGACAAGATATTTTTTGAGTATTTCTTCGCTCTAATCCATTTTTCACTCTCCAAACCTTGGCTAACACAACTTCAATTTCGACCAATTTGTTCCTTTTGCCGAGATCTTTTGATTGTGGGTGACACATCCTAGTCCAAGATCATAATTGCGAGACGAAAATGAAAAATCCTATCCGTGACAAGAAATTTTTTTCTAATTTTTTCACTAAAATCGATTTCTCATCCTCCAATCTTGGCTCGCGCGGATGCAAATTGACCTAGTTTTTTTCCTCCCGCCCAGATCTTTCAATTATAGGTCCCACTTCCTTGTCCATATATATTGGGTAACGAAAATGTTGATTTCTATGAGATCGTCTATATTCATGCGCGTACCATTCATTCGTCCATGGTTTCTTCTTAACCCTTCGACTGATATTTTCGGAATCAATTTAGATGATGTTGATGGACCACTCAAAGATATGCCAAAAGGATTCACAGCTAGCTCTATAAGACAGCTTCTGATGTATGAATCTTAAAAAGTAATATTCCAAAATTTCCATAAGATCAATTAGATTTTTCATCAATATTCCCCAGGAAAAGTTTAAAGAGGAACATGGGAAAACCTAATGAAATGTTCGTTGTCCCATAATTGAAGGAATATTCGCTAGGAAGGTAATAATTGGATGAACTTTGACGTCGACTAAGAATTTCTGCATCGTAGTATATTCAAAGAAGTCACCTCGGTACTGTGGTAGTCAAATTGATCGACTTTTATTAAACATCGCAAATTCGCCTACATGTCTGCCTTGTGTGTTGATTAGATCTCATACGACCCACACATAAATTTGCATGAGCATCCAACGCACGAACTATGAAATATCAATCCCCGATTATCAGTGAATTTGTCTTATTCGTGACTTTACGGTGAAAATTGATCAGAGTTTTCATTCAAGCCAATTAGAGCTGGAAAAAGTTCACGAGCACCTTTTTAATGTAGTCATCTACAAATGAGTGTAATTAGGACCCAAAATGATTGGTTACTCTTTTATAGTTGTACAATAAACGCAATGCCCATTAAGGTATCGTGCTTCACCTCCAACAATGTTAATGCAGATGGTTTGACTAAGGAACAACCGAGTCTCGTGCAATCTTTACTGCGTTTAGTTCACGTGCAAATAGACATCTCTACCAAGTTTGACCGAGGTTCTTACCTTAAGCTTGTTCTTGATATTCCGGGTAGGGAGGGATCATAGCATTGGCTATGACATTATTTGAATAATTTTTGTATTCCTTGTTCTCATGCGGTTATCAGGCATTTTCTCCAGCCGATATTGACATGGAAATAATGGGAGTGATTTATATGTACATCAGAAATTCAATATTATCAGTCATATACCGTAATACTGATTCTGTTTGTTTTCTGTGAGAATAACGGGAGGGAAATTCCTCTCGTAGTGAGACTGCGGAATGCAGTGATGAAGAGTACCTCAGTGAAGAGGAGTGAAATCAAACATGTGGCTGTGCTGTCTCATACATTCTTTGATAACTATTCAAGAGAGAATTCAGTATTCAATAGCCTATAACTGATCTAGTCTTCATATATCTTAAATCGAAAATTCCCTCATCATTCAGAACTTTTGTTTTAGCGTTGGTAAGATTGTTAGCATCATATCGAAGATGAATATTCGTGTCCAGAATGAATTCTGGATAACTGTTATTGTTTATGCTCGTGAGATATTGTGTGAACGTGTAAAGATGTGATATAGGATACTGTATATTTGATCCAAAGATGTTATAGTTTGAAGATTTTTCTTCGAAAATTTTCCGAAAATAGTTTTGTAACTATTAAAATCGAGGGAATATCAGAATATCAATGCCTCCAGTAATTTTCAGCTGTGGTTATGGATGATTACATGAACTTTTGTTGTTGAACCACTCAGGTCGTCGAACTCATGTGCGTTGAGCGGGACAAGTATAAAAAGGAGCTTCTTGACTACTTGCTCATACAATATCTCAAAGAAATCTTCCTTTTGCATGATTGATCTTTCCGTTACATATGGTGGCAGTTTTGAGAAAATGATGTATAAGTTACGTGGGACACGTTTTGTATAATCACGAGACAAGCCCCCTCCCCCCTCCCCGAATACATACTTCGTAAAGTACTTCAGATTTTCCAGTTAAATTATCAAACTTTCTCTCAAAATCTGCACATTTCAAGGGCGGTTTGGTGAGGGGGGGGGGGCTGTCTCGAGTACCCAAAAAACTATAGATTTTGCGAGAAAATCTGTACAAAACATGCCGTATAAAATTGGGTCATAGATGATGTGAAATTTTTTTCGACCGTAAAAACATGAATATTTAGTCACTCACCCGCCATTTTGAGGCCGCCATTTTGTTTTCCTAAAATCTGAATACGGATGAATTTCGTCCAGGCATCAAAGGTGGATTCAAGTACCGGGCCCAGATTGAGGAATCATTCATCAAGCTAGGCCCCACTTGTATGAATAGATGCTTGAGGGGGGTTTGGGATTTTTCAAATTGTTCAATTTTTCCCTCAAAAACTATGCATTTTGGGATGAAATCTCTGGAGAACATTTCGACTTGTAATCGGCTTATAAATATCGTAGTATTTTTTTCGATCGTAAAAACATGAATTTTCATTCACTCACCCGCCATTTTGAGAACGCCATTCTGTTTTTCCAAAATCTGACCACGGTTTCTCATTCAGCAGGTCTCTAAACCATAGGCATGGCCTCGACCTCAATTCACAATCCCTTGAACAGGTACTGACAAGGGGGACCCACGAAGTCCGGGTCACAAAAGATCGCCAGACATTTTTCACAGTCTTGTATCACCTAGAATATGGGGAATCCAGAGTAACTCCGTCAAATGGGCCCTCTGTCCGAAGTTACAGCCTATGACATTAGCATTGCCCGTATAGGCCTATGTTAAAAAGTGATATATATATATAGTTACAGTGCCAACATTTTCAGTTGGAGCTCTGAACAGGGAGCCCATTTGACGGAGTTACTTTGAATTCTTCATATTCCAGGTGGTACGAGACTGTGAAAAAAATTTGGTGAGATTTGGTGACCCGCACTCCGTGGGTCCCCCTTGTAAGTCAAAAGCAAAAAAATAATGATTTACACTTTTCCGCTTTCCCAATTCTTCACGGATGTTGATGATATTTTCCGAATTTTCCTATCGTTCTACGAGACGCGGGATTGAAATACCTTTCTTTTGGAAGAAATACATATTTGCACCTCTCGACGGGCGACAGCCATCTGATCGTGAAATGGGATTTTTTAAAAATCTGCCACCGTGTGGCGGTGATGATGCCGATCGTTTGCAAGACACTGACAGGGAATCAGTTGCTCTTATACAGCTGTTATTAGGAATAGAGCTCGAAGGCGTGTTGTTATGTGCGTGAGGTTGTGTCCCTCTCCGCGTCGGCGCTCGGGCAGTGGAAGGTGGAGAGGATGTTTGCACGCGTGCCATATGATGAACAGCTGATAGGCAATTGACACACTTGAATGGCCCGGGTGCAGGGGACACTGAGCACGTGAGACGAGTAAGGCACACACAGATCACACACTGGAGCGAAGACTCACCATGATTCACTTTCTTGTCACACTGCGTACACCGATTCGAATTTTTCAGAGCACTGTCAAATTCATTCATCACTCGTTCTAGTAGTAAAGAGATCTCTTGTCGATAAAGTAGGTCTCAGGAAGACACACTGAGGCACTATTCTCCGGGGCAGGTAGTGCCATCTGTAAGTTAGCTGACGTAGCTGGATCAGGGGCCCGGTCATCAGCAGCACACTAACATAAATGCGTCAGGTAGCCACGAAACTGCCCATGACAACGCTAAATCTTGCTGACTGGCCAACATAACCTCAAACTCTCTTGTCAGATATTTCGGTTCCCAGGCTCTAAAGAACGAGCCGGCCGTTATTGCTCGTTATCACGAAGAGCCAAAGGGAGTCTGAGATACCTGTAACAGCAATCTCGGAGTGGAGAGTGCAAAAGAATTACAGTAAATATCCTATTCAAGGCAGAGCGTTGGTGAATAGATGTGAATCCACTCATGTGAACAGAGAGAGAGAGAGAGAGAGAGAGAGAGAGAGAGAGAGAGAGAGAGAGATTGATTGATTGATTGATTGATTTAGGTTTATTGGCCCGGGGACAATGGGTCCCATAGGGCAATTTGAAATGTACAGAATCCAATAACATTTGTAGATAACATTTAAATATACATATATAACACTGCTGGTGAGCTACAAATAAATTAAAACTAAAAACTAAAATTACAAATAATAAATAGATCGTATCAAAAGAATTATCATATGACTTTGGTACCGTTTGCTCGAGATGATTGAAAACTCGGTAAAAGTTGATCGATAGGGGAGGATTTATTTCGGGAAGGAAGCTCAGAAGCGCAATCATCAGCTGGGTAAGCTTTTAAGAAGCATCTCGATCACAATCACGCAGATACGCTAAATGGTGAATCTTGAATGTTTTTATGTCCGTTGTGTCTCGAGGAAGCGATGTCAGGCTTTTCGGTAGCTCATTCCAGTACTTGGCACCCAAGAGCTGGAATGAGTTATTGAATGCATTCGTTCTCGCGTTTCTTATCAAGAGATCCCCACTTTGTAAGCGCTCAGATCTATGCAAAGTGGTATTGCATATTTCGGTGAAATTGCAAGCTAGATATAATGGGATACCGTTTTTCAAGATCTGGAAAATTTGACCCGCTAAGAAATACTCTCTACGAGATTTCACAGTGAGCCAGCCTAGTTGCCTACGATACGGTGTGACGTGATCGCGCCAAGGTATATTGCCAAAAACAAATCGTACACATGCATTTTGTGCTCTCTGCAGCTTGAGGTCGAGCTCTTTGGTTAGGCCATGGTATACTAGACAAGCATAGTCAAAAGATGGCATGATGAGTGATTGAACAAGCTGTTTCCTGATAGAGAATGAGAGTGCATGATGGTGAGCGCGAAGTTGCCGTAGACTACCAAAGACCTGCTGACAAATGTGGGAGACTTGCTTCTTCCAATTCAGGTCATTAGATATCCAAACGCCCAGATTTTTCACCTGTGATACGTAATCTAGAGGGGTGCCGTTTATGACTAATTTGGGAAGATTGCCAGTGTCGAGGTGGCGAAGATTCTCTTTGCTACCCAAGATCATCACCTTGGTTTTCTTGAGATTAAGACTAAGGCCATTCTGTAAGGCCCATTGACAGATAGCGTTGGCATCCGCCTCGACTTTTTTCAGGGCATCAGTGATCTCAAAGTGCTTACAGCTTCTCCAAATCTGCGTGTCATCAGCATAAATCATGTACCGACTAAAATTGAGTACCTTGGGAAGATCGTTGATGAAAATAGAAAAAAGAAGGGGTCCTAAGACAGAGCCTTGAGGCACTCCTGCTGTTATTTGAAGCCAATCTGACACAGTTCCCACTTCATCAATCACAGCCTGACATCTGTCCGCAAGGTACGACAGGAACCACTTAATAGTGTGATTATCTACATGATATGAGCGAAGTTTCTGAATGAGAATATGATGTGGGATCTTATCAAACGCTTTGGAGAAGTCGAACAGTACAAGGATGGTATATTGCGATTTATCAATGGCATGCCTCACATCATCCAGAACTCCTAGGAGTGCTGTCTGAGTGCTGTGGCCCTGGCGAAAGCCTGCTTGGCGCGAGTCCAGCAGAAGGTTCTTCTCAAAGTGATTCAGTAATTGACGTGCAACTATTTTCTCCAGGATCTTCGAGCACTCAGACAGCCTTGCAATGGGACGAAGATCAGAAACATCTGGATTACGGCTGTTTTCGGGATAGGTGTAACGAGTGTGCGTTTCCAGAGCGTAGGATATGATGCTGATGTAATGGATGAATTGGAAATGTTAGTAAGAGGCAGAAGGATTTCAGGACACGAGGTGATAAGATTTTTTACTGTTAGGCCATCAAGACCGGACGACTTGGATTTGACTCCGAGCATTTCTTCATAGACCTCGTCAGGTGATGTCTCATTGAGCGAAAACAGTGATATGAGATCTGGATGTTGGGGTGATGCATGGGATGCGATGTAGTCAGTTGATGCGATTTCAGATGTAGTAGGAGTATTGTTACACGAAATGGATGCAAAATATGAGTTGATGGTATTATGTGAAAAGTTGATGAATGGAGAAGGAGCCCGCAATTTCACCATTCCCAGTCGGTCAAGAGCAGTCCACAGCTTGTTCATGTTCTTAACCGCATTGATCTGACTAGAATAGTAATTGTTTTTGGCTTTCTTGAGCTCAGTTTTTATTTCTGCACGAAGGGATCGATAGTTTTCCATAATAACAGGAGAATCGAGTTCTTTGGCTTTCTTATAGGCTTTGTCTCGCTGTTTCATGCGCTGTCTGATTTCTTTATCTACCCACGGTTTTTTTGCGTCAGAAATCGTGACCACGCGCTTTGGTGCTGCACGGTCCAATGCATGAGTCATTGAAGCAGTGAACGCCTGAACTTTTTCATCGAGACACAAGTTTTCGTCATATTTGGACAATTCAGAGTGTAGGTCCGCCAAATATTTGGGACGATCAAAATGTTTGAAGTTTCGCTTAATGAATGAGCGCTTCTGAGGTCTAGGAGCATAAAATTTGACGTCAAGATCTATTCTATCATGGCCATAAGTAAAGGGGGCGTCAGACTTAATGTAAGATTCGACAAAAGATAACGAGTTGACGATGAACAGATCAATCCACGTGTGAGCTAGTTGACGCTGAGCATTTAATACATGGTTTGTTGGCTCTGATTGAACTAATTCTAAGGCAAGATTTTGCACATTTCTCAGGATAAATTTGCTATCTGAATCTTTGGCACACATATTGACATTGAAGTCACCAGTTAAAACAATACGTTCATATTTAGGGAGGAATGTGGATAAAACTTCAAAAAATTCATCTGGCAGAAGGCCATGAGGTGGACGGTAGATAACTCCGAAAAGTAGCTTGTCATTACCGACTGCTATCTCTGCGATAATGTATTCAGAAAAATTAAGTCGAGAACTATCAGACTGCATGAGAACTTTGAACTTCAATGATTCGTGAATGTATAGAGCCACCCCACCACCTGGCCGGTTGACTCTGTCATTGCGTAAGAGATTATAATTTGGGAGGTGGACAGATGTGCTAGTGTCCTGCGCAGAAAGCTTGCTTTCAGAGATGGCAAAAATATGTTTGAAATTATCATGTAAGAATAACTCTATTTCATTAAAGTGAGTGACTAGGCCATTAACATTTGCATGTGAAATCTTGAATAGGGTAAAGCTAGGATTGCATTGAAATAGAGGTTTACTATTGTTAGGAATGAAAAGAGTTTAACTCAGCCTCGGATTTGACAGCAATCTGTGGAGATTTAGAGTCTTTTCTCATGATGACAGTGTAATCAATAATGCGCGGATGCATATAATTGAGCTCTTTTGCCTTGTCCTTCGCTTTTTTGAACAACTCATAGATAGATTTCGGATACAGCGGACGTATGAAAATCTTGTTGGTGTATGAAGCCTCACCGAAGGCTTGAGCAGCAGTAAAAATGGATGAAGCGATGCGAGTGGACACGACATGGTCCCGTACCTGTGGTGACTTGAATTTTACTACGATGCTCTTCGTGGAATTATTTTGACTTCTGGGTGCAGATGTAGAAGGCGCAGTGCCATTTTTCTTAGTAGATTCGCGTGGAAAGAATCTTGCATCAAGCACATCAATAACCAGGTTCGACAAATTCAGGGCAAGCAGAATGGACTTGATGATATTGAGTGGAGAAGCCTGTATATCGAGTGGTATGCCAGACACAATCAATTCTCCTTCATCCTTGATGGGGTTGTTTACTGCAACATTGGTACTGGGAGCGAGAGGTGCTGGAAGTTGGAGAGCCGTAACATTCTCTTTGACAGCGCGCAACTCATCCCGAACTAGTGACAGATCTTGGGTCACTCTCGCACCCAAGTCATCAATTTGTTTGTCATGCTCCACCAGCTTGTTGTTGATAGCACTCAAGTCGTCTACGCGCAGATTCAATGCACTTAAAGATGACTGGAATTTAGTTTCCATATCCTTTAAGCGTTGTTCCTGGCGATTAGAAAATGCATTGAGCTTGCTCTCAATGAGCTCTGAAATGGCTGCTAATTGCAGGTCGCTCGTAGCCGGCGGCTGTATGCTTGTGTTGGTGGGCAGCGAAGCAGCAGCTGAACTGCCGTTGTCAAAGAGCAGCGCCGTCGTGGTAGGTGTGTGCGGAGGATCTCCCGCAGATGGCGGTACTTGGTTATGACCATTGCCTTCCATACCGACGCTCTTCCGATAATGCCTAGATCCCGTAATGGATAGCGCGCAACACGGTTTGGCCGAGCGGTAACCAGCATACACACGAGCACAGCCCGGATGAAATGTGTTTGTACAATTTTCAGAGTCACATAAAATGAATTCGCCTGCGATTGGCTTCAAACACTTCGCGCACGCAGGCATTCGGCGAGCATCAGGTGTTCGTGAGTGGCAAGATTGTATGGAGATCGAATGCGCATGCGCATGAAGCATAAATTTCTGCAGCGGTCCGCTGACCAGAAAGAATGATCAATTCACCAATGATTTTCCGCGACACTGCACACACACTCCATCAAATTACCACTATTATTGTTAATAAAAAGTTATCAGCACGTTTACACTGCACGTCACAAGACTGTCACTGCTAAAAGATGGCTATAAGTGTCAGCGAGGTGTAGTAGTGGCAGCGAAGCAGACGACAAAAATTTGCGCGCCAATAAGTTACTCTCGGCGATGATGATGAGGCTCCGGTGCAATCGTTCAAGGTGGATAATTCTCCCAGGCTCGAATGAGGAGCCAACCAGTGTATGCTCCAAGGACGAGAGCCTGTAGGAGAGGTCCACCCTGTAAAAATTTTCCACTCGGGAAAGTAAATCTTTCGTTAAAATCGTAGTTCTGTAGGGAGCGATACGAAGTACGTGTTGTGTCAACTCACCAGCGCCAGAGAGAGAGAGAGAGAGAGAGAGAGAGAGAGAGAGAGAGAGAGAGAGAGAGAGAGAGAGAGAGAGAGAGAGATGAGTGGGATTCGCCATTTGCAAACGGCAGATGGACGCACCGGCTGATCCGTGACGTAGCCAAGTGGGCGGAACGCACCCACGGAGAGATGGACTACTGGACGACGCAGGCACTGAGCGATCATGGTTGCTCCGGTTCCTATCTAACCAGGTTCAAGAAGAGGACGACCCCAGCATGTCAGTCATGCGGGGACGAATGGGATGACGCCGAACATGCCCTGTTCAAGTGCAGCAACACCCGGAGAGAGCGCGCCGAGCTGGATGAATGGCTGGGTGCTCAACTAACACCTGAGAATCTCGTCCCGTACTTGCTCCGCAACCAGGAGACATGGGATAGACTCACCGGATACATCAAGCTGGTGATGACCCGCAAAGAGGAGAAAGAGAGGGAAGTAAGGCGCCTCGAAGCAGGCGAATCACAGTGACTCTGCCGATTGAAACAGAAGAGGCCCAAATGATTCCAGGAGGAATCTGATGCACTGAAGAGGGAAGAGAGAAGAAAGAAGAGAGAAGAAAGAAGATGAAGAATGAAGAGATGGAAGAAGATCGAAGAAAGGGAAACAACACCTGCGAGTCGTGAGAAGAGAGACGCTCGATCCTGAGCGCGAGACGCCGCCGGCCCTGAAGTAATGCTCACGCGGTGCCGGGGCCGGATTGGTAAGTTGGTGGATCTCTCCCTTGTCCAATGGCCGGCGCCAACGGAGAAGGAAGAGAGGGTTTACCCGGTTCGGATGGCCGTATCGATGCGGATTCCAGCCCGGGACTGTTGGGGTGGTGCTGGCCAGCCGTGTTTGGCTGACCGGTGCCTCTCCTTCGTACGTCGCAGCATATTTGCCCTACAACCACCTTAAAAAAAAAAAAAAAAAAAAAAAAAAGAGAGAGAGAGAGAGAGAGAGAGAGAGAGAGAGGAGTGGGACCCCGTAGGGGGCTTTGGGTGTGACCCTAGGGTTGCACTTGGAGCTTGAGGGAGTGACGCCCCTCCGGACCCGAGTCCTACACTTACACTAACACACACACTACACTCTACACGCACCATACTTACGCTTGCTCAAGCATTACACAGACATACCAACATTATACAGAACACGCATCACACAACACACCACACCCGTGCTGGCCTGGTCCGGGGTCGGCCAGCATGCGATTCCAGGCCCTGGAAAAAAGAAGAAAGAAGAAGATGTCCAGCATTGACGGCAAGAATTCCCCAAGTAAAGCGGGGCCCCATTCGGATCTTGGGGGGGGGGGGCCCCAACGATGCAAAGCGCGCTACCAGTGGCACACTTGGCTGGTGGACTCACGCGTAAAGCTACAAGCGATGGAAATACGCCTCTGGCGAAGATAGTTGGAGGAAAGGACCAACACCAGAAAGGAGTAGACCTCACCCCGAACAGCAGGAAGAGGAAGGGTCCGGGTGAGGAAGTAGATAAGCGAACGCTGAAGCAATCGAAGCTCACATTCTTGAGCCAAAAAGAGAAGAACGCGAAGGTTGCTGCAGAAGCGCAAGCGGCGGCAGACAAGCTGATGAAGATCAACCCCGCGATCAAGATCCAGCTTACGCAAGACAAGAACAAGGGAGACGATACCGCCGATTCCAGCTCGGATTCAGGGGACTCTAACACCACCACGGAGTCCCAGAAGTCAGAAGACACCCTGACATCCAAGGACTGCGACCGCGGACTCGAAAGAGGTCAAAAAACACCGGAGGATATGGACATCGATCGGTTCCCCACACCTGAGAAGGCCAGTCGACAAAGAAATGGAGACAAGGCCCCCGATCTAATGGAAGGATGGAGGGACTTGAAAATGTGCCGAGAACAGATGGAGGAGAAGACCCATCTTCTCCTCGACCACCTGAACTTGGTCATAGGGATAGCCGAGTCTGCCTCCAACATCCCAGAAGGAACTCAGGGCGACATGGAAGAGCTCAAGAAGATTGGCCACGCTCTCGAAGGCCTACTTGCGGCAGACAAAGGGAAGAGAGCGGCTTTCGAGACGACACTTCTCGAAGCGGAGAAGACCCTAAAAATGAAGAGGAGTGCGCAGCCCTCTGGGCCAGCCGCGTCGGGAAGCGGCACACAGGGAAGGGGGGCGAATAAACCGGAATCGCGACAAGAGAAACAGCACAATACGAAGAGAACGCGACGCGGACATCCATCGGGAGCCCTCGAAACACCGCGCTCGACATCGACTCCTAACAGGCCCAAGCAGGACGGGCCTTGGCAGGAAGTGGTCTCTAAGAGAAATACAAAGAGGGCAAAGAAAAGCGGTCGATCAAGTGACACCGCTGGAAAGAAGGCAAAGATGAAGCCAAGAAGAGCGAAATCCGACGCCGTTCTCGTCACGGCAAACCAAGGTGGGTTAAGCTACGCAGATATGCTGCGCAAGATAAAGACGGATGACCTTAATGAAGAAGTGGGCTCTAAAGTCACGGGCATCCGCAAGACACAGGAAGGACAAATCCTCATTGAACTGAGGAAGGGCACCGACGCTGCAGCCATCAAAGCGGCTCTGACACCAGTCGTCGGGCAAGAAGGGGCCGTCCACTGCCTCGCAAATAGCATGACCTTCGAGGTTCTCGGAGTCGACTACGATGTCGACAAAACTAAAGTGCAGAAGGACCTCGCGAAGGCCCTACCAGAAAACGAGGATGGAGCCATAATAGTCAAGAGCCTGCGAAACGGCTCCCGAGGCACCCAAACAGCGGTTGTGTCCATCCCAGCGAGGCTCGCTCGACGCCTCCTGGACTGGAAAGAACCCAAGGTGGGATGGAGCAGAGTGAGAATCCGCGAGAAGGGAGGCATCCCACGCTGCTATAACTGCCTAGAGTATGGCCACAAGGCCTCAGGCTGCAAAAAAGAGAAGGCAGAGGAACGTCAACCGAAACTCTGCTTCCAGTGCGGTGAACCAGGACACCTCGCCGCTACCTGTAAAGAGAAACCAAAATGCCTCAGCTGCGTGGCTATCGGAACCAGATCTGACCACAGGTCAGGCTCCAGCAACTGCACAGCCTACCAAAACGCGAGGGCGACATATAGACGCAGGGGGGGAAGAAATGGCTAACTTCATCCAAGCCAACCTCAGGAGAAGCGGGGACGCTTGTGACCTCCTACACACTGCCGCCAAGGAAGGGGGTATCGATGTTCTGATCATCTCCGAACCGCCTCGGAAGCGCGAACTTTCCCGTTCCACGTTCGATCACTGGGGGACCGCTGTAATTCAGATCACGAATCCCGCGATCCGCGAGACTGAACCATCTGTTAGTGGCCGTGGTTATGCTCGAAAGACCATAGGGGGCACAGCTGTATACAGCTGCTACTACTCGCCGTCGCTCAAGACGCACGAATTTGAAGACGAGCTCCACGACCTAGAAGAGGATGTGAGGCAATGGGGGGGCCCAGCTATAATCGCGGGAGATTTCAACTCCAAGGAACCGACTTGGAGCGGGGGGCCGCGCGATAGACGGGGGGTAATACTCGCTGATGCCATGGAGGCATTGGGATTAGTGCTCGCGAACGAGACGGGGGTTATCACCTATTACCGGCACGACACTCGGTCCCGGGAGGGAGGTTCATCATCGGTCCTCGACCTAATGTTCATGAGCCCGTCGCTCATGGGACGTATGACATCGTGGGAAGTTCTGGACACGGAAACACTGAGTGACCATCGACATATTCGGTTTCGACTTAGGACTGACGGACAGAGACAGACGACACGCAGACCGCGACCAACGGGGTGGCAGGTACGGAAGCTGGACGAGGGAAAATTCCGGGAATCGATAGAAACAGTCGAAGATCTCCCGATGAACTCCGCCTCGGACGAGGCTGTGGCGATGGTAACATCCGCCATCACGAGAGCTTGCGACGCGTCGATGCCTCGCAGGTTAACACCATGTTTCTGGAGGAAACCAGAGTACTGGATCACCGATGAGATCAAGGCTCTCCGAAGAACGAGCAACAAGAAAAGGAGGACCGCATGGCGATCAAGGAAGCTGCAACGACCATCGCTGGCGGAAGATGACAGAGCGTACAAAGAAGCAAAGAAGGCTCTCGTTCTAGCCATCCGGAGGAGCAAAGAGAAGTGCTGGGGTGAACTGTGCGACATGGTTAACGGAGACCCCTGGGGCACGCCATATCGCGTGGTCATGTCAAAGGTCCGACCCCGGAAGGGCAACCCAGCACCGACCGATGCAGCAACATTGCGCACCATCGTGGAAGACCTCTTCCCAGCAGGAGAACCCAGAGTTACATTCCCTATGGAGAGCGAAGACCCCATCCCGCTCTTCACTATGCAAGAGCTACTCATAGCGGCGAAGAGAATGCCGAACGGCAAGGCCCCTGGCCTGGATGGCATCCCAAACGAGGCTCTGAAACTGGTCTTCAAATACAAGCCAGATCTACTCCTCGACCTCTTCAACATCTGTCTGAGCGCGGGAACTTTCCCGGACAAGTGGAAACGCCAGAAGCTGGTCCTGATACCTAAGGGTCAAGGAGGTCGACGCCCTCTCAGCATGCTCGACAATATCGGGAAAATGTACGAGAGGATGGTGCTCAACAGGGTGGAAAAAGCCTACGAAGAAGGCGGTGGGCTATCACCAATGCAGTTCGGGTTCCGGAAGGGACGGAGCACTGTGCACGCGATCGAGGCGGTCCAAGAACGGGTTCAAGCGTCGGTAGGGAACCCATACCAAGGAAGAGGAGGATTCTGTGCCATCATTGCGTTGGACATAAAGAACGCATTCAACTGCGCGAGCTGGGAGCGAGTCTATCAATCCCAAGCAGGTAAAGTGCCCCCCTATCTACTAGCCGTCACGAGTGACTACCTGCGGAACAGGACCCTCGTGTACGACACCGACGAGGGACAAGAGATTCGGGTACTGTCCGCCGGAATCGGACAGGGATCGGTCTCCGGGCCGTTCAGCTGGAACACCCAGTATGACAGCTTACTGTCTATCGAACTGCCAGAAGGAGTGATAATAGTGGCTTTCGCGGACGACGCGGGACTCATAGTATGGTTTGACAACGAGGAACTCTTGGGTAGACGCGCGAACGAAGCGCTAGCCCGAGTCTACGAGTGGATGATTAGCAGGCTTCTGGAGCTCGCTGTCAAGAAGTGCGAAGCAATCGTGGTCACAAGGCGTAGGAAGTTTGACTCACCCCGGTTTTATATCAACGGGCAAGAGATCCCACGCAAGACAGAGCTGAAATACCTCGGTGTATGGCTCGACGACAAGTGGTCGTTCAAGAAGCACATCCAGGAAGCCGCCCAGAAGGCGAGCAAGGTCGGTGCGGCGCTCCAGCGGCTTATGCCGAATATCGGAGGACCCAAGGAAAAGAGGCGCGCACTTCTCAACACCGTCACTACCTCCATCATGCTGTACGGTGCACCCGTGTGGGGGAAGAGGGTAGAGAAGACCATCATCGAGAAGAGAATGGGGCCTGTCCACCGAAGAGCGGCCCTGAGGAGTATCCGTGCCTACCGCACTGTGTCAGGAGATGCGGCTTACGTATTGGCGAGTACTCCGCCCATCCACTTGCTCGTCGCGGAGCGAGTGAGGATCTGGGACCGCCAGAAAGTGATCGGAGCCGAACGAGTACTCACTCCGACGATGAAGGAGATCATCCGCGACAACGAGAAGGAAACCACCCTTGAGCATTGGCAAACTGAGTGGGATTCGCCATTTGCGAACGGCAGATGGACGCACCGGCTGATCCGTGACATAGCCAAGTGGGCGGAACGCACCCACGGAGAGATGGACTACTGGACGACGCAGGCACTGAGCGATCATGGTTGCTTCGGTTCCTATCTAACCAGGTTCAAGAAGAGGACGACCCCAGCATGTCAGTCATGCGGGGACGAATGGGATGACGCCGAACATGCCCTGTTCAAGTGCAGCGACACCCGGAGAGAGCGCGCCGAGCTGGATGAATGGCTGGGTGCTCAACTAACACCTGAGAATCTCGTCCCGTACTTACTCCGCAACCAGGAGACATGGGATAGACTCACCGGATACATCAAGCTGGTGATGACCCACAAAGAGGAGAAAGAGAGGGAAGTAAGGCGCCTCGAAGCAGGCGAATTACAGTGACTCTGCCGATTGAAACAGAAGAGGCCCAAATGATTCCAGGAGGAATCTGATGCACTGAAGAGGGAAGAAAGAAGAAAGAAGAGAGAAGAAAGAAGAAAGAGAGGGAACAATGAAGAGTGAAGATAGAAGATGCCGACAAGTGGCCGAAGAGAGGAGATGGAGAAGAGGAACGGTCGCAATCGAGCGCGAGACATGCCGCTCATCCTGAAGTAATGCTCACGCGGTTCCGGGATGAGATGGTAGATGCAGGTGGATCTCCTTCTTGATTGTCCGATGCCCTAGGTATCGGACATCGAGGGGAGAGGGATATTACACGGCCGGGCCCACCTCTCGGTGGGCCCCACCCAAACCCGTGTCCCGCCTGGTATGGCCTGCGTGGGCTATGCGTAGTCCGCGTAAGCTGAACCAGTCCGGTGTCTGGGGACGGATCCGAGGGATCCTGAGGCAGATTTTGCCCTCTAACCACCTTGAAAAAAAAAAAAAAAAAAGAGATGAGTGGGATTCGCCATTTGCAAACGGCAGATGGACGCACCGGCTGATCCGTGACGTAGCCAAGTGGGCGGAACGCACCCACGGAGAGATGGACTACTGGACGACGCAGGCACTGAGCGATCATGGTTGCTCCGGTTCCTATCTAACCAGGTTCAAGAAGAGGACGACCCCAGCATGTCAGTCATGCGGGGACGAATGGGATGACGCCGAACATGCCCTGTTCAAGTGCAGCAACACCCGGAGAGAGCGCGCCGAGCTGGATGAATGGCTGGGTGCTCAACTAACACCTGAGAATCTCGTCCCGTACTTGCTCCGCAACCAGGAGACATGGGATAGACTCACCGGATACATCAAGCTGGTGATGACCCGCAAAGAGGAGAAAGAGAGGGAAGTAAGGCGCCTCGAAGCAGGCGAATCACAGTGACTCTGCCGATTGAAACAGAAGAGGCCCAAATGATTCCAGGAGGAATCTGATGCACTGAAGAGGGAAGAGAGAAGAAAGAAGAGAGAAGAAAGAAGATGAAGAATGAAGAGATGGAAGAAGATCGAAGAAAGGGAAACAACACCTGCGAGTCGTGAGAAGAGAGACGCTCGATCCTGAGCGCGAGACGCCGCCGGCCCTGAAGTAATGCTCACGCGGTGCCGGGGCCGGATTGGTAAGTTGGTGGATCTCTCCCTTGTCCAATGGCCGGCGCCAACGGAGAAGGAAGAGAGGGTTTACGCGGTTCGGATGGCCGTATCGATGCGGATTCCAGCCCGGGACTGTTGGGAAGGTGCTGGCCAGCCGTGTTTGGCTGACCGGTGCCTCTCCTTCGTACGTCGCAGCGTATTTGCCCTACAACCACCTTAAAAAAAAAAATAAAAAAAAAAAAAAAGAGAGAGAGAGAGAAAGAGAGAGAGAGAGAGTGAGACGCGGAGCGAGTGAGGATCTGGGACCGCCAGAAAGTGATCGGAGCCGAACGAGTACTCACTCCGACGATGAAGGAGATCATCCGCGACAACGAGAAGGGAACCACCCTTGAGCATTGGCAAACTGAGTGGGATTCGTTGATGAGCCCGTCGCTCATGGGACGTATGACATCGTGGGAGGTCCTGGACACGGAAACATTGAGTGACCATCGACATATTCGGTTTCGGCTTAGGACTGACAGACAGAGACAGACGACACGCAGACCGCGACCAACGGGGTGGCAGATACGCAAGCTGGATGAGGAAAAATTCCGGGAATCAGTAGAAACAGCCGAAGATCTCCCGATGAACATCACCCCGGACGAGGCTGTGGATATCGTGACGACCACCATCACAAGAGCTTGTGGCGCATCGATGCCTCGCAAGACAACATCATGCTTTTGGAGGAAACCAGAGTACTGGATCACCGATGAGATAAAAGCTCTACGAAGAACGAGCAATAAGGAAAGGAGAACCGCGTGGCGATCAAGGAAGCTGAAACGACCATCACTGGCGGAAGTTGACAGGGCGTATAGAGAAGCGGAGAAGGCTCTCGTTCGAGCCATCCGGAGGAGCAAGAGAAGTGCTGGGGTTAATTGTGCGACATGTTCAATGAAGACCCGTGGGGTACGCCGTACCGCGTGGTCATGTCCAAGGTCCGACCCAGCAACCCAGCACCGACCGATGCAGCTACCTTGCGCAGCATCGTGGAAGACCTCATCCCAGCAGGAGAACCTAGAGTCACATTCCCTCCGGAGAGCGACGACCCCATCCCGCTCTTCACTATGCAAGAGCTACTCATAGCGACAAAGAGGCTGCCAAACGTCAAGGCCCCTGGCCTGGGCGGCATTCCAAACGAGGCTCTGAAACTGGTCTTCAGATACAAGTCAGATTTACTCCTCGACCTCTCCAACATCTGTCTAAGCGCGGGAACTTTACGGGACAAGTTTGAACGCCAGAAGCTGGTCCTGATACCTAAAGGTCAAGGAAGTCAACGCCCTCTCAGCATGCTCGACAATATCGGGGAAATGTACGAGAGGATGGTGCTCAACAGGGGGGAGAGAGCCTACGAAGAGAGCGGCGGGCTATCACCAATGCAGTTCGGGTTCCGGAAGAAAGGAAGCACTGTGCACACGATCGAGGAGGTTCAGGAACGGGTTCAAGCGTCAGTAGCAAACCCATACCAAGGAAGAGGAGGATTCTGTGCCATCATTGCATTGGACATAAAGAACGCGTCCAACTGCGCTATCTATCTATTATCTCTATTTACTATCCGTCACGAGCGATCATCTTCGGAACAGGACCCTCGTGTACGATACCGACGAGGGACAAGCGATTCGGGAACTGTCCGCCGGAATTGGACAGGGATTGGTCCCCGGACCGTTCAACTGGAACACCCAGTACGACAGTTTACTGTTTATCGAACTGCTAGAAGGAGTACTAATAGTGGCTTTCGCGGACGATGCGGGACTCATAGTCTGGGCCGACAACGAGGAAGTCTTGGGTAGACGTGCAAACGAGGCGCTGGCCCGAGTCTACGAGTGGATGATCAGCAGGCTCCTGGAGCTTGCTGTCAAGAAGTGCGAAGCAATCGTGGTCACAAGACGCAGGAAGTTTGACTCACCCCGGTTTTACATCAACGGGCAAGAGATCCCACGCAAGACAGAGCTGAAATATCTTGGTGTATGGCTTGACGACAAGTGGTCGTTCAAGGAGCACATCCAGGAGGTCGCCCAGAAGGCGAGCAGCGTCGCACAGTGGGGCCAAGGAGCACTTGAATAATTCGCCATTACGTGAATTTGCAACCAATCGATATATGCGCGAACAGAAGACTATTGAATGAATGAGAACAACCTTCTGCGTCTGCGCATATGTTGACTGGTTGCAAATTCACGTAAAGGCGAATTATCCAAGAACTTCTCGGCCCCACTGTGCGTCGGTGCGGTGCGTCAGCGGCTGATGCCGAATATCGGGGGACCTCAGGAAAAGAGGCGCGCACTTCTCAACACCGTCAGCACCTCTATCATGCTCTACGGTGCACCCGTGTGGGGAAAGAGAGTAGAGAAGACCATCATTGAGAAGAGAATGGGGCCTGTCTACCGTGCCTACCGCACCGTGTCAGGAGATGCGGCTGACGTATTGGCGAGTACTCCGCCCATCCACTTGCTCGTCGCGGAGCGAGTGAGGATCTGGGATCGCCAGCAAGTGATCGGAGCCGAACGAGTACTCACTCCGACGATGAAGGAGATCATCCGCGACAACGAAAAGTAGACCACCCTCGAGCAGGGGCAGACTGAGTGAGATTCGCGATTTGCGAATGGCAGATGGACGCACAGGTTGATCCATCACGAAGCCAAGTGGGCGGAACGTGCCCACGGAGAGATGGACTACTGGACGACTAAGTCACTGGGCGACCATGGTTGCTTCGGTTCCTATCTAACCAGGTTCAAGAAGAGGACCCCAGCATGCCAGTCATGCGGGGATGACTGGGATGGCGCTGAGCATGCCCTGTTAAAGTGCAGTGATCCCCGGAGAGAGCGCGCCTAGCTGGATGAATGGCTGGGTGCTCAACTAACGCCTGAGATTCTCATCCCGCACTTGTTCCGCAACCAGGAGACATGGGATAGAGTCACCGGATACATCAAGCTGGTGATGACCCGTAAGGAGGAGAAAGAGAGGGAAATGAAGCGCCTCGTAGCAGATGAAATAGGGTGAGTCTGCCGACTCAAATAGAAGAGGTCCCAATTGTTCCAGGAGGAACATGATGCTTTGAAGAGGGGAGGAAGAAAGAAGAAGAGAGAAGAGAGAAGATCGAAGAAAGAAGGATGAAGAGCAGGGAAAAGACCAAGAAAGGAGGAACAAGACCTGCGAATCTTGAAGAGAGAGCCGATCGATCTAGAGCGCGAGACGCCGCCGGTTCTGAAGTAATGCTCACGCGGTCGCGTGGCCGGATTGGTAAGTTCGGTGGAATTCTTCCTTGTCCAATGGCCGATGCCGACGGAGAAGGAAGAGAGGGTTTTAATCGGAAGGGGTGGCCGTATCGATGCGGATCCCAGCCGGGTACAGTGTTGGGGGGGGGGGGGGCACGTACAAGCCGTATTGACCGAGACCTCACCAACCCGGAGAAGCAGAAGGGTTGCTTCCCGGTAGAACGTCGCAGCGTTGCTCGCCCTACAACAACCTAAAAAAAACTGAGAAAGAGGGTGTGAGTGCCATAACCCCAAAATTTTAATTTTTCATTCATTAATCTCTAAAATACACGCACTAATAGGTCTGTATATAATATTCAAATCTCCGCGCGTATTGGAGCCGATAAGGCAGATGTTTGCTTTCCTTTTAGTGTCTCGCGTGGTGGATAGACACACACGAAGACGTAAATATGTATATGCGAATACATAGAAACCCTGGAATATTCCATGAGTTTCTATGAGGGATTATTCATATAAAACTTCATAAAATGGTAATCTTTCTTCTATTATCATAAAGCTCATTTTCTTAGCTACAAAATGTATACAGTCACTTTTCAGAACAAATTAACTTTGCACGTTTATTTTATTTTGTAAACAAAATATTCTTGTAATAAAGCGAAAATGGATTTTTTTGTTCCACTTTTTCGATGCATGATTCCGTCTATATTCTAAGAAACGTAATCTACCTCAAAGTTCCTTATTCAAAAGAAAATAAGCTCAAAATTAGACAGGTTGTAAATATTGTAGATATTCATTGTAAAATGAGTTTGTGAGAGGAATAGCCGATTTTCCCATGAAAGTATCGATGGGAAGAATAGCCTAGTGTTAAAGGAACTCAGATTTTTGGTTGATTTTCATCAATTTTCAAAATAGATGAAAAGCCACGTGTTTCTAGAAAGTTCTAAGAATTCATCTTTTTGTTTCTGGCAATAAATAAACAATAAGTCTATATGAATTTCGCGTTAAATTTATTTCCTTTAGAGATGAAAAATCGAATTATGTATGCAGATTTTGCAAGATTGGTCCATTTATATCATTTTTTCAATGGAATAGTGATTCTTCGAATAATCGATAATCTGTTCGGTCATCTACCATACGATATAGATATATTGTACAGCCAAAAGACCAAGTATAAATACAGGCTCATCAGGCCATTGCGGCCGGCTTATGCTCAGTTGGATATCAGAGTTGTATCGAGCTTGGTCTCTTGGCTATTGATTCTAGTACTCATGTATATAAGATTTTGAATGAATGCCATATGATTTCCATATATTTTGAGTTTTAATGTGTACCCAAAATTGATAGAATCTCGATGCAGCTCAAAGACGCGATTTGGGTGGAGGAACGGCCCTAAGTACCCGTCCTCACAAAAAATCAGACGTCTCTCCAACCTCTACGCAGATATCCTGGATTGGTGGGTCGGTGGCCCTAAGCACCCACCACCCCCATCTGCGTATATCTGCGATATCCAAATCGGGTGACTTTCCAAGGATGATATGTGAGTGGCCCTAAGTACCCACTCCATTCACCTTCTAAAGTCATTAAATTTCTCTCATCAGATTTCATTTCGTCCAAGGGCCTAAGTACCCAAGGATGGGTAAAGTTTGATGGAGAAATAAAAAATTGATCATCCTTGAAGCCCATTATTGTTTCATGAGTATACGCACACCTCTATTGAGTCATCCCTTCACAATCATGATGATCCGGCTCTCTCCCTAGATCCAGAGCCCATATTCGTACCCTTACAAGGGAAAGAGGGAAAACAGAAGAGGTGCAAATGGTTCCAGGAGGAATATGATGGACTGAAGAGGGAAGAAAGAAGAAAGAAGACTAAAGAGTAGGAAGAAGATCAAAGGAAGAGAAAGGAGGAGCTGGCCAGCCGTTTTTGTCTGACCAGTGCCAGTGCCTCTCCTTCGTACGTCGCAGCGTATTCGCCCTACAACCACCTTAAGAAAAAAGAAAGAGAGAGAGAGAGAGATTGATTGATTGATAACAGGTTTATTATGCCTTGGTCTTGGACCGTATAGCAAATAGATTTTTACAACAACATACACAATATATAAATATGAAAATGAAATAAAAAATGAAAGAAAAGCATACAAGAATATCAAAAAACGAATAAATGAATAAATAGGAACATGTGAAGAACAGGATGAGTGATAATTAGACAATGATTTATGCTTATCAAGGCAAATCAGAGCGCAACCCAAGGGCAAATCGAGGCATCGTAAGTCACGGGCATGGAAAGGCATCAAGTTTCACCGTTGACTAAGGAGCTTATCTTTTGCGCAATAATCATTATACAGCGTCAATTTGAATAATTCTAGTGGCTGAAATAGACGGATACTATTAAGGACTTTTTTCCATTTCGCCATAGCTTGGTTAGAGGGGGTTCCAGTAGATAGAACAAAGCCGCTACCAGCCCGATTGGCACTAGGTTCTACCCCCACTATAGAGAGCTTGCAAGCTCTCCCAGAAGAAGACCATCCTAGACATCATCTTCGGCTACCTGGCTTTAACCTTGAGACAAGGTAGGACAAAGCCGCCCCGATTTGCACTAGGCTCTACCCCCACTACAGAGAGCTTGCAAGCTCTCCTAGAAGAAGACCATCCTAGACATCATCTTCGGCTACCTGGTTTTAACCTTAAGAAATTTTCAAGGACAAAGCCACTACCCCCACTACACAGAGCTTGCAAGCTCTCCCAGATGATCATCTTCGACTACCTGGCTTGAAAAGTCCAAGGTTGAGCCCCTTTCCTAGTCACATTTTTTATCAAATCTATTGCACAATATTGACTGGAATCCGGTAAACGTAGCAATGATATTTACATCTCACCGACACGCAAGCTGGTTGGCTCTGGTGCTTCTGTGTGAGTTATATCAGTGCGCGCAGAGTTATATCAATGCATGCAAAGAACCGGATTTTCTTTGGCCGGCGTACTTTAGTGTGTGTCAATTGCAGATTACGCGCGCGATCAGCGCGCGGTCTCGATTAGCATACGGTGAATGCACTGTGCGATCTTCACCTCTGTATGCACACGGAGATTCGTTTTCCCAAGATGTGAATGGAGATTTGTTACGATACACGCGCGCGATTAGCGCGCGGTCTTACTTCATGCTTGAGACTTATTGCTGCGCGATCTTTTTTTCTTACTTCATGCAGCGATTGAGCTAGTGAAATTTGAGCAGCTTGAAGCAGTTGGTTAATCATGAATTTGTTCCCGAGTTCCGACAAATTTTTTTTTTTCAACTTTGAAAATCTAGCTTCATGGGAAGGATTGATCAATAACAAACAACTGAAGTGTAGATATATAGATATATAAGTTTATTGAATTTTGAAGCAAGCACATATAATCAAAGCTAGATACATTTTTTTGGTTTTTAGATGGAGCAGCCCCTTCATCGCTGCATCCCGTGGAGCCCAACCTGTTTTTCCATTTCCCATACATATCATATATATTCTTACTCCTCCGAAAAGTTATTTTCATTCATTTTCTATTCTTTAATACAACAATTTGTACATCCTGGATATAAGAGCGATATATATGTAGAAAAGTTATGATTTCTTCAACATCACCTTAATAGTAATGAGAAATTGAACGAGATGGGTTGAATTCACATTTATCTCTATCTTCAATCAATTTACTAGTTAAGAAATCAAGGAACATAAGGAATACGCAGTTACTCCCAAAAATGATAGAAAAAATGATAAATTTATCCATTTTCCTTTCAATTTCTTGAAATTTTTCCAGAGCTTTGAGGTGCTCTTCTTCCGACTCGACGAGGAGTGATTTAATTGCTTGTAATTGTTCTGGAATGAAAGATTTACAAATTTTATACATTAAATCTAATTTCTGGTATAACTAATCTCAGTTGTACGATTTGAGGGTTCTTGATGATATGAAAGTTGTCAAATAGCCCCTTCAAGACATCACCTACATCTCCTCTTATGAAATAATCGCATGAGATTAGAGGATTGAAACTACATTTTGACGTATCAACTGTCCAAATACTATCTTTCAATTTCTCAAAACTAATATTCTTACAGTTACGCTTGACATTAAAAACAAATAAATGTACGAAAATATGTTCAATCTCCCATGACATAAGACAGTAAGTGTAATAGAATTCTCGACAATTGAACATTTCCTTCGACATTTCTTTTTAACCTGTTGAAAAAATCAGCATACTCGTACCTATTTAGTGTCAATAGCTTATACTATTCTTATTCTAGGACGCAAGTGAACTAATTGCACATTCGTTATACGATCCCTATATTTTTCCAAAAATGATAATATTTGATATATGTCACCTCTTCTGTAATAATCTTTTGGAATCAAACTATTGTATTCACATGCATTTCGATCGACTTTCCATTTACTTTTTCTGAATTTACGAAATTTTTTACTAGTTTTTCCAGTCCTTTTAACATTAAAAATTATTGAATGAATATATGTGAATTTTTCATTCTCCATCCCTGATCAACTCTAAAATACTATTAAAATTCCCATCTTGTAGCTGTGCCCTCATTATCTCTCTTTCACCTGTCAAAATTTCTTTGCTCTCAGTTTCACGAATTGCACATTTAAAATACAAGGCATATCCTGATCAAGTATAGCTATAATTTCATGAATATTTCCTCTAGCATAGTAGATTGAATATAAATCCGGGTTAAAGTTTGAATCATTCGGATCAACTTCCCAACAACTATTTCTAAATTCTTGCAGAGGGTTATTATAGTAAGCCCATGGATGTTTATTGTATATCATTGTTATTATTTTGCTTGAGTCGAAACATGATTTGTTTTGCTCATACTCTGTAAATATATCTTCTACTTGAAAGTTGCTGTTAGTGAAGTACGACTCAATGTATCCTGCAATAAGACGCACGATTTCCATTTGCTCTGTAAATGGTTAGGAGTTTTACAACTTGAATAAATGTCATGCAGTGGAAATTTCCTCGCAAAATTTTTACAATTTCTTTTAAAGATCCTCGATAATAGAATGTGGATGCAAATTTTGGACGAAATAAGTAATCTTCATCTACAATCCATCCACTGTTTCTCAACATTTGAAAATCATAATTTTCCGAAGTCCAATAATAATTTGTCCCAAAAACTAAGGAAAATATCACTCTGTCATCTAAGTACAACTCAAAACGTTTGAATTTATCGAAGACTGGTTCAAGAGGGCCATGTTTCTCATCGTTGAAATCCATTAGAGCGTTCAGCAATCTCACAAGGATTTTCAATTGGTCTAGAAAAATATTTCACTTTTAGGTCTACCATAAAATGATATAAAAACCATAAAATGATATAAAATCAAACATTTTATGAATATTTCCTTCGAAATAATAAGAACTCACTATGCTAGCAACATATCGCCTTGAACAATCAATTTCATAATTGCTCGAAGCTCATAGTACTCTATCAAAATAGAATGAAGAATAAAATACATTTGTTTCATAATTCAAATAAAAAGTACACGAGTCATCGGATTCTGAATGATTTGTAAGATAATCGTAGAAGGCTTCGGAATAGCTCATTCTCTCGTCAGTATATAGTTTCATATTGGAAAGGCATCCTTCCAATACAGAGAACTGAACTAGGAAAAAATTAATCAGTTTTTTTCATTTTGACTTCTACTAGGTACATTTCTTTCATCATATATTTAAATTCATGGATGAAATGTACGATTTTAACAATGTCCCCTTCTATATATTACATAGTATTTAGATCCGGATGGAATTTAATTCTTTCATAGTCCAATTCCCATGGACTATCTTGTAACTTCTTGAAATAATTCGTTTTTTTCATAATAGAAACTAGTTGTTGTGAAAACTAAACAAAAGTCAAAGCTAGTATCTAAGTTAGATTCTACCATCAAGAAAAGATTAAAAGCTGCGAGGTAGTCCTTCTGCTTTTTGAGTCGTATTGATTCTAATATTTCTAAATGCCCTAAAAGAGGCAACATGAGATTAACTTAAATGAAAAAGTTTGTACCCATGAACCTCTCACCTTCGTATCCAATACAAAAAACCATTATGAAGCTGGTATGACTGACTTCACAACAAGACTGTCAAGATTTCGATGAGTTGATTCCCAACTATTCCAAGTTTGCAGATTGTTGGCTGTTTGAAATATCTTTTCAAAAATACTGACTTGACTTGGAAGCAGCAACACGAGATAGAAAGATACTTGCAATAGAACAGGGATTAACACTGAACAGATGGAAGGATTCGTACGCTTTTATAAGAACAAGAGCCCCTCTGCACAAAGTTCGAAGGTGGAGGATGACGTTGAATGAAGATTGCAGTGGCACAACTCGTTCTCGATGCAAAGTGGGTCTTTTGCATTGACGACAAGAAGGATTTTATAGCATGCTTTATTGAATATGGATGTATACATCAATTGTCCGACACAAAACTACGATAATTAGTCTTTAGCTCATGATTAATCCATCCTAACACGAGTGCGTATGTTTTGATCAAGGTGATTAATTTTCGCATTGACATTTTCGATGGCAACATGATTTTGCTGAATTTTACGTTCCAGTTGCTCTTTTGCAGCTCCTTTTCTCTCTCCTGTTTCTGTCTGAGATGATCGAGCATTTGTCTATATTCTTCCATTCTCTCACCAAAACCCTGAACTACGTTGTTTATCTCCTCGTATCCAATCATTAATTCTCCTTTCATTTGTATCTTATTATTGGTCTACCCTTGACGATCAAGTATGCTATCAGCCAATGATGCACTTTCCATAAATTTTAAATCATAGTGCTCACTATTTTTTTCAAAACGCTGAGATAGATTGTAGTGAGATTTTTTCAAACCAATCACTTCA
This sequence comes from Eretmocerus hayati, assembly GCA_029851415.1. NCBI lineage: Eukaryota > Metazoa > Arthropoda > Insecta > Hymenoptera > Aphelinidae > Eretmocerus > Eretmocerus hayati. Next base: position 63,238,113 of record CM056744.1, on the reverse strand, counting down.
GTAGTCAGATGACCGGCTACAACGGAATGTACATCATTTATCTCTTTATGCATAAAATCTTTGAGGTTCACAAAATCATCGCTAATTCGCAAGTATACATCATTCAGATTCGAGATTGATTTCTTCATATCTCGCATACTATCCATCATATCAGCGATTGATTCATCAATTTCATCAAATTTTTCTTCCGAAACTGATGAATGGTCCATGAATACCTTAGTCAAATTAATTACCTGACCTTTGAAATGTAGATTGTCTCCCTGACTTTGAATCAAACTTTTCTTCGCATCAGTGAGGAGCATCTCATTCTTTTTGAACTTGACTGTAAAATCTTCCATGTCTTGTTGACGTAATTGCTCTCGCTGTTCAAGAGCCAAAACTTTCTGATTGATATTTGTGGTGAAAGATCGAATTTCAGATTTTACAGTATCAAAATTATCATTTATCTTCTGAGTGTTCCTGACAATTTCATTCTTCGCATGATACATATTCACGTCCATAGCATGGAATGATGAGGCTAGCTTCTCCATCAGCTTTGTCTCATTTTCATCCAAATTTTCCATGAATTTGGAACTTGTTTCATCGAGTGCAAGAATAGTCTTGTCTCCATTCTGCTCGTCACGAGCGAGAATCACATATTTTGCTTCCGCAGAAGTAGTGCTCCCTGCATACATAATCTATAGTCAGTCGAGTGTATAATGAGCTTGCATAATGATTTTGCATACATACCGCCTACTGCATCGTACACCTTTTCTCGCTCTTCTCGGTCACTGGTATCCGATGTAGACGACCTTCTTTCTCCATGCTTTGCTCCCAAATCATGAGACAAATTCTCATTCTTATGATTTTCAGTTCCAGATAGATGTGAAGTAGACGATGGTAGTCTTGTGGATCCATCCTTCTCAAGGATCCTCAGATTCTGAGCGTTTTTCTTCATTTTCACTGAATATGTACTCTTCGGACTGTAGAGACGGAATGATCCTACGAATACTAGCTCTCTTTATTCATAGGATGAAACCTGCTTCACGTAGCTCTTCTATTATAGAGATGACCTCATTGCGGGTTGATTCATTCCCAGCCTGGATAGAGCGAAGGCAAAGATCTAGACGTGTACGAAGCTCATTCGCATCATCCCACCAAACATATGCCTGTGATTTAGAGTTGTGGAGCGTCATAGTATCACTGTTTTCTATATTTTTCACTATTTTTTGCAGTCCAGAGCCTGTTTGATTTTTGAAAAGAGGGGCAATAATGGTTTTATATTTTTCACTCTACGAACTGATGATTCTTTTTGTAGGATCATGATCTCGTCGGTGGGCACTAGTCCATTCTAAAATTTTCTTGTACCTCATGAGATCATGCGATTTATAGTTTTGAGGCTTGTCTTTGAAAATTAATTCGTAAATTCCAACTGACGGTTGTACAACGTGTTCTTTTCCCAAGAGTATAACATCATTATTCTGATCGAAATCTATAGATAAATTACCTAACATTAATTGATTATCTGAATAATAGGGTCCGCTCGTTAGATCTATACCCTTATTCGCTTTGATAAAATCTGAGAGATAACGAAGTGACAATGCTCCTAAATTTTTATGCAAGAAACCTTGGAAAGGACCCCGCTCCGAGAGATAGGATTTTGGCTTTAATTTTGTCGGGGAAGAAATATGTTGTCAAGCACAAAATTCTGAACAAAAAGTTCAATGGGCTCGAAGACGGAAAATGGCTAGTTTTTTCAGTATAAATCAAATAAATACCAAAAAATGGGAGATTATGAGGTTATCTAGAACAACAACAAAGACTTGTCTGCAGCGTTCGAATTTGAATTGAAAATGTACAATTTGAGTGTGATGTAGCTCAAAGGTCATCACTTTGGTAATTGAAACATTTTATCTGAAACCTTCGATACAAGAAGCAAATGAATGCATGCAAAAAAGTGATAATGCGCGATTGACAAAGAAATCATAACGGCTTGTATTCTCAACAATTACATTTCGTTTACAATCAATGTAGCAGCTAACGCTGGAGCTGGATCATAAGGCTGTGCTGAATCGATGCAACGAGTACATAATCTTGAGAGCCCAGATATGGGGCGGAGTGGCTTTTTGACATCAACATCATCGCATAGCATGAGGCTCGCGCTTTGAATAGTTGATAAAAGGTGTCCGATAGTGCATGGCTGCAATCAGATTATATGGAATGAATCAAAATTAATCTTGGATCGCGTGAGACTAGTGCCTGCCAAATCTTTCGAGGATATGGAGATCGAATCTCATATTGCCGTATCTCGAGATCATATCGCGTAATAGGCTGCGGGGTCGAGAGCAAGCGACTATCAAAATCGAGCTCGAGAGGTTGAGTGAGGGCTGTTTTTGAAGTATTTCAAGGTCGCTGAACACGAATATGACATTGCCTTGCCTCCTAATTGTGTTGCGTGGGTGGCTGCGGGGGCGGAGGCGCAAATTGACCGAGATCGAAGCTCGAGACTTGAGTAAGGGTGTTTTTGGGGTATTTTGGGGTCGCTTAGCACGAATTTTGAGATCGTCCAGCCTCCAAGTCATGTTGCGTGGGCGGTTGAGGGGGGGGGGGGGTCGAGTAGAGGCACAAATTGACCAAGATTGGATTTTGAGAGTTGAGTAGGGGTTGTTTTTGCAGTGTTTTGGCATCGCTAAGCACGTATTTGAGATTACACAGCTCCCGAATCGTGTAGAATGGGTGGCTGCAAGAGCAAGGACGCGTGTTGAACTAGATAAAACTGGAAGAGCCGGGGGGGGGGGGGTCCTTGATATCTCGAGATCACTGGACACAAATCTCAGATCACTCAGCCTCAGAACCATATTGGGTGGGCGGCTGTAATGGTGAATTCGATGTAGTTTCCTGACAATGATCATTCCCTGAGATAGAATCTGACCAGGATTGTAAGCCGAATCAAGGCATCGGGACCAGACCTTGAGCATACGCCAAGTATCTCCTTTAACTGAGGGATCGAGCGATATCCTATTTATCGAAATTCCGAATCGCTAGGTATGTGATCATAATTCTCGATCACGGAATAGGCCACAAATAGTTTCAGGCGTGAATCTGCGAGAAAGTGGTGACTGCCAGGAGATTCGACCAATAAATATTTATTCTGTCCATCTTCACAAGCAAGATCTGATTGGATGTACCGAGAGGCACGACGACCAAACAACGCCCAGAATCATCACGTGATCCAATAGCCTAAGGATCGGAAGATATCCCGGGACGTGCGATTCTGAAATCTTAGCTCTGTGGCAGAAAACTCAAGAATCTACCCGTTTCTTCCTCAAGGTTTTTGATCACACGCTGAGATTTCAGGATCACACTCCTTAAAACACCACACGATCAAGCTGCTTTGAAATCGTGCTCTGGCCACGGTCGTTGTATTGTAGTCATGCTTCTCGCAGGATCAGATGGTACTCCCTGTGAAATCGGCCAGAATAGTGAATCAGCTCTCAAATCTCCTTGCAGTCACCGCCTTCCCATAGATTAACGCCCGAAAAGATTCGTAGTCCATACCAATATCAAGAATTGTGATCTCATAGCTAGAGGATCGTAGTTTCAATCCCTAGAAAATTGCTCGATCTCTGGACCACCAAACACACTCAGCTTAGTCTCGAGGTATGGTGACAGATAATAGGTTTATTCGAATATGCTGGTCGGAGCGCTCCGAACTTTTTTTTACTCCTAGGTGGTTGTAGGGTGAATACGCTGCGACGTAGCCACAGAGAGGTTCCGGACGGACGATTACGCCTGGCCGATACTTCTCAAGGCTTCCGGTCTGGATTCCGCATCGATGCGGCCATCCGCACCAGATGAACCCTCTCTCCCTTCCCCTTTGGCGCTGGCCATCGGACAAGGGAGAGATCCACCAACTTACCAATCCGGACCCGGCACCGCGTGAGCATTACTTCAGGACCGGCGGCGTCTCGCGCTCAGGATCGAGCGTCTCTCTTCTCACGACTCGCAGGTGTTGTTTCTCCTTCTTCGATCTTCTTCCATCTCTTCATTCTTCTTTCTTCTTCCTTCGATCTTCGATCTCCTCTCTTCTCTCTTCTTCTCTCCCTCTTCAGTCCATCATATTCCTCCTGGAACCATTTGGACCTCTTCTGTTTGAATCGGCAGGTTTACTGTAATTCGCCTGCTTCGAGGCGCCTCACTTCCCTCTCTTTCTCCTCATTGCGGGTCATTACCAGCTTGATGTATCCGGTGAGTCTATCCCATGTCTCCTGGTTGCGGAGCAAGTACGGGACGAGATTCTCAGGTGTTGGTTGAGCACCCAGCCATCTATCCAGCTCGGCGTGCTCTCTCCGGGTGTCGCTGCACTTGAACGCTCCGAACTCTGGGATCTCTCTCTCTCTCTCTCTCTCTCTCTCTCTCTTGCTCATTGCGTTTGAAAAGAGAGAATCGGGGGTAGGAGCGCTCCGAGTGCTCCGAACTAGCATAATTAGGTGAATTTAATGTGAGTCACCCCACGACTTGGGATCAGATTTCATCCGTGGGGATGTCCAGATTCAGCAAAGGAACACTCGAATCTCCTACCCGTCAGTATCTAGTAGTAGATTCACGTCCACCAATGTATTCGAATCGAATCCTTCTCGAGATTTTCGACCACATAGCTAGGATTTCAGAATCGGACGTCCGAGGTTATCTCCCGATCCCTAGGCTATTGGATCACGTGTTGGTTCTGGGCCGTTGTATGGTCACCATGCTTCTCGATACATGGGATCAGATTCTGCTTGTAAAGATGGCCAGGATAGAGATTTAATGCTGGAATCTGCTTGCAGTCATCACCTTTTCCTAGATTCACGCCCGAAAAGATTTGGAGTCCATTCCGTTATCAATAATTGTGATCACATGGCTAGAGGATCGTAGTTCCCGTGCCCAGAATATTGCTCGAATTTCCGGCCACTGAACACACTATGCTCAGGTTCGTGGTAAGGTGACCGAGTAACGAAAGTCATCCCACTACTTGGGATCAGATTCAACCCGTGGGGATGTCCAGATTCAGCAAGGGAAAACTCAAATCTCCTAACCGTTACTTTCGAGAAGTAGATTCACGCCCGTAAATCTATGAGGATAGGCTCCTCCTCGAGATTTATGATCACAGAGTTGAGATTTCATAATCGCACGTCCTGGGATATCTCTTGATCCCTAGGCTATTGGATCATGTAATGTTCTGGGTGGTTGTATGGTCACCATGCTTCTCGGTACATGAGATCAGATTTCGCTAGTGAAAACAGTCAAAATAGAGATCTAACGCTTGAATCTTCTTGGAGTTATCACCCTCTAATAGATTCTCGCCCGCAACGACTTGTAGTCCATTCCGTCATTGAGGATTATGATCACATAGCTAGAGGATCAGAGTTCGAATCCCTAGAATATTGCACGGTGCTTCATCTCACAGGCACAGTTGGCTTAGGCTCGTGGTATGCGTGATTTTCGCCCGTCAATATATGAGAATCGACTGCTTTTTAAGATTTCCGGTTACAGAGCTGAGATTTCCGTATCACACTCCCTAAGTCATTTCCCAATCCCGCCGCTATCACATCACGCTCTGGTCATGGTCGTTGTGAAGTGGTCATGCTTCGCGCATGATGAGATGAGACTCCGCCTGGAAAATTGGCCAGAATAGAGATTCAGCTCTCAAATCTCCTTGCAGTCACCACTCTCTCGCAGATTCACGCCTGAAAATATTTGTGGCCTATTCCGTGATCGAAAATTGTGATTACATATCTACTGAGTCGGAATTCCGATCAACAGGATATCGCTCGACCCCTCGGTCAATGAAGATACTTGGCGTATGCTCGTGGTCTGGTCCCGATGCCTTAATTCGGCTTACAATCCCGGTCAGATTCTATCTCAGGAAATGATCATTGTCAGGAAACTACATCGAATTCACCATCACAGCCACCCACGCAATACGGTTCTGAGGCTGAGTGATCTGAGATTTGTGTCCAGTGATCTCGAGATATCAAGGACTCCCCCCGCCGGCTCTTCCAGTTTTATCTAGTTCAACACGCGTCCTTGCCCTTGCAGCCACCCATTCAACACGATTCGGGAGCTGTGTAATCTCAAATACGTGCTTAGCGATGCCAAAATACTCCAAAAACAACCCCTACTCAACTCTCAAACTCCAATCTTGGTCAATTTGTGCCTCTATAGACCCCCCCCCCCTCAACCGCCCACGCAACATGACTTGGAGGCTGGATGATCTCAAATTCGTGCTTAGCGACCCCAAAATACCCCAAAAACACCCTTACTCAAGTCTCGAGCTTCGATCTCGGTCAATTCGCGCCTCCGCCCCCGCAGCCACCCACGCAACACGATTAGGAGGCAAGGCAATGTCATATTCGTGTTCAGCGATCTTGAAATACCTCAAAAACAGCCTCCACTCGACTTTTCGAGCTCGATTTTGATAGTCGCTTGCTCTCGACCCCGCAGCCTCTTACGCGATATGATCTCGAGATACGGCAATATGAGATTCGATCTCCATATCCTCGAAATATTTGGCAGACACTAGTCTCACGCGATCCAAGATTAATTTTGATTCATTCCATATAATTTGATTGCAGCCAGGCACTATCGGACACCTTTTATTAACTATTCAAAGCGCGAGCCTCATGCTATGCGATGATGTTGATGTCAAAAAGCCGCTCCCGCCCTATATCTGGGCTCTCAAGATCATGTACTCGTTGCATCGAGTCAGCACAGCCTTATGACCTAGCTCCAGCGTTAGCTGCTCCATTGATTGAAATGAAATGTAATTGTTGAGTATACAAGCCGTTATGATTTCTTTGTCAATCGCGCATTATCACTTTTTTTTGTATGCATTTATTTGCTTCTTGTATCGAAGGTTTCAGATAAAATGTTTCAAATACCAAAGTGATGACCTTTTAGCTACATCACACTCAAATTGTACATTTCCAATTCAAATTCAAACGCTGCAGACAAGTCTTTGATGTTGTTCTAGATAACCTCATAATCTCCCATTTATTGGTATTTATTTGATTTATACTGAAAAAATTAGCCATCTTCCGTCTTCGAGCCCATTAAACTTTTCGTTCAGAATTTTGTGCTTGACAACATATTTCTTCTCCGACAAAGTTAACCGAAAGCCAAGATCCTATCTCTCGGAGCGGGGTCCACTCTCGTGGATTTTCCACGATTTGATGAAGAGACTGCTCGAGAGACTGTTCCTCGTTGTTATCAGAATCATTATGAGTGGAAAATACTTCTTCCACATACTGCCGGCTCCTAGTTCTTTTTTGGACGATGAAAGGGAGATGAAGACCGAGGCTTAGATATGCTCGCGTTTAAACGTTCTTCATTGAAACTGGATCGTCTCGGAATTTCTATTATTTTTAATCCTTCCTCGCTACTCTTACTATCTTCGCTTTCCATCATTTCATCAACTGGCTCATTTTTCAGTTTTCCTACGTCGATCATCTTCTCTTGTTGACTAACCAATTCTTTCAAAGGTTGCACGAGTGGTTGTAAATTTTCCATAACTCCTTCACGATTACTCATTTTTGTGAGCTTGAGAGCACTGCTTCTCTTGCGAATTGCTGATGAAGCTTTAGCTATCTGCTTCGCTATCTCAGTCTTTCCTCTTTTTTTCTTAGTTTCAGTTTTTTCTTCTTTTTCTGGGAGCACTCTCTTCACGGGTTGCGCTTTTGATCTCACCATTTTGACGCTCACAGTCAGACTGATCGAATGTTATGAATGTATCATAATTTTTTCTATACCTCCCTTCATTCTTTGGAGATGTCTTGTCAATTACACAGAAATTATATCTACCAGCTGACCAACAAGCTGCACACATGGATTTGAATTCTTCCCAACTCATATCAGAATTAACGTGAGAATGATATATTACTCGAAGAGTTGTGTCGTCGACATTGAAAATGACTAAAAAGTTCAAATTATCTCGACATAGTTTTTTCGGTGCACTCGTATAGGATTGTGTAAGGAAGAAAACATCCAATCCAAAGTGTCTCGACATGCAAAAGTGAGGTAGCAATAAAGGATAGTTTTGATGAGCAACGTCATCGAAAATGAGGATGGAATTCGGTTTCGCATCTTTAGGATCGATTATTCCTTCACTGTTTGTCGATTCATAAAAATTCATACCATCGTCCGATAGTTCATTCATTACAGCCTTCAAGAGACGGTACTTCGCTTGATCCAAGCTCTTAGAGTATAGATATATATTTCCAAATGCTAATCCATTCGGTGCAAAGATTAATGACAGCAGCGCATTCGTTTTTCCACAGCCACTCGAACCAATGAATAATGCTCGCAGGTTGCACGGAAGTAGCTTACCATGTTCACCTTTGACTTTGTCCTCTTCGCAATTATCCAAATTGAAGACAGATATCCCCTCTTTTTGCTTAATGAATCGCATGATGACTACTGAATTGATGATGAGGTGACAATATAAATATGTAGCAATCGATTACGTGTTCAGTTTTGCGAGATAGTTTGAATCATTAGTATGCACGCAGAGAGGAAACGGCTTCGTTGATAAACTCGTTAATAATCGACCATTCGAGCTTCATCTACCTGGATACAACTTCTGTGGACCTGGTACAAGATTGAAGGAGAGATTAGAGCGAGGTGACAAGCCTAAGAATTTATTAGATTCCAGCTGTTTCAGGCACGACATAGATTATTCATTGCATAAAGATCTTGGAAAACGACACTAAGCGGACGCGCGACTGCAAACTGCAGCTGAGTCACGTGCTTCTGCACAAGACGCATCTTTTTTTGAGCGGCTGGCAGCCAAAGCCGTAGCTAAAATCATGGAAATCAAACTCCAACGAGGTATGGGCATGAAGAAAAAAAAGCGAGCAGTCCGCAGCAAGAAGAAGAGAGAGTTGATATTAGCTCGCAGAGGTGGATTCCTACCGGCTCTACCCACTATCGCAGCTCTCTCCGCGCTCGCAACGGGTGCAGCCAACGTAGTAAAATCTGTCAGTGATATGCGCACCAATCGTAAGGAATTGGAGGAGCTATCACGTCATAATAGAGCACTTGAAAAAGCTGGTAAAGGGATTTATCTGAATCCTTACATGTATGAAAAAGGTGCGGGCTTAAAAAAAAAGTCCAAGTCGAGAAAATGCAAAGCAAAGGTATGAGCGGACAAGAGATTATGGAAACGGCGAAAGGTATCAAATATTTCAGAGGTGTTTACGCACGAGACGGGCTCCCACGCTCACCATTGCCTCGTGAATGTGGTGTGCTCAACTTGGCTAGCTTGAATAGCAAAGGCACGCATTGGTGTGCATGGAGTAAAGTAGGTAAGGTAGTGAAATATTCCGACCCGTTCTCCGGCTTAACCCCTCCAAATGAGCTGGTTAAGTATTTTCTTAATACTTGTCCCGATTGTCAAATCACATATAATCGCATACCCAGGCAAACGTATAATCAGAGCAATTGTGGACAACTTTGTTCACAATTTTTAAGGAAAAAATTCATAAATTGAGCTCTGATCGTTCTTGTACTCAGTCATGTCTCGAACTTATTCCATATCAGGCGTTGAATCAAATCTCAGCATCAGTTTTACTCCAAACGTTGACGCAAACAGTGAAAACTATGAACTTGGATTAGTTAATTTCACAGTCGTTAATTCAATAAGCAACGTTGATTCTAGCAACAACCAATTCCATTACGAGGATCAAGTTTATCTCATACCACGAGGATCTTACGAGCTAGAAGATTTGGAAGAATTATTACGCCAAGTGTTAGTTAATCATCACACCAAAGTCAAAAAGCGAACTTTGAAAGCTGATGAATATCCATTCTCGCTTCGAGCTAACAAAGTGACTCTATGTGTAGAATTATATTCATATTATGACATAGATTTCTCACGGCCTCAAAGTATTGGATCTGTTTCAGGATTTTCTAGTGAGCACAAAGCTGGGAAAATCTTGAAAGCTCGTATCTGGCATACATCCAGCGAACTAATCAAAATCAAAAATATATCAGTGATTAGACTAGAGTGCAACATTATTTCTGGTTCATACCGAGACGGGGTTGAAAGTCACACGCTTTTCGAGTTCCTGTTACTGGTTCCAACAGGATACCCCATTGATATAGTGCCAACAGATAGAATATATTATCCAGTTCACGTGCATCTGATTGATCATATAAGCGTGAGAATTTGTAATCAAGACGGAAAATTAATCAACTTCGGAGGAGAGCCAATAAATTTACAGGTTCATCTCAGAAAACGACGATGATTGTCTATAATAACAGTGGCTACTCATTCACCCCAGTCATTCACCATTCACCTCCTGTCAAAGCACGTTCTTTGCATAAAACTCCACGATCAGCTAGATCTTCTCATAAAATTCCATTGACTCCTGCACACGTTCGATTTCTACGCTCATTGGGATTCAAAATACGGAAGAATGGAGGACGCTCTTGACATTTTTGCTAATCCACAAGTCGACGAGCGCATCGTTAAAAAAGATGTAAGATTTTTCAATCCATATACTCCTCATAGCTATAATAAGAGCGATGAAGTTAGGATTGCTATTCAATCTCAAGATATGCTAGTGCTCCCAAGTGAGAGCTATTTACATTTAACTGGTAAAATCGCTTTCGACAAAGACGCGAGCATCACATGCGTGAACAATTTCGCTTTATATCTGTTTGCGGAAATGCACTATCTATCGAACGGTTTCTGCATAGACTCTTGTAAGCACGTTGGGCTGACAACTTTGCTCAAAAGTTATCTTTCAATCTCTCGAGCAGAAGAGAAATCTCTATCTCACGCTTGTTGGAACTTGGGAGACTACAATGTAGATAAAACTAACTATGTTTTCGATTTCTGCATTTCATTGAAAAGAATTTTTGGTTTTTGCGAAGATTATAAGATAGTGATTTACTCGAAACACGAGCTGGTTCTCATTCGATCCAAGTCGGATTATGACGCTGTGGTTGTGACGCATAATGAATGCGAACCTGAAATCACTATACAAGAGATAACATGGTGCATGCCATTTTTGATTCTAAACGATTTAGAAAAGCTCAATATGCTCAAGACGGTGGATCGCGAGGTTTCATCACCCTGTTTTTCCGGAGCTGGGAAATTTTAGATTTTCCTCTTTTACAGGAAACTGATAAACATGTTTGGTCAGTTAGATCCTCCAATAACTTGGAAAAGCCTCGATTCATCATATTAGCTTTCCAAACTGGTCGCAAGCAAAACAAAAAAGTGACTTCCTTTCATTTTGACCATTGTAAGCTTACAGGTTTCAAAGTATATCTGAATTCTGAACAATATCCTGCAGAAAATCTCTCTGTCGACTTTGTTGCAAATGAACAAGTCTCTCTTCTCTATCATATGTTTGCATCGTTCAGAAAATCTTACTACAATGTTCAGGACAGTCAAGTTGCACCCTCGATCAGTAATTATTGTGAACTTGCTCCTGTAATTGTAATTGATTGCTCAAGACAGGATGATACGCTGAAGCATTCGTCAGTAGATTTGCGCATCGAATTTGAGTGTAAAGGAAATATACCAAAAAATACGTCGGCTTATTGCTTGATTTTGCATGACAAAATCACTCGTAATAATCCAATGACGAATATCACTCATGAGCTCGTTTAATAGGAATCTGAAGTATTGAGCCACCCGAGCAATCATCTTTTCATCGATTTGCAAAGATTCCAGATTGGTGAAGAGAAATGTTTCATTCCAAAAGAAGTTGCAATTTTCAATCTAGAGACAAGAGTGAAGGAATGCTACACCATCAGACCACCTTTTCATTTCATGAAACTAGATTATAGAGACAACAGGCATGCTAGATATGTTTATCACAATTTACATGGATTCAAATGGAGTGATGGAGATGTATCATGGAACGAGAGACTATCGATTGCGGATAGAATTGTGAGAAGAACGTGTGATAATGGAAAAATGACATTTGTTTACGTGAATTCTGATGAGAAAAAAATGGGTCAAAGAATTTCTTACAAATTATTTTGTTCATGATCCTAATTTCCATGTGATAAATATTTACGAAGGATACGAATGTGCTTCAGATGATTATTGGTCAATGGAATATGAATATTCTGATTGTGATCATTATGACAATAAAACATTTCGATGTGCTCTGAGAACTGTAGAATTTTTATCACATATCATATGTAATGCGCCTCGAATAGATCATAAATAATAAATTAACTAAAAATTATTCCACATTTCATCATTTACCCCACTCCTCTGATAGCTATAAAATGACTATTATATGTCTCAATTGAGTCAGTCATGAATATCGATAAATTTGGTAGAAGCTTTGGATCAGAATATTCACACAAAAGAGCTATTGCTCAGATCAGTTTGAAACAGAGAGATTTGGAGAGAACCTTGAAATATCTATATGGAAAATTAGGAGAAAACGAAGAAAATCTATCGATGAGTCTATTTCAAATCAATTACCGTTTGAACGAGTGTTTCAAGCAATTGAAATCAGTTGAAGAAAGAGTGAGTAAATTGGAACAAGACATGGGCTCAGACGGTTTCTTGAAGCGGCTGAAAGCAGTCGAATTCAAAGTCGGAGGCTTGGAAAGAGGAGTGAGTATTCATGGATAAATACAGTGCAGAAAAGCGTCAGCTCGTGAAGGAGCTCCATGCTCCGGCTAGAAGAAATTTTCCTCATCGTCGTGTGGAAGTGCGCTCTGTTAATGACCTTTGGCAAGCGGATTTGGCAATCATGATGCAATATGCAAGTCACAACAAGAATTTTAAATATATTCTAGTGGTAACCGATGTTTTTTCAAGATATTCGTGGGCTGAGCCCATCAAGTCTAAAACTGGGGTAGAAGTCACGGCTGCGTTCACAAAAATATTAGACAGAGCAAAAATCGTTCCAAAAAATTTACAAGTCGACAAAGGTCGAGAATTTCATAACAGAGACTTCTTGAAATTGGTTAGAGAAGACAATAATATCAATATGTATTCCACCTATAGTAATTTGAAAGCTAGTATATGTGAACGAGTAATTGGGACTTTGAAATCAAAAATTTATCAATCATTCTCGTTGAGAGAAAAATACGTTTGGATCGATATCTTACAAGATGTTATGAAATCCTACAATGAATCAGTCCATCGCACAATTCAGATGAAACCAGTCCAGGTTTGGCAAAAAACTAAGAATCAAGGACAAATTGAAGCAGACCTGTTATCCTCAACTTATGCGCCGAGGAGCATGATGAGAAAATATAAGTTCAAAGTCGGTGATGTTGTGAGAGTGAGTAAATACAAGTCTCTCTTTGACAAGGGATATCTGCCAAACTGGAGTGCAGAAACGTTTACTATATATCGAGTGCAGCAAATCAACCCACCCACGTATCTGCTTGAAGATTATGAGAGAGAAAAGATTGCTGGATGTTTCTACGAAGCAGAGCTCGCTCACGTGCGAGATCCAAACGTGTTTCTTGTCGAAAAAATTCTAAAGCGAAAAGGAAATCAAGTGCTGGTAAAGTGGTACGGTATGAAAAACATTTCTTGGTGTAAGAGCTCTGATATACTTGGTTAGAGCTCGTTTATTTCCAAACAATAATCTCCATACGCAGATGTGTGTATATGATCGCTATGAATAATTCTCTTATCATCGCTTGGTGAAAGAGCTAGCTTGCGCTGGCGGATGGAATACAAAGTATGCTTCTCTGATCTCAGAGTGATTTGATCAATGTACATTGAATCTTGATTGAATAAACAATTTTTGTAATCTGAAAACTTGAGCTTATTTCTCAATGTCGATTCAGTGATTCCTTTCCCAACACATTTTTCAGAGTCCAAAACATCGATACAATATAGCTTGGATTTTATGAATACAGCAGCTTTTATTGGCCCTCCATGCATCTCATCCGGGAACTTTCCTAGAACTTTTTTGTTGAGCAATGGCATATTGTATGGATTGTTGGGTGCATAATCTGAAGTGTCAAAATATTTTTCACAATAAGGTTTTAACAAATCTTCGTATAAACAAATGTTTTTTAAATAATATACAAAAGAATCGGTGTCCCCGTAGCACAATAAACAATCTTGTGGATTTTTTGTAAACAATTTCATCATAAAATCATAATGGAAAGAATACATTATATGCTTTGAAATTTCTAGAATGCACACTCCGACAAACGTAGGAACATTGTATAATACTAATGTATCAGATGATAATTCAGATTTTCCTCTTTTTGGTATATAATGTTGTAGGTTTCTTTAATCGATCTTGGAGGGCAGGGTTTGTGTAGATGATGAAACACAATATTCTGCAAATTTTTTGTGTATTTTGTTCACACACCTGACGTGATGGTAGAAAGACACAGTCTACCTATCGATAATTAAAATGTAAAATCTACTGTAAAAATATGGCACCTAGGCATGTACTTTCCATTTTATGATTTACGAAAAATTGTTTTCAAATATCTGAAAGATTCATCGTAAAATATCTCGTTCCATATGTTCCCAGCCTGATAAGGTCAGTGAATTACACTGTACGAAACGTCGCAAATACACAAAAAATTTGCAGAATATTGTGTTTCATCATCTACACAAACCCTGTCCTCCAAAATCGATTAAAGAAACCTACAACATTACATTGTATAATACGTTCAAGGCCTTCATTTCTGGAGCAACGAAGCTCTTATCGAATATAACTAGTCTCTGAAAGTGAGGGTGACTAATAAGAGTTTGAACACCGTATCGTCCATCCCACTTGTTTTTTAGCAAGACCGTCCTCCTCTTTTTAACAGATTCTATCATCTTACCAAACGAACTATTGATATTTAATTTACAGAGGGCTTTTTCGAATGAATTTTTAGCGTTCTGACGGTGAAAAATATTTTTTTCAATGTAAGGTCTCAAAAACGGCTTCTGATCGAATTGAAGTACGCGAGTGATTTTTGACACAATGAGTCCATGTTCAATGGCTTGCTTCAAATTACGATAGTAGATTACATAGTTTTCTTTGGGTAATAAAGTCAACAAAAGTTTTTCATTATCAGAATAACTATTTGGAGGTATCATTTTTTCTGCACAGAATGGAAAGTCTCCATGCAAAGCGTGTAGTTCTTTTGGATATTTAAGGTCGCACTCAATCACATATCCAATGTCTGAATCATCACTTATAGCAGTAACATCGAAATCAGATGGATTTTCTAACCATTTAAAATTTGCATAAGGGAGAGGCCATTGCATTGCTGTTCCATAGAGGCTGTTACAGTCCAGGTACGCAATGTGACTTGTTTCTTTGTTAGGATCATAATTCGGTAGATAGATGTTGTTAGCATCCACATAAGGAAGACAACTTTGGGAAATTCCTCCTCGTAACATTCTCTCGAACAATATTAAAATATCGATGTCAGTTAATCATTCCAATTCTACTTTCGTTAGATGTAACATAGCACTCATAGAATAACCAGGAAGTGAGAGATAGTGAGCAGGATCAAGACCAAAACTCTGATGGAAAGTCTTCCTAAAATTTGTGAAAACATCATACAGAAGCAATACATCTATCTTGAGGTACAGATTACTATAATCACCTAAATTGCTACACCCGAATGTGTTCCATACTTAAGCCCCATGGTCATAATCAGCATCAGAAATATGTGAGTCATTCAGTATGTTATAAAAATCATTCTCGCTAGGATAGACTGGAGACTTGAGTTTGTTAAACGAATCCAAATAATCATATGGGAATACAGATTTGCGTGTCACGAGCTTGAACAAATCTTCAATGCTCTCGTCAGTTCTTTGCGAAATGGCGCAAATTTCATCCTTGAAACTATTCCACAGCACATTTTTTTTATCGTTCTCTAGATAATCTCCCAAATTTCCTAAACTCTCGCTCAAAAATTTGAAAGAGTCTAGAAATGTCAATCTTATCCGAGTCCCTTCAACTCTCTTGAAGATGGCCAAATAATTTTCCATATTATGAGGGATTGCCTTGATATCTCCAGGGAGATCGTTGACTAAACTCTTGATTATTAGGTGATTATCATACTTTTCAGAATTATGCATTAGAATCGGCAAGTTAAAAGACTTGCTATATAAAAGATTGCATTGATTATGCGTCACACCTCGGAACCGGCCTTGAATGAGAAAAAAACCTAGTTAGTCATGAATCATAGAAACATAACGTATGCATTACCTGTGAAATGACAATGGTCCAAGACACGATCTTCTCCTAGAGGCTGCTCGCAAATTGCACAGTTCTCTGAGATTTGAATCAGTAATTCATCCTCATAACTAAGTGTTAAGGGAACAATGTTTTCCAACTCCTTAAAATAATAAAATGAGTTGACAGAAATGGGTTTAAAATATAAATATATATATGTATATATTCTATGTACCTCTTGCACAGTTCTTGCGATTTCTCCAAGGCGAATGGCAAATTTTTTAGCACAGTCCTTGCCCTCAAAAAGCTCGTAAAAACATTTGCTAGCATCATGGTCACGATGAAAATACATGCCGAGAGAGAATGGTACGTGTTTTTGAAAGGCATTTTGAATAACTTTAGAGCGACGAAGTTTTTTTTTCTTGATCTGTTGCTCTCAAAGGATCCTTGTCAACATTTTGCAATATGCTTCCAAAATCTCCATAGACAGTGAATGGTAAGAACTCTTTCTTGTAAAAATCTTTAAATTTCAAGATATTGTCATCTTCTGAAGGTAGTTGCATAGTACAGTCAAACGTTTTGCAATACTCGCGATGACATTCAAGTTTATCTTCTGAATGGAAAACATGTAAACATCGATTGCATAAAAATATCCTATGTCTATGTTTACTAACTTGGGAGCTCACAAGTCTCGATAAATTGGATATGTAACAATAATGATACTCTCCATCAGATTCAAAAAGTAAAAGATTCACGTGAATAGGCATTTCCTCAGAGGTTAAGTATAATGGATAAAATTTTTTTTTTAATCTACTCCATGACAATTGATTGACAAACGATTCATCCTCTCGAATCGTGCAATTCTTTTTAGTTTCATGGGAAAATCTGCGGCATCGATCTTCAAATATTTTTTATAGTGCGGATAAGCAGACATTTCATTAGAATGATGAGATTGAGCTTTAACTGAATGGATCGCAACTAAAATTGACCAATAGAAACAATCATCTCTTCCATCATTCTTCACATTTATAGTCGCTTTCTTCTTTTCAATCCAATCAGGTAATTTCACATATTTTGAAGTACTAATCATCTTTGATTCCGCTACGGTAATTTTTAGAGAAAGAATTTCTGATAATGAATAACCGGAGCCACAATCTTCAAAACTCTATAATTCATCATCGATAAATATTATAGATTCATCAAACCAACGATTCAATCGAGATCATTTCATTAGAACGAGTTTGAAAGTGTTTGATTATTGATGATTCCTCACC
Organism: Eretmocerus hayati; assembly: GCA_029851415.1. Lineage (NCBI taxonomy): Eukaryota > Metazoa > Arthropoda > Insecta > Hymenoptera > Aphelinidae > Eretmocerus > Eretmocerus hayati. The sequence goes on along the minus strand of CM056744.1, from coordinate 63,220,691 downwards.
CAAATCAAAATATGCAGAAAATATAAGACAAACTTTAGCAGTTTTGAATTTCTTAATCAATGGTCTCAGAAATCTGATTATTGAAGGTTTAGCTAAAGTGCAGAAAGTAGTCACATCGTAGCAGTTGATATTGCCAAAGATTCCTGAGACAATACAATTTTTGAAAGCACTAGGTCCTGTATAGAATGAAACATCCCCTATATTTTTATTGCTAGCGGATCCATACATATTCTGAAGAATGATATATTTAGATTTGGATTCATTATACAATGTCTCGAGTCGCGCTTTACGTCCAGTAGTCAACTTTATCTCATTCGTTAAATGCATTTTAGAAATATGAGATATGCGGCGCACGAGCTTTTTGTAATCCTTTTTAAGTCTCAAAATGCGTTTCAAATTTTCATTACTCACGTCTTCCTCTCTCAGCAAATTGGAAATCTGCAAGAGATTCTCTCTCTCTTCCTCGATGGGTTGCAGCATGTTGACCATGACCACGAGTAGCTTCCGCGCTAAAGAAGCCACGATTTTATACTTCAGCGCGATTCATTATATCATCAACTTGAATCATCGTCACTCCTTCTCTTCGATTCGTTATAAATGCAGGCATATAAAGCAAGCTAACTAAGTATGTCTCCACTCACTGCATTGAACAGATCAGGAAAATATCCTCCGTTAGTTCGAGTTCGCAACTTGTTGTCATCGCGTCGATATAAAATCAAAAGCGCGTCGATTAGGAATACTGAATACGGAGAAGCGTGTTCATTAATTCTCATTAACGAGAGAAACAAAAATATTCTCGTCTACGTGCCGAAGCCGACATTGCAGCTCATCCTCAGGAAACGAGAATTTTGGTTGAAGAAATTCAACCAAAAGAATAAATTGTGTTGCCGCGCTGTGGAAACTGGGAAATACCATCGTCTGAAGTTCTACTCTTCGCTTGACGGGGAATCCGAAAGTGAAGATGAGGACGAGCAAAACGATGACATTGGAAGTTCAGGAACAACAGGAGGAGAAAGCCAGGCAGAATCTACAACATCCACCAGCAGAGCAACTACCGAGTCATCTTCCAATGGACGTTCATAGAATGTCAATGCTGATGGATAGAATGAGTTCACCAAGAACGGGTACTCGAGCCGAATTGGATGAGCGGTGAGTTTTTTTCCAAGTTCTCTTATACCAACAAAAATGCTGAAAATTTTAAAAAGTTGGCACCGCCATTTAATCCGTTTCAGAACTTTATTACCATTTGCTATCAACCACTCTGCACCAAAATGTGGATCAGATCAAACAAATACTGAAGCCTCAGAACCTACAACTACGAGTGCATCTATAAATCTAAGCCCTTCAAAAGCTGAATCAGATCTGACTATATCAAATACTGAAGCCCTAGAACCCTTAACTACAAGTGTATCTAACAATCTGAACCCACCAAAAACTGAATCAGATATACCAACTACTGAAGCCCCAGAACCTTCATATATGAATCTGACCCCTTCAAAAGCTGAATCAGATCTGACTGCACTAAATACTGAAGCCCTAGAACCCTCAACTACAACTGTATCCATCAATCTTAACTCACCAAAAACTGTATCAGATACACCAACTACTGGAGCCCCAGAACCTTTAACTACATGTGCATCTATGAATACGAGCCTACCAAAAACTGAATCAGATCAGAGTACCCCAAATACCGAAGCTCCTTTGATTGAAATAATTGATGATGATGATGATGATGATGTTAGGGTACTCTGTGAAATGCAGAAAAAGGAAACAGGACAAGTCAAGAGGAAACTTGATGTTTCCTTGGATGATCATGATGTAGAGGACTGTGAGATCACTATCCGAGTGGTGAGACCATGGTAAAAATCACTGTTTGCAATTTGATGTTGCAATTTGATGTTAATAAACATTTTCTCACATGCTTCTGATTTTTATTACACCCTGGATGAGATGGATGGGGCGCAGGATTATATATATTGGCTCCAGAACGAGTTAGAAATTCGTACAATATCTGACAGGAAAAAATTTGAAGTATCTATCGGATCTGGGGACAAAGGTTTCACAATCAAGTATGGAATCTGGAGTAGCCTCTTAGACAAAATCAAAGGATTGGCAGTGTCTAACCAAGAAGGATCTGGTGAGATTCATTCTATATTTTATGAGTATAGGAACAAGGGAGTATTCCCAATTTTGACATTGATTGAAAATTCAATAGCTGTGAAAGCTTCCTTCTCAACTTTTCTTAAACTACTATTTTTAGAAGGTTTTGTCTGCAAACGCTTTTTAAATTTCATAAATTCTGAAAAACAACAAAAATTGAAAAAAATTACAAAGTTTTTAGAAATTGGATTGAAAAGTGAACATATTGTGAAAAATGATAAATTAGGAATAGTTAAATATTTAAAACTGTTGAATGTTGATCATGATTTCTTGATTAATGAAATAGATAAAATGTTAACTAAATTGTAATATGTACGTAACTGACCTTCGAATTCTAATGAAACTATTCATTCCAACTGTTTTGTTATCAATATCTACCCTGTTCCTTCTCCTGGATTGAAAAAAAAAATGAGTAGCTTTGTCAAAATCCTATGAATTCTTAAAAAAGAATTGTCAGACTATTGCTACAAGGAGAACTGAAAAAGACACTCAAAAGTTATGGAAAATCTATAACTACTTGACTCTTAAGTAGAATCAGATGCAAATGATCCAATGTCAAGTGCATTCAAAGGTGAACATCGTTTGCATTCACCGCTGCATGAAGTAAGAAAAAAAGATCGCGCAGCAATAAGTCTCAAGCATGAAGTAAGACCGCGCGCTAATCGCGCGCGTGTATCGTAACAAATCTCCATTAGGGTGTCCGTTATTTCCCAAGTTGGACGCAAGGCTTAGGTCGCCCCTAGATCATCTTGTTATCACCAAAAAATGATATCCTAACCGCGACCGGTGCAAACATCGACCGTTAAACCGTGCCTCTAAAGTCAGGGGCTTTTCTATATGGATAGTCCAGCGTAGCTTTTTTGAGGTGCTCGGACACTCGTAGCTATTGGCCACCAACATCTCAATACGAGTCTAAACGGCCTCTGAGGTACTGTTTCCGACGTAAAATTCCACGCTGAATTCGAATTCATTGTTAGTTTCACCCTAAATGAGTCACCGGACTAGTTATTTGATGCTTTTCGAGGAGAAAATGGACTTCTCTACGCAAAAACGCCCTCATTTTTGTTGTTTCCAACCTTCTGAGAGCTAGGGGTGTTTTGGATTGATCATGTCCCACGTGAAATTGTATGCAGGATTTGAATTGGTTGTTGCTTTTAACCTAGGGGAGTCACCAGACTAGCTGATTAATGTTTTTTGAGTAGTGAGAAGTGTTTTCCACGCAAGAAAGCTCCCATTATACCATCTGAGAGCTACTGATATCTTACAACAATCATCTCTCACGTGGATTTGTACGCTCAATTGATATTCATTGTTATTTTGCTTTTAGAAGAGTCTCCAGACTAGCTAATTGATGATTTTCGAGGAAAGAACGGATTTTCCCACGCGTGAAACCCCACCTCACTGGTATTTCTGACCTCTTGAAAGCTACCGACATCTCATAAAGACTATCTCTCCAGTAATGATTATATGCTGAATTCAATGCTTCTAAGCCCTTTCATCTGCACAATGGAAGGGCGTGAGTGCAATGATAGGATGTAAAAAGGGCGTAACTGCTGTGATAAAATTTCAAAAGCAGAGCTTAATTTTTTGCTTAACCTAACAGGATTTAGAAAAAGTGCTTAAGTACCTGACTGAAAAGATTCAAAAAGGCGTCATTACTCCGTAACAGGGCGTAAGTGAGGGCGGATCTGGAAAAAGGGCCTAATTACCGAAGAAAAATTTTATAAAAATTCTCCAGAGCCTGGGAACGCTTTTTCACCTAATGTAACGATGAAAACATGTTGTTTCACCACCCAATTGAGTGTTTTCACCTTTCCCTAGTGAAGAGAATTTATCGTCATTTTCACACGACTGGAGGGAGCTTTTTGTGGCCATAGAACCGTGGAGCATGAATCGAACCACCCCCTAGTAATCAGATACAGGCAGCCCCCGCTATTCGCGGTCCCTGTATTCGCGGAATTCGCTTATTTGCGGTTTCTGATTAGCGGCATTCCCCGGTATTTGCGGTGCCCTGACTCGCTTATTCGCGGTTTGGATCTGGATCTTCGAGATAAGTTAGCTCATGAAACATGAATTTTCGATGGATTTCATCCGAATGTGTTCTTCCAAACCAATTTTGTGATTGAGTGTTCATCATTTCGAGGGTGTTGATATCGTTATTGTTTCCCAAAACTGATGAATTTGTTATACGACACAGTTATCAGTGTACCTGTGTACTATCTGAATTCTACTCATGGCATCGTGCGTAGAAAGAACGCATATTCGTCAGTTAAAAAACGTGACAATGAACTTTGAGGCTTTCGGAAGAATTGTCGAATTTGCTTGCCACTAGGAAAATGGCTGAAGTTCTTAGAACTTCCCATGGCCACTCCCCAGAGATTGTATGTTTGTCAATCTCGCTAGTCAAAAGTGTCTGAGCTCTTCATCCGTACGCTCGTGAATAGATTTTTCCAACTGATTCCCGAGTGAATTCCAGTAGTTCTTCAATCGTATCATACTGTTACTCCGTATCTTCCATTTATGAGTCAACTCGCTAGGCTTCTTACATGAATTTGTTGATTGAAGATGATGTTTGGATTTTTTGCTCACTCACAGATCCACATACGAATTCGTAACCTCACTTTTCCCGTAAGGCCAAAGTCCCGGTATTTGCGACATTCTCTTTATACACATCAACTGCGGATAGCGGGGGCTGCCTATATCTTTCAAAACATGCCCAGGAACACTCTCAAACCATTTGGAGACGATTGGACTTGATCGCGAGATTTAATTCCACCTTTTGTGGGGAAAGAAGGCCGAAATTTGACCCTGTATTGGGAGAAAGGGCGTAATTGCATTTTTGAAATTGCTGAAAAGACCTCAAAATCAAATTTAAACCCCGGCTCGGGTTGGGCTATTTTAGAAATGCTATTTTCTTCGAAATGAGTCAGGTCAACTCGTCCAATTATGTCGGTAGCGGTTTTATCAAGTTCTTATTGATTTTCTCAAAATGACAGTTTTGGAATTGAGCCCTTTTTCCACCCACCCCCTCAATTATATAGGTTCTGGGCGACCACATCTGTATTGGTTCCTCACTGTGGAGAGTATTCCGATGCCGAGAATGAGTGGAAAACGGTTCGGCATAGAATTTTACTCTTCGGAAAATGATTTGATCAAGTCACGTTCGTGATGAATGATGGGCAAGTATTCGGATCAACTCGAATATCTTCAACCTCAAGTGGTCGCCTCAAGCCACTCGTTGCTGTCAGTTGTCTACGGACAGTGACAATTCTGTAGTTTCAATACGGGAAGTTCCATTTTTGCGTGAGATGACTTTGATGAGCTATTCTGTTGGCCTCTTTGAGGGTAAACTGATAATAGATTCGCACCTAGAAGGCAATTTCATGTTGAAAAGGAGATTGTTGAGACGGCTCTAGCACTTAGGAGGTCGAGACAGGGGTGTCAAGCGTAGTAGAGTCCCTCCCCTCAAGCCCCTCTAGTCGAGTGCAGAGAGCGTCGCAGCTCACGGCGAAGGAGCCCCTTCCTTGCGACGCCGCGGCACGCTCTACACATGACTGGAGGGGCTTGAGGGGAAGGACTCTACCACGCTTGACACCCCTGGGTCGAGAATGGAGGTATCATGGGGATTTCCAGGCGGAAAAATGCATCTTCTCCTCGAAACTCATGAACGAGCTGCTCTGGTGATTTTTCTGGTGATTAACAATGAATTGGAATCCAGCATACAATTATTAAGTTAGAGATGATCCTTGTGAGATGTCGGTCGCTCTCAGGAGGTCAGAAATTATGGATTCCATTTAAAAACGACAGATGAGAAATAGTGATGTCTAGGATCGGTTTCTCGAGGTTTTAGTTCGATTCTGTGGACCAAAATATGAAGTTTCCACTCACCAAGAGGTGGGTGGAAACTTCATCTTTCCCGAAAAAATTTCGGAGACGCCTGCGGAGCTATTTCTGTTTCGCTTTTTGATTCCACCAAAGCATCAAAATCATGATCTTTTTCTACTAAATTGAATATATTTCGAGTTTGGCTCAAGATCATGCAACGCGGTTCACACCATTCAAAAGATCTTAGAAAATCTCATCGAAAATAACCTTGAAAATTCTTGTTCAGGTTTTCCAGGCCCCGATCAGGCAAAACACGGAAAAATCAGGCAAACCTAATTTCTTATGCAAAATTGCACGGTCTTTGCGATGGAAATAGCCCGAAGTTGATATTTCATGGTGTTATGCATTTTTTGTTCAATTTTCTGATTTTTCATTCTCCGATCAATCAGGAAACAGAGATTTCTGCGTATGCGCGTGGTTTGCCGAATTTCTAAGTAGTGTCAATCAAAAGCTGAAGAAATTCCCTTCAAAATGACCTAGTGTAGAACTACATTTGCTCGACTGGAACCGAAGATACACGATTCTTTAGACATCGAGATCATTAACACAACTGACAGCATGGATGCAAGAGAAGGTCTCAAGACTCTGGTTCACGATAGGTAGGTCATCTCGCTCTGGCTATCCTTCTTTTTCAATCAAGTTGCCATAGTTCCTGACTGGGAACATGGAATTGACTCTTGCAAGGGGTCATTTTCAAGAACATCCCCTCAGCTTTCGATTGAAACTACTCACGAATTCGGCAAACCACGCGCATGCGCAGAAATATCTGTTTTCTGATTGGTTGGAGGATGGAAAATCAGAAAATTGACTAAAAGACTCATATCACCGTGAAAAATCAACTATGGACTAGTTCCATCTTAAAGATCGTGCGATTTTGCATGAAAAATCATATTTTTGAGAAATTGAGAAAAATGCTGTTTGAGATAATCAGGTTTGCCTGATTTTTCCGGATTTTGCCTGATCAGGGCCTGAAAAAGCTGAACGAAAATTTTTGAGGTCATTTTCGATAGGTTTCTTCAAGAGCTTTCGAATGATGGAAACCGCGTTGCATTATCTTGACCCAAACTCGAGATATGTTCAATTTAGTAAAAAAAATCATGATTTTTATGCTTCGGTGGAATCAAGAAGCGAAACAGAAATAGCTCCGCAGGCGTCTCCGAAATTTTTTGGGACCACCCGGTGGGTAGTAACTCCATATTTTGGACCACAGAATCGATTTAAAACCACGAGATACCGATCCAAGACATCACTATTTTTCATGGGTCGTTTTTGAACGGAATCCATCAAATACCATTAAGGTGGGGTTTTACACTCGGGAAAATCCATTCTTTCCTCGAAAATCATGAATTAGCTAGTCTGGCGACTCTTCTAGGAGAAGAATAATGATAAATATCGATTGAGCGTACAATTCCACGTGAGAGATGACTGTTTTGAGATATCCGTAGCTTTCAGGAGGTCGGAAACAGCTATAATGAGAGCTCTTTTGCGTGGAGAACACCTCTTACTTATCGAAAAACATAAATCAGCTAGTCTGGTGACTCCCCTAGGTTAGAACCAACAACCAATTCAAATCCTGCATACAATTTCACGTGGGACATGATCAATCCAAAACACCCCTAGCTCTTAGGAGGTCGGAAACAACGAAAATGAGGGCGTTTTTGCGTAGAGAAGTCCATTTTCTCCTCGAAAAGCATCAAATAACTAGTCTGGTGACTCATTCAGGGTAGAACTAACAATGAATTCGAATTCAGCATGAAATTTTACGTCGGAAACAGTACCTTAGAGGCCGTTTAGACTCGTATTGAGGTGCCGGTGGCCAATAGCTACGAGTGTCCGAGCACCTCAAAAAAGCTACGCTGGACTATCCATATGGAAAAGCCCCTGACTCTAGAGGCACAGTTTAGAGGTCGATCTTCGCACCGGTCGCGGTTGGGATATCATTTTTTGGTGATAACAAGATGATCTAGGGGGCGACCTAAGCCTTGCGTCCAACTTGGGAAATAACGGACACCCTAATCTCCATTCACATCTCGAGAAAACGAATCTCCGTGTGCATACAGAGGTGAAGATCGCACAGTGCATTCATCGTATGCTAATCGAGACCGCGGGCTGATCGCGCGCGTAATCTGCAATTAACACACACTAAAGTACGCCGGCCATAGAAAATCCGGTTCTTTGCATGCATTGATATAACTCTGCGCGTACTGATATAACTTACACAGAAGCACCAGAGCCAACCAGCTTGCGTGTCGGTGAGATGTAAATATCATTGCTACGTTTACCGAATTTCAATCAATATTGTGCAATAGATTTAATAAAAAATGTGACTAGGAAAGGGGCTTAACATTGGACTTTTCAAGCCAGGTAGTCGAAGATGATCATCTGGGAGAGCTTGCAAGCTCTGTGTAGTGGGGGTAGTGGCTTTGTCCTTGAGAATTTCTTAAGGTTAAAACCAGGTAGCCGAAGACGATTTCTAGGATGGTCTTCTCCTGGGAGAGCTTGCAAGCTCTCTGTAGTGGGGGTGGAACCTAGTGCAAATCGGGCTGGTAGCGGCTTTGTCCTATCTACCGGTTCCGTCATACGTCTTAGTTCGCGTTGTGGGTACAGAAAAACGATCGGATTCCGTTCCTTCTGATCGTCTAATGCCTTCATCAATTGACCGAAGAAGATACAACAGATATTGCGGCTTAGACGTGGTGAAAATCTTATATAACTGTACACATAGAAAATAGTTCCGCCTTGTCGATAGTGATGGCCAGTTCAGACGTTGGTAAAAGAGCTTAAGTCCCGCATCGTGCCGCAAATGGAATATGAATCTCACGCACATATTACACAGCCGTTGGAGCTTGTTCACGAGATAGCCAGACAAATCATTGTAAACGAGACATGCATAGTCGAAGTGCGGGACAATTAAGGCGTGTACTCATAATTTCTTGACATCGGGTGACAAGAAGTGACCGCGACGTCTGAGGAGATGCAATACGCCATTGACTTTCGAAGTGATACAAGAGATAATAGAATTCCAAGACAGATCTTGAGAGAAATTTACGCCGAGGTTTTTTTACAGTGGATTGCAATGGGACCATGACACCATCAACGAGTATAGGCGGTAGCAGCTTTAGGTCCAGTCTCGTGTGATACTGAACAGAAGCGTACAAAATTGCTAGCGTTTTTAGCAAATTCAGACGTAGTCCATACCGTTTCGCCCCCGCGACGATACGGCTGATATCGCCATTGAGTTTGCGGATGGTTTCAGGAATGTCAGATGTTCGGCATTGGATATATATTTGCAAATCATCTGCAAAAAGCAGAGCCTTGCAATATTTGAGGACCAACAATACAGAATTGATAAACACGAGGAACATAATTGGACCAGGATTTGAGCCTTGCAAAATCCCGGATGTATTTAGCAAGAATTCAGTGAGATTATTATTTTGGTCAACAATTGCCTGCGATCGACCACTTAGATACGAATGGATCCAACGTGATGCTCCATCTGTAAAGTTCATCTCCTTCATTGTTTGCATCAACATAGAATGTTTGATGCTATCGAACGCGGATTTAAAATCGAACAGGACTAGGAGGGTAACTAGCTTATTTTCAATGCCATACCTTATGTCCTCTCAAACTTCCAATAAAGCAGTTTGTTTGCTAAAATGAGAACGAAATCCTGATTGATAAGGACAAATCATGTTATTTCTTTCAAGGTGATTTACAAGTTGTTGAGTGACAATTGTGTCGAAGACTTTCGCGAAATGAAGGATATTGGCTATTGGTCGAGTTTCTGCAGGAGAGGAAGGGGATGGCACCTTGCTTAGAGAAATGACTAAAGATTTTTTCCAGAGATCCGGGTATTTGGATGATATGATAGACTCGTTGTAAAAAATTGTCGAATACGGCACCAAAATACTCAACACGGACTTAGAATACTCTAAACGAAGACCATCACTACTATTACCTTTGGACTTCGGTAGACATGCAAGCAATGCTTCGTATACATCGACACCATCAATGGGCGTGAGTGTCAAATAAGGGAAGTTAGATGTGACAGAGCTTTTAATTATTCCTTCCAATTCAAGGGAAGAACAATTTTCATGAACGCTAGACGTTCGTAGATAGTGATTCATTCTTTCGATTGCAGAGAAATGGTTCAGAGGCGACCGATGACCTTTATTCGCTATGCTTATCTTGCGCAGAATGGACCAATATTCAGATTTGTCAGGTGTTTCGCCTAAAGATTTCAAACAATATTCGTTGCGAGCATTAGCAATTTTTCGTTTCAGAAGTCCACGGCGGATCTTATATTGCGCTAATAATTTGTCATTGCCATATCGTCTAGCTTTTCCACCTAAGCGATCCCGTCTCTTATACTCAGCGCGGAGTTCATTGGTGATCCATGGAGATTGACTTTTGCGTAAAGAGCGAACTGTCAGTGGTGCGTGTTCATCAAGGAGACTCAGCATTGCTTCGCGAAATTTCTCTAATGATTCATTGATATCTACGCATTCCGTAAGACTTAACTCGTTATTCACTAGCAAGCAATGGATCACAACATTTAGAGAAATCCCGCGAAGTGATTCTGATTTTTCCTTTCACATACATTGGCAATTTGTACTCAATAATGAGGAAATCATGACCATTGATGTAAGGCGAGGGCGATTTCATGAAATTTACAACTTTCTCAGATGAATCGGTGAGCATGACATCAATCCATGAGTCTGAATTCGCAGAATGATGCGTTGCACCAAATGGTATATTGAACAGAGAGCTTCCGGAAATTAGATCTCGCAAGTGAGTAGAATAATGAGGATTTGACAATAAATCAGAATTCAAATCAGCAGCGATTATGATATTACGATAGCGTGCAGACGTTTTCTGGAGTTCAAGGAAAAAATCGGTCAATGCAATGCCACCAGGATGACGGTGAATACAACCCAATAAGACATTTTCACTGTCTTTTGTTTTAATTTCAACTAGCAGGTATTCAGTTTCATTTATACTACGAATTTTAGGCATATGAATTACTTTGAATGAAAGACCCTGTCGGACGTAACAGGCCACGCCACCACCTCGAGCAAACTCGCGTTCACCTGTGAGAGATTTGAGACCACGGTCGGTACGTATGAGAGAGAAATTGGGAATCGAAACTCATGAATCATGGCAATTGGGTGTTGCACCCAACACCCACTGACAGCTAATATATCGATCTCACGATCTTCATAAAGTAAAATCACCTCATCAATATTTTTACGCAGTGATGAAACATTCAGATGAGCAGCCTTCACTGATGCTTGCCTAGACGGAACTTTCTTCAACGCATTATGATCAGATAGAGCAAGTCAAATGATCTGATCTAAATCAGATTCAGTAACTATATCTAAGCGTTCACTCCCATCTCCTTTCCTAACACACATTTCCTTCGCGTGCTCATACACATACATACTTATAGTTACATTGTTTCGCGCGCTCCTTAGCCAAGACGCGGAGATTATGCATCATTTGGGGCAACATTTCTTGGAGAACAATTTTAGAATCATTCACACAGTCAGACAATACATCAGTAACTTTCAGATCACCATACTCACGCTCAATTCTGAGGACATGATCACGCACACTTACAGACTTGAAGTTTATAACGAACGAACGAAACGCATCAAGATTACTATTGTTCTGAATATTTTGCCCATTATTTTGAGGTTGAGGCTTAGGTTCGAACTCACATATATTGAGAATATCATTGTACAAATTCTCTATGTTCAACACTTTCAGAATGGCTCGAGTAATAACATTGAGTGACAATTCGCAAGAACTAGGAATGCCAAATACATTCACCTCTCTGTACTCTTCGAATAAAATAACCAATGTGCTAGTTTTCCTACAGAAATTTGAAAAAGTTCACATTTCAAATATGGGACAAAAACTAGCACGTTTGAATGTGCTAGTCTTCGTGTAAGTTTCAAAATATACTAGTATACGCCAAACGTGTCAGTTATCGTGATTAAGCCGAGTTGTACTAGTTTTCGTGAGAGACGGCAAAACGTGCTGGTCTTCACGAAAAATTTACTAGTTTTCGTCGGGGCTCTAATATGTACTAGTCTTCGTACGGACTGACGATCTGCCAGCTCCAGAATTCTATTCATTCATTTTTTCTCTTCCAATTCTTTTGAATGTATTGGTAACCATTTGCTGGAGTCGCTATTCAATAAATCTATCGGATAAGTCCCAATCACGATCATAAAGACAGGTCTGGCCACTCCATAGGGCTCACGCGTTGCTCGGTCGATGCCGCCGCAGTCAATTTTTGCCAATATGGCCGCCTCGAGGGAGGCAATCTGATTGGCTGAAAAAAACAACAAACTAGAGCAGACATTTGCTTCAGGTTGACGGTTGTCCGGCTGTTAAAGATTCATAACATCACTGTACTGTTGTAAACATTGGAGTCTAAAAATTGCCAGCTGCTATCTTTTCAGCCAATCAGATCGCCCCCCCCCCCCCCCGAGGTGGCCATATTGGCAAAAGCTGACTGCGGCGGCGTCACCTGAGCAATGAGTGCGCCCCACGGAGTAAACAGACCTCTCTTCATGATCATGATCCCAATATACGAGTTCTCTTTCAGATCCTTTCTTTCTTCAAGAGTAGAATGTGTTTTTCCATATTGTACGGTAGACCTGGGGAATGCCAAACTTCTTCAAACAATGACTGTGATTAGGATATCGTTGTCGGCATTGAATCATATTGGTTACTGTTACTATAATTTTATTGACAAAAATGAGATCTATCTCCCATTAATGAATCAATGAATGCTCAGTTTGAATTCGAGACTGACACATTTATTGCATCCTATTTCTTTATCTCTCGCAAGAATCATCTCTATGCCTGAAGATTGAAGAACCTCACTCGGCGTTGACTTTTCCAATTCTCAACCGTATATTTCCCCTCAAATTTTTACTCAAGATTTATTATGTTCTAGTTCATTCGTAAGCGGGACAGCAAATATTTCTCATTCGTACATTCTCCATACCATCCTCAAACCATCATCATCAGTATTCATGGGAAAAAGAATTTCAAAAGAGTTTTCTTTCATCGATTCCAGCTTTCATTTTCCACGCGTCTTAGATGATTCGAGTGATGCGTATGGAAGCATTCTCTCGAAGAAGTGAAGATTCTGTCCACACCTTTTCTGAAATCAGTTTTTCCTATTCGTCACACCTGTTTAGTCAGATGATCTTTCTTTTTCATTCGTAATTTGATGAAGAAGTTCTGAATCATGAATAAAAGTTGATTCTCTAGATATTGATTGAGTCCTCTGTTCTGCGTTTTAGTGGTAAGATCCCCGGAGAAGTCCTCAACGCCTACAACACCCGGAAGTAATCTTCATTAGGAATCGAGGACACGCAAAGGGAATTAAAAGCGCTGTGTCAGTCAACTTTCACCTCGAGAAACTTTGGACTCGAACGTTCCACATTTTTCGAGGCAGATGGGGAAAGTACAAGTAGTTTTGAGATGATGGGAAAATGACATATTTTCAGGAAAAAATCTACGTGTCGAAAATACTGCTCGGGAAATGCTCATTATGTAGCGTACCCATCTACAGATGCCACCGACTACATCTGCAGAATTTCAGAAGGATCGATGAAAACAGCGAGGAGTTTTGCTGAGCCATAGAGAACAACACACACACACACGGTAAGAGGGTTGAAAAGATGGGACTGTAGATATTTTTCGAGGCTCTATCATCAAAAACTGTGACCTACAGTCGATAGATCTCGTGGAAACGAAGAGGACAGTACAATTTCCATGTATCCAAGAGCTTTATCGGAGGAGAAACTTTTTCTGGGAAGAATTCGGTAAAAAATCTATTACCATCAAATGAAATGCTTTTCTTCTGAGCAAGCAGGATTAACTTCTTCGAATCGCCGGAAGTGACGTCATCGACAGCTTCGACCTGACTCGCAAGTCGGCGACGGGTATGCGAATATTTTCTCATGTTCGGGAAAAATTCCTTGTCGCCAGATGAACACTGAAGTATATAATTAAGTCATACAGAGGCATAATTCTGGGCTTAAGTGTCTGGATTGGATGTTTTCATTTGTAAATACAGGAAACATGCGATGATCTTGTGTTGAGATGAAGTATGCTCTACATTCGAATTCTTCGAGTCCCTCACGAAGTTTCAGAGTGTCAATTCTTCACGTTTTCCCGCCTTCGGCTTGGGTCCGCAGCGTTCTCGGGCAGGAATGATAGACATGGAAAATGTTCATTGCATGCAGTTCTATTGGAACTCTTGATTTTTTCCCCCATGGCAATCTTGGATGATCCAGAAAATGGATGGGGCTCAATTTCCTACCCATAGACTTCTTTGAGAGATTTCGTGGAGTTAACGCTGATGCAATCGAGTTTGAATGGAAGTATGGAAGAAAAGGAACATTTCTATCTCCCATCAATTCATAGCTATCAGTTCGACTGATTGACATTTAAATTTCAGGATTGATCCGATCCCCACAGAAAAAGCAATATTTTGAAACCTGGCCCTCACTCGTCCGGCAATTAAAATACCCATGGAAGATATTTTCTTCGACTGAAAACACCTTATAGTAAGATTTAGAGTCGTACATCGTCGAGATTCAGAGAGAAATGCAAAAAAGCACATCCCTCGTGTATGTTAGATAGAGCTTTTTTGCCTACTTCGAAAAACGCTTGGGTTTTACCAGGAAAAATTCTCCATGCATAATTGAACACTCCAAACATACATCTCATTGCGATCGGGACCCGCGAAACTCACAGGTAGATCTGGCCTTATTTGCAACAATTTCTTTAGGGGAACTGCCGGAGAAACAACGAGTTTCCATGACATATCATGGGGACCTCTTTCGCTCGAAACTAGCAAAAGATGCGGGGAGGATTTCTCCAGAGCGAAAAAATATTCCTGAGTCAGACCACTCCTACCGAGGATGTTGAGAATTCAGTAAGATCCCCGAGTGATTGTGACCCTAACGTCATCCAAGCATCCAAACCAGCATATCCGCATCAATGGTCAAAGTTTCGGTATCATCCTAACTCAGCGCTTCGGAATTCAAAAAAATCATCGTCCATTTCATCAAATGATAATCCCTCTGAGTATTTCCAGGGTTAGTTTTGAGATTATTCCAGCAGAAGAAAGTCTATATCAATACCCAATAGTTGACGAGAAGAATGCTCTGGGTATACTGTCATGGTATATCAAGCCACTGTACAGATACTGCCATTCTCAGTTATTTTGTATGAGGCGTGCCCGTCACACAGAAGATCAGCTGATTCCTGGTCGATGGCTCCTAGGTGCTATTCTACTGAATCCAGATCTTATCACGGGTTGGAACATAAGAAGAGAATGGATGCGTTGCAGTAATCTCAATTTGAAAGCAGAACTGAATTTAACTCATTCAATTATATTGAGTCGAGAGAGATGTAATGAAGCATTTTCGTATCAACGT
Organism: Eretmocerus hayati; assembly: GCA_029851415.1. NCBI lineage: Eukaryota > Metazoa > Arthropoda > Insecta > Hymenoptera > Aphelinidae > Eretmocerus > Eretmocerus hayati. Next base: position 63,205,176 of record CM056744.1, on the reverse strand, counting down.
TGGCTTCTCACGCTCAGGGAACCTATGAACAGGGATATGCTAAGCACTACTACGCGCCCCATTTCAATTGAACTTGAAATCTATGCAACAGTATCGAGATCATTCAAGATGAATTTTGTTGCATGGGATCTGAAGAAATGTTATGTGTCAATCCTAGAAATGATGCCATGTATCGACTTCCACGACTTGCTCCTTCAGCAATGGGAGGAATCGATCCTATGGTGTCAGAACAATGTGTCAGATTATGGAGGTTTCTCCTATCGTCAATTCCTTCTATCAAAAATTTCCCGTTACGTAGCAAGAACCGAACCATGTTCTCATCTCTTATTCCAAGAGCGTGCGGTCTTCATAGAAGATTTTGGAGTGATAATTCCGGATGTATTCTCCAAATTTTGCACTTTTGGCGGTACAAATATCCATCCTACTAACAAAGTTTCTCGCCTGCTTAGCTCAGCAAGAAAATACCAACAATCATTGATTAGTCTATCATACTGGTCCGAAGACTGCATGAGAACTGACATACTCCTGAAGCTTTTCCCGCATACTGAAAGCTTGTGGTATCACCAGAGATTCCTCGCTGGATACCTGAAACAATGGAATTTTTTTGATCCTGGCCAACTTTGTAACGAGGCTCATGAGTCGTTGAGTTGGGGCAGAGTACCAGAATCCTATGTCGCTGATTTATCCATCATTCTAAGAAAGATGTTTGAAATCGTGCTTCGTAAACGTCAAAGAAGTTTGGTCCTGGAACTCGAACGATGTGGAACGTATTGTGAGGATATCATGGAAAAATTCCCCATATTCTTCAACAGCCCCTGAGTCATGATATGTGAGTGGTGAGAGGATACAAATCCGCATTCTAGAGATCATTTTTCTATCGGAATATCTCCACGAACCCTGGATCTCCAGGCTTCGAGCTATAGCTCACCGGAACACCTCTCTGTTCCACTGCAATATATTATCTGTATAGAAAATTCAACCTCTCCAATTTGGAACCAATTCTGCTGGAAATATTTGTAGATAATTGTTTTGCAATCATTCTCAGAGACCAAGTCAAGGATCTGATCAATACATGCGATGATCATGATGAAATGCTCAAATCTTCGGTTGTTATGGGAGAAGATTATAACTCCCTTCCCTCAACTCACAATGATGCTCCTTACAGATTGGTATCAGACACCAACACGAAGTTACTTATTCCTGAACCTCAATTCTCACAACCCCCGGACACAAGGAATGGCCACAGTATACATCCTTATAAATTGTCCCATCAAGAATACCATGGGAAGAATTTGATGAAAATTAAACATCTCCTTTCACAAAATAATTAGCCGTTGAAATTCACTGAACGACACATCAACATTCGTATTACCACGATTCGAAATAGTGACCCTCAACAAAAGGAAGCCTGGGCAAAGCTAAGAATAAATTATACAAGAGGGAATCGGAGGTGGTAATTCCCTATTCTGAAGAACTCTCTGAGAATCTACATAGAATTTTGGCACAATGAGGCTATAGCGAAAGAGCGTCCACCAGGGTGGCGCTGATGGCCATTTAAACTCACCAACACATGGATTTTTGCTGTCCGTGTACATCGGTGCGTGCTAGTGTGTATCTATGTGAGAGAGTGTGCGGCAACTCTCACCGACGAGCACGGACAGAGAATTGCATGTGTTGGACCACCAGCGCTCCTAGCGGCCATTTCGCTACAGCCTCATACAGCATTCATACAGTTTTCAAATCCAACAATAGATTCAATAGAATAATTCGACTGGGCAAAGACAACTTCGAAAAATGTGCCTCACCGATATAGTTTACAAATCAAATTGCCTCCAATTCCCAAAAACGTACATCAAACAATCTAAAAGACTCCTCGGAAGATGATTTCAAAGAGGAGGCTTAGGCCTGGATTCACCACAACTCATACCAGGCAGATGAAGCTACCGCGTCGTTCATTCGTCCGGTAGACACGATCTGCAATTCTAAACTCTATCGGTCGGTCTGAGGCCCTATCCAGTCGATGAAGTCAAACGGCCAAACTTGGTCCGGATGAGTACTGACCAAGCGGATTAAGAGGACACGGTGAGTTTAAACCAAGTTTTAATCCGACTGAAAGAAACTCCCGAGATTCCAACGGGGTCATCAAGTGTGAGTCAGAACAAGTTACTAAAAAAATTTTCACCGGAAGCCGTTGGGCGAATCTCGAATCAGACGACTTTCAAGTCTCTGAGATCGAAAAATGTGGTATCCAAGCTCATAATCATCACGCAACTCATCACATAATCTGATAATGTTCAATAACTTTCAGAATACCGTTGTTCCACATCAATCCTTCCACAAAACATATAGAAAACACCGATGTGAATGTTTAGCTACCCGGAAGCGGTACTTATGGATTATACGGTGTAAGTCGCAAGAATATCTAAGAAATTCTCCAAAACAGATGAATCATTAAAGTCAACAACGCGATATTGGCTCACACAACCACTCATACGGTATCATATACGATAGAAATCAGAGATCACAAGCTAAACCGGATTCATGTGACCCGTCTCGTTCATGTGTACCTCGAAAAATTTGATATCGTGAAGCGATTACGTTTGTTCCTGAAAGCGTACGTCGTCCTCCAATCAAAGACAATTCAATGTATATAGACCTGGCTCATTCAGATTTCTTTGTTTTGATAAAGAATCAGATGCTACTTGCAGAAATATGATTGACCACACAGCGCAGTCGTGAGATGGAGGATATCCTCAATTTTTTCTTCTAAAAGAGCCATCGCAGATTCTCATCAGGGAATATTCTGACGCCTGTTGGCAGCACATGTATGGGCTTATAGTAGGTTGGAGTCTCGAGTTATAGGTTCATTCCGCAAGAATATGTCTTTATCCTAAACTGTATTCAAATGCCAACCTTAACACTTAAGGAGATGAGCCATGTCACACGTAAAGTTTCGTGGTTTTTCGAACTAGATGACTCCGCAGTTCTAACTATTTCAGTTTGAGGCCTTCAGCTTACTACAACTTAATCATAAGATTGTGAATGAAGAGTCAGAGTTATTTTAATTTTTTGCATTTCAAACAATATACGGGCAATATGCCCTTTTATAGAAGTAAATGAAGTAACGAAGAGCGCATATATATCAGTAGAAAAATAAAGCATCGTTGAAGATGTATCAGTATACAACAATAACATTCCTTATTCCTTTCTTCTTATAATCAGTAATACTTGCACACATTTCGCATGGCCTCATGCTTGAATTGCGAGTACAAATCATGATTTCTAATATCACTAGGTAAGTCATTCCACCTGCGCCTTAGCCTAGCGATTACCGAATCATAGCTCAAATTGCTACTGAAAGGAGCAACCGATAGTGGTCTAGGATCTCTAGTGGAGTACGGATTATTTCTAGCTTGAAACAGTGAGGCAACCGATGGGCAATTTATTCTACCTTTAAGAGTATTCCATACAAACGCAGTGTCTCTGAAATGATGTAGCGATTTAATTGTGCATATTTTATGCCTCCGAGATATATCAGTGTAATCATGATCGAGTCTACTCATAGGGGAGCCTAAACGAAACGATAAACTTCGGAGGAATCTCCTTTGGACGGATTCTAGCTCTGAAATTCTAGATTCCAAGTGAGGACTCCATATGATAGAAGCATAAGTGAGCGAAGGAACAACAGTACTTTTATACAAGTTGAGAATAGATTTCGGATTTCTGAAGTCTTGTGTGTTCCGATTGATGAATCCTAGATTTCTGAAAGCTTTCGAGACCGATTCGCTAATGTGGCTATCGAAATTGAGCTCACTATCAAAGATAACCCCAAGATCTTTAAACTTGGAAACTCTTTTCAATGATTGCAATGAAATTGAATAAGCATAGTGAATTGGGAAAAGGCTACGGCTTATAGACATGGATTTACATTTGCCAATGTTCAAGTTCAACCCATTACGCTTAGACCACTCAACTATACTAGACAAGTCATCTTGGAGGAGCTTACAGTCAGAAGGTGAACTGATTTTCATGGAAAGTTTTATGTCATCAGCATAAAGTAAGCATTTAGAGTTTTTGACAACTTCGGCAATGTCATTGACAAAAATGTTGAACAACAGTGGGCCAAGGTGAGACCCCTGAGGAACACCTGATTTAACCCGGACTGGGTTCGAAAAGGCACCACAAAGTTTCACTATTTGATATCTATCAGTCAAATACGACTCAATCCATTTGACAAGCTTTATAGGAACACCGATATTATGCAATTTACATAAAAGTAGCTGTTGATCAACGCTATCAAACGCCTTTGAAAAATCGAGATACAACACGCCGGTCTGAAAATGACACTCCAGGTTATTATAGTGTAATCGTAGAAATTGAATAAGATAGTAATAGTAGACTTGCCCTTCATAGAACCATGCTGATTTGATATCAATCGATTACAAATAGCAGAATAAAGTTTATCGACCATTATTGAGTCAAGAAGCTTAGCAATAGCACCAGTTATGGGAATGGGACGATAATTAGGAGCAGGAGTCTTAGCACCACCTTTGTGGATCGGCGTAACATATGAATATTCCCATCAGGAGGGGAATACCCCCTTCTCGCCGGACTTATTAAAAAGAAATTGTAACGGTTCAGCTAAGTTGGTACTACATTTTTTCAAAAACTGCATCGGAATTCCATCGTGACCAATAGATAATGAGTCCTACATATGACTAATAGCTTCATCAACATCATTTTTTGAAATATGCAAGTCAATATCAATCTCAGTGCAATCCCTTAAATCACAACTTAGATTTGAATCTTTGTACACAGAACCGAAGTAATCAGAAAAGATGTTTGCATTGTCTTCAGCTGAGTTACTTAATCTATCATTCCATGAGATATTATTTGGAACAGAGGAAGACTTCCTAAGCTTATTTACGAATGACCAGAAAGATTTGGAACCATTCTTTAGATTACTTTCTACTTTATCAATGTAGTCTTTATAGCAAACCCTAGACAGTCTTATACATTTGGCACGAAGTCGTTTGAACTCAATGTGATATTCTTCTTCTCTCAAATGTTTCCATTCCAAATGTTGGGCTTTCTTATCTATGATCAGTGAAATTAGTTCAGAGGTATACCATCTGGGATAGCTATCATTAGATGAATGAAACTTCTTAGTTGGAACAAACTCATTGATAGGCTGTGCAACTGTATCATAAAAATTCTGTAAATTAGATTCAAGACTACTATTTTTAGAAAAAATACTCTCCCAGTTTGCCTTGGAGAGGAATGAGTTAATTTGCTCATAGTTAGCTCGAGAAAAATCAAATTGTTCACTTTTTGGTAAAACTCTATCTTGAACAACATCACTTGGAAGTTCAACTTTAAACATAATAGGAATGTGATGATCATCAACATTCGACAATGTTTCTGGGGCATGAAACGAAGATATATTGCTTATACTGCTGAAAAGTGAATCTGGAGAATAACCCTTGTTATTAGGCAATGGAAAATATTGGTTCATATTCATGAAGGAATAACCATTTCTGATAATATCCACACACTCAGCATTTCTAGCTGTCCTATTACCAACAAAGTCATATGCCAAGTTAGGCGAGTTAATCCAATTGACACCTGGTACATTGAAGTCACCTAAGACAATCCAGTCACAATGACCATGAGATTCAGATACTTGATGAACAGCATAGATATGATCCTTGTAAATAGATGCAGGAGACGCAGGGGGTAGATAGGTACAGCCGATGATGAGCTTCTTGGTAGATTGAAAAGTAATCATGACATAGACTTGTTCACAGTCTTCTGAGAAGAATTCACAACTTTTTGAATGCAAAGACTTGTGGATTGCAATAAGAACACCACCCCCACTAGGAGCATTCACCATCGAGTTATATCTGTCTCTTCTGTAAATGTTGTAGTTATCAAGCCCAATTTCACTATCAGAGATACCACTATGAAGCCATGTTTCAGTCAGAACAATCAAGTGAGGTGCATAGGAAAACAGATGTACATTATTTCTCACCAAGTGAAGCTTATTACGTATACTGCGTACATTCTGATAGTAAATAGTCATCAAAAATTTGCAGAAGCACTCTGGGAATTTTGCATCTGGTTGAGTTGTGGTGGTACAGCAGACTTCACAATAGTAGGAACTCCTTTGATATAGCGTATACTCAAAACAGTCTCACCACTGTCTAAGCGATTCTTGAGCTTAGCAGCAACTTCCTTATATACTGTGCTTGTTGATTCTTGGTTTTATCAAATCCAACAATAACCCTCCCAGGAATCTTATTTCGATTTCTCATAACAAGATGAGGATTTTGACTGTTGGAGAAGGTAACAGCAATAGGGCGTAGATGGTTACTCGAGGGATTGCCAATTCTTGATATGAAGATACTTTTAGTGTCCACTGGAATCTCTTTGAGAAGATTAATAATCATACCATGATCAGCTGAGATATTATTAGATTCAGGTACATTGAAGAATAATAGATTTCTGGATCTCAGCATACGTTCCTGAGCTTCATGAATTACTTCCTGCATATTAGCACCGTTGATGACAGGCATGGCTTGAGACGAGTGAGAAATTCCAGCTCTGATATTGGCTATATCTTGATGAAGTTTAGGAATGCTGTCGACAGAGGATTTGAGATTGTCAATATCCATCTGAGCTGAATCAATCTTACCACTAAGAGTGTCAATGTTGGCACAAGATTCTTTAATTGTTCTCAAATTACTCTTGAGATTTGTTATGTCTTTCGTAAAGATCTTATTTAGGGATTCAATGTTACTCTTCAAACTATCAAATTGTTCGTCAAAGCCAGCTTGGATTGCATCTAGCTTTTCACCCATAGTTATTTTACCAGAACTGTCACAGTTGGAGCCCTTGTATTGTAGTCTTGGTTTTTTCTTGAGTTCAGCAACTTTAATCTCAGAAGCTGTGAGATCTGCACATTCTTTTGTAGCATGAAACAGTTCAGTGCACACAATACACGATGAAATAATCTGCTTCGCCTCGAAGCTCCCATTACAAGTGAAACAAGTAGACATGATGATATTGGAGCCAAAAGCAGAAATCAGCTGAGCACGTGTTGATTTGGAGGTTATCAATGATAACTTACAAAAATAACTGTACCAAGTTCAACTAGAACTGCCGTGTTATTGTTCGATACAAAATAGGATACCACAGGAATGAAATGTGCACAAGTTTAGAATGAGAGAATGAATTGTTGTTCGGATAGATAATAATAAGCAGCACCATGACTAAAGAGCAACTATACGCGGGGAGCGCCCTCCTACAGTTATTAGTACGGAGTCCATAAATGACGATTGGCACCAGTAATCAAAGTACTAAGCGCGGATTACACGAATCACTACGTTCCGTATGTTTGCTCATGAGTATGATATGCGGGAAATTCATTAGTTTTGAGTTATTACATGTCTGAGGAAATCAAAAAAGAATGAATTGATGATCCTCCGCGTATATCTCACTAACTCTCAAAACATCTCTTCCATGACGATTTATATCTAAATACCTCCTTTCTGGGCATCTCAAAACTCAACCACCTGTTTGTTCTGTATGTTTTCGTGGGAGAATTGATGGAACGAGAGTGATCTGTGAGTAATTGAGCGTTATGAGATCGTGTGATGAGTTGCGTGATGATTATGCACGTATACCACATTTTTCGATCTTAGAAACTTGTAAGTCGTCTGATTCGAAATTCGCCTAACGGCTTAGTGAAAATTTTTTCGGTAACTTGTTTTGACCCACACTTCATGATCCCGTTGAAATTTCGAGAGTTTCTTTCAGTCGGATTAGAACTTGTTTCAAACTCACCGTGAGGATGGCGTATACCGGCCAAAATTCGTGTGCTAAATTTCGCCAAAACCGTAGTCCCAGAAGTACGGGCTCAAAATTCATCGGATAGACTTCAAATTTCTGCCAGAGATAGAAGAAACCCGTAGAATTGTGGGAAAGTCAGTGATTTGGTCGACAAAAATCTCTGGGAGTCAGGAACTGTCTCGAATGCCAGACTCTTTGAGGTTAGGCTACAATTATACTCACAGTATGAGATTTCTGTATACTGGAATGCTTCAAGAGGGACTTACCTCCAATTCTTTGGGTGTATACTGTCTCTGGCCAAAATTTCAGATCAATCCGATGAATTTTGGAGGTGTGATTCCGGGACTACGGTTTTGGTAGTACAAGCGCGAGTACTCCGTATCAAAGTCGAGAATTGTTTTCCAACGATTGGCAGCAACGTCAGCAATGGGATCAACCCTGCGTAGGTTGTCGGAAATAGCAAACCATAGCAGACGCGGACGCGCGCGGTGGCTGCCGCATGCTACAGCTGCCCTGTAGCCGGCGTATCGTCAGAATCGTGGCTTCCCGGTGGAAAATAAAAGTTCCGCGGTCGTGTAATAGTGCATAAGTGTGTGTTTGGTACGGTGTATGCGCCCGGGATGTGCGAATATGCTCATGGAAGTCAGCTGGTATACAGGGTAGTTAGTTTCTACGAGACGCCCCGGCCTCCTCCGAGTACGACTCTGTTGCTCACCAGAACAGCAAGTATATGGTCCAGGGTCTTAGAATACATCGAGTCGGAGTAGCGTTAGGATTCTGAGAAGTTAGTGAGACCAAAATAGAAATTCTCCATTGTGTCTTGATGGAGTGAACGACGTTACATTGCACAGTGTTTTCCCATTATAGAGTATGTATTTGACTGTGCCAGTCTTTAGATATCCCTCAAAATGTTCATTGAATGACAGATTGGAGTCGTTTTTGGGTTCAAAATGATGTAAAAAATATGATCTTCTGTGTGCAGTTGAAATGGAGTGGAATAGTCATCTAGAAGTGATTTTGGGTGAGTTGCTGAATATTGTTGTTCAAAATCCGCAAGTGACATCAGCCTTGAATTTCATTTGCTGTTGGTCTATTGATGTTTGATGATCACCTGTGAGCCACCTAGAACTCCATTTCCATTTGTCATATCCAAACTTTCCAAATGTTAATGGAAGATGAGTATGCACTCATGGCGGAGAAACATAGAGTGAGACTTTGAATTATCAGTAGTTTCTGCGGCTGTTAGAAATGAGTTGAGGTGATGATATAATAGACAAGAAACGAATGAAGAATGTGCATCTAAAATGTTAAAGTCTCATTGACATATTACCATCCATTGCAAAAGATCATAAGCCAACAAAAGGTATATCAATTCAACTTCAAAAATTATTCCTGATAGGTCGTTGGTTCATGACAAATTCTAGAACCGGTGAAGATTTTTGCTATCCATGGAGAGTCTTTTGAGCTGGAACAAGTCTAAAATCGTTTCATAAACGGATTCAGTTACCCCTACTAGTGGTTTATGTGAGTCTTTGATATGCGAGTTTGAATAGTTTTATTTATACATATTGATTTGTATCCTATCATATTTACTGTCTGCAATGTAGGTTGATACGAGTTAATGAATATGAATGCAGATGGTTATATATTTTGAGGATAGTCTACCTGGTTTTTAAGAGCGCACTAGATATGTTCTTATTTTTGAACATGAACTTCAAAACTGCTCAATTGCAAATCTCAAAGGATTATGACTTTCTGGTTGTGATCAGGAGGTTTGAGATTTTGTAAGTGAGAATCTTGTTCTTTTTGAAGAATGGTTATTTGATACTATACCAGTTGATATGAAATTTGAATCTATCCCCGCCAGGAGAAAATTGACTCTTACTGAGGAGTGTTTCCAAATTATCCACGTTTTTGAGCGGGAAAATATACTGAAAGGTAAGGAGATGAATTCATGAGCTCATCCTCTTGATTTGAGAAAATTTGACTCTTGTTGGAGAGCATTTTCAGAATATTCAAATATTCTCAAACTGCAATAAACCCAATGCAAAGGTGAGAATTCATGAGCTCATCTTGATTTTGAATAAGGGCCCCGACAGAAAGTGCGCGATGCTTTTTTCTCCATTTTCCCCCGTGTATAAGCATAGGCGCTGTAGTTGCAGTGGCCACCACGGGCGCGCAATGGCGCTACTCCCGCCGGGAAAGGGGGGGGGGAGAAGAGCAAATGCGCACTTTCTGTGGAGGCCCTAATAGGATTCTTTTTGAAGAGTATCTCAAAACTGATCATGTTTGTGAGCGTGAACATGTTATTCCTAGCAAACATGAGTTTTTGAAATCATTACGACTCGGAAAAAAGATTGCTCTTCTTGAGTATCTTTCATTTGTGAACGTGAATGTATCGATTGTATTAACATTCTCTTTATGAAGAGAGTTTGATATCATTCACTCCTCGATTCACTCTCTAGATAAGATTGACTGACTTTTCCTGTCGAAGCTTCGACTGAATTTCCAGAGCGTTTCTATCGAACTCGATTGACTTTAGATATCCGGCGAATTCGACCGTTGAGAATCAGTCGAAGCTCGACCGCATTAGTATCAGTCGAAGCTCGAGTGGATTATAAGATAGTAATTGGACCCACGCTTCTGAGCGTGAATGTATCATTTGATCACGTAGCAATGTTGATTGCTATGTGTTTCAACATATCTTGTTTCAGTTCTTGGGCGCTCTTGATTTGTCAACTCGTCTGTGTCGGAGACTTGACCCATAACATCAGTGTTGCCAGCAATGGGAAATTACACATGCTTATTCTAAGTGTCGCCATCTACATGTAGAATGAGCCAACTAGCACCAGCTCGACGTATAACCCCCGAGGGTTTGCCACCCTCTTAATATTCTGCTCACTCACTTGGAAGCAAGCCATGGATCACTTCATGAAAATTGCGGTGGACTCAACATTCTAATCAAACGAAGATGATGGGAACATTCGAGTACCAAGACCTTCGAAATCGCGTGGATCTTTCGTATGATTTTGACGATTCCTATTTCGTGTGGCTTGCTTCAGATCCGAGAGCAGACGTGTAATATTCTTAAAACATCAATTGGAGGTTGGAATTCCATTCTGAGTAATTACACGCGAAACAAACCTACAAAAAAGGGTCATGTCTCAGATTGTTCTTTTGGCTTTTCCATTCGATTCTATGGTACAAGACATGAATTTCCCACCAGGCATGGGACCCCATAAAAGTTGTCTAAGTATATGGAACACATATTAGTTTATCCACTTCAATCAATTCCAACAACGAAATTTGGGTCTTATTTCAATAAAATCTATATTTCTCGAATCCGTTGAAAGATACGGAAATGCGGTTTGCGGCATTCGAAAGGTCTTGAAAAAGATTATCGGTATCAGTCTTGTGAAATTGTTTTTTAGGTTATGAACGGCTCCAGTGCGCAAGAGAATGGAAAATACAAAGATATTAGTTTCTCAAAAAGTCATTCTTTTTATCCCTCGATTTGATATTTGATGTAAAATGTTGTGTTCTACCAAAAAAAAGTAGTCTCGAACATTTTTTTGAGTCCTAACGCCTGTTTTTGCTACTTTCTGCAAATCCATCTTTTAGGCGATCAAAAATTGTCTGTTGGACACGATTGAGGAGGATAAATTAATATGTGACCCACATACCTAGAAAATTCTTATGCGATCCCATGGGTGATAAGAAGTTCATGTTTTGTACCATAGAAACGAATGGAAAAGTCAAGGAAACAATCTGAGACATGACCCTTTTTCGTAGTTCTGTTTCGCGTGGAATTATTCTCCTGTCAAGAGATTTCCACAGGAATATTGTCCGATTTTCACTCGTCCCGTCAGCAAATTCAGGAATCATGGGTAGTCTATGTTGAAGTGACGAGTGAAATGAGTTGAAGTTCGAGTCAGCACCAGTATAAATCCTTCGAGTCATCGTTCTGTTTGGGTGTAATTATTCAAAGTATCGGAATCCGAGAGATATGTTGAAATTCGCCAACTTCGGGAATAAATTCAAATCACAAACACTTCAAGAAATCTTGAACTGTAAAAAATTTTTTCCCAGCCATCGGATCTTTCGGACTCCTGCAGACTTTTGATGGTCACTATTCTTTCGGAAAATCTTCATAGTGAACTCACAAACGAATGATCTCATAGACGAATACCATAAGAGGTTAGGGGCTGTCGTTCAACACGCATTTACAAAAGATGAGGGGTTCTCCTGCTCCGGTAAAAGCACGTTGTTCGCATCTCTAGAGCGGTGGTCACTTTTTTGTTAGCACTGGAGAACGCGGGAACACTCGGAGATGTGACAATGTTGCCGATTACTGCGCCAATGATCAGCGGATTTCTTGAAGTGCGCGCTGAGATGCAATATTCTCACCGGTCCCATAGCGCTGACCCTATATTCATGCTGCTCAGTACCTAACGAGCCGAGGCAAAACGGTATTGGTGAATTCGGACCTAAGGATCTTGAAGTTTCATCCCTCCACAATTTGCAAGAAGATGGACATTATTTTGATTGGGAGGATCCCAAAAACCCTTGATGTTGCACCACATTTGAATGAACGATTGCTATCAGAAATGTTCCATATCCAACTCCATGACAATAATATCAACATTAGAAGAGATCCGAGAAATCTGAGAGGTATCTGTACTAATTTCCTCATAGACTTCCCAAATCATCGAAGTTGAAGTAACACACTCAAAAATAACTACGATGTAGAGGTAACATACTTTAGAGATGATATGCGCTGAAGCCCCTCCCCCTTCCGTCGGTGCATCTCTGTATGAGAATTCTAACACTCTGAGTGGATCGTTATCACAGAATGCGTCGAGTTAGGTTTCCAATATCCCAAATCATGGTAATCAGTGATGAATAATCACAACTGGGACCAGTGGAACATCGTTGATTATTATCGAATTGCTCAGAAAGTGGACGAGCGGATAGATCTACGAGATTCGAAAAGAAAGGAATGAGTGTTTCCCCTCCCTCCTTAACCACCTTTTTTCCTCCTCTCCTCTCCCCCTTCGTCTGTCATGTGAATGATTGATGAAGTATTTTTGATTAAATCTACACGGATGGAATTGGAAAGTGATGTGAGGATGAGTACGAGTGACCCCGTGTATTCCTATAATGACTATTTGAGGAAGGTTTGGTGACATCGTGGAACCTGGCCCTGGTAAAATATCTAATTTCAATATTTTGCAAAATTTGGCACCGAAGACGTGCAGCTTACAAGTTTCGAACATTATTTCTCCGGCCCACGAAGTGGTTGATACATGGGAAGTGAAGAATAGATGCTATGTGGATTCTGATCTCGATCTCTGAATGATTATACGGGTATGAATATTCGAAATCGACTGATATTCCAAGTGTGTAAAAAAAATCAAGCATCGAGAATCAATCCCTTCACTTCTCTCAAAATGTGCCTTTAGCCGAGAGAAGATGCCTATGATGTCACGTGTCAACATATCAAGTCAAGATCAATGCTCAGAGCGACACATGACGTGGGTTCCATTCCAAGAACGTGTAGATACTGAGTCATCTAATGATAAGCACTCGTAGCAATGATGTTTCATACATAATATTAGGTTCTTGAGAATTTTCTCACGCGAGTTAAACAAGTTCTCATGATGGGATTGGAAGAAGAATATATTCAAACCATCTTTCATGGTCTGGTTCTATCAACCCCTTCGTGGGCCGGGGGAATAATGTTCGAAACTTGTATGCTGCACGTCTGCGGTGCCAAATTTTGCAAAATATAGAAATTAGATATTTTACCAGGGCCAAGTCCCACGAAGTCCCATGGGATCCCATGGGATGCCATGGGACCCCACGGGATCCGGTGGGACCTGGTCCCAAGGGATCCCATGGAATCCCACGAAATTATTTTCAGCAGGGCAATCAAGTATACTTCTTGTACAGTGAGATATCTCACTAGAAATTCTTCTCTGGCCAGTTCTAGTGTTCTCTAAACAACGAGTAACATTTTATGATACACTGACTCTTATTTCATGTGATTTAGCTCGAGTTTTATCTTCCATAATAATCTAGCATGCCTCGCAGCTCCAATTTTGAGTTGCAGCAGGTGAAAGATCTAACAATGAACAATGAATAGGGTTAATGGACTTGATACAAAATAAGTAGAGTGCTTTCAAGTGTTTTAAGTAATTAGTAATTTGACTGTTGAAAATTCTTGCTGCCATTTCCTTCATTACTACAGTGATTCAACACTCACTTTAACTTATTTCATCACTCCAATCAATATACCCTAGGATTTTACCATTACGTGGAGCTTCCGGGAGTCTTTCGTGAGTTTTATTAGACTGACTGGAATTAATGAGTATAATGATTCGTGCTTGCGGAAGTACCGCGCCTAAGAGATTTAACGCTGAGATTTCGATGAAACTTGTCACACAGTTTGATTTCAGTGTCAAAAAGCTCCATGTGAATTTTGGTGAACTTCACCTACCCGGGACAAAAGTTATGGCTAATACATTCTCGGCCATTTAACAAGTGGTGTTATGGGAGGTGTCAGTTTTTTAGCTCTATCAAGAAACTCAACGCTAAGTTTTTGACAGAAATTTTTTCATAGATACAAAAGCCTCTGAAGTTATCGTGAAGTTTTTTTCAAAACATTTTCGATGGAAATAAGACATGAAGTCACAAATATGTCATGATTAAGACAAAGTGTCAAATTTTGTCGATTCACATCACCAGAACCATTACTGCTGGGCTGACAAAAGTTTACCGGGAGCTTCAATTGATCGTAATCCAACTATCAGAATAGTCATCACGTGATTCTGTTCAGGCAGAAAAAATTTCCCCCTGCATTGGTGCGGTACTTCCTCAAGCTCTGACTGAAGCAATTAGGACCAGAATGGTAACAAATGGAGATTTGCTAATACAACCAATGGGCAACAGAGCCTCCCAAATATAATTTGACACTTAGTTTCGACTCGATACAAAATTTGTGGAATGGCTGGAATCGTAAATAGACAAAACTCATTATCAAGCTTAGTATATTGGTTTTATGTGTACTTGTCCATTTGCATTGTGCAGCTTCTCCCAAATGATAAAAAGCATGAATAGAGATAATACATCAATCCAAAAAGCCAAGAAAATCTTGTGGGAGTTTAGGAAATCCTTGGGTGTTTCGATATTCTACTCCAAATTTGTTGCATCCAAATGTTTTCTCCAAGACATTGGATGGAATCAGTATCACAAGTTGAAATGCTGTAATACATATTCAAGAAAGGGTCGTAAGAAGTCAGAATGCAATAATTGCACTAAGCTACAGGAGGACCAACGAAAGCCTCTATCTCCTTTGTTGTTCTGGATTGATTCACTTATTTGGGTAATACAATAGAAATGCAGCGATTCTTTTCTGTGCTCTGAGTTATGAACGAGACAGCTTGGATCAAACTCAGTGGAGAACCTTGCAGTCAGATCAGCAAAGCATACTCTTTGTTACATTTCCTCGTGGATTCTGAATTATTGTAATACACAAAAGGGGTCAGAGAGTATTAAATGTGAGTTAGCCATGGGAGGACCCGCGAAAGCATACAATTAATCCTACATTAAGCTAAACAAAACCGTTACCAGGGAAGTCTGAGCGAGGAAACAAAGCAAATCCTCTCATTGAACACAATGCTGAAATAGTATGGAATTTTTTTCTACAGAATTTCATTGCCGTGTTTCCTCGTCAAACCTAGACCATGAAATGACCATTATATAGGGCTTTCCCTCTATTCTATCATCAAATAATCACAGCTCCGATGGAATTGAATCATTTTCGACATCCTCAGGCGCATCCTCTACTGGTGATTTGATGAGGAATTTTATTGAAAGCCGTTTCGACATGATTGAAACGAATTTTCTGTCTTTGGAATTATCGAGGGAAATAGTGTATTCCGATACAAGTGTGGAAAAATTGGTTTTACACCCGTGTATCGAGCTGTTTCTCAAGAAACTGTGCGAGAAAGTGGAAAATCAGTGCGGAAACGATTCTTTTCTGCACAGCGTGTCGAAAACTCCTTTTTGACACACTGTGCGAAAAAGTAAATTTTTCGCACTGATTTTCCACTTTTTCTCACAGTTTGTCAAAAAATAGTATTCGATACACGGGTGTAAAACTCATTTTTCGCCCTTGTAATTATGAGTGATTCCACGCGAAACAGACCGACGAAAAAGGGTCATGTCTCGGGTCTATTTCTAAGTATTTTCAATCGATTCTATGGTCCAAAACATGCACTCAAACCTTACTATGAGATCCAGAGAAAATTTTTGGGGTCCATGGCGAGAATTTTTGAAAATGATGTTAAATCCTTTTTTTCATGATTCCAGCAACCCTTTTTCACTAAAATGCAAATAAGTCAAGTTTGATTGCAGATAGAGACGAACGGTTCACGGCATTCGAAAGATCTTCAAAAAATCTATCGAAATGTATTCCTGAAACTTGATTTTGGGATTACGTACACTATTGTCGAGTGAAAAGTCGAAAAACACAAAAACATTAATTTCTCAAAAAGCCATCTTTTTTTATCCCTGAAAATTTGTTATTTGATGTAAAATTATGTGCTCTTTCGGAGAAAATAGTCCCGACCATTTGTTTCGAGTCCTGAAGCCTATTTTTGCTACTTTTCACAAATCAGTTTTTCAAGCGATGGGGAATCGTGTGTTTTCTGCGCATGCGCAGGAATTTTGCGTTCTTGAAACCAATCCCATTAGAAAGCCAAGAAAATTTCCTCCAAAATGACTTCTTGACAAAGTCAATTCCATCAATTTGGCTCGGGGCTACAACGTATGAAAGATGAAGCTTCAGCACGAGTGCATCGATAGGCAAAGGCCATCGTCCGTGGATCTCGGTCACTGCTGTCTTCGACCACCTCTTGATCGTTGCCGACATTCAGTGGTCTTCTGCACGTAGTAGCTTCGGTCTCAATTGATAGAATTGACTCTCTCAAGTGGTCATTTTGAAGGAAATTTTCTTGGCTTCCTGAAGCAATTGGTTTCAAGAACCCAAATTCCTGCGCATGCGCAGGAAATAAACGATTTCCCATCGCCTGAAAAACTGATTTGCAAAAAGTAGCAAAGATAGGCTTCAGGACTTGAGAAAAATGTTTGGGACCATGTTTTTCTGAATAAGCACAAAATTCTACATCAAATAACAAATTTTCAGGAATAAAAAAAATGGCTTTTCGAGAAATCAATGTTTTCGTGTTTTTCGACTTTTTGCTTGACAATAGTGTACGTAATCTCAAAATGTAATTCTAGGAATGCATTTTGATGAATTTTTTGGGGACCTTTCGAATGCCGTGAACCGCGTGTCTTACCTGCAAACAAACTCGACTTGTTCACGTTTCAGTGAAAAAAGTTGCTGGAATTACGAAAAGAAGGATTTTACATCATTTTCAAAAATTCTCGCCATGGGCCCAAAAAATTTTTTCTGGACCTCATAGTAAGGTCAAAGCGCATGTTTTGGACCATAGAATCGATTGAAGATACTAAGAAAAAGATGCGAGACATGACCCTTTTTCGTCGGTCTGTTTCGCGTGGAATTACTCTTATGCAATCTTCGAAAAAAATTTAGTACTGAAATAGCATATCTACCTCTTTGCAGAAAAGCGACCCTCCCCGTAGTCATGCTGAAAAATTTGTTTCCAGCATTCGTTCGTGAAGAATGGCGATCTTCCGAAACTCAATTCATAATATACTATGGAATTATTTGAAAATGGCTCCGCCAATACCCCCATCATAAATCCGCAATAAATGATTAGTGATTGATTGAGATGAGAAACTTTTCATTTTTTGGAGCTATTCAAAACCGTGAAGTGTGACTCAGGCCCAAGAACGTCGGACTTACCCGGTCTGTGTTTAAGTAACACGAGCCGTGTTTCATCTATTTCTGAGCTTACTATACTTGATGAAAGACCTATAGGAATTCAACTCTTATATCCCGGGTGCCTGGCTTTCACCTTCACCCCGGCTTGCCCTCATGGGCGCGGGGCAGGGATACGCCCTGCCAGCGCGTCGGTCTGGAGGATGGCCAACACCGAGCCAGGCTCGATGATGACTCAGTCCTCCTCCCCGACTACCGAATTCTGGGCTCAGCCCCCAGCACAAGGCCGATGCCTACCCCTCGGTGGGGGGTTTTGGGACTCGTCTAGGCTTCCTGAGAGCCCAGGGAGTCCCTCGGGATGATGGATGAGTCTTTCGGGCTCGCATTGTTATCGCCCGAGGGCGATTCCAATACAAGTCCCTAGACTCACCCACTCCCGTGGTGCCGGATGGAGATATGCGGTCTCCTCGCTCCGGCGGGCGATGACTGGGGCCGGAAGCTCGTCAGACTCTGGGGATGAGGCACCATGCCCAAACCCCCCTTGCGGGTTTTCGGGAGAAGTCAAAGTACCGAGCGCCAGTTTCGGGACCAGTCTTCTCTCTACCAGCTTCGAGCCTAAGCCCGGGTACGGTGTCCCAGTAACTGGGGCCGGAGGGTCGTCACACCCCGGGACACAATGTCCCCCTTGCGGCCGATGAAAGAGCTATAGTCGGTGTCCATTTGTAAGAGTAGGATCACATACATTTTCAATCTATGATTCATTCATGTCATTTGTCAAGAAATGCGACTCTGCCGTTGAAATGTTGTGCATCTCAATATGGATAGATAGATAGATAGATAGATAACCTTTATTCGCCCGAGGGCAAAATTGAAAAATACAGTGGCATATGTCACATATGTTACACCTACATAATGAATATATAAAAAGTATAAATAATTGTCTTTTTGGTCAAGGAATATTAGGATTATCACAGAAAGTGACTAGTCATTTTAAGGCATCGAGAGATGCATAAAAGTCAGGAAGAGAATGATAAAATACATTTCCATACATATATATCAGTGTTCACAAGAACGATCGACAATCTCATGTAGAAAGGCATATAGAGGCTTCGGCCAGCAGAAATATCACAGGAATTACAATTCAGTGGCGAAGTAGCCACGTATAACTCTTTTAAAAAAGGAAACGCCGGTTGAAAAAAAGGAAACGCCGGTTGAGAAAAAGGAAACGCCGGTTGAGATATATATATATATATATATATAGATGAAATATAGAATATGCTCACAGTATAATACGGAGAGATATCACTCGAGTCATCCTTCTCGACTGTCAGATAACATTACGGGAAGTAATGTGACAACACTGTGAGTTTCGATCAGTGCTGATTCCTCTCACAAATAACATTTGTATGTGCATGAAAAAGTACAGGTTCTTGATTGATCGTTGCTCTACGTGGCCAGCTTGCTCAGTCAATTCACTTGTCACCCGTGGAATTATCAAGAAGTTAAATTGGTGAATCGATTCGACCTTTCGCATTGACTGAATATTGTTTCTCCGACGAGCTTGTACTCTTTCTTACAGTATGGGAGCAATCTAGTTATTTTAATGTATGAAGAGCGAAGAAACTTCTTATATTTGGATACTATAATATAACACGCACACATCCAGCTTAGGAAAACCAACGATCGACATCACGTGGATAATTTTGAACGAGGCTAGATGTGACCATCACTGTCGTGTCTACGATGGATTTCTATGTTGTCTAAATATACCATGTTTGAAATGAAATAGGAACGTTTCCCGGGGTTTCTCTCTACTAAGGAGGTTTGAGAGGACTATCTACAAAATATCATGAGAGATATTGTAGATTCTCTGTCCTCGATGATTACTATTGAAGTTGGTGTCTCATCGATCTTGAGGAACGGTGGGGAATTAGATCAATTCCCAAAATTTACATCACGAAATTTTGGGAATTGATTTAATTTTCCACCGTCCTTCAAGATCGATATGACACCAACTTCAATAGATATCTGCAAAATATTTTGAGATCCTCGACTGGGTGGTTTTTGTGTCATTCAACTTCGTCCAGAATCACCTATATCACAAACGAATCGAATGTATTCTGATTTTGGGTTTTGGAACTCAATGTCTATGGATAAAGCAATCAATCAAAGGAGGTGAAGCTAATTTTCAGTCAAGATAGCTGAATGTTGTACTATCGTCGCAATTCCTTACTCTTCACACAAATGATTTCTTACTATCTTGCGTTCGAGATGTATATCGAGCATGGCCAACAGATCTCGTTAGCCGCAACCCCAGTATCATCCAAACATTCATGTTGATAAAATCGCAGGCACGAGCTGCAAACTGTAACACGACCTCCATCATCTCCATAGCAAAATATTCAAGTCCTTGTCATGCTTTCGGACTTTTCGATTAATGTCTTAGCCCCCGCTGCTATCCAAGTGCTTGGATCAAAGGGTCCAACAAGTTCTTTTCTATGAGCGAGAGCGTTCATCTCCCGAATCACGAATGGCCCACAGTTACATGAATCATACTGAAGATGGCGCAGCTGCTGTCCGTACCTATCAATTATATCACCTTTCACGTATTGCAATCGAATCATCATCACCACATTCTTTATGCATCCCGTGAACGATCTCATTTTAACACCCCTTTCCCGGCCTTCAAATATTCATTCGATCCAAATAAAAACATTGATAAACAGCATAAAGATGGGAGAAATTGTCAAAACTCGAAACAAGTTTGGTTTCTCTTTACGTCGTCAACCACTTATTGATTCTGGAAAACTACGAATGTATCACCAAGCATTATTGTCCTGTAAGAATTTTCAGATGTCTCTCAAATTTCCTATGTCAAAGCTAACAGAAGTTGTGATTCAATATTGGGAACAGAACATGGTCATATTGGTAGATGTTAACAGTGAGGACGAGTTAATACTATTAATATCGCCAAGATCAACTTATGTGAGGACCTTACAGCTCGTTCCCTCAATATCGTGATCGGGGAGTGGTAATTGCAACTTAGAAAATGGCAAAAGGACACTCACTCGCAAACACGATTCTGCAGAAGCTTGCGTTTTCTACGGGCCTCGCAAATCTAAATGCCTATTTTCTGCATCTTCGACAGAATACAGTACTTTTCATAAATAATGGATTGTGATAGGGTAATGAGCCTATTGTTAATAACCCATATCTCTTACATCTCATCCTGTAGAGATGAGGAATTTTCGGAAATATCTCCATATCAGTATTCGTATTGGGATAAGTATATATAAATATATATATACTAGGGGGGCAAGCCCCCCTGCTCGCTCCGCTCGCCAACCCCCACCTGGATCAGAGGAACTTATAGTCCCCCTCCCTCCATAAAATTCACTGTCACAATGAATACTCATTTTGGAGCCCTCACGGAAGAAACAAAACGGGGTTATACAGTGGCGTCTCGATATAGTCGTTGCGCGAACGAGAAATGAGGAGAGCGAAGAAATATATCTAAGCATTAGTAAAGATAAGGGACGCCACGAGGTTTGCTTGACGAACGCGATCATGTTTTGCCTGCCCGGATTTTTTCCGGGTGGCAAGAATGTTGCCTCGGACGTATAGTGCGTTCATCTCTACATACTATATTGTGCTAATATATAAGTATAGTTGTAACGATATTCTCGCTCCGATCGGTCATAATAATTTCTTCTCGGTGCGCCTATAGCTTATACTGATGGTCCATCCAACTATGGTTTTTTGATTTTCGTAACTATTCGACCCCGTCACAAGAGGGCTTGGGAAAATTGCAAGAACATTTTCCTGTGAAAACTCTGCAGAAGTGTTACAAAAATCATTTTTCAAAATTTCTACGAACGATTATCATACTTTGGGTGCAGTCCTTTATTGAGACTGATAATACCAGACAGAAATTGTCCAAATCCAATAAGAGTGAGTCGAGCGAAATCTGAGAGTTACTCGCTGACACGAAATTTAAGTGGATTGTGGGGGTCTTTTTCAAAGCGATGCAATCCTATCAGTTGAATGATGATCAACTAATAGCAGAATTTATTTCAAAAATTTTGGATATTTGTCTATCTAGCGAAATAATTTTCCCCCAATTTTTTGAATATCTTCCCAAAAATTTTCTCAAAACGGGTTTCCCAAATTTTTGAAATCAATGCTGCTGTTGGTTGATCATCATTCGTCTGATAGGAATTGCATCGCTTTGAAAAAGACCCCAGAATCCACTAAAATTTGGTGTCAGCGAGTAACTCTCAGATTTCGCTGGACTCACTTTTATTGGATTTGGGCGATTTCTCTCTCTGGTATCATCAGTCTCAATAAAGGACTGCACCCAAAGTACGACAATCGTTCGTACAAATTTTTTGAGATAAATTTCGTTACACTTTTGCAGAGTTTCCACAGGAAAATATTCTTGGGATTTTCCCAGGCCCTCCTGTGATGGGGTCGAATAGTTACGAAAATCGAAAAATCATAGTTGGATAGACCGTCAGTATAACCTGTAGGTGTACCGAGTGTTACGACCGATCACGTTGAAAATATCGTCACAACTATACTTATACATTAGTACAATATAGTATGTAGCGATGAACGCACTATACGTCTGAGGCAACTTTCTTGCCGCCCGGAAAAAATCCGGGCAGGCAAAACATAATCGCGTTCGTCAAGCAAATCTCGTGTCGTCCCTTATCTTCACTTATGCTAGATATATTTCTTGGCTCTCCTCATTTCTCGTTCGCGCAACGACTATATCGAGACGCCACTGTATAACCCCGTTTTGTTTCTTCCGTGCTGTGCTTGGCCACTTACAAGGAAAGGTCCAACCTTGCGGAACACGGATCTTGATGAAACTTTGAGAGTCATCTTGTTTTGGTGAGAAATGAAGGTATCTCAAAGGGTTTAATCCCATGGGCCTTCTATTTCGAGATACAGCTACAGAGATCAGCATTGTTAGTATACCTATATATACGACTTTTTTAAAATGGGCCTATATTGACAATGCTGATCTCCATAGCTGTATGTCGGGATAGGAGGCCCATTGGACGAAACCCGTCTGGGCACCTTCATTTCTCACCAAAAAAAAAAGATTCCCAAAGTTTCATCAAGATCCGTGATCCGCAAGGTTGGACCTCCCTCTGGTAGTGGAGCATCCCAGCAGGCTTTATGACATGGTGCACGGTCTTACACGAGATCTTCTCATAGTTGACTGGACAGGGCCTTGTGAGCAACGACTCAACAACCATGCGTCAAATCTATGACCATTGTCGTGAGAAGTAATATGATGATGCTTCGTGGAAATTAATGAATATATCATATCAATCAGGTATATGGGATTCATATACCCGAGAGCCAGTTGGGAATTCAGGAATTTGTACATGTAATTTCAAAAGATGTTAGAAGGGATCTTGGTGGGTCGATGGTATGAGGGAAATACTCGATTTTTTTAGTCCCACTTATACCGTATTCATCCGAATATAAACCGCACTTTCTTTCATCTATTGTAGAATTCAGAAAATCGGAGTGACGATTATACGCGTGTGCGGCTTATACTCGGGGCCGCTGACAATTCATCATTAACGTGAACACCAAAACGCAACAAACTATTTGACTACCTATAGCAAGAATATTGTGCACCGATTTTTTCAATTCTATTCAAAATTTAGTAAACTCTGTATGAGGGGACCACAGGAACTTTTGACTTTTGGCCCCTAAAAGTGAAAATGCTGGAAAACGCTGTGTACATGTGTGATAATTTCTAGATAACTTCTTTGATGTCCAGAAAAGATAATCTCCCCCATGTGGATCATTTGGGAAAAACCGCTAGACGACTTACAGAACAAAGTCTTGCGCCACATGTTGGGGGTTTCCTCAAAATTGGGTCCGAAATTTGCATTGGTTGGGGGAGGGTCGGTCGTTGACCGGCCGGAGATGTCTTATAGAATATTCGAATGAATGTCGAAGATTTTTAATTTTTAGAGTTCATGATGAGGATCACCCAATGGTAATGATAAAGGCTTATGACCTATCGAGAGGTGTCAAAAACATGCCAAATAACGAAGAGTGCTGTCCTACAAGATCCAATCATCCATTGGCATACAAGATAAGAATGTTAGAAACGACCTTAGTGACTCTCATACATTCACGGAGTATCTTTGAATTTTTTAAAAGATTTTGTGAAACATTTCATGACGACTCCGTCTATGCAAGATTCTCAGTAGTCCCCACTCGTAACGATGGTACTTCAAAACGCGCTAGAGTCCGAGATTAGCGGAGGAGATATTGTATCTTGATACTATGATCCATTATTTCTCGGACATTTGAAGTGCATCCGTTGATTACAGCAAGTGTACACAGCCGAGAACGGCGTAAATATACCATGAGTGGCACTAATTTCCTCCCGATTGAATGCGGTTCCTTGATTTTCACGTTGATGTAGATGGACTTGCGATAGATCGATTTCTTCATTTTTGCAAGATTAACGCAAGAACTCCGAGATACGCTGAAAAGTGTATGAGCCTAAGAGAAGGAGTAATGATTTTTCATCGAAATGAGGTGACAGACTGTCCAATGCGTGTCCCGGCTGAATACATCGATGCACATCTTCGTAGAAGAAATAAATCATAACTTTGAATCATTAGAAAAATGTCTGCAGAGTTACAGAACCTGGTGTAATATGCTGAAACAATGAGAACTTAACGAATTTTGAGAGTTGGTTCGAGTGACACGTGATTTTGTTGATTTTCGGGTATTTTCTCGCACTTGATGAGCTCTGCTATCTATCCACATCCACCAATCAAGTTCATTGATATGTTGTTCATATTATGAGTGATTATATCATTCATTAGAATTCGATATGTTGACGAGTTTTGATCCTGAAGGAAAAATTGAAATGTTTCACCTCGAAAATTTTGAAGGAGATATTTTTTTCGAAAACCCCACATGGGTGATTCTAATTTCAATTGGATAAAGTTTTCCTCATCATGAACTACCATTTAGAACAGGAATTGATAGGGGGTGTTGAGTTTCATTGAAAGTTGGTTCAGGAACACCGTAGGGTGGAATTGTTGCCGGGTAGGCACCGAGAGTTGCTAAATTCACCCTCAACCTCGTCATTTTGAGCTATTTAGAATTGTTCTGGCCCAGGAATGACGATTCACCTATGTTTGCAGAGTTATTTTCTATGATTCAAGATGTTGAGAGAATAAGGATGACTTGCAAGTGGACCAGAAGAATAGAGTACGCAGAATATCGAATTTTGCGTGAAATGACCTATGAATCAAATAGAGAAGGCATTGTATCTAATTCTAATTCAGATGATGGAGAGATTTATAATTCGAATGGTAGAATAGGATAAGTATGCGAGTTTGGTATTAACCAATCAATGAGAAATCGCGAGGACATTTTCATATAGGTGAACTCAAATTGGATGAGTGGGATTTGGGGGAAGATATCTGTAGTAAAATAGTCAATTCATCAAGATTCTGACATTTCGAATTTTTGAAACACATGAATCGGGAACGGTTTGATACAGTGAACTGTGAATCCTTCCAGCGCATCCCTAGGAGGCCTTCTACCGTCCATATCAATTCCGAAGAGATCGGTTAAGGGGTTATGTGGATGCGTTGAACAGAAAAGACACAACGACAATCGACACACGTCTCAATAGCGACGTCGATTTTCCAATCTGAAAATCTTCACCAATACAGATTCAGGTTCCACGATTTTCTTCCTCGCCCTGGGGTCTTTCGATTGTAGACAAAATTTTTCGCTCGATGATAATTGGAGATAAGAAAGATGGTTATTTTTTATGGTTATTCATATAGGTGGTTGGTTATTTATGAAAGCAGTCTATAATTTGATTTGTGTGTTTTCCTTCGTCCACGCGTTCTCCTCAGCTCTTTTCAGTCGATTCTTCTGAAACCCATGTGTGTAGTAGATGATCACCCAAGAACATCCTGAAGGAATTTACAGCTTCATCGATCAAACTGTTCTTGCATCATGTGTCCGAGATAGAAGAATGCGCCATTCTGGAAAAAAGTTTATAAATTTCGAAGAATATGTTCTAAAGATAGTTCCGAGAGAAATCCAGAGTAATCTAATGTAATATTTAATCTCGATAGAATTGATCAATTGGTTTGGTTGATACAGAATTGCATATCAATGAATAAAATATGATTGGCACGCGATTTTCCGTTGAATGATGCAGAATGTATGTTTCAAATTATGGGAATGGATGAATATGGGTCATCTATATGAATCAGGTCACGGAGAATCACCGAATGATGTTAGTTATGGTGACGCAAACTTTGGTAAGAAAATTGTTTATGAAATTATTTGAGAATAAGATTGTCAGGTTTTCGAAGATATTGACTTTCCCATATCACAAAATGCAAATATCGGAAGTTATCTAATGGACTGAGCTGCAAATCCCATTTCAGAACATTATCGAGTGGTCATTTACCGAGCAGATGAATAATATAAAGATCAATTGAAGGGTTGGGGAGAACCCAGGGATGGCAAAGAACAACATACACACAAACGAGGCCAAAAACCGCAAAAGATGGTTTTCTAGTGGGCTGGGAATGATCTTGAAGAAAGAAAGGTGACCTACAATCAAGAGATATTGGCGAGGAGAACAGGATGATGGATATCGACTCTGTGTAGACGACGATTTTTACGATATAAATTTAATTTGAGTTAGAAGATCCGAGAAAAATGTCTCGTCGCGAGTACAACTCTTCCTATCTGAGGAAGCGAAATGTAGAACTCCTGTGTCAGTGCTCGAAGGTAGCAGGATAGAATTGCATCTCAGCTGGTGATTGGAGTAGGAGATCGTTCGTGTGTATACAAACTGTGAGTTCTTTATTTGAGTGTGGGTGTAGAATATGTACGAGAATAATGAGAGGATTATCTCGCCAGATGAACTTTTCATCGTCAAAATTCTCAGAGAGAGCAATTTGGTTTTCACCATATTGTTCTTCTCAGCGAGATTTTCAGACAGTAGATGACACTTTCTACTCGAAGATTGTCAGTGTTCAAGAAGAATGATGACTCGCAAAGGAATATGTGAGAGTATACTGTGGGAATGGCATTCTCAGAATAATTCTTTATCCTCAGAGTATCAAGAGAGAGGTTCCCCCCATTTCGTCCTCGACGTCGAGATCTTCCAATTTTGGGTTAAATTTTTTTCGTAGGTATCCGGTGGTTGAGGAACATGATGATTTGCAGAGGAATTCAATGTTTTGACATGTATGTTGTTCTTCCTTTCGTTCACGAATTCCAGTCAATCCTCCGATCGATCTCTCTGAAATTTTCATGAGTGATCGATGACCACGTCGAGGTTTGCTGGGAGGGTTCAAAGATGATTCCATTAAACAGTTTTCGACATATGCGTCTTTGAAAACGAAAATTTCAGGAGTTCCCAAAATTCGATTCAATTTTTGGGAAATATGTTCTAGAATGAGTTCCTGGAAAAATTCAGAGTAGGGTAATGGAATGTTGATATTGGCATGATAGACCGGTTGGTTGATGAATAGTCTCGTGAAAATGTACGGAAGAGGAATATTACGTGGTTCTATATAACGTGGTGGAGAATTTATGATTCCAATGATTGGAATGAATGACAATGGGAGGTGAACATTGACAAAGCGAATGAGAATGTTGGAAGAATCGGTGTTCGAGTGACAAGAAGTTTGATTTGAAGACTGTGGACGAAAATATCTCTGATTGCAATAACAGAATTCCGGAAAATGTTAACAATTCTATGGTTGGAGATGGATACGTGAACAACTTTGATATAATTAGGTGTTAGTCCGTTCAGCACATCTCAAGGTAGTCATATGTCATTCATGAGAATTTCAGGAGAATCGATCAAAGAGTTGAGGAGAAAGGGTGGACGACATACATACAGGCAGAGACAATGATGGTCAAAGATCAATGTTTAGCATGGAGGGGATAATAGTGGAGGGAAAGATGAGACTCACAATCGAACGATCCCGGCGAGATGGAAAAAATGGTTGAAGCTGACTCCCTATCAGGGAAAGTTTTTGGAAAAAAATGGATTTCAGTAGAATAATTGCAGGAATTTCTTGTCACGGATACAACTCTTTCTCTTTTAGGAATCCATATTATAGTGATAGGATGATAACGATAAGTCAATGGGGTGGAGCCGATTGTAGAAGGCGGTGTAGGACGGATTTCAAAAGGCAATGTGGGCGGATAATAGGGAGAAATGTGTGGTGGGAATTGAAATGGGGAGTGGAGCGAATTCCAGGAGGGAGTGTGGCGTGGTTTTGAGTAGGCCGTGTGGGGCGGATTATAGGAGGAATACGCCGCTGAAAGTAATCAGCAGAATGCTTTCTCACGGAGTTATATGATAATTATCATAACGATGGAGGGAATATCCTATATTTTGAGTTATTCCTCTGAGGAAGCATTTCACAGAGATTTGGGTCATCTGAAAACAGGTTTCACCAACAATATCTATTTGGTTGGGAGGAAATTCCGTTACAGTTGGTTTAAAGATGATTTAACTGGGAATCTTGGTGAAAATGATCTTCTCCCGGGAAAAACTTCATTTGAATAATGTTCTACGGATTTTGAGAATTTGGTATCAACCAATTGATTCAGAATGGCGCATGAGTAGGTCTTTAGGTCATTAAAATTGAGAAGAATGAATCGTGGAGGAATGGTACGAGGGGAAAAAGAATGTTAATAAAAATGTTCTACTATTTTTTGAGTTATCCTTCTGAGGAAACTTTTGAGAGAGATTTAGGCTTCCTAGATTGAGATTTTTTAAGCAATATCCGTCGTTTGGTTGAGATGAAATTTCGATGCAGTGGGTTTGAGAATGATGAAGAAGAAGTCTTTGGTGGAAATTTTGATTTTTTGGAAAATTCGGAATCTGTAAAGGTTGAATGGAAAATTCGGTATCAACCAATGGATAGATCATGCAGGAGAAATTCTAATTTAGGTGACTCAATTCATGGTGGGACTGTGTTAGGAAAAAATATTCATGTATCAAGAGTCGAAACTTGAGCAATTCGGCTTCAGAAAGGCCATGGATCAAATTTGATTGAGAGAGGAAAGCTCCCAAATCACTGGGCTATCAGGAATCGGATTGTGTCCAACTTGTTGAGAGCCAAAAGTTGATAAGGTGAACAGTAAAAGAGGAAGCGTGTCCGGTATAAAACAACGGTTACACACACACGCACATACGAACACGGACAGAGGGGCGCTGAGATGAGTCTCTGACAGATTCGGGGGTCCGTTAGGAGGAAAAGTGTTACCTACAATTGATAGATTTTGGTGAGAGGAAGAGAATGGTTTGAGGCTTTTTGAGTTTAGAGGAATTTTGTTAAAGGATATATTCGTTCCAAAGAGAAATTTAATCAAATTTTCGTTAGGGTGGAAACAAAGCTTTCTCTTTGGAGGAAGCAAAAATGGGGCGGACTTTGAACAACAGTGTGAGGCGGACTGTGCATGTCAGTGTGGGGCGGACAATAGAATGGAGAGTGGGTCGGATTTTTTATGGCAGCGTGGGGCGGATTATAGAAGGAGGTGTAGGGCGGATTTCAGAAGGCAGCTTGAGGCGTAATTTGGATGGCAATGTGGGCGGACAATAAAACGATGAGTGGGGCGGATTCTGGATGGCGATGTGGGGAGGACAATAAAATGAAGAGTGGGGCGGATTTTGAACGGCAGTGTGGGGCGGAGTGGGGCGGAAATCGACGGAGTAGGGCGGAATTTGACGGAGTGGGGCGGAAATTGGCGGAGTGGGGCAGAGTGGGGCGCTGTGGGGCGGAAAATTTGAAAAGAACTATATAGTATAGGGAGATATATGGATTCGAATCGAATGAATGAATTGAAGTCGATAATTTCTATTTGCTGGTTACTTCTACGTAACCTTCGAATAATTTATTAACACAAGATAAATACCGAAAAGATTCTCATAATCGGTCTATGAATATTCACGCGTTTAGTAACGCGAGTTAATATTCTATCTAACGCACGTGAAAGAGAGAGAGGGGGAGAGAGAGAGAGCGCGCCGCGCACTAGAGGAAGAGAGACTCACCATTCCTGCATACAAATGTCTCGCACGGCGCAAGCCGGTGCCTCGCACACGGGCCGACATATCCCAAGGATAGGCAGCGTATTTGCCTTGGATCCTGGGCTCGGACCGGTCGGCTACTCGGCGATGATCCTGGAGGAGTCACTCTGCTGCACACACGCGCGTGGCCGTCGACCGGGGCCAAGGCCGGTACACACACACACACTAACATCCATGTCGCGCGCCGGCACCTCGATCCGTCGGAAGGATCAGCCGATCGATATCGCGTCTCGCGGCAAGCTGCTCGTCATCGACGACGACACCTGTCCATTTGCTCTCTTTCTTCTCTCTCTCCCCACTCTTGTGGCTAATAGTCTGTTCGAATGTGAATTCATGCTTCGACTCGCGTGACGAATCACCCCGTCACAGAGCCCCCCGCAAAGTCTTGAACCCGCTGAAAGACTTGGGAAAATTTTCGCGATCGAAGCTTATACTTTTCAAGCACTGGAAGTAAAACCTCGAAATCATATTCTCTACTCTCTCTCTCTCTCTGGCTCAGTAAGTGCTTTCACACGCATTCAACATCGCTCTGTGTTAGAACATCGTTTTAACCATCGAAACGTCGTCCCGAGTGGCACTTTTTTGCAGATTGGGCTTCCTCCTGCAGGCTCATACCATTGGAGCATTACTGCATGGCTCCTGATCGAGCCTGGGAGGAATGAGTCCAATTCTGCAAGTCCAACAACAACATCAAGTCAGCAGTGCTTGGCGCCGAAAGTGAGCTCTCGGCGCATGCTCGGAGGTCGTCTGCTCCGCTGGCCTGTCTCGCTGTCTCGCTGTCTGCTGCACGATGGATGACAACACCTGCTGTGCCTGCAACGGCACCTTACGCACGGGCAGCAGAGAATGCAGCATGTGCAAAAGATCTGCACATGTCAAGTGCTCAAGAATATCCCGAGGAGCAGTGACATGCATGAGCTGTCTGCAGGTGAGCGAAATTCCAACCGCAAAACTACCATCGAAAGCAGTGAAGCAGACGACTTCTGCCACTCGTCTCAGCATGCAGGCGGCCAGAGAGAGAGAGAGAGAGAGAAGGAGAATACAAACTCGCAGAGACGTTTGAGTAACCAGCCCAACTCACACAAGCGGCTCAGCACGCATGCTGCGTCTGGATTGTCTCCCCCCGCTCCACAATATACCAGCGTGCGACGTAGCGCGAAGCTCCCCACCACCAAGACCTCTCATTTCACCGGGAGTTCACAGCTCGCGCTAGCGGGGGGTATTCCGCAAGGTGATGTCTCAACTCCATCACGTGGCGCCACCATCCACGACTCCAGCAAAGTAGAGCCCGCGAATATTCAAAAGCAGCAAACACAAGAGCGGCTCACTACTGCCTCCCAGTTGCTGCTTCCTACACCACCTGAGGACGGCCCTGCTGGGATGGAGGAGAGAAACAGCTCCAACATCTTGGAACATCCTTCAGCATCACCTACATCGACGCCGTCACCTTCTCCGGAGCCAAAATAGGTACTTATAGCGCAGAGTACTCTGGACCTATTTTACGACCAATATGCCTTGCTCCAGAACCAGCTTGACGAAATAAAATCCCTCGTGAGTCGACGCAACGTTACCATTACCCCTCCATCTCTCACGCCAGCGGTGAAAGAGGTGGATGATTGCCTGTTAGCACGTGTATCTTCTCTCGAGGGACTTATAGAGAAGCAGAACTCCCAGCTGGAGGAGCTCTGCTTGGATCGCCAGCTTCTTTTGGAGAAGAATTCCATTATGAAGGGCCAGATTTCCACTCTTACTGAGCTGCTTGAAGGCTTCCAGAGTACTCTGCATAATTATAAATTAAGAAATGATGATAATTGTAATGCCAAATCGACACATCAATCCTCGATTCTTATCAATCCACCTAGGATGAACGAGTCCCCTCATTCACATGATGGGAAGCAAGGACGGGAACATGGCAGTGATGGACTTGAGCGCTGCAAATTGATTATTAATGGTGTTTTGAAAAAAAATTCTATGGCCTCACCGGCACAAATATCTGGTATTTTCTATGCAGTGCTCAAGTCCATTCTCCCCTCGCTGGAGAGGGCAGACATTGTTGATGATCACGTCCTGCATCCGAGGCATGCGTCTGAGGAGAGGCCTCCAGTAAGTAATCGTGATTCGGATCCAACTTCACGAGCCTCAACTGCCGTCTCACGCACTCTACCATCATGCGTAGTCCAACTCTCCAGTAGCCATTTAGTCGGGAAAGTGATTCGGGCTAAACGCTCAATTGCGAATAATCATTCCACGACTAATAACATCCAGTCTGAACTACTTGACTCAGATGCGGAAGTTCATGTGCCAAACCGTAAAATCTTCATCAATGAAATGCTCCCCCGTGAGAAGTACAAGGAATACACACGTTTGAGATCGGTTGCACGCGGTTTGGGTCTAAGATACGTCTGGCACAGCGGTGGACGTTTCTGGGTCAGGCGGAAAAATGGTGAGCGAGCACATACGTTCGAGTCCCTCGATGATCTGCAGGTCATTCAAACGGCCTGTTGAAGTGTTCCTAAACAAACTTGTGCATCCTCTAACAATACCCAGAGCTGCACAACCGTTCCGGAGCAGAGCCGAGATCCGGCAGCAGTATCAGCGGAGACTCCTTCACTAAATACGGCTGCTGAGGAGCGACGAGGGGGTGGAGGTTTCTCAAAAGCGGGATTTATCAATCTTAACTCCCTGACAGATAAGATTGAGCATCTACGCATGTTCGTCGCTAACGATCCCTCCTACCATCTATTTGGGGTGGCTGAGTCTAAGCTTGATGAGTATGTGGATGACAGTCTCGTTCAGATTCCGGGGTTTTCACTGTTGAGACAGGATCGCAACAGAGAGGGAGGTGAGGTTGCCTTGTATGTACGCAACGACTTCAAGGTTGAGAAATTGATTTCGTCGAATATTTTTGGGCCAGGGAAACCTGGAGTACCTGAATTTCTTTTCTGTAGCGTACAGCAGGGCAACTCTCCTCCGATACTAGTCGTAGTAATTCACAGACCCCCGAAAATTGCCATGCAGAAGGATGATGGGCTGTTTGGCTCATTACGTCGATTGTGTGGCGATTACAGTCACAAAATTATAATGGGAGATCTGAAAGCGCATTTACTTGACGCTACTCACCCAGACACCAAAACACTGACTGCGCTGACAGAAGAACTTGCCTTGCAGATAGTACAGCATGGCCTGACTCACCAACACAACCCCAATGTATCTCATAAATGGATTGATCATATTTACGTGGATGACAACGACATCATTACCGACTTTCAAAACAGACTTCTGCCCAGTTTTGGCAGGCACTCGGTCATTGACGTTACCATCAGCGTCTTTACTCCCACTCCGCCGAAAAATTCCTTCACCTATAGGGATTTCCGTAAGATCACTCCGGAGATATTGGATGACCGTTTGCTTCGCTGCAACTGGACGGCTCTTGAGAATGCTGAAACCAGTTTGGAAGATGCAATTTACTGTTTGAATGAAAATTTAAAGACCGTTTTGGACGAATTAGCACCGGAGAAAACTATAAATCCGAAGAAGAATGATGCTCCTTGGATTGGTCCGGAGTTGAAAGTGCTCATGAATAAGCGAGACGCGACGCGCAGGCGCTGGGAGCGGATGCAACGTAACCAACGCAAGTGTCCTGAGCTCCAAAGTGAGTACTTTTGGCTTAGCGAAGAGGTCGACTTGCGCATTGAACAAGAGCGTAACTCCTTCCTTCAAACCCATCTCACGGACGCTCTTGATCAGAACAAGAACATCTGGAAGGAGATGCGTAAGCTTGGCCTCTTGCCCAAGAGCAAAGAGGAAGAACTTCACGGATTCACAGCGGATGAGTTGAACGCTCACTTTGCGGGGGTTTCTGTCTCGCCTCACGAAAATATTAATGGAGCAATGAACGATATTAGTTCAGCACCGGAGGAGGGGTTTAAATTTAAGCCCACAAATTTCAATGATGTAGTCCTTGCCATTAAACATTTCTCCTCCCAGGCCCGTGGGGCGGATGGAATACCCCAAAGCGTGATCGCGAAAGCTCTTCCGAGTATTGGTGATCTTCTTGTGCATATTTTCAATTCCTCTTTCGCTCATAGCGTTTTGCCTGAGGCTTGGAAGCAAGCGCAGCTGATTGCATTAAAGAAGACTGCAGCTCCATCAGCAGTCTCGGATTTCCGTCCCATAGCGCTGCTGTGTTTCCTCTCCAAGGTTCTGGAAAAAATCGCACATGACCAAATCACGGAGTATCTGAGAATTGAGAAACTACTTGATCCGTTCCAGGCTGGTTTCAAGCAACATCACAGTACCCAGACGGCACTACTGAAGTTGACAGACGACATCAGAGTAGAAATTGACAGAAAGAAGATCACTCTTCTCCTACTGTTCGACTTGAGCAAAGCATTCGACACAATTTCACCATCCAAGCTACTGAGGAAGCTACGACATCTCGGTTTCTCGAGATCGGCACTCCTGTGGATAAAATCGTATTTACAGGGCCGCACCCAACAAATCACTTCGAAGACAGGCAAATCTGATTGGTTAGAAACCAATCTGGGTGTTCCACAGGGGTCCGTTCTCGGGCCTCTCCTCTTTAGTCTGTATGTGAATGACTTGCCCGGGCTACTGAGTGGAAAGTCGGTTAACCACTTATCCTACGCGGATGACCTCCAGATTTATTTACAAGTCGATAAGAAGAACATCGTCCAGGGGATTGCTCGACTGGGGGAAGTGGGGCGACTCGTTGCTGACTGGGCTAGGAATCCCGACCTGCGCCTCAACGCTGGAAAGACCAAGGCGATCTTTTTCAGTTCCGAAAGGAACGTGAAAGACTTGCAGCGCATGAACTTGCCAGGGGTTGAGATACAGAACGGAGTGTTTATCCCATTCAGTGACTCTGTCGCGAGTCTAGGTATTACACTTGACAGCGTACTGACGTGGAAACCGCACATTGATCAATTGACTAAGAAAGTAAACAGAGCCCTTTACGGTTTGCGGTTTTTTAGGGCGTGTATCACCAGACCACCCCGAGTTCGCCTAGTCGAGTCTTTGGTTCAACCGCATTTAGATTACTGCACGGTCGTGTACCTCGACGCCACGGACGAACAGCGGCAACGGATACAACGACTGAGCAATTCATGTGTGAGATACATTTTTGATCTTAGGAGAGACGAGCACATCACCCCGTTCAGGGAGCGTCTGGGTTGGTTACGTACTGATTCGCGGAGAATGTACTTCGCAGCTCTTTTGATGCATAAGATCATGCACTTGGGAGAACCTGGCTACCTAGCTGCGATGTTTACCAGGTACCAATCCGAACGCCCCGCACGTGGTGATCTGGAAGAGCGAGTACTCAAAGTCCCCAATATGAGACTTGAGTATGGAAGAAGATCATTCCAAGTTCAATGTGCTCATCTGTGGAACTTTCTCCCTCCGGGCTTTCGGCAGCTGAGGAAAGTATCGTTACTTAAAGAGGCTTTAAAAAATTTCTTAGTGACACAGTCTCCTCAGAGGATTGATGTAGAGAAGAAGTACTATTTTAATCTGTGATGGGTTGGGCTCTACTTTGTTTTAATATTTCTTCCTTTCTATATGTGACCTCCTGTCAACCGACTGATGAAACATAATCTGTGGTATGACTGTGAGCCTTTACCCTTCTCTTATTACAAAATTTTGTACTCAGAATAATGAGTAATTTTTGCCCTGACTAGTCACAAATTGTGATACTGAGTGTCCTTGACCAAAACAGTGATTCACTGAAATTATTATTATTATTATGAGTATATATATATACATTATCTTCTATACACGATATTATATTTTCAACGGGCATATGTAATCATATGTAATCAGATTTTTTGTCTGCGGACGAATAAAGGATATCTATCTATCTATCTACTCCATGTTTTCAATCGCGTCTCGTAAATGAATAACGTACGCCTTATTTGCCTCCGAAAAGAACTGAATAATCATGTAGAAACTAGATATTCATGATGATATCACGCAGATAAATAATGGATATTCTTGATCATCCAAATATACAGTCCAACGCTGAAGATGATATTCTTCCTTCTCGTAAATCATTTAATATTCGTTAATCCTATAAGTAGGAACTCATTCTTTGTACATATTTACATACCCATAACTATCAATACGAGTCTCTCTCACTGTATATATATGTCTCTCTCTCATTTCTTTGTGTAACGCAAAATGAATGAATAGTACGCGTTATTCCACGCGTTTCCCTCAAGGTATATAAACCTTTTCGATCGGAAAAGAATCCTAACTGATTCTAACTGATAAAATACTTCAAAAATCATCTGGAAATAATAACTATACGTCGTTGTCTTGATGTTGTAGACTCGGTGCTGTTGAAGCTGACGCTGCTGTTACTCGATGTCTCGTTTGCCTGGCAGAAAATGTGCATCTCCCCACGCCTTATTCAATTTCATCTGCTGAATCTTTCTGTGTCTGAATGATTTATTTAATTCTCGCGCGCGTTGAATGCGCTTGTGTGATGTATACACGCGTTCGCGTTCCGCTCGCGTGCGGTAGCCTCTTATCGGCCTCCACGCATTTTCATCGTTTTGGTGTGGCTGCTGCTGCGGCTCAACGGCTGGTTGAGGTGTTTCTTCAATCTGTTGTTGTCGTAGCTCCGCATCTAGCGCGGGGGCTCATCCTCAACCTCCTCGATGATCACCTGATTTTGATGCTGCTCTGGCGCGTGAAAATTAAAGTCAATCTTCACCATGGCAGACACACGACGCATAGTGGGGCCAAGAAGTTCTGGATAAATTCGCCTTCACGTGAATCTGCAACCAATCGACATATGCGCAGACGCAGGAGGTTGTTCTCATTCATCAAAAAGTCTTCTGTTTGTGCATAGGTCGATTGGTTGCAAATTCACGTAATGGCGAATTGTTCAAGAGCTCCTTGACCCCACTGTGCGACGGCGATGATTATCATGCGTGGGAGGGGGTAGCTCACGCTGTTGGTATCTCGCGCGTGACCTCTCCTGGTGCAATCTTCTTCCCAGATTTCGACACTCTGCAGACCAACAATCAGCTGATCGCTGCAACACTATTTCACACGCGTGGACTGCTGCAACACGCTGCATGACTGCCTCCTTTCTTAATGTCAGCATGTCTTCGCGATATCGCAGTGATGCATAAATTTGCTTTGCGTTTTGTATAGCGCGGGGCAGATCCACTACAAATCTCTGTGATATTCCTTGCCTTTCTCTCTCCATCCGCACCTCATATTCTTGATTTTGGAGTTGCAGGAAATGATCGCGCTGGCGTTCTTGGAGGACGCGGCTGCACCGAACTTCCAACTCAAGCCTTGCATCACTCACTTGCTTGTCGAGCTCTGCTGTATTTGCTGCAGCATGAGCCAAGGCGCGTGCTACTTGAATTCTCCTCTGCTCTTCCTGGAATTCGGGCGATGGTGTTGTTGTTGTTGTTGTTGCTATCGCTCGCGTTTCCAATTCACGCTGGCGACGATCTTGTTCTCTCCAAGGCCGTGCTATGGCCTTCAAATTTTTCCTCAGCGCGGATTTCTCACGCACCCGTTTACGAGCGTGAAATTCTGCAATATCGTCGGCACTAATTTCCGCACTCTCTACACGCGCAGGTGGACTAATTACGGGCACAACGGGATTATTTTGCACTGGCACTGCTCACCTTATTTGAAATAGGATTTTGAGCGTCCAAAGGCACATTCACCTCCTCATTATTTACACTATTTATACTGTCCCTGTCTTGTATCACACTGCTATTCTTGCGCGTATCAGTGTCATTGTTGGCTTTTTCTCGTTCATTTTCACTGTCGTTTTCTAGCCACTTTAACACTACCTCTTTTATCCATTTTAATCATTGGATCATTGATTCAATTGGAGATAATTCAAATGCAAATTTTTTCTTGTCCTTGAGGTCTGTGAATGTATACTCGTCACTATCACTTGAGATGTGCATCCCGAAGAAACGGATAAATTCAAGTCCCAAAATGAGATCTACAGGTAATGATGGCACGCTAAGAATCGGCTTATTTTTGCTTATCCCAGCTATCTCCAGGGGAGTGATCGATTCCCCAGCTACCTCTTCTAATTCTCCGTTCGCCATTTGAGCGTACAAAAAGTTAGAGGGTTGGAGCGTAATACCAATTTGCCCTGCGATGTCTCGATACTTTCTGCCTATCACGGACCGTGCGGCTCCCGAATCTAATAATCCCTTCAAATCTATTGGGCCAATTTTTACGTTGTTCTGAAAACGCACCATCTGATCTAAAATATTCTCGTGGATGATTTGATTTTCAGCAATTTTGCAGTCTGACGAATTTTTCCTACTATCCGCGATCTGCATTGGGATCTCATATAACCTGCCATTTTCATCTCGTAATGTGATAAATTCTGTTGATGGTTCACTAGATCTTTGAAATTCCGAGCCCGCATTGTTTTGGGTTAACGCGGATCGCCGTTACGCATTCGCTTGCACCTCCACCAATTCATCGTGTAACGAACTTCTCTGGCTCGCTGATTTCGCCTAGTCACATTCTCGTCGTTTATGTTGCTTGCAAAGATGTCGTCCTCCTCGTATCTATTGAGAATTGAACGCCCATCCTGGGCTGTCTGTACGAGCTTCCTAAAAATCTCGGCAATGCCTCCATTCGCGCGACTTCTAATTCAGCCAGATCTATCAATGAATATTGATCAAAATCTGTCTCGTTATATTCCCCGTGAACGCGTCTACGTAGCCGCTCTACTCTAGCACTCAACGTTCCCTCGCGAGAGAGCAAGAGTTCACCCAATGCCTCATCTAACGTCCTTTCATCGATATTATCAATAAAATCGTCCAAGCCGTGCTTATCTGAATGAGATCCAGCAATTTTTCAACTCTATCTAATATGTCACTACCAAAAAAAAATTTATTCAGACGGACCAGAATTCAGAAGTTTCTATTCGAAATATATTTTTAACATCATACGCGTGTAAAAATCACGCCGCAAATATTCATTATCCTTTCGTGAAAATATTCTCATATCAAATTCCAAAATGATGATTAGGATTCTCACAAAATAGTTTTATTATTCAATCTAATTCACTTGCAATTCAAATTACACGTAAATCGTAATCAATGTTCAATATCATTTAATTCAATCATTCCATTATTATTAATATAAATTTGATTGCTAAAATATTTCTCCAGTATTTTGGGAAGTATATTAGGGTCATTGAGATGATGTAGACTGTAGTTTTTTTGAGGGAAAAATTCGTTTAGTTGAGGCGGAGTTTTCGTATAGTTGGTTTATAGATGTGGAGATGGAGTTTTTGGAGGAAATTTTGATTTTTGGATCGAAAATTAAATTTTTATCACATAGTCAGGTAGTTGACTCAAATTAGGATTCAACCAATCGATGTAGAGTGTCGGGAATGTATCTCTCTGGTTCATGAAAAGGTGGATAGATTTAGTCCGGGAACTGTTGCCCTTTTTTGTGTCACATTTAGTAAAACCTAGAATAGTGTTTAAAACATTGTTCTCTGTCTCCCGACCCCAAAACCGTCGTCAGACGGCCTAGTTTTGGGGGATTATTTTTTTATTGATTTTCAAAATGATTGTTTTGACAGGTTTATATGTCATAATCCGTAAAAGCTGAATATTTCGAGGATGACAGTTTATGATTGGAGATGCCCAAAAATGGCCGTCAGACCGCTCCGGAGTGGGGGGATACGCGTCAGCACAATTTTGAAAATCGATATGCGATAAGATCGTGTGTCATATTTAGTAAAACTTGGGAATTTGTAGTATCGTATATCTCATGCTCCTTAACAAGATTTCAATCGTCAGACCACTCAATGGTGGGGGGTTACCAAATCAGACGGCCCATAAGGTGCCGGGTAAGGTCACGGGAATAAGGGGTCAAAATATCAATAGAGGTCCGAAAAAATTCAGGCACGCTCTTTCTACCGTGAAGAATGGAATTCTCTCTTTTTAGACCAAATTCTGTGCGAAACATAACCTACAGAAATTATATAATTTTCCAAAATTCTTTGAAGGTATATTTCACGTATGAAAATGTCTGAAAACATTACTGCTGGTTATCCTTGTACGCATCTACGACGATATTTCATATAAATCATATCTTCGTAATTTGAAATTCCCGCGAGTGATAAATACGATATCCGATGATATCGATCGAGTGTCAAAATTAATTACAGATATTTCATATATTTCTTCAAATATCTCATCCCAAACTCTATTAATTGAAAAAAATTTGAGATTTTGAAGAAATTCCCAGGTTATTTCACCATATAAAATCATGCTTTTCTCCGACCTTTTTACGGTTTTTCCATTATCGATCGGAAGATATTGGTTTTTTAGGAAAACTTGTTGAGGGGTAATTTGTAGATTTCTAAACGGTCTATAAGATGAGTTCATACACTCTCCCTCATAAAATGCATCCTTTGGGA
Organism: Eretmocerus hayati; assembly: GCA_029851415.1. Classification (NCBI taxonomy): domain Eukaryota; kingdom Metazoa; phylum Arthropoda; class Insecta; order Hymenoptera; family Aphelinidae; genus Eretmocerus; species Eretmocerus hayati. The sequence continues at coordinate 63,164,871 of CM056744.1, read as the reverse complement.
GTTTTTCTTGATTAAAGTTATGATCGAATTTGTTTACATGAATTCGCTGAAATTGTTTATATTGGGTCCAAGTTTTTTTTCCTAAGTAACAGAGTCAATTTTAAAAAGAAAAGGTCTCCTGGTACTCTTTCCTAAGTTTGATCGTTTCCGAGTAATGAGAAAAGAAGATTTTGCGACTTCCAAGTCGAAGTGATGTCGGGAAGTACCGCAATGAGGGTAAGGAGTTGCAAAATTTGCTTTTTCCATTACTTAAAATCGATGAAACTAAGGCAAAAATCCTAAGAGACCTTTTCTCTTCTAAATTGACTCAATTATCCAGGATAAATAATTAGGACCCGTTATAAACAAATTTAGCAAATTTAAATAAACAAATTCGATTATAACTTTCATAAAGAATAACTCCAAAAGGATGCATTTCACGGGGGAAAAGAGTACAGATCAATCTTGTAGATCGTTTAGAGATCTACAAATCACCGATGTTTTTCCAAAAGACCGATATTTTCCGATTTATAATGAAAAAACTGAAAAAAAGTGGGAAAGCATGTTCTTATTGTTTATTCATGCCTTTCCCCTATTTTTGAACAGGAATTCTTAACTTCTCCATAATGTACTATTAGAACCGATGGTATAGCGGGGACGCAGGAGACCCTTCTCGTCTTTACATTTGCGAGTAATTGCGAGCGTGGCGTCACAAATTTAATCGACATTCCGAATCGCCAAAGATTCAAGCAGAATTTGCTTTGATGAACAAATTTTAGATTACGAGATTTAAAAAGAAATATCGTGAATGCGTACAAGGATAACCAGCAGTAATGTTCTCAGACATTTTCATACGTAGAATATACCTCCAAAGAATTTTGGAGAATTAAATAATTTCTGTAGGTTATGTTTCGCACAGAATTTGGTCTAAAGTAAGAGAATTCCATTCTTCACGGTAGAAAGAGCGTGCCTGAATTTTTTCGGACCTCTATTGATATTTTGACCCCTTATTCCCGTGACCGTATCCGGCACCTTATGGGCCATCTGATTTCGGAACCCCCCACCATTGAGTGGTCTGACGATTGAAATCTTGTTGAGAAGCATGAGATCTACGATACTACAAATTCCCAAGTTTTACTAAATATGACACACGATCTTATCGCATATCGATTTTCAAAATTGTGCTGACGCGTATCCCCCCACTCTGGAGCGGTCTGACGGCCATTTTAGGCATCTCTAATCATAAACTATCATCCCCGAAATATTCAGCTTTTACGGATTATGACACATAAACCTGTCAAAATAATCATTTTGAAAATCAATAAAAAAATAACCCCCCAAAACTAGGCCGTCTGACGCCGGTTTTGGGGTCGGGAGACAGAGAACAATGTTTTAAACACTATTCTAGATTTTACTAAATGTGACACAGAAAAGTTCACCAGCTCCCGGACTAATTAGTTATAGAGCGAGATCTGAGCAAAAAATGAATTTTATTTGAAATTTTTCAATCATGTTTTAAGTTATTTTCACGAGATTTGCTTTTAGAGGAATTTAGATGACCTACACCATGGTTTTTTTGCAAGATATATCGATTGGTTGAGGCGAAATTTTGATATAGTTCGTAAAAAAATAATAAAAATGGAGTCTTTTGAAAAATTTTGTATTTCTCGAGATTAAATTCGATTTTGACTATATTAAAACGAATTTTGAAAAAATTCTGTATCAACCAATCGATTCAGAATGACGAGAAAGTATCAACTTAGTTCATTGAAATTTGAACGGATGAGTTTGGGGGGGGGGGGGACATGAGAGAAATATAAAAATAAAATAAAATATTTTGTTATATTTTGAGTTATTTTTTTGAGGAAGCTAGGTAAGAGGAATTTGGCTACCTAAACTGAAGTTTTTTAGCGAAGCTTGTAACTTGGTTGGAAGGGAATTTCGATAAAATTGGTTTCAATATGGTCAAAATGGAGTTTTTGTTGGAAATTTCCGTTTTATGAATAAATTGAGGTTTATGGAGATTAAATAGAATTTCGGTATTAACCAAAAGATAGATCAAGCCAAAAAAACCATAGCCTAGGTAACCCAAATTAAGGTAAGATAGAGTTAGAAAGAGATATTTTACTATAAAAGTAGACAATTTTAGCCAATTTACCTCGAAACACGTCTAAATCAAATTCAATTAGGAGAGGAGAGCAGCCAAATCACTGGTCTTATCTCTGAATGATTCTCTACAACTCGTAGGAAGGCAGAAATCGATAGAGTGGAGTGTAGGAGAGAAAGCCTGGCTGAAAAAAACAACATACATACACACACAGACACATGCAGAGGGACGCAGAGATGAGTTCCTGGGAGGTTTTGAAGGTTTTTAGAAGAGAAAGTGTCACTTACAATCGTTAGATTTTGGTGAGAGGAACGAGATGGTTGAAGCATTTTTGTGATAGGAGGACTTTTGTTGAAGAAAATATTGAGTTTAATGGAAAAATTGATCAAAAATCTGCTGAAAACAAAGCTTTCTCTTCAGAGAAAGCAGAGAATCGGTCAGACGTAAGCGTGAGAACTGTTCGAGGTGAAAATTGAAATGTTATATCTGTATCTGTATTTTTATGTGTCATTCTGGAGCAAGCTGGACAAAACCGTCACCAGGGGGGTCTGGAAAAAATCCGCAAAATTTTTTTTCCATTAGTACTATGTTAAAATAGTACGAAAAATTTTTTTTCAGATTTTTCCGGCACCCCCTGTGGGCGCCAGGGCCCATGAGAGGGCCATTTTAGGCCCTTTTTTAGCCTATTCTAGAAAAATCATAGTTCCAACGCAATTCAATATTTTTCAACGTACTTGGGCGCATTTTCCTTGTCAAGACTAGTACTTTTAGAAAAAAGAAATTGTCCAAGGGCACTTAGTGAGCCTGACGACTTCTGCAAGCTAATCATCAGTAGCAAATTTTAGCGATTTTTGGGCCTGCTTCAAAGCGATCTAGCTCCTACTAGATATGTGATAATCGACTTCCGCAGGTGGTCATTTTGAAGGTCTTGAAAAAACCTACAATTTGACTACCTGCAGAAGTCGATTATCGTACTTTTTATAGGAGCTATAGCCGATACAAGTTGAGCTATATACGAAAAAGTCGAAAATTCAGGACTCGATTCCAAAAATATATCTCAATTTTTTCCCACCAAACTGAGGCGAAAATGTTCTTTCAGACATCCACTCCCAGCGAAAAAAATTTGGCGGAGGTTATTTTTTTTTGATTTTTTTTTTGCCGAGCGTTACAAAATGCCGCATTTCGTGGTTTTAGCAAAAAAGGCATCTTTGACCACGGTCACATATGCTCCCATCTGGACTGATGTGCACCAATCTGTGTACGTACTGCCCAAAGTACCCCCAAGTACGTGTAAGAAGTTGCGGGGACGAGCCTCCAGCCAGGAGCGAGCTGTAGGTTCTATTTACCGTGTCAAAAACAGGCATTATTTAGGCTATTCGAGCGTAAGCGACCGAGAGCATGATTTTACTCGTTCTGGCTTACAAATGAGATAATGGGCTAGAGTGAGGATCCAAACATACTTTTTCGACTCAAAATGACCATCTGAACACAATTCCGAGGTCAGTTTTGCTCTAAATAGTCGTCCCTCTACCCCTTAAGAACTTAGATTCTGTCGACGGGTTCTGACACCGTTGAGGCACTAGACGACGTTCGAGAGCTAAACTGACCTCGGAATTGTGTTCAGATGGTCATTTTGAGTCGAAAAAGTATGTTTGGATCCCCACTCTAGCCCATTATCTCATTCGTAAGCCAGAACAAGTAAAATCATGCTCTCGGTCGCTTACGCTCGAATAGCCTAAATAATGTCTATTTTTGACACGGTAAATAGAACCTACAGCTCGCTCCTGGCTGGAGGCTCGTCCCCGCAACTCCTTACACGTACTTGAGGGTACTTTGGGGAGTACTTTCACACAGATTGGTGCACATCAGTCCAGATGGGAGCATATGTGACCGTGGTCAAAGATGCCGTTTTTGCTAAAACCACGAAATGCGGCATTTTGTAACGCTCGGCAAAAAAAATCGAAAAAAATAACCTCCGCCAAATTTTTTTTTCCCGGAAGTAGATGTCTGAAAGAACATTTTCGCCTAAGTTTGGTGGAAAAAAATTGAGATATATTTTTGGAATCGAGTCCTGAATTTTCGAATTTTTCGTAAATAGCTCAACTTGTATCGGCTATAGCTCCTATAAAAAGTACGATAATCGACTTCTGCAGGTAGTCAAATTGTAAGTTTTTTCAAGACCTTCAAAATGACCACCTGCAGAAGTCGATTATCACATGTCTAGTAGGAGCTAGATCGCTTCGAAGCAGGCCCAAAAATCGCTAAAATTTGCACCCGATAATAAGTTGTCAGGCCCACTAAGTGGCCTTGGACAATTTTTTTTTCTCCAAAAGTACTAGTCTTGACAAGGAAAATGCGCCCAAGTACGTTGAAAAATATTGAATTGCGTTAGAACTATGGTTTTTCTAGAATAGGCTAAAAAAGGGCCTAAAATGGCCCTTTCATGGGCCCTGGGGCCCACAGGGAGGGGGGGGCGGGAAAATCTGAAAAAAAAAATTTCATACTATTTTAACATAGTACTGATGGAAAAAAATTTTGCGAATTTTTTCCAGACCCCCTGGTGACGGTTTTGTCCAGCTTGCTCCAGAATGGCTCTTATATATGTATATATCTACTAAACTTCATGATGCCGCTATTCGGCTGTTGGAAATTCAAAAATTTTATTCTCACCAATAGAAAAAAAACTGCCATCGACTCGTGTTGACGCTTACGGAGCTTGCTATATATATATATCACGCGATCTTATGTTTACGCGTGAGGTACATGATTCTATTGCTCGCCGGCTACGCTCGGCCCTGGCGCGCTTTCTATCAATTCTATGTCTCTCGAAATTTCACTCTCATTCAAAGATTCTAAAAAATTTCGACTTGACAATTCACAATTAAATATATTTCAACACTTTAGGCTCTAATTTTGGGGTAAATTTTAATCACTGTGCTTTTCTTCATTTTATGAACTATTTTACGAATGATAACGAGCTCCTCTGCTCCGAAATTTACGCGCGAAACGCGTTATCCGAAATTTCAAAGCACAATAATTAACTAAACGTTGGGTGCAAATGCGATAGGGTAATGAGCCTATTGTTAATCACCCATATCTCTCACATCTCATCCTGGAGGGATGAGGAATTTTTGGGGATATCTTCATATTAGTATTCGTATTGGGATAAGTATATATAATGTATATACATATGTGGATTCAAATAGAATAAATGAATTGAACTCGATAATTTCTATTTGCTGTGGGTTACTTCTCCGTAACCTTCGGATAATTTATTAACACAAGAAAAATACCGAAAAGATTCTTACAATCGGTCTATAAATATTCACGCGTTCAGTAACGCAAGTTTACATTCTATCTAACGCACGTGAGAGAGAGAGAGCGCACTAGAGGGAGAGAGACTGCCATTCCCGCCCACAAATGTCTCGCACGGCGCAAGCCGGTGCCTCGCACCCGGGCCGACATATCCCAAGGATGGACAGCGTATTTGCCCTGGATCCTGGGCTCGGACCGGTCGGCTCCTCGGCGATGATCCCGGAGGAGTTACTCTGCTGCACACACGCGCGTGGCCGTCAACCGGGGCCAAGGTCAGCGCGCACACACACACACACACACACTCACATCTATGTCGCGTGCCGACACCTCGATCCGTCGGGAAGATCATACGGTGCGCTTCTGGCTAGGGCGAGTTTTCCAAAATTGTCAAAAGGAACTGAAAAGTGGATGTTTTCTTACGAAACTTCATGAGCAGAACCTGATTTTGAGCGAAATCGGATCAGCTCCTTTCTTGAGTGGTTGTTAAATTGATCATCTCCCATGTATTGCTTATGGGGAAATTTGACGACTCAACGTTTTCTTCCCATCCTCGAGGTTTTCTCGTAATTACTCAGAAAAGGTGGGTCGTAGCAAAAAATGTCAAGAATATTTTTTTATAGATTTTTTGAAGACCTACAAAATGGCGTGGATGGATGGATCATAAAACTCGAGGGGATTGACATACCATTAGTAAAAGCTCAAGTTTCTCACGAAAAACCTTGCGCCTTCTGCTAATTATCTACTATTCCCTTCAACACCATGGAAGGATCCTAAGTTTCTCGATTGATCTCACTACGTCTACTTGTTGTTCTTCGAAAAATCTAGAAAGAAATATTCCTGAAATTTTTTGCTATGACCCACCTTTTCTTAGTAATTACGAGAAAACCTCGGAGATGGGAAGAAAACGTGAAGTCGCCAATTTTCTCCATAAGCACATGAGAAATGATCAATTCGATAACTACTCAAGAAAAGGAGCTGATCCGATTCCGCTCAAAATCAGATTCTGCTCATGGAGTTTCGTAGAAAAACATCCACTTTTCAGTTTCTTTTGACGATTTTGAAAAACTCATCCTCCTCAGAAGCGCGATCAGCCGATCGATATCGCGTCTCGCGGCAAGCTGCTCGTCATCGACGACAACAGCTGTCCCTTTGCTCTCTTTCTTCACTCTCTCCCCACTCTTGTGGCCAATAGTCTGTTTGAATATGAATTTATGCTTCGACTCGCGTGTGACGAATTACCCCGTCACAGGATCATATATATGGTCTCAATGAAACAATGATATTCTTTCAATAAACTTTGACGCACGGGAATTTTGGAGAGAGCATCAAAAAGTCGCTCGTAGTCATCAACGATGAAAATCTAAAAAATTTCTCCTTCAATCAATCACCCACAAATTTGGTGGGAGTGATTCGATCACAAAAATACTCACGGGATCTTGTAGATCTTTTCAAAACCTACAACTCTCATCTTCTGATGTTCCCTCTACGATCTTCTATATTCCCTTTCTTTTCCGAGTATAACGAGCTTGGAAAGGGAACTCTGTATCAACATGGACTGTTTATGGAGTCACCGAAGCTGCCGTCTGTTTTATTCCTCCTTGCACCGTTCTGGTGCGAAAATTCATCAAAAAAATATCTTAGCACATGATTTTGATGTAAAATAGTCTCATCTTTCAGAGTATTTCATCAGATCTTGCCTTGAATGTGATGTATCGAGACAAAACATGGAATTGGTCAATTTTCCCAACAAAACTTGGGGAAACGGGGTTGCCTGCAATTCAGGACAGAATCTGATCAAATATTCTGAAAGATGAGCTTATTCCACGTCAAAATCATGTGCCATGATATTTTTCAGTGGATTTTTGCACTAGAATAGAGCAAGACGAGACGAAACAGGCGCCAGCCGCGGTATCTCCATAAGCAGTCCATGTAATACAAAATTCCCTTCTCAAGCTCGTTACTCGGACAGGAAGGGTCGTACAGGAAACTTCGAAGGAAGGAAATTGTAGGTTTTAGAAAGATCTACAAGATCCCGTGAATATTTGTATGATCAAATCACTCCCGTCAAAGTTGTAGGTGATTGATTGGAGGAGAAATTTTCCAGATTTTCATTGTCGACCACGGGATCCCAAAAAGGACGTAAGGAATATCTTAACCACATGGATCGATAGATTCTTCTGTGATCTGCAAGATGCTTCTTTCAAAATTCCCGTCCGACGAAGTATATTGGAAATATCACTGTTTTAGTGAGATCCTGCTTGATCTATTATTTATGAAAGGTCGTGTACCTTCTCGAAAATATCAACCTTGAAAAATGTGAAGGAGCTTCAGAAACATAGGCAAAGGCGTCTATAAGAAAAGCGCGAAGAGAGCGAATCAGACCATGATTAACGCGAGTTTCCGTTCCTTTGTAGTGAAGAGTATAATACATAATTGGGGAGCAAAGAGGGCGAACCTCTCCCGAGTTTGGAGTGACTTGAATTGATCTTGGAGGACTAAGAGTCCTCCAAGAGACTTAGTCCTTCAAGATCAATTTAAGTCACTCCAACTATTAACCGACGGGGACGATTCAAGTATATTTACAAGTTGCTCTCCCGAGTTTGTATACCTAATATCCACGCGGGAAGTACTCGTCCTCTATGACCTCCTAGTTGAGGAATGTACTATTTTGCAACTGTGTGCGCGAAGTTGTAAAAAGATGAGACTTCTCTTCATTATTTACAGTGCGAGAAGTAATGCGTGAATGACTTCTCGCACAGTTTTACATTTACTCACTGGTGAAGTGTGCGTAAATGTAAGTTCTCGCTCTAATGCATTTTCATTCACGCACAGTTCCAAAATATGATGTCACGTCATCCCTCTGAATTTGGCCTTTCTTGAAAACTTCGTTCTCAAGATGATCTTGCTCGGACAGTGGTGTATTTAATTACAACTTCGCGCACAGTTGCAAAAAATAGTATACGCAACACGTGCGAGAAGTTTACGCACACGTTGCCAACTCGCGCGAGAAGTAACATTCACTTCTCGCACTCGTTTGGCAACTCGTGCGGAAATTGACCTTCTCGCTTTTGTTGCGTAATATACTATTTCATTACAAGAGCCGTATAATCGCGTTCGAATGCAGCAGTTTCTGATTAGAGTAATGGAATGAAAATTCCCGTGTCTGCATTTGGAATTAGTGCATTTCAATACAAGGGTGTAAAATTTTTTTTTGTTTCCCAAGGGATAGGATTACGAGGACGCGAAAAATAGGTTCTATTCTGGTGTGTCGAATTATACTTTTTGAAAAAGTGTAAGTGAAAGTCGGGTAAGTAAAAGTACATTTTCACGCAGAGTGCTGTGAGAATTCTCGGATACACAGGACACAATCCGAGTAGATTTAGACTCGTTTATTAACTTGGAATGATTCTCGATTAAATACACGACTCAGCAGAGATGCTTCTGCGTCCGGTGAAGCTGGCGGCGCCGCGTCGTTGTCATCAACACGGCTTTTGGTAACCAACAGATGACTCTCGTATCGATCAATATTGCACTTGTCTAAGAACTCCAACACTCCCTCCCTTAGATAAGTTACATATTGGTTATAATTTCCATAGAATCGATGAATTTAAATTTGGATCTAATATGAACACATTAATCTTTGAATCAACTAGATTGAAAGTTATGAATCGAAAGAATTTAGAACATTCCAGAAGATAGATTCTTCTACTTAGAATTAAAGTATAACAATCATTCGAAGATTTTCATGAATAATTCCTTCAGTCTTGGTCTGAGGAACTGGTTCCTGTGAACGTATAAGAACAAACGAGAAAATGTATGTGTCGTGAATTATGTATTGAGATTTTGAATCGTAGGTTCATAGATTCCTAAATTCATTTCGATTCCTCCTTCTTCATTATTCTATCAGTCAAATATTCATGTGCTTCAAAAGGAAGTCGTTTTGTTCCAATATCAGCTAGATTTTCTTTAGTATCAACCCATTTTACGATAACTCCAGCTTTGTTTACACAGTTTGAAAAAATCACCATGAGTGTCAGCCATGGGACGTTTTGTACCATGTTTTTCTCTATGACTCAAATATTCTAGAATCGCTTCAAAATACTATCGTCAAATGATTTCAACTTGTGACACCCATTCATTTGGGTGCAATTTTCTGAGGATTCATTGTCACACCAGACCGTAACTGGATATGAAGTGAATCCTAAAACATATCGGATTGATTTGTCAATAGGAATAAGTTCTTGGCAAGATTCACTCATAGCCAAATACTCTACCTGACATGTTGAGAGAGTCACTTGATTTTGTTTACGACTTTTCCAAGCAACTGTATCTCCAAACAATCTAATAATATAACTACGCGTCGAAATAGAATTTTCACAGTCTCTATAACTCGCATCTGTAAAAGATTCTAGATTCTCAGATGATGCAGTGAAGATTAAGCCGAGATTCATTGTCCCTTTAAGGTATCGCAAGATTCTTTTCATAGCTTTCCAATCATCTTTATTTAGATTATTCTGTTTTCTAGCTAAGAAATGGACCGTGAAAGCTATGTCTGGCCTTGTGGCTACAGGCAGCCCCCGCTATTCGCGCTTAATGCGTATAAAGAAAATGCCGCGAATACCGAAACCGCGAATACCGGGACCTTATCCTTATGGAGAAAGGGGGTTACGTATACATGTGGATCGGAAAGTAACTAAGCTAAGCCAAACATCATTTTCAAATGATCGTAGCATGTATCAGCCTCACAAATTGACTTCATATAGGAAAGATACGAAGCAACAGTGTGGTGAGATTAAAGAATTATATGATTCACTTTGAAATCTGTTAAAAAAATCAGTCACTAGCAAGTGGGTGAAGGAGAGCTCCGTCACTTTTTATTCATAGTTAGTATCGCACACTACTAAGGACTGTATGGGTTTCTCAGTGGGCGAGATCGACGAACATAAGTAATCACTTTACAATCCCTGTTGAGTGGCCATTCAAAAATCTAACAATTTATGCTATCATTACTCCACAAGCGAGCTAATTCAACAGTTTCAATTTTTTCGAACGGCTCACAGTTTATTGACACATTTTCTAATTGACGAAGATGCATCATTACTGCGTGCGGTGCCATGACTGAAATTTAGATAGGACACTATTCATTTTACTAGATAACTGATTAGTCTCATAGAGCGATAGCAATACCCACATATTCTGAACATTCAGATTCCGAAGTTGTTTTTGGATGATACATTTGAATGGAGTCCAACGAAAATCCATCTATCATGAGCAAAGTTCTCTCGAAAATCCAGACCCAAACCGCGAATAAGCGAGTCAGGGCACCGCGAATACCGGGGGATGCCGCATTTGTAGAACCGCGAATAAGCGAATTCCGCGATTACCGGGACCGCGAATAGCGGGGCCTGCCTGTACTACCAAATACATGAGGCTTCCAATAGCTTCTCTATAAGGAACCTCACTTATTCCATGGTTCTGCCCTTTATTTATAGATTCGACTCTTCGTTTTCATGTTGTAACTGATTTGTTATCGTTGGTGTGTTTTGTGGTTCTGAATTTTGCATATTGGATTCTTCCAAAACATTTTCGATGTATGGAGTTTGATGAACTCTAATCGTTTGATTTTCTTCGTTTCTTTCAATGATCATACCTGAAAATAACTTTGGTTCACCAAGGTCTTTCATTTCGAAAGTTTGATTCAAATGATTTTTGATTCGATTCAATTTCTCAAGATTATTGCTAACGATTAGCATATCGTTAACATACAACAAAACTAATGCCATTATATCATTCTTTCTCCAAGTGAAAAGACATGGTTCGTGTAAATCATTCTCTAAATCAAGCTTCTCCATTTCTATCGTGAATCGATTAGTCCATTTCTTTGGACTTACCCTGAGTCCATAAATGGATTTTTCAAGTTTGAGTACATTAGATCTCATGATTCCATCACTGACTTTCAGACCTTTCGGTATTTCCATATATATCTCTCCACTTAGCTCTCCATTCAAAAATGCCGTTTTGACATCAAGTTGACATGGATGAAGATTGTATTTGTTCGTAATTATAAGGATGGCTCTGACTAAGGGAAGACTTGCTATTGGAGCATATGTCTCTTTCGAATCATGAGTATTTCTATCTTTGAATCCTCTAATAACTAACCTTGCTTTGTATCTTATTTCTCCATTTGACTCTACCTTTTTCTCAAAAACCCATTTAGAATCTATGATATTAGCTTTGAAACCATTGCTCTGAGTTCGTGGTTTTCCAACTAAAGTCCAAACTTGATTTGATTTCATAGAATCTAATTCTCCTTGTACGGCTTTCTGCCAGAATTCTTTCTCAAGAGAAGCTATAGCTTCCTCATAAGCTATTGGATCTTTTGTATAGAAGCAAGTGAAATATGACGAACTATGTCATCATCGATTCGTTTTAGATTCGTGTGCGAGATTTGACCAGGGTAGACTCCAGTAGTTAGCATCACTAATGTCTATGACTTGTTCCTCAAATGAAACATGATGTGCTTGTTCTAATCCTCCGAGTTTTCTTTCTGTCTCACTTCTAGTTGAGGGTCCCTGGAAATCTTTGGAAACTTGAATTTTATTTCGATTCGAAGTATTCTGAACTTTTCGAGGTCTACCTCGATTTTTAGGTTTCATTGCTTCAATATTGTTTACAAGATCGATTTTTTCGTCAACGTTGTCAAATTTAATGGATTCATTATGAGGATTAGGAACTCCTTGAATCGGTTCACTCGAGTTTGAATTTGCTGTGGAATATTTTTTGTGATAACCTTCATAAACTAATCTTCCAATGAATCGCACATGCCCAGACTCGATAAACTTGTGCGATTGTGAATGCCAGAAGAAATAGCTAGTACCTTTGTAGCCGACTAAGGAAGCTTTGATTGCTTTAGATTCAAACTTTGATTCGAATTTTGATACTTCAATATAACTAACACATCCGAATCTCCTGATTTGTTGACATCTGGCTTATGGTGGAAATTTCCTCAAGGGAATTTCATAATTGATTGTTTTGTGTGGAGTTCTATTGTATGTAATGACTGCTCCTTCTGAAGCCAACACCCACATTGATTTTGGCACACTTGAATCAAGTAAAACTGCTGGAATCCTTCTTCGAATTGACTTGTTGAATCTCTCCGCTGTACCATTGTGTTCAGGCGTGTAAGGAGGAGAGAATATAGATTATATATTCTCTTGTTTCATTACCTCAGAGAATTTACCACCTTCAAATTCTAAGGCCTGATCTGATTTAATGAAACAACAATTTCCATTTCATCCCAAAATATTCCTAGCTGAGATAAGGAAAGATTCGAATGCTTGTTCAGCTTCATCTTTACGTTTCAAACAATAAGTTTTAGCATACCTAGAGTAATCATCCACAAAAAAAAATGATGAATCGCATATGACCAGGAAATGACGTAGGACTGATAGGTCCCATAATATCTGTGTGAATAACTTCAAGAGGTTTTTGAGATTTAGCTCTAATTTTCTTCGAAGGGTAACTTTTTCATCTTTGACATCATACAAACTCGAAATTCTAAAATAGACTCATCAAAAACTACATCCTCCAATAGCTCAATTTTCTTTTGAAGCATTTTCAAATAACCTCATGAAGCATGACCCAACCTAGCGTGCCATAATTGACCTTTACTTAGTATCTTGAATTTGGTAGAATCTTGAAAACAATCTTCTACTTCTACAGAAGATATTGAATCTTCAGGACTAATCGTGAGCTTTTCTGTTTAATGATTCCCAGCAACTCGATTCTCATTCGAATCTAGAACCATCGCCCTCCCAAGTGAAGACCCCAAATTCGGTGAATCATTCATTGCTCCCTCCGGGATTGATGTCTCTAGATCGACCGAAGTTGTCTTCAATTGATCTGATGAGTCAGAATGAGAAACTGAACGCGCATTACAAGGATAATTCTTAAATGAAAAACTGTTTTGGTTTACAACACCAGTTTCCTTAACCTTGTATTGAATAATCCAATTCGGTTTTTCGTAGATTCCCTTGAGGATAGTCTCATTTGAATTTCTATCAAAAATTCTCAGAATTTTATCATCTAGGCAAATAGAGAATCCTGAATGTGCAAGTCTCCTCAGAGAAAGAAGATTTTCAGATACATCTTTTGCTGCTATTACATCAGTGAATTTAATGATTCTATCGTCTGAAGTTAGATGTTTCAGATCTAAAGTGCCTTTACCATCAATTACTATATCAGCAACATTATTTTTGTTAGCACTTTCGATAACTCCATTTTTATATTCTTTGAAATCAGATAAAATCAGAGATTGATTCACGATATGATCAGTAGCTCCAGAATCTGCGATGAAATCTATAGAATTCTTAGTTTGATGAGCTTTAGGAATTCTCTCACCTTGATCCATTTCTTCACTTTTTTCAGAAGAAGAATTTTCAGAGTCAATTACCGTTCGAGCAGCTCGCTTGGAATTTTTCTTATGAGTCTTAGATTCAGTCTTTTTGACTATTTTGTCTTGATTTTTGATTCCAGAATGATTCTTTTGTTTTTTTCGATTTGTTAGTTTCAGAATTTTGATTCTAGTTTGTTGATAGATTTGTAAGATTTCGATTTTGATTCCTTCTTATTTATTCTAGATTCAAAATGACTCACCATTCCGTCGCTGAGGACATTGTCCATTCTTGTCATGAATCTGACCACATTCATAGTGCTTCCATAGATTGGTATCGGTTAGTGGGCAAATTGCATCATCTGCCCAGTGACCAGACTCTTCACATCTGTGACACTTAAGCTCAGATGAGCTTGCCGCATTGGCTTGAGTTACAATAGAATTGAGCTTTCTCTGGCATTCAGACTGAAACATGTAAGATTTCATCTCTTCAATATCCATGCCTAGATGTTTAGATTGCTTCAAGAAAGTATTAGTTGGCAGCAAATCTGGATAAATTCCTATGACAGCATGATAAATTGCAGCACAAATCTCTATCGGTTCTAGAGGAGCCAGGTCATTCGAGCCATGATACTCTCGTAAAGGTTCATCGAATCGTTCACAAAAATCAAACACTTTTTCATTTTTTTCATTTGAATCACATAAAGTTGCCCTCTTACAGACGTAGGATCAAGATTCATCTATTCTCTTTTCATGTCTGGTAGTTTCTCCAAATATTCTTTAGGATTCCGAATATTCGTGGATCGACAATGATACTTCTCATCAATTCTACTTAGAATCAGATTCCGGACTCTATATTTTCGACTCAAGATTTGACTCCCAGTAAAATGTTGAGGACCAGGAATACTATCATCAATGATGTCTAGCTAATCCTAGCCAATCAATTGAGTATTTAAATAATCGTACTACGAACTAAAATTCGAATTCTTAGTCAATTTGTATTTGAAATCAGAGCTAAATTTTGGTCCGATTGATTCATTATCAACTCGGTTCTTAAGGAGTCTAACTGACGTTTGTTCTAAATTAATAGAATCAGGTGCTTGTGATCCATTTTGATTGTGGATAAAATGTGATGAGTCTAGATTCTCAGTGTTCACCTGGCGTTGAATCGAACTAGCTGCTGCTGCACTATTGGCTATAGGGTCCGATTGAGTCGACTTAGAATTGATATAATGATTCAATTACCGTTCTTCTGGCAAACGAGGTGATTGTAGAGGAGCACTTTGATTCATACGCCCTCTTCGAGATTCTTCGATTCTGAGTTGATTTTCAATATTTACGCTCTTCAACTCTTCTACTTTTTTTCAGCTCGAATCTTTTGTAGTTTCAGTTTTTCCAATTCAAGTGTCATCTTTATATTTTGATTGACTACATTTGCACTCTGTAATGTGGTGTCCAAGACATTCTGGTGACTCATCATTGTGTTCGTCGAAGAATTCAAAGGATCCTGAAGAAACTTTTCAACTACGGCTGGAGATTCCGATTGATTCTGTGATAGTTGAATCAATGGTGCTCATGGTTGAATTGGAGTCGAACGACTCGATGGTGTTGTATTGAGTCCAGGATTCTGTTGTGTAGATTGAATCGAGTTTGATAGAGTCTTATTTGATAGAGTCGAGGGTAGATTGATTCTAGGTTGTTGTGTTTGATCCTTACTCCAAGTTGCAGGCACTTGTATATCCATATTGATTGCTTGAGCCTTTGGTTCACTCTTGTTTGCTGTAGAAATTTTAATCATTAATATCTGAAATTAATTCAATTCCATGTCAGGCCTGACGATTCGTCCCATAGAATTCAAAATTCTAAAGATGACTTGAATCATTTCAAATTTAGAAAACCGTGGAAAACTTCACAGCATCTTTTTTTTAAATGGCTTCGATCAACTATACTAACCAAGAAATAAGAATATTCCTTATGCGGTCAAGTATAGTACAACAACGAAATTCTAGATCCCGAATCGTAGGAAGATATAAGAATATTTCCTCACATTCATCTGGAGTAATTTGGATCTCTGATTCCAAATTAGAGACATCACTAGGATCAACCTCCAGATTAAGAGTGTCATCGGCTCCATCTGCGGATTTTTCCTGCGACTGGCCATCATACCCTTTTTGTTGCTTATTTTGATCAGCCATCTGTTCCAGGTTACGAAACGAGAGGCAATTCTTTACTTTTATGTGAAGAAAAATATTGCAAGATTCCATTTGATTCCATCAAGATTCAAGAAATCTAAAACCAGATATTGTGATAATTATAATCATCACTGTTTCGTACTTCTAGACTAGGAAAATATAGCACAGCTAAAATTTCATAATCAAAGGAGCGAAAAATCTGACTCATTTGCAGGTTCAGTAACCCATGCGCACACCACTCTCCAAAACTATACCTTGCTCGGCAAAAATATAGTCCAGATCTGGGTTGATCATGCACGCACGAGCGGAACTAACGAACTTATCAAGATTCCCCCGATCAATGTTAAAAATTCACCGAACACAAGTTTCATTCCATCATTGACCCTCGAAAAATTTTATCCTTACAATTGCACATTCAAATCTTACAAACATTGATAGGATACCCAACCTCATAATGAACAATAACAACTCCTCTGTTGGTAACTTATTGAACGAAACCAAGATCAAACATCATCCTACATTGTTTGAGAGAACGAAATTTCTACTCGGAATAGAATTGTAGGATATATATCATTGAATCATCGAATCACTCGAATAACAATCAAGATCCTTTATTAACATCATTCTATTACCAGGAGATATGGGGAGAAAAGGGTTAGAATCTTCTCTCTATCTGATATGAATCAATATTTCAGCAAAGGCTTCGAGCATGCGAGCATGCCAAGATATCCAAATATCAAAGCAATTTTCAAAAATCACAGCGAAAATTCCCTCGCAACGAGAATGCAAGTTTGTGCGTTCCGGGCTGTACCATCTGCGAACAGCACGCGGTTTCAAGACAAACCAACCAGCATCCTGCGCGCGAACGTAGAAGTTACACATACTAGCAATCTGCCATCGATCAAGTCTAAGTCGGAAATATAGACAGGAATCATAGAGTCAAAATCGACCGCTCGTATGAACGAATCATTGTCGAAGAATCGCGCACTCAACGAGAGTCATACTATAGCATCGCGCACGTATGCTGAATCGTTGCAAGAGAGCGAAGAATGCGAAAGAGCGAAAGAAGAGAGAGAAAGGTAGCGCAAAAACATATGACAACGCGCCCGCGTTGCCGGCCGGCAATATATACACGTGCGCGCCCGATGATGACCTCCACTTTGATGCGATGAGCAGGCTCATCGTCAAACGTCCACTAGGAAGCCGACCACCCGCCACAAAAGATTCATGCTTGATTTTCGATTCTTAGCAGCTCACGCACTCACACAACTGACCGCACTGTTGTGTGTTTTGTTGCTCCGGCGGACCCATCAAACAATGATTGAATCATATCTATGATGAATTCCACGCCAAAGTGACCTGCGGAAAGGGGTCATCTCTCAGATTGTATTTTAACCGTTTTCATTCGATTCTATGGCCCAAAATAGGAACTTCGGACCACCTATGGGGTCCAAAAAAAATTTCTCCTCTCTACTGCACGCACCTCCGTAAACAGATCGAAAATTCATCGTGTAAAAATCGATGCTCTTCTATTCACGAAAATGGGAATATTCCGAGTTTTTGAATAGCTATTGATTTGCGGGTTGCAGCATCTAAAAGGCCATCAAAAATCCTATCGAAAACGTTGTCAGAAATCCCTTTCCTGTGATTTGGGGGCCTCCTGAAAGCATAAGGGTGTTTTTCACTGAAATGATAAGGTAGTATTAGCGGTACCGGATGTGTCAAGTGCCGAACATACCCGCGCTTGACTCCCTTCCGCCCGCGATGTAGGTATAGTGAATGCACGCAGCAGACGACGACCTAACCCTGAAACCGCAGAAATGAGTGACACTTAGACTCAGATCTTTTTTTGTAGGCTCTGAATCGTCAATCCGATCGCTCCTGAGTGTTTTTTGTGCATTCTTACATCTGTGTATTCACTGCCAAGGAAATCTGTGCGTCAGGTATCACTCTACTGGTGATTTTCCATAAGACGCCGTGTTGAACGGCTTTTACAGAAACGCTCATAACTTTTTTCCCCGGCTCTGAAGGCTTCTGAAATTTCAACTGAAGCACTTTGAGACCCTAATCTACAACTGTGCCGTCTTTCGTGATTTTCTGAGCATCAATTCGAGTACCGCTAATACTACCTTAATTTCTCAAAAAGCCATTTTTTTATCCCTTGAAAATCATATATTTGACGTAAAATTTTACGTTCTTTCGAAAAAAATGGGTTTCAGAGAAGTTTGGAGCGATCAAAGTGACTTATGAGCCGTTTTTTGGAAATTCGTTTTTTTCGGTTTCAGAATAAGGCGATTTTCTGCGCATGCGCACAATTGTAGACTTTTGGTGCCACTCTCAATGGAAAGCTGACAAAATTTCCTATGAAATGACTACCTGCAAAGTTGAAATTCATGCGCTGAAACGGGATCTGCAACGATTAGTTATATCGGATCAAAGCCACATGAAAATTCAGCCCATCAACGCCTTCGTGGCGCCTGCTGAGATGACACATTTACGAGATCTTCTCGGGACTCAATTTTGAGTACGAAATTGACCTGAAAAAAATTCAGACCACATGGTTTCAACGTAAAATTGTATGAACTTTCAAAATATGCGATGAAAAAGCCCGTTTGAGGCGTACCCGAGGTGCTACATTCAATTTTTTGCCAGAAAATATGATATGTCACAGTCAAAATTGCAAAAAATTGAATGTAGCACTTCGGGTTCGGCGTGGAATCCACCCCATACAAATCGAGAATCACACGCTTCTGGGTCAAAAATTTAAAAAACAGCCCGAATCGAGTCAGATTCACGAGTCCCGCACAACCACGGATCAATAAAGGACTCACCTCCAATCCTGTTTAGGCGAACTTTGTCGAGAACTGCAAATTCGCTGCTATAGGCACGGCTGCAAACAACTTGCACGCCGCTGCTCTCAGCACGGCTGCCACAAACTACACGCCGCTGCACTTGTCAAAATTCGCTCACGCAATGGTCGCGCGATTTGGGCCTATAACCTATGAGAATACTCGAATACACAGGACACAATCCGCGTAGATTTAAACTCGTTCATTAACTTGGATAGATTCTCGATCAAATACACGACTCAGCAGAGATGCTTTTGCGCCCGTGTCCACACAAGAAATGAAGCTGGCGGCGCCGCGTCGGTGTCATCAACACGGCCCTTGGTAACCAGCAGATGATTCTCGTGTCGATCAATATCGCACTTGTCTAAGAACTCCGACAAGTGCATCGAAAACACAATTTTTGTGAGTTGAGGCGTATCGATTTCCGAGAATTCCCAGTCTTGGACACACTTCAGTCGTCATATAAGCAAATTCAATCTCTTCTACTCTAGAAGAGCATGGTCATAGCATACCTATCCGAAAAACGCTTCATCGTGATCAGAATCTTGAAACCTGTACCTGCCTACCAAGTAGTCTTTATTCACAGTTTCTTCTACCAAACGACCGTCCACCAGACAATTTCTTTTGTAGGGCAACAGTGTGAAATTATACCTGTGATCAGACACGACTCTGTTTCTCATAACTAACCCTCCATTCCTGTCAGTCCCATATTTATCTGTGGAAATCGAATAAAGAATGAGGACGACAGGAGTCAGGCTGGGAACCATTGCTCAATGATGTTTATAGACTGCCTTGTTGATAGAACAACCTAAACGAGCCATTTCGGACCATTTCGGGCAGAATTGTCACCAAGAAGTCAAGAAAATTTTGAGTTTCTTTTTTTCGTTGGTATCCCGTTGAAACAGAACAAAAACATTCCTTTGGTTTTTTTGAAGAGCCCCCATAAGCCCTAGGGCCCATGAAAGGCTCATTCTAGGCCCCTGATTAGCCTCTTCCCAGACAATCATAGCTCTAAGTAGACTCAACTATTTTGAACGTACTTTGACGCATTTTCTTCGTTCAAACTAGTCCTTACAAGAAATGAATTACCCAAGACCGATAATCCAGCCTCTTCGCTGAGAGCACCTTCTAACGATTTCCGAGCTCTTAGCCAAGTGATCTAGCCCGTACTATACCTGTGATGATAATTGACTTCTACTTAGGGTCATTTGCAAGGTCTGGTGAAAGTAGATTATCATATGTCTAGTTGGAGCAAAATGTCTTTGAAGAAGACTTAGAAATTGCTAAAATCTGCTCTTAGCGAATAGATCCTAGATGCTGCTAGGCTAAATCTCGTCGCATTGGAGCAATTTTTCTCTTGAAAGTACTAGTCTCAATGGAGAAAATGCGTGGAAGCACGTCCACAAAAGTTAAATATAGCCGGAGATATGGATTTCTGGAAATAAGCTAAAGATTGATCTGAAGTGTACCTCTAGCTTTTATACGTCCTAAGACCCAAGAAAGCTGCCTCAGAATACCATAAAAATTTTTTTTGTACAATTTCAACATTGTACAAACAGGGGTGGTTTTTTGGTTTTTCTTCCAAACCCACCTAGTGACGGCTTTTGCCAGAATACTTCGAAATGGCTTACATACTTTTTGGTACTACATTGTACTGATTAATTATGAATACCACCATGAAAGTGACTCATGGTGAGAACGTTCGGATTAGATTTGTCTATGCAAGGTCTTCACCGTTTTTTACTTTGAATGTGATATTTCCGTGCGATGTTACAAAACGACTCAGGTTTTTGCTATATAGTATCACACACACATCAACGTGTACTCCTGATATGTATTGCCATATGATATCATAATTTCACGACACTGTCCCACGTTTCGGGGTGAAGTCATTTACCAAAGGATAACCTAGTAAGCCCCGAGTAGAATCACTTGCTAAATCTAGAGGTTTTGCCCATTCAGCCCCATCGCGTCATATTTCCGTGACACTCGCGAGAAGAAAATTTTCTCCGAGATTCTGGATTTCCAATCGCAAAGTCAACTCCATGCATAGATGTTTGTTTTTGAAATTTTCTTTCCGGCTGTTGATAGAACCTACAAGAAACTGTCCGGCAAATAATTAAATAATCAATAGTAAAATATTCACAGTATAGTACTCGTGTGTCAGTCCTCGAGGTTACGGTCGTTTTTGAGCACTCAGATATTAATCTTGATCCAGTAGCTAAAGTTGCTCGAGATCCAGTTCGTAATGTGATACTCGTGATTCAGATATCAAGGTCATACTCGTGATCCAGAATTCGAGATGATAATTTAGTACACGAGTATCGCACAGAGTACTCGATCATGAGCACTGCCTCAAATGCTGGGAAAGGAATGGCGCCTCGAGTAATTGATCCTGTTCAGCGCTCCGTGTGTTCAATCACGAACGTCACACAGAGTACTGGATCACATATTACATAATAATGGATACATCATACATCATAATAATGGAACACGCGAGTCACCTTGCGCACTGGATTACAATTTTTGCGTCGAGTTCCAGATAACGAAAGTCACATCAATTACCGGATTACAGATGTCACATCGAGTAATAGATCAGAGTATCTCATTGAGTGCTTGATCTTGAATACCACTGTCAGTATATCTGTCTAGTCAGGGGTTATTTTACGTTTCTATGGAAAGCTTGGGGGATAAAATCGTCACTATTCTCAGTTTGTATATAAGCTCGACTGATCACGATTTCGAAATCAAAGATTCAGAATCCCTGCAAAAAAAAACTCTGTCAATATGCCAAAACTATGATGTGATGGCGCTGAACGGGTAGCATTTTTAGATTCTGCAATCAGGTTCATCTAATACCGACTACGTTAGTTTCCTCTCAAATGACATACTTGACCAAATCTAGATCGGAACCGTGAAATAAAAAAAGAACATCTCAAGACACATTACATGTCAGGAGTACGACTTGATAACGTGATAATATAGCGTAACATAGCACTGATCAAGTCACCTCGAATTATCTCATGAAAGCCTAAGATAACATAAGCAACGGAGATGAACACATCGGTTGTGAATAATGGAACCGTTTAAATGTTTACAGCTTGGCCATGAAACGATTCAATGTGACGTGAGTCTGTTAGGCGATATTTTCATCGTCTTGGTATTTTCACGTATTGTATTTTTGGACTCGTATCTTACTTGAGATTCTTTCTTGTGACACGAGGTCATTACCTGCTGAGTCCGGAAGTATCCAACTTTCTTTTGTAAGATTCTCATAGAACGATGATGTGTCGATAGTTTTCAAATGTTCATACGAAGCCTGCCGTGGCTGTGCAGATACAGTTGTTCTTTCTTAATCCTGGCACAGGATTTTTTTTTCCATTTATCGAATTCTGAATGACCCAGTCAGGTATTTCAACATCCATATAAGTCTTATCATCTGGGACTGGGTCCTCTTCTTTGAATGGATCGTGTAGATTTTCTGCCATTCGTTTGAACATTTCGTTTGTCACTTGAAAATTTTCTAAGCCACCCACATCAATGATATGTTTCCGCGACAAAAGACAGACTCTGACACCCTCAAAGTGTAGGAGTGTTCGTATTCTGGTAACTTGCCAATGCCAAGTGCTGAAAGCTGGCTCAGGAGGGGCGTTTCAGTTGGGTACACAAAGGCAATCCAGAGCAAAATCAGCTACAGTTTGGAACATGAAATTTTCTGTGCCATCTTTCAGCTCCGAAATTTCCACACAAAAAACATCAGTATGTTTCTCGTCCTTGTAGCTTTCAGGTACATCTTTGATCACTAAGTCTTTCCATTCATTGTTGAAGGTTTGCGATCTATCTAGGTCGCCACTCAGTATTGCTGGTAGCTCTCCATCGAGTTTATTCAGATCTTTCACCTGTCCATGGAATGTTGTACTCAGAGCATTTTGAGGGTGCGGTGCTTTAATTTGTATCAGAAAATCCTTCTTGAAGTCAAATTTTCCACGATAACGATCACAGAGCTCAACTAGGAAACTTCGAGATACTTTTAGAAATGTATCTCGATTTGCTTTGGAGAGAAGCCTTTGTTGTCGTATGACCTCGGTATCGAGAGAAATGCCTTCCTTTCTCCAGTGCTGGGAATCTTTCGGATCCACTCTCTCCGGGCCAACGCTCGTGACATGATCTAGGTCCATGAATATGCAAAGATGACTCGTGTATGGATCCAGAACAGCACTTCAATTGACAGAGATCACCGGACTTTTAGATTGAAGCTCTTCCTGTACTCCATACAAATCGACCAATTTAGTAATGACGAAGGCATGATACACTTTCATATTGAGCGAGGAGAAGTATTCCAGAAATTCTTCCGCCTCTGACTTTCTCTCAGGTTTGTTGTTTTTCCTCCTCTTCTTTTTCTTCTCCTTCTCTTCAGCTACTTCAATGGCGAAGTACGCTAGAAGACACGACCACAATTCATGATCCCTTTCCATGCACTGAAAGTATTCCAACCATCGTGTAGGGCAGATACTTTTTATACTGAGTGATTTCTTGATACTCATCTTAATCTGAAGTATTTTAAGTCTTTTATTTCTCGGCTCACCATGTGCGAAATAATTTGCTACCTTGTTGGGACTTTTTTGGACTTCGTAGGGCAACTTTCCAACTGCACACTCGGTGCACAATTGTTGAACGTGGCAAGCGCAGTTCATGTCTCTCATATACCCATTCCATCCCTGGACAAGTCGGATTACTAAGTTATCCGCTCCTCTGTACACAACAGCGCCATCAGTACCAATGAAAGAAAAATTTTCCATCGTGCAACCTATTTTCTTCATACTGCCCTTGATTTTCAGTGCAATCGTCATGTGATCAGCCTTGCTATACTCATCGCTATCGTAAAGTGGGATCAAGCCCAACAAACTGTTGCGGATACGTTTTTCATGGGCATCAAAATATCTAGTCATGAGAGCGAGTGCCTTTGTTTTGCGGAAATCAGTGCTTTCGTCCGCAAGAAGAGCAGGTTCACGGCCTTTGAGAATCTTCTCCAATCTTTGTCGATGACATGGTGCTATCACGTTATGGGCAATCAAAGGAATGAGGCCACGATGAAGGTTAATATTGCTCCAGATTGCTGAATTGGAGATAATTTTTTTCATTGTTATTTTGAGGTAATCGGCAAACAGAAATGGAACTCCTCGGAAAGTCCAGATTGCGGTCGATTTTATCTGATTCGTAGCTTTTTGAAAGTCTAATTTACCCAAGAGAACCTTTTCACCAGTCATGATGCCGTGTTTCCAAGAAGATTCCGTGATCTCCAAGGTTGGAGTCGTATGCGGACATTTCTACATTGCATCCAGTGCAATACGCTAGCGGAGGATCGTCATCAATGGAATCAACCCATTTCTATTTCTCTCTCCAACTCTGCATGAATATTCTCCGGTTATTGGAACTGGTTTTCTTCGCAATAATCTGACCGGTGACGCTGTTTTTTACATTGATAGACTTTGACAAATAGGAATCTGCTGTTTATGCGACCGACGTTTTGCATCTATTAGTCCTGTGTACTCAATCTCTCCAACGGAATTCGAGTGTAATACATTTGTAGCAGAAATTCTCTCTTAGATTGCTTCTTAATTTTTCATCACGCGGTTCTCCGAGTCAGGTTATTCCCATCAAGTTTTTAGATCATTACAGTCGAAATCGAGGCAAAGCGAGAGAAATCAGACTCAACTTCCACGGATTCACTACCATATAATCTTACGACCAGCCCGGTCGGCCTATCAGTCCGTTGAGCTACTCACCTGTTACATGACTTACCAACCAGTTCACCTCAGGCTCTACCCACCAACCCACTGTATCTGCTCTATAGATCTACCGACCTTTCAACTTGTACAGCTTCAATCGACTGCAACGTTGGCCGACAGATTGAGGAGGTAAGAGCCTGGCCAGTTGATTCACTCTGCTATACCGCGCGAAAATCAATGAGTCGTATATTTGAGTCATAGAACAGGTTATTGAACGGATCAAGTATTCGTTCCATTATGTGAAGTCGTTGAAACCATTCGTTGAAATGACTCATTCGGTACATTTTGGAATTCAGGTTTTCATTCACTGACACTGCAATATTCTCGAAGAAAAGGTAGTACCATTAAATTATTTACACTGTAAACTTTACGAAATTAGTCGCTTCAACGAGTCATTCAGAATGACTCCACATAACGAAATAATATTGGACTCGTTCAGCGACTCATTTGTTTCCACGCGGGATCGTAAGGAATCTCAGAAATTTGCTCTCATGAAATCCTCTACTATCTATCCACTAGATATAGACCTTTACCATGATTTTGCACCAAATTAATTATCAAATATTCTTGATCATACTTTTTTAGCTTTTTGACGGAAATGGAGACATTACGAATTTTCTAAAGATCGCTCGATTTTGAAGTTACCAACATTCTGCCTCCACACGGTAAAACTAACCACCCACGTGATCTACTGGCGTACTGATCAACTAATCTGTCATATGACCAACTAACCCGTCGATATAATCCCTCGTATAATCCGCTAACTTGTTGAATCGCCAGGCAATCCACAAAACTGTTGACTCACATCCAGCTATATGACCCAGTCAAGAACATCCTATCGATCATCAATGTAATGTATTGAAAAAATGCATGATGTCCCTGATCTGACATATACTTTACATATCTTGAGACGTATTGAGCTTCTGGGTGATCGAGCTACAATCATTGAGCTGAAAAAATATAGCACATCAACCTACTTAGCTGCTACATTGCCTACCAACCCTTTGATCTGTTATAATCTTATTCTTGTCCATGCACTGAATAGAAAGTGTGGCCGCCGAGAAACGATCCGGCGACCTCTTGATCAAGAGTCTGACACGCTGTTGACTGAGCTAGTCCGGCCGCACCAAGCGGTAGCTCTTATACGCGGTACACTTGAAGCGCGGGCGCCTGTGTAGCTTGCGCCCGTAACACACCCCCTGGGCAGAGTCGACGATGACCTCATCATCTGAACTTTATGTCGTTGATTCCTAATTGTCGTCTATGTAGATCCCGAGTCCATCTTGTCGGTACAGCAGGTCCACGCGTGGGCAGCGCCACCTAATTATCATCGTTGATTATCCTCCGAGTATACAGTCCACTTGTGAGCGGGGTTCGTTCCGCTTTCTGACACCAGTTGTTATGATTTTATTCTCCTCCATGCACTGAATAGAAAGTGCGGCCACCGGGAAACGATCCGGCAATCTCTTGATCGAGAGTCTGACACGCTGTTGACTGAGCTAGTCCGGCCGCACCAAGTGGTGGCTCTTATACGCGGTACACTTGAAGTGCGGGCGCCTGTGTAGTTTGCGCCCGTAACAGATCCAACCGATATGCCATAGGACCTATTAATCTTTCTTCGACCTACAGAGTTTCAATACAGTCGACGGACCCACCAACCTACTAATCTGCCATGTGACCTATCAATTCATTGGCCTACAAAGCACCAGATGAATCACCCACGCTTCATAGAGAACCAAGTCCCAGAAATAGAGTGCCTTCGAACGGCAACCATTCCATGCATTTAGGCGTTTTTGGGGCCGTTGTCTCCTAATCCAAAGTCGATTCGTTTTCCTCTGGTCAAGTTCCTCCGGCAATATCGGTAGTAAAATCGAGACATGACTGACAAGATTGGTGCAAACTGGGAATCTTACGTTATTGGAGTCGCTCGAGTTACATTCAATATCATATCTATGATGTATCAATGAATCTCTTTGGAATGTGTAACAATATTTGTCTCGAATGGCATATATCTCGAGTTCTGGTGCCAATCATCACCCATAGCCAAAAATTCTAGTGGATCTATACCATTACAAACACTTGTATGATTTCTGGCTCAGACAAAAACAGGTATTTGTGTGGATAAGTGTTACAGAAACCGGAATCCGGAATAGGAAAAGTGAACCGAATTCCGATTTCTGACGAAAAATATGTTCAAATTTGTCTTAAAATACGTCAATGAACTCGTAACCCGTAGGTGAGATTAAAAACTTTCAGAAACTGTGACAAAAAATGACTCGAAGAGTCTCTTATAATGTACGTTGTTGTAAATAAAATTTTACCGGCAGCATTCTGATTGTCAGGAGTTTCAGTTTCATCAAGGTCATCTCGGACAGGTTATGTTCCACTTTGGCTCTTATGAACATCTCCAGGAATCGATATCGTTCTTGTTTGAGCATCGCTGCAAGAAATACTGCATGTGGAAATTATTCCTCGAATAGCTCAAATTGTTGGATGGTGTACGCGAATCAGGCCAGTAGAATGAGGCCAGTAGAATGAGGCTATAATGAATAAAATGTCCACCAGGGCGGCGCTGATGGTCAAATAAGCTCCCCAACATGGATTCTGCTGTCAAAAATTCTCAATGCTAGAACGAATAACGTATTTGATACATTTTAAGCTGATTAGCTCAATATCAATAGGAACTTAAGTTCCTATTGATTCATCGTACTCAAATGCAATGACTTCAAAGCGCAGTCAGATACTCAGTAATGGGCCAAATCGCTTGTACCATCTTAACTCAGCATTTTCGCATCTCCACACACGGTGCTTTTGAACCAACTTTTATTGGAAGGTCTTTGCTCCTCCGAGATTCTTGCGGGATCTTTTCCAGCATGATTTCTGGATCATTTTCCAACAAGAATCAAAATATTTTGTCGAGCTATTTTTTTTTCTCAATTTTTGAAATTTTCGATCAATTGACTCATCTAAATCACATTCATTCGACAAGTTTCGCAGGGTTCAACGTTGCAATTATAAGATACGCTAGATCACATCTGAAATATATAAATTCAACCAAATGCTCAACAGTTGTAGTCGAAATTACTTCCAAATGTAGCATTAATGATTAGGTGGCTAACAGAGACGGTATCTTCGTGTTTGACTTTTTGATAATCTGAAACTCGACGTTTGAAGCTTTTCTTTTGAGGCGAAAATTCCCATATCGGCAATCGTGATCATAAGAAACTGCTTGTCGTGCATGTGATTGGAATACCTCGCCTGTTGAGTGTGAGAGCGCTTCGGATGTAAACAAAGTCACGTTACACAGACACGAGTCCGTGAATTTTCGAATCTGGCGAAATATCGTAAACAGCGCAAGTATGCGTGGAGGTATCAGTTGTAATTTAGCTATCCAGTATCGGGCAACCATCCCAACTATGGTGGACAGCTATTGAATGTTGTTTGTGCGCACAATTCTCGACACGTGTGAGACATATTCGTATCTACGAAACTACGAATTGTGTGAGAAACTATAATCTGTTCCTCCCAGTTCTCCTTAGGATTCCTTGACTTAATCTCTCTGTTTGAAAAAGATAATGAATCTCGATTGTGATCATAACTATGTAAGAATCATAGATGAATAGAAGGACGATATGATGAATAAAATGAATTCGAAGAATTGATATGAATAACATCGTGATTTTCTTGCCCTAACAGTGAATCATTGACAGAAACTTCTACACATGAGAAACTTGTCGAATGAATGTGATTTGGATGAGTCAATCGATCGAAAATTTCAAAAATTGACTTTAAAAAAAACAGTTCGACAAAATATTTTGATTCTTGTTGGAAAATGATCCAGAAATCATGCTGAAAAAGATCCCGCAAGAATCTCGGAGGAGCAAAGACCTTTCAATAAAAGTTGGTTCAAGAGCACTGTGCACAGTTGACATGAGTGCGAATGGTGATCAATTTTATTGATAATATTAAGAACTATACCTGTCAGACTCGTCTTGATATCCGCTTACGTCAAACTCCGCGACTCTTCCATCATTTTGCTGGATATTTACAGTAGATTTTTTTGCGGGAAGATAATCTTGAATTTGTTCGAGCTTCCTCTTGCCGTCAGAATCTGCGCTTTGATGATCACGAGCACCTATCGATGGTGTCAGGGTTTTTTCACGACAGATTCCTGATCAATCGTATGGCTTGCACTTTGACAGGTTAGATTACTTACGGATACGCTCGAGATTGTCTTTATGCAGTTGACTGTATCGATGACGTTTGAGATTCGAAAGTTTCGGCGGATAGCACTTCTCACAAATCTTGCAATAAGCTAGTTCTTTACCCCTAGGGTCTTTGCATAGCCACGGAGACAAAATGGTGTGACGTGGTGAGTCTCGGTCCCCTTGCCCGCGCCTCACCCCGCCCCATGACGGTTCACCGGCGACGGCTCCGCGAACCACGCAACACCCGTGCGCTGCTCGCTGTCCATCTCAGGTGCATCATCAGCGTTTCTGACGGCGCATCGCCCTCCCCCCCCCCCCCCCCCCCCCGAGGTACTACTTCGCGGTGCCAGGGGTGTCAAGCGTGGTAGAGTCCTTCCCCTTAAGCCCCTCCAGTCATGTGTAGAGCGCGCCGCGGCGTCGCAGGGAAGGGGCTCCTTCGCCGCGAGCCGCGACGCTCTCTGCACTTGACTGGAGGGGCTTGAGGGGAGGTACTCTACTAAGCTTGACACCCTTGCGCGGTGCGACTCGTCGTCGTGGACGACGAGCCGCGCAGCGGGTAGACCGCT
Source organism: Eretmocerus hayati (assembly GCA_029851415.1). Taxonomy (NCBI): domain Eukaryota; kingdom Metazoa; phylum Arthropoda; class Insecta; order Hymenoptera; family Aphelinidae; genus Eretmocerus; species Eretmocerus hayati. The sequence continues at coordinate 63,135,474 of CM056744.1, read as the reverse complement.
CTGACCAACCTCAACACTCACTTCACTCTCTCTCGCGCCCTCAAATTATCTTTCTGATTAAAAGTCCATCTATTACATATCTATTCGTGTTCCTTCCGGAAACCCGTTACCCACGTTGCATCTCTTCTGGTGCTAGGTGTGGGGTATTGTTCACGTTCTGGCCATTCTGTGGGAAATAGGTTGGTCCAGAGAACCCGTTATTCTGCACGTCATTTAGTTGATAATTCGCATCGTGTACTTGTCCATTCGTAATAACCGGTTCGCGAGAGCTCCGTTTTTCCCACAGTCCGACGAGTTTTTGGAATCTACTCACTCGCTGAATATTTCCACGATGGGGTGTAAAGTGTTTGCCCGGCATATCCAAGTGCAGGTGCACAAAATCTCCGGTATCACTCACGGTCGTCTTATGATATGACATTTCGCTGAATTCATTCACAGCGTGGATGCAGACATTCTTATTGTACACCATGGCCAAGGCCATTTGAAAATTGTAACACATGGGTGATCGCATCAGGACGTTGTGAATCTCCGGCCAGGGACGCATGTGACGTGGTGAGTCTCGGGCCCCTTGCCCGCGCCTCACCCCGCCCCATGACGGTGCACCGGTGACAGCTCCGCGAACCACGCAACACCCGTGCGCTACTCGCTGTCCGCCTCAGGTGCAACGTCAGCGTTTCTGACGGCGCATCGCGCCTTCCCCCCGAGGTACTACTTCGCGGTGCAACCCGTCGTCGTGGACGACGAAGTGCGCAGCGGGCAGACCGCTTTTAACAACCTTAACACTCACTTCACTCTCTCTCGAGCCCTCAAATTATCCTTCTGATTAAAAGTCCATCTATTACATATTCATTCGTGTTCCTTCCGGAAACCCGTTACCCACGTTATAATGACAATATCTTCCCATTTCCTCAAATAACGCATCTTTCTAAACGATCTGAAAACCGCAAACGAATACGCGTGTTTTTTCTCTATCTGAGAGAAATTCTCGTGGCGGAATATTGGGTGTAAGATCATCCATCGACTCAACAGTGTACTAGATTTAATTACTCAAATTCATGCCCAAAATTTGATATTAGAGTGGATTTTTTCATCGAGAGTTGTCTAAAAAATAAGATGTTGAACCTCGGATCAATAGGATTACAATGAGAGTAGGTAGGGAGCTTGAAATTGAATAGGATGTACAACGAAATAAGATGAACAAGTTGCTGAAATGAGATGGCTATTGATCAAACGGTTGAGGATTTATGTCGAGTACTGTGGTGGAAACATGAGGATGATCTGACTTCCATCTCATGAAAATTAGTGAGGGTGTAAACTAATCGATGGATTGAGCTCAAAATAGACATTCTTCACTGCCAATTAACGTTGAAAATCTCTTGAAAATCCCAAAATGATAGACCGAGCCGTAACAGAGTTTTCGAATGTCATAAGAGAGACAAATAGTGAAATTAATATTTCCAATGTATGGGGTGGAGGGGGGGGGGTCGATGAAAATAATGAATCAACCAACTGCTCCAAAGTCCAAAGCGGCTGTGAATGCGACGGGTAGAGAATATAGATTTTCAATTGGAGGGATATAAATGATACGGTGCTTGAACCAACATTACGAAAAAAGCTTTTCTACTCCGGAACAGAATAAACTATGTGGAAGACGAACTATTCCGTCAATGCGGCTAAAATTGGTCTGAGTACGTCATCATCTAATCACGAGTAACTCCGCGAAATTTCATCAAGTTGGGACGTAGGGGTAAGGAGTGGTTATACGATAATCGGAATACCTCGGAAAAAACACACAGATTACATACAGCCATATATGCACGCATTGGACGTGGTAGTTGCAACAACTCGGGTCGACGTTGCACTTGTTGAAGGTAGTGTATGGGAGTGCTAACCGGAAGGTCTTGTTGAATAGAAGGAGATTAAGACATCCGTTGTGCTCTGTTTCATTGACATGGCGTGAATTCAACATCAATTTTAGCTGAATAAATGATGTTGAATGAAACATAGAACATGAAAAACTGGTGTTGTGGATGGATGATCTTGCATAGAATTCAGTGGGAATAAGTATAAGGGGGAGACCGGAAATCGAAAGTTACTTACAGGAAGACAGGGTCTTGGAATCACGAGGATGAAATTGTATTCCATGGAGATATTTCTGCGTGTGTTTCGTCGTATTTCAAGTTGATTTTTGAGGTGCATGTTTCTGTAGCTGCCATCGTCCTAATACGACTAACCAGTTGTAACCAGTTTCAATATCTGTGAAAATAGAAACATTCAATCTATTATGCACGATGACGGTTATTTCTGCTGAATGATTTCATTGTTACATCTTGAGAAGGTAAGTCCACACTCGCCGACATTTCATTGGTTAACACGGTCACTGCATGAGTCTGAAGTTAGCAGACAGATGGCAGACAGATAGCAGACAGATGGCCTGCGTGTATTTGAGGCCACCAATCGATGAAATAAAGCATGTCCATCCTTTTGTATGACGAGAAAAACCCTTCTGAGTAACCAATACACCCAAAAGATATGTTGAATATTCATCAAACAAGATATTTGTCAATTGAATTGACTATTCCCTCTAATCAGATAGTTCGTAGCCTTCGAAGTGGTTTGACGTATTTAACTTTTCATTTATCGAAAATAATCAAAGAAAAAATCATTTATCGAAAAACCACCCATATTTAGGTGTTATCCAGGTAATATTGTATGTGTGTACAATATGTTGGTATCTATGTATTTATGTGTTTATATGTATACACGTATGTATAGGTAGATATATGTATATAGATACACACATGATCACGAATGCATGCCTGGTTTTTGAAAAATGAACTTTACCTTTCTCTTTTAATTCTTTTGTATTTCTTTGCACTAGAAAGAACTTGAAAGAACAGGCCCGTGGCATACATACTTTGCGGCGGACCTCTCGTCTCTTCTCGTCTTCTCTAACATATATGTCGGATCCAGAGAATGGGCATGCTCCAAAATGGCGCTGCGACCCGATTAAGGTCAGCAGACACTTGGGGGGGCCGTCGAAATCGGCACCTCAGGCCGAATCTAGAGATGTCCATTTTCTGTAACTCAGCATACATGTTCAAAATGGTCTTCTTTAAGATATATGTCGGATCCAGAGAATGGACATCTCTCAAAATGGCGCTGCGACCCGATGAAGGCCAGCAGAAACTTGAGGGGCCGTCGAAATCGGCACCTCAGGTCGAATCTAGAGATGTCTATTTTCTGTAACTCTGCATACATGTTCAGAATGGTCTTCTCTAACACATCGTCATCCCCGACGAAGAAAAACACCTTCCATCGTGCGCCAATGTAACTTCACATTGGCCCACAATGGGAGGTGTTTTTCTTCGTCGGGGGCGACGATATATGTCCGATCCAGAGAATGGACATCTCTCAAAACGGCGCTGCGACCTGATGAAGGCCAGCCGACACTTGAGAGGCATCGAAGTCGACACCTCAGGCTGAATCTAGAAATGTCCATTTTCTGTAACTCTGCATACATGTTCAAAATGGTCCTCTCTAACATATATGTCGGATCCAGAGAATGGACATCTCTCAAAATGGCGCTGCGACCCGATGAAGGCCAGCAGACACTTGGACGGCCGTCGAAATCGGCACCTCAGGCCGAATCTAGAGATGTCCATTTTCTGTAACTCTGCACACATGTTCAAAATGGTCCTCTCTAACATATATGTCGGATCCAGAGAATGGACATCTCCCAAAATGGCGCTGGGACCCGATGAAGGCCGGCAGACATTTGAGGGGCCGTCGAAATCGGCACCTCAGGCCGAATCTAGAGATGTCCATTCTTTGTAACTCTGCACCCACTTCTCAAATGGTCTTCTCTAACATATATGTCGGATCCAGAGAATGGACATCTCTCAGAATGGCGCTGCGACCCGATGAAGGCCAGCAGACACTTGAGGGGCCGTCGAAATCGGCATCTCAGGCCGAATCTAGAGATGTCCATTTTCTGTAACTCTGCACACACTTCCAAAATGGTCTTCTCTAACATATATGTCCGATCCAGAGAATGGACATCCCCCAAAATGGCGCTGCGACCCGTTGAAGGCCAGCAGACACTTGTGGGGCCGTCGAAATCGGCACCTCAGGCCGAATCTAGAGATGTCCATTTTCTGTAACTCTGCACACACTTCCAAAATGGTCTTCTCTAACATATATGTCCGATCCAGAGAATGGACATCCCCCAAAATGGCGCTGCGACCCGTTGAAGGCCAGCAGACACTTGTGGGGCCGTCGGAATCGGCACCTCAGGCCGAATCTAGAGATGTCCATTTTCTGTAACTCTGCATACATGTTCAAAATGGTCCTCTCTAACATATATGTCGGATCCAGAGAATGGACATCTCTCAAAATGGCGCTGCGACCCGATGAAGGCCAGCAGACACTTGGGGGGCCATCGAAATCGGCATCTCAGGCCGAATCTAGAGATGTCCATTCTCTGTAACTCTGCATACATGTTCAAAATGGTCTTCTTCAACATATATGTCGGATCCAGAGAATGGACATCTCTCAAAATGGCGCTGCGACCCGATGAAGGCCAGCAGACACTTGAGAGGCCGTCGAAATCGGCACCTCAGGCCGAATCTAGAGATGTCCATTTTCTGTAACTCCGCATACATGTTCAAAATGGTCTTTTCTAACATATATGGCCGATCCAGAGAATGGACAGGCCCCAAAACTCAGTCTTGATGAGGATTCAGCTCAATATATCGTTTTTTCAGCCGTGAAGTCCGATTTCTCCGCACAGATGAACTGGAAGGCGGGTTTCCCTTGTCGTGTGGGTGTTTTCGAATGATTCCTGACAATGGACATTTTTCCGTTTTTCATTTGAAAACGTCATCCTCAAGTTAGCTCATCTGTCTGCTGAGATTGAAATTCTACAAGATGTCCATTTTTTTTTTTTCCGTTTCAAGGAATGGACATTGTCTATTTTTTCGATTATATGATCCTACGCGTCACTATCTCATCTGTCTGCTAACTTCAGACTCATGGTCACTGCGATGGGGCCCACTTTTTCTTATGTTTCGGAACGCGTCATATAGCGGATACATATCTACTGACCTATGTCGCGATTAATTCTTGTTGTATACGTCATAATAGACATGTATATAAGACAGTTCCGGTATTGGACTTGATTTGTGCGAATTCTCGCATGATCTTCGTTCTTTCACGCAATCTCTCACCAACTTCACGAATTCGAGCAGTATATAGCAGGTTACTCACTTTGAATTCGACCATCGTCAACGTACTTTACCTCATCTGGAAGCCCATATCAAGAACTACAAATTCAGTCTGGATACGTTGTGGAATAATGGACGGAACTCGAGTAATCTTGAATCTATCTTGAATCTACGCGAGGAAAACAGTTTTGGCTAAATCGCGGAACATGTGTCCCCAACGCGTTCTCTACTTGTGTAATTCTTTCCATCACGCACTGTGAGACTCTTGGCACTGGATACATAGTAAAAAGAGGTGGGATTGAGCTAATATCATTTCTCGTTCTTGAGAGATTTGAACTCCTTCGATGAACAGCAGCTCTGAAAATCAGATTTAGCAATGCACGAGGGCCAAAACCACGGCCACACGCCTAGATCAGATATCGAAGTGCAGGTCCTCCTGGAGACGGATAACATCGTCTTTGACGGTTCGGTAATCGAAACTACTAATCATCTTCATAGATGTATTCCGCGTTAGAGAGAATCATTAGGGCCCTACCGGTGGGGTCCTCCCAATTTCATAGAAATACAATGAATAGATGCCGAACTAATAATTCTGTAGGAAGTTTGGCTCCCGTCAGAGCTGAAACGCACATTTGTACTCTTTCGCAATCTAAATCGGAATCGCGATTTCGCCTTCGCAGTGAACGTATTAACAATGTGAGAAAATCGAACGATTTCGATAGGTCCAATAGGGAATAATCATCAACTATAATTTTTGGTGTATTAGATAGTCTGGGTCGAGAAATACGAAGTTACAATGCGATATTTTATTCCGTGCACGATAAGTATTTTTATTTCAAAGTACAAAATCGGGCCTTGATTCAAAACGCTATCACGTGCCATTAATCAGAACTTTAATTGGGTGAGTTCCTTTCGGTATTCTGACGTCCTGTAGAGTCTAGATGACGTCGAGCTTGAGTGAAGAGACCAACATTTCGTCTTTGAGACATTGATACGTCGTATTCTTGCTGCTCTGATTCTTTAATGCGGTTCGTGAATGGAATGAATTTTAGGAATAAACCCGTTTTTTTAACAATGCTTATCAGTCACTCACCGCTACGCACCTAATCAATGCGTCAAATGCAGTACGGGACACGAGCTGCGGTGTAGAGGTTATTGCGGCAGACTAGCAGACGAGTGCCAGTGTAAACATATATACTGCCATTGACCGCCCTAAGATTGCCCTCGATGCAAGAGTTTTGACGTTCTGCTTTGTTTACGTACATTGAGCCGGTGATGTTCTGACACTTCTTCAAGCTCGGAAGCTCGTAAATTGAGAGTTTAATTCATTCTTGGGCTGCAAATTCGAGCTATTGCTTCATTCTTATGCTGCTTAAGAGAGCAGAAAACTATCGAGGATGGCTCAGAATGTTGACACTCACGCAGGGCTTAGAAAAGAGCTGCAATCAAATTTTGAGACCTATAAAACATGTTTCGTGCCTCAATGCCGAAATACGTCTGTGAAAACTCCGGACAAGATATTCCTCACTGTACCAAAAGCAAAACGCAAACTGTGGTTTGAAGCAGTAGGACACCCAGACACAAAAAAAATGAAATCAAATTACTGCTGCCAAGATCACTTTGATGTGAGTATAGTGTTATAAAGTTCTGGTGTAGTAGGGGGATATTTATATAACTTCCACCAGTTACATCTCATCATTTCATGCCTTCCGTGTAGCTTAAGAATGATCTCCAGAATTATGAAACTTGGATGGAGTTTGGTGGGAATAAGAAGCTCAAGCCCACTGTAGTCCCTCGAGTAGAACCATCATGTGATGTATCACAAATTCCCTCAACAACCTCCACAACAACAAGAGCAATGGATTCTCTATGTTCGCTGTAAGTATTAATATTGTCTGAAAGTGTTCGCCTTCATACTTGTCATGTCTTCTTCCCATGGACTAAATTGGTCCATTTTTCAGCGAGATCTCTGATACTTCTGTAGAATCTGTGGAAAGTTGTGCAACTATAATTCAAGTTGACATCCATAACCATGATCACAGTCTTCCTCATGAAATCCAGTTCATCAATGAGTATAAGTATTTACAATCATCAGAAAATGATGGTTATCAGGAGGGAAATTCTCAAGGCAGACTTGAGTTAGTGAATGTGTACACAGATACACGTGACTTGATGCCAACTTACCATAAGCCTACTCGAACTAAGTGGAAGAAGAATCCTAGCGTAGGGGTACAGTGTGAATCTTTAAGCCAGACAAAATTATTGATTTGTCAAGTGCAGTCCAGAAATTGACTATGAATGAAGAATTGAATGGGACTTTTGACAGTGTACTCAGTGAAATACTGGACAGTGATTCATCTTATCAACCATGTAAGGAAGAGAGTTCATCCAAGAGTGTGGAATGTAGACTTCATTTCAAAATTTTGAAAGACAATACATATGGAGTGCACACAAAATATCTGATAGAAGCAGATCCTTTGACCTCCCTTGGAGTACACAAAGAGAGTATGTTTATACTTAGACTCCTTCAGAAAGCGTCATCAATGAGCTTTAGAGATATATACTTGGTGTTGAAAAAAATGAAAACAAATCTGTGTTTTAAAATCCTAGCATATGAGTTCAGTGTTTCATCTGCTCAAGCTGGAAAAATTTTTTCAAAAACGTTCCCATTATCAGTAAATTCTTGCAACAATTCATCGTTTGGCCGTCTGATGATGATTTGTTTCTCAATTTACCAATTCAATTTCGATATCGTTACCACAATGTACGCAGTATCATAGACTGCTTTGAAATTGAGATTGAGAAACCTTCGAATGCAGTCCATCAAGCACTAACATGGTCAGATTACAAAAAGTGTAACACAGATAAATATTTTATAAACATATCAGGCGATGGCCTCATAACTTTTGTATCTAAGGGTGTTCCTGGAAGATGCAGCGATATGTCTATAGTTGAAAATTGGGGTTACCTGGACAAACTGACCCCAAACTCATGTGTACTAGCTGACCGTGGCTTCAAACATTTGGATGCTCTACTTCACAAGAAAGAATGCCATCTCATCAGACCACCTAGTGTGATGAAAGGTGTTAAAAATTCCAAGTCTGAAGTAAAATTAGCAAAGCAAGTTGCTAGCTTACGTATTCATGTTGAGAGGGCCATTAACAGAATAAAGAATTTCAGAATTTTGGATATTCATTCAAGGGTGGACAACGACCTTGTTTCTCATCTAGACTCTATGGTCAATATCGCATGTGGCCTTGTGAACTTACAAACTTCTATAATTAGACAGACAGAGATGGAATGAATTCATTCTCCTACCTTCTGATGTTTCCTTCAGAAATATGTAAAGGTAATAGAACTATCATGACTTATACTTGGAATGCAATCATGTCATGATTGTATTTGTGAAAATATTCAGACTACGCAGGATAAAATTTTGCAGTATCGTACTGTAAAAACTCATCCACAAGCTCCTCCTTGAACTCCATTCAAGGTGTGCGTAGAAAATAATTGCTCAGAACATTCCTAATGGGATGTACCAAAGAATGCAACTAATTCTGTATGAAACATAATTTCCAGGCCTTACCAGGATTGTTAGGATGCAAGTAATAACAGAAATGGAACATCCGAACACATTGGTTTGTCATGAGACAATAACATGAGTGTGACACTTGTGGAGATTGTTTTTCTCATTTGATAACTAACATTGAGTCCACAGCTGGTCTGCTTCTCCTTGTAAATATTAGTACTGCATTAGAATTGATGCAATCAATAAAGTTTATTTGTGTACAGCCAGAATACTTATTTTACCCTAACAAAGATCACTTGATTTTATATAACAAATTTTGATCACTCAACTTTTGATTGATAACAACTTTGATTACTTTACATAACAAATTTTTTTGCAATGCATTTATTAATGACATAACCTAGTAGGAATACATATCACTCATCAGTGATTCATCGGTCCATAAAATAATGTAAAGAGTTGAAATGATACACTATTAAAGTATGTTGTCCACTCATCTCACTGTCATCCCACACTTTGAGTGCTTGTTCGCAGACTCTCTGAGAAACTCACAACTGGGCTGAGCTCACTAGTGAAATGGACTGCATTAAGTACTTTCTCGCATTACTTTGGGAAGACAGCTCTCTCCCAGAAAGCCATTGCTCTTTTCAGTACAGCAGTTGTGAATGGCTCATCAAAATTATCCACAATGATTTTCATTTTTATATCCACTTCAATATTTGGGCTTGCTACACAGAAAAAGCCTTCGGGTTTGTCAGCAAAAAACATTTGAAGCTGAAGTTGTGCCCTGTACTTGGGTTTGATAACATTCTCCTCATAATAGTTTGAAACAATTTATTGCTTGCTGGGACATTTCAACTCTACCACAGCGTTATCTGTTTCACCATCTGGAGAGGCAACGATCACTGGGTATTGTTTCTTCATGAGAAAACCAGTTCTTCTCATGCCACTTCCACCATACTTCTTTTGCAACTTTTTGCTGATCTCGCATAGTAAGCCATTTTCAAGATCTCTGCCTCGCTTCATGGCTGATGTGTCAATGCTGCTAAGAGAGAGAATTTTCTCAACAAGACATCCATCATCTGTTTTGCACTGAGCACACTCCCAGATTATAGATGCACTCATCCGACCAAATCTAATTTCATGTCATGATTTACTCTTACTTTGATTAGTCTGAAAGATTTCTCCTGTTACCAGGATAAACAGCTGATAAGTAATGCAGAGAAAGTTTTTGGACACGGTTTTGAAGGAAAAACTTGAAAATGTGCCCTTCACTTTTCAAAACTTCTTGTGATCTGAGCACTGACTGCAGGAAGTCATCATTCTCTGCCACATTGTCTTGAACTTTAGATGCATCCAAGGACAACATACTCTCCATGGTGGTGTACTTGAAAGTATTTGCGACTTTAGCTAGTAAAGATTTCCTCCAATAACATTCAACCGATGTTGGTGGAGGTTCTTGGGATTTTCTGTATAGCCAAGCTATAAGAGCAACTGAGTGTTTACAGCCACCTTGTGGAGCTGCACAGTCTTGACATTCGGCTTTCTCAATGCATTCACTTTCTTCATCTACCACGACCACCACAGTATAAGTTTTGGAGTTTATTTTGTGCTCTGGACACACTCGAGCTGCTAATGTACAGGAATGTTCTTTTCGCAGGAGCTGAACATATCCAACAGCCAAATCTCCATAGCTGGAACGCATGGATCTACACAAATTCATAAAATTTGTCAAACTATCAAGCGATCCCACTGAGTGAATATTGTCAGATTATGATTTTGATAGCATCATGCTTATATAGAACATTCAAGAACCACTTTAAAACTTACCTGACAGTTTTTACATTTTTCACTTCAGGACATGAGAAACAGTCATTTTCTTGCAGAAACATTATCAACATATCTAAATCTACCCTTAGTAGGTTTTCAGAAGATGCTTCGACATATCCTTGATTCATTTTGTTATTTTTTTCTTTCTTACAATAGTTTAAAGCGCGACCTGGATATCACGGGGTTTCAAGCAGACAAGTTGTGATGTAAACAAACACAAAAATCATCAGCCCGAATATAGACCTCAGTTCGTGCAGAATTGACGTCAATAGAGGGCATTTGACGTCAGATAACCATAAGGAGGAACAGACCCGCAGAAAGTTCTGATTTATCCACGCGAGGTCGGTTTGAAAAAGCTCACCGAACAACTGCTATTTGAATCGAAGATTATGAAGGATAGGGACAGTTTAAAAAGATACTGTCTTGACAATGTCATTTTTCCGGCTTACACTAATGGTTGAACGCATCAAAAGGCTCATACCTGACACGTGATTATTCCCTATACTGAGATACATATTCGCCTCATAGGTCAAGTATAATCGAAGTTTATGAATTATTTCAGAGCACTGTGTCCTGAGCGATAAGTGGGAGGGCTCAAGACAATTGCAAAAGGAATATTCCATCATCATTCTGTGAAATTTTCTCTCGAAATCTGTTAGGTTCTCAATGAGAACACAGACGTGTTTTCGCATTCTATAATCGATTTGGTACGTTCTTATGATCTTGAAAAGATGAGATGCCTATCGCTTTATCGGTCCAGCTATAATTCGTCTATTGACGGAGAGTCAAAGACCCAAAAAATCATTGATTCGATCAAAAATTACGCATTTGAAGATTTTGTTGGACTTTCTCAAATGACCGTCGTATTTTCATTTCTTGTACAGTACCTTTCATGAGTAATGGATCATATAGGGTCTCAATAAAACAGTGATATTTTGAATATACTTTGACTTACGGACATTTCAAAAAAAGCATCCTAAAAATCACGGAAAAATCTATTGATTCGTGTGTAAACACTCCTCGCGTCTTTTTTGATCGCCCGTAGTGAACGATGAAAATCGAAAAAATTTCTCCTTCAATCAATCACCTACAACTTTGGCGGGAGTCATCTGATCACAAAAATACTCACAGAATCTTGTAGATCTTTCCAAAACCTACAATTTCCTCGTTTTGGAGTTCTCTCTACGACCTCTCCTGTCCGAGTAACGAGATCGGGAAGAAAAATTTGTATTACATAGACTGCTTATGAAGATACCGAAGCTGGCTACCAAGTGTTTTATTTCCTCTTGCGCCATCCTGGTGCAAGAATTCATCAAAAAAATATCATGGTACATGATTTCGACGTAACATAATCTCATCTTTCGGAATATTTGTTCAGAGTGTGTCTTGGATTAGAGGCAACCCTGCTTTCTCAAGTTTCATTGGGAAAATTGATCAATTTCATGTATTGTCCCTATAGATCACATTCAAGGCAAGATTTGATAAAATATCCTGGAAGATGAGATTACTCTACGTCGAAATCGTGTATCATCATATTTTTCTGATGAATTTTTGCGCTAGAATAGAGCAAGGCGAGACGAAACAGGCGCCAGCCGCGGTATCTCCATAAGCAGTATATGTGATACAACATTTTCTCTCCAAGATCGTTACCTGGACAGGAAAGGTCGTAGAGAGTATTTTGGAAGGAAGGAATTGTAGAATTTGAAAAGATCTACAAGATCTCGTGAGAACTTTTGTGGTCGGATCACTCTCGCCAGAGTTGTAAGTGATTGATTGAAGGAAGAATTTTCTAGATTTTCATCGTTGACTAAGGACACTCAAAGAGGACGCAAGGAATGTTTTAAACACATGAAACGATAGATTTTTTGTGTCATTCAAGATGCTTTTCTCAAAATTCCCTTATGACGAAGCAATTGGGAATATCACTGTTTTAGTGAGACTCTACTTGGTTCATTATTCATGAAAAGTACGGTAATTAGTTGAGATACTGGTGACTTTCCGTATTCGCCGATTCCATATCCGGGAATCTCGAAAATTTATCGACATGAGTGTTCGTGATTCTATCTAGCCTAGTAATTTTGTGCTTATCTCGATGAAAATTTTTTTCTACAAAATGATTATCCCTACTCCGCAATATATCACACATCTTGCTATATTGTAGGATAATTTTCAATTCCGAATAGACGAGTTTCACTGCAAGATGCCTCGCCAACCGCGCCGCCTTTTCTGAGTCTGGAAAGCATCCTCATGTAACGAGGCGGTATGGGTCACCTAAAAAGTCTGAACCCACCCGTGTTACCTGACTTATTTTGGGCCGGATCGGGGCTGGGCCAGGTCCCCCGTGCCACGAAGGACGTGACGGTGGGGGAGGATGTGGGAGCATACCTGAAAATAAACGGTTGTCTGCGGATACAGGAAATAGATTCACTCACGATTTTTATAAAAATACAAGAAGGCGTTTATTGCTATCAAAAACTGTCATGTAACGACGCACAGGTCGATAATCCTGAGTACAAAGGCCGCACGTGTCGGGAAAGTCTCTCAAATTGTCCATCTAACAGTAAAAATACTAAGTTCCAAAATTCGTTACGGCAAAAATGTGCCCATATATCGATGTTTCACTCTAACACTTATTTGCATCGGAAATGCCCATATTTCAAGGGGCGGCGCTTCCCCACTCGCAATGCGCATGCACTAACACTCGGCTGGGCTAACTTCCTTCGTCACCGGATATTCACTGGGGCGTTCAAAATGGCGTTCACAACTCACGCACGCGGGGAAAATGTCCAACCGTCCGCGGGAACCTGATGCATGAGCCCCGAGGAGAGCCTAGAAGCTGGTGTTATGAGGCGTTCGGAGGGCTCCCACGGTGACAACGCGACGCAGGTTCACGAGTACGGGGCGCCCGCGGGGCATGTCGCGATGAGGGCACCAGGGAGGCTACGTCGGGGCACACCACACACGCGGCAGACTCTTAACGGGCGTTATTCACTCACGCTTACGGCGCTCTGGGGGGGGGGGGTGGCCATCGACGGATACATGGGGGAACGGGCGAGTCTAAATTACTCACCGCTGACGCTGTGCCGCCGGCAAAACTGCCCTGATGGACCGGCTCGGCGACGCCGCGATTGACACCAACTGGTGCGTCGCGTTCGAGCCAGTTCATGATGCCCGGCCCGCGGGGCCTCCTCGGGCGAGATATAGGGTGAGTGAGCTGACGAGCAAAATTGTAGCACCACTACACACACAAGCACTCTGGGAGAGACTCCCAGGGCACCCGCGGCGCGAGCACTGTTCTTCACACACATGGGCACGGAATCTGCTCTACTGCTGCTAATGCTGCTGCTGTTGCCGGGAAAAGCGGTCACGGGGCAATCGCTGGGAAAAACTCGCGCGGGGCTGTCTGTATACGGCGGCACCCATCCTTGAAGTGCCGGCCGATAAGTAGGACCGGGAGGTGCTGCCATCTCCTGATGGCGGGACCAACCGGTCTTATCTGAATATGCAACTGCGTGCTGCAGCGAGCCTCGTTGCACTTAAGGCGATGCGGTCATCATGCAAGCTGAAAATCATTCCCAACTTTCTCCGATTCTGTTGCGATTTGGGCTAAACGACGAGCGCACAAATATTTGTTATCATCTAACTTAGATTTGTCTGCTCTTCGTTAAGCCCAAATTGCAATAGAGTCGGAGAAAGTTGGGAATGAAAATGTGCGTACATTATAGGTTCGGAGGTTCCCCCGGCCGAGTTATTCCCTTTTTCCTCAGATTTTCTTATGATTTGGGCTAAGCGATGGATTGAGGAATACAAGTTGGACAATAACAAGTATCCGACAACTCGTCTCACACTTTGAATCATCAAACTTTTCATGCAAGGTGTATTTTCAAGGTTCATGGTCACGGTGCACGGTGACCGCATCGCCTTAAACAGGCGAAATAATATCCGTACCCGACACGTCATAATAAAGAATTCTCAGCTTACTGGGACTCGAGGATCGCTTTTAAGAACTTCTACACATATTTAGGCGCACTTGATCAGGGTACTCCTACAAAGTTTAGCTCACATAAGTGCAGGTAGAAGCATATTAACGGGATCGATGTATTGGTCTTAGTGAGAGTTTAGATATGGTCTTTCAGCCATCTCCAAAGGCAATGATTACTTTGTTAGAATTGCTGTTGACGTTCATATGTTTCGCGTCATTAGATCCATTTGCACTCGTTGTCAATAAGAAGGAAAAATGTCGGTTCTTGTAATATTAGCTCAAAGTTTGGCATTACTACGAAATCGATCAACTTCTAATAACAGTAGCCTCATAAGAAAGTATCATAAACGATATCCCGAAGTGTTTGAGATGTACCTTTTCTCCAAGGCTTTAGTTGAGAGATTAACCCAACACTGATGTTCGTATTTCTTCGAACTCTGCTAATATTTCGCACAACAAGGCTGGGAATCCTTCTTCACGTTAAATGCAGGTACCGCGGTGGACATGATTCTGATAGAATTCAGTGATGAATTGAAGTGAAATCTACGAATAATGAATCGATGCGGAATTTAAAAAATAGTTTCCCGGACATTTTTGCTCTTGACATTTGCAGATTCTAGAAAAAACATGAAATTACCACTGGCCAATAATCTTTTTGAAACGCGATTATCACTTAATTATTCTTTTTTTTTTCTTTCATTTGTTCACCGGGCGTCTTCAGCCAATGAACTATTACTTAACCGGGGCGGATCTCATGGATTTATCGTATCACGTTTCATCGTGGCGTATTTTTCAGATCCAATCACTCACCCTAACCTAATTCTCTCCACATTTGCCCGGGAATCATGCCCGAGGAGCGAAAGAAAACTCCTGAAAAGAGAATATCTGGTCCGGAGAGTTCGGCACATTTATCATGATACTCTTGAGGTGCTCATGCCTCATTTCGTAAGCATGAACATCGTAATTGTAACATTCCGTGCCTCCCGTTCACGTTGCCGAGGTGTAAGTGTCAACTAATCGATCAGAGAAGACAGCTCGTCAAGATTGATTAGACCGAGATGGGCTGTCATCCATCCAAGTAATAACCGCGCCCAATGATGCTCAACTTCGATGATCGTCCGAGCTGACACTCAGTGACCTCACCAACTGTATCGGTATTATCACTTGTTTATTAGGAGCCAGCATATTTCGAAGGCTCCAAAACAGATTAAGTTAGCTGCCAGACAACAGCTCTCAGAAGAAGCTAGGTGTAGTCATCGATTTCAGACTATGATTCCAGGAATTCACTTTCATCAAGTAGAAGAATGTTCTTAGTTATCTGGAAAGAGAATGAGTTCAATGGGAACTATGATTTTCTGGAATCAAGAAGAACCTATGAGGCGTTATGGAGAAAACGAATGGGAAAATCAATGTACTCATTTCACGAAATACCAAGAGATTATTCCTCTAAAATTCTGCTTGATACCCCTCCCCCTCACCCCACGCATTGCCGTGGACAGCTCTGGCCAAAATACTCTATATAGACTCACATACCTCATAATCCAGAGGATCCAACAAAATTAAAAAAATAACTACTTTGGGCTCACCCACTGACTTGGTTATTATGAATCGATATATTCATAACAAGGCGTTATTCATATGATGACATTACACACCCATACTAGACCATATCTGAAATTTGGTTTGAGGTGTGTAATACAACAAAAGACACTGTAGAATAATCATCCTATCAAATAAAGAGTTACTGGTGGATCCGCGTGTTTACAATCAGCATACGCCATATCTACATCTTTACATGGTTGAATGTTATCTCTACACCACGAACATATACGATCAATGAACGCCCTCATGCAGGCAAAAGAGATAATTCCGAGAAAACAGTTGAAAACCACTAGTTAGCGTAAGATATTGAAAATACATGACATGAGTTAGAATTTAGCCTGATTTGATCATAATTGAACGTCAATTGAGATACATTGAGGAAAATTTTTTTGCTCAAGCCAAAAACTAGACAGGTGAAATACAGTAGAACTGGGTTATAACGAGAACTCGGTTATAACGAGCACATTTTGAAGATTTGGTTGGTTTGTGTACTGATAAGGGGGCGACCACGGGGTCCGGATCGCCAATCATCCCCAAAACTTTTCCACAGTTTGGTACCACCTAAGATATGAAGAATCCAGAGTATGTCCGACAGATGAAACTCCTGTCCAAAGATACAGCCTACACGCAAAGAAGGCCGCGCCGCTACAGTCGGGGCGCCGCGCCGAAAGAGAGAGATCGTGAACGAACTCGAATTCTCGGGCGGCGCCCGAGCTGAGCCGGCGCGCTTGCCCCGATAAAACCGACGCAACGCCCGAAGTTGAGTCGATCAGTCGCCACGGAAGATGAACAATTAGGTACATCTTTCGGTCTGCCATACATTCTGTAGCAAAGTCGAGATAGTGGAAATTTCTTTTCGTATTCGATTTCTCAATTGATGCCAATGATTTGCATATAATTATGAGTTCCAAAATGATGAGTAATCTTTTGTTATTAACAAGATATTGCAAAATTCACCGTTTATCCCCCATAATTCGAAATAGACTGCAGTTACAAAAAAATGTTCAAATAAATGTTGTGCAGTTCAAAGCCACCCACAATATTATGCAGTTTTTTATTGCAATATTGTCGTAGTTAATGCAAAAATAGAATTTGTTTATAACAAATTCACATGAGTAATGGGAAATTGCAGAACTGAACAAGATTAAAACTGATACGGATGAAAATGTTGATTTTAAACAAAAAAGTACTCTCGTTATTTTTTTTGTATGAATGTTATTTCCTGGTGGATATTGATAACTCGTTTAAACAAATTAAGTCTAACAATTCTGCGCCCGAGTTTCGTCTGGCACCACGGATTTTCGGATTCAAAAGGATTTTCCGGAATGATCCAGCGAGAAAATTCCATCAAACTAATTTTTCCAGCTATGGCGATGATTTCGGATGGTCTAAAATATGACGGTCGCAGAGCGGAAAACGAAGACTATGGCACCTTTCTGCTGCGTAACTCGGAAATGGATTTTCCTACGAAAAATGATAAGAATACTTGTTTGTTCAAAATCAACATTTTCATCCGTATCAGTTTTAATCTTGTTCAGTTTTGCAATTTCCCATTACTCATGTGAATTTGTTATAAACAAATTCCATTTTTGCATTAACTATGACAATATTTCAATAAAAAACTGCATAATATTGTGGGTGGCTTTGTACTGCACAACATTTATTTGAAAATTTTTTTGTAACTGCAGTCTATTTCGAATTATGGAGGATAAACGGTGAATTTTGCACTATCTTGTTAATAAAAAAAGATTACTCATTATTTTGAGACTCATAATTATATGCAAATCATTGACATCAATTGAGAAATCGAATACAAAAAAAAATTTGAGCCATCTTGACTTTGCTACAGAATGTATTAGACCGAAAGATGTAATTGTTCATCTTCCGTGGTGACTGATCGACTCAACTTCGGGTGTTGCGTCGGTTTTATCGGGGCAAGCGCGCCGGCTCAGCTCGGGCGCCGCCCGAGAATTCGAGTTCGTTCACGATCTCTCTCTTTCGGCGCGGCGCCCCGACTGTAGCGGCGCGTCCTTCTTTGCGTGTATGCCATCAGCATTGCTCATATAGGCCCATATTAAAAAGTGACTTATATAGATATACTCGCAATGCTAACGTTTTTGCTTGTAGCTCTGGCCAGGAGGCCCATTGGACGGAATTACTCCGGATTCTCCATATTCTAGATGGTACCAAACTGTGAAAAAATTTTGGGGATGATTGGCGATCCGGACCCCGTGGTCCCCCCTTGTGAGTCAATGGAATCAGCCTCGGTTACAACGAGCTCGGTTATAACGAGACCTCGGTTATAACGAGCCGAATTTCGCCCCAATTTGGATTTGGACCTCTGCTATAGCGAGCAGATACGATTTCCACACTACGCGATGGTGAATTCGGGAGCTTCGCACTAAACTGTAAACAGGTATCATCATATTGAAACCAGTAAAATCGACACAAGCAACTCGAAAACTAATGAATGGAAAGCTTTTACGCTGAAAAGACGAAAATGCGGAATTTTGTGAGATCTGCGGTGTAAGCAGTTCCACGATTTCAACAATCTTAAGGATTCGAAAAATTTTTATCTCATTATTGAGAACGTTGGTGATGAGTTTTTTCACCACTACTGAGTTGAAAAACACTGTTAGAAATATAATCTTCGAGCGAAGGAACGAACATTGATCTCTGAATTCATGAAGGATACAAACTTGCGAATCGTGATTCTGATATAAGTGAGATGGAGTGCTTAATACCGCATTTCTTAGATCCGCATTACATAGTCACCTTTCTGACTGCGAATCTATTCGCTATGGTCAAATTGCTTGCGCGAGACATTAGTGGCTAGCTCGCGCATGGCACCATGGTGAGCCTCACACAGACAGTCAATGTTTCCATGTCCGTGTTATCTTGGCCTCTCCGCTCTCACCCCGCAACGGCCACGCAACCCGCTAAGCCCACCACAGCGTCATGTCATTCTCTGCCATTGGCACCGCTGCAGTCTACTTTTTTTTATATAGCACATTCGTGACCATAGCAAATAGCCATGTACACATCCAAGTATATATTTCTCTCATAACTTATTTGTATATAACATTGATCGCCCATTTTTCGTGAAACTGGATTATCTGACATTCTTCAATGTGAGACGATCAATTTATCATTTATTCACATTATATGGGCGAATCTCAGAATTCGGGTGACTTTGTGATTACGAACTATTTCACGTCTCAAGAGACATGGTTTTAGACAAGTGGGGTTTTTCACTGGGTGTTTTCGAAAATTGATTTGTCCCCAACACTTTCGAATGCTTCTGAGGTCCATATCTTGCTTTGGATCAAGGATACGGGATATGTTGTGTGAGGAAAGTCGATTTTTCGGCTGTCACAACGATTTTCAGGTGCACGCCTTAGCTTGTAGGTTCGAGGGCGATTGATCAACCATCCTGGGGATCGGATGAGTGATTGATTACAATTTGAAGAATTGAATTTTCTTTGCCTTACGGCCGTCCTCGCCGAGATGCGAGAACTGACGGAAGTTGTTGGTGTGTCACAAAATTTTTGTCATTTCAAAGAATCGCTCTCGCTTATGATTCTGTAATCGGGGCGATAAAAGTAATGAAATTCTGGAGACGGGATCTGATTCTACATGAAGAAACCTAAAAATCTAGCTAACGAGGAGAGCATCAGTTCCGCGGAAAACGGATCTTGATAAAACTCAGGGAATCATCTTGTTTTAGTGAAAAATGAAGGTATCTCCAAGGGTTAAGTCCAATGGGCCTCCTATCCTGAGATACAGCCACGAATATTAGCATTGCGAGTATATCTATATATGTGTGATTTTAACATAGGCCCATATGGCCAATGTTAATCTGCATAGCTATATCTCGGGACAGGAGCCCCGTTGGACTTAACCCTTGGAGATACATTCATTTTTCACCAAGACAAAATTATTCCCAGAGTTTCATCAAGATCTGTGTTCCGCAGACCTGATGTTCTCCTTTAAGTCCCATTGATGTCATCAAATCCTGGTGGCTGTTGTCACATGGAAAAAAAATTGCTCCTGCGTAATTCAGCCGTGAAAATGTCTTTTTCGTATGGAACATGGAAATGTGGACCCCGTTGCACCTAGGACCACGTGTAATTTGAACTCTAGGAGAACAGAAACGTATATACAAACTGCCCCCGTCGTAGATCTACCCCAGGAGGAATGCGAGGTTCATACAAGTTGAGAATTGACGGAAACGTGCATTTTGTGAGTGTAGAGTATC
Source organism: Eretmocerus hayati (assembly GCA_029851415.1). Lineage (NCBI taxonomy): Eukaryota > Metazoa > Arthropoda > Insecta > Hymenoptera > Aphelinidae > Eretmocerus > Eretmocerus hayati. The sequence continues at coordinate 63,115,048 of CM056744.1, read as the reverse complement.
TTTAATTCGTAACAAAAGCCATTGGGAAGCATCATATGATGTTAATCATGACATTTTCTTACTCTTCTGATAGCAAGGTCACATCATCTCTGCGAGGAAGTATTCTCATGAGAATGATTGTAACGCGAAGCCCCCGTTCAAATGCATAGGAATATTCATTATTTGACAGCAAGTGCGCGGCAAAGCTCCAAAATGAGTTACGCGACTATTTAATCATTGTTTGAGCACTATTCTACCCAAAAGAAGTTTGCCGGGTATGTTCTGCCACGTTGAAAATTATCAAATTTCTCAACGAAAAAGGCCCGAATTCTGAGATTCGCTCATAGACACGTGGATCTAACCATTTTGAGTCAACCTCGGTTATAACGAGCAAGTTCTGCCGGTCCCTTGGAGCTCGATATAACCAAATTCTACTGTATATGAAGATGATTCCGAAAAATGCGTTTTGTCCATATTCTGAGATAAGCTTAAGCCTGCCCCTAACGAGTCAAATTTTCAAAGGACCCCGCTCCGAGAGATAGGATTTTGGGTTACGGTGAATTTTGTTGAGAAAGAAACATGTTGTAGAGCTGGAAATTCTGAACAAGAAGTTCAATGGGCTCGAAAATGGAAAATGGACAGTTTTTCCGAGATTAATCATTTAAATACCGGAAAAAAGGGAGGTTATGAGGTTATCCACAACAACAACACGTGCTCGATAGTATGCGATGTTCGAATTCGTGCTGTTTGAAAGTTTCTTGTTGCGTTAAATGTTAAATGTATGATGTTGAATTTAATTCTCCCGGCCTTTGAATTCGAATCGCTTTTTTGAACTCTAGCTATAAAACTTAGCTGGATGATAAATGCGGGGAATGGGCGTCTCAAAAATGCGAATGAAGTTATGTTTCACCCGTGGCAATTCCGTCAGTTTTTTCACATTCTAATGAAAATCGGGTTATTTCCTTTCGATGCCTAAAATATGATAGATCAATCGGCCAATCGATCGACTCAGAGATAGCACACAGAGTCGAGGCAACGGGCTCAACATTCGTATGGTTTTGTTGACGAAAATATTGGAATGGTTCGTCTTTCAAAATTCGTAGGAGCTTTTTTGTATGCTTCTAATAATTGGGACACTATTTTCCGATGCCTGGAATATGATTGGTTGAGCCGCAAATCAATCAAGATGAGGGTGAGGTGAGTGTACCCAATATGCCTCCTTAAGCCATTTTGCCAATAGTTTTGGCCCACTTTAATATTTTCCAACATACTTTAGCTTATTTTGAAGCTTATTCCAAGACCTTTGTGATGAGCTGGAGTAAGTTCGATTTTGACCGACCAGAGCCGAGCAATCACGAGTTTTGCAAAAAATTATTCTTTGCGAGTTCGCGAAAAGGTGTACCCAACATTTCGCAACAACTCTGGTCCACCTCGGAACTTTTCCACGTGGCTTAGCTCATTTCAAAGTTTTTTCCAAGACCTACAAAATGAGGTAAGGCACGTCTGAATTCCATCGACTGGAGTCGAGCCGTCTTGATTTTCCCGAAAGAAACGATGTAGGTCGGCTGTGTAAAGTAAATAGGGCTCAGGTCTCGTATTCCATTATGAAAAACACCTTTTTTTAGACTCTCAACAGTACCTCTCAAATTACTGCGTTTAATATTAAGAAAGAATAACATATTCCTAATATTTTCCAACCTCCATCGTAAGTTATATTGTAGTGCCAGATGACGAGTAATAAGGTAAGTGTACCCAACATGCCCCCCCCTTAAGCCATTTTGCCAATAGCTTCGGTCCGCTTCGATATTTTTCTACGTTCTTTAGCTCATTTTGGAGCTTGTTTCAAGACCTTCAAAATGATCCGTAGTAAATTGGAATTGGACCGATCAAAGCCGAGCTATCGCGATTTCCCCAAAAAATGATTTTTTGCGAGTTTGCGAAAGGGTGCACCTAACATACCCCCATTGAACCATTTTCTCAAGAACTCTGGTCTACTCCAGCATCTTTCAATGTAATTTAGCACTTTTTGCAGTTTGTTTGAAAACCTTTTATATGAGCTAAATTACGTCTAATTTTGATGAATTGCAGCCAAACTGTCTCAATTTTCCCCCGAAAAATTATACAAATCGGTGATAAAGTGTTTTTATCGCCGTGCAAGTACATTTGGAGGTTTTTGCCGGTCTAGAAAACTATTCACGATTTATATTGATGCAATGAATACGTTTTGAGTGGTAAAAGAGTCGTTCTGCACTACCTTCCGAGATAACCACATGGGGGCATGTTGGATACACACCACTTCGGCATTCAGGTTTTGCGTCCGATCCACGGATTTTGCTTTTCACTAAATCCAAGTTTTGCATTTTCAAAGAACGAATTTTGAAGGTCTTGAAATAAGGAATTAAATGCGCTGAAGTAAGTTGAGATTGGTTGAAACAAAAATTTTTGGCACCGGTTTTACTAAACGCAATTTCGTTGGCGATTTTTTAAGTTTGCAAACACGAAAAATGCAAAAACTCACTCTATATTTTCTGGGGGATGCAGAAATCATTCGGGGTTGGTCCAAATGATTAACTTCCTCATATTTTAACGTAACAAACGTAAAAGAAATTGCGCGGAGGTCCTTGAACGCCCAGTGCAAAGATCGGAATGTTAGGGCATGTTGGGTACAGGGGGTATGTTGGATTCACTTACCTTATAACGCACTCGGAGGTCGCAAGAAGATGAGCCTGCAGCTCAAAAATGAGTAGTCAGAGAGATAGCCATTTGCTTTATTGAGTAACTGAAATTTTATCGATTTTAAAGAGTAAAGACACTTTTTGAAAGGATCGTCAATTGATTCAGAAGGTGCTCTTCGATCGAATCGCCGATCTGAGGAAAATGATTGTAAAGTTTCTGCTCCTTCTTATGTAAAGAAGCCCAACGATGTAAATATAGCATAAATTATAATATCCATTATCGGACCTCTGTAATGAAGCAGACGAACAAACCCGTGAAACGACCTCAAAAATACAAACATGGACAGCTTGGATTAGATGAAACAGATCATTGACTATCATTATTACCTCGATAAATGTGTGAGAAAACGTGATCGAATATTTGACATCACGTGACCATTGGAGACAATCGAAGAAAATTGCAGCAATCTACTGCTCGGATCGAGTATTACTTTTTTCTTAATGCATAAAGTAGTACTCATATCATTTCAGAACTGGTATGATTTACGAATGCTCCGAGGAATACTTGGCTTTGCAGCAGCGCAAGTCTTTACAGATCAAATAGGTACAAATGCATGTTGACTAAATTTTTTCAGATTTTTTTGTTGGGTTTTTTGAGCTTGATGAACTGCGTAGTTTAGCAGATTTTGGTTTTTTCGACGCATTTTCTGCGGAGAATCTGATCTCAAGTTCGATAGGACTTTTTCCTCCGAGTCAAACACTATAGGCACTCGGACGGCGATATTGTCAGACTAACGATCAGGGGAGTGGAACGAGAGTTGCAATCTCAATCGCTCAGCTTCCCCATCAAAATACCGCGAAATGGATCCAATCGTCGGGGTTTGAGTACTCGAGTCCCGTAGAGCATGACGATAACATGATGATTTGAACCCTCGCTGGTGATTCGCATCGTTCCTCTACAAAGAATCTGATCCCAAGTCGATATTAATTCTGAATATAAATGAGGAGCTATATCTGAACAGCTTCCTAGCAAACAAGTGTTGAATTGATTCCGAACTGTTGTTCCAATACGAATTGAATTTTGAGTAAGTACAATCTTGTTGACATATTGAAGACCACTCCCACATCATCAGTTCCTATGAACAAAAGTCTCGCTCGATCAAGATTGTAAAGAATATCACATGGCGCACTAACTGAAGAGATACATCTTCGCATTTTATATTCTATAATTTGTCTCCGTGGTCAAACATGAGAAGCACCAGAGAAGCAATACTCTCTAGCTGGAGCTTGGTGCAATACAACGAGAATTGCATCCATAATTGCACAGCTTCGCCATCAGAATACCAAAGAATGGAAATGTCCATTGGCGATCGGGGGCTCGTATCTCATGGAAGATATAGAGCTTAGGATGATTCATTTCATCATTCGTGATTTCGATAGTTCTCCTGCAACGAATCTGATCCCAAGATCGATGTGACCTGCTCCTCAGAGTCGAACGCCATAGGAAATAGAATTGCTATATCGTCAGACTAACGGTCAGGGTAATACAACGAAAGTTGCGATTCTAATCGCTCAGCTCACCCATCAGAACACCGCGAAATGGATCAAATCATCGAAGATTGAGGGCTCGAATCTCCTAAAGCATGAGACTGAGGAGATAATTCAAACCTCCGTTGATGATTAGGATCGTTCCCCTACAGAGAATCTGATCCCAAGTTTGATGAGAATTGCTACTACCGGTGGAACATGGAAAGCACCCGAGTAGCGATCCTTCTCAGCTGGAGCTCAGTAGGATACAACGATAGTTGCATTCATGATTGCTCACTTTCGCGATCAAAATGTCGAGGGATGGATTTTCCCATGGATGATTGAGGGCTCGAATCTGATAAAAGATACGGGGTTTAGGATGATACAAGTGACCATTTGAGATTTCGATGTATTTTCAGCGGAGAATCTGATCTCAAATTCGATATTGCTTCTCCGAGTCGAACGCCATAGGTACTCGAACGGCGATATTGTCAGACTGACGATCAATGCAGGAAACAAGAGTTGCTATTTCAATTGCTCAGCTTTGCCATCAAAATATCGCGGCATGGATCGAATCGTGAGGGCTCGGGTACTCGAATCTCCCCGAGCATAACGATGAGAAGATGATTCGACCCTCCGTTGATAATTCGGATCGTCCTCCTACAGAAAATCTGATCCCAGGTTTGCCGAAAATTGCTACTCTCGGTGAAACATGGAAAGCACCAGAGTAGCGATTTTCTTCAGCTAGAGCTTGGTGCAATACAACGGAGATTGCTTCCATAATTGCGGAGCGTTGCCATCGAAATTTTGAAGAATGGAAACGTCCATTGGTGATCGGGGGCTGGTATCTAATGGAAGATATGGAGCTTAGGGTGATTCAAGTCATCATCCGTGATTCCGATGGTCCCCCCGCCACGAGTCTGATCCAAAGATCAATGTGACCTGCGCCTCAGTGTCAAATGCCATGGGCAATAAAATTGCCATATCGTCAGACTAGCGGTCAGGGCAATACAACGGAAATTGCGATTATAATCACTCAGCTTACCCATCAAAACACCGCGGAATGGATCGAATCATCGGGGATTGAGGGCTCGAATCTCCTAAAGCATACGATTGAGGAGATCATTCAAACCTCCGTCGATGATTCGGATCGTTTTCCTACAGAGAATCTGATCCCAAGTTTGATGAGAATTACTACTACCGGTGAAACATGAAAAGCACCAGGGTAGCGATTCTCTTCAGCTGGAACTTGGTGCAATACAACGAAGATGGCTTCCATAATTGCGCAGCTTCGCCATCAAAATACTGAAGAATGGAAACGTCCATCGGTGATCGGGGGCTCGTGTCTAATGAAAGATATGGAGCTTAGGATGATTCAAGTCATCATCCGTGATTCCGATGGTCCCCCCGCCACGAGTCTGATCCAAAGATCGATATGACTTCCTCAGAGTCAAACGCCATAGGCAATAGAATTGCTATATCGTCAGACTAGTGGTCAGGGCAATATAACGAAATTTGCGATTTTAATCACTCAGCTTACCCATCAAAATACTGCGGGATGGATCAAATCATCGGGGATTGAGGGCTCGAATCTCCTGAAGCTTAAGATTGAGGAGATAAATCGAACCTCCGTTGATGATTTCGATCGTTCTCCTACGGAGAATCTGATCCCAAGTTTGATGAGAATTGCTCCTACCGGTGGAACATAGAAAGGACAAGAGTAGCGATCCTTCTTAGCTGGAGCTCAGTAGGATACAACGAGGATCGCATCCATGATTGCGCATTTTTGCGATCGAAATGCCGAGAAATGGATTCTCCCGTGGACGATTGAGGGCTTGAATCTCACGGAAGATACGGGGTTTAGAATGATTCAAGTGACCATTTGAGGTTTCGACGCATTCTCTGCGGAGAATCTGATCCCAAGTTTCATATCGCTTCTCCGAGCCAAACGCCAGAGGCACGGGAACGGATTGTTCCCCTTCAGGGAATCTGATGCCAAGTCTGATAAGAATTGCTACTCCCGGTGAAACACGAAAACTATCAGAGTAGCGATCCTTTCTAGCTGAAGCTCAGTAGGATACAACGGGGATTGCAATCATAATTGCGCCTTTTTGCGATCAAAACGCCGAGGAATGGATTCTCCCATGGATGATTGAGGGCTCGAATCTCACGAAAGATACGGGGTTTAGAATGATTCAAGTGACCATTTGAGGTTTCGACGCATTTCCTGCGGAGAATCTGATCCCAAGTTCGATAATGCTCCTCCGAGTCAAACGCCATAGGCACTCGAACGGCGACATTGTCAGACCAACGATCGGGGCAGGAAACGAGAACTGCATTTTCAATCGCTCAGCTCTGCCATCAAAATACCGCGGAATGGATTAAATCGTCACGGTGGCCCTGAACTATCATTTAATTCGTCGAAAAATAACCATGAAAATTCTTGTGGGATATGATTCTGGAGTCCCTCGGGGTCACTCACCAACTTCGAGTGGAGTCGTAAACCTAGCCGTTTTTTATTTTTTGCTATTTTTGTGTACACGGGAGAAAGGACGAATTTTTCCATTTTTTAAACAGTATCCGGCCCTCTCAGCACGTTTTCTTTTGTTCAGGTCAACATAATACATACTCTGCTCTTCGGTTGACGAGAAATCACTTGTCAGGCATGCTTTTAAAACTCATACTTCAATGTATGGCAGGATCCCTCAATGATTTTCCAAAAACTCAAGAACAAAGAAACGTATATCCCGGCATTAATTGGACTGTTCATGATAATAGGAATCTCATTCGAATTCTACTCGATCACCCACTCAACTGAAAGGCACTCAATAGAGGTTTCTAGTCACTTGATCGAGATTTGGGTATGGTTTGATGGAATGTCATTCTGTGGGAAAGGAATGTATCAATTTTTTCTTACGAATATGAGTAAATTCATTGATAGAAATATTTAATACAAACAATATTGGGATTCTGTAACACACAAAAGAATACGGAATCATGGAATAATATACATCTTAGATGGTATAATATTTTGTCGAGTCATGGAAAAAAAAATTTTCGTATGATTTATATATACACATAAGTCGATCTCATTCAAATTACTATCACTTGCATCTGTTCACAAATGTTGGCTATCGTATTCAATCACGGCTCTCAATAACTTCTCACCGTAGTTCGGATGTCTCTCGTGGACTTCATATCTACTCCAAATTGGTTTGAAAACTGCATGAACGGATTCTGAGACTTGCTCACTATAAAATCCTAGCCCCCGTTGATGCTCGCGGCAAAATTCACCAACATGATAGAAGATTGCATGAATTTTTGAAGTCACGGGTATGCCTAGATCGAGGAAACTTCTTTTGAAATCATTGATATCTTCTAGGAAATCAGAAGATAGCTGATCGGAGAAGCATGAGTTTTTCACTTTTCGGGGATCCTGTCATAGAGCAGGGGTAGCTCTATGCCGATGAATGTAAGCTATATCGAAATCCTCAATATGGCGCAACGAAATATCACTGAGTTATATTTGCTAAAGGCTGGTAAGCACGACGTAGACGTGAAGCTTGAGAACCGCCAGGAATGTTCAAACACGAGCGTATATGCGCAAGAATGTGGAAAAATGTAGACGTCGAGGCGCCAAACCTCAAGCGTGAGAACGAGTATAAATACGGTGCAAAAGCGCCCAGCCGCGGCTTCTAGAATCACAGTCAGACACGTTCCTCGTAGCGTAGACATCGCGATTAGCAGCATTTCAGGTCGAGTGAATCCAGTCCTTGGTTCTCTCGTACCACCGTAGAGTCAGTCAAATCACGAGTATATGTAACGGTCTCTCTCTCGGTTTTATCACTTACCTTTGAATAAACCTATACTGCATCCATCATCCCAGATTTGTCATTCAGAGAATACCTTGCACCCCAACTTACTGGTCCGACGGCCTGGTAAGAACAGAATAGAACCCATAGCACATGAACCTCAAGAACCCTGGTTCATAACAAACTGGTGGCAGCGTTGGGATTCTGTTGCAAGGAGTTGGAAGTATTTTTCAAGCAGTATAGAATCAGTTAAAATCTTTTTCCGACTAGGGATTTCAGAAAAATCGCGGCGCGTTTTTAACTACCAGCATTCCAACTGCATTGACGGATTTCTAACTACGAAAGACAGGAAGGATGTTCATCTGGATTTGCGCCATCGCAGTCGTCGCTACTTTCAAGTAAGACAATTTATTTATCCCAATTTTTGTACCTCGTGGGGAGAGTCGCGAGGCAAAGACTCATTGTCTTTCAAACCATCTAGAAGCCCAAATAACAGCCATCACAGGTTTGAACTACGTTACCTATTTTAATTCTTAATCCTACAACACAAACACAAAAACAAAAGAAAACAAAAAAAGAAAGGAATCTTTAAGCTCTAGTTATATATAACGTCTAATTCCTGAATAGAAGAGGTGGTCCTCAGATCGAAACATTTTTCAAAAAAAAAGTCTCAATTCATTCACGGAACACACCCTACCGAAATTGACCCATCAGAATTGTGCAATAATTTTTCACGTTTCACGCAACTCTGTATACTTGGCATCGTGAAACTAAAATTGTCAGCCTTGCGCTTGAATAGAATTTCACCGTACACCAGGATCATGGCAAGAGGCCGTAAAGCCTCAAAGCAAATTTCCAATACTATGGACATTAGCTCAGAACCTCAGAGGGACGATCAAATCCCCGAAGAACCGCAAGGAGCTGTAGGGGGAGAGATAGCTCAAAATAATATCGAGATTAAGAATGTCGATCAACTGAAAGTAGAATACCTAGGGAGAATGCAGGAAGGCGATTTGAGAGCTCGCGATACTTATTTTGCGCTTATGGCAGCCGACATTGGATTAGAGCAACCAGGAGGAATACACGCGGAAGTCGCGATCCGTGACCTAAGCCGGGTTCTCGCAACCGAACCAGAATATTTTTCGGTGGACGAAATGACTCTAATGGAAAGTCTGAGAGATCATCTAGAAAATTCGCAGATAGCAACGGGGGCGCGACCGAAATTTCCCAGAAAAGAGGAAGAATTTTTCAATGAAAATGACGCAAATTTCGGAGAGTTGCGTGTCATTGCGGAATCTTCGCGTTTAGATCATCCATCTGAGTCTCCGGCGCAAAATACTCGAATGAACGAACAATTCACTGACAACTGGGCCAATCACTCGACCCCGGAAAACGAATATGTAATGGCTGAAACAGATCCGTGGCCTCTCATAAATGTTAAAAGTGGAAGCTTGCACCCTCGTGGCGCAAGTGGAAGCGTTCGAGTGGGTCGTTTTTCACCTAACCAGAATTCTAGCCGTCGACTGAATAGTAAGGGCGCAGAATTCACTAGCCACTCCGCTAGGACTTGCAAAAGCCCCGATGCCGAGTTGAGCGAGAAATGGTTTGAGAATCAAAAGAGCAATCAGAATCATAACAGCCCCCGACTCTTTAGTATGGACGCTGGATTCGCTAGCCACTCAGATCGTCAGATACCTAACAATCTCGACACTGAGTTGAGCGTATACAAAACAAGCTCTCGTACTAACAAGGTGAAGAATTGTGACCAGTCTTTTCGAAGTGACAATGAGAAGCCACGCGATAGTCGTGATTACTCGCCGAACGGATGTCGATCCGATCGTTGATCTCGCGGACATACGCGTCGCAGTGATCGCAAACGGTTTGAAGACTCATGCGATGATGAGCAAGAATCCAAAGCACCACGTCAATCTAGGCGTGATCGCTATTTGAGTAAAGTACGATACGCGGACGTCTCATCCTCTACAGACTCAGATGCATCGGATTGTAAGGATTTTGAACGTTTCAGTGATCATGACGAGAACGCGAGCCGCGGAAAAAATTATGAGAATCGTAACGAACAATTGAATCGTGATGAAAGGAATGAAAGAAGCCTTCGCTCGGGGCAACGACCTCCGAACCGCGATAAGAGCGATTGCGACTCGAACGCGAGCGCAAAAATCCGTCGCACATCTGCGAGGATGCAGACAACGGAGCCCTTGTTAATCGACGTCACGCATCCAAATTCAAACTCACTTTGAATCAAGCTCTCAACAATATCATGCCTTACGATGGAAATCCCGATATGCTAGCATTTTTCTGCCAATCCGTGAGATATATAGTGGACGAATACGGACCAGACGCGGAACCGTGGATACTCGCAACTTTAGCGCGTAAATTACAAGGTAGAGCCGCCGAAGGTTACACCGCGCGGTTAACGCAATATACATCAATCGAAAAACTGTTATCGGATATGACTACCCAATATAGTGGGGTAGGTTGATGCGGACAGAGTTTTGGTGGAATTGAAACTAGTACAGCAAAGAGAACATGAAAGTGCAGGAGACTATGGACTGCGCGTCCAAACGCTCCATAACCGTTTGCTCAACGTGTACGACTCAGATCGAAACCTCAAAGATTGGGAGCGAGAAACTTATAAAAACAATGCGGATAATGAGGCATTGCAGCAATTCATTTTCGAGCTCGCGGGAGCATTAGAACACCAGGTTAGATCGATGAGTCCTAAGACTTTACGTGAAGCCATTTCAGAAGCAGTAAATTTCGAAAATAAAACAAGCGCTCGCTCGGTATTTGCAAACATCAATAACTCTGATATGAACGGGGACAAAATAATGGCACTCGTGAATACACTGGTTGAACAAAAGATGAAGGAAATGACTAAAAATACGCCCTTACCCATCGAGTCGATCACGGTCAATAGAGCCATAGCGTCAGACGAATGTAGATATTGCCATGCCAAAGGACATTTTGAACGAGAATGCCCAAAAAAGAAGGAGGCTGAAGTTTGTCGGTATTGCAGAAGACAAGGACACGACTTAAACGCATGCAAATTTTTGAACGAAGCGATCGATACTGGAAGAGCCCCCGAAAACCAATCGCAGCAACGTGACAGAGGTGTAGATAGGTACGATGATCGCTCGAGAACGCCAGCCGACAAGATGGCGCAAACGATGCCTAGATATAACAACACGAGGCGCAACGACGCAAACTATAGCGGCCCGCGCCGGAATGACCGCCGAGACGATCGGTTCAACCAAAATTATAACGCGAATTATTCAAGTCCCGAGGGAAACTACAAGATTCGTGATAGAAACAGTTACGACGACCGCAATCGAAATTACAATACATACAATGTGAGAGATGCCGACCGGAATTCTTACAACCGATATCGTAATAATTACGAAAATGCGAACCAGAATAGGTACACCTATAATAACAATATAAATCGTAACCAGGATTACGGTCGAGATGACAACCGAAATAATGACAGGAATCCTCGAGGTTATAACGATAATTATAGAGTTAATCGGAATTACTATCCCAGAGATTATAATCGCCGATATCCGGACGGAAGACCGAATTTCAATGGAGATCGCCGAAACGATAGGGTTCAGAGGCCCATGTATAACTGGCAGAACTCTAACCAGAATAATTATCGAAACAAGAATTCCCGAGAGCCGAACAATCGAAATAATCCAGGTACGGAGTTAGGCAGTTTCAATCGGGGAATGGCTATGCCAAATAGCGAACAGGAGAATCAATTTATGGGAAATCCGAATAATTCTTTAAACTTCGAGGATGCTCGACACCAAGCCGCGGGGTCGAGCACAAACAATTAAGCGACGAGAATACACTACAGCGGCGGGTCTCGATTAGGCTACTGGACGCAAATCATCGGAGGCACCCAGTGGTCGAACTCGAGAATGAAATATTCAAAAATGGTTCCTTGCAATTCTATGCCGATACAGGTGCAGACGTGACACTGTTGAAAGCAAAATGTATCAGCGAAGGGGTTTCAATTGATAAAAATTATATTATAGCGATCACGGGAGTTACGGCTGGGGAATGCTATACTCTAGGTCGAATTAAGATGAATCTTAGCGGGTTAGATTGTGATGTGCACGTGGTGCCAAACGATTTTGCAATTAATACGGATGGTCTCCTGGGGTGGAGAGGATTCGAAAAACATGGGGGGATTATTGATGCGAAGTTAAAATGTCTTAGGTTTGGGGATTTGGAAATACCATTCGTAGAAGAAGAAAAATTTAAATTACCCCAGAGAACTATTCAAGTGATTTATGCTCGAGTTAAAAACGACGAAGAAGTGGGATTTGTTGGGTTGCAGGATTTGGGCCCAGGGATTTGGTTTGGGAATTTTGTTGCGGTAAATAATGGGGGGAAAGCTTATGCAATGTGTATTAATACTAATGATGAGGAAGTCGAAATTGAGCCGCCAGAAGTTACATTAGAACCTTGCGAGACTACAGAACCAAAAGGGGATATTTTTGATACAGAAGAAGAAAAGGAAAGAGAACTTGAAAAAAGAGTCAGTATAATGAATTTCGGTACCAAAGAAGTAAAAGATCACGCGACTCGCATTTTTGAACTGCTCAATCCAAAAATATTAGAGGGAATGAATGAGGAAGAGATTCAACACATCAAGAAACTTATTGGGTTGCGACCACATGTTTTCGGGCTACCAGGGGAGAAGTTGAAAACTACCCACCTTCTGACACACAAAATAATTACTACTACTGACATACCCGTGAAAGCAAAGCGATATCGAGGTCCTCCGGAAATAAGGAAGGAGATGAGAAAGCAAATCGACAAATTATTAGAGGATGGGGTTCTCCAACCCTCGAAATCTCCGTACTCAAGCCCTTTATGGATAGTTCCGAAGAAACCAGGGCCAAATGGAGAGAAAAAGTGGCGCTTAGTGGCCGATTTTTGAAAACTGAATGAAATCACTGTAAAAAACAATTACCCCTTACCGAATCCAACCGACTTGATTGACCGCATAGCAGATGCAAAATATATTACAGCAATAGATTTAAAAAGCGGGTACTACCAGTGTCGTCTTCATCCCGAATCATCCCCTCTTACAGCTGTCCTTTCGGACTGCGGGCTTTACGAATATAGTAAATTACCTATGGGTCTAGCCAATTCTGCCCCTGTCTTTCAACGATTAATTGATCTTGCTCTAGCCGGTTTATTACACGATGTAGTGGAGTGCTATTTAGACGATCTGATAATCGCAAGTAGCTCGTTAGAGGAACATTTTACGAAATTTAGCAGAGTACTGAAACGCCTAGACGAGGCAAATCTAACCATAGAACCAAGTAAATGTCAATTCCTACAGAAGCATGCAAGCGTATTAGGACACTTGGTAGGCAACGGCGAAATTCGACCAGATCCCAAAAAGATCGAAGCAGTAAGCAAATACCCCGTCCCCACGACAACTAGGAAAGTTAGACAGTTCCTAGGGCTGGCGTCATACTATCGCAGATTCATCAAGAACTTTGCTGAGATCGCTCACCCACTTCATCTGTTACTGAGAGGCAATACAAAATTTTATTGGAAAGAAGAGCAGCAAGAGGCATTTGAGAAATTAAGGGATGCGCTGTGCTCCTACCCTATTCTCAGGTGTGCTGACCCAAACCTCGAGTATCGGATTTTTACGGATGCTAGTCGATTTGCTATTGGAGGTCTGATTAGTCAGAAAAAGGACAAAGAAGAATAAGTTTGCGCCTACGCTAGTCGAGCACTTAAGCTAAACGAGGTAGCCTACTCAACATTTGATCGGGAGCTCTTAGCTATAGTATTTTGCGTGGAAAGCTTCAGAAACTTCATCTACGGAAAGTTCTTCACGGTTGTCTGCGATCACCAACCATTGGTCTATCTAAACAAGACAAAAAAGCTTGATCTTAGGTTCAACAGGCTTAAAGCCGCGCTTCGTGACCAGTCGTTCACTATAATCTATAATCCTGGAAGTAAGAACCATGTCGATTCACTGTCTAGGAATCCTGTGTTAAAAGAAGGGGATCGAAACCTAGAACGCCCTTTAGCAGAGCTGTATAGGCTAGCGGAAGAAGAAGAAGAGGCAGAAGAATCAGAACAGAAGAGCGCTCAAGTATTGGTCGTTACAAGAGGTGAAAAACGAAAAGCGAAGGAATTGGAAGAGCAACAGCTCAACAATATCATCGATTGGGACAATTTGAAGAAAAGAAAGAGGGATATGGATTTTCCAGACGACCCACCGGATGTTTCGTTCGAGGAAATATCCGACGAAGAATGGAGTGGCACTCAAAAAGCGGAGAGACAGATGGAAGCAGGGAAAACAGTAGGTAAAAGAGGAGGACATGTTCAGGGCTGGAACATGCTGAAAGAAATCGATGACCATCCAGCAGCCGAACCGATTCTTAGTCAAGCAATGAACGATGTTGATCAACTACCGATGGTGACCGACAAGGCTATAAGGGAAATGGGAGCGGGAATACGCATCACGAGTACACCAAAAGAAGACAAGATAATAAACAGACCAGAAGTGGATAAAAGTATACCTCTTTCCGCAAGAAGAAATTGTTGCACGGAGACACCAGATATGGAGAAACAAGTTCGAAAATTCACCAAGATCTATCGAACGCCGAAGTTCCCGAAAACTTACCGAGCTTCGACAAGGCCACGAAGAGTGTCGACAAAGCAATGATCAATCTGGATTCTACAAAATACGCAAATTTGCCCAATCGAACGAATCAGCACAATGCATCGAGCTCTAGAGTAGACGCAGAAGTTACCGAAAAATCAAGCTCCATTCAGTCAATTACTGCCACAAAGAAAAGATCTCGGACTCCGCTCTCATGGAATATCGAAGAATTCGAAGCTCAAGGGCAAGCAGGTTTACAAATTTTAGTTTGGGAAAAAAGACATGAATCAGATACATCGGATAGGCACGAAGACTCCAATCTAGCCGGAAATAGTCAACCAACAGCAGAAAAAGAAAGGCACTCACAAGACAAAAGTGTGCAGAACTTTGAGGACGCAGGATACCAACCCGTCGTGAATCTCACTCGATTAGAGTAGCCCAAAGCTAGCGAAAATCAGCAGCAACAAATTTCTCAAGGAGGACAAGAATTACAAGCAGAGATCGGAAAAGCCAACTATCGACCAGATTTTAATCGGACGTGGGCACAACCGATGGAGGATGACATCGAAACGAGGGATGAACAGCCTCACGCGTCACTGATAAACGCAACACATCAGACACCTCCTCCACCTGATTCACCAGAATTCTCAGGATATCAAGGGATGGAAATAGACGAACAATCAGCATCGGAAACGAATCAACAAAATGCTACGGGAAAGTTCTCAAACGCCGAAAGTGAAATGGTGGAACTATCTGTTAGATTCCAAAATTACGAAGAACACGAAAACTGTGCACAACCAGACCATATTTTGGAGCGTTGCATGGGAGTACCCGGTGACGGGAACTGTTTGTTCTACGCGCTAATTATATTGCGGGACTTAGGAGCAGAACCCATCCAATTGCGACGGTATCTACTGAAAAGCCAATATGTTCAGAGCTGCAGCGACCCGCTCAATGCAGTGAAAATCCTAAGCTCGCGAGACCAGTACGGAGACGTAGACACACTCTACATATTTTCCCGTCAATTTCACGAAAATATCTGTGTACACCTGCAGTGTAGAGACAAGATGAGATATGCTTATATCAAAGCAGGAAGTTCCAAGGAATTCATACACCTCCACCTAAGGGGTCAACATTACACGCCTCTCATAGATAAAGGGCTGCGAGAACAAAACGACATGATAATCGAAGAATTGCCACAAGAATATCCAGGAATCAATATCACTGAGGTGGAACCTCCGTCAAACAGAGAACAGAGTCGAGCCAGAGACCCAGAACAAAGAGTTAGCCGCGAGAATCACGAAGAGAGAATTACGATGGAAATTCTTCGAGACGAGCAACAAGAAAATATTCAAAAACCAATGGCCGAAGAATCAATCAGAGAAATAGCCTCGTTACGAGAGCAACGCACGAGCTTTGAAGATGTCAACGGGGAAGACTCGCTGGAGGAGAGAATCGCACCACATAAGAAAGGCGCAATGACAAAGTACTTGGTGGCAGAATCACGAGGTCCCCACGAAATACCATCGTGGATAATCAATGAAGACGGGATAGACATCTTCTCAGGCGTAAGAACAATAAACGATCATCCATTCGCACACATAGATCATTTGGCGTATGCGATACCTGCAGATATGAATTTGGACTCAGACGTCCTGAATGCTTTAATAGCAAGAGGATATATCAGTCAAGACGAATTACTCAGTCAAACGCGATCAATTGGAGAAATTGTAGTCACAGACCACAAAGATAAAAAAATGTTGGGAATGGTAGTAAAGAACACAATTTACGCAAGAACATTAAGAGCAGACATAGTTTCAACGCTAAAAATCCTGAAAGAAGTAGTTTTGAATGAAGAAATAAAATCACTCGGAATAATAAGAGATTTGGTAATACTAAACAAAAATGAATGGGGATATTTCGTAAAGCAGTGCAATAGAATTTTCCGAAAATTCCGAATCTCTATTACACTTTTTGAGAATAACTTACCTGTACCTCCGGCCGAAGATCGTATGCGTATAATGCGGGAATATCATGAATCATCTGTTGGAGGCCATAGAGGCATAGCGAAAACTTACGCAAGGATAAGTAGTGATTGGTATTAGCCTCACATGTTGAACGATGTGAGAATCGTGGTGCGAGCGTGTCAAACGTGTCAAACCGATAAATTAATCCGTGTAAAAACAAGATTACCGATGGTAATCACCGACACACCTGTGCGAATATTTGAGGAAATTTCACTCGATTTTTGCGGACCAAAACCAAAATCGAAAAGTGGCAATGTTTACATTTTGACTATGCAAGACTGCTTTAGCAAATTTGTCATTCTAACAGCAACGACTGAAGCCACATCCAAAGTGGTCGCGCAAGTTTTGATGAATAGTTTTGTTGCGAATTTTGGATTACCAACCACAATTATGACAGACCAAGGTAGTCATTTCACCGGAAAAATAATGGAAGAATTTGCTCGAATTTTCAGGATTAATAAGCTAAATTCCACCGCATTCCGCCCATCAACTAATGGCGGAATAGAAAGAATGCATCATACACTGAATGAATTTTTGGCAATATACTCTAAAAACGTCGAGGATTGGGATACGTACCTGCCTCTTGCTCAATATGCAATGAATTCTTCAACTCATACCAGTTTAGGATTCTCACCTCACGAGATCGTGTTCGGGCGAAAGCCACGGACTCCGTCTAGCTTTCCACCACGAGATCAATTGATGACGTATGATGATTACTTAGCAGACGTGACAGAAGCTTACACACAGATTCGCACTTTAGCTGCTCTGGCAATGGAAAGATCTAAACTACGTTCCAAATTTCAATACGACCGAAAAATCTTTTCAGTATTCTTCCGGGTAGGCGAGATGGTCTATCTATTGAAAGAACCTCGTGCAAATAAATTTGAGAAGTATTACGAGGGCCCATACGAAATTCTCGAAATAGACTACGATTCTCATAACGCAAAAATTCAAAAAGGCGACCAAACACGCATAGTTCACATAGATAAGTTGAAAAATCATCATTCTAATGATAACGAAGAATAGCAGAAATTTCGAGCGAGATTAGCTGAGTTAAAGTACTGACAAAAATTTGACTTAAAAGATGCATGATTTGCCTGGACGAGGGGAACGGGATATTATCACTGTTATGAATAAACAATAGTGAAAGAGTTATAAATTTATTAGCTACAGCATCATTTCAAGAGTCATATTTGTAAACTCAAGCCACATTCGTACATATGAGGGCGAGTACAAGAATATGGAGCTATAATACTTGAAGGGAGTGGCTAAACTACGAAATGAGCAAGGACAAAATACGTTGTCTAGCTGAAAATGAAAGCTGCCAATATTTCAGTGAGCGGATCACCGCGAGAATCAATTCTCATGCGTTCACGGCGAGTCATAGCCGCAGGAGAGAAAAAACAATCTATGACATGTTCATGCCATTGAGGAGCTGGTAAGCGTTGTGTACAGCCCAAATAGTCATGGCGACACGGGAAAAAGACTTTAGATCCAACGCGGGCCAACAAACCGTTAGTGTAAATCTCACGAGACCTACAGAAAGGGCATCGACCTCGCTGCCTATGATGGCACCGTTGACAGAGTTGATGGCCGTTAGTACACACATAACAAGTGGGATAAATCAAATCGTAGCAGATTGGACACAAGAAAATTTCGTTAATGGCATCACGGGCGGTTATCTCACGCGAGGAATTGACGTGACTTTCAGCAGCAAGCTCTTGATGCGCAATCATGCGCTGTACAACAGGCATAAGGCCCCGATGATCACGGGTAGGCCTCTCATCACGTTCTCCAAAAGTTTGAACAGGCAATTGAGGCGTCTCCGAAGCAACGATAGAAGGTGGCGAGGAGGAAGCCGAACTGACTTCTTCCGCAGCAGGCATAGGAGTAGTATCATCGCTAGGAGCCGACGGCGTTATTACGATGTCATCAAGATAAACAGATGTGGAGATGATCTCATCGTCATTACAACTCTGGACGGTTGCATGGGTGTCTTCGGTAGCCACTCGAGAATCGGAAGATACATTAACAGTATCATCTTGCCGGGTAGCAGCAGCAGCTTGCTCCGCGAGATAAGCGCGATCCGCATAGAATTGCGCAGAATTCGCGCGCCGGCGATCACGCAATCCTGGAAGTTCACCTTCAATATACTCAAGTAAATCTTCAACAGATATGCCAGGAATCATTATCAAGCTCTCGATGCAGCCCAAGAATGCAGTCAAGCCAGAAGAGGCAGGACACAAGATGGTCAGATCAGGGTCATCAGCAACTGGGCTAGTATGTACAACGTGATGACGATCGGAGATTCCACCCAAAACTTGATTTCTTGTCAAAACAAGTATAATTGCCACAACGTCACGTAAACGATGAGGATCAGAGAGCGCAAGGATGGTACGGCGCATATCAGTTTCGGACCGCAGAGAAGGGTCACGAAATTCGGGAGCAGCAGGCAAATGAGAAGGCACATCAAGGTCAGTAGCATCAGCGAGCTCGTCGTCATGGATGCAGGACACCTAAAAGAATGAGAAAAACACATTTTTAGTCAAGGAAAATATTCAAAAGTCAAGATCTACAGCAACGCACCACTAATCGTCAAAAATGGGAGCCGAATTAGATATATAGTCCACAACTGACGAATAAATAGACAACGACGGCGACACGGAGATTGAAAAATAGTCGGGGGGTCCCATCGAAATTGGCGCCATTTCAACACTAGGACTCCACGTCGAGGAGATCCCAGGATTTGGAGCCAGGGCACCAGACGCACGATGCGATTTCAAGTGGTATACAGGCAAAGAAACAGCAGTACGCGTCATAATAGTGGTATCACTCGCCGTATGGTCGGACGCGTCGTCTCGGAGCCGATACGAGTCACCGGAAAAAGGAGGCGCACCAGGAGACTCGGAAGAAGTGGTATCGGGTGTAGGCTGATTACGGCACGAATCTCGAACGCGATCAGAGAAATAATCCCGTCGAATCTCTCGGGAGCGGCGCCACCGCTAGAAAATTCACAATTGAGACAACCAATGGAGAGTTTTTGCAAAAATGATATGCTCACCTGATTCGAACGCATTTCCGCGCTAGCAGAACGCATTGGTTGATGGAAGGTCCAGCAAGGGCAGTTCAGAGCATCTCGAATCTGATAGCCCTCAAGTGCCTCAGCAATTCTTCCGTCAGACGTACGATTGATACGAGGAGGTCGAGAAGCAGCCCTACCTCTCGAACGCGGTGCAGGATGAGGTACAACAAGCC
The DNA here is from genome assembly GCA_029851415.1 of Eretmocerus hayati. Taxonomy (NCBI): domain Eukaryota; kingdom Metazoa; phylum Arthropoda; class Insecta; order Hymenoptera; family Aphelinidae; genus Eretmocerus; species Eretmocerus hayati. The sequence continues at coordinate 63,095,112 of CM056744.1, read as the reverse complement.
CATCGCCGGTGACAATCGGAAGAGGTCGTGGTACCGAATTGCGAGGGGGTGCAGCAGCTCCCCGTCCTCGACGAGGTGGACGACGTGGGTACATTTTACCTGAACGACACGATTATACATGCTTCATGGGAACAAATACACCTAAGCAATGAATCTCACAAAGGTTCAGTATACTCACGTAATGAAATTCGTTGCTGTCACAAGAAAATGCGAAGCCAGAATGACGAGGCGGGCCACGATGCTCGTTGATATAGGGCAGTAATTTCCCCTCATAAGATGTCTAAAGTGGGAGAAGGAATACAATACCACCAGAAGAAACTGGAAAATTCGTCGAATCCATTTTCGTCGAAGCTTGTTATAAAATATACGCTAATGGTTGCTAAGAAATGCTGTAATGCAAGCGATAACGGAATACGGGCTCGGAAAAAGCTCACCGAAAATGCAATAAGACTGATGCGAATCACACGTGTGAGCGCGGGGAAATGTGATACTGCAGCAACGAAGTCTAAAGAACCATCACCGCATGTTAAAACCGCAAAACGACGAGAATGATATTTCATCACAATTTTTCATTCTTTTTTTCTCTTGCCTCACCAAACACGGTTTACGTAACGTGTATTGTGAAAATCAACACTGCAAGGAGTCGTAAACGAATTCTCGAAATCCAAAGTACCACAGTAAAGGCAAGCAGACAACTGAACAAGTTCGAATTTTCTTTTTGCGCCGCCAATGAACGCGGGCTACCATGCAAAAACGAACATCAGCGCTGTGACAAACAATGTTATGAAGTTGAAGTTCAGCACAATAAGCTCATGTATCACCCGGCAGAGAAGCTTTGCAAGCAAAGCCTTATCAAATTTCCACTTCAAGAATAACGAGCATTAAACTTTTTTTTGCAAGTACGAGCTCTGTAATGGAATTAATTTACCAAATATTTATAAAAAGACACGAATTTTAGAAAGAGATGGACTAGGTATGGTTGAATTTCAAAGTAATAAGTCCAGGGTAATGATTTATTGAATAAATAAGTCGGATTTATACATTGACAAAATTACATATGAGGATTAGATACGTAATCAGTAATTTCATCAAATGAGCAAACCCAATACTACACCTACGGAATCGAAGAGTACAAAGATCAGTCGTTCCGGCGGAACGAGCAGCCATCACAGTGTTCATGCCAATCGCGTGCACGAGGATAAGCTCGGCAGCCTTTCATGAAATTACGGCAAGGATAATATAAATTTTTCGCCTCGCGCTCCAAAACATAATCTCTCCAAAACGGGGTAGGATCATGGCACATGGGACAGCTAGAATACTGAGTTACGCAGGAGCCGCATACACGATGGCCGTTAGCACAACGTCGAAAGCCAGGGTACAAAAAATCGTCACAGAGAGGACAAGCATAAAGATTTCTTATAGCTTCGATACAGCTCATAGCAAATTCTCTTGGAATAGCAATAAACGACCCGCCAAGAGGAATGTCCCAACGTTCACGATCTAGCGGCAGATGAAGTGATTGTCCAGCATACGTGAATTTTATCATCCGCGGAACGATAACTGTCGCTACCCGCAGCAGCTTCAGGATTCAAACGCACTACAGATCCATGAGAATCTCTACGCAAAGCTGCATCATTGCCCGCAATATCAGATCCCGCACTATTGTTTCCCGCCACATCACGCCCTGAAAAAGGAAAATTCAAAGCAGGAGGAGTCAAAAATTGCGGTACATCTTGTCCGGGAAGAATAAACGATTCGACTTTGGCGCGAGCGGATGACCGAGAGTTCTCTGTATATTTGAAGCCAAGTAGATCATTTATCGCTTGAGATATCAACGGAGCAGGTATGTTCCGTGGGGCAGATGGCGTGAAATCAAGAACTACCTTCAATGAAGGTTCGGCCGAAGAATGCGTAGATGGACCGGCCGAAATCGATGGCTCGGGTTCAGGTGAAGTTGCAGAAGGTACGCTCGGTGGCAATTTAGCAGACTGAGCAATATCAGGTACTTGCGCCGGATCCGCAGCAGCATCATCCGCAAAAAGCGGCCCCACCGGATCTAAGTCGCCAAATGAGATAGGCAACGAGCGATCAGCCGCAGGAGTCACAGCAATATCCGCAAGAGGCTCGGCGCACTGCTCAAGCTTAGAGTCGTCATCTCGGTGCCCAGCGGGCAGTGACGTGGAGGACATCTCAGCTGCGGGCAAATCAGCAGGCCGCATATCACGTTGATGAGACTAAGTTTTGAGAGAAATCAAGAATAATTAGATAAGATGCATGTTGAGCGTGATTGCATGAAATCGAGAGAATGTCGGGGTAAATTATAAAAGCATAAAGTCGAAAATGCTAATACAAGTTGGCGAGAAGGTGGACGTGGGATGAACACGGGAAGCGAGAATGATGTGAAAATTAACGCCAAAGGTCTCAGAGGGCAAAAGTTCGCTTGTCAAGGCTGTGTCAGCGTAGCCAATTCGAATTTTTTTTTGGTAAATATATGAAATTATGGTTGCGACCAAAATTCTAGGAGATTTCACGCGCGATCGAGTCAGGACAACACGGATAACTACAATACAAACAATTACACTGACACTGAAACAAAATGTCATGGGTATATTCTCGGCAGCTATAGAAGCAGAAGATCTCACTTTTCACTCAACACGATCGAAAGAGTGGAAAATATGATAGCGCAGAAGAATTTGGCCGGCAGTAATAAATCACAGTTAATTTAGACAACGAGTACTTACACGACGAACACGCCGGACATCACGTAGAGAAGACCGAGGTCTCTCTTCATCGGCATTTGTCGACAGTACTGATGTCACACTAGAATATCCTGCATCAGGAGGTTGCCCGTAGATACCAGCCTGACCAGGACACGATCCCAAGTTGAGGGTTGGAGGCATCATGGGCAGACTCAGCGGAACAAAGTACATCGGCATCGGAGGCGTGAAAACTAGCCACACCGGAGGGATTGGGACAGCCCCAATCGGTTCCGTAGAATTCGCTGCAGGTGTCGAGGGTTCCATATTTTGCAAGTAAATTCCTGTACGAATACAAGACTGCAAGAACAAGGAATCGGCCGGATTATATCAGGTCACAAAACATAATTGGCCACGATGGACAGTCATACCAAAGACACTCACCAAAAATGATACAATAACTCGTTTTTTTCTACACACCCAAGAGACTCGGCTGCGAATGACTTCTCTCGGTATATGAGGCGCGTATTTAACCATTGTCATCGCATGACTCACGAATTGAGGGGAATCTTTTCACACTCAGAGAGGGTAACAGGGCATTGCGTTGACACGACCACTCTGAGGAGAGACGAGTGGGTTGAAAAACTCAAAAGACCGGCAGCGTTCTAGAAATCGCGTATCGCTTTTCTCTTGCAACTAATCCTCCAAAACAGGATACAAAATAGATTTCACATCCCAACTCCACGTCTTCTGCAGCTCATTCAATTAGAAAGAAAAAACTCGGTTCATCATGTAGAACAATTTTTGCAACGACGAACTAGTAATATTATTGTGGATTCTCTCAAGATCGGTTCAAATTATGCCGCATTCATTCTTTTTGCGCTGCCAATGAACGCAGCACACCAAAAATTGACCTAAGGCACAACATTTTACGATAAGACGAATGCTGATGCACCTTGGCGTACATGACAAAAATCAGTATCTCTTGCGCAAGCTCAGAGATCGGTCGTATACTAGCGAGCGCAACCAGCCTCGCACAGCTAAGATAGAAATGGAAGACAAAACAGGCCCAGAACCTAAGAAAGTGCGTTTCAACTTGAAACCAAAGATACAAGTGATGGTCTATTGGAGCTATGCTTATCGAGAGGCTCGTAAGGGACCATGGCAAGAAATAGCACAAAACAACGAGCGTTTCAGACGTCGCATCGCGCTGGCTGATAGCGTGCTAAGACCCATTTTCGAAGCCACGCATAGAAATAGAATCGAACGTCGGAATAGAGAACTAACATGCCCAGATGAAGGGGAAATGAAACATGTGAAGCCACTGAAAATCGCAGTCTCTTCCAGAAGACATTCCATTCTTCAATGAAAAAACGGAGTTCACGGTAATTATGGCCAACAAAAGAAGAAAGAAGAATGATACCAAGAAGAGTCCCCGCTTCACAGACAAGAAAAAAGGAGCACGAAAAGTTTTTCTTTCGCCTGGCAGAGGGATGTTGTTTTGCATGTCTCAGTAGCGGTTTGTCAAACACGAAGTACAATCATTTTCCTCCTCCCGTTCCAAATAATGCGTGGAATAAAAGGAGTACTCTGGGCGAACTTTGCTGAATGGGGAAATTGGAGAAAAATTCGGAAAGTAGTTCGCCTCAACAACGAAAAATTTATCGACAATCGGCATGCTGATGGTGAAGACAGCAGCTTTAACTTAGAAGAACTTTTCAATAGCAATTATCGAGATGTGCACCGCAATCGAAAATTATTGAGAGAATGGAATGAGAAGATCATCGAGGGCACTCACACGGAAAAATTTGAAAACAGCTGGGAGTTGTGGAGCCTTTTTGATGTTCCAAACGATGGCCGAGATATGCCCTGGCCAAACGACTTAAGAGACTCAAGTGGAAAAACTTGTAAAGTAAGATTCATCGAATGGGAAATTAAGAGACTGCATGGAAGTCTGCGGCCAGGAGAAAGAATAGACAGAGAAAAAATGGAGAGCATAGCTCATTTGGAATACACCTGGGGACCGCGTACTGAAAAATTTCTCGTAAGATACGAGAGAGAGTATGTAGAACTCAATCTACATATTAACCCAGACGGAATGATCCTCGAAATAGGCGGTTATATAGTATTCCAGGCGCCCGAAGAAGATCCAAGTCCACGGATCGAGATAGGAGAAGAAGACCTACCGAATTTCAACGTAGAGCGATGGGATTAGTACAAATATCGTTAAAACAAGCGACAATCAGGCTCTGTCGTGTTGCCACAATAGACACCCGAAGCTTGAAGTATGTATATAAACAAGAAAAAAAAAACAAGAAAAGCAAATCAGATGATTGAAATGCCCGATCAATTACTTTGTATCATCAAGGCATCGAACACTAAGAATAAAATAACTAAACCATGCAGCTGATAAGACTGCCGTGCGATCACATATGGAGCCTCCCATTGACGAAGCCTAATCGCGAAAGAGTCGGAGTGAATCAGTTCGACCCTTGTCTGCGAGTAAGAATGGCATACGTACTAAACGCATATAATGACTACGAGGTAGTCATTATTTACTACAACGAAGTCGAAATTTGGAGAAAAATTCGAATATGGCCGGACCCAGGCTGGATCGAAATAGAGCCCTTTCCACAGGATGCAGTCGGAGAGTGGGATCCATAAGAATGCGAAAAGACGAGAACAAGAAAAGAAACAAGTGTGGGAAGCAGAAGTGTGAAATGAGTGGTTCCTACAAGCGCCGTGAGAATGGAGAAAGTGTCAGACAAACAAATAGAAGACAGATATATACGCTCATATTGTATAAAAAAAAAATTGTTGGCCCAAGTTAGTGAAATAAAATGTAAAAAAGTGAAACAGAAATATGGATGTGTCATGAGATTCTTTCTCGTCCAGATAAATTGTCAAATACAATGGTGACGTTTTCACTCTTTAAAGTTTAACTAAATTTTTTTTTTCAAAATTACCTTCTTTTCTCGCTCCGCATGACGAATTTTCGATATTAAGGTCAACCTGTGTGAAGTCTTCAAGACACGCAAGTGAAATTTCAGGAAAAGTGTAGTCTAATCTTATATATACGGGTTGTCCGATATTTCAGTTTTACCCCTATTTTTTTTCAAAATTCTCCGCTATTTTTCGGGATAGCAGAGATCCTGAAGATTTTTGACTAAAGCATTCATTTTGCGGAAGCTGATACTCTGAACTGCTCTCAAATGTGCAAAATCCATAAGAGCTACGTACAATTAAAGTATAACTGAATACGATTACCTCACGCGTAAATTGTATTATCGCATGAGTATCAAGTGTCAGTGGATTCTCATTCTGGCAGTTAGTACGTCATATAATGAGATGAGGAGCAAGCGCGTCGCCGCCTACTTATTTTTCTCACATTTTTCTCACAGCGTAATTCTTAGGTTCACTGCCATCGACGGCACCACAAAGTCCCTAGAAATAAAAACAAATTTGAAATCTGCAACACCGTCATGACTATTGTCGCATAATGAGGCTTCCGAGGAATGACTTATATTAGAAACGAGTGTGCAGTGCTCCTTAACGCTATTATGGGAAACTTGGTATCAAGTCTATCCAAGAGATAACAAAGAGTTTAGGGAATTTGGGAGTTAAGGAAAGATTTGTAAGAATAAAACTAGATTAATTAACTCGCAAAATAGAAAAACGAAGTTCCAAAAGACGTAATTCTGCGATGAAAAAAATCGTGATCGCGTATGCTGGGAAAATCATTCATCGACCATCACTGGTTGTCGCATGAGATTCCCAAGCCAAAGCGACGTGTGTAAACTCCTCGAAATGTAAAAGAAAGTCATGATCTAAGGTAGCATGAATTATTTTGACGCGTCAAATTAGATCTTGACCGTTTCTAAGCACAAGTTCAGTAATAAAAATTCATCAGAATGACACCCCCACGAAAAATATCAGAAGTAGGCACTCAATAACTCAGAAAATGTCTGTAAAATTCGCTAATTTTTTTTTCTCTCTCTTTTTTTTGGTTTTTGATTTGCAACATGGTACGGCGTTGCCATTTAGATAAGCAGCGCCATGATCTATACCGAACTTCGATTTCTATTATTCACGAATTCTCCTGATCATTCTGATTAAAACAAAATACTTGTACACTCTGTACTCTCACCTTTTGCTGACAGACCAACCAAAATATTTTTTTTGTACTGATTGACGTTACCAGAATCACTTAGTATCGTACATCATAGAACTATCTAGTTACTACTAGTTTTAAAGAAAAATAGGTCTTAACTCACCATACTCACCAACAGCAGCGTTATGCGTGCGCTCAGGATCGCTTATACATATATAGAGATTATGGGAAGTAATTGAACAATTTTTGAACAAGTCACCCGTAGGTCTAACAAGCAACAAAAGAAGTCACTTGGAAATTTCGAAAGTTTTAGCAAATTTTTCGACTTTTACAAAGTTAAATTCTCAGAATAACTGAACTTCTGACTCATCTAGCAGCCGCAAAGTAAATTACACTGGAAACGCTTCACGCGCATAAGCGCGCTGACTTCCAAAATTCGATAAAGGAATTCTCAAAATTCATCACTTAATAATCGATCTTGATTGCTGGTTACCGTTCAGAGATGTGCGAATAATGGTGAGCAACTTGGAGGTCCAGACTACATATTTACTTTGGTCTACAATTTGAAACTCCAAGACTTAGGAGGGTATTCGATTTAGCAGTTTGCAGTATTTACCACTGTCAAAATTCTCGTTCTTACTCAAACAAAAAGAAAAAGGCCCTAACATTCCGAACAACTTGACTAAATCTCACCACTCGCAAATTTCGTTCATCATTCGCGCGGATTACGCGCAGTTATCATCAGCTGCTTCGGATCGGATTTTCATATCGTCACCCCACTCTTCGAGGCTACTAAAATTGCAGCTAGCACAGGAACTGAAATCCGACGTCTTTTAGTAAACATGAGAGGGATGGAAGAAAAAATGCATGAGCGTCGTACGTCGACGTCACCATAGATTTTTATCGGGTCTTCTCTAATAATGTTGAGGATTGAGGACGACGTATCGACGCATGATGCTTTAATGTATGAAATACCATTTTGCAATGAATTCGTGGCATCGCACGGCGTCGCGTTGGCATTTGAGAAGCAAATGGAAATGCAAAATTGCAAGCTCGGATATTTTTGAGAGTAAGCTTCAAATCATCATGATAATACCTGATTAGACGTTTTAATTTTTGGGACATCCATTATTGCAATAATTCTTCAAGAGTTTCGTTACCTTTCACCATTCCACTCCAGAAATAGCAAGACGAAATACACGTACGACATGAAATATCCATTGCACCCAGCTGTTGACCACACTATATCTCACCATATCTAATTCTTACATGATTTCATTCGCTATAGTACTTGTGAAACCACATCAGACAAATCATCCTTTGGTGTTGGAAATACTCACTTCGCTTATCTTCTGATCCACATATTTTATAATTTTTCTTGAAGGGTTAGTCTTTAATTAATGGATGGTTTCATTAATTACGAAGAAGCATAATAAAACTTTTCCAGGTAAAAATCGCAAATAAAACTCTTGACATAAAAGGCTCAAAATCTCTTTCTAAGGAAGGTAGAGTGAATCAAAACACGAATTAGACGGAAAGTTCGGATTTTAATAAAGATTCGTCTAACAATCTAGCATTGGTCCCGACTTTACAATTTCTTAGCTTTCTACAACAAACAAAATCAAGTAAATTCAACATGATATATCGCATCACCTATCACAAGCTCAAAGTCTGATATATTCTCGGGAACCCAACCCGAAAACTCATCTCCAAGCAAATCAGAAGTGATGTATAAGGTGCGATCGTCAGGAACACCCTCTACAGGCGGTTCACTGGACGATACAATATTCTGAGAAACAAAAAAAAAAGAGCGTTTTCACTTCATTAAATTCAGAGAAGAAAAATAAACTGGTCAGAAACAATACTCACGGCGGAGATAGTCGACGAATCACTAACCCCGCAAGAGGCTGGGCCCGAAGCTTCGCGGGCCAGAGTCGGAACATCATAAGTATGTCGTGACAACGGGGTGTTGCGAAACTGGAAAAAAAAAACAGAAGGAAAGACGGATGAGACTACGTAAAAGATACACTTCATGAAAAGCCAGTTAACATAAAATTCAGTTATTGACACACACTAGAACCATCAAAATAAAACGAAAAACACCAAGAAAATATCAAAATACCCGTACATCTCAGTTAAAATCACCTTTTTTTTCTTTTTGTCGTGTGCAGCGGGCTTAAACACAAAGAAATAAGAACGAGTACCAAAGTAACACAGCGAATTTTAGCAAAAATCATGACTACACGATAAAGATAGAGTTTTTTTAAAAAAAAACCAAAAAAACATGTCAAACAATCGAATCACATCGCGAGAAGAGGCCCAAAATTGGAATCCTGGGTGCTGCATTATTATTAATAACCAAAAATTGGCCACGTAATTAGCAAATGGCAAATCCAAGTATGCTACGTTACCCTACTTAAAACCAATTTATCTGCGCAGGAGCAATTTTTCTACCAAAGTATGTTAGGATTAAATAAAATCTACGCGGAGATGTTTCTATGGAGATCCCTCGTTTTTCTCTCCGAACGATTTTGGAAACTAAATGTCAGATCTATGTACCTGAAAAACTGTCCACCGGGATACTCAATAGAACGAAAATCTGAGAAATTCAAATTATTTGCTCCAGAGCTTACATTTCTGGACTCAAGTACCACCTAAGCACGAATTTCCAAGTCATGTGGTCCCATCACGTCAAGATCTCTCACTACACTGTAAAAAATTTTTATGTAAAATTACAAGTCTCAGAGAGGGTAATACTTGGATACCGCGCTGGGACGTGTAAATTTACAAGCGGCTTGTAAATTTCATTTACCGGCTGACGGTAAATTTCAGACGTGAAGAATCTTGTTCAACTGAAGCGTACGGGCTACTCAGGGGCTTTTTCTAATGAAATGGAGTCTTGGAATGAAGCATCTTAATCCACAATAATTTTGAAAAGGGTAAAAAACCCGTGCGAGTCGAAAATTCATCGCTCGAGACATAAACACTCGACCGCGGAGGAACTTTTTAGGTTAGTTGTGCGTGGGCCCAGCAGACCAAACTTAGATCCGCGCATGCTCGGTTTAGCTGAATTTTACAAGCCTGAGCGAGGGAATATTACAGAAAATTTTACCAGTCTGAGAATGGTATCCAACTATTACCCCCTCTGAGACTAGTAAATTTACAAGCGTTTGTAAAGTTACAAGAAATGAGATGAAACTCACAACTCCCAGAGTTGTATTTTTACCAAGCTAGATGGTGAATTTCATTCAACATTTTTTACAGTGTAGACTGTAAAACTTAAAAACCACAAATGTCAGGTCCACGCACTATTTCTCTCCATGTCTTATATACATGTGAATATCACATGAGATGGTCCGTACCAAAAAGACTTGTGCATATTTTATAACATGTCATCATTCGGTAAACGAAAAGGAATAAAAAAAAAAATTGACTAGTCAGGACATACGGGGCATCAATTCTCAATCTCTGAATTTTCTTTGATCCAAAATGTGTAAGTTTTCGCAATAACGCCCATATACCTAACCAACTACACAACAGAAAAAATATCAAACATGTGCAAACATACAAACAACCTCACACACCTAAGAAACAGGGAGGAAGAGATCATCACTAAGCTAATAGAAAAGCATTCAAACATCAGTGGTAAATATACTTACTCGAGTGATCTATGTGAAAAGGGGTTCCATTTGACCAGATCATCATCGCTCATACATCTGTGCAAGCATACAAAGCTGTAAAGTCCTAGCGCAAGCAGACTGGATCCTTTAATTATGATGACCTGAGAATACATAGATTAGTCGAGGGATGTTAATCAAATACTTACACATTTTTATCCACATACCTCAGTCATACACAAGATCCATGAGAGGGTGATAGGCCAACCAGTGGTCATTACTAACATATATTCAGTCTCGCTTGAAACTGGATGACACACTCCAGAGGTACTTCAAATCAACCAAACTCAAGAATTCTGGATTGATTTTCTCATAACAATTAAATTCTGAAACAAGTAAAGAAGCACACAGTCAGATTCTGAATCAGTACTAGGAGACTGGTGCTATGTATGAACCAAGACTAAGATCATAACACCAAAAATAATGAATTGGATCCTTCAACTAACAAAAACAGAACCAACGTTAACCTGTATTCAGGGTATTGGAATGTCCCCTGCTTATGAAATACTAGCCAATGACAACAACAACCAATGGCCTGAGTATTGAGGATTCTTATGTAAAGATGCGACAAGCCCAACGAAACAAATATTCAGAAATTCAGGGTTGAACTTTGATAAACAAGGTACCCAAATAAACAATGTATTATGACTCACCATATACCATCCAGGTTGAATCTTCCCATTATCAAACAAACTTGAACACTAGTCACTTCAGCAGGACTGAGTGAGTAACAGCCACTTAACTCAAGCATCAATCTGTTGATTAAAATACAGCTTCCTAGAGGTTTCCACAGAAAATAATAGTTAAAGCAACAAGTAATTGCAATGAGTCTAGCACAAGCTGTCAAGTAAATATGCTACAGCCAAGCATCAGAGATGTGCTATATATGCGGATGTCCGCATATACTATATGCAGCTGGACAGATGTGCTATATAGGTGGATGAATTCAAGACACTGTACTAATCACCCCGCATCAGAATCAGAAGCAGGGTGATAGAATGCGCGCGCAGCCGCACCAGGGGCACTAGAATTCGTTCAAGTTACAAGGCGCGCACGGACAAAAAGGACGGTAGTCCTATAGAACATAAATACTGAATCCAAATCATCCAAAACATGAATGCAAAGCATGTCCACAAATGACTTTTTCTTCACCGATGACTCTGAGAATTCAATTTTGGAAGCTCAACTTTCTCAGTCAAAACATAACCTCAGACATAGTTTCACCATGAAATGATATACTAGGCTTTCAGAAGAAACAAATGCTTGAAATACAAAAAGGGGATAGAAATTGTGATTTGCCTTAACAAAAAGTCAAAATAACCCCATACCACCTTCCTCGGATAACCCTGTTAACTCACCAATTGACCTGAAAACCTTTATTGGACATCCTCATTCCAAGAACTCTATTAAATACAAGCCAACATATTGCATGTAACAAAATCCGATAACAGATATCACTCAGATTTAAAAACAAAATCAACGCAGGGTGACTAACAAACATAAGATCATACAAGCCATCACTAACTTTTGAACTGAGTATACATAGTGATGGGAACCAACGAGAACACAACATCACTCACAAATATCCACTACACTTAGGAGACATAGAATTGTAGGCGTAACCTCTTGTTAGCTACATTCTGGAAATTCATCATTCATCAACTTCAAATTGCACATAAAAAAAACACACAAAGTACACCTTTGAGACCTGAAAAATAAAAAGCCGGGTCAAGTCAACTCATATTTTCAAGCAGTAACTTTTTATCAAGAGTATCATACCTGTCAAGCGTTTGACCTATAACAGAGTAACACATAGTAGGCTATAATGGTTCAGATGTCATGTAAATCATATACGGCTTCAATCCACAAAATCCAACCACAGATACAGAGTGAAACTTTTGTTTGGTGAGACGTCAAAAACCTGAAAAAGTAAAATCAAACATTGATCTATTTTATCTCATCTCATTCAATATAGCAAGCAATAAGGTCAGCATACCTTTGTAACTTCTCAATCTTTGATTTTATGGAACTTGGATGAAGGCAGAAACATCCGCCATTGGCCAAATAAGTCAGAACACCATTCAAATAGGTCTGACTCTTTTTGATTTATAAACTGAAACACTATTATGAAGCAATACACCACTAAGTCAGAAAAAGTAGTCCACAAAGATGAACTCCAAAGTTGACTATTACCTAAACACATGCTTGGGTACTTTGTCGCTCGCTGTTAATTTTAATGGAACCCAGTGAGTTTTAGTTCACCAAAATAATCAGAGTGTGAATCTCTGACACTCATATAAGTTCAACCAACGAATATAGACGCTTATAGAAGATTATTGCTTATGGGCGACCCGATGCCCGAAATCGTTAGTTGATGAAGCGACTGTAGGATGGCGGCACTATCGAGGAGCTTGCAAGCCACGGAGGCGGCATCAGCTCAAATCCACACAGAATCTGATGCATTTTATCCTTCGACCAAATCAATCTTTTTCTTTCAGTAAAAAATTACTGGACCGCTAAAGAGACTCGCAATTTCGAATGATTTTCTGTGATTTATGTTTCCCCTGTCAATTTATGCTTATGAGAGACGGAGTTACTCAGTTTAGATGGTCACAAACATCGGCATTTAATTAGATTATTCGTGATATAGCGTTGTTTCAATGCAATATCGTTCAGCGATCATCATTTCTTCAAAACATGAAATTAAGATTTTAATCTGAGTCTAAAAAGAGGCAGTAAATTTACAAGCATGTCAAGTTGACTGGAGGGCAACAACTTTATATACAAGTTTCATGCAATCCTGGTGCACGTCGTCAATGGCGTAGGCGGTAGTGTTCCTGCCCAGTAATCTTTTGGCCCCGGGTTCAAATCCCCTCAAGATCGCACTTTTTTTTTTTTTTTTTTCATCTAAATTAGTAGTTTATTTCAATGCGAACAATGAACAACCTCTGTTGCAAAAATTGTTCAATTAGGAATGTATGGTTACAGTCGCTCATCTCGCGAAAACTCATTTCTGGGGCTTCAAAAATTGTTTTGCAATATGAAGAAAGTTAATGACGAAATCTAATATGATTTTAACATCAGAGAGGGGGTTTGATTTCTTTGAATCTACAATTTGGGTAATTTTTGTTTGGAAACAGTAGATACTTGAACTTTACTTGATAATAAAAGCCATTTATTCAAAAATCCATTTACGGGTTTCTAAATTATTTTGCATTCCGAAGAACATCAATCACGAAACAATATTGAAGATTGATTCGATTTTTGAATCTACAATTTTTCCACTTACGTTATAATTTTTACCATAGAATTTTGATGTTTTTTTTTCATTAATCAGTTAATTTGTTGTAAACGAAAAAAGTATATATCAAGCTTTCCTGATTGAAATAAATATTCTTGAATTGGATAATTCGTGAACGAAATATTGATGAAGTTGTCCGTAAAAAAAAATATTGGCTATGATTGAAAAAAAAAAGGTTCGGGGGGATCCGAACCCCGCCCCGTGGCACCATCACATGCGGTAACCAACGTCCAGAGACGCTATCGACTGAGCTATGACGCTATCTAATTCAGGAGACTAAACTTTATATATAAACCATTTGCCCCCAAGATGGGTTTTCATGTACAGCCAACGGATGTTTATTTATTGATGAACAGTTTACATTCCGCGTCCAACTTCGAAAGTTGGTCCGATTTGAAAAAATAAATCGAGATAATTTAAGCAATGCATCGCTGATGTAAAATTTGCAGGTTTGGTTATCGCCGTATTGCTTTGTGTTGTTTGTGCACGCACACACGCAACACGTCAGCTCACACACGTGTTATCTAGTAGGAGCGCCACCAAGCGGTTGGCTAACATAACTAACCCCTCTGTTAGCCAAGCTCCGGGCTCCAGTTTTACTGAAGAACTGGGCTTCTATAAGCGTCTATATTCGTTGGTTCAACCAACAGCAAAATACTTCCCAATCAGTTGGAAAAGTCACCACAAAAACATCACTTTGGTGTAGATGGATACCTATAACAAAACACAAAGTATCTGAGGCCTAAGGTAAAAAACAAGGCATTCAGAAGCAAAACCAACATAAGAATACATATCTGACAGATATTAGACAGGAAACCAGTCGAAAAAGTATTTTTTTTATCAAGCTGAATAAACACTTAAGCACTGACATTTGTCTGCAGCATTTGACATATTCAGCCTGATGGGTCTATAATAACACCTAGTTCGCAAAGGTGCGTTTGGTCGCTTTCACACATGATCACATAACAAGCAGAAACCGATAATTGAAGAGCAAACTTCGAAAAAACGAATAATTCGTGAGGAAGTCACCGCGAGAAACGACAGTGAGCAAATCATAACAACTTTCAACGCGTCAGACGCGTGGTGACAACAGGTGGGCTTTAATGTGGTAACGCGCATGCGTGAGTAACGGGACTGAGTGCATCTCACGAATACAACAGATAACGTACAATCAGCTGAGCTATAGGATCACGGGCTCTCTATATCTAACTTACTCACCTTACTCACCATGACCACGTCTTTTGAGAGGCACCAAGATAAAGTTCTGAGATTCTAGAAGCTGCAAGCAAAGTGCTGGGACCCTTTTATTGCCATACATTATAAACAATATTAAAACGGCCAAAAATGATAGAGAAAAACTATTAATACAGGGTAGAATACGGAGCCATAAAAGATTTCCCAGTGATCTGATCTCAAATTGGAAAAGTTTCATTATGGGACCTATTTTCGGCAAAAGTATCGGCTTTTTTCTGAAAGACTTGACGATAACTCGAGTTGCGTGCCTCTAATCAAAAAATTGAAGATAGGTCCGCAATAAGAGCTTTGGAAGATGCGTGTTTTTGCTCTCTTGTAAATTTTCATAAAAACTAACCTAACCTGATTTAGGTGGAGAAAACTTTTTCGGGCTATGAAAATCAGCCCTCAAGAGCGAAGTAAACCAAATTTTATGACATCAATGAATGAAACGAAGCCATAGAAACATGATATTCGGAATTTCCATTGAAATTTAGAGCTATTAGGCCACAGAGCGGTCTGACCTATCAAAAGAAACCGAGAATTCACCTATAATTCCTGAAAATTTCTGTGAAATCAAGCAATGTGCTACTGAAAGATTTTTGAAAATGTGGATACTCGAGTACCTCTCAGGGTGTCAAACTCACACAGGAAAAAATAAATAGCACGGAGATGATGCATCTACCAAAGATACTCAAACAAGAACCGAACCGTTAGATGCATATTTAATCAAACGTGGATTAAGTAGGAAAAGAAAAAAAATAAAGATCATCTTTCTCATGCAAATTCAAACTAACTTTTGATTGTAATAGTATGAAACTTCGCAAATTTTTAGACATCCAGGATTTTACTGAACAAAAGCAAGAATTATGCTCACTCAAATTAGATCAACAGCGTACTTAAGCACATACAAAACCTGACATGGAAAAGTCATCGCTCAGTTTTCGACCTTACCTCGCAAAGGTTAACCAACGTACACGAAGAATTGTCTCTCTCACTCGCAAAGTCCATGTGTACGATGAGTACCAACGGCCTCTCCTTGCGCCTTGTACGCTGATAAGGCGTGTTCAGGATTCCATGTAACAGCACCAATCGACGAATAGTTTTCTCTCTACACTTTCTTCTTTCCCAAAGTAAAAGCATTGTTGGTCAAAAATTTCCTTTTGAAACACGCAGTAACCGAAAAATTAGAATAAAAGGGTCGTTCGTGAAACAAAAATTGTCATATCTTTATTCAACCAAAGGTGAGATGTTAAAGGTTGAAAATGTAATCTGAAAAGTCAAAAAAAACAGGAGCGTTCCACAACTAGTCTCACAGACTATTAGAATAAAAAGTGGGTCAGAAACTTGGAACTTCGGCAAGGCTTATTTTCTTATTTTTTTCTACTCGTCGGGTACACTTACCTGCGTGATATACAATTCATAAAATAATTTTTATCATGACTCTTAAAAATCAATAGGGAATTGATCCATAGAAAATACAATCTCGGAAAAGTATAATTTGAACGAAACAAAAATAACTTAACGCTCAACCACGAAGTGATTCAACAAAATATATATATTCAAAGTCATACAAATCAAGAATGCCACACCATAGGTTTCTCACACCAAATCTCAAAACATCATCAACTATAACATGTTTCGCAAATAGTCAGACGCGTCACAAGATTGCGCACGAAGCCAACTGACGCTTAGTCTAGTTACAAATGTCACGACGAAAATAACGAAAGTCATAAGTTTTCGTAATTTCACCAGTAGCCAACATAGGGCACTCATGAACTTGGATACTGTAAAAGCGAAATGAGCCGTGACATGGGCACTGGATGCTGGCAGTCACGCTTACGCGCGTGGGGTAGTCTTTGAAAAATATAAACTGTTAACCAAGCACGGGGATGTTATCATAATAGGTTGATAAACTACGATCACGAGCTATTTCCTCCTCAGACCGTACTTGGTTCACGTCATCGCTCAACGCTAGCACAAAAAGTTTTCCTCCGGGACAAACCGAGTATATGATTTCGGTGTCCCCAGTAAAAATAATACCGATCAAATCACACTCAACACTTCTGCAACGAAATTGTATCCATAACGCCGGAATCCAATTAAGCCACATTGTTCACAGTGAATCGGAAAAATTCGTGGCTCATGTAGATCAAGAATGAAATTTCCTCCGCCAGTGGAAAGTGGACCCCACAATGAGGCTTCTTCAGTCGGTCGCTCATAAATAGAAACAATAATGGGCGAAGCACATTTTTTGCAAAATACTTCGTCTACAAATGGGAAGTCGTCGATTAGGCAAACCCCATTCATTGTTAAACAGTTTTGATATAACGAAACCACAGTCTCGATCAAGAGCAAAAGCGGCACTGATCACGACATCAGAACCACAAGGGCTCCTCTTCATCAGGATGTGACGCGATATATGGGCAAATCTCAGGAACTATGCGGTTTCGACTTTGAAATTTCGAGAATTTCCAGAATGGCAGCACATCTCCGATAAACTTTTGTTTGGTCCAAGTAATGCTCAAACAATGATGAAATACTTGCGTAAATCATTTTGGAGCCCCGCCGTGGATTTGTGAGGGTGTAGAAGTTTTTCCCATGTATTTGCGTGGGACCCTCATATTTTCGTAATTCTAATTGGCTCGTGTGTATGTGAATACATGGCATCCTTGGTGTTGGAATAGAAGAAGAGAGATGAGTTCAATGGTTTACAGTGTTTTCTGAAGGTCTGTGGTACAAAATGTAGATGTGCCTCAACCGTCGAAACGCTCATTTTCGTCATTTGTCGATCCTCACAAGCCTCGCATCGCGACCGATATGAGGCTGTAGTAGGGGCGATTCTCATAGGCATTTCTTGAGGTACAAATATCAGTTTACACGTGGTTTCCATCCCAACGGAATCGAAATTTTCGTGTGCTACACGAAAAACGATTTTTTTGACCCCATTTACGCGAAAATAACTTTTCTCATTTCAAGCCGCATCGTCGTGCGGAATCGAGCACACTATCGTTCTTGGGCTAGATTTGTAGGTTTTTGGATGTAGAATAATATGTCGTTTCTACAGATACGAAATATTCACCGCCCCGAGTGCTGCATCCATTAGAAGAGCGATACAGGAGAAAATGTAGAATCGGAGTTCGCTCCAACGAATCATCGGCACTCCGACGCATTGATAGGCACAGCCTCGGGCGAAAATTATATGTTTCTATGTATTATAATCCATCACATATCCAATTTTCAGACCGATCGGTGAACCGCCCCGCCTGTGGCGAGCTAAGGCGTGAGAGAACTATGGCCCTGTTCGGTCGAAAATTGTGATTTTGTCACGAAGAAGCGTCTCCCAGTACCTTTCTATAGCAATTTTTAGACTTCTGAATGATGCAGAACTATTAAATATGAGTAGATCTTCAAAATGATCTAATGCGAGCGGCGGAAATAACGCGACTGTTGTTCTGACAACGTGAAAATAGGCCTGTTCGGCCAAACCGCATACTTCGTGAGATTTGCCCATATATGCAAACGCCTGAATCACCAGCACCCGAGAAAAATCAAACTGCGAGACTCTGTGAGATTTGTCAGGATTTTTTTTTCGCGGCATATCCAAAAATATTTTTGTCTAGCTATCTCATTCAATAATTAACAGCTTATTAGAAATGCTGGAATAGCGTGACGTGCACCACAGTGAAAACAACACTTTTGTTAAGTAGTCAAGAATAAAAGAATTTATTATACTAGAAATACATGGTCAATTGAGTACAAATTTTGAATGGGAAGCGTCGTTTATATTAGCGCGACGATCGATAGCTAAACAGTGGCAAAAGTGATAATTGCGCAACGGCTGCTCGCCGGGAACTGAACAATTTTGGAAACGCGCGGTTCGGCAGCGAATCTCCGGCTAGCCCGCACACTCACACATTTTACACTCATATACTCGGTACACTTTTCTACCACAATACCTAAGCTGCCAAGGAGACAAGAAAGTATACAGGAACATAAGAAATAATAGAACTAATCCAATACTCCCACTGTTCAATTATTCTTATCAATATCTGCTCACACAGTTTACTTCATGCCAATAGCTGATCTTAGATATCTCAATCTATCTCTTGGAAAACACTTTGTGAATAAATCAGCCAGTTGCTGTGAACTTTTTACATGTACTACTTTTAGTCGATTGAGCTCAACTTGTTCTCTAATAAAATGGAAATGAACTTCTATATGTTTAGTTTTTCTACTGAACACGGGATTCTTAGTCAGACAAATCGCACTTTTATTATCCACAAACAATGGTGTTGCTTCAACACATTCATATCCCAATTCACTCAGCAATCGTCGGAGCCACACAATCTCACGAGAAGCTGTACTTGCAGCCATATATTCAGCATCAGTTGTGCTTCGAGCAGTGAATGATTGTCTATGAGACAACCACAAAATAGGACCAAAGCTCAAACACGCAACAAAACCACTCGTTGATTTTCGCGTAGACGGGTCAGCAGCATAATCAGAATCTGAATAAGCGACAAGATTTATGACCTCTGAATGCTTGAATTGAATACCACATTTGAATGTTCCCTTCAAATAACGTAACACCCGTTTTGCCGCCTCCCAATGACTTTTATCATATGAGTTCAAGAATCGACTAAGATAATTTACAATAAAAGACAAATCTGGTCTAGTAACCACAGTCAAATACATCAATGATCCAACAAGTTGACGATACGGTAATCTATCATTCAATCGTTCATTCGAGCACACAAGAGTCAGGCCAGGATCAGCAGGTGTATCACAGGGATTTGCATCACTCATATTAAAACGTTCCACAACTCGCTTTGCATAAGCTTCTTGATGCAAGAAAATCGTGCCTTTTTCCCTGTCTCTCTCGATCTGCATACCTACAAATGTCCCCGCTGGTCCATGCGTGATCTCGAATTCACCCATCAACCCATTCAACACATGATCAATCTCATCCTTCGAACTTCCTGCAAGCATACCATCATCAACAAATAAAGCAAGATACAATTTACTCGCACTTTTTGTGCACACAAACACTGAATGTTCACTTGCACATTTCACAAAACCGAAACACTTCAGAAAATCACATAATCTCACATTCCACCGTCGTGCAGCCTGTTTCAGCCCATATAGAGCTTTTATCAGCTTGATGATCATCCCATCTGCATCCGGAACCTCCAATCCTTCTGGAATCTCGATGTATATGTCTTCCTCCAATTCTCCGTACAGGAACGCTGTCTTCACATCAAACTGCGCCAATTCGGAATCCTCTTGAGCTGCCAGTGCGAGAATTATGCGCAGAGATTCATATTTTACGACCGGTGCGAAGGTCTCTTCATAATCGATTCCTTGACGTTGTTTAAAACCTCGTGCGCATAGCCTGGCCTTGTATCTTTTTACGTTCCCAGCAGAATCAAAACGAATATTGAATACCCATGTTGTATCTAACGTCTGGATCTCAGGTCGACGTTTTTCAAATCGAAAAGTACCATTTTTCTCATGGGAATCCAGTTCTTCTTTGATAGCCAGCTTCCATTCTTTACTATGAGGACTGTTGATGGCATCCTGAAAATTTATTGGCACGTAAAAATCAATGGAATTGGCTTCATATCTCCGAGGTTTCTTGAGTGAATGACGGTCACGAAGATCATGAGCACGACTTGGGGTGTAGGGTAGCTGTCTCTTCTGACCTTTCTTAGGTTTCTCTTGATTGACATTTTCTACAGATGGGGTTTCTTCATCAACATCCATCCGATCATCTGTCTCATTCTCTTCTTCCTCGTCGAGATCGCTTTCATCTCCAGATGAATTTCTTTTAGTGGCATCGCCTCGTGGTTCATCTGTCTGCGTATGTTGAGTGACTCTGCTCACCTTTATGGTGAGATCTGTTGAGGTGTTGTCCACCAGGGTGCTGAACTGAACGTCTCTTGCAACGAAAACTTTATGACGATCTGGGTCATATAGACGATAGTTCTGCGCTTGATCTTGATATCCAACGAGCACACACTTGGTAGCCTTTTTATCAAACTTGGTACGTTTGATATCTGGTATGAGAGCGTAGGCATTTGTGCCAAATGGGTGCATGTGTTCAACACTAGGTTTTCTACCATACCATTGTTCATATGGTGTAATTTTCATGTTGTTACTGGACAAAGTCATGTTCAAGGTATAGACTGCCGTGTTTACAGCCTCTGCCCACAGGTACTTAGGCATATTCTTGGCATGCAACATACTACGTGCAGATTCAACGACCGTCCGATTTTCTCGCTCGATTCGACCGTTTTGTTGTGGACAGTAGGCTGCCGATGTACAGAACATGATACCTTTGCTAACACAAAAATTTTTGAACTCGGCATTATCGAATTCCAATCCATTATCGCACCTGATAATTTGAATCTTCTTCCCTTTCGCTGTCAGCACAAGCTCGTAGAATTCTCTGAACTTCGAAAAAGCTTCATTCTTATTTTTCAAAAAATACACCTGACGGAAACCAGATTTTCTGTCTTTAAGCAGCATGAAATAAGTTCTACCGCCTAGAGATTCGGACATCTTGCCACACAGATCAGCATATATGCACTCACCAACTTCGAAGTCTAATTCTGCTGGAACTTTGTTATAAGGCAATCTGTGCATCTTGCCAAATTTGCACCCTTCACAGAAATACTTCTGGTCCACGATGTGATCCAATCCTTCCACAGCTTTGATATCGATCATCTTTCTCAATGTGCCATTGTTGAGATGACCAAGGGTTTCATGAAGTGTTTGCATCGAACAGTTATACACTTCATCTTGAGGTACGACGACTCGGAAGAACAACGCACATATCTCACCTCTGTACTTGAGGCCTTGCGCCGTTACCTCACGTGTTGACTTCAGCTCCAACTCTACACGATCGTCCTCGAAAACTACCCTTATACTATTCCTGGTTGCAACTCCAATTGAAAAAAGATTTTTCCGCAGCTTGGGAACATACAACACATTTTCAAGTCTTCCATCTAGCCACTCACCATTTACGAGTCTCTTGATGATAATCGTACCAATTGCCGCAGCTTCCAACTTGGAATTATCTCCCAAGGTGACTGTATGGTGAGCGAGTGGGATGAACGTTGAGAACCACTCTCGGCGAAAAGTCATATGTTTGCTTGCTCCACTGTCCGTGAGCCATAAATCGGCAACGTTGTCCGTGCGAATCTTCTCTCGGAAATCGCTCACTTCATTAGCATCATCAGCATTAAGAGCCTCTATTGTAAGAAACGCGCCGCTGAAATGAGCTGATTCACTGTCGTTGGTCTCCGCGGTAGCCTGGAAAGCTTGCTGGATTGTTTGTTGATTTCCAGAGTCACCTGATCCTCTATAGCTCCTCGTCGAATTGACCGATTCACCTCTCGAACGTTTCGCACTTCGGCAAGATCGCGCCAAATGGCCGGGCTTATTACAGTTGTAGCATATTCGAGTCTCCCTCCATTGCGGTCTTACTTGATTTTGATTCGACGTAATGAGTGCATCCGTTGATGATTCGGGCTGCTCTGCATTCAATCGGCGTTCTTCTTTCAGCAGCCTCTCTTGAAGATGGTCGATGGTTTGATTCTTGGAATCGACACTGTCCCATGCTGGTTGGAATGAGCTAAATCGAGGCGTCAATCCACCCAAAATCGTAGCCATAACGGATGCATCAGACACTGTCTCGCCAACATCTTTCACTTGACGCACAGTATTCTGCACTCTAGTTATGAACTGAATCACGGTATCACCTTCATGCATCTTCATAGCATGGTATTTCTGTAATAGCGACAATTTGTTCACGTCAGACCGTTCTTCATGAATCGTTGATATCTTATTCCACATTTCTTTCGCAGTATCGCAGGTCAACAACAGCTCTAACTGTTCTTGAGTCATTGCAGAGGATAAAACTACCATCGCACGAGCATTGTTTTTATTCCATTCTTTCGCGCCACTCGCATTCGCTACTGGATCCGGACGCGCCTCGCTTCCCATTGCAATTTCTTTCACTCCAAGTGAGACCAACACTTGCGTAATTTGAAATTTCCATATTTGAAAATTTTTACCATCAAACTTGATGATGCCTCTGAGGCTCAATTCATCTGCCATATTCACTAGCGGCAATCTATGCTCCAAATCACGTGAACACTGAGCACTTGATAGTTACTATGCTTCACTTGGGCACATCTGGGCCCATAACCTATTAGAAATGCTGGAATAGCGTGACGTGCACCACAGTGAAAACAACACTTTTGTTAAGTAGTCAAGAATAAAAGAATTTATTATACTAGAAATACATGGTCAATTGAGTACAAATTTTGAATGGGAAGCGTCGTTTATATTAGCGCGACGATCGATAGCTAAACAGTGGCAAAAGTGATAATTGCGCAACGGCTGCTCGCCGGGAACTGAACAATTTTGGAAACGCGCGGTTCGGCAGCGAATCTCCGGCTAGCCCGCACACTCACACATTTTACACTCATATACTCGGTACACTTTTCTACCACAATACCTAAGCTGCCAAGGAGACAAGAAAGTATACAGGAACATAAGAAATAATAGAACTAATCCAATACAGCTAAAGAAATTTTTGTTTTTCTCTCAATGATGCAAAGATTCTAGGGGTGGAAAATTCAGACGATAGAATATGAACTTATAAGCTACTTGGACAATTTGAAATAAAACTACTTGAAAACGCGGTATTGGCGTGCAGGCAAGACCGTGAAATGATCACAGAAATGAACGCGAGAATTACATCAAGTCGTTTTGAAAAACTTTAGTGTTTGTCGAGCCAATAGTCATACCAATATAGTGAAGCACTGAAAAAAAAAAAAAATAAGGCACATGGTTAAAATCGTGCCAAGCCTTAGAAATGAGCCGATGGGGAAAATACTCACAGACATTTGCGGCAAACATTAAGACGTGAAGTTTCAGAAAATCGACGGTCTTTTCTCAAACCAACGTTCGTAGTCGTTTTGTCAGTAGCAATAGAATTGCAGTGCAAGCAACGGCAATTAATATCACGAACTCCAATGTCCAGACGTCTCTCACGATCGCTGATCATCATCTCGAGCCGTCGAATTTGTTCACGAATTCTCAGGATCACAGGACATAGAGCTCCCAATTCACGTGAAATTTCGGAAATAGCACATTGATCTTCTTTCAAACTCTCGATTCGGCATTTCAAGTAATAAATTAGCAGGTCACCCTTCTTCCTCTCTAGACTGACAACAGGTATACGGCCACAAATTTCAGAATATCGTGCGCTTGTCGCAGCAAAGCGATGATCCCGATGTAATAAGGCTGAGAAATTTTTTTTTCAATTTTCTCTTCATAAAATTATCAATGGAAGAGTAAATCTCGACCCCGGCTCGCAAAGACATAATTTCTCAGAAAAATAGAATAAAAAAAAACTTTGGACGGATACAATGATGTGTATCCGGTTGAGGTGAAAGACAAACTAATGATTTTCATATGGCTCGCACTTACACTTACGGCAAGAGCTGAGGGTGATAAGGTTCTCGAAAGATCATGATACACCAAACAATGTACCGCACACCATAAAAAGTACAAATTGAGGGAGTATGACTCGTGCATCAGCCACGGACAAAGTTAAACAACAATGTATCAATGTCACACATCAGAAGAAATGGAATATATTCTACTAAGTAATGACTCATTCACAAATATTCAGACGATGAAACTGGATATACAATCGAATAATAAAAAGAGGGAAATAAGCCGTCGATATGCAATTAATTAGCTCAAACTATACAGGTGATGGGTATCTCTTGGTTTTCTCTCTTGAGTGTCACGAAGATCTAAAACAATACGTAACTCTTGAAAATCCGTATTTTCCACAAAAACATTAGGAAAAATAATACTCACGAGCATTTATCACAAAGAGCAACAGAAGCGAGCTCTCGTTTTGCTAACACAGCAAGTCGGCAAAGCATGCAGCTTTCAGCAGCGCGTTTAGCAAGGGTTTTATCGAGCATCTCCAACTGATGTTGCCGCTGCATTATTTGCAAGCACAATTGGGCTGTTCGATCGAAGGTTGCGGGTGTCCTCGTCGCGGAACTCTGATTTTTAGATTTTAACTTCTTAAGAATCTTCTTTAAGCGGATCACAACAGGATCGCAGCAAAAGCTCGGTTGAATTTCTTGATGAGGAAGAGCATTTTGCGGAGAGGGCTGAGAGATGTCGGGCTTGATAGCAGGATTTCCTTCTGCACAGGTTTCTGAGTCACCAGTTGCGACTTCGGGCTCAGAAGAGCATACGGTTGATGAGGACAAATCGGTGATGTCCAAAGCAGGCGAATCGGTGATTTCCAAAGCAGGCATTTCAGTGATTTCCAAAGCAGGCAATTCAGTGACATTCGAAGCAGGCGTTTCGGAGACTTCCGATGCAAGCAAATTAACGGTCTCCGGCGCAGGCAAATCGGTGACTTTCGGGGCAGATAGATCGGTGATTATGGATGCGGTTTTTGGAAGTAGAACGACATCGGTGATCCTCGGCTTCAGTCTAGGAGCTACGAATGCGGACGAGATTCCGACATGGCTCGTCGATACAATTACAGAAGCGCGTTCAAAATTGCTCACATTAGGAAGCTCACGAGGTACATCTACTCCGGATAGGTTACTCGTCGCAAGCCGCAATAGATCTCCACTCACCATGGTCGAAGGAATGGGGTTTCTTGACTGGCGAAGCCTTTCGGAACGCCGAGCCAAAGGGTAGTACGGGAAGATCTTTGGTAATATACGCCTCGGGGAAGGCGAAACACGAGGTTGCTTCGGCTCATCTGCAGATCCAGGAGAGCGAGCACTGAGCCTTGATCTGGTGGCTAATTCTTGAGTTCGTTTTCTAGCAAAACGAGACCGGGAATTCTTTTTATGGCCCTGGTAAAAATATTTGACTCTAAATTCGACTCGAATATTAGACTCAAGTATTAGACTCAGGATTTGGGTCCTTTTTCGAGTCGAATATTCGAGTCGAATATTAGAGTCAATTTTCGGGGAATTAAAGGAACCGACTCAGCCTTATTAATAACTTTTCTCGATATTTTTGAGCCATTATATGGACGGAAAATGAATGGAAAAAATAAAAAAAAATTCAAGTATGACATATCAGGTGTCGACACCGGGGTTTTTAACTCACAACCTTTCGGTCCAAAGTCCAACCCTCTACGTCCGTAGCCAGCGAGATGAGATATCCTTGTATACTTAAAAGGCTTACTTCAAGTGTGGGCAGCCGTATGGAGAATATAGCGTTATTCCGAATGGGTCACTCACTGTGAAACATTTCAACAGTACATCTATTATCGTGAAATGAGCGAATGAGCAGCAGGATGCTATATATTCTCCATACGGTGACTTACAGTTCAAGTACGCCTTTTAGGCCAATACCCGTATCTCGTCTCGCTAGCCACGGACGTAGAGTGTTGAACTTAGAATCGAAAGATTGCGGGTTCGAATCCCGGCGTCGGCACCCGAAATCCCAATGATGGTTTTTTTTTTCTTTTTTCCATTCATTTTCCGGCCATATAATGGCTTAGGAATATCGAGAAAAGTTATTAACAAGGCTGAGTGGCTTATTTTAATTCCCCAAAAAATGACTCTAATATTCGACTCGAATAAAGGACCCAAATCCTGAGTCTAATACTTGAGTCTAATATTCGAGTCGAATATTAGAGTCAAATATTTTTACCAGGGGGGGGGGGGGCAACGGTCGCGGGCAAGACCTCACCACTGACGGGCACTTCACCTCCAAGAGTTAGGCGAGGCGACGAGAGCAAGTCCGCGGATGGTATATTCTCTAGCTCGTCGAGAGATACAGCCTCAAAAGCCAGGGACCCATCAAAGGGCTGTGATGGTGAAGCACGGGCCATCTCACCATGGTCGACAGACTCAAAAACGGCAGATAGTTCTTCAGCCGTAGCCAACGGGCTTTGTTTTAAAGATAACGCAGGTGTCACTACAGAATCACTCGGTAGCTCAGGCGGTGACTGGGCAACAAGGTCTATAAACGGGATCTCACTTAAAGGATCACAATTTTGAATAGGTCCAGCACACATAGGATCCGTGTTGAAATTCGAGGCCGGATTCGTAGGCTCAATTCCACTGACGTCGGGTAAAATGCACGCGTCTTCAGACAACGCGTTAGTGCCCACATAAATGGTGAAGCTTTCTTGGGCAAGCATAGAATGTAAAATTGGGAAAGGCACGTCACGGCGATTACCGGAAGAACTCATGATGATTCGGATAATCGATGAAGTGTCAACGGAGGCGCACGACAAACTAAGAGCTCATCTGCATATCGAACTGCAGGTTGACTATGCAACCAACGTTGTGCCCAGTTCATCCCGCTGAAAATGATAAGATGAGCCGGGTTTTCGATTACCATGAAGCGAAAGGGATAGCTCGCAAGCACAACAAGCTCAAACGTGAGGAGCCCGCGAAAGATACACCGCAGAGACAAAGTAACTGATAACGCAGTGAAGACATAATAACGCCCAAGACGACTAACGTACCAAGCATCAAAATAAAATCACGCCAAAAGGCTCTCCTCACGAATTGAAATTCTTTCAGTATCAAAACCTCAAGTTCATGTTTTTACAGCACTGTGGATCACAAAATCGAGAGAATGGAAATAAGACCAATCCATCGTAATCCAGGATTGATCATGGAAAAATTGGACAATTTATATACATCTCGGGTCTCGTGGAAAATGGTTCACAGCATAAACTTGGAACCGTATTTTCAGCGAGAGTCCAAACTCATACAAGCGTGGAATGCAATGAAAACCGGATGCAACAGGCAGAAGTCAGGTTGCATCGTAGCCATGCAAATAGAAGAGTTGGGAGAGCGAATTAATGACACCCAAAAGAACGCATATAAGGCTATACAATTGTTACAGGGATCTAAAACGAATTTAAATGCATCTATAGCCCGAGTAAAAAGAGCATGGTTCTCAGGAATTGGAAAATTGCACAGAATATTATTTGGAACATTAGACGAAGACTCAGACTACGAACTAAAAGAGCTTATTCAAGGGAATGCGAACGATAGTAGCATACTCGCAGCACTTTTGGCGAATCAAACGGAAATTATTAGAGACCAATTCGGAAATCAGCATGATAGACTAAATAAGATCGACACGGTCATAGCCGCAATGGAGCTCGAACAAGAAAAATTGAACAAATTGGTAGACTTTACCACAGCTATGGAAATATTCATAGAGAACGTTTTACAGAACGAGCTCGATACCGAGACTTTGACACATGACATACTTTTTGCAGCCCAGGGTGTAACACACCCGCGTTTTGTCTCACCCTCACTTCTGTCAAATACAAAAAAGACGATTATGCAAACGGTAGCGGAAGCAAAATTCCCAGAGATCGACAAAGCCGACACGCTATTAGATCTTTTCAGCATTATGGACGTGTCAATATTATTCATGTACCCAAGACTAGTATATTACATCAAATTGCCACTTCTCGACTTTCAAGATTATTACCTATACAAAGCATTACCAGTTCCGGTTCACCAGAGAAAACTTTCTTTAGACGGCTATATATGGCCGGATTCTGTTTTCCAAGCAATCGATTCAGAGAAAAAAACCTATATACCGTTCACATCAGACGAATTGAATTCATGCAAAAAACTCAAATCGGCATTCGTATGCGAAAATGTTAACCCCATTCGCAACATCGACAATTTTTCATCATGTGAAGTGAAACTTGCTACGCAGAGATTTATAAAGAATTTATCAGATTACGAGGTAAAATTCGCTAGACTCCATAACACATTTTGGGCGGCATTAGAAAAGGAAAACACATGGGTGTACTCTACCAAAAGAGGGGAATTCATATTTGAAGATTATCTAAAATATAGGAACGTGAGACACGAAATAAATGGAATGGGAATATTACACTTACCTCAAGGATGCTCAGCATACACCAGAAATGTTAGGCTATCTGCTTCACGGGAAATCACGGTACACTCAGAAGTTATGATATTCCGGGAAAAGAATTTAGATTTGACCCCGATATTTAACAGGGAATTAAAAAAAAACTCGTACGACCCCATTATGGGATCAGAAGTTGCACCAGGTATACAGATGCGCGGAGACACACCCTTTAAATCTCTAGGGAAAGGAAAAAACCTGAAAGAAATCATAGACAAGGCTCGGACAATGAGTCAACTAAAAATAATATAAGCAAAATACGACAACTTATTTTCCCACCTCATTTATTCAGGACTCTATTACCTATTAATTCTCATCATTGTTCTGTGCGTTGCAAGAGTCTTTTGCCTGGGGGGGTTCCCTTGTCTAATCGTAAGAAGACTTGTTTCAGGATGCTTACTATGTCGACGTAAAAATCAACCAACGAGGAATCATCCACTGGAATCCATTATTATAAACATACCACAAATAAGTCAACCAGGGGCTCAGAATGCAAACGAGACTCTCGAGGGGAAAATGTCGATGACAAAAGACATGGAGATCAAAAAAGACAACTCAATCCCTCGTTCCGGAATTTTGGCAAAACTCGAGGAAAATGACCAAAGCCCAGGAAATAGGGCCAAAAATGTGAAGGAATCACCCATAAGAAAGGAAGCTGACATACCAAATGAGGACGCAAAGTTGGAAGCACAGGAAATAGTATTTATGACAAACAAGACCAGCTCATCAAATGATGACGAAATTTTGACACCAGGGGATGAAAAAGATGATTTTTGATGGAAAATTTTTTTAAACACCAAATAACGACAAAATTATTACGCAGAGAAGAAAGAACCTTTACCCAATGAAACTCATCTGTAGAATATAGCAGCAAAGACGTCAGAAAACAACATTTAGAAGAAAACTTGAATGTACAATATTTTCCCTCCAACATTCATGAGTTGATGATAAAATACCGAAACATATTCTGCGAAATAAGAGAGAGACCGAGATAGACTATAAGTTTTTCCAGGTTTAATCGTATCAATAACTACATTTATATATGAAATAGTAAGCTCAAAAAAACGCCGGACGGAATAATAGTACTAAGTACAACAAAATATTTCCAGAGAGAGAGAGAAATCACCAAAAATTTCAAGTAACATCCTTCCCTGTCAAGATTAGTATTGTAACGACCGCTCGGTGATAATAGTAAACAAATCAATTTTCGTTGAATATACACGCTACCATTTCATAACTCACGATATAACGATACTCGATTGTTGTCAAAATACAGATTCAGGCACGCTACTATATGTAACAGTATACTTCTACTATATACGGTACGCCTAAATGGCTATTTTATTTTTTACTTTCAAGATAATCCCCGTAAGGAAACACCATAATACGATTAAAAAACTATTTAATCTTTTTTTTTCAGAATACATCGCTAGATCACCAAGCGAATGTGTAATATTTGTGATCTCATATATTAGCAGTTAAGCAGCAATGTAATCAATCAATACTCGTAATACCAGACGTATATGTATCACGTTTCCTCGGCCTATACTAGTCGGCAGTTTATCACATTTCAAATCTTACTTAAAATTAAGTTTAACTCATTATCAACCTCCGAAAATATACTCAATTAGTACTACGTCAATAATTTTCCAGATTATTCAGAATTTCGATAAAACTTTTTTTAGTCATGATTTGCTGATCCGGGGATCAGTTGCGCGCCAATGAACGTGTCATAGAGCAGGGGTAGCTCTATGCCGATGAATGTAAGCTATATCGAAATCCTCAATATGGCGCAACGAAATATCACTGAGTTATATTTGCTAAAGGCTGGTAAGCACGACGTAGACGTGAAGCTTGAGAACCGCCAGGAATGTTCAAACACGAGCGTATATGCGCAAGAATGTGGAAAAATGTAGACGCCGAGGCGCCAAACCTCAAGCGTGAGAACGAGTATAAATACGGTGCAAAAGCGCCCAGCCGCGGCTTCTAGAATCACAGTCAGACACGTTCCTCGTAGCGTAGACATCGCGATTAGCAGCATTTCAGGTCGAGTGAATCCAGTCCTTGGTTCTCTCGTACCACCATAGAGTCAGTCAAATCACGAGTATATGTAACGGTCTCTCTCTCGGTTTTATAACTTACCTTTGAATAAACCTATACTGCATCCATCATCCCAGATTTGTCATTCAGAGAATACCTTGCACCCCAACTTACTGGTCCGACGGCCTGGTAAGAACAGAATAGAACCCATAGCACATGAACCTCAAGAACCCTGGTTCATAACAATCCTCAAAACATCGAACGAGTGGTAGGCAATCAATCCTGCAGTTTCGCCGCAGTATGTCAATATTATTCAGTAATATCTTACAGGCATTACCCGCAAAAGCAATTTCACCAGCATGAATATATTCCCTCATGACATGGCACTCTTCAGCTCACTGGATACTTTCACGTTCAAACCGTAGCATCATGTGTTTTTATAGAGTGTCAAATGCTCCGAGCATAATGTGCAACTCTGGTGGAGGAATCATATCGATTATGCGTGTATTGTTCTTGCCTGTAAATAATGGTTTGTTGTTGCAATTCATGTAGAACTTGGCTCGATTTGTCTTCCCGCCACTATTCATCCAATTTTCATGATTCTCGATGCAGCTACCAATCGTCCGATGATCCCCACACCCGTGCAGATTCTCTTTAGTAACTGTGCACCAACAACAAAAGCACGTGCTTGAATAAGACATGACGCCTGCGAGAACATTGGCCAACTTCAGATTGGTGGCGATCGTGTATTTCATCCTCTCCACTCCCAACAACGACCACAAGATTTTCACATTTTCATAGTTTTCTTGGACTCCTGCAACTAGACCTATGATAAAAAGTTTTTCAACTCCGCCTTCTCGGAATTTCTTGGCTGCTACTCCGTCGTCATATTTTTGTCGAGAACCTAATTCAGAATATGTTGCATCGACGATCTGATCACTCAGAATAGTGAGACAGATTTTCAAAAAGCCTCCCCCGCCATCAATAGCTATTTTGATATGGACTTGACCACAACGACGGTACTCTTTGATGTAGTCGATCAGCGCTTGCAAGTTTTTGCATATAACAAATTCTCTTTCAACTGATTTGGTAATATTTCCATTTTTATGAATGAAAGTTACCTTTCGAGTCTCAAAGTGAAATTCAAGCCTATGGTTCAATGAGCTCAATTTTTCTCTCAAGTTGCTTTCAAACAGTTTCCGATTCCCTGTTGCTATTCGCAATGAAGAAAGTATACCTTGCATAGTTTTGGAGGATAAATTATGGCTGGTTTGAATTCTAGACATCTGTTCAGCAGATAGAGATTTCGCCGTCGATCGAGCACTAGGCCCACGTGTAGGCTTAATGAGCTTCAATTTTTTACCATGCATTTGTGATAATGCGATCGTAGAGCCACCGATCTTCTCATCGCTCTGGTTTTCAGCTAATTTCTCCCTTACAACATCACACACAAAGTGCTTCTTAGATTTTGGAGACATGAGTGTTTTTGCAACATTCGTCAAATTTTTACGTTTCGTGGAAGTATTACATCTGTGTTCTTTCCCTTTAGCAACTTCGGAACGACACTTTGTACATACCTTCATCACAACGCTGCTTTCATATAGGGCCGTTTTCTTCTCGAAGCCTTTCTTCCGTGCCAACAAACACGATGTACACTCGCATAGTTTATCGGCCTTGAGCCGTGTGTTTTTCGAAGGAAAAGGGAAGTGGGAATAGTCGGGAAGAATTGGCTTTTCCTTCCCAAACTTAAATGCTTGATACAATTTTATTTTACAACACTCACATATAGAGTTAGGAATCCGGTCATCTTCCGCATCATAAACTGTGAGCTGACTGATTTTCTCTCGGAGACATTTTCCCATAACTCTCATCCCACTCTTTACCTTGAGACAAAACACACATAACTTAGAACGATTCTCTGCATGACTATATGCATGATCTTTGCACTGTCCTGGCATTTTGTCGCCGATCGCGCAAAAGGCTACAGTAACGTTACGTCACCGGCTTGAGAACTATAACTAATCAGAGCATCGATATCGAACAGCATTGACAAACGGACTTGCAGACTATGGTAAACAGGTGGGAGAAGGGGGAGGGGGGCTAAAGACGAGCATACGAATGTAAACAAACAGATTCGGCAAATCGCGCTTTCGCAAGTAAAGGACCAACAACGTATATCTCGTTCACCTACATCGATAGTATTTCAATGTTCAAAATGTTCCTCTGTGTAGATACTCATATTCATGTTATATACTCTATATATATAAAGGAGGATTGTATAGATTGGATATTCTCGCACGACACGAAAACTTCAAATTGAGCAACGGGGAATGCGGGCTCTGAATACATTTATATTTGGGACGTAACAAAGGACTTTGATTTATAGGCTCTAGAAATGTTTCAACTCGAAGTTGATGATGAGAAAAAGAGAAATAAGCATGATTTGACTCAGCTGCAGTCGGAGAACTGAGTGAGCGAGGACTGAAATTGCTTGAGGAATGAGAGAATTTATTATTTCTCCCGTGTACACAAAAATAGCAAAAAATAAAAAACGGCTAGGTTTACGATTACACTCAAAGTTGGTGAGTGACCCCGAGGGACTCCAGAATCATATCCCACAAGAATTTTCATGTTTATTTTTCGACGAATTAAATGATAGTTCAGGTCCACCGTGTCGTGGGGGCTTGGGTACTCGAATCTCTTGGAGCATGATAGTCAAAAGATAATTCAAACCCCCGTTGATGATTAGGATCGTTCTCCTACATAGAATTTGACATAGAATTTGATCCCAAGTTCGTTGAGAATTGCTACTCTCGGTGAAACATGGAAAGCACCAGAGTAGCGATCCTTTAGCTGAAGCTTAGTAGGCTACAAGAAGGATTGCATTCATAAGTGCGAACTTCCGCGATCAAAATGCCCACAAATGGATTCTCCCATGAATGATTGAGGCCTCAAATCTTGTGAAGGATACGGGACTTAGGATGAATCAAGTGACCATTTGAGGTTTCGCCGCATTTTCCACGGAGAATCTGATCCAAAGTCCTATAGGGCTCGCTCCTTCGATTCAAACGCCATAGGCACTCGAACGGTGATATTGTCAGACTAACAATCAGGGCAATGGAACGAGAGTTGCTGTTTCAACCACTGAGCTTTGCCATCAAAATATCGCGGAATGGATCAAATCGTGGGGCTTCGAGTACTCGAATCTCCTAGAGCATGATGATAACATGATGATTCAAACCTCCGCTGATGATTCGGATCGTTCTTCTACAAAGAATCTGATCCCAAGTTCTGTAAGAGTTGGCCGTTGTGGTCAAACGTGCGAAGCACCAAAGTAGCAATAGTTTTCAGCTGGAGCTCGGTGCAAGACAACGAAAATTGCGTTCATAATCGCGCAGCTTCGACATCAAAACATCGAGAAATGGAAACATCCATTGGTGATTGGGGCCTCGAATCTGATGAAAAATATGCAGCTTAAGATTATTCAAGTAATCATTCGTGATTTCGATGGTTCCCTGCAACGAATCTGGTCCCAAGTCCGATCGGACCTGCTCCTGCAAGTCGAACGCCATAGGCACTAGGACGGCAGTATTGTTAGACCAACGGTCATCGCAATACAACGAAGGATGCAATTCCAATCGCTCAGCTCATTCAGCAAAATACCGCGAAATGGGTCAAATTAAGGGCATTCGAGAGTTCAAATCTCTTGGAGCATACCTATAACGTAATGCTTTAACCTTCCGTTGATGATTCGGATAGTTCTCCTACAGAAAACCTGATCCCAAGCTCGATAAGCATTGCTCTTCGTGGTAGAACATGATAAGCACCAGAGTAGCCATTGTTTTCAGCTGATAATTAGTGACATACACCGGAAATTGCATTCATGATCTCGCAGAGTTGCCATTCGATTCGAATTCGATTCGATTGGAATATTCGGTATTCGAATGATTCGAATACCGAATAGTGAATTCATCCATAGGTTATTGGGAGCTCGGATCTAATGAAGGATACTGAGCTTGTGATGATTAAAGTAATGATATGTGATTTCGATCGTTCTTCTACAAAGAATCTGATCCCACGCGCAATGAGACCCGCTTCTCCGGGTGAAACACTACACTTCTCAGATCGGCGATTCGATCGAAGAGCACCTTCTGAATCAATCGCCGATCCTTCCAAAAAGTGTCTGTACTCTTTGAACTCGATGAAACTTTAGTTACTGAATGAAGCAAATGGCTATCTCTCTGACTGCTCATTTTTGAGCTTCAGGCTCATCTTCTTGCGACCTCCGAGTGCGTTATAAGGTAAGTGAATCCAACATGCGCTATCATGCCGATCTTTGCACTGGGCGTTCAAGGACCTTCACGCAATTTTTTTTTACGTTTGTTATGTTAGAATATGAGGAAGTTAATCATTTGGATCAACCCCGAATGATTCCTGCATCTCCCAGAAAATATAGAGTGAGTTTTTGCATTTTCCTTGTTTGCACACTTAAAAAATCGCCAACGAAATTGCGTTTAGTAAAACCGGTCTCTGGAATATGAGAAATTTGGAACGATTTCATGAGCAAAATACGGAGATCGTTCGAGAAATGGAGGCCAGGGTTGGTGTGTACCCTACTTGTCCCCCCCCCCCCATGTGGTTATCGCAAAAAGGATGTAGTACCACTTTTTTGCCAACCAGAACGTGTTTGTCGCGTCAGAATAAGTCGGAAATAGGGCTTGAGGCCAACAAAAAGCTCAAAATGTGGTTGCACGCCGAGGAGAATGGTTTTATGGAGTTCATTAACCATCTACATCGTTTCTCAGGAAAATCATGACAGATCGACTCAAGTAAATCGATTAGACTTTGGCTCATTAGGTTAAATACGGAAACATGGTACATTTAGAGAACATGATGACGATCGTTGATTTTCCTCCGCTGGATGTGCGCGTGTTATATTATAGTATCCAAATATGAGAAGTTTCTCCGCTCTTCATACATTTAAATGACTAGATTGCTCCCATACTGAAGGAAAGGGTACAAGCTCGTCGGAGAAACAATATTCAATCAATGCGAAAGGTCGAATCGATTAACCGATTCAACTTCTTGATAATTCCACAGGGTGACAAGTGAATTGACTGAGCAAGCTGGTCACGGAGAGCAACGATTGATCAAGAACCTGTATATATTTGTGCACATACAAATGTTATTTGTGAGAGGAATTAGTACTGATCAAAACTCACAGTGTTGTCACATTACTTCACGTAATGTTATCTGACAGTCGAAGAGAATGACTCTAGTGATATCTCTACGTTTTATACTGTAAGCATATTCTCTATCTCATTTATCGATATTGAGATGCACAACACTTCAACGGCAGAGTCGCTATACTTGACAAATGACATGAATGAATCATAGATAGAAAATGTATGTGATCCTACTCTTACAAGTGGACACCGTATAAGTTCAGAGTCATCATTTTCGATATTTTCAACTTGTATTTTTCGCTGCCTTCGATTATTCACTAAACATGGATGGTAGAGCATGCGGGGATGTCTCCCGCATACGAGAAGATTGAATTTTGGGAACGAGGCAATGAGCACCCGCGGAGGATACACAGCGTAGGCGAATGATATTGTTCCATGCTCAGCGCATGCAGAAACTATTCATAACGTCTTTTAGGAATCAATGTTCGCGTACGCTAAAATATCTTGGAAGTGCGCTACTTGCCTTGCTCTGAAATACTAAATTCGCGCACGCGAAGAACGATTTTCGCATATCTATCAAGAATGTTTCATCTTAGCGTACGCGAAGAATGAATTTTGGGAACAGGGCAAGTAGCGCGCGCGAGAAACACTTCAGCGTACGCGAACATTAATCCATGAGCTCGAAACGTAACGGATGCGGAAAATGATCTTTTCGTAGGCCAGATCAGGATTGAGAGGAAAGGCACATGCAAAAGATATTGTAGCGTACGCTAAGATCAAATGTGTGAAACAGGCATCGAAGAACAATCGAGGAAGGTTGTTCATGTATCCTGAGCTTGGCAGATATCCTTTGCGTATGCTGCATTGAAATCAAGAGGAATACCGCACGCGAAAGATATTGGAGCGTACGCGATTCTGATGGCATTTTGTGTCCCCCAGGAATATTGATCTACTCGTTTATTTTTATTCCAGAAGCTCACTCATCACAGCACCAAGACAGAGTCCGCGTAACTGAAATGCAAAACATGTGCAGCCGCTGCAGGGTGTGGGGCTCTCGCGTATCGAGTTGGGCTGTGTGACGAGGATCTGAGTTTTTGCATTATGAATCTCAAATCAATCCAAATGATTGGTAGACGACCATCTCTATGCATCAGGAACGATGGTTCCCGATAGTCTTAATACTAGATCTCAGAAATTGCGAAGCAAGTTGAACGTTAATCACGACTGGCAATAACGAATTTTTTCATCGTATTGGAGCCATGGAGACCAAAGGTAGAATAATCTTGAAAATCCAGTACCCACCATAATGAATGGAACACGGATTCCTCCACCAAAATAGCGATTACTCGGACGTAGTTGGGTCCACGGTAATTTAGAAAAAAACATTCAAAAGGTGGGGAAAAAATCCATCAATTCATGTCCTTTGAAATATTTTTTGTCGTCAAATTCATGGTTTCAATGGGCTCTGCAAAGTGGAAAATTTTTCATCTCAATCAATCATCGATCATTCATCGGGAAATTATGATAGCGCAAAAAACCTTGCGCTATCATAATTTTCCGATGAAAATCCCTTCTTCATACATTTCTCTACGGTTTTTCTCACCCGAGTTATGAGTGATCTGGCAAAGAAAAGTTGGTGCGGGTCGAGGGTACTGTTGATCTAGAGGTATGAATTTTTTCTTCTTCAAGCTGTCTGGGGTCGTTTCGAGTGCGTTCTAGAACATAATTGATTCATATTTTATGATTTTTAGAAGATTTCACGTCGAAATCGTAGATAACGCATGTGTCTGTATCTCCGCTATCTTCAATGCGTGTGAATTTGCTCTCACTTGATCGCTCGTAACTCGGGTGCAAAAAACCGTAGACTCATGTATAATGGAGGATTTTGGAGGTCTGAGAAAGATCTACAAGATCCCGCAAGGATTTTTACTCCATCGTGATTTCCCGATAAATGATCGATGATTGATTGAAATGAAGGATTTTTCACTTTTCGGAGCCAATCGAAAAAATGGATTTTGGGTCGGAAAAATTTTTGGAAGACATAAATTGATAGTTTTTGTTCTCATCTTTCAAATGCTTTCTGTAAAATTGCCGTAGACCCAAGGACGTCCGAGTAATCGCTGTTTTAATGAAGTAACCCGTGTTCCATTCATTTTGGTGGGTATGTCGAATTTTCAGAACCACAACTCTCGATCAGACTCAGAATTATAACAGTAGAACGCTAGAAGAGAGCCTGGGCAAGTGTAATGCAGAACATGTGCAGCAGCTGCAGGGTGCCGGGCTCACGCGCATCGAGTTGGGCTGTGCAACGAAGAGATGAGCTTATGCGTCATCAATGCAAAATTCGACTGTTCGTCTAATGGCATCTTTTGTGCCTCCCAAATATTGATCGCCTAGTTTTCTTGATTCTAGGAGCTCACTCATTGCAACGCCAAAATAGAGACCGCCGGACCGGAATCGCTAAACATGCGCAGCCGCTGCAGGGTATTGGGCTCACACGCATCAAGTTAGGCACTCGATATTGCACCAACTGCTCGTGACTCAAAGACGATTGAACTAGGTAGTTTGATCGTGATTGGTATGTTGAACAGAAGCAGTCTGATGCTCGGACCGGAATCCTTTTGGTGGAGGAATCAACCCTAAAACCCGGCAAGGCGAACTAACCCGCAGGTGCCCGGATGCCCGGACTGAATTCCCCAAAGGGGAGGAATCAATCCCATAACCCAGGAAGGCAAAGTAACCTGCAAGTGCCCGGATGCTGGGGGCGAAATACTTTTGGGGCAGGAATCAGCCCGATAATCTGGGAAGGGAAACTAACCCGCAAGTGCCCGGATACTCTGGTAGGAGATTCTGTTGGCGGAGAAATGCACACCAAACAGCCGGGAAGGCGAACTAACCCGCAACTGCTCGGATGCTCGGACTGGAATCCTCTTGGGGGAGGGTGGGGGATCAACCCTCAAAGTCTGGGAGGCAAACCAACACGCAAATCCACAGATGCTCTGGTAGCAGATTCTGTTGGCGGGGAAATTCATCCGAAAAACCCGGGGGGGGGGGGGAACTAACCCGCAACTGCCCGGATGCTCGCAACGAATTGCTTTTCGGGCAGGAATCAACCCCAAAACCCAGGAAGGCAAACTAATCCGGGAGTGCCCGGACGCTCGAATCAAAAGTCTTCTGGGGGAGGAATCAATCCTGAAACTCAGGGAGGCAAACTCACGCGCGAGTGCCCGGATGATCTCGTAGAGGATTCAGTTCGCGGGAAAATCCACCCGGAAAAACCAGGGGAGCGGACTAACCCGCAACTACCCGGATTCTTGAACCGAGATTCTTTTGGGGGAGGAATCAACCCCAGAACCCAGAAAGGCAAACTAACCCGCGAATGCCCGGACGCTCGAACCGGATTTCTGTTCGGGCAGGAATCGCCCAAAAACCCGGGAAGGCAAACTAGTACGCGAGTGGCCGGATACTTCGACTGAATTCCTTCCAGTGGAGGGATCAACCCCATAACCCAGAAAGATAAATTGATCCGGAAGAACCCGGATGCTCGGACAGGAATTCTTTAGGGAGAGAAATCATCCCTAAAACACAGGGAGGCAATTCAACCCGCAATTGCCCGGATGTTCGGACCGGAATCCTTTTGGGGTAGAAATCAACCCTGGAACGCAGGAAGGCAAACTCACCTGCGAGTGCCCGGATGCTCTGGAGGGAGATTCTGTTGGGGGAAAAATTCACCCGAAAAACTCGGCAAGGCGAACTAACCCGCAACTGCCCGGATGCTCGCAACGGATTGCTTTTCGGGCAGAAATCAACCCCAAAACCCAAGAAGGCGAACTAATCCCTAAGTGCCCGGATGCTCGCACCGATATTTTCAGGGGGTAGGGATTAACCCTAGAACACAGGAAGGCGAACTTACCCGCAAGTGCCCGGATGCTCGGACCGGATTTCTTGTGGGAGAGAAATCAACCCTGAAACTCAGGGGAGCAAGCTAACCCGCGAGTGCCCGGATGCTCTGGTAGAAGATTCTGTTGGCGAAAAAATTCACGCGAAAAACCCGGGAAGGCGAACTAAGCCGCAACCGCCCGGATGCTCGCACCGGATTGCCTCTCGGGCAGAAATCAACCCCAAAACCCAGGAAGGCAAACTAATCCGGGAGTCCACGAATGCTCGGACAGAGAT
The DNA here is from genome assembly GCA_029851415.1 of Eretmocerus hayati. Lineage (NCBI taxonomy): Eukaryota > Metazoa > Arthropoda > Insecta > Hymenoptera > Aphelinidae > Eretmocerus > Eretmocerus hayati. The sequence goes on along the minus strand of CM056744.1, from coordinate 63,054,712 downwards.
TCTCCAGGGGTAGGAATCATCCCCAAAACACAGGAAGGCAAACTAACCCGCAAGTGATCTGATGCTCGGACCGAAATCCTCCTGGGGGAGGAATCAACCTTAAAACCCGGGAGGGCGAACTAGCCCGCAGCGACCCGGATGCTCGGACTGGATTCCTCCAATGGGAGGAATCAACCCCATAACCCAAGGAGGCGAACTGACCCGCAAGTGCCCGGATAATCTGGCCGAAATCCATTCAGGGGAGAGATCAACCCTGGAACCCAGGAAGACAGACTAACCCGCAAGATCCCGGATACTCTGGTAAGAGATTCTGTTGGCGGGAAAATTCACACCAGAAAGCCGGGAAGGCAAACTAACCCGCAAGTGCCCGGATGCTCGGACCAAAATTGTTTGGGGGAGGAATCAACCCCAAAACCCAGGAAGGCACACTAACTCGCAAGTGCCCCGAAGCTCGGACAAAAATTCTTCTGGGGGAGAGATCAACCCCAAAACCCAGGAAGGCAACCTAACCCGCAAGTGCCCAGATACTCTGTTTAGGAGATTCTTATGGCGGAGAGATGCACCCCAAACAGCCGGGAAGGCGAACAGACAAGCAAGTGCTCGGACCGAAATTCTTTAGAGTGAGGGATCATCCCTCAAACACAGGAAGGCAAACTCACCCGCAGGTGCCCGGATGCTCGGACTGAATTCTTTCCAGGGAAGGAATCAACCCCATAACCCAGGAAGCGAAATAGCCCGCAAGTGCCCGGATGCTCGGGCCGGAGTTCATCTGGGGGAAAAATTAACCCTGGAACCCAGGAAGGCAAACTACCCGCAAGATCCCGGATACTCTGGTGAGAGATTCAGTTGGCGGGAAAATTCACACCAGAAAGCCGGGGACGCAAACTAACCCGCAAAGGCCCGGATGTTTGCACCGGAATCCTTTTGGGGGAGGAATCCACCCAACAAACCCGGGAAGGCGATTTAACCAACAACTGCCCGGGTGCTCGCACCAAAATCCTTTTGGGGGAGGAATCAGCCCAATAACCCGGGAAGGGAGACTAACCCGCAAGTACCCGGATGATCAGACCGAATTCTTTTCAGGGGGGGAATCAACCCCAATTCCAGGAAGGCGAATGAACCCGCAAGTGCCCGGATGTTCGGACCCGAATTCTTCTGGGGGAGGAATCAACTTTGGAATACAGGAAGGCAAACTAATCCGCAAGAACCCGTATGCTCGGGCCGAAATTCTTCTGGGAGAAAAATCGACCCTGAAATCCAGGGAGGCAAACTAATCCGCAAGATCCCGGATACTCTGGTAAGAGATTCTGTTGGCGGGAAAATTCACACCAGACAGCCGGGGAGGCAAACTAACCCGCAAATGCCCGGATGCTCAGACCGAAATCCTTTTGGGGGTGGAATCAACTCGAGGAACCCGGGAAGCCGAACTAACCCGCAACTGCCCGACTGCTCGCACTGGATTCCTTTTCGGGCTAAAATCAATCCCGAAACGCAGGAAGGAAAACTAAACCGAAAGTGTTCGGATGCTCGGACCGGAATTCTTTTGGGGAGAAATCATCCCTGGCACGTGGGAAAGCGAACCAACTCGCGAGTGCCCGGATGCTCGGGCCGCAATGCTTCTGGGGGGTTAATCAACCCTGAAACCCAGGGAGGCGAACTAACCCGCAGGATCCCTGATACTCTGGTAGGAGATTCTGTTGGCGGAATAATTCACCCCAATGACCCGGGAAGGCGAAATAACCCGCAACTACCCAGATGCTTGGACAAGAATAATTCCGGGGCGAAATCAACCCCAGAAGCCAGAAAGGCCAATTAACTCGCAATCGCCTGGATGCTCGGACCGAAAATCGTTCAGGGGAGAGATTAACCCTAAGACACAGGAAGGCAAACTAACCCGCAAGTGCTCGGATGCTCGGACTGGAATCCTCTTGGGGGAGGATGGGGGAATAACCCTCAAACTCTGGGAGGCAAACCAACCCGCAAATCCACAGATGCTCTGGTAGCAGATTCTGTTGGCGGGAAAATTCATCCGAAAAACCCGGGAAGGCGAACTATCCCGCAACTGCCCGGTCGCTCGCAACGAATTGCTTTTCGGGGAGAAATCAACCCCAAAACCCAGGAAGGCAAACTAATCTGGGAGTGCCCGGACGCTCGGACCAAAATTCTTCTGGGGGAGGAATCAACCCTGAAACTCAGGGAGGCAAACTCATCCGCGAGTGCCCGGATGATCTCGTAGAGGATTCAGTTCGCGGGAAAATCCACTCGGAAAAACCAGGGGAGCGGACTAACTCGGAACTACCCGGATTCTTGAACCGAGATTCTTTTGGGGGAGGAATCAATCCCAGAACCCAGAAAGATAAACTAACCCGCGAATGCCCGGACGCTCGAACCGGATCTCTGTTCGAGCAGGAATCAGCCCAAAAACCCGGGGAGGCAAACGAGTACGCGAGTGCCCCGATGCTTGGACTGAATCCCTTCCAGAAGAGGGATCAACCCCATAACCCAGAAAAACAAATTGATCCGGAAGAACCCGGATGCTCGGACTGGAATTCTTTAGGGAGAGAAATCATCCCTAGAACACAGGGAGGCAATCTAACCCGGAATCGCACGGATGCTCGGACCGGAATCCTTTCCGGGGAGGAATCAACCCTGAAACGCAGGAAGGCAAACTCACCTGCGAGGGCCCGGATGCTCTGGAGGAAGATTCTGTTGGCGGAAAAATTCACCCGAAAAATTCGGGAAGGCGAACTAACCCGCAACTGCCCGGATGCTCGCCACGGATTGCTTTTCGGGCAGGAATCAACCCCAAAACCCAGGAAGGCAAACTAATCCGGGTGTCCACGAATGATCGGACAGGAATTCTCCAGGGGGAGAAATCATCCCTAAAACACAGGAAGGCAAACTAACCCGCAAGTGATCTGATGCTCGTACCGAAATGCTCCTGGGGGAGGAATCAAACCTAAAACCCGGGAGGGCGAGCTAGCCCGCAGCCACCCGGATGCTCGGACTGAATTCCTCCAATGGGAGGAATCAACCCCATAACCCAAGGAGGCGAACTGACCCGCAAGTGCCCGGATAATCTGACCGAAATTATTCATTCGGGGGAGAGATCAACCCTGGAACCCAGGAAGACAGACTGACCCGCAAGATCCCGGATACTCTGGTAAGAGATTCTGTTGGCGGGAAAATTCACACCAGAAAGCCGGGAAGGCAAACTACCCCGCAAGTGCCCGGATGCTCGGACCAAAATTGTTTTGGGGAGGGATCAACCCCAAAACCCAGGAAGGCACACTAACTCGCAAGTGCCCCGAAGCTCGGACAAAAATTCTTCTGGGGGAGAGATCAACCCCAAAACCCAGGAAGGCAACCTAACCCGCAAGTGCCCAGATACTCTCTTTAGGAGATTCCTATGGCGGAGAAATGCACCCCAAACAGCCGGGAAGGCGAACAGACAAGCAATTGCCCGGATGCTCGGACCGAAATTCTCCAGGGAGAGGAATCAATCTCAGAACCCAGGAAGGCACACTAAGCCACGAGTGCACTGATACTCTGGTAGGAGATTCTGTTGGCGGAGAAATGCACCCCAATCACCCGGGAAAGCGAACTAACCCGGAAGTTCTCAGACCGAAATTCTTTTGGCGGAGAAATCAACCCCAGAACCCAGGAAGGCAAATTGACCCGCAAGTGGCCGGATGTTTGGACCGAAATCCGTTCAGTGGAGAGATCAACCCTAGAACACAGGGAGGGGAACTGACCTGCCAGTGCCTGGATGCTCGGACCAAAATTCTGTTGGGGGAGGAATGAACCCTAAAACCCAGGGAGGTGAACTAACACGCAACTGCCCGGATGCCCGGACCGAGATCTTATCGGGGGAGAAATCAACACCAGAACCTAGGAAGGTAAACTGAAACGCAACTGTCCGGATGCTCGGACCGAGATCCTATCGGGGGAGAAATCAACCACAGAACCCAGGAAGGCAAACTAACCCGGAAGTGCCCCGATGCTCGGGCCGAATTCCTTTTGGGCCAGAAATCACCCCAAAAACCTGGGAAGCCAAACTAACCATAACCCAGGAAGGCAAACTAACTCGCAAGTGCCTAGATGGTTGGACTGAGGATCTTCGGGGGGAGGGCGGGGGGGGGGGGGGGGAATCAACCTCAGAACCCAGAGCATCCGGGCAGTTGCGGGTTAGTTTGCCTCCCTGAGTTTTGGGGGTGACTTTTTCCGCCAACAGAATCTTCTGCCAGAGCATCTGGGCACTGGCGGGTTAGTTCGCCTCCCTGGGTCCTAGGGTTGATTTCTTGCCTCAAAAAATCTCGGTCCAAGCATTGCCACAAAAGTATTCCAATCCGAGCATCTGGGCAGTTGCGGGTTAGGTTGCCTTCCTGGGTTCTGGGGTTGATCACTCCCCCAAAAGAATTTTAGTCCGAGCAACCGGGCACTCGCCGGTTAGTTTGCCTCCTTGAGTTTCAGGGTTGATTTCTCCCCCAGAAGGATTTCGGTCTCAGCATCCGGGTACTTGCGGGTTAGTTTGCCTTCCTGGGTTATGGGGTTGATTCCTCCCCTGGAAGGAATTCAGTCCGGGCATCCGGTCGCTTGCGGGTTAGTTTGCCTTCCTGGATTCCGAGGTTGATTCCTCCCCCTGAAGAATTTCGGTCTGAGGATCCGGGCACTTGCGGGTTAGTTTGCCTCCCTGTGTTTTAGGGTTAATTCCTGCCTCAAAAAAAAATCCGGTCCGAGCATCCGGGCACTTGCGGGTTAGTTTGCCTCCCTGGGTTCCGGGGTTGATTCCTCCCCCAACAGAATTTCGGTCTTGTGACGGCTGCTAGATTTGCCTAGTTGATTTAGCCGCACATGCTGGGCTGTGTGCAATGCCCAGCAAATTTGTATATGATAATTGTAACTGGAACTCTGCATCTGCTGCTACTACTGCATATCTATATAGATATATTTATTGCTGCTATCACGCGCGAGAGAGATTGGGTACGGAGCGCGCCAAATGACTCATCATGATTTTAAGATAATAAAGGGACAAGTTTATTCAAATAATAAAGACATGGTGCACATGAGGGACATCGAGCGCGAGCACGAAGAAAGCAAAGGGCGGAGCCCAAAAAAAGAGATAGCAATTCAAGGCTGTACTCACAAATGCAAATTCTCTATCGGCCGCTCGCATTGTAATTGTTCTACGATCGGACGATGTCCAGGGCGCAGGAATCGGTCGCACGCAAGGTTGATCTGGACCGTCGGATGATCATCCTCTCGAGCACGTCGCCAGGGTATTCGATCAGGAGCTGGTGCACACGCAGCGCGGGCATGAGGAAATTGCGGAAAGCGCGGGATATTGCTCCGATCGCGGTAACATGGTCTGCTCGGCAAAACGGGCGAACAGAGTCTGAATTTGGCGCAACGCGCGATGCCGGTCAGATGATAAGCTTGGACACGAGGGGCGCGGTGCGGCGATTCTAAAGGTTGATGGTTTCGCGACTAACGCGTGATTTTACTCTCTCTCTCTCTCTCTCTCTCTCTCTCTCTCTCTCTCCGGCGGTAAGTGCTTCCACACGCATCTAACATCGCTCCGTGTTTGAACATCTTTTTGACCACCAAAACGTCGTCCCGAGTGGCACTTTTTTGCAGATTGGACTTCCTCCTGCAGGCTCATACCACTGGAGCATCACTGCATGGCTCCTACTAGAGCCTGGGAGGAATAATTCCAATTCTGCAATTTCCAACAACAACATCGAGTTGGCAGTGGTTGGCGCGGAAAGTGAGCTTTCTGTGCATGCTCGGAGGTCGTCTGCTACGCTGGCTCGCCTCACCGCCTTGCTGTCTGCTGCATGATGAGTGACAACACCTGCTGTTACTGCCACAAATCCTTGCGCGCGGGCAGCAAAGAATGCAGCATCTGCAAGGGATCAGCACATGTCAAGTGCTCGATCTCATCCCGAGAAGCAGACACATGCAAAGGCTGTCTGGAGGTGAGTCAAATTCCAGCCGCACAATTAAAATCGAGTGCGTCGAAGCAGACGACTACGACTTCTCGCCTCAGCATGCAAACAGCCAGAGGGAGAGAGAAGGAGAATACGAACTCGCAAAGACGTGTGAGTAATCAGCCCATCTCACACACGCGACTCAGCTCGCGCGCTGCGTCAGGATTGTCTCCCCCCGCTCCGCAGCATACCACCACTGCGCGCCGCAGCGCGAAGCTCCCCACCACCAATGCCTCTCTTTCCACCAAAAGGCCACAGCTCGCGCTAGAGGGGGATACTCTATCGCCTGCAGATCTGTCTCCGTCAAGTGGCGCCACCCTGCAGCAGTCCAACACAGTAGAGCCCGCGAATTTTCAAAAGCAGCGAACGGACGCGCGGCTCAATGCTACCACCCAGTCGCTGCTCACCATACCACCTGTGGACCACGCTGTTGGGTCGGTAGGAAGTAACAGCCGCAACATCTCGGGACAACCTGCAGTACCATCAGCATCGACAACGACGAAGTCTCCTGAACCTGAATGGGTATTTATAGCGCAGTCTACACTGGACCTCTTTTATCAACAATGTGACATGCTCCGGGATCAGCTCGTCGAAATAAAATCTCTCGTGAGTCGACAAAACGTTGCCATTCCCTCTCCACCTCTCACGCCAGCAGTGAAAGAGGTGGATGATCGCCTGTTGGAACGTGTATCTTCTCTCGAGAGACTTATCGAGAAGCAGAACTCCCAGCTGGAGGAGCTTCGCTTGGATCACCAGCTTCTCCTGGAGCAGAATACCACCATGAAAGGCCAGCTTTCCACTCTGACTGAGCTATTAGAAGGTCACCAGTGCAGTCTGCGAGATAGAGAATGTAGAATTAACGAGAATAGTAATGTCGAATCGCCACATCAATCCTCGTTTCCTCTTATTCCACCTAGGATGGACAAGTCCCCCCACTCACACGCTGGGAAGCAGTGACAGGGACACGGCAGTGACGGCCTTGAGCGCTGTAAATTGATTATTGATGGAGTTTTGAAAGAGAATTCAATGGTCTCACCGGCACAATTATCTGATATTTCTTACGCAGTGCTCAAGTCCACCCTCCCCTCACTGGAGAGGGCAGACATTGCTGATGTTCATGTCCTGCAACCAGGGCATGCGTCTGGGGAGAGGCCTCCAACTGGAAATCGCGATTCTGTCCCATCTTCCCGAGCCCCAGCTGCCATCTCGCGTTCTTTACCATCATGCGTAGTCCAACTCTCCAGTAGCCGACTAGTCGGGGAAGTGATTCGGGCTAAACGTTCAATCGCCAATAATTATTTCACGGCTAATAACATCCAGTCTGATCTACTTGATCCAGATGTGAAAGCTCATGTGCCAGACCGTAAAATCTTCATAAATGAAATGCTCCCCCGCGAAAAGTACAAGAAGTATATACGTTTGAGGTCAGTTGCACGCGGTTTGGGACTACGATACGTCTGGCACAGCGGTGGACGTTTCTGGGTTAGGCGGAAGAATGGTGAGCGAGCGCACACGTTCGAGTCCCTCGCTGATCTGCAGGTCATTCAAACGGCCTGTCGAAGTGTTCCAAAACGTACTCGTGCGTCCTCTAACAACAACCAGAGCTGTACAGTCGTTCCGGAGCAGAACGGGGTTCCGGCAGCAGAATCAGTGGAGACTCCTTGACTAAATACGGCTGCTGAGGAGCGACGAGGGAGCGGAGCTTCCTTAAAAGCGGGATTTATCAACCTTAACTCCCTGACAGATAAGATTGAGCATCTACGCTCGCTCGTCGCCAACGATCCCTCCTACCATCTATTTGGGGTGGCTGAGTCGAAGCTAGATGAGTATGTGGATGACAGTCTCGTTCAGATACCGGGTTTTTCTCTGTTGAGACAGGCTCGAAACAGAGAGGGTGGTGGGGTTGCCTTGTATGTACGCAATGATTTCAAGGTAGAGAAACTAATTTCGTCTAAAACTTTTGGCCCAGGGAAACCTGGTGTTCCTGAATTTCTTTCCTGTAGCGTACAGCAGGGTAACTCCCCTCCAATTTTAGTCGTGGTAATTTACAGACCCCCGAAAATCGCCATGCAGAAGGATGACGGGCTGTTTGGCTCGTTGCGCCGACTGTGTGGGGATTATAGTCACAAAATTATAATGGGAGATCTGAACGCGGATTTGTTAGACACTGCTCACCCTGACACCAAGACACTGACTGCACTGACAGAAGAACTTGCCTTGCAGATAGTGCAGCATGGCCCGACTCACCAACACACCCCCAATACATCTCATACATGGATTGACCGCATTTACGTAGATGACAATGACATCGTTACAGACTTTCAAAACAGACTCCTGCCCAGTTTCGGCAGGCACTCGGTCATAGACGTCACCATCAACGTCTTCACTCCCACTCCGCCAAAAAATTCCTTTACTTATAGGGATTTTCGTAATATCACTCCGGAGATGCTAAATGACCGTCTGCTTCGCTGCGACTGGACAGCTCTTGAAAATGCCGAAACCAGCTTCGAAGACGCAATTCACTGCTTGAATGAGAATTTAATGACTGTTATAGATGAATTAGCGCCCGAAAAAACTATCAACCCGCGAAAAAATGATGCTCCTTGGATTGGTCCTGAGTTGAGGGTGCTCATGAATAAGCGAGATGCGACGCGCAGGCGCTGGGAACGAAATCAACGTAACCAGCGCAAGTGTCCTGAGCTTCAAAGTGAGTATTTTCGGCTTAGCGAAGAGGTCGACTTGCGCATGGAACAAGAGCGTAACTCCTTCCTTCAAAACCATCTATCAGACGCTCTTGATCAACATAAGAACATCTGGAAGGAAATGCGCAACCTCGGCCTCCTGCCTAAGAGCAAAGAGGAGGAACTTCACGGTTTCACACCGGATGAGTTGAACGCTCACTTTGCGGGAGTTTCCGTTTCACCTCACGAAAATATAGATGAAGCAATGAACGATATAAATTCGGCTTCAGAGGAGGGTTTTAATTTTAAGCCTACAAATTTCAATAACGTAGTCCTTGCTATCAAACATTTTTCCTCGCAAGCCCGTGGGTCAGACGGGATTCCCCAAAGCGTGATCGCGAAGGCTCTTCCGGCTATTGGTGATCTTATTGTACATATTTTCAACTCCTCTTTCGCTCATAGCACTTTTCCCGAGGCTTGGAAGCAAGCACAGCTGATCGCACTGAAAAAGACTGCCGCTCCATCAACAGTCTCGGACTTCCGTCCTATAGCGCTGCTGTGTTTTCTCGCCAAGGTCCTGGAAAAAATCGCACACGACCAAATCACGGAGTACTTCAAACAAGAGGAATTACAAGATCGCTTCCAGACTGGTTTCAGGCAATACCATAGCACCCAGACAGCTCTACTAAAGTTGACAGATGACATCAGAGTAGGCATTGACAAGAAGAAGATCACCTTGCTCCTGCTTTTCGACTTTAGTAAAGCTTTTGACACGATATCACCATCTAAGCTGTTGAGTAAACTTCGAAATCTTGGCTTTTCGAGATCGGCACTTCTGTGGATAAAATCATACTTACAAGGTCGCACCCAAAAAGTCACTTCAAAATCTGGTAATTCTGATTGGCTTGAAACCAATCTGGGTGTTCCACAGGGTTCCGTTCTCGGGCCTTTACTCTTCAGCTTATATGTCAATGATTTACCTGGTTTGCTAGACGGAAAGTCGGTACATCATCTATTTTATGCGGACGACCTCCAAATTTATCTCCAAGTCGAGAAAACTAAAATCAGGGAGGGCATCGCTCGGCTGGGTGAAATAGGACGACTAGTTGCCGAATGGGCCAAGAGTTTCGGCCTGTGTCTCAACGCTGGCAAGACCAAGGCAATCTACTTCAGCTCTGAGAGGAATATCAAAGATCTGAAGAGAATGGACTTGCCAGGGGTTGAGATACAGGATGGAAATTTCATCCCGTTCAGTGATACGGTTGTGAGTCTCGGTGTTACACTTGATAGTGAACTGACGTGGAAACCGCACATTGACCAAGTTACTAAGAAAGTTAACAGAGCCCTATACGGTTTGCGGTTTTTTAGGGCGTGTATCACCAGACCTCTCCGGATTCGCCTAGTCGAGTCATTGGTTCAACCGCATCTAGATTACTGCACAGTCGTGTACCTCGACGCCACGGACGAACAGCGGCAACGGATACAGAGACTGAGCAATTCATGTGTGAGATTCATCTTTGATCTTAGGAGAGACGAGCACATCACCCCGTTTAGGGCGCGATTGGGTTGGTTACGTACTGATTCGCGGAGAATGTACTTCGCAGCACTTTTAATGCATAAGATCATGCATTTGGGAGAACCTGGCTACCTTGCTGCGATGTTTACCAGGTACCAATCCGAACGCCCCGCACGCGGTGATACAGAAGAGCGGGTACTCAAAGTTCCCAATATGAGACTTGAGTATGGAAGAAGATCTTTCCAGGTTCAATGTGCTCATTTGTGGAACTTTCTCCCTCCGGGCTTTTGGCAGCTGGGGAAGATATCGTTGTTTAAAGAGGCCTTAAAAGATCTCTTGATGACACAGACTCCTCAGAAGATTGATGTGGAGAAGAAGCATTATTTTAATCTATGATAGGCTTGGGTTCTTATTTTTAGCTTACGATTAGTTTTACGTGACCTTCTGTCACCTGACTGAAGCAAACTGTGATATTTTCTCTTTTGTGAACCCATGCTCTCAGATTTTAGACATACGCGAATTCGCAATTGTAATGACTAGTCACAATTTGTGATATGTACCTGTCCTTGACCAAATCGCTTGTGTTATATATATTTTACACCTTTTCTTTGATTTTTGAATTTTTGAATACTCAATTATTTCTAGAATTATGCAACATATGTAAAAATATATGGGTTATATTTTGTCTTATGACGAATAAAGGACATCAATCAATCAATCAATCTCTCTTTCTTACACATGTAACTTACTGCTCTCTCCTCGAATGCTCTGCTACATTCTGTAAGAAGGATATATTATTACATTGATTCGGGACAGGAGAGAGAGATGATGGTTGAGATTATCTACTCAACCGTCACAGTCTGAGCATCTGGGCATTTGCGGGTTGATTTGTCTTCCTTAGTCTTGGGGCGGATTGTTCCCTTAGTTTCAAGAGTTCGGATAGCGGGGAGTGAAATAAAAAATCAGAGGTCTCAATTTTACTGATTTAATGAGACTTGAAAAAATCTTGGATGCACTCAGCGCGAGTGCTACATCGCGAGGAGATGTGCACGGCTCGGCGGCATCCAAGGAAGAGATTTAGGCAGAGAGAAAGCCCATCACGTATACTACGCCGCGCAGGGCCGTAGTTAGTGATTTTCTTGAGGGGCAACTGAAAAATAAATTTAGAACGCGTACAATGTTCAGTATCTTTCGAAATGAAAAGAATATGCCGTACACATCTCAATTATTGGATAAATATTCAATATTATAAACATCAAATTCTGAACATTCCGCCCACTATTTTCGGCGGAGCAGAAAATAAAATTCAAATTGGGATACATTTGTTTCGCATGTAATATGCAGAGAATAAATCTTTGAAAAAATGGAATCAAAGCGAAAAAATCCTTGGAATAAATTGATTTTTGAAATGAATATCTAGATAGAATAAATGATTTAGGCAATCAAAAAAAAGATGAATCATCATAAAAATTGAATAAGTAATGGTAATCAATCAATGAATATTAATGTCTCTAAACTTCACTTTCACTGGTCTTCTTCTGGACTGGATACTTTGATGAGCTTGTGGATTGGTCTCTTGAGGTGTGAGGTTGCTGTGCGGACGGTCACAACCCTTATTTTGCCGTCACGCCCAGGATGGAGCTCGAGGACTCGAGCAAGCGGCCACCGCGCAGGTGATATGCTCTCATCTCTCACGAGTACCAAGTCCCCGACTTGGATTGCTGGAGATTCCACCGCCCACTTTTGGCGTTTTTGAAGAGTCTGGAGATATTCTGAAGACCATCGCTTCCAGAAGTTCTGCTGTAGCTGCTGCACCAACCTCCAACGTTCTAGTGGTGGGACTCGAGCTTGGGTGAGATCAGGCTCTGGAATTATGTACGATTCCGATTGAATGAGAAAGTGAGCTGGGGTGAGCGGGTTAACATCAGTCGGATCATCAGTTAAGGGTGTCAGAGGACGGGAATTGAGGACCGCCTCCACTTGGCAGAGAAAAGTTGAGAGTTCCTCGAAAGTGAGGGTGGTTTCTCCGATGACTCTTTTAAGATGATGTTTGACAGATTTGACGGCTGCCTCCCAAATTCCACCCATGTGAGGAGCTGATGGAGGATTGAAGTGCCAATTTGTCTTTCGTTTGGACAGGGAAGACTCAATTTCCCCAAACGTTGGAGATGCCCTTGAGAACATCACTCTGAGCTCACTTTCAGCACCAGTAAAGGTTCCAGCGTTGTCACAATAGATATCAGAACAGTGACCTCGACGAGAGGTGAATCGGGAGAAGGCTGCTATATAGGCACCAGAAGAGTAGTCAGATACCACTTCGAGGTGATTGGCACGAGTAGCTAAACAGACGAAGATACATATGTACCCCTTCCTAGACTTTTGACCTCGACCTGGCGAGGTGCGTAACCTGATTGGCCCAACATAGTCAACACCAACCTTTGAGAATGGCCGTGATATTTGGACGCGACAGTCGGGCAACTCTCCCATCATTTGTTGAGCTGGAGAAGCTCGATAGCGTATACACTTGGGACATCTTGCTATCACCCTTTTGATGGCATAGCGAGCTCCAACTAGCCAATATCTTTGACGGATTGTGACAAGCGAGATTTGAGTACCACCATGTAAAGTGAGGGCATGTGTTTCTCTGACTATCAGTTCTGAGAGCTTGTGATTACCCGGAAGAATAGCAGGGTGTTTTAGACTGGGGGAGATGGATGCATTAGCTAACCTTCCTCCTACTTTCGATATTCCATTTTCAATGAAGGGACTCAGTTTGTAAAGAACATGAGTCTTAGGGAGAGATTTGCCATTTGATATATCTCTGATCTCGGATGCATAGACTATGCGTTGGATGTGACAGATCCAAGCAAGACGAGCTCGTTCTCGTTCTTCAGACGACAGAAGCTTTCCGTAAGAAGAGATTTGTGTCCAGGTCTGATGCTGAATGAGTTCAGAGTTTTTGGTGGCTGTAAAAAAGTCACCTTTTAGTTTAGCCAAAGCTCTAAGGTAATAGGCAGTAGCAGCCATGAGAGAGTCAAAAGACGACAATTTTTCAAGTAAAGAATCACAAGGGGATATCAGATCATTCAAGTTCAGAGATTTTGAAATAGCAATATTTACAGAAGGGGGTGGAATATTTACAAGAATATTGGGTTGCTTTTTTGACTCAAGATCTGCCAAAGACTTCGGGATCGGCCACTGATTTCTGGGGAGGGCAAGCCAAGTTGGGCCACTCCACCAAATGGACAAGTCTAGCATTTCTTCTGGAAATCTGCCACGACTACCAACATCAGCAGGATTATCCCTGGAACGGATGTGAGACCATGGTGCGCCAGGCAAAAGTTCCATGATGCGGGAGCACCGGTTGGCTACAAAAGTGGGCCATTTGGAAGGTTTATCCTTGAGCCAGTACAAAACGTCCATTGCATCTGTCCAATAAAATTCAGGTAGATTGGGAATTTTCAAAGACTCTTTCAGTCTAGAAGCCAACTCGGCTAAAAGTACTGTGGTACACAACTCCAATCGTGGAATTGAAAGTGTTTTTATAGGAGCGATTCTAGTTTTTGATTGAAGCAATCGAATGTAAATTTGATCGCCAGAAGTGATTCTAAGATAAACTACAGCACACATTGCAACCTTAGATGCGTCTGCAAATCCGTGTGATTTATATTGGTTAGTATCTTCGGCAAAATGAATCCATCTGGGGATCTTGAGCTTAGATATTGCAGGCAAGTTGTTCAACCAACGTAGCCAAAGATCAACATCATCTTGAGGAAGCTCTTGATCCCATTCATAGCCTCGAATCCAAAGCCTTTGCATGAAAGACTTAGATGTGGTGATCATAGGGGCGAGCCAACCGAGAGGATCATATACACTAGCGATTCTCGAAAGTACAGAACGTTTTGTCCAAACGTCAATGGCGGCTAATTTTACGGGCTTGAATTTGAAATTGTCCTCATTTGGACACCATAGCAAACCGAGTATTGAAAAAGTGGAATCATCATCAGGACAAGGAATATTTACAAGGTTGTCAGGTGTGGGAGCAGCGCGAAGTTCTGAGGGTAAGTGGCGTACAAGCTCCTCATCGTTCGCCGACCACTTACGAAGATTAAACCCGCCTGACTTGCAGAGATTTATGAGTTCTGCTTGTTTCACCTGAGCATCAGCAAGATCATGCCCGCCAGAAATAACATCGTCCATGAAGGTTTCTCTTTCCAAGGCGTCAGAGCCAGATGGAAAATTATGTTTCTCGTCTAAAGCTAACTGGATGCGAACTCGGTTCGCGTGATAGGGACTTGGAGTCATTCCATAAGTCACGGTATTCAATAAAAAATTAGAAACAGGATCATTTTGCGATTTGCGCCATAAAATAGATTGAAATTTTCTATCATCTTCATGAATCAGGATTTGCCTAAACATCTTCTCGATGTCTGAAGTAAAGGCATAGCGATATTTTCTCCAACTTAAAAGGAGAGATGGTAAATCAGGAAGTAAGTTAGGGGCAGCTAACAGAAAATCATTTATGGACTTCCTAGTTTTGGTTTGAAATGAACCATTGAAAACAGTTCTGAGTTTGGTCGTCGTACTAGACTCTTTCAAAACTCCATGATGTGGAATGAAACAGTGTGAACTTATATCAACTGTATTGGGGTTATTTGTGAGCAGTGACATGTGATGCAAATCTTCATATTCAGTCATGAAAGCATGATAAGCATTCCTAAGAGCTATATTCCGTCCTAACCGGGACTCTAATTTGAACAACAGCTGTTTAGCTGGATGAAATGAATCGCCAAAGAGGGATTGATCAAAAGAGTAATGGAAAGGTAGCCTCACAGTATATTGCCCATCTGCTCCTCGAGAGTGTGTAGCCACGAAGTGAGCTTCACAACGATGATCATCAGCAGACAATGGAGATGAGTCGTCGATGACCTCCTCCTGGCGCCAAAACCTCTGAAGTAGCTCGTTGGTCTCGACGTCTGCAGCAGAGTGGAGAACAGTTGGATGCATCAGCAAGTGATCGCTGTTGTCGGTCGGGCCCGACAAAATCCAGCCGAGCTTTGTTTTGGTGGCAACAGGCTGGACAGGTGGCCCCTTCCTCAGTTCATCCTCGACGATGAGCGCATGAACTGCAGCGCTCAGGAGTAGCTCGACGGGGTGGCTGCTCGTGTAGTCAGGGTCGGCAAGCTGGAGATCATTGGTGTGTATCCAGTCAGCTACAGATCCGCCGACATTCGGTTTGTAGCCAGTGACGTCCTTGATCACCAGTGCGTTGAGCTTGGCCATAAACGAAGACTCGAAGTGAGGGCGTATGGCGATCTCAGCAATTCCTTTGGCGTAAGACTGTTTCCCTCTAAGAGCCTGCACAGGTATAGAAACACGTTGTTTCAGAATCTTTAATCTTTGACAAAGAGATTCAGATATGAAGGACGTTTGAGCGCATTGATCTATGAGAGCACGCGCAAGCACTCTCTGACCATTGGCATTTGACACTTGAACCCAGGCTGTTGCGAGAAGAACAGTATTCGGCTTGCAGAAGTTGGAATTCAAGGCAACCACGTGGTTGTGCGACTCAGTTTCCGGTTGAAATACAGGGGTATTTGCAGAAAGTTGCGATGAATTACCGGCTGGCTGCATGGGCTTATCAGAATGGAGCATAGAATGATGCTTCCCACCACAGCAGCGGCAATTATAAGCAGATTTACATGTTTTATACTGATGAGGTCCGAGGCAATTGAAACAGAGTTTTTTAGATCTGACAAACTCTTCCCTTTGCTCAGTATTCATTGCTTTGAACGAAGGGCAATTTTGCAAACTATGATCTTGCTCACAACTCGCGCATTTTTTCGGCTTGTTAGCAGCAGGAGTTTGTGCAGAATGCAAAACTTTAGGTCCTGGCTTCTGTGAAGTAGATGAATTTTTTTGACTTTTCTGATTGGACTTTGTTTGCTTAGAATCTGAGGTAAGTGGAGAGACACAGAGCTGATGACTGCTTTCAATAGATTCAAGCGTGGTTAGTCGCGTTTTCAAAAAAGTTTTCATCTGCGCGAGAGTTGGAGGGTCGGTAGATTCTCCTAGAGAAGTTTCCCACAAGGTACGGGATTTTTCGTCTAAACGGTTGGCAGTAATGAAAACGATAAGGTCATCCCATTGGTCTGTTGGTCTGCCTAAAGCCTTCAATACAATCAAGGAATTGTTGGTACCATTTATCAGAGCTCTAAGTTCAGCAGCGGATCCAGATTGGAGATTTTCATCAGAGAAAAATTCCCTCAAATGGTTGTTCAACATCCGTCTTTTATTCTCGTAAAGAGATTTGAGTTCATCCCAAGCAGTCTCAAAATTATCTTCATCAAGAGTTATACCTTGAATAAGCGCTTCGGCGTCATCCGCCAAGTGCGTTCTCAGATGATAAAATTTGACAGCATTGCTGAAATGGCCGTTTACTACAGTAACAGTGAAAAGATCACGGAATTTAGGCCAGTCCTTGAAGGTTCCATTGAAGACAGGGATATCAATGGGAGCTAGGCGCGCAGCTTGATATTCAGGCATCAAGTACTGGGTGGTCGTATCTCCCGCAGAGACGATTCTACTCGTATGAGTTCGAATGTATTCGTTGAATTCACCGCGGACATCTAAATATGACTCTTCGGCTAAATCGAATTTTTTCCCAGTAAAATATTCATGCTCAGGATCGACACCCTCGAGAGCAAGAATTTTTTCATCAATTGATTGGAGTTCTTGCCAATACTCATCTAATTTTTCCCTGCGTGACTCGGCATTCCCTACAGTTTGCTTTTTCTTTTTGAAATTTGAAAAGGCATGTTCGACTTTGCTCAAAGCAGTCTCGTGCTTTTTTAAGAGAGCGTCCATTTTGGGATTCAGAAATTTGCAGAATATGTGAAAATCACGAGGATAGTACGGTGAGTGTACTTTATTAAGAGATTTGAAGTTACCGGAATAACCTGCGATGAGGTTTGGAAGTACCGGAAAAATTGGTTGAATGCATTTTCAGATACAACAACGTCAAGTTGTGTGAGCTGGGTCAGCTCTGAAAAGCAACACTGGGATGAACATATGTAATTCAAGCAATATACAACATTCATACATGAGCTGCTGTATGCGCGGGCGAATTTCGCTCACGACGAATACACATGTATTTGAAAACAAGCATGAAAAACTAGACCGATCTTACTTGACCGATCCGAAAACGCCCAGCTGTCGATGCGATGTGACGGCACCTTGAAGCGACGACTGCTGTGCACGATGCTTCGACGCGCTGACAGCTGACGACAGGTTTGCCCACAAGGAGAGACATCAGCGCCACCATTCAGGTGCGGCCACTTTGCGAAGCGAGCTGGCGTGGCGAACGGCTGTGTCGGTAAGGCAGATCACGATGATGCCCCACTGCTTGGCCTCGTGGACGATGTCTAGGTGCCGCGACTTCTGATTGACGCAAGTGTGGCGTGCTCGGGTTACGCTGCTGCGCCACCCACATGCGAAAACACCACTGCATGGAGTTGACGGCTTGCTGGTGAGTGCTGCAACGTCGCCGCGTTGCACGTGCTCCGGAGTCTCAACTAGCGATGCGTCCTGAGCTCACCGATAAAATTGTCGGGTTGAAGCCGAACGTGAGCGCATCACCGAAAAATTGAGCCACTCACTGCACTCAAGTCATTCACATTTTATGTGCACTCGCGTAACAGAGGCAATAATTCCTCATGCTCAGCTCGGCGTCGCTAAAATTCACACGACGAGAGCGCGAGCTAAGATGGCGGGCCACGATATTTCGGAGCACACGCGAACGAGTACTGCACAATCACTGTATACTGTATTTCACTTTCCACGTCGCGTATCCGGCTCGAAGGACCAAATGTTTAGAGTTCGGATAGCGGGGAGTGAAATAAAAAATCAGAGGTCTCAATTTTACTGATTTAACGAGACTTGAAAAAATCTTGGATGCACTCAGCGCGAGTGCTACATCGCGAGGAGATGTGCACGGCTCGGCGGCATCCAAGGAAGAGATTTAGGCAGAGAGAAAGCCCATCACGTATACTACGCCGCGCAGGGCCGTAGTTAGTGATTTTCTTGAGGGGCAACTGAAAAATAAATTTAGAACGCGTACAATGTTCAGTATCTTTCGAAATGAAAAGAATATGCCGTACACATCTCAATAATTGGATAAATATTCAATATTATAAACATCAAATTCTGAACACAAGAGATGACCCCACATCCTCAGCACAGCATCGTAGTACCTTACGTTATATCCGATATAGAATAGACAGATTGAGAATTCTAGCTTCTTGGGAATGAAAGATACTTCATGGGTTCCCAACATGCCTGTGAAGATGAGGCCCGTCAAGGGTTGCGTCCCGTTCCACTTCAATGACTTGGATCACTGGTTTCTGGATCAAAAAGGTAAAAAAACCCATATTTTCGATGGAGTAACATTGGATCACAAGAGCCTCGCGGCTACGAACAAGAATCCTGATGTGTGTCTCGAGTTCTTCCTTGGTTATGAGATTTGCCTGTTACAAGGAAGTCCTAGGAGGTTGTGGCTCCAGGCTCGACTGGATTCATGATCTTATGTCTCCTTTACTCGAAGTTTGTCTGAACCAGCGGAGGATGAACAGTCATATATTCTAGTAGTGAGGGCATGAAACTGCTTGGATAAATAGAGTCATTGGTATCTAGATTCGTTCCTATCAAACTCCCCAGCACCCTTCGATCAAATTAGGAGGTAAGATGGAGGTTCGGGATGCGGAAGTGTTTCCTCTACGCTAAAATTTCTCCGGTTCTCAGGGGTGAACCCAAATCCTGGGCAAAGCATCGCAGAATCTCACGCGATATCCGATTTCAAGGAGATAGACTGAGATATCAAAATTTTTGGGAATGAAGGACATTTCCTCGGTTTCCGAGATGCCCGTGGCGATAAGTTCCAGCAAGGATTGCATTCCGGGTCACTCAAATAGCTTAGATTACTGGTTTCTGAATCGGAACGGTGAGAACCTATATTTTTGACAGAGTAACATGTCTAGAGAGTCTTACTGCTACGAACGAGAATCCTGTAGTTTCAAGAGGTTTTTGGCGAATTGAAAAAAAAACCGACCTGATGGCGTAAAACGGGCAACGGGATCGTCTTCAGCAGCTCGAAATACATCTAGAGAATATATTGCAGTTTCTGTTAAAAGTAAGAAAAATTTGTCGGACTGTGTTATCAAGAAGTACCCGCTTCCTACTGGTCCGATTCGTCGACCGCACTAGCTTGGATCGAGAAAGATCCCCAATGGGGCACGTTCGTATGGAATCGCGTTCGTGAAATACGCGAGTTGACCCCCGAAGGCTCGTGGAAATTTGTGCCGGGATATTTGAACCCAGCCGATCTTCCATCTCGGGGATGTTTGCCTAAGCGCTTACTTCGTGAGCGCTGATGGGTGGGGCCGGATTGGTTGAGAGACAGTCCCCACTGAAACATTTAACCTTGTTTACAACCTTGTTAAAAACCTTGTAAAAAACCTTGTCAACTACCTTGTAAACTACCTTGTAAACTACCTTGTAAACAACCCTGTGCACAAGGTATTTTACAAGGTAGTTTACAAGGTAGTTTACAAGGTAGTGAACAAGGTTGTTTACAAGGTTGTAAACAAGGTTAAATGTTTCAGTGGGGGTCCCAAAAAGTGGCCAAATAATGAGCCAAAACAAGACGAGGCGGCCATTGTTTGTGAATTGAAAAAATTAGCTGAAGCTTGCTTATTGAATTTTTAATCGGATCTTAATTTTGCCTCTTTGTTTTCCTTTCATGACAAACTCATACGGTTCTCCACGATCATGCTGAGATTCCAAAATTTCAAGTTAAGTGAGGAAATTCCCTACGGGAAAAGAATTACATACAAAGAAATTCAATCTTTTGAATTGAAGTTTTTGAGACCTTTGCAACAGAAAATTTTCGAATCGATGAATGAGACTAAACTAGATAAGTTAGCGGTGGTTGTTGATGTTGACGGCTTGTTGCGGATCAAAACCAAAAATTCAGAGCGTGACGATGATTTCCCTTTCAAATTTCCAAGTATTTTGCATGGAAAGAATGAAATAGTAGAACTACTCATTCGCGAAACCCATGGAAAAGAATGTCATGCAGGTGAACAATCATGTGTGTATTGAGACAGAGATTTTGGATTTCGTACCTCAGAAAAGCGGTGCGGAATTACAGAATGTACGACTTGTCGAAAACAAAATGTGAAACATATGCAAGCAGATCCAGCTCCTCTACCTCGAAATCAAGTCAGCGATGCAGCTCTGTTTGAAGTAACAGGGGTAGATTTTGCCGGGCCTATATTGCTTCGCGGAGGCGAGAAGGCCTAGATATGCTTGTTCACGTGTGCTGTCTACTGAGCCATCCATTCAGAATTAATTACTTTTCTGTCCACTCCGAAATTTCTCGAAAGCTTACGCAGATTCGTAGGGCGTCGAGGCAGACCGAAAACTATGGTCCCTGATTGCGCGAAAAACTTTGAAGGAGCAGACAATGCTTTTGAGAAACTAGACTGAGATGCTATTCCAATATACAGTGCAGTGCAACGGATTGACTGGCGTTTCAAGCCCCTTTCAGCTCCATGGTGGGGAGGATGGTAGGAGCGTCTAATTGGAATGCTCAAAAGTCTGCTGCGAAAAGTTCTGGGAAAGTCGTCTCTGAGTTACGAAGAAATATCGACGGTATTGAGCGACTGCGAACGCACTCTCAACTCGCGTCCCTTAACATATCTTTCTGATGATTCGAGTAATTTGGAGCCCCTCACTCCAGAAATGTTTTTGATTCATCTAAAATTCACTGAAACTCCTGATCTTGATAATATTTCTAGAGAAGATCTCGATGTTAGACTCAGGTACGAACAAGATCTGATAGATCAACTTAGAACTAGATTTCGCGATGAATATTTGAACAATTTGATTATGTTTAAAAGCCCCCGAGAAAAAAGAAATGTACAAGTCGGTGACGTAGTTTTTATTGGAGATGATTGTTCTAAACGTGTAACTTTTTAACGTGTAACGTGGCCCTTAGCTCGTGTAATAAATCTGATACGTGGAAAAGGAAATGTTGTACGCGTTGTAGAATTGAAAACCGCTAAGGGAGTGCTCAAGCGACCGATCCAACGCATCTATCTGCTCGAAGTTGACGATAGTATGCGTTTGGAGCTGAATGATGAGCTTTGTGAAATCCCATTAACGAAAACTATTGAAAAGAACGAGATTTGATTAATGATAATACTGATTCCGATTTTGTAGAAGAGGATGAACCGATTGTTGTAGAAAATAAGGAAAGTGAGAGTGCACAGTGTACTATAGAAAATAAGACAACTAGAAGTGGTCGTGTGGTCAAAAGGCCAAATGGTTTGGATCTGTGATTTGGATTTTGTGCCAGTGCACGGTGTTCCGGAAGCAAAAAAAAGTTCGACCCAAATGACGACACAAACTGACAACGAGGATTGATTTGTGATCGAAGGTAGTTATCAAATTCTTTTGAATCAAAATCGAAGCTGCTCCTTCCTACGAATTATTCACAAGACAATTCATAAAATGAGCTGCGAGCTGCGAGCCGTGTAATTCATGGGTCTTGCGGTCGATTAGGAGTGACACTCTGTGAATAATGTCAACAAGAATCGATTCCATTCCATTTTCCCCATTGATCACAGAATCTGTAAGTGGCTGATGTTTGATTCCGTTTTCAATTGTGTTGGGGATGATGCAATGAATTTGAGTTCATTCTAGTCGATTTATCTTAATCTCTTCATTTGGTTCCATCCATTCTGCTCTTACTTCGGTTCCACTTCAACTCACTCTAGCCGTCGCCATTGACTTGGAAATGAACCACTGTGCTGCTAGTAATGGGAAAACTAGAATAGAATCGATTCTCGTTGACATTAGTCACAGAGTGTCACTCCTAAGCGAACGCAAGACTCATGAATAGAGGCTAAAATCCACTACACGTGCATTACACGTACGTGTAATACACGTCCATTTGTGCATCGAGTTTTCTGCTGCATAAGGTGAGGTCGTCTGTATGTTTACTTTTCGAGAATTGAGTTTTTCCAAGTGAACAAGTCATTCTAAGATTATGACTCACGGAAAAGTTGGATAACTGTTCTGACAACCCAAAATGATCAAAATTGGAGACCAGAAAAATGATGAAGTGATTGAAATGAGGTGATACGCGAGAAATCGAGATACATACTTCTTTCCCCAGTTGATGTCCGTAAACTATAGATTTTGGCCGAAGTTTCATAACGTTTTAGTATGTAAAAAGTCCAATAGTCAACCCATTCATCATTTGCTACTCAGAATCGATCGTTTCCATCATGAAAGCCTGATTTGCAAACAACAAACACTGCGCAAACACTAGTTCGCTCCAGACGACATGGTCAGATTGTTCACTGACTGAAAATTGGCTCCTCGCAGGTAAAAGCCAACGATTTCAGCATGAAAATGTATAAGGCGGCTGATTCCTCAGGCGCCGAAATATTTCCAAAATTCTTTCAATCAACCGGAGTGTGAAGCAAGTGTTGTTTGGGGTGTCTTCAATTCCGAAGGTAATCACTTCATTATCAGCGGTTCTAATCACTCTGGACTCCATCTTGATCATTTTTGATTGCTAGTCACACACATCTAGCTTTCCCCTCTCGACATAATCTTGGTATGATTTTATCTTTAATCGAAAAAACTCAATCTTCAAAAAGTGAACATGTCGACGACCCAACCCCCCGGAGCAGACAGCTTGATGCACAATTGCACGAATGCACGTGTATTAGGGTGCGTCCCCGAATGATGCATATGCATGGATGTGCAGTGCACACTGTGCATACGCACTGCACATGTGCACGTGTGCGGCTTATCAAAATTGAGCAAAAATTAAAGGGCTCGCAACAGAGAACTTCCGATATGAATCGGGTTTTATCTTTGCTGCGTTAGTGGCTGATCCAAAGCAGATCTAGACGAGTTCCATCTGGTTTTGGCTGAAATTTGATGAGCTGCACATGTGCACGTGTGCAGTGCATATGTGCAATGTGCACTGCATATGCATGCATATGCATCATTTGGGAACGCACCCTTATACGCACGTGTAATGCACGTGCAGTGGATTTTAACAACTCTGCTCATGAATGTCATGGCCTGCAGCTTGCAGCTTATATTATGAATAGTCTTGTGAATAACTCGTGAGAAGGAGCAGCTTCGATCTTGATTTAAAAGAATTTGATCACCATTTTCGATCACAAATCAATCCTCGTTGTCAGTTTGTGTCGTCATTTGGGACGAACTTTTTCTGCTTCCGGAACACCGTGAGTGTCCTCAGTGCTTAATTCTCCTACAACTGTTTGTTAATTTTGATTGAGCTTTGAAAAAGCTCAAGGTGGGAGGATGCCAAAAATGTGAAACGAAATGTATGGGACGGTGGCGCGCGAGTTGCAGCGGCGGCGTGGCGATCGCCGACTCAGCGCGGAGAAGAGCATGATGGGTCAGTTCGGAGCAAGCGTGCGTGGCTTGCACACCTTGCATGTATATACGAGTAGTGAATGAATCTGTTTTGTATTTTCATTTACTCGACTGTTTATCACTCAATCTAGATTTAACCCATGACCTGTCCCAGTGAAAACAAACATGAAGTGTGAGTCGTTGAAGAATCAGTATTGGATTTATTCGCGGTGTTCGCTCTCAGCGGAGTGAGTCACTCTTGAGCCATGGCCTAAGCAAGTCACCACAACGTCATCTCCTATGTCAAGTATGATGTTGTAGAGGTGTCGTGTATTTGTCCATCTTGCAACATCTTAGAATCTATTTCAAATATTTTGAGGATTTGAATATATGATTGTGATATAATAATTTTAGAACTTTTGAAATAACTCACTTGTTTCATTATCTCAAAGTTGAATAAATGAGATTGTTCTAATTGTTATATAAGAATTGACAGTTGGAAAACTTGAATGAAACCTTATGTTAAAGGAAGTGAATTGACACAAGGAAAATGGTGAGGATGATGGTCTGAACCAAATCATATTTTCCAACATATGTTAGGATCTCACATGCTTTTTATGAATATTCTGATACTTGAATCATGTTCAAAATATTTCAAGGAGTTGAATATACCATTTGATGTCGGAATTTCAGAAATTATGAAAAAATCTACTTGTCTATCATCACAACGTTAGATAAATGAAATTGGTTAGATTGTTGTATGAGAATTGAACGATGATGAACATTATTAGAAACTTATGTTAGAGGAAGTGAATTGACATAGGGAGACTGGTTGGGATGATGTTCCCAACCGAAAATATTTTTCATCATACCTTTCAGCATATTTAAAATTCTACATCATTTTCATATATATGGACCATTTCGGAGCGTTTCGACGATGCCTGCACCACGGGGGTCTGGAAAAAATCCGCAAACATTTTTTCCAGTTAGTACTATGTTGATATAGTACAAAAAAATTTTTTTTGGATTCTTTCGAAGGCCCCCGTGGGCCCTAGGGCCCATAGAAGGCCTATTTTTGACCCGTTTTTAGCCTATCTTGAGAAAATCATAGCTCGACCGACCTGACTCAATTCCTTTCAACGTACTTAGACGCATTTTTTTTGTCAAGACTAGTACTTTCAAGAAAAAAATTGTCCGAGACCAAAAATTCAGCCTAGCAACTTCTGCAAGCTTTTTACTAAAGGCAGATTTTAGCGATTTTTAGGCCTTCTTCCAAGTGATCTAACTCCTACTAGACATGTGATAATCGACTCCTGCCGGTGATCATTTTGAAGGTCTTGAGAAAACCTACAATTTGACCACCTGCAGAAGTCGATTGTCGTACTTTTCATAGGAGCTATAGCCGATACAAGTTGAGCAGTTTCGTAAAAACGCCAAACTTTGAGCTCAATCCAAAAAAATCACTCCCTTTCTTTCGAGGTCTAACCTATGAGAAAATGTTCTTAAAAGCCCCAACTAACAACTCCGAGAATAATCCGAGTGGGATAATCAATTCTCGATTTTATTCAGCCAATTTAAAACACCCTCTTTTGACTTTTTGCTTAAAATGCCAACACAGGCATGGCTCGCATATGCTTCCATCTGAGTTGATGTGCACCAATCTGGGTGGAATTACTCCCCAAAGTATCCCCAAATATGTGTAAGAACTTCCGGAGGAGAGCCTCAAGCCAGAAGCGAGCTGGAGATTCAATCCATCAGGTCCAAAATGGGTATTATTTCGTCTAATTTCGGGCAAGCGAGCGAGGGTTCGATTCCCCGTGTTTCTGCTCACAAACGAGACGAGTGGCGTATGGGGATTTAAACATGTTCTTCCGACTCAAAATGACCATTCAAACACGATGCCGGGGTCGATTCAGCCCTAAATCATCGTCATTTTGCAGTAGAGGCGCAAACCTGTTATTACGGAGTTCAACGCCGTTTGAGGATTGGATGATATCCTAGGCATGAATTGACCCCGGGATCGTGTTGAGATGGTCATTTTGAGTCGGAAAAACATGTTTGAATTCCCATTCTAGCCACTCGTCTAGTTTGTGAGCAGAAACACGGGGGATCGAGCCCTCGCTCGCCTGCCCGAAATTAGACGAAATAATGCCCATTTTGGACCTGATGGATTGAACCTCCAGCTCGCTTCTGTCTCGAGGCTCGCCTCCGGAAGTTCTTACACATATTTGGGAGTACTTTGTGGAGTAATTCCACGCCGATTGGCGCACATCAACTCCGATGGAAGCATATGCGAGCCATGCCTGTGTTGGCATTTCAAGCAGATAGTCAAAAGAGGGTGTTTTAAATTGGCTGAATAAAATCGAGAATTGATTATCCCACTCGGATTATTCTCGGAGTTATTAGTTGGGGCTTTCAAGAACATTTTCTCATAGGTTAGATCTCGAAAGGAAGAGGATGATTTTTTTAAATTGAGCTCAAAGTTTGGCGTTTTGACAAAACTGCTCAACTTTTATCGGCTATAGCTCCTATGAAAAGTACGATAATCGACTTTTGCTGGTAGTCAAAGTGTAGGTTTTTCCGAGACCTTCAAAATGACCACCTGCAGAAGTCGATTATCACATGTCTAGTAGGAGCTAGATCACTTGGAAGAAGCCCTAAAAATCGCTAAAATCTGCCTTGAGTAAATAGCCTGCAGAAGTTTCTAGGCTGAATTTTCGGTCTTGGGCAATTTTTTTCCTGAAAGTAATAGTCTTGACGAAAAAAATGCGCCCAAGTGCGTTGAAAGGAATTGAATCAGGTCGGAGCTATGATTATCCCAAGATAGGCTAAAAAGGGGCCAAAAATAGGCCTTTCATGGGCCCTAGGGCCCACGGGGGCCTTCGAAAAAATCCAAAGAAAATTTTTTTGTACTAAATCAACATAGTACTAACAGAAAAAAATTTTTGCGGTTTTTTTCCAGACCCCCCTCGTGCAGGCATTCGTCGAAATGCTCCGAAATGGCCCATATACTCATGACCTTCTACAAATATCATATAATCATGAGATAGATATGTTGATTTCGTATTATGAATCAATTATATTCAAGTTTTTCCAAAGGATTTCTCATACTTTTGTTATTTTTCCATTGTTTTTTATTGTGCAAATGAAATTCGAGATGAAAGTTGAACTGATCATGATGGTGAATTTTTGAATCTTTGAATCCTCGTTATTCGTTGATGAATGTTGTTTATATGCGGGGTTGGAATCAGGTGAATGCAGAATGAACTAGAGGAGAGGTTTAATTGAACTGTTCGCAAAACTATATTGAGCAATATGATACATGCTCGAGGTCGTGGAGAGTGTGCGTACTGTTCGCGATCCACAAGAAGACTGACTGAACCGGAGCAGAGCGGGAGGCCTATAGCCGAGCGGCTGAATGTCTATATATATATATACTGCAGTCGGTTCTACTGCCGGTTGAGCATCTTATGCCACTTGACGGCTTAGCTAATGTGTGCGTGAATGTATGTGTGCTGTCGCGGACATTGTTTGATCGGTGCTACATAAACATCCTCCCACCTCGAGAAAAAAGAAAGAATAGATTTCATTGAAATAAACGAAGGATTGGGAAATGAAACTGGAGTAGGGTGAATTTTTGGTGAACATTTTTCCAAGTTCGGCATCTGCTCCTACCAAATTCTGAGCTTGATCACTTATGAGAAGCTCACAAGGTCCTCGTCTTGCCGTGAATCTGTCGAACGCGGCTAGATACGATTCTGTAGTGTAATCGGAGACAGCTTCAAGGTGAATTGCTTTTGTGCAAAGACAAATGAAAATAATGGAATAACCCTTGTAGGAAATTTGTCCGCGAATGCGTGAAGCTAGCAACTCAAATGGACCTGCGTAATCTACACCTGATTTCTGAAATGGACGCGTAGGCAGTACCCGTTCCTGAGGTAGAGCTGCCATCATTTGATACTGCGGAGTAGCTCTGTATCTTTGACAACTGGTGCAATTATCAATAATAACTTTCACTGTACTTTTCCCTCGAATAATCCAAAGCATTTGTCGGCTAGTAGAAAGAGTCAGTTGAGTACCACCGTGCAACGTGATGTGATGAAAATATCAAATCAAGAGCTCCTTCAGAGTAGATTTCGTAGGTAAGATAACGGGAAATTTCTCATCGTCACATAGATCTGAATTTTTGATTCTGCTACCTACTTTCAACAAATCGTCTTTTAGCACGGGGTTCAAGGATTTCAAGGCATTTGCTTTAGGTAGAATTTTATCTTCTTGCAGCATTTTATATTCAAATGGAGAATAAGCAAACTGAGTAAGATAGCTCATGACAAGTTTAGCGTGGCGAATTTCACTGCTGTCTATGAGCTGATCTGAACGAACAGGAAACTTGCTAATAACGCATGAGACTTTGTCTTTGAGGGACGTTCTATTTACAATTCTTGAAATAAATCTCATCATATATACAGTGATTCTAATCAGTTTGGTGAAAGAAGAGTACCGTTTCATCAGATCCCAAATTTGAATCTTCGGAGTCTCTGAAGTTATGGTATTCACAGATACTTGAATGTTTTCATTAGTCGACTTCTCTGGATTGGTGGAAGAATTCAAATCGACATCACCTGTTCGACTCCAATCGCGATTGTGTTCTCGCAAGTCGGGGGGGGGGGGGGGGGGGGTCCCTCCCACCACAGACGATTCGAGACGAGTTCATTCCCCAAACACCCTCTAGAAGCAACACATCTACAGGGTTCTTCGACGATTTGATATAGTGCCAAATGGCAGTGGGAATCAGAGTCTCAATTTCGGCACACCTATCGGCAACTAAAACCGGCCACTTAGAAGGGTGTTCATGAATCCAGTGCAATACTACTTTTGAATCGCAGTGCACATGAATCGACAAATTATCAAATTTGAGCTTTGATGCGAATCGATTGAGCAGCTGGGCGACTTTCAAAGCGCCGAATAGTTCCAATTTCGGAATCGAAGGGATTTTTATGGGTGCAACTTTTGATTTAGCACCCAACAAGGTGACTTTACAGTCATCATCTACAACTCGTAGGTATACAACCGCTGCATACGCTATCTTGGAAGCGTCGGAATAACCATGTAGCTCGTATTTTTGAGCGTTTTTTGTTATACCCAAGTAACGTGGGATTTTCAAGTCTAAAAGGTGAGTCACGGAACAATACCATTGCTTGAATTTTTTGGTGAATTCATCCGGTAGTACCTGATCCCGAGGTACATTTTTCATCCACAGCAGCTGCATAAAATTTTTACCGGTGATGATCACCGGAGTTATCCAGCCCAGTGGGTCAAAGATCCTAGCAATTTTGGAAAGTACAATACGCTTTGTCAGCGGAACAGTCAAAGGATCAATTGACAATTGGAATTTGAAAATGTCATTAGCGGGACACCAACTTATACCGAGCACTGAGTACAAAGAGTCCTCTTGCAAGGGGTCGTCCGCAGCTAATATGTTCCTTGGTAATTTATCGATGAGTTCGGGGGTGTTTGAGAGTCATTTTCTCAACTCAAACCCACCAGATTTTAGGAGGTTAGTTGTATCCGATTGCTTAGTCACAATTTCCTCAGTTAAGAAGCCACCAGATACTACGTCATCCATGTAGCTCTCTTCATTGATTACTTCAATAGCGCTCGGAAATTGTTCACCTTCATCTTTGACTAACTGTTTAAGAGTCATAATGGCTAAAAAGGGACTACTCGTATAGCCAAATGTCAGTACGGTCAACAAAAGTTTCATTATTGCATCACTGGGGTGCTCTCGTCACAGAATAGTTTGGAGGTGTTGATCCTCTGGATGGACGCCAATTTGTAAAAACATTTGTTTTATATCCGCCACAAAAGCATGAGGATACTTACGCCATTGGGTACATAAATCAACTAATTCAGGTAGCAAATTCGGACCTGAATAGAGATAGCCATTGAGCGAGTAACCCTTATCAGTAATCATTGAAGCATTGAAAACTGTTCTCACTGGAGTTGTCGAGCTATTCTCTTTGATAACTCCGTGATGAGGTAAAAAATAGAATTGATCATCAGGGATACTGGTAGTGAATATTGGGCGCACGAAACCTTGCGATAAGTAATCTCGCATTGATTTGACTTACGCGTTCTTGAATTCAGGATTCTTTGCAAACTTCTTTTCCAGACTTAGAAAAACTCGAAGTGCTTTGGAGTAAGAATCTCCTAGAATACCTGACTCTGGAAAGTTGGTTTTCCGTGGAAGTTTGACGATATATTTGCCGGTTGTGACTCACATTATCGTTGTAATGTTCAACACATTTCTGTTCATCATCCGACGAGAAACGTTCCTTTGGAATCTCCTCGCTATCCAAATACGAAAGGAGAGTTTCATTGAGTTGAGAATCAGTGTCATTAAGACACAAATTTATTGTTGGTCGCGATGATTTTTGAGACATCGAAGAACCAGAAACTATCCAGCCGAAATGCGATTTCATAGCTATAGGAGCATCGCCCTTTCGGATCTTACGTAAACCTTGTTGTATGATTTGTGCGTGGATCTGAGCACTAAATAACATATCAACAACACCAGGTTTATTAAAATTAGGATCTGCTAAGCGCAGCTTCTTCAAATGTTTCCAATCCCCATTGAATAGAGAGTTGGGTTGATATTGGGTAACCTTAGGAATCACGTGAGCTGACACTATAAATTTTCTAACGGAAGTAAAGCGAGGTCGTATAGTCAACTCCACTACCTTTTTGCATACGGGGCCACTTTTACCGCCAACTGTCGTAGTAGGTACCATAACGGGTTATTTCTTCAACCGAAGTAATTGGCATAAGCCTTCTGAAATAAATGAGGATTGTGCGCACTGATCCACAATTGCCCGTATTCCGTGTGACAAACCAAATGTAGATTCAGCTAAGATTCGAGCAGTTGCTATGAAAATCTCCCCATCATTGACATCTTTATTAATAATGTTATTGACGTGGTTCGATTCTAATTGTAACATAGATGCTGCACTGTTGGATTGTTGGGCGGGCGTATTTGATTTGGAAAGTTGATCAGCGGTATTCGGAATACTGGGCTTACCACTTTCATGGATAGTCGTATGATGTTTTCCATTACAAACCGCACAGCGTTTGTCACTAGGACACTCCGGCAAGAGATGATCGGAAGAAAAGCAATTGAAACATCTCTTGAGTGAGGTTATATTCCTTTCTCTCTCAGGCACAGATTTTGCCTTGAAGGTATTACAAAGGGTGAAAAAATGAGGACCCTCGCAAATCATGCACACGGGTCGCTCACGTCCAGGCTTTGATTTATCTTCTTGATTCACATGGACAGCTTTTGAATCTTTGGGTTTGGTATTCTGATTCTTGTTTTGATTCTTCAAATCAGAGGTGGCACTAGATCTGGGTTTTTTTCTCTGTCTGCTCAGTTGCTTTCTTAGCACTCTCAAATTGAGCGTGAGCCAGTCTCTGAGTTTCGAGAAAATCATCGAGCATTTTGTAGCTAGGACATTGCTTCGGATTTTCTGATTGTGCGACATGAGATTCCCAATCTTTTTGAAGTGCAGGAGTAACACGCATCACGACTAGAAAAACGACCATGGGGTCCCAAGTATCGATTTGACAGTTCAATGATTTCAGAGCTTCCAAAACATTGTTCACTCCGTTGCGAAGACGACTGATCTCTGAAGCGGTATCAGCTCCCATTTTATTCATGGACATTAATTTCGAAAGTAATTTAGAGACTAATAAGCGATTATTGCTGTAGTACTCTTTAACGCTTTTCCAGGCCGAATCAAAGTTTTCGCCAGAGGAAGCGCTTTCTTCAAGGAGTTCTACGGCTTCCCCTTTGAGTGAGGATTGCAAATAACTCATTTTATAAATATTCGCAAGTCCGTGTTCCTTCACCACCATTTTATCAAAAGAATCGTGAAAATTCTTCCAGCTCTGAATGTCACCGGAGAAGGTGGGAAGTTCGATTGGCGGTAATTGGCTTGGAATGTAGCAGATTGTTCAGATGTTTCAGCATTTCGCGAGCCGGTAGGTACTTCCGCGTCGAGATTTAATAGGAAGTCTTGGAATAGCCCTAGGGAAGCAAAATATGATTCTTCTACACTATCATACACATTATTCTTGAAGTAGTTATCTGAAGCGTCAATATCATCATCATCTAATAGCTTCTCATGAGTATCTTGAAACTTTTTCCAGTAATCTTCCAACCCCTTCATCCGGGTAAGCCACGCGCCTTTTGGCATCTTAGCTCGGCCTGTTTTTTGGAAGTTTATATACGCGTTCGCAATGCGCGATTGCAGTTTGAGTTGCTTCTCAATCGAAGCCATTGTGTATAATTGAATGGATTTAGTCGTTGAATTACTCGTTCACCGATTTACTTGTCTGAACGAATAATTCAGACGAAGTAGAATTTCAGACGATGTCCGAGTGACTATATCGCACTCTACAGGATGTGCAAATGGCACCCAACACGATCGGCGAAAATTGCACTCGACAGGATCTACGAGAATCGCACTCTACAGGATCTGTCAATAGCACTCAACAGGATCGGCGAAAATTGCACTCGATAGGATCTACGAGAATCGCACTCTACAGGATCTGTGAATAGCACTCAACAGGATCGGCGAAAATTGCACTCGACAGGATCGGCGAAAATCGCACTCTACAGGATCTACGAGATCTACGAGAGGATCCATAGGTCGCTGGTTCAAATCCGGCTCGAAGGACCAAATGTTTATATGCGGGGTTGGATTCAGGTGAATGCAGAATGGACTAGAGGAGAGGTTTAATTGAACCGTTCGCAAAACTATATTGAGCAATATGATACATGTTCGAGGTGGTGGAGAGTTTGCGTACTGTGCGCGATCCACAAGAAGACTGACTGAACCGGAGCAGAGCGGGAGGCCTATAGCCGAGCGGCTGAATGTCTATATATATATATATATATATATATATATATATATATACTGCAGTCGGTTCTACTGCCGGTTGAGCACCTTATGCCACTTGACGGCTTAGCTAATGTGTGCGTGAATGTATGTGTGCTGTCGCGGACATTGTTTGATCGGTGCTACATGAACAAATGTATCATGATGATAGTAAATTAAAAGTATTGAGAAATATATTTCGGGTAGGTGTAACTTCACGTCACAGTGTCTGAGAGACTCATGATCGAATGAACCTCATTCGTATTGGTTATCCTAAACGGACCAAGGGACGATGTTCAGACCAGAGGAATGAAACAGTTTGATCTTGAGAAGTAGTGTCAGTGTGCAATGTTATTCATGTGGTATTTCAAATCATTTAGAATTATGAGGATGGTGGTAAATATAAGAATTGTAGAATATTAAAAATCATATATAAGAATATAAGAAGAATATAGAATGATATAAGAAGAATATAGGAAATATAATCATCAGAAAGAAAAGGATTCTGAGAAGTTGAATATATCATTATTTTTTTTATTTTATTTTTATTTTATCCAATATACGGGCTTATTAGCCCTTAAATTACAGAATGATTTATAATTTCCGCATGGTGACTATAACTCTATCGTATATGAGATTTCTCGATGTGAATATAATTAGATGTGGAAGTGATATGTTTCTACAGGGTCTTCTTATTTACTAAATACTAGAAGTTTAATAGAGTTCTTAAACTGACTTACCAGGAGAGGTCATCACATCCGGATCACGAATTTGGCTGAAACTCTGGGAATAGTCTGCTTTTAGCACAAAAAGACGATATCCAAAATTATAGACCCTAACGCTCAAGCATTTCCGAGCTACATCTTCAGGCCATAGCATTGTCCATATAGGCCCATGTTAAAAATTATACATATAGGTATACCTGCAATGCTAATGTCCTTGGCTGTAGCTCGGAAATGTTTGAGCGTTAGGGTCTATAAATTTGGGTTTCATCTTTTGGCACTAAAAAAGACTATTTCCAAAGTTTCAGCCAAATCCGTGATCCGGATGTGGTAACCTCTCCTGGTTAGTTCTTAACATCTTATATCTGTAGGCAAAATATTCCACATTCTTTTGAGTCTAACTGTGCAGGAGTTGAAATGTTCTTCCCATGTAGAGATAATTTCAATGTATGGTCGGATATTCCTTAATGGGTAGTTGATTGCTCTCAAATTAAAACTTAGGGATTCTTCCAGATCATCTAAATAGTTATTAGCAATTTTGTAAGCAAGTAAGTAGTCGTAGTAGGGAGAATAGGAATCTATTGGGGACAGACCTGATGATTCATAAATATCTGTATAATCATGATTGGTGTAATGCATTGGATTGCGGCTCTTATATGCTAAATTTCTCATCATTCTATGATGAGCAGTCTCTAAATTGGATATTTTATACCCAATATATGGTCTCCAAATTTGACTCCCATATGGAAAAGATGGCAAGACAAGTGTCTCATTTAAATTTACAATGCATGGGATACTTCTGAAATTTTTTGTGAATTGCTTTACCATGCCTATGAGCTTGCTACACTTTCCAACAACAAAATCAATGTGATGACTGAAATCCATCCTAGAGTCAAAATAAATCCCTGGATCTTTCACTAATGATACTCTGTCCAGCTGAGTATCATCCAGAATGTAATCAACGACTTTAGGTTTGTTCCCTCTATAAAAGGAAATAGAGCTACATTTTTTGGCATTGAGTTTGAGTCCATTGTCTTTGCTCCAATGAGCAACAGCATCCAAATCTTTCTGCAATTCACGATAGCTGTCATTTGTATTAGCTACCGTATATATTTTGAGATCATCCGCATACAGAAGGAATTTGGAGTATTTGATGGCAGAAAAGATAACATTAATATAAACACATTACAATTTCAGGAATTCAAAACTTTTGATATAATTTACTTGATCCATTATGTCAACGTTGGGTGGATGAAAATGTTAAAATTGTTGTATGAGAATTGAATGACATTAAACGTTATTAGGAACTTACGTTAGAGGGAGTTGATTGACACAGGGAGACTGGTTGGGATGATGTTCCCAACCAAAAATATTCTTTATTATACCTTGTTACATCAGAATTTCACATAATTTTCATATATATATATACTTACGTCCTACTACATATATCATATATTTATAAGATAGAGATATTTATTTCGAATATTTTGATGCAGAGAAATGGAAAAATACTTATATACTGATTGTTAAAGCTCTTTCGAAGAATTTCTAATATTTTCCACATTTCTCCACTTTCCTCAATGAGCATATTGAATTTGAGATGAGAACTGGAATGATCATGATAGATGAATCTTCAAATCCTCATTAAATGTTGATAAGTGTATCATGATGATAGTATATGAGTATCGAGAAATGAATTTTGGGTAGGTGTAACTTCACGTCACAGTGACTAAAAGACTCATGGTCAAATGAACCTTATTCGTATTGGTTATCCTCAACGGGCCAAGGGACGATGTTCAGATCAGAGGAATCTAACAGTTTGATCTTGAGAAGTAGTGTCAGTGTGCAATGTTGTTAATGCAGTATTTCAAAAAGTATAAGAATTGTAGTTGCTGAGAGTCGAGTTTCTGTAATGTAATGTTGAGTAATACATTGTTCTGAGAGAAAATATGAGAAAATATTATTGACCGATCAGCACTATGGATAATATTACGCATCATGATTAGTGAGAAGAATCAGAAATTCTCTGTGGAGACGTATTGATTAAACTATTATGTGAGAAAAGCATGCTTATATACTAATCGATTGGGCGTCGAGAAGATTCATGGGGTATAGTGAGGATTCTTCCGTCATCACGAGAATTTCTGTTTTTTTCTTCTCAACTGTAACGATTACAGGGATACCGGGGATGGTAATTGAATTTTCACTAACCTTGTGTCCCCATAATTGCTGAGATTGTTCCTAATCTTATCTGCTTGCTTCTTGATCTCAATCATTCAATACAATAGATTGTATACATTAATAAAATATTATAACAATGAGATCAGGAGATAGGATGGGAAAGGGGGGAATCTTCATTATTTTTATTGGGGATTTTGAACAATTTTTTATGAAAATTCTAGAACTCATCCATTTTTCCGGAATCATCTTCTATGATCGGCAACGTCGATAATAATGATCCATCTTTGCGATTCTCGTAGCATCTATAATGTATTAGTATTCTGAAAAAATAAAAGTTTGCTCAAATGTTTCTCATTGATATTATTCTTTATAACATCTTCTCACTTCTATTGCGTCAGTTACTTAGACATAATTCATCGCGATGTATAAAAATGCTGTTTTGCTCGTGGGATTCATAATCTAGATATATGTATGCTATCTTTGTGATAGAACTGATAAAATTCACAAGAGAAAAGAAAAAATGAAAGATTGAAAATATCAAATGAACATACACGTAGTGAACAATGATAAAAAGTTTTGAAAGTTCAAATGTATACCAATTTCGCGGTCACGGTGAGCCTGAGCTATTTTCTAATGTTGCGAAATACCACCCGAGAATTTCTTGTTGGGTATAATTCCCGAATGTTTCGGTATCACTTCCCAACTTCGAGTGAAATTGCAACACTAGCCGTTTTCTATTTCCGTCATTTTTGGTGTTCGTCTTCGGGAATAACTGTCTTCTCACTTTTGTGGAGTAAAGATGTCTGTTACTACGGTTCATGTATTGATAGATATTTTGAATTGAGCGCACCATCATCACTTTTGACTATGATATCATAAGAAATCAACTCCAAGGTCAGTATTTCGGAACGACGAGTAAATTCTCGAATTGATTCAATGTAAGTCACAGTGAACCTGAGCTATTTTTGATGTTGCGAACCACCCGGAAAATTCTCGTGAAGTATGATCCCTAAATGATTCAGGATCAATCCCCAACTTTGAGCGAAATCGTAAACCTGACCACTTTTCATTTCCCTCATTTTCAGTGTTCTTCTCAGGGAATGATCGCTTTTTCTTCATTTCAAGGGATCGAATCTTTGTTCAAATAATTTCAAGCTCAACCTATGCGATAAAATTTCTGTGCCATTACATCTCTACCTATACATCAAATTAATTCGAGAAATTATTCGTCGTCCGAAATACGGATCTCGGAGTTGATTTCTTATGAAAATCATTGTTAAAATTGATGATGGTGCGCTCAGCTCAAAATATCTATCGATACATCAACCGCGGTAACAGACATTTTCACTTCTCAAGAGAAAACAGATGGTCATTTCCGAAGAACACCAAGAGTAACGGAAATGAAAAACGGCTAGTTTTACGATCTCACTCGCAATTGGGGAGTGATCCTGAAACATTCGCAATCATACCCCACAAGATTTTTTCGGGCGGTATTTTGCATCATTAAAAAATAGATCAGGCTCACCGTGCGGTGAATATACGCTATAAAAAATTTCCCGAAATTTTATCCAACTGGTTGAATAAAAAATCCAGACAGCCGGTTGAAAGCCAATTCAACCATTTGGTTGGAAGTTTAACCAATTTAGTCCAAAATTCGCTGAGTTTTTCAACTATTTGGTTGGAATTGCCATCAAATAATTAAATTCCCCATCCAGTCAATCAGAACACCTTTCATTTAGTCAATTGGTTAAAGTCTTCCGGATTATATTTTCGTATTGTTCATGATTTTTGTCAATACTACATTCTCATGAGCTTACATCGGCTTGTGAAGATATCCCAAAGGTGGAATGTAATCTCAAATACATGCATTTGAAATGTAATTCAAATATCACTCACCCCTCAATCCGTTTCATGAATCTCATCATTGTCGCCTTGTTTTCCTCTTGGGATGGATAGATGTTGTCTCCCATTTTCCCTCCGTTCCACCGAATTTGTTTTGTTGCTGGTCCAACATCTCTATTGTCTGTGAATTATAGAGAATTATCACATGTGATTCATCTGTATGTTTATTATATCTATGGAGTGAATACTTATAATGTTATGCTTATTGTTGGATATAGAGCGGCTGTATCCCGTCTCTCCTCACTCTCCTTCTTCTTACCCCTTCCTATCCTATAGACTGACTCCCCCATGGGGCGCAGGTCTAGGCTAGGTAATCAGTCTAGCGTATGAATATGTATGAAGAAGACGGTGTACTTATCAGTGAATAAAGTGCTGTGTTTTCTTATCTATTTATCTCGCAGTTATTTACACGACCCACACCACCAAATATCTGGCATGGTAGCAGAGCGTGGTTCCTGGGTCGTGTCGCGAGTGAAAATTGTTTAATTACGAGTGAAGAAAATTAAAAAAAAAAAGTGAGCACGTGGGCGCGAGGCACTTCCACCACGCAGTCTATGTTCACATAGCGGCCAGCGAATCTTCGCCAAAATCTGCCATCGAGCGGCATCATTGGCAGGGTCGAGTTCCTAGATCCTGGGAGCTATCAAAGCGCAGCGACGTTGGGGTTCAGCTGCATTATTCATCAACAAAAGTTATCAATTTTCTCATCAGCATCGCCATGGCTGCCGCTTTCCCAGACGAGGGTGAATACAGTGATGAGGTCAACGACGAGCCCGATCACGGTAATGAAAGTAAGTTGTCTCAATTCAAAATTACCAGTTTCGCCGCCAGTAAGTACATGCAGCGACACACGCGGGATTGATTTATTACCGATCGTTATATATTATATATTGCCTTGACCGGCGTGAGCGTGCTCATTTTCCTTCCCTATATATATATATATATATATATATATATATATAGCACGGAGCGGAGTTGCGCAGAGCGTAGCCGCAGAGTGCAGAACAAAGGGGCAGGAATGCCCAAACATCGTCGCCATATGTGCGAGAGAGACAGATAGAGAGAGCGGAGGCTCTATGTGGGCATAGACCATACAGTGCATCTAGATTGGCTTCGCCGAGTGGCGCGGAGGCGCCACAAGTGTGAAAGTCCGTGCGCATGCGCAAGGAGGCTAGGGTCCCTAGGGTAGAGTTGGCAGCACTGCTCAGCGCGCGGCGGGAGTATTTGAATGCCGAGAATCCAGTGCTAGAGCTTTTCACTGGAATATATGATGAAATCACCTCGTATGCATGTACTAAAGGCATTCTAATGGTATGAGTTATCCACAGCACCGGTTCGGGAGTCCAGAATGCAGTCAATGCTTCGAATAATACTGAATTTTAGAATTGCAGGTTATGGGAATTCATGAATATTATTATATCTATTTATTCTGAATATTAATTGAGAATATTTCTATCATTAACCCCTTCTTAAATATTTTGAGTGAAACAAATTTACACACCACATAATATGTTGATGCAAAAGAAAAATGTATATATATTTTCAGCTGTCGGAGGACAGAGGAAATGAATAACGAGAAAAAAAATGATGATGAACGGCTCTTCTGAACAAATTATCATCTTGTTACAGATGCTACCCTGTATTCTGACTTCTGCTTGAAAATAATGAGTGATTGTCAAATCAACACTCGGTATCCAAACCAATGTATGAAATTGAAAGTGGTTGGACAGAACATCTTCTTGGTCCCGGAACATCGACAAGAAATCCAATTAGGTGTGTAAATTTCGATCATAATAATTTGTTTTATTTTCAGCACTCTCGAGAGTTTTTATAAAGATCTGACTGGAATTCCATGAAAGAGCTAGAAATTGTTCAAAGTCTCCGGAGGGAGAATTGATCATATCTTTTAATAGTCTCCGGAGGGAGAATCGATTTGATTTCGCAATAATCCGCCGAAATTCTGGTTGGGTCGACACATTATACTCTGGTGTGTTCCCAGTAATATTTGTGGCGACTAGGGTGATTGTATAGTCTTCCTTGTGTTCAGGATTCTATATTCTCACTCGTTTCAATCTTGTTATGTCTGAGTCAGAAAAGCTAGATTAGAAGCACACTGAAGAACTTTGCATAATAGTTATGAAGATGTAATTTTATCGGTCTTTGCGAGTTAAAGTCAGCAAATTTTGCTGAATTTTTAGCATCAATCGAGAATGGATTTTTCTCCACTCTCGATTTCTCGCAAGCGCATAACGAAGATGAACTTTCGTATATAAGGGCGTTCAAACCATCGAACATTCGGCCACTTGAGCCGCGTGTCAGTGGTAAACTCTCATTGCTCTTCCACCACTTTGAAAAGCCCGAGCAATGAGAGAAGGGCGAAACACGCACAATATCAGCGTAGAATCAAAATTCTTCATCAAGTTTCTCATTTCCCATCTTTACTTTTCATTCCTTCCCATCAAAATCCTTTAGATGCATCCTTGGAACCATACGAGGCTCTAAAGGTGCATTGATCAAGAGTGGACAAAAATCCATTCTCGATTGATGCTAAAAATTCAGCAAAATTTGCTGACTTTAACTCGCAAAGACCGATAAAATTACATCTTCATAATTTGAAATTCCCGCGAGTGATAAATACGATATCCGATCATATCGATCGAGTGTCGAAATTAATTACATATTTGCATAATAGTGATATCTGATAACTCCGTTACAGATGATACTGACCCATACTTTAAAGATGAAGAATGGGACGAGATAAAAGCGACAATAATGTCCTTGTCAATAGATGACAATGGAGTGCAAATGTTCATTCGACCAAACCAACCAGAAACTCCAACCCCCGAAGAAGACAACTTGGATGAGGATGTCATCATTGGTGAAGTTAGAAAAGAGGATGACTTTGAAGATCAAGAAGATGATGATCTCGTGGGTGGAGACGATAGCAGTCGATCGCCTGTAAGAGCTGACGAAGAATCAGCAGAGCGCGCCAACGAATCTCGGGCGGACGAGATAAGAGAAAAGGGCAGGCAGGATCGCAAACTAGACTGCTTGCAAACGTCAGTGAGTAAACTGACTAATCAGGTGACTAATCTTTTGGAAGTCACAACAAATTCGTTGAAAACGAATATCAGAGAACGGAAGGCAATAAGAAGAGACATAAATACCCAAAATGAGAAAATATCTGAGCTCTCAAAGAGAGTAGGAAAGTACAGTAAAGAAGTAAGAGATCTGAGGAATAGACAAGATTCCTCACAGAGTCCGGCAAGATCTTCAAGGACTAGATCTCTCTCTCTTCGATCAATAATGAGAGTCCAGGAGGCGAACAAACATCAGTCCAAGTACGAGTGACCATTGCGTTGCAACCTGGAACAAGCACTTCTCGAGAAAATGTAAATCTGAGTCTCCTCTCATCCGGAAGTGACTCCCTGATCAGCTCGAAATTTCTTGAGTTAGCCACAGGAGACAAAACCTATAGCCTCAAGAAAGGCATGACCTGGTTCTATTGGTTTGGTAAGTTCTTGACAGAGCTTCGGGCCAAAGGATGTAAAGCCATATCAGAGGATTTGAAACTATTGTGTCCAATCTCAGAAGAGGTAAACGAAACGATTAAGTATGCGATCACCAACCATGTGGATGAGATCTATTATAATCAAATTAACGGCATGAAGTGCGCCGTAGAGATCCTCAAGAAGCTGAGACACATTAAAACCACAGAGTTCACAAAAGACCAAGACGCTCTCAGAAAAGAGATTCACAGTATAGTTTATGATCGGAGGAAGGACCAGCCTCTCAAATTTATCGAGAAGTTTGATTCACTTGTGAATCAATATAACCAACAAGTTGAAAAGAAGTTAAGGCTTGAAGAAGAAAGTATCAAAAGGGCCTTCTACGCATCAGTGAAGAGGTCGTGCTATTTTCTCCAAATGAGATGCGATTTTGAGAATGGTTCCGAGGAATCGGAAAAAGAAGAAGATGACGGAGAGAAGAAAGGTCAAAAGAAGATGACCCTTGAGAAAATGAAAAAGATATTCTTGGAACAAGAATCTCAGAAACAAATGAAACAGGACAATGGACAGAAGCCCTCTGCTATGATGGCTGTATCAATCAAATATAAGAATAAACCAGGCAACATCTACTGCCTGAATTGCAAAGATCATTCAGATCACATTGCCAGCAAGTGCCCCTGGCGAGAGCAGGGTTATGAGAGATGTTATTTTTGCAACTGGATAACAAATCACATTTCAAGAGATTGTCCAGAGAGACGTCCGTTGCCTCAAAATAATAGAAACATGAGGCGAGGAGGCCGGAATTCTTCCAACAACCAGAACTCGCGAGGTAGAGGCGCTAAAAGACCTTACCAACAAGGAGGCAACAACGACAACTATCACAACAACAGTAACAAATGGTACCAAAATAATCAAAGGGGCCGAGGCCAGAACCGAGGAAACCCAAGAGGTAGAGGAGGTCGAGGTGGCTTCCAGAATGCTCAACAGCAACATAACCAAGGGCCTCAACCATACCAGAGTCAATATCATAACCAATATCAACCTGAGCAACAGCAGCTGGTAAATCCGCAGGTGCATAATGCTTATGCAGAACAACCAGGTGAGGGAACTGTTATGTCAAATGGAAGTGCCATGAATGTGAACGATCATGGTGATAACAAAATCTTAGAAAGGTTTATTGCAGACTCCGGGGCGTCTGAAAATATGACAAAACCGCGGCTTATATTCACAACCTTAGATGAATCAGATGTTACCAAAATAAGAGGTGCTAACAAAGATTCTGGCGCGGACTTCCAAACGGAGGGAGCGGGCGTTGTAGACCTTGAAGCACAAAATAATTCTTTATTCAGATTCAATCGAGTTATATATGCACAATCGCTTCCAGAGAATTTACTTTCCTTGAGAAAATTTGCAGAGATGGGGCTAGGGATTTATCTCGACAACAAGAAAATTAACATATTCGATCCAATTTCGAACAAAACATTCATCACGGGCATATATCAAAGACCTTATTGGTACATTAATTTAGAGAAAGATTTAGGTAAGGGACCAGCAAGAGTTGAGCCCGCGAATTCCGATGGGGTGTTACTGAACTTGGCAAAAGCGTTCAATTCTGAAACGCCGAGATACTTCACTCGAAGTAATAAGGGAAGAACCAGTGTACCACAGCCTCAAGATGAGCAACAAATTGAAAAGAGAAAGAAAGTTCCTCTAGAAAATTCGAATCTCGATACGACTGTTTGAGATCGGAAGATCCATAATGTTGATGAATAGCCAATTATTGATTTGCCCGAAAATGAGTGTCCTATTTCAGCAGATTGCCGACAGTCTTCGGCGAGTAATAAAGCTCTTCTTTGGCATGTTAGAATGGGCCATGCTTCTGTAGAATACTTGAAAGCTTTGAAATTACAATTTCCAGATAACAAAGAATTACAAGAGGCCATCTTTGATGAGTCCATACGTGAATGTGAAATTTGTATGGCGGCAAAGTTCAATAGATTACCTTTTTCTAGTGCATGCAGGCGGGCTACAGAACCGCTGCAGATTATTCATTCTGACCTGATGGGCCCAATTAGTCCAAGTTCTCATCCGAAACGCTATAAATATTGCGGTATTCATTGACGATTACTCGAGACTCGCATTAGCTTACCCCATGAAGAGTAAAGACGAAACAGGTCGTTGTTTAGAGGCTTTCTTACGGAGCGCTAGGAACATGCTTGGCCGGGATGCCAAGTTTTGCTATTTACATTGTGACCAAGGTGCTGAGTATACAGGTGGTTATACTCAAGAAGTATTGAAAAGGGAGGGAGCAGAGTTAGCACTAGCTCCTCCAGACACTCCTCAGCTGAATGGAGTAGCTGAACGATTCAATCAAACTATTCAGAAAAAGATTAGGGCCTACATGTTTGATTCCAAACTGCCAGATAATCTTTGGGATTTGGCACTCAGTGCTGCAGTGTATGCATATAACATTACTCCTCATAAAGCAAATGATATGATCACTCCAATGCATAAATTCGTTCCTGATAGAAAATTTGATATTGGGCAGATAAGAAGATTTGGTTGTTTAGCTTATATGAAAGTACAAAGAAAGACTGGCCCAAAATTCAGTTTCGAAGGAATTCGTGTTGTTCTGGTAGGATATAACCCTTCTGGTTACACTTTTCTCAGACCTGAAGACGGCAAGTACTACGAAAGTCGAGATGTTAGATTCAATGAAAAATTAGTTTATGGTGACAAGTACGGCAAACAAGCCATCAAAGATCGACCTACCGTAACGAATGATATTGATCGCGAAAGCTGGTTTGTCAAGTATGACACGGCAGTGGAAGATACACCAAAACCGGAGGGAGAAACTAAACGAAAAAGAGGTAGGCCGCGGAAAGCTCCACCACCAGTTGACGCGAAATTTGCTCAAGTAGTAAAATTTACTCATGATTTGAATGACTTGATCCTACTATCAGAACAGCCTATGGAATTTGATGATTTGATGCCCCTGGAAGATGATGTTCACCATGCCCTTCTGGCAAATACTAATAGTGATCCGATCTCATTCCAAGATGCAATGAATTCGAGTGAACGTACGAAATGGAAAGGAGCAATTGAAAGTGAGTTGAGATCCATGGAGAAAAATAATGTTTGGACACTTGTTGATCGACCATTTATGACTGATACAGGTAAACGTGTAAATGTGATTGATTCGAAGTGGGTCCTCGAGAAAAAGACAGACAAAGACGGGAGTGTAAAATACAAAGCAAGGCTTGTTATCAGAGGGTTCAAAGACAGGACCAATTATGATTTGTCTGAAACTTACGCACCGGTCTCGCGTTTACCGCTTGTAAGAGCAGCTCTTGCTCTAATTAATAAGTACAACTTAGATTGGTGCCAGATGGATGTGAAAACAGCATTCTTGAATGGCATATTAGACGAAGAAAT
Source organism: Eretmocerus hayati (assembly GCA_029851415.1). Lineage (NCBI taxonomy): Eukaryota > Metazoa > Arthropoda > Insecta > Hymenoptera > Aphelinidae > Eretmocerus > Eretmocerus hayati. The sequence continues at coordinate 63,010,379 of CM056744.1, read as the reverse complement.
TTATATGGAAATCCCGGAAGGAGTGAAATGCTCAGATCAAATACGGCAAACAAAAGTTTGCAAGTTGTTCAAATCACTTTACGGCTTACGAGTAAGCCCGAAACGATAGAACGAAAAGTTTTCCGAAGTAGCTATTAAAATCGGATTGAAAAATGATGACAGAGAACCTTGTCTTTTTATTTGGCGACGAGGAGATAAATTTTTAATTCTCATACTTTATGTTGATGATATCCTGATCGCTAGTAATCACCCAGAGAAGCTTATAGAAGTTAGAATCAAATTGAGAAAAGCTTTTGAAATGACGGATCTAGGTGAACCGAAAGAATTTTTGGGTATCACTCTAACTAGAAATAGAGAACTGAAGACGTTAGAATTATGCCAGGAAAAATATATTGAAAAGATTCTCACAAAATTCGGCTTCCAAAACGCTTATCCAGTGAGAACACTTATGGATACAGAACAAGTACCCAATCGTGATAGACGCGATCGTGAAGAGTCTCCAGATTCAGAAACAAGAATCATGTACAGGTCCATGAACCTACCTTATCGCGAAGTAATAGGTTGTCTCTTATACCTTTCTGGAACTACTCGGACAGATATCGCATACACGGTAAATGTTTTGAGTAGACATCAGTCAAATCCGACGAAAAATGAATGGGAAATGGTCGAAAGAGTGCTCAGATACCTAGTAGGCACTAAAAGCTACAGCTTGCGATTTCTAGGTATATCAGATGAATTATTAGCTTACTCTGATTCAAGTTATGCAGACTGTCGAAAATCCGCGACAACTTGTGGTTACGTGATTCAATTCTATCATGATACAATTGCATGGCGTGTACACAAACAGCCATATGTAGCTTTGTCAACTTGTCAAGCAGAATACGTGGCAATGAGTGAATGTTGTCAAGAACTGATTGCTATGGATATATCTTTGAGTCTAATTCTAGAGAAATCATTCAAACCAATGCTTCTGTGGTGTGACAGTAAATCTGCAAAAGCAAGCGCGAAAACTAATGGAGGTAAAAGACTGAGACACATAGTTGAGGTCAGAGAGCATTATGTGAAAGAATGCGTCAAAAGAAAATTTATTGAGATAGATTGGCTACCGCCAACGAAACAGTTGGCAGATATTATGACTAAACCCTTGCCATTTTTGAAGCACATTGAACTGACGGATATGCTAATGAATCGAAATTGTGATCCTGAGACCACATGAGTTATGATCACATAGTATGAAATAACATTTTGTCTGTTTCGGGGAAACATGAAGCACATCGACAGATGATGCACTGATTCTGTTTATTTTACTGATCTTTTGAATACAACATCCTACCTTTGACTTTTTCCAATGTAAATGAAATAGCTCGTCGAGACCCAGATACATCCGGGAGGGAGTGTTGGATATAGAGCGGCTGTATCCCGTCTCTCCTCACTCTCCTTCTTCTTATCCCTTCACTTCCTATAGACTGACTCCCCCATGGAGCGCAGGTCTAGGCTAGGTAATCAGTCTAGCGTATGAATATGTATGAAGAGGACGGTGTACTTATCAGTGAATAAAGTGTTGTGTTTTCTTATCTATTTATCTCGCAGTTATTTACACGACCCACACCACCAAATATCCGGCACTTATATTTATGGCATTTTATTTGATCAAATATAATATTGAAGATTCAACTTGCCTATTAGATTCGTGAAGTATTTGTTTATCAGTTTCTACTGATCCATCTGGGGGCTCTTCTCCATTTGAGCTGCTTATCGCAGTGTCATCATGCTATAAATCTAGAAAAGAATTTAATTTATATATAGAGTATCATGTTTATAATCTTATTTTAATTTGAACATAAATGAATATTTTGCATGTTACTCACCTTCGATATAATACTGCATTCTTCATACGAGTTGAATATTTGGTCTCGTCGGTCTTGAAGGACAGTGGGGAACTAAATAAATTCCCAAAATTTCATGATGGAAATTTTATTGCAACGTTTCGTCCACTAGGTTTTGTGGACCTCATCAGGCTTCAGGTTTGTTATTCTTCAGATCGTCATGATATTTCTTGAACGATCTTGTAATAGAGCACAGACATAACGTCTGGCTTCTATCAATACAAGTAAATGGAGTGAGTAATTGTATTGACAGGAGCCAGACGTTATGTCTGTGCTCTATTACAAGATCGTTCAAGAAATATCATGACGATCTGAAGAATAACAAACCTGAAGCCTGATGAGGTCCACAAAACCTAGTGGACGAAACGTTGCAATAAAATTTCCATCATGAGATTTTGGGAATTTATTTAGTTCCCCACCATCCTTCAAGATCGACGAGACCAAATATTCAACTCGTATATTTACCCTCGAGGACGAAAAATCTACCAAAATCACTTATGATACTGCATTCTTTAATGTTCTCCAAATTCTCAACGCACCCGTGTGTCCTTGAGGAAAGCAAGTGGAAGACTGAGTTCATCAGTTAGTCAGCGCAGTAGGATATGTACTATCCCCTCCCTCATCCCAACCGATACAGTATAAATTTCATATATTTCATCGATATGCGGTGATGCGAGTGGAGGGAGAGAGGAAGGTGAACTATAGAGAGCCAGAGAAAAGCGCGTGCCGTTAGGCATTTCTCCCACTCTCTTATACGTGGATACCGTAGCATTATACCATAAATTGGTGCCTCATCGCCGCCAATGATTTTATGTGTCTGTTATATGATCCCGGGGGTGACTAATCGCGTATTACATTCTTTGTTCACGTGTGAAGTTCATGCATGTGTGTACGTGTATATAAATGTATGTTATTAGGAAAGCGGATAAGTGGGTATGTGTGAGATGGGGTTGGGGTGCGTGTTTGTATGATCGGGTGTGTGGACGTATGTGTGTGTTCGAGTTTATGTGTGTGTGTGTGTATATATATACGTGTGCGATAGAAGGAAGAATTGATAGATTCTCAAATAAATGTGTACGAGGAATCATAACAAGATAGATTTTAAAATATATTTATGATGTCCTTAATGTCATGAAGTAATGGTGTTTTATTGATGAATGACTCACGTGTATTCGACTGTAGACATTGAAGTATGATTGTGTGTGTATGTGTGTATGTGTGTGTATGTGTGTGTGTGTGTGTACATGCGAATGTGTATGTCGGACGAACGTGAATATTCAGAGTTTAATTCAGTATACGCCCTCCAAACCTACAAATACACCGTACTAAAAAAAATGCTCCCAAGAAACTTCAACCAAGTAGTTGAATGATAAATTCAATCAGCTGGTTGAACGGATGATTCAACCAATTGGTTGGAGGAATTGGTTGAATTTCCCACCAAACTGGTTGAATTTTCAACCAAATAGTTGAATTCCTGTTCAACCAGCTGGTTGAATTTTTCATTCGACCAATTGATTGAAATTTCTCGAAAATTTCTTTCACGGTGAGATTATACACAAATACATAAGAAGCATCGCTAGCCTTTCTGTTATCTTAACAAAAATGGCGTCATCGGCAACCATAACGGATGGTTCCGAAGGGACTTAACTCTATAAATTTGTTTGGTATTAATCTTTACACTAGCGTGATGCTTCGCGTTGCTCGGCCTGTAAGAGTTCCCGAGAGGCGTATTAGTTCCTCTAAATGCTCTTCCAAATCGAATGGAAATATGTTCTGTTTCATTTTCATATATTGAGTTAAGTAATGGTATTTTTTATGATCTCCATAAGTTCATAACCATGTGAAAAACCATCGCTCAACTAAATATATAAAATTTCTGAGAAAAAATTCCTCATTTGACTTGGAAGAGCATTTTGAGAAACTAATACGTCTCTCAGGAACACTCACAAGCCGGGCAACGCAAGGCATCACGCTAGTGCTAGATTATTATGGAAGATAAAATTCGAGCTAAATCACATGAAATGAGAGGCAGTGTCTCATAAAATGTTACTCATTGTTTAGAGAACACGAGAACTGGCCAGAGAAAAATTTCTAGTGAGATATCTCACTGTACAAGAAGTATACTTGATTGCTTGTTCGCAATTCTGTTCATTACTGCTGGCAGAAAGACCAAAAAATTCAGCTTTTATAGCGCTATTCACAATATCGACCGAATCTTCGTAACTGTGAAACATGAATCATCACAAAAAACTACACCAGCAAAGACAAGCTTTCATGAAATTTCGGCCTTATTTCCATCACAAGATGATCACTCGCGGTGGACTTCGTTATCGAGAACGAATAGATTCATGAGAATCTTCACGGTCCGTATATTCTTTTGAATCACAATCAGAATCGAAGCTTTCGTCAAAGTTTATACTTATGCTTTGGTGTATCTTTGGTTACCGCACCGCAGCGTGTTCACAACAAAGCAGATGGAATTTGGGGCGAGCGACTCGCGCGATCGAGGAGCCTAGTGAAGTTGTGCATGAGCTCCTCTGGATCGCGTGGAGTCGCGCATGAGCTCGCGTCCCAAGAATTTTTCTGCCAATCCTGGTTGAGTCCGTTCTCAGCGCCTGCGCATCGCGTCTCGCATATTCATGAGTACCCTCAGCTCAGGACCAATACAAGGAGCGTTATATCCACGCGGATTTACAGTTTCTAGGTGCTTATCCATCTATAACGGTCTGTAAATTTTCATTCAAGCAGTGAATGGTATCTCCCAAACTGGTTCCGGCATTTTCAAGAGCTGTCGAGCCACAGCGAAGCAACCGGCCATTCAATATCTCCAGAATGATGTTACGAAAATCCCTGTAGGTGACAGAATTCTTCGGCGGAGTGGGAGTGAAGACGTTGACGATGACGTCAATGTTTGAGTGCCTGCCGAAACTGGGCAGGATTCTGTTGTGGAAGTCAGTTATGATATCGTCGTCATCAACGCAAATGTGATCAATCCATGTGTGAGATACGTTGGGGTGATGTTGGTGACTCGGTCCATGCTGCACTATCTGTAGGGGAAGTTTTTCTGACAGTTCAGCCAGTGTCTTGGTGTCCGAGTGAGCAGTGTCTAACGAATCCGCGCTCAGATCTCCCATTATGATTTTATGACTGTAATTTTCACACAGCCGGCGTCACGAATCAAACAGCCCATCATCCACCTGCATGACGATTTTCGGAAGTCTATGGATTATCATAGCTAGTATTGGGGATCAATTGCCTTGCTGTACGCTACAAAAAAGGAATTCAGGAACGCAAGGTTTCCCTGGCCCAAAAGTATTCGACGAGATCAACTTCCCAACTTCGAAGTCATTGCGGACATACAAGGCAATATCACCACCCTCTTTGTTGCGACCCTGTCGCAACAATGTGAACCTGGAATCTGAACGAGACTGTCATCCACATACTCATCCAGCTTCGACCCAGCCACTCCAGATAGATGGTAGGAGGGATCGTTAGCAACGAGCAGTTGTAGATGCCCAATTTCATCTGTCAAAGAGTTAAGGCTGATGAATCCCGCTTTCAAGGAACCGCCCATTCCTCGCCGCTTTCCAGCAGCCGTATCTAGTCAAGGAGTCGTCGCTGATTCTGCTGCAGGAACTCTACTTTGCTCCGGGAAGATAGTGCACCCCTTGGTGTTGTCAGAGGACACACAGGCGCGTTCTGGAACTCTTCAACAGGCCGTTTGGATGACCTGTAGATCAGCGAGAGATTCGAACTTATGCACTCGCTCACCATTTTTTTGTCTAACCCAGAAACATTCACTACTATGTCAGATGTATTCTAGACCCAACCCGCGTGCAATGGGCTTCAAGCGTATTCATTCTTTGTATTTCTCACGGGAGACCATCTCATTCATAAGGACGTCACGGCCCGGCACATGAGTTTTTGTATCTGGTTCAAGTAAAACAGGCTGGTTATTATTAGCCGTGGAATGATTATTGGTGATTAAACGTCTACCCCAAATCACTTCCTCGACTAATCGACCACTAGAGAGTTGGACTACGCACGATAGTAGAGTGCGCGAGATGGCAGCTGGGGCTCGGGTAGATTGAACTGAGTCGGAATTACCTGTTGGCGGCCTCTTTCCAGACGCACGCCCAGGTTGCAGGACATGGACACCAGCAATGTCCGCCCTCTCCCGCACTGCGTGAGGAATATCAGATAACTGTACCGGTGAGGCCTTAGATTTTTCTCCTAAGCCATCATTAATAATTGATTCACGGAGCTCAAGACCGTCACCGCCGTGTCTCCATCGTTGCTTCCCAGTGTGTGAGAGAGGGAACTTGTCTATGCTCGGTGAAATGATAGAAATCGAAGATTGATGTGCCGATTCGATATGACTATTCTCATTACTTCTTCATTCGCTATCTTGCAGACTACTCTGACAACCTCTTGATAGCTCCGGCAGAGTAGAAAACTGGCTTCTATTGGTGAAATTCTGCTCCAAAAGGAGCTGGTCCTCCGGCTGGGAGCTTCGCTTCCCCACAAGTCTCTCAAGAGAGGATCCACGTGCTAACAGACGATCCACCTCGTTCACCGCTGGCGTGAGAGGTGGAGAGGGAACGGCAACGTTTTGTCGCCTCTCGAGAGATTTCATTTCGTCGAGCTAATTCTAGAGTATGGCATAAATTTGAAAAAAGAGGTCATGACTAGTCTGCGCTATAAATACTCGTTTAGGCTCAAGCGAATCCGTCGGCGTTGAAGCTCGTGATGCTGCAGGTCGTTCCAAAATGTTCAAGCTGCTGGTTTTCACCGACCCGACAACGTGGCTTACATGTGGTGCAGTGAGTAGCGACTGGGTGCCCCACTGAAAATGGACGGCTGGCCGGCAGAGCGGGCGGCAAGCCGGCAGGTTTGCCGGGCATATATTTCGTTCGAAAATTTTGGCCGGCAGGGTGGCCGGCAAGGAGAAATTGAAAAATTGAAAAAACTCCTTTTTTTTGGGAACGATTTTTTTTGCACAATTTTTTTTCTCAAGAAATTTATCGCCATGCAATAATTTCAATCCAATAGTTTCGTTTAGTTCAGAATCAGTCTCCGAGGACTGCAAAGACGATTTCATGATATAATCATCGAAATAGTAGACGAAAAATTGCAAACCAAGGGGAAGTATCACCAGGAAATTATGAAATCATAAATATGTCCGATCTTTTAAAGAAACATTCTCGACTTTTGCACATTTTCCATTCATTGATGCAAGTTTCTGGTCTGAACAGACAGATATACCTGTAATTCTCCAAAATAATCGAGAATTTCCGAGTTCTGAGGCATTTTAGCGAGATATTTCGGATTCTTGGCCCGAAAAAATAGATCCAGTCCCACAGAATCTGAAGGATCGGTCTGTTAACCCTTTTGGTAGTACTTTCCTTGGTTTTGAATAAAATCTCGTGAGAATTTGACGATCCGACGAAAGGGACGCAAGTCAGAAAAAAAATTTGGTCGAAATTTTTTTTCATGAAAAATCTACTACGTGACGTTTTTGGCTCGAGGAAATACGCATGAATTCAGATATCTAGCCTCCCCCCTCCCACGATTGTTCAGGCCAGACTTCGAAATTGATGTGTAGCCTCCCCTTAAACCTATTTCAGAAGCTATGTTATGTTTTCTCCCCTCTCATAAGGCTTTACAAATATCATTGGATGAAGTTCTTCATGGGGATCTAACAAGGAAACGAAATATTTACAAAATCAATGACCTCCAATCAAAATTTCCATCGATGTTTCATGATTCCCCAGCCTATTGAAGATGATGAGACTCATGTACTCAAAACGTATATTTTCTCGAATCGTCATCAGTCTTGCAATGGAGATAATGAACCCATTGATCATGTCTCTAAATGATTGTCTCGTCGCAAATTAATTCATCAAGAAACCTCGAGTCAACTCTTATGACGAGGTTAATATGGCTGTTGAAGCAACATATTTACAGTCAAAAATTTCTGAAGAATCATAACGACACACTAGATTATGATGCGATTGATGAAGTCAATACAATTACAATATCACATAAATTTCATTTTATAAGAAATCTCTGAATTCTCTAACAACATATTCGACTTCATCGATTTCTCTGCTCATTCACTTCTATGATTGAGGGGAACGGTGGATCCAAAAATAGTTATAATTACAAAACAGAAATTAATTCATCGTGAGAAGAGTTCGAAAGTGAATAGTTTTCTTTCATATAGTCATCGCTCAATCTTCAACAAAATTTCGAATTTGAACAACTTTGCAACTTGCTCTTGCTCTCAGTCATCGAGGAAAAAGATCCTTCCACAAACCTATCAACACTTATAGACATTTTGAGCACAAAAAGTAAACATAAACTGGTAAAGATCCTTGGGCACAATCAAAGTTGAGAGGGATATTGAGTTGCCGAAGGCTATTCGACAATTGTTCTAGTCAAGTCCCTCAGGAGACTTTACTAATTTGTTCACAAACATAGCAATAACACCTCTTACAAGATATTTCTAAGCAAATGAATCGATATTATATACAGTCCCACTAACATCAAAATTTTTCAAAACACAGACAAGCTAGAGTAGGGCGGCGAGAGAACATTGCTTTTTTATATGGTAGTTCATCGAAGCTGTAGATGTAGTTTGCTATCGGATGCTCAAACGCCATCAACTGACTAACAGAGCAGCTTCTCGTAATCTTTGTCTCTCTCGTTTCATCACCGCAAGGGGGACACCATGTCCTGGGGTGTGACGACCCTCCGGCCCCAGTTACTGGGACACCGTACCCGGGCTTAGGCCCGAAGCCGGTAGGGAGAAGACTGGCTCCGAGACTGGTGCTCGGCGCTTCGACTTCTCCCGGAAACCGCAAGGGGGATTGGGGCATGGCGCCTCATCCCTGGGGTATGACGACCCTCCGGCCCCAGTTACCGCCCGCCGGAGCGAGGAGACCGCACATCTCCATCCGGCACCACGGGAGTGGGTGAGTCTAGGGACTCAAATTGGGATCGCCCTCGGGCGATGACAATGCGATCCCGTAAGACTCATCCATCATCCCGAGGGACTCTTTGAGCTCTCAGGAAGCCTAAAAGAGTCCCAAAACCCCCCACCGAGGGGTGGGCATCGGCCTTGTGCTGGGGGCCGTGCCGGAAAGTCGGTAGTCGGGGCGGAGGACTGAGCCATTACCGAGCCTGGCTCGGTGTTGGTCATCCTCCAACCCGACGCGCTAGCAGGGCGTATCCCTGCCCCGCGCCCATGGGGGCAACCGGGGTTGAGCCGAAAGGCAGAGACCCGGTATACAAAAGCCAATATTCCTCTCTCGTTCCATCCACCGTGAGATATCATCCACTACCTTCAACAAAAATCTAATACTCTCACTTACTTGTAGATTATCGAATTCCTTATGTAAATAGTCATCATATAGGCGTATAGAAGAAAAAACAATAGAGATCATCACGTGCTCTCCTCGGCGACTGATATTGAACTAAACGAAACTATTGGGTTAAAATTATTTGCATGGCAATAAATTTCTTGAGAGGATGAATTGTGCAAAAAAAATCGTCCCCAAAAAAGGAGTTTTTTTAATTTTCCAATTTTTTTTTGCCGGCCGGCGTGCCGGCCGAAATTTTCGAACAGAATATGTGCCCGGCAGACCTGCCGGCCGTCCATTTTCAGTGGGGTGGTAGTGTTGAGTCGTGCATCTGTTTGCTGCTTTTGAATATTCGCGGGCTTTGTACTGCCGGACTGGTAGGAGGTGGCGCCACATAACAGAGACAAAGCAGCAGGTGATGGAGTACCTCCCGCTGGCGTGAGCCGTGGACTCCCGATAGATAGAGAGGCATTAATGATGAGAGGCGTTGCGCTGCGGCCCGCGGCCGTGGTAAGTTGCGGAGCGGGGGGAGGGTCCTGATGCAGCACACGAGCTGAGCCACGTGTGTGAGATAAGCTGATCACTCACACGTCTTTGTGAGCTAGTATCCTCTCTCTTCCTGGAGCAGGCATGTTTTCTACGCAGATTCATGTCGTGGAGTTTCTTTGGATGGCCATATATTTTGTAGAATCACTGCCGCGGCATTCGGTTCGGTTCGGATCGATAATCAGCATCGGCTGGGAGCCTATATATTACGATATCGATCGTCGACTATTTATACAGGTCAATGACTCTTGATGCTGAATCCACTGAGGGCAAATCTATATAGCATCAAATATATATAGATATACTCTCTGTGTATAGCTTCAAGAGTTCAATCAGTGGGTCGGTGGCGTCCGTACGTCGATGCCATATGCCATCAGTAACGCTCGATCTCGCTTTGTCGAAGCTTGTCAAAGCGTGATAGAGAAGGCTCACCGGATTATTCCGTTTGTTGTTGGAAAACATTATAAAAAACCGGCGACACAGAAAATGAATCCATCTGCCAACGATTCAAGTTTGAGAAAGTGAGTACAGCGAGTCAGACGTGGAATAGTTATAGGCTAAGAGAAGGAGAGCACTTTCACCACCTGTTGAGGGTATCGATGTCGATTAAGTGTTGCGACTATTTATATTAGTAAACGATGTTAATGCGCATTGTTTGAATCAAGGCCTATGGATATTTCTTGTGTACTTATGAACCACCAGGTTGTTGAACCGTATTCATTCTTGCACGTGTTTTTTCCACAAGGTAAACATCGGCAAGTTATGTTTGAAATGATCGGTCGTAGATTTGTGTTGATGCAGACGATTGACTGACGGAGAAATTTTTGCCGCAGTTTTGATGGAGGGAATCAGTGCAAAACATGGGGATTTTCCTTGCATTCATGAGTTTCAACAAGCTCTTCGCCATGGAGATGGATTGTGAAGAAACATGGAAAAAGTTTGAGAGGTTGATGGCTCAGTTCCCTCCACCGCAATCAAGAGAATACTGGAAGCAAGTGAGTTGAGCCTCATGAATTTTTTGATAGCATACTTATCTTGGAGAATCTTACCCATGCTTCATTTCGTTCCCGGTGTGGTCGTTGATGGTATCAGGTGCTCTTGAGAACGTTTCCACCAATGAAGGATCATGGGAACACCTGACTGCTACTCAACTCCAGGTGTATAAAATAGTTTGCGAATGTGATGGCACGCAAGCGAAAACTGTGCAAAACTTCACTAAGATCTCAGCAGCTGGCTTTTTTCACCATAACAGCTAGGAACAATTAGAAATAGATGATGATATTGAATGCTCAATTTTTGGGAGACTGGGAAAATGCATGCAGAGACGGGGTGCCAGTGGCTAAAAAAAGTTTGCCTGAAATGTCGCCTAAAACCAGAAACGGGGTTTGATTCCTAGTGCCAAAAAGTGATGAAATTTCATCGACAGAAAATCGAGACTGCGCCTTTTTGCGAATCAAGCAAGTACTTGTCTGTTCCCGTAATAAATCTTCAATTGTATTGCAAAGATCATTCCTCAAGAGACCAAATAAATGTAGAATATGGAACCACAAATATTTGATATACACTACGATATACAAGTATGGGCATCCGTCGATATATGTACCTCTCTTTCTCTGGCGGTGAGTACATCCACACGCATTACACATCACTCCGTGTTTGAATGTGGCTTCAACCATCAAAACTTCGTCCCGAGTGGCACTTTTTTGCAGATTGGATTTCCTCCTGCAGGCCCATACATCTGGAGCATCGCTGCATGGCTCCTGCGCGAGCCTGGGAGGAATAATTCCAATTCTGCAACTCCAATTACAACATCGAGTCGGCAGTGCTTGGCGCCGAAAGTGAACCTTGTGCGCATGCTCGGAGGTCGTCTGCTACGCTGGCCTGCTACGACGCTGTCTGCTGCGCGATGAGCGAAAACATCTGCTGTGTCTGCAATGGCACCTTACGCACAGGCAGCAGAGAATGCGGCATTTGCAATGGATCAGCTCATGTCAAGTGCTCGAGATCATCCCGAGGAGCAGTGACATGTTTGCAATGCCTGCAGGTGAGCGACACCAATATCGCTAATTCAACATCGAGTGCGTCAAAACAGACGACTTCGGCCTCACAATTCAACGCGCAAACAGCCAGAGAAAGAGAGAAGGAGAATACAAGCCTGCGAAAACGTGTGAGTAATCAGACCATCTCACACACGAGGCTCAGCTCCCGTGGTGCGTCAGGAACATCTCCCCCCGCTTCGAAACAAACCACCATTGCACGGAGCGCGAAGCCTCCCACCACCAGTGCCTCTCATACTACCGAGAGTCCACAGCTGGCGCTGGCCGGGGGTAATCCACCGACTGCTGTCTCGTCTCCGTCACGTGGCGCCACCAGCCACCAGTCCAGAAAAGTAAAGCCCGCGAAAATTCGAAAGCAGCAAACAGATGCGTGCCCAACTATTGCCTCCCAGTCGCTGCGTACTACACCAACTGTGGAGTGCACTGTCGAATCGGAGAAGAGTAACAGCCCCAACATCTCGGGTCGACCTGCAGCATCACCAACATCGAAGCCGTTGAATTTTCCTGAGAACAATTGGGTACTTATATTGCAGAGTACTCTGGACCTCTTTTTCCAACAGAATGAGATGCTCCAGAATGAGCTCGACGAAATAAAATCCCTTATGAGCCGACGAGACGTTGCCATTACCTCTCCATCTTTCAGACCAACAGTGAATGAGATGGATGATCGTTTGTTGGCACGCGTGTCTTCTCTTGAGGGACTATTCTAGAAGCAGAGTTCCCAGCTAGAGGAGCTTCGCTTAGATCGTCAGCTACTTCTGGAGCAAAATTCCATAATGAGAGATCAGCTTTCCAGTCTGACTAAGCGACTGACAGGTAACCAGAGTACTCTGCAAAATGATAAATTTAGTAATGGTGAGTATATTAATGCCGAATCAACACATCAATCTTCGCGTCCCATCATCCCACCTAGAATGGACAAGCCTTACCAGTCATATGCTGGGGAACGAGGACGTGGACTCAGTAGGGACGGTCTTGAGCGCTGTGAGCTAATTATAAATGGTGCTTTGAAAAAAGATTCTGTGGCCTCACCGGCTCAGGTATGTGATATTTCCTTTGCAGTACTCAAGTCCATTCTCCCAAAGCTGCAGAGGGCAGACATTGCTGATGTCCATGTCTTGCAACCGGGGCATACGTCTGGCGAGAGGCCTTCGATTCATGATTCGATTTTATCTTCCCATGCCCCAGCTGCCATCTCACGCACACTACCATCATGCGTGGTCCAACTCTCCAGTAGTATTCCGGTTAGGGAGGTGATTCAGGCTAAACGTTCTATCACCAATAACTATTTCACGGCTAATAACATCCAGCCTGATTTACTTGACCCGGATACGAAAGCTCTCGTGCCAGATCGTAAGATCTATGTGAATGAAATGCTCCCCCGTGAGAAATACAGAGAATATATACGCTTGAGGTCAGTTGCACACGGTTTAGGATTAAAATACGTCTGGCACAGTGGCGGACGTTTCTGGGTTAGACGGAAAAATGGTGAGCGAGCGCATACGTTTGAATCTCTTGCTGATCTGCAGGTCATTCAAACGGCCTGTCGAAGTGTTCCGAAACGTTCTCGTGCACCCTCTAACAACACCCGGAGCTGCGCCCCCGTTCCGAAGCAGAGTTGTGCTTCGGCAGCAGAAAAGGCGAGAACTCCCTGACTAAGTACGGCTGCTGAGAAGAAACGAGGGAGTGGTAGTTCTTTGAAAGCGGGATTTATCAACCTTAACTCGCTGACAGATAAGATTGAGCATCTGCGCTTGCTCGTTGCTAACAATCCCTCCTATCATCTATTTGGGGTCGCTGAGTCGAAGCTAGATGAGTATGTGGATAACAGTCTCGTTCAGATTCCTGGGTTTTCACTGTTGAGACAGGATCGCAACAGGGAGGGTGGTGGGGTTGCTTTGCATGTACGCAATGATTTTAAAGTAGAGAAACTAGTTTCTTCTAATACTTTCGGACCAGGAAAACCTGGCGTGCCTGAATTTCTTTTCTGTAGCGTATAGCAAGGCAACTCTCCTCCAATATTAGCCGTGGTAGTCGATAGACCTCCAAAAATCGCCATGCAGAAGGATGATGGGCTGTTTGGCTCATTACGCCGACTGTGTGGAGATTATAGTCACAAAATTATAATGGGAGATCTGAACGCTGACTTGTTGGATACTCCTCATCCCGACACCAAGACACTGACTGCACTGACAGAAGAACTAGCCCTACACATAGTGCAGCATGGCCCGACTCACCAACACAACCCCAATGTTTCTCATACATGGATTGATCATATTTACGTAGATGACAATGACACCATTACTGACTTTGAAAACAGACTCCTGCCCAGTTTCGGCAGGCACTCGGTCATAGACGTCACCATCAACGTCTTCACTCCCACTCCGCCAAAAAATTCCTTCACTTATAGGAATTTTCGTAACATCACTCCGGAGATGCTGAATGACCGTCTGCTTCGCTGCGACTGGACATCTCTTGAAAATGCTGAAATCAGCTTGGAAGACACAATTCACTGCTTGGATGAGAACTTAAAGATTGTTATAGATGAACTAGCGCCGGAAAGAACTATCAACCCGCGGAAAAATGATGCTCCTTGGATTGGTCCTGAGTTGAGGGTACTCGTGAATAAGCGAGATGCGACGCGCATGCGCTGGGAACGAAATCAACGTAACCAGCGCAAGTGTCCTGAGCTTCAAAGTGAGTACTTTCGGCTTAGCGAAGAGGTCGACTTGCGCATGGAACAAAAGCGTAACTCCTTCCTTCAAAACCATCTTTCAGACGCTCTTGATCACCATAAGAACATCTGGAAGGAAATGCGCAACCTCGGCCTCCTGCCTAAAAGCAAAGAGGAGGAACTTCATGGTTTCACACCGGATGAGTTGAACGCTCACTTTGCGGGAGTTTCCGTCTCGCCTTACGAAAATGTAGATGAAGCAATGGACGACATAAATTCGGCTTCAGAGGAGGGTTTTGAATTCAAGCCCACAAATTTTAACGACTTAGTCCTAGCTATCAAAGATTTTTCCTCGCAAGCCCGTGGGTCAGACGGGATGCCCCAAAGTGTGATCGCGAAGGTTATTCCGGCTATTGGTGATCTTATTGTACATATTTTCAACTCCTCTTTCGCTCATAGCACTTCTCCGCGGCTTGGAAGCAAGCACAGCTGATTGCATTAAAAAAGACTACAGCTCCATCAACAGTATCAGATTTTCGTCCTATAGCGCTGCTCTGCTTCCTTGCCAAGGTCCTGGAAAAAATCGCACACGACCAAATCACGGAGTACTTAAAACAAGAGAAATTACAAGATCGCTTCCAGACTGGTTTTAGGCAATACCATAGCACCCAGACAGCTCTACTAAAGTTGACCGATGACATCAGAGTAGGTATTGACAAGAAGAAGATCACCTTGCTCCTGCTTTTTGACTTGAGTAAAGCCTTCGATACGATATCACCATCAAAGCTATTGAGCAAACTTCGAAATCTTGGCTTTTCGAGATCGGCACTTCTGTGGATAAAATCATACTTACAAGGTCGCACCCAAAAAGTCACTTCAAAATCTGGTAATTCTGATTGGCTCGAAACCAATCTGGGTGTTCCACAGGGTTCCGTTCTCGGGCCTTCACTCCTCAGCTTATATGTCAATGACTTACCTGGTTTGCTAGACGGAAAGTCGGTACATCATCTATTTTATGCGGATGACCTGCAAATTTATCTCCAAGTCGAGAAAACCAAGATCAGAGAGAGCATCGCTCGGCTGGGTGAAATAGGACGACTAGTAGCTGAATGGGCCAAGAGTTCCGGCCTGTGTCTCAACGCTGGCAAGACCAAGGCAATCTACTTCAGCTCTGAGAGGAATATCAAAGACCTGAAGGGAATGGACTTGCCAGGGGTTGAAATACAGGATGGAAAGTTCATCCCGTTCAGTGACACGGTCGTGAGTCTTGGTGTTACACTTGACAGGGAACTGACGTGGAGACCGCACATTGACCAAGTAACTAAGAAAGTCAACAGAGCCCTATACGGATTGCGGTTTTTAGGGCGTGTATCACCAGACCTCTCCAAATTCGCCTAGTCGAGCCCTTGGTTCAACCGCACTTAGATTATTGCACGGTCGTGTACCTCGACGCCACGGACGAACAACGGCAACGGATACAGCGACTGAGCAATTCATGTGTGAGGTACATTTTTGATCTTAGGAGGGACGAGCACATCACCCCGTTTAGGGAACGTTTGGGTTGGCTACGTACTGATTCGCGGAGAATGTACTTCGCAGCTCTGTTAATGCACAAGATCATGCATTTAGGAGAGCCTGGCTACCTAGCTACGATGTTCACCAGGTACCAATCCGAACGCCCCGCACGCGGTGATACAGAAGAGCGGGTACTCAAAATCCCCAATATGAGACTTGAGTACGGAAGAAGATCATTCCAGGTTCAGTGTGCTCATTTGTGGAACTTTCTCCCTCCGGGCTTTCGGCAGCTGCGGAAAACATCACAATTCAAAGAATCCCTGAAAGATTTTTTACTAACCCAGTCTTCGGAGAAGATTGATGTGGAGAAGAGGCATTATTTTAATCTGTAATGGGAAGGGCTCTTCTTTAATTCAGTATTTTTTACATGTGACCTCAGTCACCCAATTGGTGATCTATAGCTGTGATATTCTCGCGAGCCCTTACCCCTCTTTTTATACTTCTGAGTATGCACCCTGACTAGTCACGAATTGTGATAACTATTGTCCTTGACCAAACCAGTAATTGACTAAAATCATCATTATTATTTTGTTGTGCATATATTATATTCATTCTTATACGTGTTATTATATTCTAACGGGCATATGTAGGCGTATGTAATTGTATTTTTTGTCTTCGGACGAATAAAGGACATCTATCTATCTATCTACTGACATAGTCCATGTTCGTGGCTTGGATAAATTGCATATGTGCGAAAATTGAGTGTGTGAGTGTGAGTTTCGGTGAAATGGGTTTTAGATCAGTTTGGGGCGATCCGAGTGACTTATGAGCCATTTTTTGAAAATTCGATTTTTCCGGTTTCAGAAAAAAGCGATTTTCTGCGCATGCGCACAAACGTAGACTTTCGGCGCCACTTTCAATGGCAAGCTGACAAAATTTCCTATAAAATGACTACCAACAAAGTTGAAATTCATGCACTGAAACGCGATCTGCAAGGATTAATTATGTCGAACCAAAATCACATGAAAATTCAGCCCATAAGAGCCTGCTGAGATGACACATTTACGAGATTTTCGCGGGACTCAATTTTGAATACGAAATTGACCTGAAAAAAATTCGGACCACATGGTTTCAACGTAAAATTCTATGAACTTTCAAAATATGCGATGAAAAACGCCGTTTGAGGCGAACCCGAGGTGCTACATTCAATTTTCCACAATTCTGAATGTGAAATATCGTATTTTCTGGCAAAAAATTGAATGTAGCACCTCGGGTTCGCCTCGGATGGGGTTTTCCATCGCATATTTCGAAAGTTCATACAATTTTACGTTGAAACCATGTGGTCCGAATTTTTTTCAGATCAATTTCGTACTCAAAATTGAGTCCCGAGAAGATCTCGTGAATTTGTCATCTCAGCAGGCGCCACGAAGGCGTTAATGGGCTGAATTTTCATGTGATTTTGATTCGACATAATTAATCCTTGCAGATCGCGTTTCAGTGCATGAATTTCAACTTTGCGGGTGGTCATTTTATAGGAAATTTTGTCAGCTTTCCATTGAAAGTGGCGCCGAAAGTCTACGTTTGTGCGCATGCGCACGAAATCGCCTTTTTCAGAAACCGAAAAAATCGAATTTTCAAAAAATGGCTCATAAGTCACTTGGATCGCCCCAAACTTCTCTGAAACCCATTTTTTCGAAAGAACGCAAAATTTTATGTCAAATATATGATTTTAAAAAAAAGAATTAAAAAGATGGCTTTTTGAGGAATCAACATTTTAGTGAAAAATACTCTTTTGCCTCCAGCAGGCCCCCAAATCACAGAAAACGAATTTCCGACAACGTTTTCGATAGGTTTTTTGATGCCCTTTCAGATGCCGTAACCCGCAAATCGATAGCTATTCAAAAACTCGAAATATTCCCATTTTCGTGAATAAAAGAGCATCGATTTTTACACGATAAATTTTCGGTCTGTTGACGGATGTGCGTGCAATGGAGAGGAGAAATTTTTTTGGGCCCCATAGGTGGTCCGAAGTTCCTATTTCGGGCCATAGAATCGAATGAGAAAGGTTAAAAAAGAATCTGAGAGATGACCCCTTTCCTTAGGTCGCTTTGGCGTGGAATTCATCATAGACATTCCACGTGAAAATTTCCATGGAAATTTTTGATCATTTTATAGGAGAAAAATCCCCGTCCTCTGAAGGTTAAGCACCTACTCCATATTTTTGATCTAATTTGCAAAAGGAGCAGTTTCGATTCTCTGTAGATGAAATTTCATTGTTTTTTGGCACTAGAAATCGAACCTCATTTCCGGATTTGGGCGACATTTCAGGCAAACTCATTTCCCCCACTGGCACGCCGTGCAGAGAAGAGTAGTTATGGAGTATGGAGTGAGCATTATTCTTGTAGCTTGTATAATAATAACTAGCGGTATTGCCTTGCTCGCTAACGCTCGCTCGGCTTCTTTCTATTCAGTACGATCGATTTGATAGGAGAATAACGTGTTTCCCCTTCATCTCAATCAAAAAAATACTATCGAATAAATTCAATTGGATCCCTCAAAGCTGCCATACAAATCATTCCAACATTCGCGGAATCGGTGAAGTAGGTACTACAACACCCTCTTGACTTCGATGAGGAAGTCACAAGAGATAGAATAATTCAAAGCCAATCAAAACTCTGTATTTCCGGATCTCGCATACTGAGTTGCTTACGTGGAAGTGATAAAATATAACGGGTGTCTTGGGTGGGCGCATGAATTTTGGTGGATGGATGAGTATATGGATGGATGGTCTGGTCCAAACTGATCCGGTCGAGTACGGTGTGAAAAGTCTACTATGGTTTCTTTCGATCTAGTTCGGTCTGTTTCGATCTTGTACAGTTTTGTACGGTCTGGCACGGTTGTTCATAATTGTCCCTAAGTGGCATTGCAAATTCGGCATTCATCTTGCTCTTTGTATAAGGTATGTGTTAATCTGTGGAATTGAACATTTAGCTTTTGAATTCAGTGGTCTTCTACCAGACCGTACCGAACCGTACAAAACCTTGCAAGATTGCAACAGACCGAACAATACCGTAAAAAACCTCTCAGGTCGGACCAGACCACCCATTCGTATATTCATCCATCTACCAACCCATGCACGCGCTCACTCATAACACCTATAATATTTTACTCACCCCGCGTGAGCGACTCGGTATGCGAGATCAGGAAATACGAAGTTTTGATTGACTTCTAATTATTCCAGCTCTCGTCAATTTTTCGTTAGAAGTTGATTGGTTGTAGTACCAACTCTACCGATACCGCAGATGTTGGATGGATTTGTACGGGAGCTTTGGGGTTGTCACTCGAAATCATTTGATACCAAGTCTTTGATTTAGGATCTAGAAGAGACATGATATTCTTCTAGAGAATCAATCGGACTCAATAAAATGAAGCCAAGCGAGCGTTAGCGAGCCGCTAGTATCCATTAAGACATTCATACAGAGAGTTTTGGAATTTCTTCAATAAATCATCTTAAAAATCTAAAAAAAAAAAAAACAATTCCTTACATGTTCTTCAGCATTTGATAAAGTTTCATTGATAAAGTAGGAGTATCCGCAAAAAATTGTGAATGATTACTGAATTTTATTGAAAGAAAAAACCTTACAATATTTGATGAGACTGTTGTTTTTACATTCTTTAGAAAACCACTTGCGTACTTCTGAATTCATCAATGAAGTTTCCAATCAATGTTGATACAATCAATTCAATCCAATCAATTATCTCAAAAGAAGATCATCAAATGGAATTCTAGTGAAAAAAATGAAGGAAATGATATGATAACGGAAAGATATCTAGAAGATGAGAAGATACTTTAAGATGACGTTTAGATAAAAAGATGATCCAAAGATACCTAGAAGATAACACAGCCACACAAAAAAAATTTCGGATCTGATGGTCTCACTATGTTTACTATAGGTTTTTGGGGTCGCTGAATTCGAATCCGGGGTCAGTTTTGCTCCAGTATATGAGGATTTTGACATAACCTCAAAAAACCATGATTTCGGGTAATACTCGGAGAATTAGGATGTGGCAGTGAAAGTATGATACCTTTGGGTTTTTGGGGTCGCTGAATCGAAATTTGAGGTCAGTTTAGCTGTAATATGTCACAATTCTGGCATAACCTCAAAAAAAATTTTCTTACATATTTTCCGAAGAATTTGGGTCTAGGAACTTCTCTAAGCTTCTTACACGTTTTTTGGGCGCTGAATCCAAATCCGGGATCGGCCTTGCTCGCATATGTCACAATTCTGACATAACTCCAAAATACTATGATTCTTCTCGATATCTCGGAGAATTTGAGCCTGGAAATCTTTCTAAGCTCCTTACAGGTTCTTGGAGTCGCTGGATTCGAATCCAGGATTGGTTTGAGTCTAATGTGTCAAAACTTAGACATGAATTTGATGCTTGAACCAGAAGTCATCTCATGTTCTGGATGGATCCAAGATCCTCTGAAGGTGATCAAACTCACAAATACCTGGATGCTCGAACCAACGATTCCGTCATGTGAAGAGTCGATCCAAAAACCCATACACGCGACCATACCCGCAAATACCTGGATGATGGGATTGTTCACTCTCCGGACGAAATTCCTCGTTGAATCATGCCACCAGGTGGCTACCGAGTCAACTTGCCAGTGGAGGAGCTATTTGCATGATTCAAAGAGGTAGAGTAGTAATAGCATTCCAATTGACTTCCGAACCACACCTCCCGTACCATGCGTCTCAATTAGCACACGATCTACCATCGACATGTCACTTATATCATCTGCCCCGCGTGTGCCTGCGTCCAGGGCGCCTCCCCGTGGTGACGGCGGGCAACGGAGCAAGCCCATTATCCGGCTGAGTCCCTGGACCACGGCCTCATGCCGTCATGTCAGGTGCACGCAAAAATTCTACGATGCAGAGGTTCGGATCTTCAGTATCGGCGAAGGTCGGGGTGGGGAAGCGGGCCCGCAGTCGTCGTCATCCAGCGACCGCAGTTCCACATTAGTTGGCAACTTGGCTAGTGTGGGATCTAATGCCACAAGAAGACTACCTCAGAGAGTTTTGCAATCACGTAATTTTAATTATAAGCGTGACAACTTCTGTCTCATCTGTTGCAAATTTGATGTGAAATCTTTGAGGAAACCGGTTGACGAAGAAATCGGCGCATCGTACGCAGAAATCTTCAAGTCAGAGATTGGTGGAGGGAATAACTGGACTCCAGCCATGATTCGTAATGCTTGCAAAATCATGATAGATGAATGGGAGAAGAAAAAGGATAAAAAAGTGATCAAATTTGCTGCTCCTGCAGTTTGGAGGAAACCTGGTAGCCCAGAAGAAAGCTATTTCTGTACAAATGATGTTCAAGGCTACAATAAGAAAAACAAACATAAGATTGCCTACAAAAATGTTCCAACAGTGACGATGCCGATAGAATTCAGGAAAATAAAATGTGAACCGAATGATGATCATATTGTTGGGAACAATGAATCAACAGAATCTGATGAAGAGCTGATTCCGACAGACGATGAAGCTTCTTCCATTGACGGTGATGACAGAAATGATTCTGACTTTGATGCACGTGAGAGAACATCAAAGAAACCACGTTTGATATCTCAACCAAAACTGAATGACTTCATTCCCGACTTAGGTCTTCCGAAAGACGGCGCTGCATTCTCAGCTTTTTTCTGAAAGATCACAATCTCTTGAAACGCAAAGTCAAAGTTCCTCTGTATCGAGATCGAGATAAAGAGTTCCGCAAATATTTTGTCAAAGATGAAGATTTGGCATTAACTTATTGTACTAATGTTGAAGGCCTCATTAATGAGTTGAAACCCAATTCTTATGTGGCCTCTGAGTGGCGACTTTTCATTGACTCCTCTAAGCGGAATATCAAGGCAGTTATACTCCATAACACAAACGTGTATGCTCCAGTTCCGATTGCTCATTCAGTTGTCATGCAAGAGAAGTACAACAACATGCGAATACTTCTTGAAAAAATCCGGTATGACAAGCATCCATGGCTGATTTGTGGTGATTTGAAGATAATATCGATGATTCTAGGCCAGCAGTCAGGGTTGGTCAAATTCCCATGTTATAAGTGCCTATGGAATAGTAGAGATAGAGAGAACCACTACAATAAGTCAGAAGTATGGGAAAAGAGAACCTCATCCACTCCAGGGTCAGCTGAAGTGATTAGGGAACCTCTGGTAAATCCATCAAAAATCCTCATTCCGCCATCGCACATAAAGCTCGGACTAATGGAGCAATGGGTGAAAGCTCTGGATAGAGAAGGAGCATGTTACAAATACCTTGAAGGAAAATTTCCGAAACTATCAAATGCGAAGATCAAGCAAGGAGTATTCAATGGTCCACAAATTCGCTTAATGTTCAGAGACAAGAATTTTCCCGAAGTGATGACTCCACTCGAAAGGGAAGCTTGGAATAGTTTCCAGAATGTATCACAGAATTTCTTAGGTAATAAGAAGAGTCCGAAGTATAAGAAAATTGTAGCCAAGATGGTTCAAGATTACAAGAACTTAGGATGTCTCATGAACTTGAAATTACATTTTTTGGATGCACATATAGATGAATTCCCAGAAAATCTTGGGGACTTGAGCGAAGAGCAGGGCAAGCGTTTCCATCAAGATATTAAAGTCATGGGAAGGCGATATCAAGGTAGGTGGGACGAGCACATGATGGCGGACTTCTGATGGATGCTAAAGCGGGATCTACCAAAATCGAAAAGAAAACGTCAAACGCTACATAGGTCGTATGAAGAAAAGAGGACTCGCTATAGCAGCAAGAAAGAGGAGTAACAAAATATCTAGTTCCACAAATCAGCTCACAGTGACTTGAAGAGATTCTTCACTATCGTAGTTTGCTCATCAAATTTTTCGAGGTTATGTTCACAAAACTAACCGATCAGATCGAACGGAAACATGGGCCCTAGGGCTATGAAGGGCACATTATAAGCTGTAGTCGAACAAAGTCCGGATTGGCACTCAGCCACCCGAAATGAAACACTATCATCGTGCGTTCACTTACTCCGAATCTTGCATCTATCCAATTTTGAATGTAATGTCATAATTGTGACATATGCGAGCAAGGCCAATCCCGGATTTGGATTCAGCGCCCCCAAAAACCTGTAAGAAGCTCAGAAAAGTTTCTAGACCCAAATTCTTCGAAAAATCTGGGAGAAAGTTTTTTTTTGAGGTTATGTCAAAATTGTGACATATTACAGCTGAACTGACCTCAAATTTGGATTCAGCGACCCCAAAAACCTATAGGTATCATACTTTAACCGCCGTATCCCAATTCTCCGAGTATTACCCGAAAATCATGGTTTTTGAGGTTATGTCAGAATCCTGACGTGCTGGAGTAAATCTGACCCCGGAATCGGATTCAGCGACCCCGAAAACCTATAGTAAACATAGTGAGACCATCAGATCCGAAAATTTTTTTGTGTGTGGCTGTGTAATTTTAGGTGATAAGATAGTCGGTGATACATTAAGTGTTCAGATACACGCGGCATTGATTATCATAAAAGTCGTTAGAGGGAGCTAAAGAGAATATATATAAAGCTGAAGCGTCGAAAAGAGCCAGTCTGCCTCAACCCATCGTAGGGTGAGATAGATGCCACTCTTGATGATCCAGGAGTCACTTCGAGAGCCAACCTTCAAGAGATATGGGTTCAATCGAAGTCTCTCACAGGAACGTTTGTAGGTAAATAATTACTTATGGAACACTTAATACTCATAATATCCAAACATATAACTTCATAATTATATATTGTCTATCCGAATTGTAGCATCCAACAGTTTTGAAAAACTTCGAAAGAGGAACATCAAAAGACCGCACAGGAGAGCAACGGATCACCATTAGGAAATCCAAGGATCATCATAGGAGGCTTCTTTCGTAACCCAGTGAACACCAAGAGTACTTAAATTGATCTTAAAGTGCTCTTTTTCAAGTAATCTTCACTATTTGCGATAATCGCGATGTACACTTTAAGATCACTGCACCGGACCTTAAAGTCATCGCGTGTGCGATAATCGCACAAAAGATCACTTTGCGATTACTTATCGGGAACCAGGAATATTCCATATCAACTGATAGATTTTTCGTTTATCTGTATAATGAAAGAGTTTATTATAGGGATTTGCTTGTTTTATTGATATTTCCCATCAACACAATCAACATCGGAAGAGCACACGATGAAATGTTATCATCGAGATTGAGCCGATGATTAAACTTATAACAGATCGTAAGATACAGTTCAATCACAAATAACCGAGATCAATATCACGAAAATACAAAAAAACTGATTACTTTTTGCAAATCAAGATTTTGACAACAAACATAGAACCGAGTCACTGTCAATCACCATACTTGATCACTATACACGGTAGAACATGACCTCTTCGCAAATGAGCCGGCATCAACGACGAGGATGAGCGCGTGCACGGTGGAGCAGAACCGTTATCACCCAGAATTCTCGGTATAGCGGTAAAGACGACGGTAGAGATTTGCGGACTCACAATGTGGATTTATCCAGGGTAACAGTGGAGCACACACAATTTTCGGGGATAAGATCCTCGCTGACCCCCCGGCATTGAGACGCACATACGTGTGAGAAAAACCACGCGCTTTTTGCCAGGAGTCCTATTAAGAACTTTAGAGTCGAGTGAGTTTGTTCACAGTGACTAACTCACATACAATTTTAGTCCAATTGAATCAAATATTTGATGATCTATAGACATCTACAATCATTTATTTTCAATTTGGAATGAAAAAAATGTATTTCATCTACCTTAATAGTACTGAAACCTTGTATGTGAGTTGGTGACTGTGAACACACTTACATTAATTGAGTCGAAAAAGTACATTTTCTGGTTCGAAATGAAAAATAAATAATTGTAAATGTAAGGGTAAGTCTGAAGACAATCAAATTCTTACTTTAATTAGACTGGAATTGTATGTGAGTTAGTCACTGTGAATACACTCACTCGACTCTAAAGTTCGTAATAGGCTCCCAGTAAGATAACATAACGGGATCTTAAAGTGATCTTCGCGCACTCATCGCTAGGAAGATAACTTAGCGATGAAAAACAGATAATCGCTAATCGCCCCCAACATGGTGTTCACTGGGAAGTAAATTTATCAACCATTTAAAAAAATCAACTCGTCATTAGTTACCCAAACGATAATTAATCGATTAATTCCTATAAATCGATGAGTATAAGAAGTTTAATCAAACACACTCATTCATACTCACTCATATGAACACACACAGTTACACACACACACACACACACACACACACCCACAATCATTCACACTCATTCATTCACATACAAATATAACTGTCACACAATTCAGTAACATCAACAAGTTCAATCACTCCATGAACAATTATATAACTACGTTTTATTCATTTTCAGCATACAAATCAGTAGACAATCCGTAAGCAGCTGATCATTCCGAGGATGGAAAAGAATGACTTTGCCACTGGAACTGTCAAGGGACACTTTAAGAGGCTGCACAGGTATGTTATTATAATAATCTTTCAAATAATTGATGATTAATGATATAGTTTATATTAACAATATTAACCGACAAGGCGCCTTTCATCCGTACGGAATCCCTATATCAGGCTTGCCAACATAAAATCAAATCAGGACTCCAACTTGACGAGACAAATGTCCCTAGGCGAGTGTAAATGTCCCTAAATTTGTTAAGATTGTTTGTAATATATTTATTGATGGGCTGATAGATGGGTGGATGGGTCGGTGGGTCGGTGTGTCTGTGTGCGTGTCTATTTTTGTGTCTTGTGTTTGTGATAATGTGCGTAGAATCCTCTTTTGTGAGCCAGTCCAGTACACGTACACTCACTAGACGAATATAATGAGCATATCCACATTTTACGGCGTGCTGTCACCGGCTCGAGGATATGGATTTGTGTTCGTGTGTGTGTGTGTCTATTTTTGTGTCTTGTGTTTGTGAGTGTGAGTAGAATCCTCTCTTGTGAGGCAGCCCGGTACACGAGATACATTATGTATCCCCCTTATCGCACCAGCATATATCGTATATATTGACGTGTTTACTGCGTGTGAAAACCGGCTCGAGGATATAGATTCAAGATTTTATGTATGTGTTTGTGTGTGTTTGATTCTGTGTTGTGAGTGTGTGGACACCGGCTCGAGGATATGGATATGTGTTTGTGTGTGTGCGTCTATTTTTGTTCCTTTTGTTTGTGAATTCTTTTATGTGAGGCAGCCCATGATACATACGCTTATTTTACGTGTTTATTACTGTATCACCATCATATAACTCCGGGAGAATTCTAAGGATATTCATATTTTTGAGTAATAGTTCATATATATTTGAAATTGAATATGAAATATTATTGAAAATGATTCAACACCCCTGATATATTGTAACGTGGTGAGGGCTCTAGGTTCCAGAGAGAACACGAGTTGAGTGGATGATAGGTGACTTTATGTTTGAGAGTTCAATAGTTGAGAGAGAGTGTGTGAATAGTTAAGTTGGTCAGAGCGGTCTGTCCGCGGCGTGGCCCGTCGTCCGCGACGATGGGTCCGCGACGCGACGGTGCACCTGGTGCATCGTCAGGTGACGGGGAGAGGCGCGGGCCGGAGGCTCGAGACTCACCACGTCACAGGCGTGCCCGGCCGGAGACTTGCATCGTCCCGATGCGGTGACTCATATTACAATATATAAATCAGCTGTGGCCTCTTGAGTGGCCTTCAACTCATATGGTTGAGATCATATGTTGTATTATAGTGCTTGCGCGGAGCGAGCACGTGTTAGTATGAGTGTATGTGTGATTCTTGATAGAGCGAGAGTGTCGTTGCTGTGTGTGTCACGATACAAATTTTTATCGCGAACTCTCTCTCGGTATAATCGTTTCGACTTGAATACTTTCATTGTCTTATTTCTAATTTTACACTATGTGATTTTTTCCTACGATTATGCTTGAAATTTGAAAACATGTTCGATGAATTTCTAAAAAATCATAAATATGTTTACGGAAATTTTTGAAAATTATTAACAATTAATTATTAACAATTACTCTTCTTACTTGTATGAATATATGAGGTTGTATGCCTCTATTCGATGCAAATGTTTTACAAAATTATAAAACCATTGAAATTTCTGGAAAAAATAATCATTACAATAGATTGTTTATGAACAATGTTCCTTAATTTTATGGTTATTCATATGAGATTCTATATCTCAATTCGATTAACGAATTTTCCCCGAAAATTTCATTTTTGTATGAATCAGCCGCAAGAAATACTTTTTCTTTTTTGAGATGATTTTGAGTCTCATTCCAATTCTAATATTATAATATTTTCGGACCGATTATTACATGGAGTTTTGGTTCAAAAAAAAAAACATGGCAAATGGTTCTCTCGAAAGATGAAGTTGTGAATTTTGCACTGTGACAATTTTCAAAATTTGCTCTTCCTGGGAATTTTTGGTCAAATGGTCAGATAGTCCTTGGAAAGACCTTCAATTTAAGCGTTTGAACGTCAAAATCGGATCAAAATTGACCGAGTTATAACGGTCTTTTGGGTACTGTGATTTACTCACAAGAAACTGTAATTTATCTGGGTTTTCACTCTATTGTGGTGATTTGAAAATTTTTGGGTAGTTGGTCGGTTTTGATTCTACTAGTATACAATATAAAGAGTATTAATACCAATTTTCAAGTTGATATCACCATAACTTTTCGATATATAACAAAATACGCACTCATATTTAGTGCCGACGGTAAATTTTCGAATGTAGTTTGGACCATATAACATTGTGGTCTCAAAATTTTCTATTCAATTATGGGTTTCTGTCGTTGTTCTTACTTCAAGGTATTACCTTAATCAATCTATCCTTCACAACTACACTACGAAATTTGAATTCTGAGGTGAGAAATTTGAATTTTCGCATACCAAAGATTTTCGAGCCGAAACCTTACGTTTTTCTCACTGTGGTGCTTCGATTTCAATTCTACGACTTCTAGTAATGTTCTCAACTATTAGTTCACCTAACTATGTAGATTTACAATAACAATCAATGTTAGTCACAGTCATTTGATCGATAATCCTCGCGCAGCCGCCGTTTGGTGCGTCACAATACGCATTTTTCGTGTAATTTTGAAGAAAGATTTTCAACATTTCCAACTGAGATTTTCACTTTTCTAAACTTCTTTTGACATATTAAACGATAGAACCAGTTAATTTTGGATGTTATCTACTTCATCTGATCGTGATACGCATCAATTTATGCATTTTTGGACTCTACTTTTCGAAATTCTGGAATTGACTTTTTCGAACGAAATGACTCGACTTTTGGCCGTTTCTTCGACTTTGAGCTAGGTGTGGGGTTCAAAATGACTCCGTACGTGTTTGACTGGGTACCTGTGTGTGTAGTGAAGGTGACCTGCTGTGTTTTGTGCTGAATTTCGGCGATTTGTGGCGCGGGTGATGTGTCTCGCGGTGAAAAGTGGTTTTGGCGTGTGTAATCTGGGTGCACTGCGGGGCAAGTTATAGCTCCGGAACAAAACGTCCGATCGAGCTGAAATTTAAAAGGGTGGCTCCTTACATTATAAGGATGCTGACCCAAAGAAATTTATTGAGAAATTTTGAAAATTCGGGAAAAAAAAATTTTGCAGTCTTGCGGGTCGGTCGTAAATCGATCCGAGTGACGCACTGTTTATTTTTTGAGCTGATCTCGCACAGTAGCTTTCTTCTCGAGATTGTACGGGATCAGTCATTGTATCCAGCCTCCAAAGGAGTATTAAGGTAAGTGTACCCAACTTGCCTCTGTACCCAACTTGCCCCCATATGCCGATCTCAGGAATGGGCGCTCGTTGACCTTCCCGCAATTTTTTTTTACGTTTGTTATGTTAAAATATGGGAAAATAAGTAGTTTTCATCGACCCCGGATCATTTGTGCGTTCTCCAGAAAATATAAAGTGAGTTTTCCATTTTTCGTGTTTGCACGGCTAAGAAATCACCGAGGAAATCGCGTTCACTAAAACCGGTGCCAATTCATTTTTATTCGACCAATCTTGACGTACCTCAGCGCATTCAATTCCTTGTCTCAAGACCTTCAAAATCCGCTTTTCAGAGTTGAAAAACTCTGATTTTAAGCGATTTTATGTACAGGACACGGAGATGATTTGTAAAACAAGAAGGCCGACATCGGAGTGTACCCAACATGCCCCCATATGGTTATCTCGGAAAGGCGTGCAGTATGGCTTTTTTTACTACTCAGAATGTGTTTATCACGTCAAAATAGGTCGGAAACGATGTCTTGGGCCAGCTAAAAGCTACAAATGCCGCTGCGCGGTGATCAAAACGGATTAAAGCCATTTTTCGCATTTCATCGCCGATTTACATTGTTTTAAATGATAGGGGCAAGTTGGGTACACACTTTTGTAAACTCTCAAAAATCACCTTTTGGGAGAATTCAAACAGCTCGGCTCCACTATATTCAAATTGGACGTATCTTAGCTCATTTCAAAGGTCTTAAGACAAGCTTTAAAATGAGCTAAGGTACGTTGGAAAATATGGAGATGGGCCAAAGTTATTAAGAAAATGGCTTAATGGGGGCAAGTTGGGTACACTTACCTTATATACTCTTCTTAGATTTGCCGGCTATGGTATGTGGCAGTGTTGCCGTTCTTTTGCTGACATTTTCTCTTGGCCGATAACAAAATCAGCTGTTTGGTACTTTGAGACTAAGTATGTCTTCAAGATGCAGAGCTACTGCTCAGTCCTGGCTCTGGATGTCGAATATCGCATCGGCAGTGCCGATCTGGCAGCCACTTCGAGCAGGTTCTCGTCACCTTCCTCAGTGGTATTTTTCGATTTTCTCTGGTTCTGTTCGGTTTGTGAGAGTGTTCGCGGCGGGTGTGGTTGAGTTCAATGTGTACTGTGTTTTGTGTCTTGTGTTTGATGTGTTTGATGTGTGTGGTTGCTGTTCATACTACACTGCTGGGCATTGACTAACCCAACGGGTGGAGCTTTGGTACGCGATTCGGGTCCACTCTCTGGACCGTGTTCATATGACTGCGGCTAGATTGTGGCCGCGGAACGCGACCTGGCCTTGTCAGCTCTCTGTGCCGCACCGTGGCCAGTTATCGTTCAACGGGATATGATCGTTACCCGATGCAGATGTTTTCGTACGAGGTGTTTCACGTCTGGTGAGCCGTTTGGTCGGATCATTGTATGTGACATGTGTGTGTTATGTTGTGTCTAAATTTTTCCCACCTATCTTTCGAACCATTTGATTTGACATATTGGCTCATCCGTATTCTAACTGTTCTCAACAATATATTTCGTGATTTTTCGTCAAAACTGGCCCTTCTGGCCTCTGATCTCGTAATATTTTACTCTGAATCATTAGTAAGCTTCGGATTTTTATGTGATTTCTCACTAAACGATGGTGTAGAGCAAAGAAATATAAACGAGTTTGATTTCGAGTTAATTGGTACACGCACTTTCTACTTCACTACTGTAAATACCGTTGGGGTGAGATGATGATCTTCCGTGAGGATCTTCGTTGAGGATCTTCGTTCTTGAACTGTTGCTCGCTCATTTGTCGATTCTCGTACGATTCGACGGTAAGCGTTGCGCTTGATTGTTGTCCTGCACCGCCAGCTTATTGGTGCCGTTGACTGTGCGCTCGTCGTCCTGGATGATCCGACAGCACGCGTACTGATATGTGGAGTACTGGCGGGGAGATGAACTCGTCCGATTGTTCTGAGAATTGCAAATCCTGCATATTCTTGAACTAAACAGATTGAGAAGCAGAATTCTTAATCAAACAGCAAACATATCAATTTTCAGATTCTCTTTTCTTTCGAGTTGACTGTTTAGAAATTTGCGACGGAGTCGCCGAGATCACCGTCGCCACCGTCCGCTGCTGCGCCGGGCCATCGCACCTAAAGCATGTAATAATGCAGGATAATATTTTTGCCGAGGTGGATGCCGCGAGCGGAGCAGCAGCGGGAATCAGCAGAGTATCAGAGTCAGGAAGAGGGAGGAGAGTCGGTATAGCAGGTTACGCCAAGAGTGGGCGCGGCGTGGCAGTAATTACTGGACGTTGGAGTCGGAAGCAGAAGATCATGCGGCAACGAGGCGGGCTCGCGCGGGAAGTGGGGAGAGAGGGACAGAGGATGAGCAGCGTCGGGAGAGTGAGAGAGAGAGATAGGGTTTTGCGCACGGCACGCTCGTGTGGGCAGAGTTGCAGTGGAATGAGAGAGACGGAGCCGGTTATGTGAGGGAGATCATGCGAGTGAGAGAGACAGAGACAATTGGTGATATTAAATGCACGTGGCCTGAAGTGTTGGTGGAGTTGCTGTGAGATACGTGATTATTACGGGTAGTGCGCATGTCACACGGGTGGAGGCACGATTCAGTAACGTAGGTAAAATGCGGGGCTCTCGGGTGGAGTGTCGGCGCGGGATTTATATGAAATTCCAGCATCATGATTCAGTGTCTTTCGTATCTCGCGGGTTAATTTCCCGGAAATTAGTTTGATTAATGAGGGCTTTGTGATCGCGTCGGGTGACTGAGGAAGAAGAAGAAGACGAGGGAAGTCGGGCATTCTTAGAAGTGACTCTGGAAGTGCGGATCAGTCAGTTTTCGCGAATTCCAGGAACCATCTTGTTATTCCATTTTTCCCGACGAATCCCATTGGTATCCCAAGGAAATCCGAGAAAATCATGGAAAATAGCATGGACGGATTAAACGGGGAAAGTTGGCTAGTGATCGACGGTGAGTGTGACTGCCTTGATCTCTGAAATACTCTCTCTCTCTCTCTCTCTCTCTCTCTCTCTCTCTCTCTCTCTCTCTCTCTCTCTCTCTCTCTCTCTCTCTCTCTCTCTCTCTCTCTCTCTCTCTCTCTCTCTCTCTCTCTCTCTCTCTCTGGCCCCGATCCGACATCTTTTCTCTGCGACAAAGACATAGACTGAGACATCTCGCCCTTCATTGGGCTCGAGATCTTCTAGGGTGACTTCCCAGGAATCCGCGCGACCCGGTGAGCCATAAGAATTGGGAGATTAAGTGCGCGTGTGAAACTTTGATTGAACTTATGGAAAAGGTGTACGGAAGCCATTATGGCTCCAGTGGCCCACGAGGCAAAGTGAATAGTTGGACACATTTTACAGACGCTTGGTGCGCATTTTCAATACCTCTTCGGTTGTAAATTTATTGGTCGCGTTTTTGAGGGTTGTAACAATATATATTAGTATAGTTCGGAATGAACTTCCATGTCGTTATTATTTCATGAGAATCAATATTCGTTCCCTCCCTCTTTCCCAGCAGTCCAGTAGAAGCGCAGGTAAGATTCCAGGCATTCGTTCCCTCAATTTGGCAGGGGAATTTGGATCTTTGGCGAAAAATAAATTAGTTGGACGTAGAGTCAAATCTCACGTTACAAATGGCGATCCTGCCAGGATCCAATGAGTGCGGAATCTTGCTTGCGCGGGAGTGCTGAGCGGGAACGAGGTGGTGAGGGGGGATCAGAGACTTAGACGGAGCCGCAGACATAGACGAAGCCGGCGCTGGGGGTGATATGAGTATAGGGGCGAGATGGTACACTCGCATTTCAGGCTCCTGATACGGTACACGTTGCTCACCGGGTTCGGACCTTAATAGCGGACTCCAATACTCCTGATATGCCCCAAATGACCTCGTTGAATGGAGATTTATGAATTTGGATGAGTGTAGTGAGTATTGAGTGTTGTGAAATAATTTTGATGCATTTCGATGGATTTTTTTTGTAGTGGAGCTATGATAGCACGGGGTAAATGTTGATTTTTCAGCGTGGGGTAGTGGAGGTAAGGCGACTCAAAGGAAATTTGTTTTTTTTAGTTTCATTTTTTTTTAATTCGGTCATAATAAGAGCGAATGAAGTAGTTGGTGTAGACGGGTGGTGGAAGTTAAGGCAATGTTTTTTTTTCGCCCGGAATTTTTTTTCTCGTTGTTTTATGGTCTTTTGTAACTTATGCATGCCTGAGTAGGAAAAGGGTGGTGTGAGTGACATTATAGGATTCAGTCCTCATGGTTCACGTGTCGGCGCAGTGCTGGAGAAGCTGTGGCACCGAACTCAAGAGCTATCCTCCCGATTTGAGATCCTTCCGTCCCATTGACCTGACCCTGGTTTACTGGATAAATCCAAACATCCACCTAGTGATTTTGACACTGTTCCTCTGGTGTCGTCGAGTGGGATAAGGATTAGTTCGTGGCTTACGGGGAGGTTTGAAGGGGAAGTTGAGGGATTTTGTTGGGTAGTGTGGATTTTGAGATTAGGTGAGACGGTGACGTGGACTAAGACAGCGTTGAGGTCGGATCTCGGTGGAGTATATGAGCCGATGGTGGCTACACATACACCGAGAGGCCGAGAGATCCTCCGCTCATGGGGTTATGGGTCTCAAGTTTAGGCATAGAAGAGGGCGATTGACAGAAGAAGAACAACATTCAGTAGACCTGGTTAATGGAGACCGGGCACGTAGGAAAATAGCTAGGCTAATCGTCGCATTGCCACCAGAGCAATTGGCAGATGAATTAGATAGATTAGGGTGTAATCCAGCAGGGAGTAACGCAGAGTGTAGGAGTAGGTTGATTCGTTTTGAGATCCGACGAATAGAACCAGGAGTGCAGGTCAGGTGGGACCCTATGACAGATGAGAAACCACTCGTAAGTGTACCGCGTGAAAGAAGAGCAAACAGTGTGACAGATTTGATATCATTCGTCGACGAACTGCCAGAAGAGTTAGATAAAACGATGGGGAAATCATCAGACGAAGATTCATCGAGTCAGGAGAATGGTGGAACACGCACTGGGGGGACCACAGATGAGAAAATCGGTGACGGAGACAGCCATGGGGGAGACCAGACCAAAAATGGCCAGGGGTTGACGACGAGTACCCCGGGTTTTAGTGGGGGTCTACCCACCCCTCCTACTTCTGAAAACGAGCTGGGTACAGGAGCGAGTAGAGGACAGGGCAAGATCCCCAGGTCAGAGGCGAGTTCACAGACAAGGCAGACGTTACCTGGGGAGATGAAATACTACCTACCACCGGGATACGTAGCCGTGTCGTGTGAAATGTTGAGAGTAATGAAGCAGCACATGGCTATTTGGGCAACAATGGTTGCTACAGCTGACGAGGACACAGGGAGCCACTTGGTACCACAACAGACACAGGCCGTTGCGAAATCAGGTTTACCTATAATCGAGGAAGACGAAGACGCGGATGAGAGTGATACGGGGTCAGGTAATGATGAGGTAGTGGAGAAACGGAGAAATGGAACTAGTAGGACACAAGACAAGGCGGTTCAGACTAGTTCTGAGACGGAGACGAGTACGACGAGTTCGAGAACAAGTCATCGGTCCTCCAAAAAGAGTCGACAGTCGAGTAAAACAAAAGTCGATGCGGGGACGAAGAGGGCGCAAGAAAAACCTATCGGGGAGACGGGTCACAGAAACAAGAAAACTGCGGAGCGGCAAAGGGTAAAAAAGCGGCTGTCGATGAACGATGAGGGTGCCGCCCAGCTGAACACTATTGGGAAATCCGGGGTGAAGTCAGTTGGGCCAATAAAACAACGTACGAATAGTGCAGCTGGTAATGGCGTAAAGGGACAAGATGGAAGGAAAAAGCGCGACAGCTCGTCATCGGAGCAATATGATGGCTCGAGCAGTGAGCGCAGGCTGAGACGGAGACGCAGACGGGGGCGTAAAATCGTGGAGAGTAGTAGCGAGAGCGGCAATAGTTCAACGAGCAGCAGCGAAAGCAGCTCGGCCGGGAGTAGTACAAGCGAGCCAGATCGAGATAGGCGATCAAAGAAGAAGAAATCATACAAAGAGCAGAATTCTGAGAACACATTGAAATGCATTAAACTCCTTCAGAGTTGGAAACTGAGTTTCGTGGGGTTGGAGGAAGAGTGCCCAGAGGAATTTCTTTCCAGCTTGGAGGATTGCAAGGATCAGTTGAACATGTCGAATCGAGAGATGATGGGAGCTATTCCAGCAGTCCTATCTGGAAAAGCTCGAATATGGTGTAGAACACGAAAAAGCGAAATGGCAAGCTGGAGGAAGTTTGCGAGAGCTTTCAGGTACCAGTATGTCGGAGAATGGGATGAAGAAGATTCGATGGACGAATTGAGACAAAGAACTCAGGCAAAGGGGGAGAAGATATCACAATACCTCACATGTGTGAAGCATTAGTGGATCTTTTCAGAGAAGCCCCAAGCCGTAGATGGGTGATGAACAAAGTCAGAAGGAATCTATTGCCAGAGTTGCGACAATACATTTCTGGTAAGAAAATTACCCGATTAAGTGATATAGAGCATTATGGGCGAAAATGAGAGAAAGAAAGAGAGTTGGACGAGCGGTACATAGCGCCTCCTCCGAGAGAGAAAGCTCGGGTGAAGAGTGCAGCGTACGGTGGAGATAAATCATCCCAAAAACTGTTGCAGGCGGCAGCAATGGAAAGAGATTCGGGGGAGAAAAGGAAACCAGACGGAGATGGACTCGAGAAGTGTTCTCAGGATAGGAATAAGATGAAGGTTAGTCACAACCAAGAGACAGAGGGTGAAGCCGAGGCTGCGGCGTTGCAGCGGACTGGTGCTCAGTCAGCTCCGTCTATACCTCAAGGAACACAAACTCAGCGCGTTACTCGAGCGAACCCCCATCAGACGATGACGCGGACGAATCCCGTTGAGCCGGCAGCACAATGTCATTGGCCTGGAATATGTCCGTTGATGTGTTCGCAGATGCCTTGGATGTGGCCAATGGACTTTAACGGCCTGCGTCAGAGATTTTCGGGAGGTCAACCGCGGAGGAATGGGATCCAAAACAGGCAGCAACCAGGGAATGGGGTGCCGGGGCAAAATGGAGTACAGAATCAGGCCGGAAACACGTGTTATAATTGTGGAGCTGCGGGTCATTATTCGAGGGAGTGTCCAGAGCGACAGTGCTATGTTTGTTATCAGGCCGGGCACGTGGCGGATGAATGCAATCAACAGAGGATCGCTTGTCAAGGTTGTGGAGCAAAGGGAGTAACAGTGCGTAACTGTCGTGGATGCAATTTTGGAAATAATAATCAGGGAAATGGGATGGGGAGAGCTTAGGGGAGCTGAAGTTCGGAACCAGTCAAGACGGAGACGTAATCGGCATGCCTCGACATGGCGACCATGTAGTAAGGATCTATATCATTATTAGTAGTAGTAGTAGTAATAGTGGTAGTAGTAGTAGTAGTAATAGTAGTAGTAGTAGTAATAGTAGTAGTAATGGTGAAGGAGAATGCATGAAATCGTAGGACGTAAGAGGAAAATAATGGATGATATGTGTGGATGTACATAATAAATTGCTGAATTGAAGGGCGCGAGGATTGTTGGCATTCAGGAGACTTGAATGAAGGGTCCGAGGCAGAAGCGGATCGGTGGTGACAGTGGAGAGTTGGGAAGGCGGTCCACTCCCGTCGGGAGTAGCCCGGCTTGGTGGGGGGATATGCGACGGAGTCGCCGAGATCACCGTCGCCACCGTCCGCTGCTGCGCCGGGCCATCGCACCTAAAGCATGTAATAATGCAGGATAATATTTTTGCCGAGGTGGATGCCGCGAGCGGAGCAGCAGCGGGAATCAGCAGAGTATCAGAGTCAGGAAGAGGGAGGAGAGTCGGTATAGCAGGTTACGCCAAGAGTGGGCGCGGCGTGGCAGTACTTACTGGACGTTGGAGTCGGAAGCAGAAGATCATGCGGCAACGAGGCGGGCTCGCGCGGGAAGTGGGGAGAGAGGGACAGAGGATGAGCAGCGTCGGGAGAGTGAGAGAGAGAGAGAGATAGGGTTTTGCGCACGGCACGCTCGTGTGGGCAGAGTTGCAGTGGAATGAGAGAGACGGAGCCGGTTATGTGAGGGAGATCATGCGAGTGAGAGAGACAGAGACAATTGGTGATATTAAATGCACGTGGCCTGACGTGTTGGTGGAGTTGCTGTGAGATACGTGATTATTACGGGTAGTGCGCATGTCACACGGGTGGAGGCACGATTCAGTAACGTAGGTAAAATGCGGGGCTCTCGGGTGGAGTGTCGGCGCGGGATTTATATGAAATTCCAGCATCATGATTCAGCGTCTTTCGTATCTCGCGGGTTAATTTCCCGGAAATTAGTTTGATTAATGAGGGCTCTGTGATCGCGTCGGGTGACTGAGGAAGAAGAAGAAGACGAGGGAAGTCGGGCATTCTTAGAAGTGACTCTGGAAGTGCGGATCAGTCAGTTTTCGCGAATTCCAGGAACCATCTTGTTATTCCATTTTTCCCGACGAATCCCATTGGTATCCCAAGGAAATCCGGGAAAATCATGGAAAATAGCATGGACGGATTAAACGGCGAAAGTTGGCAAGTGATCGACGGTGAGTGTGACTGCCTTGATCTCTGAAATACTCTCTCTCTCTCTCTCTGGCCCCGATCCGACATCTTTTCTCTGCGACAGAGACATAGACTGAGACATCTCGCCCTTGATTGGGCTCGAGATCTTCTAGGGTGACTTCCCAGGAATCCGCGCGACCCGGTGAGCCATAAGAATCGGGAGATTAAGTGCGCGTCTGAAACTTTGATTGAACTTGTGGAAAAGGTGTACGGAAGCCATTATGGCTCCAGTGGC
The DNA here is from genome assembly GCA_029851415.1 of Eretmocerus hayati. NCBI lineage: Eukaryota > Metazoa > Arthropoda > Insecta > Hymenoptera > Aphelinidae > Eretmocerus > Eretmocerus hayati. The sequence goes on along the minus strand of CM056744.1, from coordinate 62,972,629 downwards.
CCACGAGGCAAAGTGGATAGTTGGACACATTTTACAGACGCTTGGTGCGCATTTTCAATACCTCTTCGGTTGTAAATTTATTGGTCACGTTTTTGAGGGTTGTAACATTATATATTAATATAGCTCGGAATGAACTTCCATGTCGTTATTATTTCATGAGAATCAATATTCGTTCCCTCCCTCTTTCCCAGCAGTCCGGTAGAAGCGCAGGTAAGATTCCAGGCATTCGTTCCCTCAATTTGGCAGGGGAATTTGGATCTTCGGCGAAAAATAAATTAGTTGGACGTAGAGTCAAATCTCACGTTACAAATTTTGAATGGCTTCATGGTTACTGTAGTAAATTCAATGAGAGGAGAATATATAAATGTCACTATGGTGAACTTGATATCTCGTTAAGACGTTGTATTTCCTCCATGAAGTCCAGCTACGTGAATGCAGGCTGCTCTGCGATGAGATCGTCCACGTCCATCCGCTGCTTTATGTTAGCTTCCATGCGATGGATCCGACGGCCATGCGCCAGATAGATGTACCTACTGCTTCTATCATATTTTCTGTGGAATTTCAATCGTGACTTTAGTAATATGTTCTGCAAAGATGGAGCTATGAAATTTGTTCAGACACAAAAGTCCAATTTTTGTTGAATACACATAGTGTTTATAAGTGGCTCGTCCCTGGGCCGGAGTATTTTACGAAGGCTGGTGACGGGTTACTGTACATTTTCATATCTTATTCATGCAAATAATTATTCATATATATATTTTTTTTCATGATAGAGAGGAGAAAAAATGCTACCAAACACATGTTACTGCAGTACTGGGCAAGGGAAGGAATCTCTCGATGCCTCGTGCCTGGGCCGGAGTTTTCGACGGCTACGCACGAGTGCATCGCAAGATTCTCACAATTCTAGTTCTTATTAAATTCTCGTACTTTGAGAAATTCATGGATAGACCACAAATTCATATCGGCGAAGTAATTTACTCTCACAATTGCTGATATGCTACAAGCCTTATGGAATTTGCAATTTTTAAGCAAAAACAATTATCGCTAGATTTATGTAGGAAACTGACATGTTTTTTATAAACTTGGAAATGTTATAACTAGACGTATGCTCATATCCTTTCTAATACAAATCATTCTTGCGAGCTTCATTAACAATATTCCCAAATTTTCTCAAATTCTCTGAGATTAAGAGAGGAGATAGCTAGACTCTTTGGATTCTCTCGGAATCACGCAATACTCCTTTGCAAGTCCGTGGAGAGGTAGGAGCTCCTCTCAATGGCAGATAGCCATGGTGGTTTTTCACGAGGCGGACGGTTTTTGAAGTGAATGTACCCACTATTCTGTAACTCGACGCAATTTCGAATATTTTCGATTAAAGTCTGAAACACAGTGAGCTCTTGTACGATCTGTATCGCACATCTCGTTTCTATCAATACTCGGCCAATCGTCAATGCAATCGCGAGCAAATTATTTTGCAACTCGGTCTTGTCATTCTGCTCTCCATTCTCACACATTCTGCTTTTACGCATTTTTGCTGACTGGAGTTCAACATGACTTTCTCGCTAGCTAATCTTGCTGATTGCTCATACGTCGCTCGGACTAGCCAGCCCACTTGGATTTTGCTCATCCTCGCGACCGTGCTTGGACATTTGTCGACTCGAGTTTCCAAAAGTATAGTTTGAATTTCGCTCGCGCTCGTCAGCATTGTTACACCTTTGTCGACTCGAGACATGTGACTCCTCAAATTTTCCATTGCAACTCGAATTATTCTCAGAAGGAGCCTCGTTAACTCGCATGTTCTCAGTCACGAGTGGTATTTGAACACTATCATCATGAGCTAGACTGGTATTCTCATGAATATTCACGAACTCAGCGCAGGATAGTGTTATGACCCGAGCGGAGGGCTCGGGGTAACAAATAAATTATTTGAGTTCGTGCGAACAGCTTACGGGCGGACTGCCCAGTTGCACTTACCTATTCTCTGTTATCGCGTTGATGTCTATATATATATATATATATATACATATATATTGCTGGTATCTGGTTGCGTATGAATATTCCAGAATTCCAGATAGAGAGATATTTGTTTATCAAAATTAGAACAAATGAATTGTAGTTTTAAAGAAATGATTGAAGTGATTTTAGGAATTTGGAATGTAGATTTCAAAAGTAATAATTGATTGAATTTGGATTTTTAGAAATGATCAATTTGACTTTAATAGTTTCAATATGGATGAAATATTCGATCGTAAAATCTTCAGAAAATAATAGCGTATAATTAGCAAATGAGTTTTGGATTTATTTAAACCAAATTATAATGTCTTGAACAAAATATAGAACCTTAATATCTAAATACAATTTGCGTGACTTAAAATTAGACGAACTTACAGAACTACTCGAGAGATGATATTCTTCGAGGCAGGAACTGATAAGCAGGTGAGAGCAGATTCGGAGCTGGCCCTTTACAGCTGAGGCGGATAACGTCGGCCTACTTTTCGACGGGATCAGATCAAGCTTACGTGTCCGCACTTTTAACTTGACTTTTTCGTGCGTTCTCTACGCGCACTTAGGTGAGTGTTTAAGTGAATTTTGAGACGTACGTAGCCCACTACCGGGCAGAGCTTTGTCACAGACTAAATCGAAGAATGAATGTTGTTGTTCCAATTTATACGTGCGGACACAAGTTAATTTTGATGATTCGACTGAAAAAATGATTTTGAAAGTGTTCTACTTTCGATTGTAACACATGTAACACATGTGTTACAATGCTGGCAGAGCTCTTTGTTGAATTTCTCATGGTCTGTTACACATGTTACATGTAACATGTGTAACATCCAGTTACTGGCTAATGCTTTGATTCTGCTGATTTACTGACCTGCTTATTCATTCTCTGCTGATCAAGTCGAAATAATATTTCTCCACGTTGAGAAATATTATTTCAACTGTTGCGTCGTCTGGGACGCCACACCTCCCCTGTCAGTCCATTCTCGTCCCGAGAATGTCACCGGGGCGGCAGAAATTAGATTCAAAAAAATACAAATTTCCAATGATGTTAACTTATAATTATTACATAATAATACTTTATTTGTGCGTGTGTGTGTGTGTGTGTGTGTATGTGTGTGTCTATTCATCCAATAGGCGGATTTGATGATTTTGGAGGGCGATTCTTGCATTTAGTGCAAGTGAAGTCTGTAACTTGGAATTTCAACATATATGATACATCTGCCTTGGCGTTTGTGCACCCCTTGGACATGTATCACTGGGTGAGTCAATCCTTTTTGTGTTGATGTTCACACAAATAACATCAGTTGGGGTCGTTGCTACGGCCCTCTTTCTATCCCTGCACTCCTGCGTCCTCCGTCTCTGGTTTGCCTTTCCGTCGGGTAGTATGACGATCCGTCAGATTCTGCATCGCTAATGTCACTGAACTGAAGATTCGTCACTCGATTGGTGTTGATATCGAGAGGTTGGTAGCGTGGCTATTGGTTCTCCTTGCATTAGGATGTCTGGAATATTCGTCGCAGATTTATTCACACCGTGACCAGGGTCGATCATAACCATCTCGATTTGCTGCGAATTCTCTATTGAAGGAGGCCCGCGGATGAGGTGTTGCTCCTTTTTTCAGAAGAATATTGCTGATTAATGTGATCGGAGCCGTACGGTGCAGTTGAGAATTTCCCGCTTCTGATGCCATAATTCGCATGCCGCTATTGTAAGAGAGGAGAGGGGAATTGAAATTATTTCCACATAGTGCAATACGGCCTGTGGGGATTCCGTGAGCATTGCATCGCTCAGCTTTTCCATACTGCACAGCGAGTAGCTGGAAAGGCGGTGCTGAGTGGGGTTAGCAGGGGGAACTGGCGTATGACTTTCTGTTACATGCAGATCGCTTTGGTGGTGAGGAGAGGGGGTCCCCACAGGAATCATCGGTAAAACACCGCGTGATGCGCTGTCTGCTGCGTTGGCTGCAAGCAAAGGCTCAACGGCGTGTAAGAAGCTGCTGTGTGTTACTTCCGACGTGTGTGGCGGAGTTGATAGCGAGCATTGAGGAGAGGGGGCCGATGTGACTGGCGCCCCACCTGTACGTATTGTAACTCCATGTTACACACATCCAGGGTTTGGATGTTTTCCATTGAGTGTGTTACATGTTCACTCGACCTTATACCATGTGTATGAGGCTCCTCAGCTGTACAGTAAATCATGTTACACATGGAGACACTCACATTCCGCTTTTCACGGGTAGTTTGCGTCATCACATCATTGCGAAAAGTCTTCAGTTTGGCATGCCCCTGATCCTGAGGGCAGTAATAGGTCCACTACACGTTCGTCACTGTCGATCTTGAGAAGTTCTAAAAAAACTTTCGTATAGTATATGTAGGATGGTGTTATTGTGTGAGAGTGTGTAGTTATCTTGACAATTTATTGTAAGCATTGTTCTGCAAATATGGTAGTTTCCAAAATAGGGTGTTTACGAGGAAAAATCGATTGATGATTTCGCATTATTGACTGAATTTCGGAATCTATTGATGATATATTGCAAAAAAGTTCGCAACAATTCGTTGTTGACAATGTTCTGCAAGTATGGTATGTTTCCAAAATAGAAAGTTTATGAGGATAAACTGATTGGTAATTTCGCACTATGAATTGGATTTTGGAATCTATTAATGATCTATTGCAAAAAGTTTGCAATCCTGTGTTTTGTTGTCTTTATAAAAATTTGTGTATATATTCATTTTTCTTGTGAAAATCGCATCATTTTTAGAAAGTTAACAAGGAGTTGATGCTCGCTATAATTTGGAAATGATTATTGAGATTTTCCGAAATGTGGTGTGGACGTTCATCCACATGATTCCTTAATGGATAATTATTACAATTATTTTCTATATCTGATTACATATCTCTAGATCTATGTAGAAATAAATTGAGTAAATTCATTGATAATCGTTATTATCAACTTTTGTTTCGAATTGCAAATTCTTATATCTATGCGGGACTCAACTCGACATAATTATATGTGTTTTCATAGAGAATCTCCCGATTTTCTAGTCACAATGTCAGTTCCGATTAATGAATAAATTTTGACAGGCCCTTGATTTTGAGATTATATTCGTATGATTACATCGATGCCTGAGCTCAGAAGTCAAAACTGGAGGTGCCATCAGATTATTGCAATGTGTATAAAATAAAGAATTTCGGTGTCGGCAACTTCAACGCAGTTCTCCCAAGTCAACGTGGTGTCAAGTGCAGGTTCAATAGTGTCTTTTAGTCATAGTCTCAGTACAGTTTCGGGATTTCAAATCGTTGGACGTGAATATTTGTGCGATTGCACTTGTATAGATTATTATGATTTTTTCTTGAAATCATGAAAATTGAAAATATGTTCCGGTTCCCGGTAGTCACCTGAATCCGTTAGGTTCATGTGAGTTGGATTTTCCTGATCTAAAAGTTGTGTTACAAGTGATTTTTTTTTAGTGTGCATTTTTCTTTGTGTCATTCATGTAGTTCGATGATTGGATCTCAAAGCGGTTCTTACGCCGGAGGAACGAGCGAATCAATGAAGAGCGTGCCGAGGGTGTTTTTTTAGTGATTTGGATGTGTACTGTATAGGAGAGTTGAAGATTTGCCGGAATCAATGCATGATTTTGACGTATGGGGATTATACGCATTATTCTTCTACAAAAAGATAGTGTGCTATGTCGAGGACACCGAATAGGAAATTGAAGTTTTCAAGACTTTGATTAGATTCCGAAGGGGTCCATCACTCTCGATTGATTTGTTCTCAATTCCTTTGGATGTCGGTCAGGTGGATAGGGCCGAGCAAATCCGTCTCTTGAATTTGTAAAATTGCCTATGTGTTAATTTAAGTTTCCTTTTTTCACGAAATCATGTTTTGTTGATATTGAAACTTTAATATACGGGGAAAAACTAAATTTGTCACGATGAATTTCATGGAGGCATATCAACAATAAAATATTTGAAGTAGGAAATTTCGACGGATTTTATTCAAAAGACGTAATTCCCATTGATTTAAAAATATTCAAGAGATAAGGTCGTGTCCAGAAGTCAGACCTATGAATGAACTAACAATGGTCAACGTATCTTTCTAGTACTCCCGTTTTCTTGATTTTCCGGTTTTTCAATTTTTCATCATTTTTCTCGGAAGTATGTAGTAGAAATTATTTGAACTGGATATATGGAGGGGGGGGGGCGCCTGCATACATGTAATATTTTTAAACCATCATGGGCCATATGATGTCAACAGAGAGTCTAATTTGAACACCGTGTTACCTGCAACAACCTGTTACCCATGTAACACCATGTTACAGGTCACAGTCTGTTACTTATGTAACACCATGTTACAGCATGTTACATGGGTCGATAATGTTTTTTTTTTCCTTCTTTTTCAGGATCCTTGTGAGGTACACTACCGAGAGTTTGAAAGGTTGTGAATCTTAAATAAGATGAAGGGTTGATGTTCGTTAGTTATTCTCTGAATACTCCAAGATCAATGTGGTTTGATTGTGTCGATTTCTACTATCGACAGATCTAAAGAGAGGTGATGAATGTGAAATGGGCTTTCTACAAAAAAAGATTTGGAAGTCAAACGGGGAATTCCTTGGAATTACATTTCGGTAGAATATTTGTCTGTCAGCAGAGATTCTGAATGGTTCCGATTTTCCAGTTCTGAGGGTCAAGCATCTTGATTTAAACAGCCAAAAGCTAATGAGTAACAGAATGTGGCCAAAGTGATTTGAATTCCAAATGTAACAAAATCGTGTAACCGGGTCATTCATGTAACCGGGTCTTACAATGTAACCGGGTTTACAATGTAACCGGGAGTTACACATGCAACTGGATGTTATACATGTACGATACATGGTCGTCAGAGTGTGCTTGTCGGATTTTCTCCGGAACTCGTCGTGTGGAATTTTAACACCAATAATACTCCATCCTTGGGAATGCGAAATTTATTTTGTCGTCTATTTGATCATTGATTTGAAGATTTGAGATTTGAGTTCTTTTGAAGGATATGGGATAGAATTATGTTGAATTGATTAATCTCCATCGAGCATATGGAGTCCAGGAACATACTTTAAAAGTTGCAAAAACTCAATACGCCATCATTAGGGATTGAATTTTGATCTTTCAATGGGCACTACGAAATGGGGGAGTCTACTTTCGCATAATTTTGATGGCGGCTTGGATTTCCTGGATTCTGAACACAGAAAAAGGGGGGATTGTGGCGGAATTCCTTCGCCAGGGGTTCGAGGAGTTAGTTGTACTTGAATGGTGCTTATATTTTGAAATGATTCCTTTCCATGGATTGAACTTCTAAATGGTTCAGAGTAACCTGTTCTGAGTGACACGTACTTTGAAAGAGTGTTTCCCAATGAGCATTTTGAAATGGAATAAGGTTGGAACCCTCTTTGTATTTTTGATTTGAAGGGACTTTTGAGATTTTCATCAAATGATCGTTTCCGGTTAATGAATCTTGAGGTAACTGTGTTGGAACGTTTTGCACCTATGTGAGAGAGGGGTGTCACAGAGTCGCGTGGTGTGGTTGAGACATGGAGGAGTATGTCATTTTCAATATTGCTTGGGTTTTCAACGGGGATGGCCGTCTTACCGTCAGGGTCGGTTGGCAGATGTATCTGCTCGGGACTCTGGTTGAGTGAGATGTTATCACACGTGGTATCTGTTGGTTCACTTTTATTATCGTCGCGATAAGGTATGATGTCAGAAGACATTGGCAATTGTTCATGATTTACAAGTTCAGGCTGTCGAGTGGTGCAAATTTCGTTTGTGGTGTTAACGAGAATTGGAGTTGATTGGGGATCTTGTCGAATACTACTGACATGAGGCTCTTTGAGCTCGGGAACGTCAGTTTTTGTTATTGACTCGTGGCGAGAATGGGATAAATTCTCATATGTCTTCAAAAAATGCGATAGCTCAGTTTTGGTTATGAAGAATTGTGTTGGATTCGAAACTAATAAATGCATTTTGTATAGAGTGGATGGCTTCCTGGCGATCGAATTTGAGTTTAAGACAAGGACAATTTGGAGTTGTGAATCAGGGGGAAGTTTGCTAAAGTAAAAACTTTTGGCAATTTCATCGAGATTTTTATAAAGTTGGTAGTATACTGGGTCAAATGAAAAGTGAGTACTTGTAAGAATGTAGTAAGCATCTTCAAGGATTGAGAATAGCCTTTCGTAGTTTGCATCACGATCATGACTGAGCTTTAGACCACAATCTAGTAATTTTTGGCAATATTTCTCGAAAAATGGGGTGTATAAGAAACACTTTACTATGTGTTTCACAATGTCGTTTACTGTGGAGATTCGGAAGTTTTTGAATGCATGATATGCTGGTCCAAAAAGATGGCTAAGAATAAAGTCTACTAATAAATTTTCTTCGCAAGTAGTGATAGATTTTGCTTCTGTGATTTTTTGTATGAAAAAATGTGGGTCAATATTATAGCCTTCAAATATTGGCAGGTCTAGATCAAAAAATTGGGAATTCATTCTTGTGAGATGTGGTATTATTGCATCTTTAGAAAAAATTCGTTCAGAGCCATGACTGGCAGTGGCGAATTGGATGTGAGAAAGTGCGGGATCAGCACATCGTTATTAACAGTCGGTGTAGTTGACCGGCGTGTCTGTCAGGTGTGTCACAATCAGGAGATATGTTTGAGTCGGTAAATGAGGTCGATAGTTCCAGTGTGTTGAACTTGGGAGTGAGAAGAGTTATGTGCAACTAAAACTGTTCCCCACAAGGGATGCCAAAATGTTATGACCCGAGCGGAGGGCTCGGGGTAACAAATAAATTATTTGAGTTAGTGCGAACAGCTTACGGGCGGACTGCCCAGTTGCACTTACCTATTCTCTGTTATCGCGTTGATGTCTATATATATATATATATATATATACATATATATTGCTGGTATCTGGTTGCGTATGAATATTCCAGATAGAGAGATATTTGTTTATCAAAATTAGAACAAATGAATTGTAGTTTTAAAGAAATGATTGAAGTGATTTTAGGAATTTGGAATGTAGATTTCAAAAGTAATAATTGATTGAATTTGGATTTTTAGAAATGATCAATTTGACTTTAATAGTTTCAATATGGATGAAATATTCGATCGTAAAATCTTCAGAAAATAATAGCGTATAATTAGCAAATGAGTTTTGGATTTATTTAAACCAAATTATAATGTCTTGAACAAAATATAGAACCTTAATATCTAAATACAATTTGCGTGACTTAAAATTAGACGAACTTACAGAACTACTCGAGAGATGATATTCTTCGAGGCAGGAACTGATAAGCAGGTGAGAGCAGATTCGGAGCTGGCCCTTTACAGCTGAGGCGGATAACGTCGGCCTACTTTTCGACGGGATCAGATCAAGCTTACGTGTCCGCACTTTTAACTTGACTTTTTCGTGCGTTCTCTACGCGCACTTAGGTGAGTGTTTAAGTGAATTTTGAGACGTACGTAGCCCACTACCGGGCAGAGCTTTGTCACAGACTAAATCGAAGAATGAATGTTGTTGTTCCAATTTATACGTGCGGACACAAGTTAATTTTGATGATTCGACTGAAAAAATGATTTTGAAAGTGTTCTACTTTCGATTGTAACACATGTAACACATGTGTTACAATGCTGGCAGAGCTCTTTGTTGAATTTCTCATGGTCTGTTACACATGTTACATGTAACATGTGTAACATCCAGTTACTGGCTAATGCTTTGATTCTGCTGATTTACTGACCTGCTTATTCATTCTCTGCTGATCAAGTCGAAATAATATTTCTCCACGTTGAGAAATATTATTTCAACTGTTGCGTCGTCTGGGACGCCACAATAGCGAGTCATCTTTCGAATTCTCTGGGAACTCAATGCAGAAATCTCATGCACACTTTTACAATCAACATTGACCACTATTGCCTCTTGAACAGAAGGGGCCTGATATTGCACTGGGATATGTAAAGGCGTTTCAAAAACTACTCGACAATGCTCATCTCTTGGTTTGTCAACAATGATTTCTTGTATTTCCTCAAATTCAACTTCTTCATTCAGAATAGTTGCTTCCGAATGAATCATTTGGAAATTTTGAGACTCATTGCAATATGAATATCTTTCAGATTTGGATTTATCTCGTCCTTGACATGAAATATGTGATTTTGATCTGTACGACCTAAAAAATATTGACGATTTGCGCCTTGCTCTCGGAAACTCTGTTCAACATCAACGGTTTTTGACTCCATATTAACTTCATTTTTGTGAAAGATTAGTGAATTGCCATAATTATTCTGATGTGAATTCAAATTCTCATAACGCCCGCGATCAATTCGTTCATTCAAGCAATCATACACAATGTAAAATTCATCGCTCGCATACTGTCGAGCCAAAATTTTAGCATCATTCCAAGTTTTTGGGCAGCGTATTTGTATTAGCCAAGCCGAATATGGCCGCATATTTTCCAAATATTAGTCAATCGTAATGTAATCGACGCCACCGTTATATGATTCTTCCTCTGCAGGGGTTCTGAGTCTCTCAATAATGGGAGCATATTGTGCTAAATGATGAAATTCATTCAATCTCTTTTCGAAATGGTGTAGCGATTCTCTCGGCTGTCTACGCAAATACTTAATTTGATCTGAACTGTCATTTAAAGCAGGCAGCTCTTCGAATTGAATGCAAACATCCATTAAAAATGCATGTACCGTTGAGTACTGTACCATAAGCGGTTTGAAAATATCTCTTGCTCTGCCTCTCAAGTTATCAGAGATTGCTCGTAGTACGATTTGGTGGTTTTTCCATCCACAGTTTTTCGAAATTTGCCGGACATTGGGGTAAAATAACCCAATTTGGTCCAGTGAGCCGTCAAAATTTATAAATTGATTGCAGTATGAAGCGCAGTATTCTTCCATTTTTCCAAATTTTGGGATTCGCAATCTTGTTTTGAGGAACTTAGCTAACACAATTTGATTGGAAAACGAGATCGCATCTTAATTAGCAATCTTTTGATGATATAATCAATTAAACGTGCCTTGGATTTTGTCATATCAGTTGACGACTACTAATGAAAACACAATCATATGGTCACAGCGGAGTAATCTCATCGGTCCTGTGCCATTATTATTGACTCGAAGTCATACACAATAAATTCAGTCGTCTTTTTCAACATTAAAGAAGACACGCTTATTTCATCACATGAGTGAGTGCGATCGAGTCGCACATAATATTATACAAATTCGTCTAATCAAATGGTTCGCTTAACAAGACTATTCACTTCGAGCAATTACTGGCTCTCCCGGCTTTCAGGTAGAAATTCGAATACGCATCTGCAGAGATCATGCTTATAATTTGGTATCAGTACTTTACTCGGTCTGGTGCTGGTTCTGCTTGCTGCGAAGAGTTCCTGTGCCGTGGCTGGTCAACTTCGAATTTTCAAACTCCATCACGGGTTGATTGGTGTCCACGGAGACGGCCAGTTTAGCCATCTTCGGGCACTGGTGGTGATCCAGATGTCTCATCGCGGATTGGCAGGATGCGATTAGGCAGCTCGCGTGATGGTGTATGACGGGTGGCCTGGGCTTGGCACCCGCTGTTGTTCCATTTTTCTCGTTTCTTGTGGATTTTACTTGGCTGGATTCTGTTTCCCTCAACTCATTATCTTCTCTCTTGGTCACTTCTGCTTTTTCACGACACTCTCGCAAAATTGCAGAATCCGGAAAATTTTTGAAAAAAAAAATTTCAACTCGCGGGAAACTACCCCACCTAGCACCAAAAAGGGGATATAACGTGGTGAGGGTTCTAGGTTCCAGAGAGAACAAGAGTTGAGTGAATGATAGGTGACGTTATGTATGAGAGTTCAATAGTTGAGAGAGAGTGTGTGAATAGTTAAGTTGGTCAGAGTGGTCTGTCCGCGGCGTGGCCCGTCGTCCGCGACGATGGGTCCGCGACGCGACATCGCACTTGGTGGGGAAACAGGCGATTATCCGTCAGAAACGCTGACGGTGCACCTGCTGCATCGTCAGGTGACGGGAAGAGGCGCGGGCCGGAGGCTCGAGACTCACCACGTCACAGTATACTGTTGAGTATATGAGTCATCCTTTTTAATATCGCCAGGTTTTGTGTCGGGGGGTCAGGGATTTTTCTGTAACCTTAGGTACATGTTGTATATGATGAAAGAAGATAGAAAGCACAGTTCTTAGGTCCCGAAAGTCATCCGCGCGAGTTTGGCGCCCTATTTTTGTTTTCAAAATTCGTGCAAAATTCGATTTTTCAACTTTTTGATTGATTTCTCACCAGTATGGAACCCAATAAAAAAATTATCCAAGACACATATTTCGACGTGAAATGAGCTGAATTTTACGAAAAAAATACTCTCAGATCCGGCAAAGATGAACATAACCTCAAAAAAGTGATTTTTTTCAGAAAAACCCAATTTTTAAGCCTTAGGCCCTATTTTATCTCGAATTTGACATTTTCATCGGATTTCTCGTGAAATTTTACGTCGAAAACCGTTTTTCAAAAATTGGGCTGAGGATGGGTTTGGCCACCATAATAATAACTTTAGTAGCAGGACCGTAAAAATAGGGCTAAATTGTTCGTTTCGGGAGGGACACTTATTACACTGGACAACAAAATATTGGGTCAGAAGTAGCGCATTGATCAAACAATGACTTTTTCGTGTATTTTTCGACGTAGAAACCGAATCCGAAACCAGTTTTGCACCTAGACATCAGGAATTTTTTTAAACCGCGAAATACTGAGCTTCTAAAAAACTGCATTTTTAGCGTTTTTTGATGATTTTGTAGATACATGATTTTGATGGTGCAACCTTGCAGCGGGCTTTGAGCGTACCCGGACTATGATTTCTCACGTATTTTGACCTGCCAAACACGATGGAAGTTGTTTTAGAGGGCTAGCATGCGTTCGAAACAAATGACAAGCTGATTTTTCGAGTTGCTATCAGGAGAGTTTGGACAATTTCGTGATAAATCTCAAAGTGATCACGGAATTGATCAGAAACACCCTCTGCAATACCACGAGAGCGCATTCTTTTTCTATTTGCACACACACTAAGGGAATGATGTTTGCAGTCGCCTAGAAGTAGATTAGTCGAATATACATGTATAATCCCGAAAAGAAACTTTTGATCTATTCCGAGATCTATTCCTCGGGTGAGTTCAAGCCTCCTCGTATTGGACCAATGCTCGAGTTTTTGTACCTAGAAGCGTTTTAAACTACTAGAACAATGTCATTTTGTTGCTAGGATACGGTATCAGAAGTCCCGGAGACCTAAACTCGGTTTAGGTTACGGAACGTACCTTGACATACCATGAATATGTAATCAACCTAGTTACATCTCTTTCACCCTAAGCTAATGTGGGCACTCCAATGATTCTATTCCGGAGGCGAGTGAATAAGAACATCCAGCGTCAGATGTGCCATCTTGGGCTGGTTGCAAACGACTATCTATATGCACTCAGAAGTACAAGAGACTAGGGAACTGCAAATTTGACTTATTACGAAAAAGCTTGAGCTTACCTCAGGAATAGATCAAAAGTTTATTTTCGGGTTTATACATGTATATTCAACTAATCTACTTTTAGGCGACTGCAAACATCATTCCCTTAGTATGTGTGCGAATAGAAAAAGAATGCGCTGTCGTGGTATTGCAGAGGGTGTTTCTGATCAATTCCGTGATCACTTTGAGATTTATCACGAAATCGTCCAAACTCTCCTGATAGCAACTCGAAAAATCAGCTTGTCATTTGTTTCGAACGCATGCTAGCCCTCTAAAACAACTTCCATCGTGTTTAGCAGGTCAAAATACGTGAGAAATCATAGTCCGGGTACGCTCAAAGCCCGCTGCAAGGTTGCACCATCAAAATCATGTATCTACAAAATCATCAAAAAACGCTAAAAATGCAGTTTTTTAGAAGCTCAGTATTTCGCGGTTTAAAAAAATTCCTGATGTCTAGGCGCAAAACTGGTTTCGGATTCGGTTTCTACGTCGAAAAATACACGAAAAAGTCATTGTTTGATCAATGCGCTACTTCTGACCCAATATTTTGTTGTCCAGTGTAATAAGTGTCCCTCCCGAAACGAACAATTTAGCCCTATTTTTACGGTCCTGCTACTAAAGTTATTATTATGGTGGCCAAACCCATCCTCAGCCCAATTTTTGAAAAACGGTTTTCGACGTAAAATTTAACGAGGAATCCGATGAAGATGTCAAATTTGAGATAAAATAGGGCCTAAGGCTTAAAAATTGGGTTTTTCTGAAAAAAATCACTTTTCTGAGGTTATGTTCATCTTTGACGGATCTGAGAGTATTTTTTTTGTAAAATTCAGCTCATTTCACGTCGAAATATGTGTCTTGGATAATTTTTTTATTGGGTTCCATACTGGTGAGAAATCAATCAAAAAGTTGAAAAATCGAATTTTTCACGAATTTTGAAAACGGAAATAGGGCGCCAAACTCGCGCGGATGACTTTCGGGACCTAAGAACTGTGCTTTCCATCTTCTTTCATCATATACAACATGTACCTAAAGTTACAGAAAAATCCCTGACCCCCCGACACAAAACCTGGCGATATTAAAAAGAATGACTCATATATATTATGATCATAGTAGCGGTATGAGTGTTGAGAAGTTTATTCTGAGTAGTTGTAGCTTCATGTCACAGGGACCGAGAGAGACATGATCAGATGAACCTGACACGTATTGATTACCTTCACAGGCCAAGGAACGATGTTCAGATCAGAGGAAATCTAACGGTTTGATCTTGAGAAGTCGTGTCAGTGTAGAATGTTGTTCAATGTGATACCCATATCGGGATGAAGATGTATGAGTTTTCAGTTTTTGTATTCGTTATCGGGGTAGTTATGAGTTTTCAAGATATTAAGAATTAATAAGATTAGAACTATAGTTATTTTTCTATGGGGCTAGATGATAGTAATCAGTTGGAATTTTTCAACAAGTGATTTAAGATTTGGAGATTAACATATGTTGGAATATGTCCTATTGAGAATTTTCATATGTCGTTTTAAGATTGATAATTGACTTCTATTTGATGATTCGCGTTTTTTCTACGAACTATTATTTCTAGTGAAATAGTGAATATATGAATGTATAGTTTCAGATGAAGATTTGGAATAGTTCTATTGAATTTGACTAAGACTTCAGATGTTGCAAACCGGATTTTTTGATATTCTTGTGAATTTTGAATATCGTGGAGGGTTATTTTAATGTATTATCGTGTTGTTCATGGTGTGTTGATGATATTGTATTAAATTTTTCGCGTTGGTCGCTCTCAGTCACGGTCGTATAAACAGGTCTGGAAACTCTCATTACAGACATGGTTCCCTTATCCGGGCTCAAAAGTTTCCTATACCCGTCACTTTGGTCCGTGGCGCTGCGATGGAGTAGTGAGTCGTTCTGATTCGATTGCCCATTGTAAACAATAACATAGCATATCCATTGTGTTTTATGACATTGTCAATTTGATAATATTCAATCTCAGTGAGAACGGGCGAAATGGAAACGGAATACATGATCGATCTATTCATAGATTATACTTAGGAGCTCTTGGAATCTTCAGGACCTAAAATTTTCCCGATGCCTAACTTGCAGAAGCTGCGTCTTCTACAAAAGTTGAACAGTGTGCGTGATGGGTGGTTTAGAAGCAGCAGTAAAGGGTCCAGTATTAGTTAAATACGATGGATGTATTAAGTACAGGTATGCGAAGGAAATTCGCTCAAATTTAGCGAGCTTTAAGCTCCCGTTTTCAATTTACCGGCGATTGAAATACGTGAGGATTTTCATGATGATCTCGTGAGAGTCTTATCGACTCTTTTTGTATGAGAATCTCGTATACGTGTGCTTATGCGAAAACTATCGGTATGCTCCTGATCTTCCCTTGAAATAATATGCTCGATAATATGCATTCCTAAGATTCAAAAGTCGCTCTCTAGATTTAGGGTGCGGCCACATGAGCAAAACATTTGGCGGGAACGCCTATGCCAACCGTGAGTGCGACAAGGACAGCCCATTTGGCGCCCCTCTTGTCTCCTTGTCGCGCTCACGGCTTATCGGTGTTCACGCCAATTGTTCTGCGGCATGTAGCCGCAGCCTTAGGGTTATTCGAGGGTTCATTAACATTTGTACGTAAACAATTCACTCCTCGATCGCAACGCCACGCTCGCGGTGGTGAAAATAGGTACTACGCCTCGCCTCAATAAGAGGACCACTTTTTCATACAAGAGTTTCCAGACCTGTTTATACGACCGTGCTCTCAGCGGAGTGAGTCACTCTTGAGTTATGGCCTAAGCAAGTCACCGCGACGTTATCATCAGTATTGCATGTAAATGTTGTATTTGTGGCGAATGTGTATGATAATTTTGTGTATGATAGTTAATAATGTAAAGTGTGAGTTGTTGAAGAATCAGTATTGGATTTATTTGCGTCGGTCGCTCTCAGCGGAGTGAGTCACTCTTGAGCCATGGCCTAAGCAAGTCACCGCAACGTCATCTTCTATGTCAAGTATGCTGTTGTAAAGGTGTCGTGTATTTGTCCATTTTGCAACATCTTAGAATCTATTCAAAATATTTCGAGGATTTGAATATATTATTGTGAAATAATGATTTTAGAACTTTTGAAATAAATCACTTGTTTCATTATCTCAGAGTTGATTGTTCTAATTATTATATAAGAATCGACAGTTGGAAAACTTAAATGAAACCTTATATTGAAGAAAGTCAATCGACACAAGGAAACTGGTGAGGATGATGGTCCGAACCAAATCATATTTTCCAATATATGTTAGGATCTCACATGTTTTTAATGAATATAGTGATACTTGAATCATATCCAAAATATTTTAAGAAGCTGAATATATCATTTGATATAAGAATTCCAGAACTTATGAGATAATCTATTTGTTCTATCATCACAACATTAGATGAATGGAATTGCTCAAATTGTTGTATAAAAATTGAACGATGATGAACGTTATGAGAAACTTACATTAAAGAAAGTAAATTGACACAGGGGGACTGGTTGGGATAATGTTCCCAACCGAAAGTATCTCTTTTTCTACCTTGCAACACATTCGAAATTCTACATGATTTTCATATATATACTTATGACCTCCTGCACTTATCATATATTCACAAGATAGATATATTAATTTTGTATCATGAATTGATCATATAAAAGTTTTTATAAAGGCCCTCTCATACTTTTGTCATTTCATGAAAGTTGAACTGATTATGATGGTGAATTTTTTAATCCTCGTTATTCGTTGATGAGTGTATCATGATGATAGTATATGATTATTGAGAAATGTATTATGTGTCGGTGTAACTTCGCGTCAATGTGACTGAAAGGCTCATGATCGAATGAACCTTATTCGTATTGGTTATCCTAAACGGGCCAAGGGACGATGTTCAGACCAGAGAAATCTTACAGTTCGATCTTGAGAAGTAGTGTCAGTGTGCAATGTTGTTTATGTGGTGTTTTGAATCATTTAAAAATATGAGGATGGTGATAAATATAAGAAATATATTCAAATCATTTGCGAAAAATAAGGATTCTGAGAAGTTGATTATATCATTATGATATTAGAATTTCAAAACTTTTGATATAATTTAGTTAATCCATTATATTAACGTTGGATGGATGGAAATGTTGGAATTGTTGTATGAGAGACGAATGACAATAAACGTTATTAGAAACTCACGTTAGAGGGAGTAAATTGACACAGGGAGACTGGTTGGGATGATGTTCCCAACCAAAAATATTCTTTATTATACCTTGTTACATCAGAATTTCACATAATTTTCATATATATATACTTACGTCCTACTACATATATCATATATTTATAAAATAGAGATATTCATTTCGAATATTTTGATGCAGAGAAATGGAAAAATACTTATATACTGATTGTTAAAGCTCTTTCGAAGAATTTCTAATATTTTCCACATTTCTCCACTTTCCTCAATGAGCATATTGAATTTGAGATGAGAACTGGAATGATCATGATAGATGAATCTTCAAATCCTCATTAAATGTTGATGAGTGTATCATGATGATAGTATTCTTTATTATACCTTGATACACATTCAGAAATCCACATAATTTCCATGTATATATGTCGTAGCCAGATAGGTAAATCAGCCAATTACTGTCTAGTCAGTTGCGTAACGGCACGCGGGTGGACAACTCCGCGAAGCTTATATTTTATTCCTATCAGTCTAGCCGGTAACGCAACTGACTGAAATCGTCGGCCAGTTACGCAACTTACTGAGGCATCTTTCGCGGATAGATTAATGAGTGCCCAATATGAAATTGGTACACTTGTGACGTATCGCCCTCATGGCTGAAATGTCCTATAAACACATACATACAATAGCGACCATGGATCCGATAAACCAAAATAACCGTGAATATGAAGACCCATGTGTCAACAATTTCACGATCTATCCACATACACGTCTTCACAATCATACGATTGTTCGAGCTCAACAATGGTGCCTCCGCTGTCGTTTAAGTGGGTTCACAGTTTTTCTGTGTCTTCAAGACTTTTGTTGATAGTGAAGAAATATATGATAAATCATGAGCTTTTTGGAGACAAATCAGAGAGCCTTATGCAGAGTAATGCAAGGGCAATCGGATGATTAGACTGGGTGAAATCACCGCCATCGTTGACAAAATTATTCTGATGGAACTTTTGTGTGGGATCTGCGCGGAAGGACCCTCCTGAATCCAAAAATTCCTGTTGCCAGTGCAAGTATCCATCATTAACATTGAAAGAACAATGGATCATTTTGTGGGAACATGAATTTCTGCTATTGGATATCGTTAAGAATATCCTGATCAACAACTTCTCACTTCGGAAACATGAGATTTTCACGGTTTTCGTAAATCACATGAGAGATTTCCTGTTTCAAATCAGCCACATAATCTCAAAGAATTGTTTCCGAACCGAAGAAAATTGTCATCGACAACTCATTTGAGCAATATCATTTTAAACGATTTTGCAATGGAATTTCGTCTGGCAACATGGACTTTCGGATTCAAAAAAGACTTACGTAGGAAATCCCGCGTAATATTCCATCAGGATAATTCTTTTAGCAATCATAGATATTGCTCAGTCTGAATGTGGGATTGGAGCTATCTCCAAGAAGTGAAAGGATTCTGAGAGGGAAACCTCAGGAAAGGGAATAACTCACAACACTTCCAAAGATGGAAAACATTTTTGTATTTATGATTCTTACAGAAAACTATAACGAATTGTGGTGAATAGAAATTATACCAGTCGAGATGATACAAAGGGTGGATATATCAGTAAATGAGTATTCAATCAATTTGAACAAATACTTTTGACCCTCTTTCTCTTGTTCACTCTTTCAATTTCCTTTCCATGATTATTCATCTAACCGCGAAAGATAATCCAGTCAGTTGCGTAACTGGTGGACGATTTCAGTCAGTTGCGTTACCGGCTAGACTGATAGGAATAAAATATAAGCTTCCACGCAGAGTTGTCCATCCGCGTGCCGTTACGCAACTGACTAGACAGTTACGTAACTGGCTGATTTACCTATCTGGCTACGACTTATATATACTTACGTTCTACTACATATATCATATATAATTATGAGATAGAGATATACATCTTGAATATTTTGATAAAGAGAAATGAAAATATACTTATATACTGATCGTTGGAGCTTTTTCAAAGAATTTCTAATATTTTTCACATTTCTTCACTTTTCTTAATGTGCATATTGAATTCAAGATGAAAACTGAAATGCTCATGATAGATGAATTTTTGAATCCTCAATAAATGTTGATGAGTGTATGATGATGATAGTATACGAGTATTGAGAAATGTATCATGTGTAGGTGTAACTTCACGTCACAGTGACTGAAAGACTCATGGTCAAATGAACCTTATTCATATTGGTTATCCTAAACGGGCCAAGGGACGATGTTCAGATCAGAGGAATCTAACAGTTTGATCTTGAGAAATAGTGTCAGTGTGCAATCTTGTTAATGTAGTATTTCAAAAAGTATGAGAATTGTAGTTGCTGAGAGTCGAGTTTCTGTAATGTAATGTTGAGGAATACATTGTTTTGAGAGAAAATATGAGAAAATATTATTGACCGATCAGCATTATGGATAATATTACGCATCATGATTAGTGAAAAAAATCAGAAATTCTCTGTGGAGACACACTGATTAAACTATTATGTGAAAAAGCATGCTTATATACTAATCGATGGGGCGTCGAGAAGATTCATGGATACAAATGGGATTGTTCCGTCATCGCGAGAATTTCTATTTTTTTCCTCTCAACTGGAACGATTACAAGGATACCGGGGATGGTAATTGAATTTCCACTAACCTTGTGTCTCCATAATTGCTGAGATTGTTCTTAATCTTATCTGCTTGCTTCTTGATCTTAATCATCCAATACAATGAATTGCATACATTGATAAGATATAATAACAATGAGATCAGGAGATAGGATGGGAAAGGGGGGAATCTTTTACTATTTTTATTGGGGATTTTCAAGAATTTTATATAAAGATTCTAGAACTCATTCATTTTTCCGGAAGCATCTTCTATCATCGGCTAGGTCGATAATAATGTTCCATCTTCGTAAATCTCGTTGCATCTATCATGTATTAGGGTTCTGAAAAAATAAAAATTCGCAGAAATGTTTTTCGTTAATATTATTCTTCATAACATTTTCTTGTTCCTATTGCGTTAGTTACTTGAACATAATTCATCGCGATATAAAATATTCGCTGTTCCTCTCATAAGATTCATGATCTAGATATCTGTATTGTGATAGAACTATTAAAATTCACAGAAGAAAAAAAAATGAATGATTGAGAATATCAAATGAACGTACACGTAGTGAACAATGATAAAAAATTTTGGAAGTTCAAATGTGAACCAATTTCGCGGTAAATATACACTATAAAGAATTTCCCGAAATTTTATCCAATTAGTTGAATGAAAAATTCAAACAGCCGGTTGAAAGCTCATTCAACCATTAGGTTGAAAATTTAACCAGTTCATTCGGAAATTCTTTGAGTTTTTTAACTATGTGGTTGAGATTGCTATCAAATGATTAAGTTCTTGATCCAACCAATCTACCATAATCTACTCCTAATACTATATAGGATAGCGGATGAGTGGATATTTGTGAGATGGGGTTGGGGTGCGTGTTTATATGAACGGGTGTGTGGACGTATGTGTGTGTTTAAGTGTATGTGTGTGTGTGTGTGTGTGTGTGTGTGTGTGTGTGTGTGTGTGTGTGTGTGTGTGTGTGTGTGTGTGTGTGTGAGTGCGATGAAGAGGAAAATTAATAGATTTTGAAATAAATGTGCAATCTAAAATAAATGTGTACGAGGAATTATGACAAGATAGATTTCAAAATATTTTTAAGATGTTCTTTATGTCATAAATTAATGGTGTTGGATTGATGAATGACTTACGTGTGTTCGACTCTAGACATTGAAGTATGAGTCTGAGTGTGTGTGTGTGTGTGTGTGTGTGTGTGTGTGTGTGTGTGTGTACATGCGAATGTGTTTGTCGGAAGTGCGTGGAAATTCTGAGTTTAATTCAGTATACGCCCTCCAAACTCACATATACACCAAACTATAAAAAATTTGCCCAAGAAACTTCAACTAAGTAGTTAAATGATAAATTCAATCAGCTGGTTGAACGGATGATTCAACCAATTGATTGGAGAAACTGGTTAAATTTTCCACCAAACTGGTAAAATTTTCAACCGAAATGATGAATTCTTATCCAACCAGCCGGTTGAATTTTTCATTTGACCAATTGATTGAAGGTTTTTAAAAATTTTTTTCATAGTACGATTATACATCCATCGATTACACATAGACTAGCGTAATGCCTCGCGTTGCTCGGCCTGTAAGAGTTCCCGAGACGCGTATTAGTCTCTCCAAATGCTCTTTCAAATCGAATGAAAATATGTTCTGTACCATTTTTATATAGTGAGTTGAGTGATGGTATTTTTTATGGTCTCCACGAGTTCAAAACCACGTGAAAAACCATCGCTCAACTGGATATATAAAATTTTTGAGAAACAATTCCTCATTTGATTTGGAAGGCCATTTTGGAAAACTAATACGCCTCTCGGGAACACTTACAAGCCGAGCAACGCGAGGCATCACCCTAGTATTAGATACTAGACATGTAATTACTCTTTCAACACATACTCACTCATCCACCCACCCATACATACACATTCTCACACAATTTCAATATCCAATATCTATATACACAACCTTCCACATAATCCCATCAGACACATACATACACACACCCACACACACACATACTCTCTCGCACATACACACACATACTCTCACACACACAACCACACACACATAAACACATACTCATATATGTATACACTTATACACACAAACGAATTCAATTATATTATAGTAGGAAAATAAACCGCTATAATGATTTTTTCATTCTACAGCACCATCAAGGGCGAGAAGGACTGTATCCCGCGACTCATTGGACAATTCAACTCAACAGAAATGCAAGGGGCAATTGCGATGGCATCGTTGTCAAATAAGAGGTGGACTCCAGGTGATTCCAAATAAGTAGCTTAAGAATTTTTAATCTAGGTGATATCGGAACTATCTTCATAGTATTTTCGAAAAATTATAAACACACTCTATGAATTGTAAGAAAGAATATTCAAATTCAATAATCCAATGAAATTGAACAGAGACGGGACATTTTTCCGTCTCTCCCCTCTTGTCTCCATTCATTTCATAGGTTTAGTTAGAATGGATTTCCAAATGATTCTTCAAAATAATTCGTCACATAGAGGGATGAAAGTGTGCTGTGAGTTATATTATTGTGTTCGGACTACATTGGTTCCGGACGACTACCACACTGAAAATGGGTGG
The DNA here is from genome assembly GCA_029851415.1 of Eretmocerus hayati. Lineage (NCBI taxonomy): Eukaryota > Metazoa > Arthropoda > Insecta > Hymenoptera > Aphelinidae > Eretmocerus > Eretmocerus hayati. Next base: position 62,949,635 of record CM056744.1, on the reverse strand, counting down.
CCGCCCGAGCGGCCTCCGCGAAAAATTTTTTTCCCCAAAAATTCAATTTTTATATTTGTTTTTCCGAACACCCGAAATAATTTCTTGGAAAAATTTTAGATACATCCCACTCACTTCCTCCTTCTTACAATTGATGGAAAATTCCTGGAGAAAACTAGGGAATATCAACGATCAATGCGAGTGGTGTGAACAAAAATACTTAGGAGAAGATTCCAATGTCGAATCTCCACTTCGTGTGAGTCTGAAACACTAATTCTTCAAATCGAAGTTTCATAAGTCAGTTTTCCATTAATATGTTCTCCATATTTGAAGCAGAAAAATGATCTGACGTACTGTCTCTAGTATCTCTATCACCATTTTCCATACGGAGAGTACAGGACATAGTTATTGAGGTAGTTCTAGCGGTACTCGAACTAACTATCAGAAAATTACGAAATTCGGCACAATGGTGGATTAGTGTATCAAATAGACACAGTCAAAATTTTGCAACCTTTAGGAGTCGCGGAGAAAATTTCGTAAAAGCCAATTAACACGGCGTCTTACGGGAAACGGTCGATACACTCATCTCTGACTATCAGATTTTCACGGGAGTGATCACACAGGTGTAAGAGTGCATGAAAAGTGCATAGCAACGAACAGATGGACGATTAAGAGCCTACCAAAGAAAATCTGAGCCAATATGTCACTACTTTCCGTTTTTTCGGGGTAAGATTATCGTCTGCTGTGTACATCGCTATACCTATATAGACAGGCGGAAACGAGTTAAGCACGGGTCTAATCTGCACTCAGGCCTATCAGTACCGCTAGTACTACCTTAGACCTACATTTGTTCATTCAAATTAGATATATTTCGTGATTCGAAGATAACTAGAACATAATGATAAGACACTCATCAACAGTGAGTTATGTAATGAGATGATTGTTGCGACTGCTCGATCCCTCAACGCGGGAAAATTGGGTGTTGGAATGGAAGAAAATCACGAGATCAAAGAATAATCGTCTGTCATATATTTGTCTATCGATATAGCCAGAGGGCGTAATTTTTCATAGATTGGAGGGAACAAAATTGAATAAAATAAATCCGGGTTTTCGGGAAAATAAAAATATAAAAATTGAATTTTTGGAAAAAAAAATTTTTTCGCGGCGGCCGCCCGGGCACGCGGCTTTATCGTTGATTTCGTGCTACCGTCCGGGCGCTCGCCTCGGCGCCCGCTCAAGCGGCCGACCATTTTCAAAGGGGTACAAACTGTGAATAAAGACAAGGTTGAATGTGAATAGATTTGTTATTTCATCTTCAAATGTTTATCATCGCAATCTGATCATCATTTTTTCGAATAATAAATCAGGACCCACTCATTCATGAGCGCAATCTATATTCGATTTTGTTACTTAGGGGAAAATGCTTTTGAAAAGGGTCAAGGTGTTCTCATGGTACCTTGGAGCCCTGATTTTAGAATGAGGATGTGCAGGAAGGGTTCACTAAATGACGACTCACTGTTTGGTTATACTGAACACAAAGTGAGAATATATTCTCTTATAAAGTGTGCGACACTTGTGAGGAAAAAAAAGATAAGACGCGGTGTGGGCGCGGCGCGAGAATTAAAGGGATCGGGAGTACGCGGTCGCGAAGACGGGCACCGGCGCGGGTATAATTATGCGCGCAAGCAGCACAGCTGATCGCTGCTTGCCGACCTGTGGCTAACTGACGAATTTCGAGCTGCGAGAGAGACTCGCAGAGAAGAGCAGGGCGGATGACAGGATCATCAGGTGCCAATTCGGCCAATGAAATTTGAATGATGTCACTCGCGTGACATCGAGGGGAAATCGCGGGTCATCGCACCGTGCTCCAACTGCTGAATTTCCCTCGAATATTCGCAGGCTCGAGATACTTCAACAGCATTCTTTGATATTTCTCATGTATATAGTTGACACATTTGTCGTATACATTGATGCAAGTAAGCATCGTTATTTTAGTTTACAAGATCTCGAACGCTATCCTAAATTAGAGAGTCTGCACGGGAATTGAGTGAAAACGCAGTCCTTCGCGAGTCAGACTCAAGTTTTTAGATCGAAAGGCTGCAATCATGATCCAAAGTTCGAATTTTGGAGCATTAAAGTATGTTTTGGAAAAATTTTCGAGGTGTTTTTGATGGTCTTGAGATTATGGCTCTTCTTCGTGAGGAGGATTCGCGTGAATAGAGATCGATCATTCGCCAACGGTGGCTGATGCAATTAACAAAGAATGGTATACCTGTGCGTATTGATTCTCTCGCATTTAATGAAAAACTCATACCCTTTTTGAAACGAAACTTATTTCAAGAGAGTTGTTAACTTAGAATAAAAACGACCTCAAACAGCTTTTGAAAAATAATTTCGAGTCCTTAGCTTCTGATGAAAAGTTCTCCTTAATACGAACAAAGGACAGCAGAACTTGCATTCCAACACATCCAAAATGAATTGATAACCTAACATACGAGCTACACCCTTTTGAAACGCTCGCGATTTGAAATGTGACCATAGCCAGTAATTATACATTACATGACAATGCAAACATTTTTGAACGGTGGTTTGAAATCCCTCTCTCGCTCAAACGTTGATTGCTCGAGCTTGGATTAACGTGGAGGAATTTCAGAAAAGCATTTTGAATATGTGAGGAAATGCTGAGTGGGTAAACCCTATAGTTTTGGCTCGCGAGGGTTTGTCGGTCGTCTGAAAATGATGAGTGTAGAGTTGAAAATAAGAAATGGAGTGAATGGAGTGAAATGATACCGAATGAGCGTAGGAGATGGATTGAAAGGATGGAATTAGATGAAATGAAGAGTGATATGACAAAAAGGAGCAATTAAATCACTTACCTCTTCTTACTTACCTGTGAGATAATTTGTTTCCTCGTCTAGTTCGTACTGTTCGTTTGAAGATGAAACTTTAAGATTGTCGGTCTGTCGATCTGTTCGTCATCTTCGTTCGCCTCATTTTCTATAGATGATTGGCGCTCAATCCTTAAGATTGCCAACATGCATACCGTAGTATTGCAAAGGCGCAGATTGAGCGAGCAAACTCTATAGTTTCGGCTCGTGAGGATTTGTCGGTCGTCTGCAAGTGATGAGTGTAGAGTTGAAATTGGGAAATGAAGTGAATACAGTGAAATATGAATGGAAAATGGAGTGAATGAAAAGATATGATGCTGAATGAGTGAAGGTGAAATGAAAGAATGAAATGAAGGATGAGATGGATGATGGTGAGAAATTGAATGAAGAAATGATATTGAAAGAATGTGATTGCCTCACTCTTCTATTCGCAAGTAGATCCAGACGCAAGGAGGCGACTTACGTACGTGCAGGCATCTATCTGCGAATAGGTGATCATTGACATGAGTGATGGAAGAAAAGAGTAGAAAATGAAGGAATAACTGTGTAGGTGGGGATGGAGTCAATGATGGGACATAATGAAGAATGAGTGGAGGTGGACTGATGGAATGGAATGAAGAATGAGATGAATGATGGGGAGGAATTGAATGTGGGAGTGATATCAGTTGAATGTGGTTGGCTCACCCTCCGATCCGCGAAAAGATCCGGACCCAGCTCCTGCACCCGATGGCGACTTACGTACGTGCAGGCATCTATCTGCGGATAGGTGATCATTGACATGAGTGATGGAAGAGAAGAGTAGAAAATGAAGGAATAATTAGGTAGGCGGGGATGGAGTGAATGATGGGACATAATGCTGAATGAGTGGAGGTGGATTGATGGAATGGAATGAAGAATGAGATGAATGATGGGGAGGAATTGAATGAGGGAGTGATATCAATTGAATGTGGTTGGCTCACCCTCCGATCCGCGAATAGATCCGGACGCAGCTCCTGCACCCGATGGCGACTTACGTACGTGCAGGCATCTATCTGCGAATAGGTGGTCATTGGCATAAGTGATGGCAGAGAAGAGTAGAAAATGAAGAAATAATTGTGTAGGTGGAGATGGAGTGAATAGAGAGACATGATGTTGAATGAGTGTGGGTGAGATGATAGAATCAAATGAAGAATGAGATCAATGATGGTGAGGGATTAAATGAGGAAATGATATTGAATGAATGTGGTTGAATCACCCTCCTATTCGCTTGTAGATCCGGACGCAACTTCTGCACCCGAAGGTGACTAACGTACGTGCAGGCATGTATCTGCGAATAGGTGATCATTGACATGAGTGATGGAAGAGAAGAGTAGGAAATGAAGGAATAACTGTGTAGGTGGGGATGGAGTGAATGATGGGACATAATGAAGAATGAGTGGAGGTGGACTGATGGAATGGAATGAAGAATGAGATGAATGATGGGGAGGAATTGAATGTGGGAGTGATATCAGTTAAATGTGGTTGGCTCACCCTCCGATCCGCGAATAGATCCGGACGCAGCTCCTGCACCCGATGGCGACTTACGTACGTGCAGGCATCTATCTGCGAATAGGTGGTCATTGGCATAAGTGATGGCAGAGAAGAGTAGAAAATGAAGGAATAATTGTGTAGGTGGAGATGGAGTGAATAGAGAGACATGATGTTGAATGAGTGTGGGTGAGATGATAGAATCAAATGAAGAATGAGATCAATGATGGTGAGGGATTGAATGAGGAAATGATATTGAATGAATGTGGTTGAATGACCCTCCTATTCGCTTGTAGATCCGGACGCAACTTCTGCACCCGAAGGTGACTAACGTACGTGCAGGCATGTATCTGCGAATAGGTGATCATTGACATGAGTGATGGAAGAGAAGAGTAGGAAATGAAGGAATAACTGTGTAGGTGGGGATGGAGTGAATGATGGGACATAATGAAGAATGAGTGGAGGTGGACTGATGGAATGGAATGAAGAATGAGATGAATGATGGGGAGGAATTGAATGAGGGAGTGATATCAATTGAATGTGGTTGGCTCACCCTCCGATCCGCGAATAGATCCGGACGCAGCTCCTGCACCCGATGGCGACTTACGTACGTGCAGGCATCTATCTGCGAATAGGTGGTCATTGGCATAAGTGATGGCAGAGAAGAGTAGAAAATGAAGGAATAATTGTGTAGGTGGAGATGGAGTGAATAGAGAGACATGATGTTGAATGAGTGTGGGTGAGATGATAGAATCAAATGAAGAATGAGATCAATGATGGTGAGGGATTAAATGAGGAAATGATATTGAATGAATGTGGTTGAATCACCCTCCTATTCGCTTGTAGATCCGGACGCAACTTCTGCACCCGAAGGTGACTAACGTACGTGCAGGCATGTATCTGCGAATAGGTGATCATTGGCATAAGTGATGGAAGAGAAGAGTAGAGAATCAAGGATTAATTTTGTGGGTGGAGATGGAGTGAATAAAGAGACATGGTGTTGAGTGAGTGTAGGTGAAATGATAGGATGGAATGAAGAATGAGATGAATGATGGGGAGAAGTTGAATGATGAAGTGATGTTGAATGAATGTGATTGCCACACCCTCCTATTCGCGAGTAGATCCGGACGCAACTTCTGCACCCGAAGATGACTTACGTACGTGCAGGCATCTTTCTGCGAATAGGTGATCATTGGCATGAGAGATGAAAGAGAAGAGAAGGAAATGAAAGAATGGTTTTGTACGTGAGGTTTTGAATCAATGAGAAGAAATGATGGTGAATGAGGGCTAGAGGTGAAATGAGAGAATGAAATTGATTGACAAGAAGTATGCGTGGTATAAAAATTTATGATTCACCTCACGATCTCTTATTGTTCTATACATATAATATAAAGAATTTGATCAGTTTCAACGAGTACAGCTCATAAGCTTGAAATCAGGTTTTTTGATACATATGGAGATCTACTGTTTCACTCGCAATCATAGATTATGGCACCCAGACTCATTGTCGTGAGTGAGACTATAGATCTCGATGCACTGTTAATGGTCGAATCTTAACTTGATCTTGGAGGACTGGAATGATGTTTCAGAGATAGACACGAAATGATCTTGTATCGTGTTTTATTGCTTGCAACGTTTCGTCAACCACATTGGTTGACCTCATCAGGCACTTGTATCACAAAGAAGCTATCGTATACTTGAAATTAATCAGAATATGAGTGTGTTAAACTCATATTCACGTCAGCTGTCACATTGAATTCGAGCGAGTCGTTGCAAGCAATAAAACACGAAACAAGATCTTTCCGTGTTTATCTCTAAAACATCATTCCAGTCCTCCAAGATCAAGTTAAGATTCGACCATTATTAATCATTCGAGGACGAGTGAAGAATTCCAAAATCGATGCACTGTTGTTCACTTTCTTGCCCAGTGTACTCAAAGCTATAGACTCCGGTACCATCTGAAACGTTTTCAGATATAAAGAGGTCCAACCGTGTCAGTGGCTCAGTGGTGTTGTCCAGCAGAATCTAACTTAGTCAGTTTCATGTTTAGTCAGAAGGAATGATTGTGTAGGTGGAGATGGAGTGAATAGAGAGACATGATGTTGAATGAGTGTAGGTAAAATGATAGAATGGAATGGAGAATGAGATGAATGATGGGGAGAAATTGAATGATGAAGTGATGTTGAATGAATGTGGTTGGCTCACCCTCCGATCCGCGAATAGATCCGGACGCAGCTCCTGCACCCGATGGCGACTTACGTACGTGCAGGCATCTATCTGCGGATAGGTGATCATTGACATGAGTGATGGAAGAGAAGAGTAGGAAATGAAGGAATAACTGTGTAGGTGGGGATGGAGTGAATGATGGGACATAATGAAGAATGAGTGGAGGTGGACTGATGGAATGGAATGAAGAATGAGATGAATGATGGGGAGGAATTGAATGTGGGAGTGATATCAGTTAAATGTGGTTGGCTCACCCTCCGATCCGCGAATAGATCCGGACGCAGCTCCTGCACCCGATGGCGACTTACGTACGTGCAGGCATCTATCTGCGAATAGGTGGTCATTGGCATAAGTGATGGCAGAGAAGAGTAGAAAATGAAGGAATAATTGTGTAGGTGGAGATGGAGTGAATAGAGAGACATGATGTTGAATGAGTGTGGGTGAGATGATAGAATCAAATGAAGAATGAGATCAATGATGGTGAGGGATTGAATGAGGAAATGATATTGAATGAATGTGGTTGAATGACCCTCCTATTCGCTTGTAGATCCGGACGCAACTTCTGCACCCGAAGGTGACTAACGTACGTGCAGGCATGTATCTGCGAATAGGTGATCATTGACATGAGTGATGGAAGAGAAGAGTAGGAAATGAAGGAATAACTGTGTAGGTGGGGATGGAGTGAATGATGGGACATAATGAAGAATGAGTGGAGGTGGACTGATGGAATGGAATGAAGAATGAGATGAATGATGGGGAGGAATTGAATGAGGGAGTGATATCAATTGAATGTGGTTGGCTCACCCTCCGATCCGCGAATAGATCCGGACGCAGCTCCTGCACCCGATGGCGACTTACGTACGTGCAGGCATCTATCTGCGAATAGGTGGTCATTGGCATAAGTGATGGCAGAGAAGAGTAGAAAATGAAGGAATAATTGTGTAGGTGGAGATGGAGTGAATAGAGAGACATGATGTTGAATGAGTGTGGGTGAGATGATAGAATCAAATGAAGAATGAGATCAATGATGGTGAGGGATTAAATGAGGAAATGATATTGAATGAATGTGGTTGAATCACCCTCCTATTCGCTTGTAGATCCGGACGCAACTTCTGCACCCGAAGGTGACTAACGTACGTGCAGGCATGTATCTGCGAATAGGTGATCATTGGCATAAGTGATGGAAGAGAAGAGTAGAGAATCAAGGATTAATTTTGTGGGTGGAGATGGAGTGAATAAAGAGACATGGTGTTGAGTGAGTGTAGGTGAAATGATAGGATGGAATGAAGAATGAGATGAATGATGGGGAGAAGTTGAATGATGAAGTGATGTTGAATGAATGTGATTGCCACACCCTCCTATTCGCGAGTAGATCCGGACGCAACTTCTGCACCCGAAGATGACTTACGTACGTGCAGGCATCTTTCTGCGAATAGGTGATCATTGGCATGAGAGATGAAAGAGAAGAGAAGGAAATGAAAGAATGGTTTTGTACGTGAGGTTTTGAATCAATGAGAAGAAATGATGGTGAATGAGGGCTAGAGGTGAAATGAGAGAATGAAATTGATTGACAAGAAGTATGCGTGGTATAAAAATTTATGATTCACCTCACGATCTCTTATTGTTCTATACATATAATATAAAGAATTTGATCAGTTTCAACGAGTACAGCTCATAAGCTTGAAATCAGGTTTTTTGATACATATGGAGATCTACTGTTTCACTCGCAATCATAGATTATGGCACCCAGACTCATTGTCGTGAGTGAGACTATAGATCTCGATGCACTGTTAATGGTCGAATCTTAACTTGATCTTGGAGGACTGGAATGATGTTTCAGAGATAGACACGAAATGATCTTGTATCGTGTTTTATTGCTTGCAACGTTTCGTCAACCACATTGGTTGACCTCATCAGGCACTTGTATCACAAAGAAGCTATCGTATACTTGAAATTAATCAGAATATGAGTGTGTTAAACTCATATTCACGTCAGCTGTCACATTGAATTCGAGCGAGTCGTTGCAAGCAATAAAACACGAAACAAGATCTTTCCGTGTTTATCTCTAAAACATCATTCCAGTCCTCCAAGATCAAGTTAAGATTCGACCATTATTAATCATTCGAGGACGAGTGAAGAATTCCAAAATCGATGCACTGTTGTTCACTTTCTTGCCCAGTGTACTCAAAGCTATAGACTCCGGTACCATCTGAAACGTTTTCAGATATAAAGAGGTCCAACCGTGTCAGTGGCTCAGTGGTGTTGTCCAGCAGAATCTAACTTAGTCAGTTTCATGTTTAGTCAGAAGGAATGATTGTGTAGGTGGAGATGGAGTGAATAGAGAGACATGATGTTGAATGAGTGTAGGTAAAATGATAGAATGGAATGGAGAATGAGATGAATGATGGGGAGAAATTGAATGATGAAGTGATGTTGAATGAATGTGGTTGGCTCACCCTCCGATCCGCGAATAGATCCGGACGCAGCTCCTGCACCCGATGGCGACTTACGTACGTGCAGGCATCTATCTGCGGATAGGTGATCATTGACATGAGTGATGGAAGAGAAGAGTAGGAAATGAAGGAATAACTGTGTAGGTGGGGATGGAGTGAATGATGGGACATAATGAAGAATGAGTGGAGGTGGACTGATGGAATGGAATGAAGAATGAGATGAATGATGGGGAGGAATTGAATGTGGGAGTGATATCAGTTAAATGTGGTTGGCTCACCCTCCGATCCGCGAATAGATCCGGACGCAGCTCCTGCACCCGATGGCGACTTACGTACGTGCAGGCATCTATCTGCGAATAGGTGGTCATTGGCATAAGTGATGGCAGAGAAGAGTAGAAAATGAAGGAATAATTGTGTAGGTGGAGATGGAGTGAATAGAGAGACATGATGTTGAATGAGTGTGGGTGAGATGATAGAATCAAATGAAGAATGAGATCAATGATGGTGAGGGATTGAATGAGGAAATGATATTGAATGAATGTGGTTGAATGACCCTCCTATTCGCTTGTAGATCCGGACGCAACTTCTGCACCCGAAGGTGACTAACGTACGTGCAGGCATGTATCTGCGAATAGGTGATCATTGACATGAGTGATGGAAGAGAAGAGTAGGAAATGAAGGAATAACTGTGTAGGTGGGGATGGAGTGAATGATGGGACATAATGAAGAATGAGTGGAGGTGGACTGATGGAATGGAATGAAGAATGAGATGAATGATGGGGAGGAATTGAATGAGGGAGTGATATCAATTGAATGTGGTTGGCTCACCCTCCGATCCGCGAATAGATCCGGACGCAGCTCCTGCACCCGATGGCGACTTACGTACGTGCAGGCATCTATCTGCGAATAGGTGGTCATTGGCATAAGTGATGGCAGAGAAGAGTAGAAAATGAAGGAATAATTGTGTAGGTGGAGATGGAGTGAATAGAGAGACATGATGTTGAATGAGTGTGGGTGAGATGATAGAATCAAATGAAGAATGAGATCAATGATGGTGAGGGATTAAATGAGGAAATGATATTGAATGAATGTGGTTGAATCACCCTCCTATTCGCTTGTAGATCCGGACGCAACTTCTGCACCCGAAGGTGACTAACGTACGTGCAGGCATGTATCTGCGAATAGGTGATCATTGGCATAAGTGATGGAAGAGAAGAGTAGAGAATCAAGGATTAATTTTGTGGGTGGAGATGGAGTGAATAAAGAGACATGGTGTTGAGTGAGTGTAGGTGAAATGATAGGATGGAATGAAGAATGAGATGAATGATGGGGAGAAGTTGAATGATGAAGTGATGTTGAATGAATGTGATTGCCTCACCCTCCTATTCGCGAGTAGATCCGGACGCAACTTCTGCACCCGAAGATGACTTACGTACGTGCAGGCATCTTTCTGCGAATAGGTGATCATTGGCATGAGAGATGAAAGAGAAGAGAAGGAAATGAAAGAATGGTTTTGTACGTGAGGTTTTGAATCAATGAGAAGAAATGATGGTGAATGAGGGCTAGAGGTGAAATGAGAGAATGAAATTGATTGACAAGAAGTATGCGTGGTATAAAAATTTATGATTCACCTCACGATCTCTTATTGTTCTATACATATAATATAAAGAATTTGATCAGTTTCAACGAGTACAGCTCATAAGCTTGAAATCAGGTTTTTTGATACATATGGAGATCTACTGTTTCACTCGCAATCATAGATTATGGCACCCAGACTCATTGTCGTGAGTGAGACTATAGATCTCGATGCACTGTTAATGGTCGAATCTTAACTTGATCTTGGAGGACTGGAATGATGTTTCAGAGATAGACACGAAATGATCTTGTATCGTGTTTTATTGCTTGCAACGTTTCGTCAACCACATTGGTTGACCTCATCAGGCACTTGTATCACAAAGAAGCTATCGTATACTTGAAATTAATCAGAATATGAGTGTGTTAAACTCATATTCACGTCAGCTGTCACATTGAATCCGAGCGAGTCGTTGCAAGCAATAAAACACGAAACAAGATCTTTCCGTGTTTATCTCTAAAACATCATTCCAGTCCTCCAAGATCAAGTTAAGATTCGACCATTATTAATCATTCGAGGACGAGTGAAGAATTCCAAAATCGATGCACTGTTGTTCACTTTCTTGCCCAGTGTACTCAAAGCTATAGACTCCGGTACCATCTGAAACGTTTTCAGATATAAAGAGGTCCAACCGTGTCAGTGGCTCAGTGGTGTTGTCCAGCAGAATCTAACTTAGTCAGTTTCATGTTTAGTCAGAAGGAATGATTGTGTAGGTGGAGATGGAGTGAATAGAGAGACATGATGTTGAATGAGTGTAGGTAAAATGATAGAATGGAATGGAGAATGAGATGAATGATGGGGAGAAATTGAATGATGAAGTGATGTTGAATGAATGTGGTTGGCTCACCCTCCGATCCGCGAATAGATCCGGACGCAGCTCCTGCACCCGATGGCGACTTACGTACGTGCAGGCATCTATCTGCGGATAGGTGATCATTGACATGAGTGATGGAAGAGAAGAGTAGGAAATGAAGGAATAACTGTGTAGGTGGGGATGGAGTGAATGATGGGACATAATGAAGAATGAGTGGAGGTGGACTGATGGAATGGAATGAAGAATGAGATGAATGATGGGGAGGAATTGAATGTGGGAGTGATATCAGTTAAATGTGGTTGGCTCACCCTCCGATCCGCGAATAGATCCGGACGCAGCTCCTGCACCCGATGGCGACTTACGTACGTGCAGGCATCTATCTGCGAATAGGTGGTCATTGGCATAAGTGATGGCAGAGAAGAGTAGAAAATGAAGGAATAATTGTGTAGGTGGAGATGGAGTGAATAGAGAGACATGATGTTGAATGAGTGTGGGTGAGATGATAGAATCAAATGAAGAATGAGATCAATGATGGTGAGGGATTGAATGAGGAAATGATATTGAATGAATGTGGTTGAATGACCCTCCTATTCGCTTGTAGATCCGGACGCAACTTCTGCACCCGAAGGTGACTAACGTACGTGCAGGCATGTATCTGCGAATAGGTGATCATTGACATGAGTGATGGAAGAGAAGAGTAGGAAATGAAGGAATAACTGTGTAGGTGGGGATGGAGTGAATGATGGGACATAATGAAGAATGAGTGGAGGTGGACTGATGGAATGGAATGAAGAATGAGATGAATGATGGGGAGGAATTGAATGAGGGAGTGATATCAATTGAATGTGGTTGGCTCACCCTCCGATCCGCGAATAGATCCGGACGCAGCTCCTGCACCCGATGGCGACTTACGTACGTGCAGGCATCTATCTGCGAATAGGTGGTCATTGGCATAAGTGATGGCAGAGAAGAGTAGAAAATGAAGGAATAATTGTGTAGGTGGAGATGGAGTGAATAGAGAGACATGATGTTGAATGAGTGTGGGTGAGATGATAGAATCAAATGAAGAATGAGATCAATGATGGTGAGGGATTAAATGAGGAAATGATATTGAATGAATGTGGTTGAATCACCCTCCTATTCGCTTGTAGATCCGGACGCAACTTCTGCACCCGAAGGTGACTAACGTACGTGCAGGCATGTATCTGCGAATAGGTGATCATTGGCATAAGTGATGGAAGAGAAGAGTAGAGAATCAAGGATTAATTTTGTGGGTGGAGATGGAGTGAATAAAGAGACATGGTGTTGAGTGAGTGTAGGTGAAATGATAGGATGGAATGAAGAATGAGATGAATGATGGGGAGAAGTTGAATGATGAAGTGATGTTGAATGAATGTGATTGCCTCACCCTCCTATTCGCGAGTAGATCCGGACGCAACTTCTGCACCCGAAGATGACTTACGTACGTGCAGGCATCTTTCTGCGAATAGGTGATCATTGGCATGAGAGATGAAAGAGAAGAGAAGGAAATGAAAGAATGGTTTTGTACGTGAGGTTTTGAATCAATGAGAAGAAATGATGGTGAATGAGGGCTAGAGGTGAAATGAGAGAATGAAATTGATTGACAAGAAGTATGCGTGGTATAAAAATTTATGATTCACCTCACGATCTCTTATTGTTCTATACATATAATATAAAGAATTTGATCAGTTTCAACGAGTACAGCTCATAAGCTTGAAATCAGGTTTTTTGATACATATGGAGATCTACTGTTTCACTCGCAATCATAGATTATGGCACCCAGACTCATTGTCGTGAGTGAGACTATAGATCTCGATGCACTGTTAATGGTCGAATCTTAACTTGATCTTGGAGGACTGGAATGATGTTTCAGAGATAGACACGAAATGATCTTGTATCGTGTTTTATTGCTTGCAACGTTTCGTCAACCACATTGGTTGACCTCATCAGGCACTTGTATCACAAAGAAGCTATCGTATACTTGAAATTAATCAGAATATGAGTGTGTTAAACTCATATTCACGTCAGCTGTCACATTGAATTCGAGCGAGTCGTTGCAAGCAATAAAACACGAAACAAGATCTTTCCGTGTTTATCTCTAAAACATCATTCCAGTCCTCCAAGATCAAGTTAAGATTCGACCATTATTAATCATTCGAGGACGAGTGAAGAATTCCAAAATCGATGCACTGTTGTTCACTTTCTTGCCCAGTGTACTCAAAGCTATAGACTCCGGTACCATCTGAAACGTTTTCAGATATGAAGAGGTCCAACCGTGTCAGTGGCTCAGTGGTGTTGTCCAGCAGAATCTAACTTAGTCAGTTTCATGTTTAGTCAGAAGGAATGATTGTGTAGGTGGAGATGGAGTGAATAGAGAGACATGATGTTGAATGAGTGTAGGTAAAATGATAGAATGGAATGGAGAATGAGATGAATGATGGGGAGAAATTGAATGATGAAGTGATGTTGAATGAATGTGGTTGGCTCACCCTCCGATCCGCGAATAGATCCGGACGCAGCTCCTGCACCCGATGGCGACTTACGTACGTGCAGGCATCTATCTGCGGATAGGTGATCATTGACATGAGTGATGGAAGAGAAGAGTAGGAAATGAAGGAATAACTGTGTAGGTGGGGATGGAGTGAATGATGGGACATAACGAAGAATGAGTGGAGGTGGACTGATGGAATGGAATGAAGAATGAGATGAATGATGGGGAGGAATTGAATGTGGGAGTGATATCAGTTAAATGTGGTTGGCTCACCCTCCGATCCGCGAATAGATCCGGACGCAGCTCCTGCACCCGATGGCGACTTACGTACGTGCAGGCATCTATCTGCGAATAGGTGGTCATTGGCATAAGTGATGGCAGAGAAGAGTAGAAAATGAAGGAATAATTGTGTAGGTGGAGATGGAGTGAATAGAGAGACATGATGTTGAATGAGTGTGGGTGAGATGATAGAATCAAATGAAGAATGAGATCAATGATGGTGAGGGATTGAATGAGGAAATGATATTGAATGAATGTGGTTGAATGACCCTCCTATTCGCTTGTAGATCCGGACGCAACTTCTGCACCCGAAGGTGACTAACGTACGTGCAGGCATGTATCTGCGAATAGGTGATCATTGACATGAGTGATGGAAGAGAAGAGTAGGAAATGAAGGAATAACTGTGTAGGTGGGGATGGAGTGAATGATGGGACATAATGAAGAATGAGTGGAGGTGGACTGATGGAATGGAATGAAGAATGAGATGAATGATGGGGAGGAATTGAATGAGGGAGTGATATCAATTGAATGTGGTTGGCTCACCCTCCGATCCGCGAATAGATCCGGACGCAGCTCCTGCACCCGATGGCGACTTACGTACGTGCAGGCATCTATCTGCGAATAGGTGGTCATTGGCATAAGTGATGGCAGAGAAGAGTAGAAAATGAAGGAATAATTGTGTAGGTGGAGATGGAGTGAATAGAGAGACATGATGTTGAATGAGTGTGGGTGAGATGATAGAATCAAATGAAGAATGAGATCAATGATGGTGAGGGATTAAATGAGGAAATGATATTGAATGAATGTGGTTGAATCACCCTCCTATTCGCTTGTAGATCCGGACGCAACTTCTGCACCCGAAGGTGACTAACGTACGTGCAGGCATGTATCTGCGAATAGGTGATCATTGGCATAAGTGATGGAAGAGAAGAGTAGAGAATCAAGGATTAATTTTGTGGGTGGAGATGGAGTGAATAAAGAGACATGGTGTTGAGTGAGTGTAGGTGAAATGATAGGATGGAATGAAGAATGAGATGAATGATGGGGAGAAGTTGAATGATGAAGTGATGTTGAATGAATGTGATTGCCTCACCCTCCTATTCGCGAGTAGATCCGGACGCAACTTCTGCACCCGAAGATGACTTACGTACGTGCAGGCATCTTTCTGCGAATAGGTGATCATTGGCATGAGAGATGAAAGAGAAGAGAAGGAAATGAAAGAATGGTTTTTTTACGTGAGGTTTTGAATCAATGAGAAGAAATGATGGTGAATGAGGGCTAGAGGTGAAATGAGAGAATGAAATTGATTGACAAGAAGTATGCGTGGTATAAAAATTTATGATTCACCTCACGATCTCTTATTGTTCTATACATATAATATAAAGAATTTGATCAGTTTCAACGAGTACAGCTCATAAGCTTGAAATCAGGTTTTTTGATACATATGGAGATCTACTGTTTCACTCGCAATCATAGATTATGGCACCCAGACTCATTGTCGTGAGTGAGACTATAGATCTCGATGCACTGTTAATGGTCGAATCTTAACTTGATCTTGGAGGACTGGAATGATGTTTCAGAGATAGACACGAAATGATCTTGTATCGTGTTTTATTGCTTGCAACGTTTCGTCAACCACATTGGTTGACCTCATCAGGCACTTGTATCACAAAGAAGCTATCGTATACTTGAAATTAATCAGAATATGAGTGTGTTAAACTCATATTCACGTCAGCTGTCACATTGAATTCGAGCGAGTCGTTGCAAGCAATAAAACACGAAACAAGATCTTTCCGTGTTTATCTCTAAAACATCATTCCAGTCCTCCAAGATCAAGTTAAGATTCGACCATTATTAATCATTCGAGGACGAGTGAAGAATTCCAAAATCGATGCACTGTTGTTCACTTTCTTGCCCAGTGTACTCAAAGCTATAGACTCCGGTACCATCTGAAACGTTTTCAGATATGAAGAGGTCCAACCGTGTCAGTGGCTCAGTGGTGTTGTCCAGCAGAATCTAACTTAGTCAGTTTCATGTTTAGTCAGAAGGAATGATTGTGTAGGTGGAGATGGAGTGAATAGAGAGACATGATGTTGAATGAGTGTAGGTAAAATGATAGAATGGAATGGAGAATGAGATGAATGATGGGGAGAAATTGAATGATGAAGTGATGTTGAATGAATGTGGTTGGCTCACCCTCCGATCCGCGAATAGATCCGGACGCAGCTCCTGCACCCGATGGCGACTTACGTACGTGCAGGCATCTATCTGCGGATAGGTGATCATTGACATGAGTGATGGAAGAGAAGAGTAGGAAATGAAGGAATAACTGTGTAGGTGGGGATGGAGTGAATGATGGGACATAACGAAGAATGAGTGGAGGTGGACTGATGGAATGGAATGAAGAATGAGATGAATGATGGGGAGGAATTGAATGTGGGAGTGATATCAGTTAAATGTGGTTGGCTCACCCTCTGATCCGCGAATAGATCCGGACGCAGCTCCTGCACCCGATGGCGACTTACGTACGTGCAGGCATCTATCTGCGAATAGGTGGTCATTGGCATAAGTGATGGCAGAGAAGAGTAGAAAATGAAGGAATAATTGTGTAGGTGGAGATGGAGTGAATAGAGAGACATGATGTTGAATGAGTGTGGGTGAGATGATAGAATCAAATGAAGAATGAGATCAATGATGGTGAGGGATTGAATGAGGAAATGATATTGAATGAATGTGGTTGAATGACCCTCCTATTCGCTTGTAGATCCGGACGCAACTTCTGCACCCGAAGGTGACTAACGTACGTGCAGGCATGTATCTGCGAATAGGTGATCATTGACATGAGTGATGGAAGAGAAGAGTAGGAAATGAAGGAATAACTGTGTAGGTGGGGATGGAGTGAATGATGGGACATAATGAAGAATGAGTGGAGGTGGACTGATGGAATGGAATGAAGAATGAGATGAATGATGGGGAGGAATTGAATGAGGGAGTGATATCAATTGAATGTGGTTGGCTCACCCTCCGATCCGCGAATAGATCCGGACGCAGCTCCTGCACCCGATGGCGACTTACGTACGTGCAGGCATCTATCTGCGAATAGGTGGTCATTGGCATAAGTGATGGCAGAGAAGAGTAGAAAATGAAGGAATAATTGTGTAGGTGGAGATGGAGTGAATAGAGAGACATGATGTTGAATGAGTGTGGGTGAGATGATAGAATCAAATGAAGAATGAGATCAATGATGGTGAGGGATTAAATGAGGAAATGATATTGAATGAATGTGGTTGAATCACCCTCCTATTCGCTTGTAGATCCGGACGCAACTTCTGCACCCGAAGGTGACTAACGTACGTGCAGGCATGTATCTGCGAATAGGTGATCATTGGCATAAGTGATGGAAGAGAAGAGTAGAGAATCAAGGATTAATTTTGTGGGTGGAGATGAAGTGAATAAAGAGACATGGTGTTGAGTGAGTGTAGGTGAAATGATAGGATGGAATGAAGAATGAGATGAATGATGGGGAGAAGTTGAATGATGAAGTGATGTTGGATGAATGTGATTGCCTCACCCTCCTATTCGCGAGTAGATCCGGACGCAACTTCTGCACCCGAAGATGACTTACGTACGTGCAGGCATCTTTCTGCGAATAGGTGATCATTGGCATGAGAGATGAAAGAGAAGAGAAGGAAATGAAAGAATGGTTTTGTACGTGAGGTTTTGAATCAATGAGAAGAAATGATGGTGAATGAGGGCTAGAGGTGAAATGAGAGAATGAAATTGATTGACAAGAAGTATGCGTGGTATAAAAATTTATGATTCACCTCACGATCTCTTATTGTTCTATACATATAATATAAAGAATTTGATCAGTTTCAACGAGTACAGCTCATAAGCTTGAAATCAGGTTTTTTGATACATATGGAGATCTACTGTTTCACTCGCAATCATAGATTATGGCACCCAGACTCATTGTCGTGAGTGAGACTATAGATCTCGATGCACTGTTAATGGTCGAATCTTAACTTGATCTTGGAGGACTGGAATGATGTTTCAGAGATAGACACGAAATGATCTTGTATCGTGTTTTATTGCTTGCAACGTTTCGTCAACCACATTGGTTGACCTCATCAGGCACTTGTATCACAAAGAAGCTATCGTATACTTGAAATTAATCAGAATATGAGTGTGTTAAACTCATATTCACGTCAGCTGTCACATTGAATTCGAGCGAGTCGTTGCAAGCAATAAAACACGAAACAAGATCTTTCCGTGTTTATCTCTAAAACATCATTCCAGTCCTCCAAGATCAAGTTAAGATTCGACCATTATTAATCATTCGAGGACGAGTGAAGAATTCCAAAATCGATGCACTGTTGTTCACTTTCTTGCCCAGTGTACTCAAAGCTATAGACTCCGGTACCATCTGAAACGTTTTCAGATATAAAGAGGTCCAACCGTGTCAGTGGCTCAGTGGTGTTGTCCAGCAGAATCTAACTTAGTCAGTTTCATGTTTAGTCAGAAGGAATGATTGTGTAGGTGGAGATGGAGTGAATAGAGAGACATGATGTTGAATGAGTGTAGGTAAAATGATAGAATGGAATGGAGAATGAGATGAATGATGGGGAGAAATTGAATGATGAAGTGATGTTGAATGAATGTGGTTGGCTCACCCTCCGATCCGCGAATAGATCCGGACGCAGCTCCTGCACCCGATGGCGACTTACGTACGTGCAGGCATCTATCTGCGGATAGGTGATCATTGACATGAGTGATGGAAGAGAAGAGTAGGAAATGAAGGAATAACTGTGTAGGTGGGGATGGAGTGAATGATGGGACATAATGAAGAATGAGTGGAGGTGGACTGATGGAATGGAATGAAGAATGAGATGAATGATGGGGAGGAATTGAATGTGGGAGTGATATCAGTTAAATGTGGTTGGCTCACCCTCCGATCCGCGAATAGATCCGGACGCAGCTCCTGCACCCGATGGCGACTTACGTACGTGCAGGCATCTATCTGCGAATAGGTGGTCATTGGCATAAGTGATGGCAGAGAAGAGTAGAAAATGAAGGAATAATTGTGTAGGTGGAGATGGAGTGAATAGAGAGACATGATGTTGAATGAGTGTGGGTGAGATGATAGAATCAAATGAAGAATGAGATCAATGATGGTGAGGGATTGAATGAGGAAATGATATTGAATGAATGTGGTTGAATGACCCTCCTATTCGCTTGTAGATCCGGACGCAACTTCTGCACCCGAAGGTGACTAACGTACGTGCAGGCATGTATCTGCGAATAGGTGATCATTGACATGAGTGATGGAAGAGAAGAGTAGGAAATGAAGGAATAACTGTGTAGGTGGGGATGGAGTGAATGATGGGACATAATGAAGAATGAGTGGAGGTGGACTGATGGAATGGAATGAAGAATGAGATGAATGATGGGGAGGAATTGAATGTGGGAGTGATATCAGTTAAATGTGGTTGGCTCACCCTCCGATCCGCGAATAGATCCGGACGCAGCTCCTGCACCCGATGGCGACTTACGTACGTGCAGGCATCTATCTGCGAATAGGTGGTCATTGGCATAAGTGATGGCAGAGAAGAGTAGAAAATGAAGGAATAATTGTGTAGGTGGAGATGGAGTGAATAGAGAGACATGATGTTGAATGAGTGTGGGTGAGATGATAGAATCAAATGAAGAATGAGATCAATGATGGTGAGGGATTGAATGAGGAAATGATATTGAATGAATGTGGTTGAATGACCCTCCTATTCGCTTGTAGATCCGGACGCAACTTCTGCACCCGAAGGTGACTAACGTACGTGCAGGCATGTATCTGCGAATAGGTGATCATTGACATGAGTGATGGAAGAGAAGAGTAGGAAATGAAGGAATAACTGTGTAGGTGGGGATGGAGTGAATGATGGGACATAATGAAGAATGAGTGGAGGTGGACTGATGGAATGGAATGAAGAATGAGATGAATGATGGGGAGGAATTGAATGAGGGAGTGATATCAATTGAATGTGGTTGGCTCACCCTCCGATCCGCGAATAGATCCGGACGCAGCTCCTGCACCCGATGGCGACTTACGTACGTGCAGGCATCTATCTGCGAATAGGTGGTCATTGGCATAAGTGATGGCAGAGAAGAGTAGAAAATGAAGGAATAATTGTGTAGGTGGAGATGGAGTGAATAGAGAGACATGATGTTGAATGAGTGTGGGTGAGATGATAGAATCAAATGAAGAATGAGATCAATGATGGTGAGGGATTAAATGAGGAAATGATATTGAATGAATGTGGTTGAATCACCCTCCTATTCGCTTGTAGATCCGGACGCAACTTCTGCACCCGAAGGTGACTAACGTACGTGCAGGCATGTATCTGCGAATAGGTGATCATTGGCATAAGTGATGGAAGAGAAGAGTAGAGAATCAAGGATTAATTTTGTGGGTGGAGATGAAGTGAATAAAGAGACATGGTGTTGAGTGAGTGTAGGTGAAATGATAGGATGGAATGAAGAATGAGATGAATGATGGGGAGAAGTTGAATGATGAAGTGATGTTGGATGAATGTGATTGCCTCACCCTCCTATTCGCGAGTAGATCCGGACGCAACTTCTGCACCCGAAGATGACTTACGTACGTGCAGGCATCTTTCTGCGAATAGGTGATCATTGGCATGAGAGATGAAAGAGAAGAGAAGGAAATGAAAGAATGGTTTTGTACGTGAGGTTTTGAATCAATGAGAAGAAATGATGGTGAATGAGGGCTAGAGGTGAAATGAGAGAATGAAATTGATTGACAAGAAGTATGCGTGGTATAAAAATTTATGATTCACCTCACGATCTCTTATTGTTCTATACATATAATATAAAGAATTTGATCAGTTTCAACGAGTACAGCTCATAAGCTTGAAATCAGGTTTTTTGATACATATGGAGATCTACTGTTTCACTCGCAATCATAGATTATGGCACCCAGACTCATTGTCGTGAGTGAGACTATAGATCTCGATGCACTGTTAATGGTCGAATCTTAACTTGATCTTGGAGGACTGGAATGATGTTTCAGAGATAGACACGAAATGATCTTGTATCGTGTTTTATTGCTTGCAACGTTTCGTCAACCACATTGGTTGACCTCATCAGGCACTTGTATCACAAAGAAGCTATCGTATACTTGAAATTAATCAGAATATGAGTGTGTTAAACTCATATTCACGTCAGCTGTCACATTGAATTCGAGCGAGTCGTTGCAAGCAATAAAACACGAAACAAGATCTTTCCGTGTTTATCTCTAAAACATCATTCCAGTCCTCCAAGATCAAGTTAAGATTCGACCATTATTAATCATTCGAGGACGAGTGAAGAATTCCAAAATCGATGCACTGTTGTTCACTTTCTTGCCCAGTGTACTCAAAGCTATAGACTCCGGTACCATCTGAAACGTTTTCAGATATAAAGAGGTCCAACCGTGTCAGTGGCTCAGTGGTGTTGTCCAGCAGAATCTAACTTAGTCAGTTTCATGTTTAGTCAGAAGGAATGATTGTGTAGGTGGAGATGGAGTGAATAGAGAGACATGATGTTGAATGAGTGTAGGTGAAATGATAGAATGGAATGGAGAATGAGATGAATGATGGGGAGAAATTGAATGATGAAGTGATGTTGAATGAATGTGGTTGGCTCACCCTCCGATCCGCGAATAGATCCGGACGCAGCTCCTGCACCCGATGGCGACTTACGTACGTGCAGGCATCTATCTGCGGATAGGTGATCATTGACATGAGTGATGGAAGAGAAGAGTAGAAAATGAAGGAATAATTGTGTAGGCGGGGATGGAGTGAATGATGGGACATAATGCTGAATGAGTGGAGGTGGATTGATGGAATGGAATGAAGAATGAGATGAATGAAGGGGAGGAATTGAATGAAGGAGTGATATCAATTGAATGTGGTTGGCTCACCCTCCGATCCGCGAACAGATCCGGACGCAGCTCCTGCACCCGATGGCGACTTACGTACGTGCAGGCATCTATCTGCGAATAGGTGGTCATTGGCATAAGTGATGGCAGAGAAGAGTAGAAAATGAAGGAATAATTGTGTAGGTGGAGATGGAGTGAATAGAGAGACATGATGTTGAATGAGTGTGGGTGTGATGATAGAATCAAATGAAGAATGAGATCAATGATGGTGAGGGATTAAATGAGGAAATGATATTGAATGAATGTGGTTGAATCACCCTCCTATTCGCTTGTAGATCCGGACGCAACTTCTGCACCCGAAGGTGACTAACGTACGTGCAGGCATGTATCTGCGAATAGGTGATCATTGGCATAAGTGATGGAAGAGAAGAGTAGAGAATGAAGGATTAATTTTGTGGGTGGAGATGGAGTGAATAAAGAGACATGGTGTTGAGTGAGTGTAGGTAAAATGATAGGATGGAATGAAGAATGAGATGAATGATGGGGAGAAGTTGAATGATGAAGTGATGTTGAATGAATGTGATTGCCTCACCCTCCTATTCGCGAGTAGATGCGGACGCAACTTCTGCACCCGAAGATGACTTACGTACGTGCAGGCATCTTTCTGCGAATAGGTGATCATTGGCATGAGAGATGAAAGAGAAGAGAAGGAAATGGAAGAATGGTTTTGTACGTGAGGTATTGAATATATGAGAAGAAATGATGCTGAATAAGTGCAAGAGGTGGAATGAGAGGATGAAATTGATTGACAAGAAGTATGCGTGGTATAAAATACTATGACTTACCTCACAATCTCTTATTGTTCTATGCATATAGTATGAAAAATTTAATCAGTTTCAACGAGTACAACTAATAAGCTTGAAATCAGGTTTCACTGGATACATATGGAGATCTACTGTTTCACTCGCAATCATAGATTATGGCACCCAAACTTAAGGGTGCGAGTGAGACTGTAGATCTCGATGCACTGTAGTTCACTTTCTTGCCCAGTCTACTCAGAGGTATAGATTTCAGCGCCATCTGAAACGTTTCCAGATATAAGGAGGTCCAACCGTATCAGTGGCTCAGTGGTGTTGTCCAGCAGAATCTAACTTACAAAGGGAGTTCCAACCTTGCGGATCACGGATCTTGATGGAACGTTCGGAATCATCTTGTTTTGGTGGAATATCAAGGTATCTCCAAGGGTTTGATCCCATGGGCCTCCTATTCTCAGATACAGCTATGGAGATTAGCATTCCCAATATGGGCCCATGTTGAAAAGTCATCTATATGGATATACTAACAATGCTAATCTCTATAGCTGTATCTCAGGATAGGAGGCCCATGGAATTAAACCCTTTGAGATACCTCCATTCGCACCAAAACGAGATGATTCCCAGAGTTTCATCAAGATCCATGTTCCGCAAGGTTGGACCTCTCCTTGTTAGTCAGTTTCATGTTTAGTCAGAAGGGATGATTGTGTAGGTGGAGATGGGGGGAATAAAAAAACATGATACTGAATGAGTGGAGGTGAAATGATAGAATGGAATGTAGAATGAGACGAATGTTGGGGAGGAATTAAATGAGGGAGTGATATTGAATGAATGAGGTTGCCTCGCCTTCCTATTCGCGAGTAGATCCGGACGCAACTTCTGTACCCGAAGGCAACTCACGTACATGCAGGCATCTTCCTGCGAATAGGTTATCATTGGCATGAGTGATGAAAGAAAAAAGTAGAAAATGAAGGGATAATTGTGTGGATGGAGATGGAGTGAATAAAGAGACATAATGTTGAATGAGTGTAGGTCGAATGATAGAATGAAATGAAGAACGAGATGACTGATGGGGAGGAATTGAATGAGGAAGTAATATTGAATGAATGTGGTTGCCTCACTCTCCTATTCGCTAGTAGATCCGGACGCAACTTCTGCACCCGAAGGCGACTTACGTGCGTGCAGGGATCTGACTGCGAATAGGCGATCATTGGCATGGGTGATGAATGTGAGGGTAGAAGATGAGAGAGTGATAGTGTAGGTGAGGTGTTGAATGAATGGAGTGGAATAACTCTAAAGGGGTGAATGAGGTGGGACGAGAGGATGAAATAAGAGGAAAGAAAAACACAATGGAAAATGTAATCAAGGTCAAATCAGCCAATGGAATGAGATGAAATCGGTCGCGTCACCCACCTATTCCCGAATCGATCCGGACGCAACTTCTGGACCCGAAGGCGACTTACGTGCAGGCACGGACCTATCTGCGAATAGGCGATCATTGGCATTGTGATGAATGTGAGTGTAGAAGATGAAGGAATGATAGTGTAGTTGAGGTATGCAATGAATGGAAAGAAATGTTGCAGAATCAGTGGAGAAAGTGGAATGAGAAGATGGAATGTAATGAAACTGAGGAAGCGGTGAATAATGTGAAGCGACTGGATGAGAAAAGTATGTTACGCAACAAGTGCGAGAAGGTCAATTCCCGCACAAGTTGCCAAACGAGTGCGAGAGGTTAATATTCACGCACACTTCGAAACTTCTCGCACACCCAGAAGAACACATTTACGCACGTGCGTGAATGTTACTTCTCGCGCGAGTTAGCAACGTGTGCGGAAACTTCTCGCACGTGTTGCGTATACTATTTTTTGCAACTGTGCGCGAAGTTGTAATTAAATGCACCACTGTCCGAGCAAGATCATCTTGGAAACGAAGTTTTCACGAAAGGCCAAATTCAGAGGGATGACGTGACATCATATTTCGGAACTGTGCGTGAATGAAAATGCATTAGAGCGAGAACTCACATCACACTCCACCAGTGCGTAAATGTAAAACTGTGCGAGAAGTCATTCACGCATTACTTCTCGCACTGTAAATAATGAAGAGAAGTCTCATTTTTTACAACTTCGCGCACACAGTTGCAAAAAATAAAATTACGTAAATTTTGTTGCCCCACCTCCCTATTTGCCAATGGATTCGGACGCAACTCCTGCACCCGAAGGCGGCTGAAGTGCGTACAGGAATCTATCTGCAAATAGGAGAACATTGGCATGAGTGATGGAAGAAAGGAGTAGGAAATGGGAAAAAAGTTGTGTAAATGGAGATGGAGTGGAGAAAGAGATGATGCTGTATAAGTGGAGGGGTTGGAATAAGAGAGGATAGAATGAAATGGAATGAAGAATGGGGTGAAAAATGTAGGGAAATTGGATGAGAAAGTGAAATTTTATAAATTCGGTCACCTCTCGCTCCCATCCGCAAATAGATCCGGATGCAAGTTTTGCACCCGGAGTCAATCTACGTGCGTGCAAGGATCCATCTGCAAAAAGGTGATAATTGGCTTGAGTTATGAATGTGAGAGTAGAAGACGAGAGAGTGATAGTGTGGGTGAGGTATAGAGTGTATGGAGTAGAATGATGATGATAGAGTGACTGAGGTCGGATGAGAGGATGAAATAAAAGGCAAGAAGAATGAAATGGAAAATGTAATCAAGGTTAGATCAGCTAATGAAATAAGATGAAACCGGTCGCCTCACCCCCCCCCCCCCTATTTGCGAATCGATGCGGACGCGACTCCTGGACCCGAAGGTGACTCACGTGCGCGCAGAGACCTATCTGCGGATAGCCGATCATTGGCATGAGTGATGAATGTGAGTGTAGAAGATGAAGGAATGATAATGTATTTCAGGTATGCAATGAATGGACAAGCATGATGCAGAATGAGTGGAGAAAGTGGAATGAGAAGATGGAATGGAAAGAAATGGAGGAAGCGATGAAGAATGTGAAGCGACTGAATGAGAAAATGGAATTACGTGAATTTGGTTGCTTCACCCTCCTATTCGCGAATAGATCCGAACGGAACTTCTGCACCCGAAGGCGACTTACGTACGTGCAGGCATCTATCTGCGAATAGGCGATCATTGGTATGAATGATAAATGTGAATCTAGAAGATGAAGGAATGATAGTGTAGTGGAGGTATGCAATGAATGGAAAGGAATGATGCAAAATGAGTGGAGAAAGTGGAATGAGAAAATGGGATGGAATGAAATGGAGAAAGCGATAAAGAATGTGAAGCAAGTAAATGAGAAAAGGAATTTACGTGAATTTGGTTGCCTCACCCTCTTATTTGCGAGTGGATCCGGGTGCAACTTCGGCATCCGAAGGTGGCTGAAGTGCGTGCAGGGATCTATCTGCAAATAGGAGATCATTAATATGAGTGATGGAAGAAACGAGTAGGAAATCGGATAAAGGTTGTGTAATTGGAGATGGAGTGAATGAAGAGAAATGATGCTAAATAAATAAAGGGCTTGAAATCAGAGAGGATGGAATGAGAGGGAATGAAGAATGCGATGGAAAATGTAGGGAAATTGAATGAGAGAGTGACATTTTATGAATTCGGTCACCTCACCCTCCCATCCACAAATAGATCCGGATGCAACTTTTGCACCCGATGGCGATTCGCGTGCGTGCAAGAATCCATCTGCGGAGAGGTGATTATTGGCATGAGTTATAAATGTGAGAGTAGAATATGAGAAAGTGATAGTGTGGGTGAGCTATAGGAGTGGATGGAGTGGAATGATGCTAATGGATCGATTGCGGTGGAATGAGAGAATAGAATGGAAGGCGAGAAGAACGAAATGGAAAATGTAATCAACATCAAATTAACAATAAAATGAGATGGAATCGGTCGCCTTACCCTCTTATTTGCGAGTGGATCCGGACGCAACTTATGCACCCGAAGGCGATTCTAGTGCGTGCGGAGATCTATCTGCGAATAGGCGATCATTGGCATCTTATATGTTATTAATGGATAATTTGGATATTCGAAATTCGAGACGTTCCGATCGAGATTTCGCGCGCAACTCACGAGTCGTCTCAGTGTGTGTTGCTGTGGATTGATGAGATTGTATTATTTGAATGTATTTATAGGTGGATCAATATTATCGAAAGTATCCAATCGTGCGATCTACATAGCCGAACTATTATATCTGTTGATTATTTCCAATACATCGAAAGAAGAGTAATGATGAGTTTCAAACATCTGAACTCATGCACTGTAGCGTTCCGTCCACTTCTGTCCGTTTCGTTGTCAACATTGAGCAGGTGATCGTCGCGCCAGCGCATCATATCGATTCTCATCACACCTGCATGTATTAATCGGATCGCGCGCTAAATGAGTGATAGGAAAGTAGATCGCTACTTGACCGACAACAGGAATATCGGATATCCCGTGTAATAATGAGGTTAATGGTAATCATTTGAAGATTTATTTTTTGATATTTCATCTTCCTTCAACGATCAAGAAGAGCACAGCAACGCTTATTTGAATTCTCAAAATGATTCATACAAACTTTGAAGCACATCTATAAAGTTGCACCCTCCTACTTGAACTTAAATCCAGACACAACACTCGCACTCGAAGGAAGCTCATGCACGTACACGAATTTATGATCGAGCAGGTAATCCTTGGCACTGTATGAGTGGAAGTTCAAGTTAAGTATATCAATGCAAGTGCTGTTAAGATTAGGAAAGCTGGCAAAAACTACGGAAATAAGCGAACGGGGTGTGATGAGATTGGGGGAAGTATCGTTGACGGGATGGAATATACGGTAAACAAAGAAGTGAAAGATTAAGAATGATGACAAGCTCAATACGTATCTGTACATGCGATATGAATTAGTACAGACGCGTGGATGTTATACACAGATGAATTACAGAATACAACCAATTGAAAATCAGGAAATTTCACGAGTTCATACGTATTGAAGTATAACATAATAGAATTCAGTCCTCGATTCAACCCTCCGATCAACCCATTCCAAAGACTCAAATTATTCTTAATAATTGATAATGATCCGTAGGAGAAAAACACCCCCACTTTTGCATTTTCAATGAGCTCCAATTTATTATAGCCGAGCGAGCATGGCGAGCGAGACAATTGCGCTAGTGTCAATAGATTTGTTATTTCGTTTTCGAATGTTCATCGTCGCAATCCAGTCATCATTTTTTCGAAGAATGAATCAGGACCAACTCATCCATGAAGGCAATCTATATCCGATTTTGTTATTTGGAGGAAAATGCATTCTTCGATATTTTTCATGTTTATAGTTGACACATTCCTCGTATACATTGATGCAAGTAAGCATCGTTATTTGAGTTTACAAGATCTCAAACGCTATCCTAAATTAGAGAGTTTGCACGGAAATTGAGTGAGAACGCAGTCCTTCGCGAGTCAGACTCAAGTTGGAAAAGTTTTCGAGGTATTCTGGATGGTCTGGAGATTATGCCTCTTTTTGGTGAGGAGGATTCGCGTGAAGAGAGATCGATCATTCACAAACGGTGGCTGATGCAATCAACAAATAATGGTATACCCGTGCGTATTGATTATCTTGCATTTAATGGAAAACTCATACAGTGAAACTTGTTAAGTTGGGCACTCTGTAACTTGGGCACCTCCTTAACTTGAGCACTTTTCCGCGGAACGCGCAAAAATACATTAGCTCTTACGGGGATTTTGTTCCATATATTGGGCACTCTGTATGTTGGGCAAACTGTCTAAGTTGGGCGCATTCTTCCCGCCCGTCGAATATAATAACATGAAAACAAGACTGTGTATGTTGGGCACTTACTTCCAAGCTCGAGTATGATACCCCCACCTCGTTCTGATCGTACCGATCATGAGTTTACGAACAGGTGGCAGAATTTGATAAGCAAGAAGTCGTTACTATCGATCGATCATTAGTATCAAGAATCGCCTACCAAGTCATTCGCGTGAACAAACCATCATTTTATTGTAACATTAGCGTATTTCAGCAGTGACCATATTGTAAAAAACGACGTGACATTGATCGTCAAAAGTGATTTATCGTTGTGTTCGTCTCTCGATGTTTGCAGCACATCACAAGAGTGAGTAGTTTAACAAGTACATAATCGCAATGTGCAAGAATGTCAATACCAATGTCTGATTGTAATGAAGCTATAGTTAATATTCACGAGGATTGATAATATAATTGTACCGCTGCAGCCTGTAAGGCACGACAAATTATTTCTGTGTCCCGAATTTTTCATGATTATATTGTACGTCGATTCTTTCATCTTTCATGACTATTCCAAACGATTGTATTCAGATAACTGAGATTAAATGATGTGCTCTATCCAACTTTATCATTATGATATGAAAATTCACCTCTACATTTAAGAAAAAGGGTTCCAAGTGCGAGTTTCTGTATGTTGGGCACCTGCCTAAGTTGGGCGGTTTTTTCCGGAACCGTGAGTGCCCAACTTAGACGAGTTCCATTGTACACTTTTTGAAACGATACTTATTTCAAGAGAGTTGTTAACTTAGAATAAGAAGGACCTCAAACAGCTTTTGAAAAATAATTTCGAGTCCTTAGCTTCTGATGAAAAGTTCTCCTTAATACGAACAAGGAACAGCAGAACTTGCATTCCAACACATCCAAAATGAATTGATAACCTAACATACGCGCTACACCCTTTTGAAACGCTCGCGATTTGAAATGTGATCATAGCCAGTAATTATACATTACATGACAATGCAAACATTTTTGAACGGTGGTTTGAAATCCCTCTCTCGCTCAAACGTTGATTGCTCGAGCTTGAATTAACGTGGAGGAATTTCAGAAAAGCATTTTGAATATGTGAGAAAATGCTAACTTTCGGTGTTTTTTTATTCATCTTTCCACCCTTCCTCGTTGCATAAACAGGTGATGTAGTCGCGAGAATTTTGAGGAAAGAATGTTATCACTGTGTCAGCTGTCATTTGGATGCGTATGAATATGGAGCACTTTCACAAAGAGTCTTTTGAAGAGCATAAAGAATTCCCATTTGCAACCTTTCCTTGATTATTTCTCAGATCGTGCGAGTAAGAGTGTGAAATCTTTAAAAGTAACTGAAACCTTAGTTTCGTGCCATTTTTGCCGTTCTTCCGGTACCTTATTGGAAATCCAAGAATGTGGCGCGTAAATACCATACGAAAAGCTGAAAATATCTTCTTTACATTTTCCCGATGTAAAGTTCTTACTAAATGCAAAAGATAGGATTCGTGCCTCGTTCACGAGGTTCGCCGCTTCCGATCAATTATCTAAACCTTAGCCTGCAGCTCAATAAATTGCTCAGAACCGAGCTACAACCTCATTGAGGGAAGGTCTCACCCTAATTGTGCAGTCGAGCCTGAAGATTCATGGAGGGTCGAAGTTCTGGATATATAGGTATTTTTCTGATCAAAAAACGATGGCGTAGTCAGTATTTAAAGAAAATAATTTCTCGTAATTTTTCGATCTTTGTGTGCCTACAAAATTGCCAAAAAAAACTTTCGCGCCTCGCATATGTAGTTTTCCGCTTTCAAGCGATCATTTCAACCCTCGCCTCCGGCTCGGGCCGGAAACCGATCGCTCAAACGCGAGCTACGACCTCATGAACTCGGTGCGAAATATATTTTTTCGACAATTTTTGACAAGAAAACCTCACGCACCCTTCTCAATGTTGTCATAACCATCCTGTGACTTGGATACGTAATTGGTGTTCTCATTTTCATTTCAGATTTTCACCTATCATTAGATTTTCCATCCCCCACAATCACATTGATATCTACTGTTCACGTCCTTCAACATGATACTTCTCGAGGATGATATCATTCCCGTGCGTCCATCGACCAAAACAACGCTACATTGTAGCGAGAGCCTTAGAAATGTTGGGACGCACGGACTGATCACTGGCTGATTCTACATAACGCGTTTCCGCGAGCGCTGACGCGATGCCAGCGCCACGTCAGAATAATTTTGCAGAGTCGGTACAACGGATCTTCGAAATTATTCACCTTCAGCCAATCTCTGCTGTACCGACTCGGCAAAATTATACGGACGCGGAAACGCATGCGGAAACGTGTTATGGAGAATAAGCCACTCCTCTCGCAACTCGCTACGCGACGCAGCGAGCGGACGCGGTACGCAGGCTGTTCGTGGGTCTGAATAGGGTTCGTGGTGCTTAGGCATATGATTTTTCACGTGACAAAACATGTTAATATACACGTGGGACTTTTTAGTAGGGGAGAGAGAGATTGATTGATTGATTGAATTAAATTTATTAGCCCGGGGACAATGAGTACCATGAGGCAAAACGAAACTAGATGAATACATAATTTCACAAACTTGAGATATACAAGTATAGCGTTCTAAGTGCTCGTATGAACAAAACTTAACTAACAAATTAATTAATTCAATGCTAGTGCCAGGTACTATATCCCAAAAATAATTGATATGGAAATATCTATACGTATATGAGAGGTTCTACAGAACTTTTGACATTGGGCGTACTGCACGCTATCTCTGAACCTTCAAAAGATTATCAAAGTGTCGGAGTTGATTTGAATAGGTTCGAAGGCCTCGGAATGTGTACTCTATTCGCTGTTCTGTCGAAAGAATCTGTTTATCCACAGCACGGCCCGCAACCCTCATTCTTTGGGTATCTCTTAGCGTACTCACGCCGTTTTTTGATTTCTTCAGTCTGCTGCAAAAATAACATTGCTCGAAAAATTCTGCCAAAATTCAGTGACATTTTAGGCACCCTATATAATGAGAAAAGATTGGTTTCAGACGCGTGCCTTCAACGTGGCGTTCATAAACAAACGTCGAAGTCGCGTAACCGTGTTTTCACGAAAAGTTGAGATCTCCCGTACTGAGCTTATAAAAAAAATAACATTTGCGATAGTTACATGATCGAAACGGATTTCAATAGCTTGAAACAACACCAATAATATCCCGTTTGGTTTGGGTGCGTGCGACCAATTGCGTTTAAATGATAGCATCAAGAAGATGGGTCAGTTCATGCGCCCACTCGACTCAAAATGGTCAAATTTCCACGGCACGACGGGGAGAAGGGGGGCACGCTCCTGGAATGTTTTGCCCATTCTTCTCCACCTATTTTTGAACAATATCCCATAGTTCTCATGTCCTGATATGGAATGTTATTTGAGTGAGAAGCATTACAAGAATTGTATCGAAGGGGTCGATGTGATCGAGCCCGTTTCAGCACTTCTATGAGGTTGCAATCGCTCATATCATCTTGGAAACAGATTAATCACACCAGAGAACCCATTCTACCTTCAAATGCCACCATAGACTTTATTCAAAAATTTTACGGTCAATTGAAGAATTACGGACGAGGCGCCAGATCTTGAGCAGAAGGAATTTCAGAGCTCCGGCTTGTCGTACAGGCTTATCAAACATAGACACAGCATTACGCTGTAGATGTGTATGTTTGTGCTCACCGGTAAACATTGTAGAGAATTTTGGACGACTGTGTACGGCAGGGGGGGGATGCTTGTAGTTATTCGCGCAACTAGTTGTTTCCTGATTCTGAGCTCTACTATCAATAATCGGTTTCGGGCATTTGACGACAGCTCTGTGCAAATCGACTATTATAACCATTTTGAAAGGATTTTAAAATTAGATACATGGGAAATAGCTTGCGTGGTGCTAGATCGTCGATTGTGACAGGATATTCCATATTATTGATTCATGGAAAATAGTGAAAACAATGCTCAAGTCAAGAGGGAAAAATCGAGACTTAAACGAGAGGAGCAAGAGGAGCAATTGGAGAAGAAAAAAGAAAAAAAAATAGCATTTGCCATATCTTCTTAAAATATGGAGCTCTACCTCGTGATTATCACTACTCTCGCCATCAGCACCACCCATATACTGTCGATCGAAAAACACTCTGGGACCTTAGTATTCAAATATATATATATATATATATATTACCACGATCCCGAATCATACAAAGACGCGTTGAAATGATTCTAGTTTCCAGAGCCATTTTCCTTGAATACCCCTTGTGGTGTAATAACGAGCTGGCGAGGCAGAAAAATCGTTGCTTTTCAGTCAGAATAACTCAAAAATCTGACCGATAACCACATCTAGCAGTGCGCGAATAATCCGATGGGTTTACATTCGACTGAGAGTATCTAAAAGTCCTTTGGACGTCTGTGAACGTTTCTGGTTGGTACAGAAATAACATTCCCCCAAATTAGTGGGCACGCACTTTTCCACTCCTTTTTGAGGTTCTAGTTACCACTCAAATTGATTCCAGACGCGTGCCATGGAAAAAAAATTTCATTCTGCAGTAACCCAAATGTCAAAAGTTCTGTAGAACCTCTCATATATGTGTATATATCACAGATGCTAGTGAGGCAACATCGAAAACAAAATTATAAAAACATGAGAACTGAAATATGAGAATATAATATAAAACGAAAATAAATATATATATATATATAAAATATAGAATATAGAATATAAAATAACGATGTAAAAAATATGAAATATAGAATATAAAATAGCGATGTCACGAGCAGATTATCAATTTTACGTTATAAAATATGAATGATGGTCCAGGTTCTTCTTCTTTGCTATGCAGATAGTTTGAGAGATGATTCTTGAATGTTTCGATCGATGTTGTGTCTCGAGGAAGCGATGTAAGTTCGTGAGGTAGCTCATTCCGAAATCTTGCAGCTGAGATTCGAAATGTGTTTTCATATGCGTTCGTCCGGGCCGGTTGGATAAGCAAATTCCCCGACTGCAGTATTTCGGACCGGTGTGGGGTAGTGTTGCCATTCTCAGTAAATTTGATTGCCAAATAACTAGGGGAACCACATTTCAAGATTTGAAAAGTTTCACTGGCCAAAAAGTACTCTCGACGAGATTCGACGGAGAGCAATCCTAGCTGTTTCCGAGAGGGAGTAACATGGTCACGCCACAGAATATTACCAAAGATGAAGCGTGTGCATGCATTTTGAGCTCTACGAAATTTAAGGTTTAGTCACTTATCGAGGTTGTGAAATACAAGGCATGCCTAATCAAAGCAAGGCATGATGAGGGATTAAACAAAAAATTTCCTGATTGAGAAGGATAGTGTATGACGGTGAGATCTGAGTTGCAGCAGAGTTCTGAAAACTTCTTGGCAAATATGAGACACTTGTTTCTTCCAGTTCAGGTCACCAGCTATCCATATGCCCAGATTCTCTACCTCTGACACATAGTCTACAGGAGTGCCATCGATTTGGAGTCGAGGCAAGTTACCGATGTTTGAAAGACGGAGATTTTCACTGCTGCCCATGATCATGACTTCTGTCTTCTTCAAGTTTAGCGCAAGTCCGTTGGCAGTAGCCCATGGATTGGCATCCGCTTCGACTTTTTTAAGAGTGTCAAGAATTTCATAATGCTGGCAACTCCTGTAGATCTGTGTGTCATCAGCGTAGATTATGTAGCGACTGTACTTCAGATGGGGTATATCATTAATGAAGATTGAAAAAAGGAGGAGTCCTAGAACCGATCCTTGGGGAACACCTGCAGCAGTTTTGAGCCAGTCAGACACTGTACCACTCCCGTCTATGACGGCTTGACACCTGTCAGCCAAATATGAGAGGAACCATTTGACAGTGTGATTATCGACATGATAAGAGCGCAACTTTTGTATGAGTATGTGGTGAGGTATTTTATCAAACGCTTTCGAAAAGTCAAATAGCACCAGAATAGTGTATTGTGATTTGTCTATACTGTGTCTCCCGTCATCCAAAACACCCAGTAACGCTGTCTGAGTGCTGTGACCCGCACGAAAGCCAGAGAGAGAGAGATTGATTGATTTATTGATTGATTGATAACTTTATCAGCCCGGGGACATCGCGTCCCATAGGGAAACATGAGAAATATATGGTACATGATTGTATATATAATATAAATATTTAAAGAGATAAGATATGAAGACAAAGAGTATAGATATTGGTTATAATTTCTTTAATACACAAGAATATCACAAATATTTTGTTGATTGTGAATTTCGTACTGCGGACTATTCGTTTGTTCCATCAGAGAACTCTGGGAAGTAGGGAAGTATCAAGACCTTTAGCTATATATGGGGTGTTTCGAGTCCTCAGCAGCACTGTAGTGTATTACGAATATATTGTAAGAGTGAGCTCAGCACTGTATTAGTCATCTCACGATGAATCAGAATTCTCGCAAATATATTGAAGCTGTGTCACAAAGAAGTGCATAGTCTCTCTGCACTCATTTACATATAAATGTGTCTGGCCCCGAATTCACGTACCAGGTACGAACTGGTACGATGCAGGGTATGAATGAGGCACTCACTGCACAGCCAGGCAGACGGCTCAAGACCGGTAAGCCTCATACACGGCTCCGTGTCAGTTGTATTAATATATTAAATAAAGTTTCAGTTATTAATCAGAACGCCGATCTCATCATATATTGCACGCCCTCTCCCCGGACACCACACTGGCGAAGAGGATAAAAGCAGCAGTCCGACGAGGATAAAAGCAGCAATCCGACGAGGATAAGACAGGCCATCCGACGAGGATAGGTAAATCTATGTGACGAAGATAGAAAAAGAGAGTCCGACGAGGATCACTCAATACAGCAGAGGTGAGAAGACAGGTCCTCCGCAGCATACTAATAGAGCCATTTAACAAAGATACAGATCATAGCTGGAGAAGAGAAAGGTCCCTGCAGCAGACACATAGGTCCCACACCAACGTACGCTTATAAAGGGTGAGCGCCCGCAGGCAATTAATGGTCCTCATTGAGCTTCCATTAAGCAGCAGACTTTGGTCCCCATCATTTGAATCTACGCTTGTCAGATCAATGAGTATAAACGAGTCCATCATCAAGATCTACCGCTTTCATGAGTACAGTAGACATACCTCCAGGAGATCGTCCGGATTTCACGAAAATTGCGATTCAATCATTATCGAAGAAAGATTCATTTGAACTATTGGATCAATTCCCAGCGAAGCTACATCTGAGTTATGTGTGAATAGAAATTCTACGCAAAATAGCTAGAAAGATACGACAAGTTCAATTCACTGTAGAAACTCAGGTAGTCGATATTTCCAAGCAAAATATTAGTACCGAAATATCAGAAGATAGTGATTTGGGCGAAGGGAGTGCATTAACTCCAACTTCATACTAAAAGAGTCCCACAGTAGACAAAGAAACACAGAAATCAGGAGAAGATAATATATCAACGAATACGCAGATATTTGACAAAATAGATTCAATGGAGTTCATCCCAAATAAGCAAAACTGAGATGATTACATCGAGCGGATGGAACTCTATTTTACAGCAAACGATATTACCGCGGATGCAAAACAAGTTGCAGTATTGCTTACAAGATGTGGCAGTGGAACGTACAAGCTAATCAAGGATTTAACACCCGATCTGCCAAGAAACAAAAACTTTGCAGAAATGAAGAAATTAATGTCGAATCATTTATGCCCGAAGAAGAGCAAACGCATGGAACGGAGCAAATTTTGTCAAGCTCATCAAAACGCAGACGGATCTATAGCAGAGTATATCGCAAGGTTGAAAGAATCGGCCATAAACTGCGATTTTATGGACTTGAACGATGCGCTGTGTGACCAACTGGTCACAGGTCTCACGGATCGAGGTACCAGAGTCGCACTATTCAGCGACAAAGATCTCACATACTCGAAAGCAGTCGAGATCGCTACCACCCGAGAAGCAGCAGCGAGGGATGCAGCAAACACAGAGCGACATCGTAGCAGCACGTCGTCGGTTCAACACGTTGCAGCACAACGATTACACAAATCAAATACAAACAGGCTTTCTTCAGGTAAAAGTGCATCGAATTCAAAATTATACCCGAAATTATGTTATTGTTGCGGCACGCGTGATAGTCATTTGACCATAGATTGTCGTTATAGAGATAGAAAATGCTCATTCTGTCAAAAGCGAGGTCATTTAGAGAAAGCTCGCATTAAAAAACACGGGAAAAAGATACTTTACGGTATTCCTAACGAAACCAATTTTTCAACCAAGTCCACTCGTCATGGACGAGATAAAGAAGTGAAAATTTCAGATGCGGAATCTGACACCGAAGATTCAGTTTAAAACAGAAATTCTTCCCAAATATCAGAAAGTTCTTGACAAAAACTTCATGAGGTTCATAAAATCATTGCTGATCCATTATTTGTATTTTGATTTACTGATAAATGACATTCATTAAGATTGGAGCTAGATACTGGAACATATGTAACTGCAATTTCTGAATGGCACAAAAATAGAACTTTTCCAAATTTACCATTGAAGAAATGTGATTTCATGTTTCAGGGTTACGGTGGAACACCACTCCATCCCATTGGCGAATTAGAATCATTAAAAGTGGTTCTCAATCAGACAAGTAAGATCTTGGATATTTACGTCATAAAAGGGAAAGGACCTATGTTAATGGGTCGACAATGGCTCGCAGCTTTCCGACTTTGGTTATGAGAATTAGGGAAGAATACGAATTCCTCGAATATTCTAGAAGTACAAAGTGATGACGTAGGAAAACAAATGCTCGAAAAATTCCCAAACATTTTTTCGAATACGCAAGGGTGTTACAGAGGTAGGAAAATACACTTGGTCTTCAAAGATGGAGCAAAACCCATTCAAATGGAGTCATATCACGCACCTTTCGCGTTAGCTAATAAAATCTCACGTGAAATTGAGAGATTAGTGGAATTAGGCAATTTAGAACCGGTTTCTTGTCGTCAATGGGCAACACCCATAATACCAGTTCTCAAGAAGAACGGCGAAGTTAGAATTTCTGGTAATTTTAAAATGACTGTTAATCCACAATTGATTATAAAAAGACATCCAATTCCATTGAAAGAGAAAATTTTCAATACATTACGCATTGAAGACAAATGGTCCCAAATAGACTTGACACATGCATTCATGCAATTCGAACTCGATGACGAATCGAGAGATGCCCTGACAATTATTTCACACGAGGGATTACACAGGTATACACGTTTAGGGGAAGGCATAGCCTCAAATCCCGCGGAAGTACAGGATATTCTAGAGGAAGACAATAGAGGTATAGATCATACAGTGATCTATATTGATAACATATATTGCACCGGAAAAACAGATTCCGAGCATTTACAAATACTAACACAAATCTTTGAAAGTTTACAAAACCCACGTGATAGGTTCGTGATTGCTCGTGGTAGTTTATTCGAGAAATCAGAGGCGCATACGTGATACGCGTTCTGGTAGGTGGTGGTACGTGCACGAGGAACATACAGTTCCCCGGTTCGAAGCCGCTGGGATCGGATCAGGCTAGTATTACAGATTTCTGTGAAGTTAGCAGCTAGGTATGAGGGTTTGCCTGTTTTCAGGACCTGGAACGTCAAGCTAGCTAGGAAATATTCTCGACGCGCTTTGCCTGTGACCCATCCCAGATTTTTTCGGTATGGAGTTACATGATCTCTCCATGTAATGTTGCCATAAACGAAGCGAGTACATGCATTCTGGGCTGTTTGGAGCTTTGTATTCAACTCTTTAGGAAGGCCATGATATACGAGACAGGCGTAGTCAAACAGGGGGAGGGTGAGGGATTGGATCAATGTTTTGCGCAGTGAGAATGATAGTGCATGGCGATGAGCTCGGAGTTGACGAAGAGTCCCAAATACCCGCTGAGAGATGTGTGATACATGCTTGTTCCAGTACAAGTCAGCACTTATCCACACTCCCAAGTTTTCAGCCTGTGACACAAAATCCACAGGAGTACCACCCACGGCTATGCTTGGTAGCTCATTCATTTTGAGAAGCCGCAAATTCTATGCCATTATTTGTTCTTTTAGTAGACTCACATGGGAAAACTCTGGCATCCATTATATCACCAACAAGGTGGGCGAGGTTCAGTGCAATCAAAATAGACTTGATCATATTGAATGGTGTGGCTTCTATGTTTAATGGGATGCCAGAAGCTATTAATTCTCTGTCTTCTTTGATGGTCATATTTGCAGACGTTGGAGCCGCAACTTGTACAGCATGGATGTTGTTCTGCACAAGACGCAGCTCGTCGCGGATCGAAGCCATATCTCTTGTCATCCTCTCGTTCAGTTCGCTAATTTGTTGGTCGTGCTCTGTGAGTTTGTTATGGATGGCGCCGAGATCATCAACGCATTCAGTTAGAGCTACAATTGATGATTGGAAGCTTGTCTTCGTTGCTTGAAGTCTTTCTTCTTGGCGAGTAGAAAAATTATTGAGTTGACGCTCAATCATGGCAGGAATAGACGCAAAAGCTGGAACGTTCGGGGATGGCTGTTGCGAGCCAGTATGAAAAAGTGTAGTGGGACCTGTATCAGCTGCTCTGACAGCTGATCCGGTACATGTATTGGTGGAGAAGGACGCAGCAGTAACGTCCCCCTGCTGCGTTGTAATAGCGGTACGCTCGGTAGCTGAGGCAGCTCCCTCTGTAGGTGGGTGCTGTGAGGTGATTTCTTCCATACCGACACTCTTTTGGTAATGCTCGGAGCCTGTGATACTTAGCGCGCAACAAGGTTTGGCTGAACGACTGCTGGCGTAGACTCGCGCACAGCCCGGATGAGAAGTTTGAGTGCAGTTTTCCGCGTCACAGAGAATAAACTCCTTGACAATAGGTTCGAGACACTTCGCGCTCGCTGACATTCGGCTGACTTGTATGTGTACGTGAGTGACAGATGATCACAGGAAAGCTCTCTCGCTTAGGAATCAAGTGCTTATGCGCATTAGATATCCAATTCTCACAGAAATTAGCGAGCTCACGTGTGAATGTACTTCAGCAGCGATGAGAAAGTGCACAGATCACTGTTCTAAACCTCAAGCTTATCAGCACAATGAGGTATCCACACGTTCCACGATCGGTTCCACGATACCCTTCACACTAGACACAGCACAAAAATTTTCGAAAGCAAGGTGCTAGGGCAACAATGTCAGGTGTTGCGGCACATACAAACCTTGAGGCAAGTGACAGTCTAGCAGACGACGGGAGAGAAGATGATGATGGGTAGATGGGCGGCATGCGCAGTTGTCTCAATTTGCGCGCCAGCGATGTCGGCACTCTTGGCAATAATGGATGTGCAAGGCCGGGTTTTTGAGGAGTGGATAGCTCTCCTAGGCTCAATAAAGGAGCCGAACAGCTGATGCTCCAAGGGCGAGAGCCTGCAGGAGAGGTCCACCCTGTGGAAATTTCTCACTCGGAGAAGTGATATCTGGGTTAAAATCAGATTTCTCTGGGGAGCGATATAGAGAATGTGTATTCTCGACTCACCAGCGCCGCAGAGATAGATAGGTAGACGTCCTTTATTCGCCCGGAGGCAAAAATCAAATATCACATGTGGGATACATATGTCGTATGAATAGAAATTATCAATTAATATAAATAAATCTTTTGGTCAAGGACAGGTAGGTTATCACAAGTTGTGACTAGTCAAGATTGCAGCAACAAAGGCTGTTTAAAAAACATTTAATGAATACGACGGAGGCTCAACAAAATATCGCAGTTATCTTCTAATCAGTCATGTAACAGGTCGTGAGTATAATCACAGTCCATATAAAAAGAGAAGAGCCCAATTGAACCCAAGAGAAAGAGAGAGAGAGAGAGAGAGAGACCCTGAGGAGCATCCGTGCCCACCGCACCGTGTCTGGAGATGCGGCTTACGTATTGGGGAGTACATCGCCCATGCACTTGCTCGTCGCGGAACGAGTGAGGATCTGGGACCGCCAGAAAGTGATCGGAGCCGAACGAGTACTCACTCCGACGATGAAGGAGATCATCCGCGACAACCAGAAGGATACCACCCTCGTACAGTGGCAAACTGAGTGGGATTCACCATTTGCGAATGGTAGATGGACGCACCCACGGAAAGATGGACTACTGGACGACGCAGGCACTGAGTGATCACAGTTGCTTCGGTACCTACCTGACCCGGTTCAAGAAGAGGACATCCCTAGCATTTCAGTCATGCGGGGACAACTGGGATGACGTTGAACACGCCATGTTCACGTGCAACGACACCCGAAGGGAGCGCGCCGAGTTGGAT
This sequence comes from Eretmocerus hayati, assembly GCA_029851415.1. NCBI lineage: Eukaryota > Metazoa > Arthropoda > Insecta > Hymenoptera > Aphelinidae > Eretmocerus > Eretmocerus hayati. The sequence continues at coordinate 62,908,480 of CM056744.1, read as the reverse complement.
GAATGGCTGGGTGCTCAACTAACACCTGAGAACCTCGTCCCGTACTTGCTCCACAACCAGAGGACATGCGATAGAGTCACCGGATACATTGAGCTGGTGATGACCCGTAAGGAGGAGAAAGAAAGGGAAGTGAGGCGCCTCGAAGCAGGCGAATCACAGTGAGTCTGCGAATTCAAACAGAAGAGGTCCAAATTATTCCAGGAGGAATATGATGAACTAAAGAGGTAAGGAAGAAGGAAGAAGAGGAGAGAAAGAAGAGAGAAGATTGAAAGAAGAAGAGTAGGAAAAGATCGAAGAAGGAGCAACAACACCTGCGAGTCGTGAGAAAAGAGAGTCGCTCGATCCTGAGCGCGATACGCCTCCCACCCTGAAGTAATGCTAACGCGGTTCTGGGGTGGGTTGGCTAGATAGTGGTTAGCTGGCTAGCACACGGGCGCTGGATTCATGCTCATCCGGTTCACCGGGTCGGCAAAATGAAAGCGCTCATGGTCTGCCGGTGGCACATCCAATAGGGATGTCCTGTCATCAGATTTTCCCTTATATTCCACTTAAAAAAAAAGAGAGAGAGAGAGGGGGGAGAGACCCCGTAGGGGGCTTTGAGGGTGACCTTCGGGCTGCACTTGGAGCTTGAGGGAGCGACGCCCCTCCGGACCCGAGTCCTACACTTACACTTACACACACTACACCACACATGTACCATACTTAGGCTTGCTCAAGCATTACACAGACATGCAAACATTGTACAGAACACGCATCACACAAAACACCACACCCATGCTGGTCTGGTTCGGGGTCGGCCAGCATGCGATTTCTGGCCCTGGAACAGAGAAGAAAGAAGACGATGTCCAGCATTGACGGCGAGATCCCCCCAAGTAAAGCGGGGCCCCATTCCAATCTTGGGGGGGGGGGCAACGATGCAAAACGCGCTACCAGTGGCAAACTTGGCTGGTGGAGTTACGCGCAAAGCTACAAGCGATAAAAATGCGCCGCAGGCGAAGGGAGTTCGAGGAAAGGACCTCCACAAGAGAGGAGAAGACCTCACCCCCAACAGCAGGGAGAGAAAGGGTGTGGGCGAGGAAGCAGACAGGCGATCGCTGAAGCAAACCAAGCTTGCTTTCAAGAGCCAACAAGAGATGATTTCAGAGTCAGCGGCAGCAACAAACGCAGCGGCAGAGAAGATTCTGCAGATCAACCCCGCACTCACGATCCAGCTCACGCAACCCAGCAACGGGGTTGATGACGCCGTCAACTTGAGCTCAGACTCGTGCGAGTCTGATACCACCATACGGTCCCAGGGGGACGGAACAGTCCTGACTCCCGGAATCGGTGCGCTCGACAAGAGAGTACACGATGGAGAGTCTGATGGGATGGAGATTGACCCTATCCCCTCATCCGGGGATGCGGCACGACAAAGGAGTAGAAACGAGGCAGGCGGTCTCATGGGGAAATGAGAAAACCTGAAAACGTGTCGGGAAGAGACGGAGGAAAAAACATATCTCCTCCTCGCGCACTTCAACTTGGTTATAGGGTAGCCGAGTCCGTCACCAGCAATCCAGAAAGGACCAAGGGCGACATCGAAGGGCTCAAGAAGGTCGGCCACGCGTTCGAAGGCTTACTTGCGGCAGACAAGGCGAAGCGGGATGCTTTCGACACAACGCTCCTCGATACGGAGAAGACCCTGATAGCGAGGAGAAATGTGCAGCTTCCGCCCACGAAAAAACCGGCTGCGTCGGGTAATGGCTTCCAGGGAAGGGGGGCAGGGAAATCGGAATCGCGACCGGGGCAACAGCGCGGTTCGAAGGGGACGCGATACGGACCTCCACCGGGAGGTCTCGGAACACCGCGCTCGACATCAACGCCCAATCGGCCCGAGCAGAATGGGCCTTGGAAGGAAGTGATGTCGAAGAAACGAGCGAAGAGGGCAAAGAAGAGCGGTAGATCGAACGATACCGCCGGAAAGAAGGCAAGAATGAAGCCGAGAAGAGCCAAGCCCGAAGGCGTCTTTGTCACGGACAACCAAGGTGGGCTAACCTACGCAGACGTACTGCGCAGGATAAAAACGGATGACCTCGATGGAGAAGTGGGCTCTAAGGTCACGGGCATCCGCAAGATCCGAGGAGGCTAAGTCCTTCTTGAACTCAAGAAGGGCACCGATGTCGCCGCCGTCAAGGCAGCCTTGGCACCAGTCGTCGCGCAAGAAGGAGCTGTCCACTGCCTAGCGAACAGCACGAACCTCGAAGTGCTTGGAGTCGACTACGATGTCGACGTAATCAAGGTGCGGGCTGACCTCGCGGAGGCCCTACCTGAGAACGAGAAGGGAGCCGTTGTAGTCAAGTTCATCCGAAGTGGCTACCGCGGCACCCAAACTGCTGTTGTCTCGATCGCAACGAGACTGGCCTACCATCTGCTCGACTGGAAGGAGCCGAAGGTTGGATGGGGCAGAGTCAGGATCCGCGAGAAGGATGGCATCCCACGGTGCTATAACTGCTTAGAGTACGGCCACAAGGCCTCGGGATGCAAAAGAGAGAGGGCAGAGGAGCGGAAACCAAATCTTTGCTTCCAATGCGGCAAACCAGGGCACCTTGCCGCGACATGTAAGGAAAAACCAAAATGCCTAAGCTGTGCGGCGATCGGGTCCAAATCTGACCACAGATCTGGGGCCAGCAACCGCACTGCGTACCAGAGGGCAAGAGCCACATATAGACGCAGGAAGGAAAGGAATGGCTAGTTTCATCCAAGCCAACCTCAGGAAGAGCGGGGACGCAGATGATCTCCTACATACTGTTGCCAAAGAAGGAGGGATCGATATTCTGATTATCTCTGAACCGCCCCGGACGCGCGAATTCTCTAGATCCCTACTCGATCACTGGAGGACTGCCGTAATCCAGATCATGACTTCTGCGATCCGTGAGACTGGACCAGCTGTTAGTGGCCGCGATTTCGCTCGAAAGACTATAGGGGGCATAGCAGTCTACAGTTGCTACTATTCCCGGTCGCTCAAGACGCACGAATTCGAAAACGAGCTCCATGAACTAGAAGAGGATGTGAGGCAATGGGGGGGGGCAGTTACAATCGCGGGGGATTTCAACTCCAAGGAACCGACTTGGAGCGAAGCCACGCGATAGACGGGGCGTAATACTCGCTGATGCCATGAAGGCATTAGAATTAGTGCTTGCGAACGAAACGGGGGTTATCACTCATCACCGGTACGACACTCGGTCCCGGGAGGGAGGTTCGTCATAGGTCCTCGACCTGACGTTCATGAGCCCGTCGCTCATGGGACGTATGACATCGTGGGAGGTCCTGGACACGGAAACATTCAGTGACCATCGACATATTCGGTTTCGGCTCAGGACTGAAAGACAGAGACAGACGATACGCAGACCGCGACCGACGGGGTGGCAGGTACGCAAGCTGGATGAGGGAAAATTCCGGGAATCGATAGAGACAGCCAAAGATCTCACGATGAACATCACCGCGGACGAGGCTGTGGATATGGTGACGACTACCATCACAAGAGCTTGTGACGCATCGAAGCCTCGCAAGACAACATCATGCTTTTGGAGGAAACCAGAGTACTGGATCACCGACGAGATAGAAGCTCTACGAAGAACGAGCAATAAGACAAGGAGAACCGCGTGGCGATCAAGAAAGCTGAAACGACCATCACTGGCGGAAGATGACAGGGCGTATAGAGAAGCCAAGGAGGCTCTCACTCTAGCCATCCGGAGGAGCAAAGAGGAGTGCTGGGGAGAATTGTGTGACATGGTTAATGGAGACTCGTGGGGTACGCCATACCGTGTGGTTATGTCCAAAGTCCGACCCCGGAGGGGCAACCCAGCACCGACTGATGCAGCTACCTTGCGCAGCATCGTGGAAGACCTCTTCCCAGCAAGAGAACCTAGAGCCACATTCCCTCCGGAGAGCGACGACCCCATCCCGCTCTCCACTATGCAAGAGCTACTCATAGCGGTGAAGAGACTGCCAAACGGTAAGGCCCCTGGCCTGGACGGCATTCTAAACGAGGCTCTGAAACTGGTCTTCAAATACAAGCCAGATCTACTCCTCGGCCTCTTCAACATCTGTCTGAGCGCGGGAAATTTCCCGGACAAGTGGAGACGCCAGAAGCTGGTCCTGATACCTAAAGGTCAAGGAGGTCAACGCCCTCTCAGCACGCTCGACAATATCGGGAAAATGTACGAGAGGATGGTGCTCAACAGGGGGGAGAAAGCCTACTCAGAGAGCGGCGAGCTATCACCAATGCAGTTTGGGTTCCGGAAGGGACGAAACACTGTGCACGCGATCGAGGAGGTCCAAGAACGAGTTCAACTTTGCCAAACCTTGGCAATTTATACTCAATAATGAGGAAATCGTGTCCATATATGTAAGGTGTGGGTGATTTTGTAAAATTTATTACTTTCTCACATGAATCTGTGAGGATAACGTCAATCCATGAGTGTGAATTCCCTATGTGATGCGTGGCACCAAATGGAACATTAGATGAAGAATTTCCAGGAACAAGATGATGCAGATGAGAAACATAGTAAGAATCCGAGAGCTGATCTGCATTTAAGTCACCTGCAAGTATGATGTTACGATAACGTGCAGTAATTTTTTGGACCTCAAGAAAAAGATTGGTCAGTACAGTTCCACCTGGTCGGCTGTGAACCAAATGAAATGTTCTCACTATCTCTTGTTTTAATTCCTAAAAGTAGATTTTCAGTCTCATTAATACAGGTAATATTGGGCGCATCGATAACTTTCAATGAAAGTCCCTTCCTGACGTAGCAAGCAACACCACCACCTTGAACATAATCTCTCTTGCCTGTCTGCGATTTCAATCCACGGTCATTCCGGATGAGAGAGGAATTAGCAATGGACACTAACGGATTTTGGCAATTTGAGGTTAACCAACTCTCACTAACGGCTAATACGTCGATTTCATGATCCTCAACAAGTAGAAAAACATCATCAATATTCTTACGCAAAGATGAAACATTTAACTGGGCAACCTTCAACGAAGCTTGATTAGGAAAGGATTGCTTTACTACACTACGAACAGGAAAAGGAAGTCGCAGGATTTTATCCAAGTCGGATTTAGTGACTATGTGAGTGCAATAACCCCAAAATTTTCCATTCATTAATCTCTAAAATACACGTAGTAATGAGGCTGTATATAATATTCAAATCTTCGCGCGTATCAGAGCCGATAAGGCAGATGTTTGCTTTCCTTCTAGTGTCACGCGTGGTGAATAGACACACACTAAGACGTAAATATGTATATACTAACACATAGAAACTCTGGAATATTCCATGAATTTCTATGAGGAATTTTTTATATAAGACCTCATAAAATCATCATCTTTCTTTCCTCATGATAAAGCTCATTTTCTGAGCTATAAGATGTATATAGTCACTTTTCAGAACAAATTAACTTTGCACTTTTATTTTATTTTGCAAACTAAAGGTTCTTGTAAAAAAGCGAGAATGAATTTTTTTGCTCCACTTTTTTGATACATGGTTCCGTCAATATTCTAAGAAACGAAATCCAACTCCAAGTTCCTTATTTAAAAGAAAATAAAATCAAATTTAGATAGGTTGTAAATATTGTAAATATTTATTGTAAAATGAATTTGTGAGAGAAATAGCTTGTTTTCACATGGAAGTATCAATGGGAAAAATAGCCTAGTATCAAAAGAACTAAAATTTTTGGCTGATTTTTATTATATTTCAAAATAGATGAAAAGCCACGTGTTTCTAGAAAGTTCTAAGAATTTATTTTTTTGTTTCTGGCAATGAATAAGAAATGAGTTTATCTGAATTTTGCATTAAGTTGATTTCCTTTAGAGATGAAGAATCAAATTGGGTATGCAAATTCTGCAGGATTACTCTATTTGTATCATTTTTCCAATGAAATAGTAATTCTTCGAACGATCGATAATCTATTCGTTCATCTACCATACTATATAGATATATTGTACAGCCAAAAGACCAGGTATAAATACAGGCTCATCAGGCCATTTAGGCCGGCTTATGCTCAGTTGGAAATCAGAGCTGTATCGAGCTTGGTCTCTTGGCTATAGCTGTGCTCATGTATATGAGATTTCGAATAAATGCTATTTGATTTCCATATATCTGGAGTTTCAATGTGTATTCAAAATTTGTAGAATCTCGATGCAGCTCAGAGACGCGATTTGGGTGGAGGAACGGCCCTACGTACCCGTCCTCACAAAAAATCAGACGTCTCATCCAACCTCTACGCAGATATCTAGGATTGGTGGGTCGGTGGCCCTAAGTACCCACCACCCCATCTGTGTGTATCTGCGATATCCAAGTCGGGTGACTTTCTAAGGATGATATGCGAGTGGCCCTAAGTACCCACTCCATTCACCTTCTAAAGTCATAAAATTTCTCTCATCATATTTCATTTCGTCCAAGGGCCTAAGTACCCAAGGATGGGTAAAATTTGATGGAGAAATAAAACAAATTGATCATCCTAGAAGCCCATTATTATTGCATGAGTATACGCACACCTCTATCGAGGTATCCCTCTACAATCATTATGCTCCGGCTCTCTCCCTAGATCCGGAGCCCATATTTGTACCCTTACATCTGGCGCCCAGACAGGAACCTCGATAAGTGAAAAAAGCGTATATTCGTGGATGAAGAAAAAATCCATTCAATAGTTGTGCCCTCCACCCTTCTAGGAATTCTCAATTGAGCTAAATTTTTCCAATCTGAGCGCGTTTTGGTACGCTCAATGGTTATTTTCCTCCAAAATTTTGACAATTCCTCAATCAAAATATCAATTCTTCAAAAATGATACCAGAATATCGAGGAGTACTTTTTAGTGAAAGTTGCACTATACCAATCCAACAAATTCGAGAGGAGCTCGAAAATATTAACGAGACCCAAGACGAGCAGTGGGACGCAATTTCAAATTTTGATGATAGATTAAAAATTTTGGAAAACACATCCCCTGCTCAAGGCCGTCATATTCAAATCCTGAGAATTGACGTAAAAGCATTGTTGGATCGCGTGCATGATTTAGAACAAAAGTGCAGTGACTTAGAATCCGAAATAAAATTAGTGCGTGAACTACACCGCGCGAATAATGTCGAAAAGAGTATATGTCACTCTATGTATGAATATTTAACCAACTCTGTAAAAAACTTCTTCATTTGGATCCGTGCAATCCCTACATACATAGCTCAGCGAATGCGAGCATCACCCCTCCCCCCACATTCCATCTAGAAGAGCGCGTTTAGTTCGCTCGAAGGCAACAACCTCACTGGTCTAGTAGTCGGAGTGCTTGACTCCCACGCGGAAGGCCCGAGTTCGATCCCCGGTCACCGAAAATTATATTTCATTCAATTGCATTTTTTCAAGTGTACATCAATGCTCCGATGCATAAGCATTATAATTCAACTTAATTTCAAGAGTACGCACTGAAAATAATTACGAAAACAAAGTAGCCAAATTTAAAATATCTCATCCTCAGAAATCCCTTCTGTATGGCAACCACTTCTACACGCTCGTAGTTCGGGTTCAGCTTCGAAATGTCTTCGAGTCGTAAATCGATTGCGAGTGCGGACAGAGCCTACATTTCGGCCCGCGCCATTCTGACTCGCATCGAAGAGGACGACGATAATATTGAAACCATGCCCCAACGCGACCAAAATATGCGGTTATGGAGTACAGCTGTCACAGAGGAGTTAAAGATTCTGGATGACGATCAAGCTTTTTTGGATCAAAGAATCCAAGCTCTTGAGAAGAAAAATGAGGTGCTTTCTTCAAAACTAGAACTGGCCCTCGAAAATTTAACAAGAGTTCAAGAGGAGAATGAAACCCTCCGAGCTCAAAATGAATCCTTCAAAATTGAAATGAAAAATCTTTCCGATAAGGTCAGCCTCATCGATGAGATTCAAGATACCTTTTCAAATACCCTCTCGCACTTGCGAAATGAACGCTGCGAAGAGATTGAAAAGGATATTGATCAATGTAAAAATTCCATCGAAGGAATCAAAATCATCCAAGCATCTATTCAAAGACAATTCAATGATCTCGTTCGCAATACGTTTGGATCATCTGAACCCATTGCAAGAAAATTAAAATTCAAACCTCCTGTCTTCAAAGGAGAAGCCACAGAGCATCCCGTGAGATTCTTGAAGGAACTCCAGCGGTACATCGAGACCCTGGAGTTGGATGACCAAGAACTCCATCTTGTGTTGTCCAAATCCTTAGAGGGAACAGCTCTCAGTTGGTATCATCTCCATGAAAATGAGATTGAGTCTCTTATGGACTTTGAATGTCTCTTTCGAGAACATTTTTGGAATGAGAATATTCGTAGAAAATTCCGAATGAAGTTGGAATTCAGAAAATTCAAACCTGATGGCAAGCTGACTAGAGTTCAGTACGCCATGGAATTATTCAATATTGCTCTCGAGGTTGACGGGGGGCAAAATGACGATGAGATTATCAATCAACTTGGTTTTCACTTCGATCGAGTTGTGAGAGCTGCCCTCCGATCTCAACCAGAGAAAACTAAATCTACTTTTTTCAAGATTTTGGCTGATTTTGACTGCGATGACGCGTCGAACCAGAATCGCCAACAAAAACAAAACTCGTCTTGGTCTTCGAACAAGTTAAACGTTGATTCCAAGGAGAAACAAAAATCGGACAAAGTCCCAAAAGATGAATCTTCGGATCCGGGAAACGTGCAGTAGTTGCATCTTGTTTCTCGGACCCACAAAATAATTGTCAATTTGACAAAAGGCAAGGTGCAACTGGAGAAGTAAAATCCAACCCAAACGTCTGTCCTCCCAAAAAACTACAGGGCGGTGGATACAAAACCAGGTCCTCGACCCATCCATTTATTACGCTTCAGAATCAAGAGATTGAGGAATTCAATAAAAAACAAAATCCGTATCAAACTCAGAAATCGAGTGATACAACGTGCACCAAATGTGCAACCGAGACGGACTCGCTCTCAAATAAAGAAGCAGTCTCGCCTCACCCAAGCAACCTACTAAATGGAGGCTCTGCTTTTAAAAAATCACCCTCAAACGATCATAAGGATCGGGAGGAAGAAACTCAAAGAATTCATAGTGGAGTGAATTTAAACCCACATGAAAATGAATCCAAAATCTCAGAACTCACTTTGGAGGCAGGCCAAAATAAATTACGTTCGGGAGAAGATGTCCCAATCCCATTTGCACCACCCACTGAAGTAATCGAGCAGCGCTAGGATGATCGGAGCCACGTTCTCGAAGAGACGGCCATCAACCATATCCGTAAGCACACCCGATTTAAAAAGGCAGTGGGGGGCACAGATATTGAATGAGACTCTGCATTGAATCGACCCGATCCCAACCACTCCTTCAGCTGAATCAGCGCTATCCTTTCGATATTTAAACGAGAATTACATTCACCAACATTATTAAAATTTTGAGTAAACGAAATGTCACTTTTTTGATTAAAATTTTTATTTCGCATAACGGAAATTCAAAATTTTAATGGGGGGCATGTGAGTGCAATAACCCCAAAATTTTCCATTCATTAATCTCTAAAATACACGTAGTAATGAGGCTGTATATAATATTCAAATCTTCGCGCGTATCAGAGCCGATAAGGCAGATGTTTGCTTTCCTTCTAGTGTCACGCGTGGTGAATAGACACACACTAAGACGTAAATATGTATATACTAACACATAGAAACTCTGGAATATTGCATGAATTTCTATGAGGAATTTTTTATATAAAACCTCATAAAATCATAATCTTTCTTTTCTCATGATAAAGCTCATTTTCTGAGCTATAAGATGTATATAGTCACTTTTCAGAACAAATTAACTTTGCACTTTTATTTTATTTTGCAAACTAAAGGTTCTTGTAAAAAAGCGAGAATGAATTTTTTTGCTCCATTTTTTTGATACATGATTCCGTCAATATTCTAAGAAACGAAATCCAACTCAAAGTTCCTTATTTAAAAGAAAATAAAATCAAATTTAGATAGGTTGTAAATATTGTAAATATTTATTGTAAAATGAATTTGTGAGAGAAATAGCTTGTTTTCACATAAAAGTATCAATGGGAAGAATAGCCTAGTATCGAAAGAACTAAAATTTTTGGCTGATTTTTATTAATTTTCAAAATAGATGAAAAGCCACGTGTTTCTAGAAAGATCTAAGAATTTATCTTTTTGTTTCTGGCAATGAATAAGAAATAAGTTTATCTGAATTTTGTATTAAGTTCATTTCCTTTAGAGATGAAGAATCAAATTGGGTATGCAAATTCTGCAGGATTACTCCATTTGTATCATTTTTTCAATGAAATAGTAATTCTTCGAACGATCGATAATCTATTCGTTCATCTACCATACTATATAGATATATTGTACAGCCAAAAGACCAGGTATAAATACAGGCTCATCAGGCCATTTAGGCCGGCTTATGCTCAGTTGGAAATCAGAGCTGTATCGAGCTTGGTCTCTTGGCTATAGCTGTGCTCATGTATATGAGATTTCGAATAAATGCTATTTGATTTCCATATATCTGGAGTTTCAATGTGTATTCAAAATTTGCAGCTCAGAGACGCGATTTGGGTGGAGGAACGGCCCTAAGTACCCGTCCTCCCAAAAAATCAGACGTCTCATCCAACCTCTACGCAGATATCTAGGATTGGTGGGTCGGTGGCCCTAAGTACCCACCACCCCATCTGTGTATATCTGCGATATCCAAGTCGGGTGACTTTCTAAGGATGATATGCGAGTGGCCCTAAGTACCCACTCCATTCACCTTCTGAAGTCATAAAATTTCTCTCATCATATTTCATTTCGTCCAAGGGCCTAAGTACCCAAGGATGGGTAGAATTTGATGGAGAAATAAAACAAATTGATCATCCTAGAAGCCCATTATTATTGCATGAGTATACGCACACCTCTATCGAGGTATCCCTCTACAATCATTATGCTCCGGCTCTCTCCCTAGATCCAGAGCCCATATTTGTACCCTTACAACTATATCCAAACGTTCACTCCCATTCTCTTTCGTAACATAGACATTTCCTCCACGGGCCCAGACATATTTATAATCATGTTGTTTTGCACGCTCTTCAGCCAATATGCGGAGATTATGCATGACTTGAGGCAATATTTCCTGAACAACAACTTTAGAATCACTCACACACTCAAACAATACATCATTAACTTTTAGGTCATCGAACTCACGCTTGACTTTAAGAACATGATCACGCACTCGTACAGATTTAAAAGTAATGACAAATGAACGAAATGCATCCGAACCATTGCTATTTTGATTGTTAGGCCCAGCGTTTTGAGGTTGAGGCTGAAGCTTGGGCTTGAACTCTCGAATATCAAGAACTAGCGCGTTGGCCTCGCTCGCCGACGCTCGCTGCGGCGCTGTAGGTATGGCTACCACCTCAAGGTAAATAAATTAATTGATTTCCCCAAAAATTCATTGTAACAATTTATGAAAGAAATTGAACAACATAATACATCAATCAGAATATCAAGTATAAACTTTGAACATATCATACGCAAAGAATAAATTTATATGAATGAACATAAATTAATTGGTAAATTAATGATATAAAAATATGGTGAAATAAAAAGTGAGTGATGTGCGTGAAAATTCTAGAATTTCATACAAATAACAGAAGAAACTAGATAGTGACGTAAATTTCGAAATTAACTGATATCTTGACAATGAAATCTTCAAATTATACAATGGGATGACATGATCGATGTTTCAATATTTCATTATAATAAAACATAAATGAAATACAAATGGTCTATATATGGAGGAAATCTGCAAGAAAAATCTCTTAGGATTACCAATTAAAGTAAGGCGTACTACTATTCTTATTGTTCTCTCAGCTAAAACTCAAAGATTTACGAATGAGTGTATTTCGAACTTTCCTAATTTTCAAGACAATAAATTGAAATTTATGACAAATCCATTCTATCATGACCTGGACAAAACTTAAATTACTTTACTTGGTTTTAGTTATGTGGATCTCTCAGAAAAAATTAGAGAAGTGGATATATATAGAATTTAATCTTTGAACTATATCGCTAAAGTGGTCTCAATAATATAACTTTAGTCAATACTCCAAGAGATTAATTGACAAATAAGACAAACTATTATACGTTATAGGTTAGAAAATGTCAGAGATTATCATACAAACTCTTGGAAATTGATGGATAAAACTCAATCATATAGAAAATACTTATCTAAGAATTCAACTTAAGCAAAATTAAAAGAATATACTTACAAGGAGAGCATCAGGTCTGCGGCACACGGATCTTAATGAAACTCTCGGAATCATCTTGTTTCGGTGAGAAATGGAGGTATCTCCAAGGGTTCGATACACTGGGCCTCCCATCCCGAGATACAGACATGAAGATTAGCATTGTCCATATAGACCCATGTTAAGATGACACATACATAGATATACTGATAATGCTAACCTCCATAGCTGTTTCTCGTGATGGGAGGGTCATTGGATTAAACCCTTGGAGACACCTCCACTTCTCACCGGAACAAAATGATTCACACATCTTTGTCAAGATCCGTGTTCCGCAGACCTGATGCTTTCCTTGTTAGCTGATTATTCCTAGGGATAATTGCGGAAGATTTCTGAGGATCTCCAGCCTGCCTCGAAGTAAAGATGAACTACTCCACTGTATACATCGTAAAATGTGGATATATTCCCAAAAATACGATTAACAAGACGGCTAGCGAAAAAACATCTCCTAGACATCGCTAGTGATAACATCAATATCCATACGTATTTGGAAATCCTCACCCTGGACGTCATGTGCCAGAAAGATGAAATACGAGAGCTAATTCCTGCAATTCCTGACGCTCTTGAGAATTATTGAAACATATAGGAATACAAAAGAAATCTAGTGACTACTGACGATTACTTGAGTTCCTTGTGCACTGAATCATCCCTCGTAGGAGATAACCGCCGAGGAGATGTAAGAACTTTGCTTAGAAATTGATCTCGCGTTAGATCACCAAACCACCTAGGGTGAGAGATGATCATTGAAGAACGCGACTTACCGGTGTTACTGGTGAGAAATACACTCTTACAGATGTTGCATCGAGAAAAAAATTGAGAAAATTGTTTCAAGTTTACAATAGCTGTGAGACAATTCTTGGGCATAACTTTTACAGACAATAAGAAGACTAAGAAAGTTCAGTGAATACCCTTTGAAAAGCAGAACAGGTGAGCGATAAGTTAATTCATCTGATAGAATCAAGTATGATAGTAAATTATATGGCACATGGTAATAACATCAACATGCATGCGTATTTGAAAATCCTCACACTGAGAGTGGTGTACCAAGAATAAAAAATATGAGAGCCAATTCCTACACATAGTTAAATGGCAATAATAACACGATTCAAGCGCAATGAGAGTGTACTGAACTGCCTTCACTAATAGAAATCGAGATGAAACTCACACTCACGCAAAAATCACACACACCCACACGCACGCGGACGACGCTCTTAAGAATTATCGGAAAATATAGGAATAAAAGGAAATCTAGTACCACAGACGATTACTTGAGTTTCTTGTTCACTAATTATCGCTCGTCGGGGATAACCGTCAAGGAGATGGGAAAACTTTGCTTAGACATTGGTTTAGCGTTAGATCACGAAACTATCTAAGGTGAGAGATGATCACTGAAGAACGCGACTTACCGCAGTTACTGGTGAGAGAAACACTCGTACAGATGTTGTATCGAGAAAAGAATTGAGAGAATTATTTCAAATCTACAATAGCTATGAGACAATATTTGAACATGCCTTTCACAGGTTAGAAACGGACTAAGAAAGGTCAGTTATGACGACTATTTGAGTTTCTTGTTAACTAAATCATCCCTCGTGGGCGATGAGCGACGAGGAGGTGTAAGAACTTTGCTTCAAAAGTGGTTCCGCGATAGATCACCGAACTATCTAAAGTGAGAGATAATCACTGAAGTACGCAACTTACCGCAAGTACTGGTGAGAAATACACTCTTATCGATGTTGTTTCGAGAAAAGTATTGAGAGGATTATTATAAATTTACGATACTATGTGACAATTCTTGAAGATGCCGTTTACAGACTATAGGAGGACTAAGATAGTTTAGTTATAGTTCTCCGAGAATTCATCTGACAAGTGTTCGTTTTACTCTTCAAGTACACTTGGGAGCAGTCTGAACTGTCCACACTGCAGCCAACTTAAAGGCCTCTCTCCTATGTTAATAGCATGGGAGAGTGATTTTTAAGTTGGCTGCAGTGTGAACAGTTCAGATTGCTCCCAAGTGTACCTTTTGAGAGCTGGTACAAGTTGAGACAATTTAGAATTGAATCGAATACAATCTGACTGCAATAATCCTAGGTTTCCTTCATTTTCCGACAAATCAGATTTTGAGAATCTTGTCAAAACAGTGGATTTATAACTAAAGTTGTAGTGTGAAGTTCCACGAAAATCACGTTGAGGAGCAAAACAGGTGAACGGTAAATTAATTTATTAGATAGAATGAAGTATGAGAGTAAATTATACTATACATTGTTATAACGGCAACATGCATGCGGATTCGAAGATCGTCACACTGAATCCGGTGTACGAAAGAATGAGATACGAGAACCGATCCCCGCACATAGTTAGATAGCAATAATCATGTCACTCAAGCGCAATGAGAGGGAACTGAGCTGCCTCTAATAGTAGAAATCGGGATAAAACCCACACACACGCAAAAATCACACAGACCCAAACGCACGCGCACGACGCTCTTGGGAGTTATCGGAAATTATAGGAATAAAAGAAAATCTAGTGACGACCGACGGTTCCTCGAGTTCCTTGTTCACTAAACCATCCCTCGTGGTAGATAACCACCAAGGAGTAGTAAGATCTCTGCTTAGAAATTGGTCACGCGTTAGATCACTGAATCTAATAAGGTGAGAGATGATCACTGAAGTACGCAGCTTACCGCAAGTACTGGTGAGAAATACACTTTCACGTATGTTGTATCGAGGAGAATATTGGGAAGATTGAGACAATTCTTAAACATGCCGTTCACAGACTATAGGAGGACTAAGATAGATTGGGTATAGGTCTCCGAAGATTCATTTGACAAGTGTTCGTTTTACTTTTCAAGTACTTTTTGAGAGCTGGTACAGATTCAGATAATTTGGAATTATATCAAACAGGATCTGGCTGCAATAATCCTGAGTTTCCTTCACTTTTCGAGAAATTGGATTCTGATGATCTCGGCAAACCAGTGGGTTCATAACTGGAGTAGTAGTGTATAGTTCTAAGAAAATTGTCTTTGAAAAACAGAACAGGTGAACGATAAGTTAATTTATCTGATAGAATCAAGTATGATGGTCAATCGCATTATACATAGTAATTACGGCAACATGCATGCGGATTCGGAGATCGTCACACTGAATGTGGTGTATCAAATGAGATACGAGAACCGATCCTTGCACATAGTTAGATAGCAATAATCATGTCACTCAAGCGCAATGAGAGTGTCCTGAGCTGCCTTTCATAGTAGGAATCGGGGTGGAAGTCCCACATACGCAAAAATCACACAGACCCAAACGCACGCGCACGACGCTCTTGGGAGTTATCGGAAATTATAGGAATAAAAGAAAATCTAGTGACGACCGACGGTTCCTCGAGTTCCTTGTTCACTAAACCATCCCTCGTGGTAGATAACCACCAAGGAGTAGTAAGATCTCTGCTTAGAAATTGGTCACGCGTTAGATCACTGAATCTAATAAGGTGAGAAATGATCACTGAAGTACGCAGCTTACCGCAAGTACTGGTGAGAAATACACTCTCACGAATGTTATATCGAGGGAAGTATTGAGAGGATTGTTATGAATTTACAATACTGTGAGACAATTCTTGAGTATGCCGTTTACAGACTATAGGAGGACTGAGATAGTTCAGTTATAGTTCTCCGACAATTCATCTGACAAGTATTCGTTTCACTTTCCAAGTACCTTCTGAGAGCTGGTACAGGTTCAGATAATTTAGGATTATATCGAACAGGATGTGACTGCGGTAATCCTGAGTTTCCTTCACTTTCCGACAAATCGGATTCTGATGATCTTGTCAAACCAGTGGATTCATAACTGGAGTACTAGTGTATAGCTCTCAGAAAATCGCCTTTGAAAAGCAGAACAGGTGAAGGATGAGTTCATTTATCTGATAGAATCAAGTATGATAGTCAATTGCATTATAAATAGTAATCACGGCAACATGCAGGCGGATTCGAAGATTGTCACACTGAATGTGGTGTGCAAAAAAATTGAGATACGAGAACCGATCCCTGCGCATAGTTACATAGCAATGATCATGTCACTCAAGCGCAATGAGAGTGAACGGAGCTGCCTCTAATAGTAGAAATCGGGATAAAACTCACACATACGCTTAAATCATACAGACCCAAACGCATGGGCTCGACTCTCTCAAGAATTATCGAAAAGTATAGGAATTAAAGAAAATCTAGTGGCTACTGACGATTTCTTGAGTTCCTTTTCCGCTGAACCATCACCCATGGGAGACGAGCAGCGAGAAAATGTGAAAACTTTGCTCAAAAATCGGTTTCGCGTTAGATAACCAAACCATCTAGAGTGAGAGATGATCACTAAAGCACGCAACTTATCGTAGGTACTGGCGAGAAATACACTCTTGCGTATTTGAAAATCTCCTACTTAGAAGTGGTGAACCGAAAAGATGAGATACGAGAGCCGATTCCTGCACATAGTTGGATCGCAATAATAATGTCATTCAAGCACAATGAGGGTCTACTGCGCTGCCTCTAATAATAGGAATCGAGGTAAAACTCACATTTACGCAAGTAACACACACTCCCACACACACTTGCACGACGCTCTTGAGAATTATCGAAGAATATAGAAGTAAAAGACAATCTAGTGACGACCGACAATTACTTGAGTTCTTCGTTCATTAAACCATCCCTCGTGGTAGATAACCGCCGAGGAAAATATTGAGAGGATTGTTATAAATTTACAATACTGTAAGACAATTCTTGAACATGCCGTTCACAGACTATAGAAGGACTAAGATAGTCTAGTTATAAATCTCCGACAATTCATTTGACAAGTGTTTATTTTACTTCTCAAGTACTTTTTGAGAGCTGGTACAGGTTCAGATAATTGAGAATCATATCGAACAGGATCTGACTGCAATATTCCTGAGTTTCCTCCACTTTTCGACAAATCGAATCCTGATCATCCTGTCAAACCAGTGGATTCATAACCGAAGTAGTAGTGTAGAGTTCTAAGGAAATAACCTTTAAAAAGCAGAACAGGTGAACGACGAGTTAATCTATCTGATAGAATAAGGATGATAGCGAATTGTATTATACATAGTAATAACATTAACATGCACGTGGATTTGAAAATCCTTCACCTAAAAGTGGTGAACCGAAAAGATAAGATACGAATCCATCAGAAGGGTTATGTAATGGCGCAAGACTTATCATCATAGAAATCAAACAATATACGATATGTGCTAAAATATTAAATGGGAAAAATCAAGATTCAATAGTTTTTATACCTAGAATTGATTAAAACCAATGAGAACACGATCTACCTTACAAAATGAAGAGAAGACAGTTTCCTATAAGATTAGCATTTGCAATGACAATAAACAAATCACGAGGGCAATCGTTCGAGGAAGTAGGTGTATATTTACCTATTCCAGTTTTTGCTCATGGTCAGTTATATGTCGCAATATCAAGAGTAACTTCTCATACAAATCTAAGAATCAAATTGGAAAATAATTCTTTAAATACACGATCAATAGAAAATCATAAAACGGGAGAAAAAGGAATAGTAACTCATACAACAAATATTGTGTATCCAGGAGTATTCTATTAACTTCTTGTAGTATAATCAAAGCTAAATTTTATATCCAAACCAAAACCATCACCACTTATATACATATCATATATATATGATGATGCTCAATTGTTATAATATCAATATGGATAAAAATTCTTGACAATTCAAATAAAGACACAATCAAGATAATTATTCCAAAAAATGTATCAATATTCCATTATATGCTAAAGAAATATACAATGATAATCACTTCCATATGTAGAAGATAATGTTTGAATTATTCGTATTATCAATGAACACTATCATTGAAATATAAAATTCGAAATTGATTTCCAACTCACTGATGAATCAAATGGTGAAGAATTTATGTAAAATTTCCAATAGTTAAATTTAAATATATAGGAAAAACTACATCAATTCCAAAAATCTGTATAAATTTCTTTGAAAGATGAGATCATATTAATATTCAATATATATTCAAAATATTTCAATGCAGGCGTTCTATTCGAATACAAAACCACAAAAAAATTGAAATTTAAAATTTTTTTCTTCAAGTTCCGATAATTTCCATAGCTTTTACAATGTTCGTCAATGAATTCAAATTTAATCAGATCATGGATATTATCGAAAGAATGGTTAGAAGTCGAATGAAAGGACAGTCTCAACCCTGTAATGCAGAGAAAAATACACGTATATAGTATGAATATTGATCAGAATCTCACATTATCATATAGCGAGCATCATCTCTTGTTTATTACATATTATTCTCACATTTCTCTTCATACATTATTTTACACATTATTCGCAGAGCAATGCCGACTTAAAACAATAAGATATTGATTTAAAATATCGGATAAAAAATCTACAAATTTAAATATTTCATCAATTTCTATATTAAAACATCTGATTATAATCTGATTATTCAAACCTTAATATAATTTCCATAAATCGAGTATAACAATCATCCGACAACCTCATATAATCTAATATCATAATATGAGCGAAATTGAGCATTCATGAAATCTAGTGACTACCAACGATTCCTTGATTTGCTTATTCAATAAATCATCCCTCGTGAGAGATATGGCCTCCGAGAAGATGGCGGAACTTTGCTTAAGAATTGGTCTCGTGTTTGAACACTAAACCATCTCACGTAAAAGATAATCACCAGAAAAATAACACAACTTTGTTTAGCTGAGGATTTCACGCTCGAACATTGAACTGTCCGTCGTGAAAAATCATCGCCGAGAAAGTAGCGGAAATCTATTTAGACAATCATTTCACGTGCATACGCTAGACTATCTCATATCCACTAGGAGAAAAAAACTCTGCTTGGATGATAAATTTGCTTTCGAACACTGAACCATCCCTCATGAGAGGAATCCACTGAGAGGAATCAGAACTTTGCTTAGAAATTAGTCTCACATGCGATCGCCACACCCGCTCACTTAGAAGGTGAATACCAAGAAATTAGTTCCGCGTTTGATTACTTCATCGTCTTGGAGGAAAGATAACCACCGGAGAACAAAACTCAACTCTAGTAATGATTACACATCGAAACATTAAACCATCCCTCTTAGGAGATAACAATCGAAAAGATATCAAAACTTTACTTAAACAAAATTTCGCATGAACATATACCAACATATACACACACTATAGAAGTCATGAAGCACCACTACAGACCAAATATTGATGAATATTATAAAACGCCATTACGGCGCTGGATTAGTGCAAATAATGGAATTATTATAGATTTACAATAGTTGTGGGACAATTCTTGAGCATGCCTTTCACAAACTGTAAGAACACTAAGAAATCAAAGGTGAGATATAGATGTAATGATCACAAATTTGCAATAGAGACTCACGTGAATGAGAATAATGTACTTGAGACCTTATGAAATTAATATTAGTGTACTTGAGTTTCTTGTTCACTAAACCATCCTTCGTGGGAGATCACCGCCGAGGAGATGTAAGAACCTTGCTCGGAAATAAGTTTCACGTTGAATCACTCAACCGTCTCAGGGGAGAAATCCTGGGAATAATCACTCGAGAACATAACTTAACGCACAAATTTGTGAGAAATACACTTTTATGCGTAGTTTATCAAATAAAATGTTGAACGAATTATTATGAATTTAAAATAGCTGTGGGACAATCTTTGAGCATGCTTTTTACAAACTGTAAAGGAACTGAAAAACGGGAGGTGAGTTGTAGATTCAATAATCACGAATTTCCGATAGAGACTCTAATAAAGAGTCACAGTTTGGTAAAAAATACAGTCTTACGCATAAAGTATCGAAAAGTGTTGAGAATTCATTACGAATTTACAATGGCTGAGGGAGAATTACTAAGTATGACTTTCGCAAACTGTACAAAAACTGAGAAATTGAAGGTGGGTGATAGGTTTAATAGTCACAAATTTTAATAAAACTTGTGAAAATAAAGATAACGTACTCAGAAGCTTATGAAAATAACGATGAAGTACTTGAGTTCCTTATTCACTACATCATCTCTCGTAGGAGATAACAGCCAAGGAGATGGGAGAACGTTGCTCAAGAATTGGTTTTGCGTTAAATCAATAAACCATCTAGAGAGAGAGAGAGAGAGAGAGAGAGAGAGAGAGAGAGAGAGAGAGAGAGAGAGAGAGAGAGAGAGAGAGAGAGAGAAAGAGAGAGAGATAATCGCTGAAGATCGCGACTAAACGCAAATGTTGGTGCTAAGTACACTTTTACCCATAATTTATCGAAAAAAATGTTGAAGAACTTATTACGAATTTACAACAGCTTTGGGACGTTTTCTGAACATGCTTTTCATGAACTGTACAAAGACTGAGAGGTTGAAAATGGTTGATAGGTTTGATAGTCACAAATTTTCGATAAAACTTGTAAGAATGAAGATAATATACTTAAATGCATATAAAGATAGCGATAAAGTACTTGAGTTCCTTGTTCACTGTACCATCCCTCGTGGGAGATAACCACCGAAGCGCTGAATGAACCTTACTGAGGGATTGGTTTCACGTTTGATCACTAAACCATCTCGCTTAAGAGATACCCACCAGGGCGATGACATAAGTTTGATTAGATGATAATTTTGCGTTCAAATACTACACCATCCGTGATGAAAGATAACCGCTGAGAGAATAGCAGTAGTCTGCTGAGACAATAATTACACGTACATGCACTACACCGTCTCATATTCTCAGATACTATCTCAATTATATTCACATTCCATCCTGTACTGGAAGAAAAATGATCACAATCGATTTCGGATGTAGAAATTGATATTCCCATAAATTCATGTCTGGAACTAATTGGTCGAAAAACCATATGATTGAAATGAGTCCAATCATAGAATTTTCTGAGTTATTTTTGATCTTAATAATTTTCAAACAATAGAAAAATGCTAATCGTGAGATTTCATATTTTGACCATGAAATGACATTCGAACATTTCTCGTTAACAACAGATCTGAAACCATTGCAAAAATGAACGATAGCGAAGATAATCAAAAATATATTCAAATTCCATCGCGTACTGAGGAAGAATATGATCATAATCGCTTTTATATGTAGAAAATGATATTTGCATGGATTCATATCATGGATGTACTACATAGATTTTGAAATTCATTTCCAACTCACTGAAAACTGATCGATAAGAAATTCATACACACCCGCACGCACTTGTAAAACGCTCTTACAATTATCGGAAATTATAAGAATTTCGGAAAATCGAGTGACTCCCGACGTTTGCTTGAGTTTCTTATTCACTGAAGCATTCCTTGTGGGAGATCACCACCGAGGATATGTAAGAACTTTACTTAGAAATTGGTTTCACGTTCGATTTATAAACCATCTCGTTTAAAGAATCACCACCAGGAAGATGACACGACTTCCTTTATATAATCACGGTGGTCCTGAACCAAGTCTATCCTTGGCTGACGACAGCAAGTGGGATTCTTGTTAGATATGGTTTGGGACATCTGTGGGATCACAACCTACTAAGGATCAAAATCGCCACTTGGGCCGTTTTTTAAAAAAAAACGAAAAAACGTGTTCTTCGATCATGTCCCCTTTTTCAACCTCAAAAACTGGGAAGGAACACATTTTATCGAAAAATATGTGGAGCAACTTTTTGTGGAACTTGAAACGATGAACAAAAAAGGGCCCTCACACACTTTTCCATATAAGACCTCCTGTTCCTGTAATGAACGTATTTCGTCTGAGACTCGTATTTTATCTGTCATTTTTCACGGTTTCGACCCCATAACTCGATAGGAACACATTTCATCAAAAAATATGTACATTGAATATTTGTAGATCTTCAAAGGATAAACAAGAAACATATGTACATATTCTTTCATGTAAAGCTTTTTGTTTCTAATACGAGTCTCAGACGAAAGTACGTTTATTACGGGAACGGACGATCTTGTATCGAAAAATGTGTTGAGACCTTATTGATTTATTTTTCAAAGATGTACAAGAAATTACTGCACACAATTTTTTGATTAAAGAGATTCAATATTTTGACCACAAAATAACATTCGAACATTTCTCGTTAGGAACAGATCTGAAACCATTGTGAAAATGAACAGTCGCGAAGATAATCAAAAGTATATCCACATTCCATCGTGTACTAAAGAGAAATATGATCATAATCACTTTCGTATGGAGAGAATGATGTTTGCATGGATTCATATTATCGATGGAAACCTTTACTACTCCATAGGTTTAGAATTCATTCCCAATCCCCTGAAAAAATAATTGATAAAAAATTTATATACAGCCGCACGCACTCTTACGAATTATCACTAAGTATAAAAATTCAATAAAATCTAGTGACCACCGACAATGAATCGAGTTCTTTATTCACTAAACGATCCCTCGTGGGAGATGACCGCCGAGGAGATGTAAGAAATTTGCTCAGAAAGTGGTTCCGCCGTCGATCACTAAACCATCTTGCTTGGAGGACAACCATCAAGGAGATGACACAATTTTCTTTAGATAATAATTTCGGGTTCAAACACTACACGTTGCGTCTCAAAAGATACTCGCCGAGAGAAAAACAGGAGTCTGCTTAGACAATAATCACACGTACAGTACCCTCCAAAATTAATGGATAATGAATAGTCTCAGTCAACCAACGAAATCTTCAATGGGGTTCGTCGTATAGAATTTTTAAAAAGAACATCTTGAAGATCACAAAAGAATCTATCGATTCATGGGTTTCAAACATTTCAAAAGCATTTTTTGGTTGGACTCAGTCGACGTTGAAATTTCTAAAAATTTATCCATTAATCAATCACTTGTATTTTTGATGGGATCTATTCGATTGCAAAAATTCTCACGGGATGTTGTAGATCGTCTGAAATTCTACAAGTTTGGTACCTTGTAAAATTTTCCTACGACCCTTCCCGCCGGAGCCACGAGCTTAAAGAGAGAAATTTGTATTACACAGACTGCCTATGGAGATACCGAGCCTGGCACCTGTTCCATTCTCTCTCACTCTATGCCGGTGCAAAATTGAATGGAAAAAATATCATGATGATTGATTAATGGATGAGTTTTTTGAAATTTCACCGTTGACTGAGACCGACCAAAGAGAACTTTTGAAATATTTGAAACACATGAATCGATAGATTTTTTTGTGATCTTCAAGATGCTTCGTTCGAAATTTCCATACGACGAACTGCATAGGAGATTTCGTTGATTGACTGAGACTATCCATTATCCATTAATTTTGGGGGGTACTGTACATGCGCCAGACCGTCTGATATTCTCAGATATCATCTCAAATATATTCACATTCCATCGTGTGCTGAAGAAAATATGATAAGAATCGATTTCGGATGTGGAAATCGATATTTCCATGACTTCATGGCTTGAACTAACTCTTCGGAAAATGATATGATTGAAATCAATTCAATGACAGAATTCCATGGGTTACTCCTCATCTTAATAACTTCCGAAAATGGAAAGTGCCAATCGTGAGATTTTATATTTTGACCATGAAATAACATTCGAACATCTCTCGTTAGCAACGGATCTGAAACCATCGGGAAATGTACAATTTCGGAGATAATCAAAAGTGTATTCACAATCCATCGTGTACTGGAAAAGTATGATCATAATCACTCCCATATGTGGAGAATGATGTTTGCATGGATTCATATTATCGATGGAAACCTTCACTACTACATAGATTATAATTCATTCCCAATACCCTGGAAAATTAATTGATGAAAACTTTATCTACAGCCGCACGCACTCACATGACACTTTTACGAACTATCGCAAAATGTAAGAATTCAATGAAATCCAGTGACTACAGAGAAATACTTGAGTTTCATATTCACTAAACCATCCCTCTTGGGAGATGACCGCCGAGGAGATGTGAGGAATTTGCTTAGAAAGTGGTTCCGCCTCCGATCACTAAACCATCTCGCTTGAAAGATCACCACCAAGGAGATGACACAATTCTCTTCAGATAATAATTTCGGGTTCAAACACTATACCTCGCGTCTCAAAAGATACCCGTCGAGAGAAAAACAGAAGTCTGCTCAGACAATAATTACACGTACATGCGCTCGACCGTATGATATTCTCAAATGTCATCTCAAATATATTCACATTCCATCGTGTACTAGGGAAAATATGATAATAATCAATTTTGGATATAAAAATCGATATTCCCATGAATTCATGTCTTGGACTAACTCTTCGAAAGATGATATGGTTGGAATCAATTTAATCGCAGAATTTCATTAGTTATTCCTTATCTTAATAACTTCCAAAAATGGAAAGTGCCAATCGTGAGATTTTATATTTTGACCACGGAATAACATTCGGACATCTCTCGTTAGCAACGGATCTGGAACCATTGGGGAATGTACAATTTCGACGACAGTAAAAATGTATTCACAATCCATCGTGTACTGGAAACGTATGATCATAATATCACTTCCATGTAGAGAATGATGTTTGCATGGATCCATAGTATCGATGGAAACCGAATCCATTCACATGCCACGGCTTTCTAAGAAAAAATATTATCATAACCGATTTGAGATGTAAAAATTGATATTCCCATAAAATCATGACTTGAACTGACTCGTTGAGGAGTCATATGATTTAATTTAGTTCAATCGCAGAATTTCATGCGTGATCCCTTATCTTAATAATTTTTAATAATAGAAAGATACTAATAGTGAGATCTTGGATTTTGATCACATAATAATATTCGGACATTTCTCGTTAGGAACAGATCCGAAACCATTGTGGAAATGAACAATCGCGAAGATAATCAGAAGTGGATTCACAATCCATCGTGTACTGGAGAAGTATGATCATAATCACTTTCATATGTAGAGAATGATGTTTACATGGATTCATATCATCGATGGAAACATTTACTTTACATAGGTTCGAAAATCATTCCCATCCCTCTGAAGAATTGATTGATAAGAATAATATACAGCCGCACGCACTCACACGCCACTCTTACAAACTATCGCAAAATGTAAGAATAAGGAACTTGCATGAAAAATTATTCGGCATGCTTTTGATCTGAATCTGATGATGAGGGTGAGTGTAGACTATCTACAGAAGTTCCGGCTGAACATATGCCGTCTACATTCAAGAATTCGCGATTGAAATCAATGGAAGATCGTAATTATTAGATTCGCGCTGAAACGATTGTGATTGGTCGGACTATCGTGACGTCACGATCACCAGGGTGCTGAGGCAATAGGAATCTTTCAAGCTCTAATCCCATGTTCGTTCGCTTCGTCTGCTGCGGGCGCGTCGTCCGCTTCATTGACCGCACGACGTTTGAGGTTAGACCTGATTTCTGGATCCGCATGATGACGACAAGTCTCGCAAGTCGGCAATAACTATGATAATAACTCTGTGATCTCTGCGATTTTTGTCTATTCGGAGAGTCTCATCCATCAGTAGATTTGGTGTGTTGATGATGTTATTTGTTTCGAACGTCGTTGTGAACATAACACACAAATACAATACATGCACGCGGACGCTGGGGCACGCTCGGTCATGTCGCTCGGCTTTTCCCGGAGCGTTTGAATCGTTGCAAATATTGAACGATTTTCAATGATTCATTTTCCGCAGTCCGTGCATATGAAAATTTTGGGAAGAATAATTACTTTATAAATCGTACCCGGTCTATCTGTTCAAATTGAAATTGGAATACATGCAAGTTCCTTATTCAGTGGAATCTAGTGACGCCCGACAATTACTTGAGTTGTTTATCCACTAAACTATCCCTCGTGGGAGATGACCGCCGAGGAGATGTAGGAAATTTTCTTAGAAAGTGGTTTCGCCTTCGATCACTAAACCATCTCGCTTAGAAGATAGCCACCAAGGAGATGACACAATTCTCTTTCGATGATAATTTCGGGTTCAAACACTACACCTTGCGTCTCAGAAGATACCCGACGAGAGAAAAACAGAAGTCTGCTTAGACAACAATACCCCGTACATGCGCTCGATCGTCTGATACTCTCAAATATCATCTCAAATATATTCGCATTCCATCGTGTACTAGAATAAATATGATAATAATCGATTTTGGATGTAAAAATCGATATTCCCATGAATTCATGTCTTGGACTAACTCTTCGAAAGATGATATGATCGAAATCGATTCAATCGCAGAATTTCATCAGTTATTCCTTATCTTAAAAACTTCCAAAAATGGAAAGTGCCAATCGTGAGATTTTATATTTTGACCATGGAAACACATTCGAACATTTCTCGTTAGCAACGGATCTGGAACCATTGGGGAATGTACAATTTCAAAGACAATCGGAAGTGTATTGACAATCCATCGTGTACTAGGAAAATATGATCATAATCACTTTCATATGTAGAGAATGATGTTTGCATGGATTCATATCATCGATGGAAACATTCACTACTACATAGGTTCAGAATTCATTTCCAATCCCCTGAAAAATTAATTGATGAAAATGATATACAGCCACACGCACTCTCACGACACTCTTACGAACTATCGCAAAATGTGAGAGTTCAATGAAATCTAGTTACTACCGACAATTACTTGAGTTGTTTATTCACTAAACCATCTCTCGTGGGGGATGACCGCCGAGGGGATGATATGATTGGAATCGATTCAATCGCAGGATTTCACTAGTTATTCCTTATCTAAATAACTTCCAAAAATGGAAAGTGCCAATCGTGAGATTTCATATTTTGACCACGAAATAACATTCGAACATCTCTCTTTAGCAACGGATCTGAAACCATTGGAGGATGTACACTGGGGAGCAAGCTGAACTATCCACCAACAGCTCATTTCACGATCTTTCTGTCTTTTTTCCCCTACCTCGATCCATGAGTACGAGTGGGACAGCGCGATGTCGAGCTTGGACGGTTCAGCTTGCTCCCGAGTGTACAGATTCGAAGACAATCGAAAGTGTATTCACAATCCATCGTGTACTGGAAAAGTATGATTATAATCACTCCCATATGTAGAGAATGAAGTTCGCATGGATTCATATTATCGATGGAAACCTTCACCACTACATAGATTATCATTCATTCCCAATACCCTGAACAATTAATTGATGAAAACTTTATATACAGCCGCACGCACTCACATGACACTCTTACGAATTATCGAAAAATATAAGAATTCGATGAAACCTAGTAGCTACCGACAATTACTTGAGTTTCATATCCACTGAACCATGCCCCGTGGGAGATGCCCGCCGAGGAGATGTGAGAAATTTTCTTAGGAAGTGGTTTCGCCTTCGATCACTTAATCATTTCGCTTGAAGGACAACCACCAAGGAGATAACACAATTTTGTTCAGATAATAATTCCGGGTTCGAACACTACACCATGCCTCTCAAAAGATAACCACCGAGAGGAAAACGGAAGTCTGCTCAAACAATAATTACATGTACATGCGCTGAAACGTCTGATATTCTCACATATCATCTCAAATATATTCACATTCCACCGTGTACTAGAAAAAATATAATAATAAACGATTTTGGATGTAGAAATCGATATTCCCATGAATTCATGTCTTGGACTAACTCTTCGAAGGATGATATGGTTGGAATCAATTTAATCGCAGGATTTCATCAGTTATTCCTTATTTTAATAACTTCCAAGAATGGAAAGATCCAATGGTGAGATATTATCTTTTGACCACGAGATAACATCCGAACATCTCTTGTTAGCTACGGATGTGAAACCATTGCAAAAATGTACAATTGCGAAGGTAATCGGAAGTGTATTCACAATCCATCGTGTACTGGAAAAGTATGATCATAATCACTTTCATATGTGGAGTATGATGTTTGCATGGATTCATATCATCGATGGGAATATTCACTAATACATAGGTTTAAAATTCATTCCCAATCCCATGAAGAATCAATTGATAAAAATGATATACAGTCGCACGCACTCACACGACACTCTCACGAACTATCGCGAGATATAAGAATCCAATCAAATCTAGCGACTACCAACAATTACTTGAGTTCTTCATTCAGTAAGCCATCCCTCGTGGGAGATGACCGCCGAAGAGATGTAAGAAATTCTCTTAGGAAGTGGTTCCGCCTTCGATCACTAAACCATCTCGCTAAAAGGACAACCACCAAGGATATGACACAATTTTGTTCAGATAATCATTTCGGGTTCGAACACTACAACATGCCTCTCAAAAGATAACCACCGAAAGGAAAACGGATGTCTGCTCAGACAATAATTACACGTACATGCGCTGAAACGTCTGATATTCTCACATATCATCTCAAATATATCAACATTCTACTGTGTACTGAGAAAAATTTTGATCATAATTGATTTGAGATGTGAAAATTGATATTCCCATGAAATCATGTCTTGAACTAACTTGTCGAAGAATCATATGATTGAAATTAGTTTAATCGCAAAATTTCATGTGTTATTCCTTATCTCAATAATTTTCAAACAATAGAAAGATCCTAATCGTGAGATTCAAGATTTTGACCACAAAATAACATTCAAAAATTTCTCGTTAGGAACAGATCTGAAACCATTGTGAAAATGAACAATCGCGAAGATAATCAGAAGTATATCCACAATCCATCGTGTACTGGAAGAGTATGATCATAATCACTTTCATATGTAGACGATGGTGTTTGCATGGATTCATATCATCGATGGGAACATTGACTACTTCATAGGTTCAAAATTCATATCCAATCCCCTGAAAAATTGATTGACAAGAATAATATGCAGCCGCACGCACTCACACGACACTCTGACGAACTATCGCAAAATGTAAGAATTCATTGAAATCTAGTGACTGCCGAGAAATACTTGAGTTTCATATTCACTAAACCATCCCTCGTGGGAGATGACCGCCGAGGAGATGTAAAAAATTTGCTTAGAAAGTGGTTCCGCCTCCGATCACTAAACCATCTCGCTTGAAAGATAACCACCAAGGAAATGACACAATTCTTTTCAGATAATAATTTCGGGTTCAAACACTATATCTCGCGTCTCAAAAGATACCCGTCGAGAGAAAAACAGAAGTCTGCTCAGACAATAATTACACGTACATGCGCTCGATCGTATGATATTCTCAAATATCATCTCAAATATATTCACATCCCATCAGGTACTAGATGAAATATGATAATAATCGATTTTGGATATAAAAATCGATATTCCCATGAATTCATGTCTTGAACTAACTCGTCGAAAGATAATATGATTGAAATCGATTCAATCGCAGAATTTCATGAGTTATTCCTTATCTTGATAATTTCCGAAAATGCAAAGTGCCAATCGTGAGATTTTATATTTTGACCACTAAATAACATTTGAACATCTCTTGTTAGCAACAGATCTGAAACCATTGCAACAATGAACAATCGCGAAGATAATCAGAAGTATATTCGTATTTCATCGTATACTGAAGAAAAATATGATCATAATTACTTTCGTATGTGAAGAATGATGTTTGCATGGATTTATATCATCGATGAGAACATTCACTAATACATAGGTTCGGAAACCATTTTCAATTTCCTGAAAAATTAATTGATAAAAATAATATACAGCCGCACGCACTCACAGGACACTCTTACGAATTATCGTAAAATATAAGAATCTAATCGAATCTAGTGACTGCCGACAATCCCTTGAGTTTTTTTATTCACTCAACCATCCCTCGTGGGAGATAACCGCCGAGGAGATGTAAAAACTTTGCATAGAAATTGATTTCGCGTTCCACCACTAAACCATCTCGCTTAAGACACGTGCACGAGGGAGCTAACAGAACTATGTTTAGATGATGATTTCGCGTTCAAACACTACATCATTCGTCGTGAAAGATAATCACCAACAGAATAACGGAAGTCTGCTTAGACAATAATCACACGTACAGTAACTAGACCATCTCATATTCTCAAAGGACCCCGCACAAAACCAATGGGAAGTGGCTGAAGGCCAATTTTGATGGAACTTGGCAGTGTTGTAGATCATGCTATGCTGATCAACTTTGTCAATGGGCACGAAGAGCGCCTATGGCTCATTTTTGAGATAATTTAATGGAAAGTACGCAATCAGTTGAGGTTACGTGTAAGCTTTGTTGTCACTAATTATTGATTTTTTTTCACAAAAGGCTATTCACATTCCTCGAACGTATACGAGCTCTTATATTAGCCAGTAAACTTCAGTCAGGGCAGAGAATCCGACGAGTTACTTGGTTCATATTGAAATCATGAAGAACTGATTACAGTTTTTGAAATATCTTCATCTCCTCTTAGAAATGGTCCGTTTCTTAATTGCATGACCCAGTGTTGGGCACATCTCAAACAGATACGAGCCATATGTGAATGGTCAGTAGCTACTGTAATTGCGTACAACATTACTGATTATAAGCCTTGTACGTGATGAGTAGTACATGTATCTCGAAAGCGTGGGTGGAGGAAGCTGGGGATGGCTTCACCGTAAAAAATCTGTTTCACGAAGCATAGTGCTGGGCATCTTTCTACTCGGGGGTTTTTGAAGTCGCTGATCTCGAATATGTTATCGTCCAGCCTCTATCTCAAGATGCGGAGGCTGCGTGGGCGGACCATGCGGATCAGCTCTTCATGATTTCAATATGAACCAAGAAACTCGTCGGATTCTCTGCCCTGACTGAACGTTACTGGCTAATATAAGAGCTCGAATACGTTCGAGGAATGTGAATAGCCTTTTGTGAGAAGAATTGATAGTAAGTGACAACAAAGCTTACACGTAACCTCAACTAATTGCGTACTTTCCATTAAAATATCTCAAAAATAACCCATAGGCGCTCTTCGTGCCCGTTGACAAAGTTGATCAGCATAAAATGATCTACAACCCTGCCAAATTTCATCAAAATTGGCCTTAAGCCACTTCCCATTGGTTTTGTGCGGGGTTCTTTCATCTCGAACATATTCACCTCCCATTGTGTACTGAATGAACATATGCTCACCAATCGAATCCGGATGCAAAGATTGAGATATATTTGTATATAATTTGAATATTGATCGACATCTTACATTAATATCTATAGCAAAAATCATCTCTGGTTCCTTACATATCATTCTCACATTTTTTTATATGTATAATTATACACATCATTTACAAAAGCAATACCGACTTGAAACGAAAAAATATTAATCCAAGATATCAAGCACCACAGAAGACCAGATATCAATATATCATGAAGCGCCATCGCGGCGTTGATGACATGCGAAGTAAACATAATAAATCGATACCTAAACATATGTACACATTCCATCGACAAGTAATTCGATGTTCCCCCTCCATATACCTCTGTGTTTAATAGAGGGGATAAACTAGAGGAAACTTCGATCAACCCGTGCTCACTGTTGGACCTCCAGTTGTCCTTTCCCCTGCTCCCAAACGCACAACTCCGCACCGAAAAAATCATACGTTAGAGAAGAGTAGGGAGACACTTGATCTTGCGCGCTCACTCACCGGTCTGCAGTTTTTCGCTCGTTCCCTTTGCGAGCGCGTACACGCGCTAGAAATTAAACATCCTAGTGATTGAAGAAGAGCAAATAGCAATTCAATTGTGCGCGCACAGTCACCGCGATCGGTCTACAGTTCTGTATATTCCCTATCTCAATACACGTTTACAGTACTAGATATTCATAAACGGACAGGATACACGGGCGCTCAGTACAGCATCATCCATCAAGAACCGCTACAATCATCAGTTCAACAAGTCGAAAAACAAGAGATCTACAGCGGTTGCAGGTGAGAAATGAATTTACTAATCACAAATCCTCGATAGACACCTATAGAATTAGCGATAATATACTCAAGAGCTCTTAATATAAGTACCCACAACCCCGAGAATCTAGCGACCATTAAAATTTCTCGAAAGTATTGTGCAAAATAAAAAGTTCAAAATTTCACGCGATTCTAGCAGGATGAAATCGTGAAGAATAAAAATTTTGAAGATTTTTGCACGATTCCGAAAAATTAAGAATATGAAAAATAGAAAATCTGAAATCTCCCTCGCGAATTTGTTGAAGCAAAAATATAAAAAATCGATTCTTCTTCGAGAATTTTTCCAGAAATTTTCAAAAATGTCACACTTAGATGATCTTAAATGATAAGATAAACTCATATGAGATAAGTACTTAGATACACGCGACATCGACTATTATAAACAGAGATAATCTAGTTCGGCCCGATCCGGTCGATAACAGCCTCTTCCAAAAAGTTTATGCCAGTAGACACCAAATTACCACAATATATAGGATTCGAGCTAACCACTACAACCTAGGCGAAAGCCTATGCCGAAAAAACTTGTCAAACAACCCCAGATGCCCCTGTGGCTATGATGAACAAGACATTGAACATGTAGTTATTGATTGCATACTACATACTAATCAGAGAGCTACTTTGATAGAAAAACTTCAAAAAAATAAAAACACTCTACCCATTAACGTTAATGAAATTCTCAAAGACCCTAAAGGAAAAGCAGCGAAGTTTATTACTGAATTTCTAAAACAATGTAATCTATCAATCTAACGGAGCCTCCACGGCCTAGAGAAACACCACCAATGTACCTAATTTATCCACGCTAGCAGAAGACACAGGGACACGAGGGGGTGGTACACCTCCCCTTCTCGTTCCCAGCTCACATCAGGAGATCTACTTTGAAAATCAGCCTTGTCACTAACATACGCACATGCATATAAGGCATATGCATGTGTGTACATACCTGGTGATGGCGAGAGGACATAGTCCACAGGCCACATAGCGCGAAGAAGAAGAAGATAACAGCCTCGTACGGTATGCTGCAGCATCGGAAAAAAAATCAAAAAGATTTAAAGAAAATAAAATGAAGTCGCAATAAAAAGACGATTCAAAAATATTCAGATTATAACGAAATAACTCAAAGATAATAGGAAGATAACTAAAAGATGAAAAAATAACCCAAAGATGACTTTCAGATTAAGAGATAATCAGCAGATACCTTTAAAATGTTCTTAGATGATGAGATAAACTCACAAGGGGGGGACCACGGGGGCCGGGTCACCAATCTCCCCCAAGATTTTTTTACAGTTTTGTACTATCGAGTATATGAAGAATCCAGAGTAACTCCGTCAAATGGGTCTCCTGTCCAGAGATACAGCCACTGGGATTAACATTGCTTATATAGGCCCATGTTAAAAAAAGATATATATAGATATACTGGTAGTGCTAACGTTTTTGCTTGTAGCTCTCGACAGGGGGCCCATTTGACGGAGTTACTCTAGATTTCTCATATTCTAGATGGCACCAAACTGTGAAAACATTTTGGGGATGATTGGCGACCCGCCCGGACCCCGTGGTCCCCCCTTGTCAGACGAAATAAACACTTAGATAGACGCGACGATGTCGCGGCAACACTAATCATTATAAAAGCCAATAGAAAGATTAAGAGCGAATATATGCAAAGCAAAGGCGCCGAGTAGCGCCAGTCCATTTCAAATCATCGTAGAGTGAAGTCGATGGCGCTCCAAAAAATCGAAAAGTCACTCCGGGATACGATAACATTCAAGAATCATCATACAAAAAAACACTAATAAGTAATTACATAATTTACTCCTATACTACCATAAAATTAAAACATTTAGGATGAATTAACTATTGACAATATGTGAATCACATATTTTGTACATATGTTCTTTTAACAAGGTATCTTAGCGCAGCGCTCATCAAATCAGCGCTACGCCCAGATGCCTTCACATTCAGTTAAGATCTTCGGCGCACAACACTCATACTCACATCTAATCACAGCGTGAAGGCGAGCACCTGAGCGCTACGCACCGACATTTCTCTACGTATATGCAAAGCAAACGCGCCGAGTAGCGCCAGTCCAACTCAAACCATCATAGCGTCAAGTTGATAACGCTCCAGAAAATCCAGGAGTCACTCCAGGATACGCGTACATCCAAGAATCATCGTGGAAGACTACACTGGTGACTGATTACATAATTATATTACAACTATCATAAATTAAAACAATTCAAACGAAATATATATTAAATAATGAAAGAATAAAACACATTCACTAAGCGCGCGCGATCAAACTATCAAACGCATCACACAGACACACACAAACAATTCTGCTCACCTGAATTTTAGAATCCAACATGAATAATTATCTATAATAATTGAATAGATAAATGATTTTTGAACAAACAGATAACACAAACACACATACACACACAAATACATACGCTCATACACTCAACACCCATACACATGAATAATTATTTATAATAATATAAGACATAATTTATTATACAACTATACAACACAGACACACATACACACACACGAATACATACGCTCATACACTCAACACCCATACACAACACGTATATACACAAAATTATTTTATTTCCTGAAATTCTTGAAAAATTCATCCATTCATTTTCCAGAGTCCATCAGAAACACAGCGCTCCACATGCAGCTCGTCACCAAAGCCCCAACGAAGAGTGTCTTAGCCACTCTATTGACAGTTGGAAGCCACAACACTATTTTTCATCAATGAAGAAGAATATACAAAATTCACCATCAATCACTATCACAGGTATGTAAATTTCATAGAATCCGATTAGAAATATTATTCATGAAACAATAAATGAAATGATCTATCAACACACATACGATTAAACACAAACATACAGAAAACAAACAAACATAGACATAAACACAAACACACACAGACAGACACAGACGCACACAATCAAATACATACTCACATACACTGAACACCTATGCACGACACATATACACATGAAATCAATTTAATTCCTAAAATAATATCAAATTCTCCATTCCTTCATCTCGCAGCATTCATCGTAGGCACGACATCTCATATGGGGCTTCCACCAGAGGTACAAATAGAAAAATTCAAGAACCACTTAGGCCAGATGATAAAATTCAACGACGCAACCATGAGTAATAATATAATTATAACATATATATATATAATATAGTAAAATGAAGTAATATTATATAGTACAGTGAAATAGTAATAATGATTGGAAAAGTATAGTAATAATTCATATAGTATAATTTCTAATGTCATATTATAATAAATATCAACAAATATGTACAATATTGAATAAAAAAGTAAGATACGGGGGTACAGGGAAATAAGCAATATCG
Source organism: Eretmocerus hayati (assembly GCA_029851415.1). Classification (NCBI taxonomy): domain Eukaryota; kingdom Metazoa; phylum Arthropoda; class Insecta; order Hymenoptera; family Aphelinidae; genus Eretmocerus; species Eretmocerus hayati. Next base: position 62,872,862 of record CM056744.1, on the reverse strand, counting down.
AAACATTATTTTATCCATTTCGAAATTATGTATATCCATTGACAATATGTATATCACATATTTCATTAGAAATAAACAAACCTAAGAAATGGAGGGAAACCCCCATTTCTCTCCTCCGAGTCAATTCATTTCCCACGAACGATATGAATTTGATATAATCAGTACATATACTATATAAACAATTATCAACAACTCAAATCATTTGAATCATGCTTGATGATCCTCCAATAATCATATAAAATCATTTATTTCAATCATTTGACTCAAATCATTCAAATTAAATTTGATAGTTCTCCAAGATTCATATAAAATCATTTATTCAAATGAGTTGCCAAACTTATGTCTAATATAAGGGACAAATCGTCATTAGCTTTGATCTTGAAACGGAGTTAGACATATTGGGCGGCATCTCATTGGTGTAAAATCAGACGACGGACATATCTTTGTGTTAGCGGATAATCTAGCGTAACCATACATTATCAAAGATTTTGTATACATACGTAATAGAGCCTGAAGCACACAAAGATAACGCACAGGAAGACATGACAGATCTCCTTCAATATAAAATCATTTTTTATTTCATATATAAATAAAACTTCATCCAAATCTCAATACTTAGAAGAAAAAATATTCCAATTCAATAATAATTAAAATCAGAAGAATTGAAATAACTAGATGATAAAAAATTATGACATAACAGACGAACTCAGACAAGAATATATAATATGCAACTATCATAGTTTATATATAATTCACAGTTTTTCTTCCTATTGATAAATAACTGAATAAATTTTTCATTCCATAAATATAATATAACTCAACGTATACGAGAGAATGACGAAAAAAAATACAAACAAATAATCATCAAACAAACATGCTCAATATCACAACAAACACACTCACCAACACACTTCTAATAATCTGCTTGATAATTCTCCAATAATCATGGAGAATCATTTATTTTAATTATTTAACTCAAATCATTCAAATTAAATTCGATAGTTATCCAAAATCCACATAAAATCATTCATTCAAATGAATTGCCAAACTTATGTCTAATATAAGGGACAAATCGTCATTAATTTCAATCTTGAAACGGAGTTAGACATATTGGGCGGCAATTCATTGGTGTAAACTCTGACGACGGACATATCTTTGTGTTAGCGGATACTCTAGCTTAACCATACATTATCAAAGATTTTGTATACATACGTAATAGAGCCTGAAACGCACAAAGATAACGCACAGGAAGACATGACAGATTCTTTCCAATATAAAATCATTTTTTATTTCATGTATAAATATATTCAATGATAATTAAAATCAAAAAATTACCATATCTAAATGATATAAAATCATGACATAACAGACGAACTAAGACAAAAATATATAATATTTTACTATCATATTTCATATATATAATTCACAATATCTTCTTCTATTGATAAATAACAGAAAACATTTCTAATATTCCATGAATATAATATCACTCATCGTATACAAAAAAATCACATAAAAATACAAACAACAAATCATCAAAGAGCATCGCACAAACACTAAAAATTTCTCAACACATACACCAAAATCACAACATCTATACACATCGACACAACCATGAAACCGTCATTCGATAATACAAATGAACACATACTCACCATCACAGTACATATATATACTTACACAACTCACAAATCACCTATGACGTTTTCATTAAGAGCCGGTGACTGCACGTAGTTAGATCGCAATGACAATGTCATTCGAGCGCTGTAAAAGTGTCCTGGGCTGCCTCTAATAATGAAAATCGAGGTGAAAAACACGAACACGAAAAACACACGCACTCACACAAACGCGCACGGCGCTCTCACAGACTATCGTAAGGTATAGGGGTGGGAGAAAATCTAGTGATTCCGGACGTTTCTTCGAGTTTCTAATATATAATATCATTATACAAATTTTCAATATTTAGTGCTTTCAAAATGGCACGAGTGATGACATTTAACGGCAACATGCACGAGCTAGGGATTCCAAAATTTTTGATCCAGGGCAAAGGGACCCATTTACACGGAGATTTCTGAGCTGGTTCAATTCATTTTTGAGATACATGTTTTCACTTTTAAGATAATCCAAACGATCAGATCGTTGCTTCAATGTAGCTGTAAAACCGTCGACTTTTCCATTCAAACTATCCAATTTAGCACTTGTGTGAGCTGACTGCTGATTGATAGCATGAAAAAGGGATGAAAACTGCTGTGCTGGAGAAAAATTCTCCCAGCCATCCGAAAGGCTTGAACTGTCTTGGCTGTTTGAATGAGACGGTCGAGAATTCATGATGCCCAAATTAATTGGCCGAGCTCAAACCTCTCGCTTGGCAGAGGCGCGGTCGCGTGCACTCACACTATCACGCGTACCGCGTATATAGTTATTAGACTGTAGCTCACTGCGGCGGAACATATCGTGGAATGTACAACGACAACACGAGTCAGCTGGCTTATGCTGAATGTGGCCCAAAACACATCCCGGATAAAAGTGCGATTTCCACACAGGGCAACTTTTCGATAGGTTGACTATTTTACGTTTACACTTCTTGCAAGTCCGCATGAAGAAGAAGAGTAACCTAAGCGCGAGGTTCAACACTCACTAAAAATCAAACAGGTGAGCGGGCATCCAACCACTGCATATGGACACGTTTCACTGCACATTTGCATACGACACAGCACATCAAATGAGACAGCAAATGACTCGGCAAAACGAGGCGATGATGGATATGCAGCGTCACTTTTTCAGAGATAGACAATTCTCCCAGGCTCGAAAAAGGAGCCAGCCAGTTCATGCTCCGGAGACAAGAGCCTGTAAGAGAGGTCCACCTTGAAAGAATATGCCACTCGTGCGAGTGATATTCAGATTAAAATCAAGGTTCTCTGAGGAGCGAAACGAAATACGTGTGTTCACAACTCACCAGCGCCAGCGCAGAGAGAGATTGATTGATAACAAATTCATTATGCCGAGGTCCTAGTAGACCATATGGCAAAAGAAATCACAAAATACACAAATATAAAATATGAAATAAAGCATAATAAACAAGTATGAAATATAATAATAAAATCATTAATCAAGTGCAATCAATATTTATAGCTAATAAGCGCAATATAAATTGGCAGCATATTTCAATTCCACTTTATAGTAATTCATAGATGGAATCATATACAGATTTCAACTAGCAAATCTTCACACTATCACAATAATACACATCAGACATTCAATTATGATTAATGAGTTCTTTTTCATAATAGTATTCGAAGAGAGCTGACTTAAATGTTTCGATGGGCTTAAGTAGACGTATCTTATTTGGTATCGTTTCCCATTCTTTTATTCCTTGCACTGAAAATGCACCCGTGTACGCCGTTATGCGAACAGTGGGGACAAGGACTCGCAATGACTGTGTCCTCGCTGAACGCCTGACATTCTCATCTAGCGTCTTGAAGAGATCGCTGAGGTATTCTGGTTTGGATGTAGTAAAGATCTTATACAATTGTAAAGGTAATACTTGCGGCGGGTTATCAATGGCAACCATTTCAGCTGTTGGTAATAAGGTTTAAGTGCAGCGTCACAACGTGAATGGTATATGAATCTAACACATGTATTACACAACCTCTGTAGTTTAGTCTCAAGATAAACAGATAAATCATTGAAGACCAAACAGGCATAATCGAAGTGAGGTATAACAAGAGCGTTTACGAGCAGACGTTTAACTTCTGAAGAGAGAGAGTGTCCACGGTGTCGGAGTAACTGTAGATCTCCATTAACTTTTGAGCAAATGCTCGTGACATGAGAGTTCCATGAGAGATCTTGGGAGAATATTACTCCCAAGTTCTTGACCGTGGTCTGCAGAGGTATTACGACTCCATTAACAAGTATCGAAGGTAACGATTGAAGATCGAGTCTCATGTGGTATTGAACAGATGCATACAATATTGCTTTTGTTCTCGGTAAGCTCAGGGTGAGTCCGTTCTGTATCGCCCAAGCAAATATTCGACCGATATCTTCGTTAAGTTTGCCAATCGCTTTATGAATCTCTGATGGGTGACACTGTATATAAATTTGCAGGTCATCGGCAAAAAGTATGGCCTTGCAATGTTTTAAAATTGAAACTATGGCATTGATGAATATCAAAAATATAATGGGCCCTGGATTTGATCCTTGGGGAAAACCAGACTTATTTGGGAGATACTCAGTACGATTATTGTCCTGATCAATGATAGCTTGAGACCAAGCACTCAGATACGAGTGGAACCACTTCAAGGTCTCTACTGAGAAGTTCATTGCTCTTATCTTACAAAGGAGCACGGAATGTTGTATGCTATCAGAGGCAGCTTTAAAGTCAAAGAGAACTCGAAGTGTGACAAGCTTGTGCTCAATACCAAATCTAATGTCTTCTGAAACTTTCAGAAGAGCTGTTTGTGTGCTAAGGTTTCCGCGAGAGCCTGATTGGAATTGCGATAGCAATTTATGACTCTCAAGGTGTTCAACAAGCTGATGTGTAACGATAGTGTCAAAAATCTTAGCAAAATGAGGAAGGTTGGCTATGGGCCTGGTCTCTGCCGGGGATGATGGTTTCGGTACTTTACTCAGAAGAACAACCAAAGATTTTTTCCAAAGATCGGGATATTGACAGGTAGATATAGATAAATTGAGAAGATTCGTCAGATACGGAACCAAGGTACTCAAGACTGACTTGAAGTATTTCAGGCAGAGACCATCGCTCCTCGTTCCTCTGGACTTTGGGAGACACGAAAGCATAGCTTGGTAAACTGTGATTCCATCAACAGGTGTTAAAGAGAATGATGGATTATCTGATACTACAGGCAAATCGATCATGTCTTGCAATTCGGACAAGGAACAATTTTCATGGCAGCTGGATACTTCTGAGTAGTGGACCATAAGCTCATTCGCGGTGAAACTAGTCAATAGGGACTGATGACCCTTATTCACAACCCCTATCTTACGCAGGATTGCCCAGTAGTTAGATTTATCTGAGGTCTCATTGAAGTTCTTAAGATGATACTCATTTCTTGCTCTCGCTATTCTTCGTTTCAAGTCTGCTCGTAATGTTTTGAATTGCTCTTTCAAATGAATGTTGTCGCTATGTTTTGCTTTCGTACCCAATCGATCCCGTTTCTTACACTCTTCTCGAAGCCCATCTGTCAGCCATAGTGACTGACGCTTTCGTAGAGATTTTGTTTTTTCCGGAGCATGCGTGTTAAGTACATTTGAGGTTGAGTCTCTCAAGATCTCAAGAAACTCATTCACGGCTGTACATTCTAATAGTGAAGAGTCATTGATAGTAGACTGAAGATCATGCGGAGACTTTTCCACAGAGAATTTAGTGAAATCTCGTGACGTGTTTTTTACCTATTCTCTGACGGAATTAGGCAGTTTATAGTCAATAATGAGGAAATCGTGACCGTTGATGTAGGGTGTTGTGGACTTACAAGGGGAGGTCCAACCTTGCGGAACACGGATCTATATGAAACTCTGGAAATCATCTTGTTTTGGTGAGAAATGGAAGTATTTCCAAGGGTTTGATCCCATGGGCCTCCTATCCCGAGATACAGCTAAAGAGGTTAACATTGTTACTATATCTATACATGTTCCGTGTTCCGCAAGGTTGGACCTCCCCTTGTTAGTAAAATTAAGAATTTCGTCAGACGAATCAGTCAAGATCACATCAATCCACGATTCATAATTCCCCAAGTGGTGAGTTAAACCAAATGGTACATTATATAGTGAATTTTCATATATCAAATCTAGTAGGTGTGTACTATAATAAGAATTAATTAAGAGATCGGAGTTCAAATCACCAGCAAGAATAATATTGCGGGATATTTTCTGAAGCTCGACAAAAAAAATAGTTAGCACGATACCACGAGGACGGCGGTATATAGATCCAAGAGAGAGGAAGAGAGAGAGAGAGATAGAATGATAGATAGATGTCCTTTATACGTCCGAAGACAAGAATATCATTACATTTTCATGAGTCTGGATATAAATTGATGGAGAAAAGGGGGCAAGGGTTCGCACTAATATCACAGATATAGATCACTAACTGGATGACTAAGGTCACATGTAAAAGTACTAAGCTAAAAAAAGAACCCTTTCCATTACAGATTAAAATGATGCCTCTTCTCTACATCATTCTTCTGCGGAGGCTGGGTTAGTGAAAAATCTTTCAGAGATTCTTTGAATAGTGATGTTTTCCCCAGCTGCCGAAAGCCCGGAGGGAGAAAGTTCCACAAATGAGCACATTGAACCTGGAAAGATCTTCTTCCATATTCAAGTCTCATATTGGGAACTTTGAGTACCCGCTCTTCTGCATCACCGCGAGCGGGGCGTTCAGATTGGTACCTGGTGAACATCGCAGCTAGGTAGCCAAGCTCTCCTGAATGCATGATCTTGTGCATTAACAGAGCTGCGAAGTACATTCTCCGCGAATCAGTACGTAACCAACCCAAACACTCCCTAAACGGGGTGATGTGCTCGTCTCTCCTGAGATCAAAAATATACCTTACACATGAATTGCTTAGTCGTTGTATCCGTTGCCGCTGTTTTTCCATGGCGTCGAGGTACACGACTGTGCAATAATCTAAATGCGGTTGAACTAATGACTCGACTAGACGAATTCGGAGAAGTCTGGTGATACACGCCCTAAAAAACCGCAATCCGTGAAGGGCTCTGTTCACTTTCTTACTTACTTGGTCAATGTGCGGCTTCCACGTCAGTTCACTATCAAGTGTAACACCAAGACTCACGACAGTATTGCTGAACGGAATGAACTTTCCTTCCTGTATCTCTACCCCTGGCAAGTCCATTCTTTTCAGATCTTTGATGTTCCTCTCAGAGCTGGAGAAGATTGCCTTGGTCTTGCCAGCGTTGAGACGCAGGCCGGAACTTTTGGCCCATTTAGCAATTAGTCGTCCTACTTCTCCCAGCCGAGTGATGCCTTCCTTGATCTTAGTTTTCTCGACTTGGAGATAAATTTGAAGATCATCCGCATAGAATAGATGATATACCGACTTCCCATCTAGCAAACCAGGTGAGTCATTAACATATGAGCTGAGGAGTAAAGGCCCGAGAATGAATCCCTGTGGAACACCCAGATTGGTTTCGAGCCAATCAGAATTACCGGATTTTGAAGTGACTATTTGGGTGCGGCCTTGTAAGTATGATTTTATCCACAGGAGTGCCGATCTTGAGGATCCAAGGTTTCGGAGCTTCCCCAACAGCTTTGACGGTGTTATTGTGTCGAAGGCTTTGCTAAAGTCGAATAGTAGGAGTATGGTGATCTTCTTCCTATCAATGCCTACTCTGACGTCATCCGTCAACTTTAGTAAAGCTGTCTGGGTGCTATGGTATTGCCTGCAACCAGTCTGGTAGCGATCAGGAAGTTTCTCTACTTTTGAATACTCAGTGATTTGGTCATATGCAATTTTTTCCAGAACCTTGGAAAGGAAGCACAGCAGCGCTATGGGACGGAAGTCCGAGACCGTTGATGGAGCTGCAGTCTTCTTCAATGCAATCAACTGTGCTTGCTTCCAAGCCTCGGGAAAAACGCTATGAGTGAAAGAGGAATTGAAAATATGTACAATAAGATCACCAAATGCCAGAAGAGCCTTCGCGATCACGCTCTGGGGGATCCCATCCACCCCGCGGGCCTGCGAGGAGGAATATTTAATGGCAAGGACTACATCATTGAAATTTGTGGGCTTAAATTTGAACCCCTCCTCCGATGCAGAGTTAATATCGTCCATTGCTTCATTGATATTTTCGTGAGGCGAAACGGAAACCCCCGCAAAGTGAGCGTTCAACACATCCGGTGTGAAACCGTGAAGTTCTTCCTCTTTGCTCTTGGGCAAGAGGCCGAGATTGCGCATCTCCTTCCAGATATTCTTGTTCTGATCAAGAACGTCTGAAAGATGGTTTTGAAGGAAGGAATTACGCTCTTGCTCAATGTGCCGATCGACCTCTTCGCTAAGCCGAAAGTACTCATTTTGAAGCTCAGGACACTTGCACTGGTTGCGTTGCATGCGCTCCCAGCACCTGCGCGTCGCGTCTCACTTATTCATGAGCATCCTCAACTCAGGACCGATCCAAGGAGCATCATTGTTACGCGGGCTTATAGTTTTTTCCGGTGCTGGTTCATCTGAAACGATCTTCAAATTTTCATTCAAGCAGTGAATTGCGTCTTCCAAACTGGTTTCGGCATTTTCAAGAGCTGTCCAGTCGCAGCGAAGCAGACGGTCATTCAATATCTCCGAAGTGATGTTACGAAAATCCCTATACTTGAAGGAATTTTTTGGCGGAGTAGGGCTGAAGACGTTGATGGTGACGTCAATGACCGAGTGCCCACCGAAACTGGACAGGTGTCTGTTGTGAAAGTCAGTAATGGTGTCGTTGTCATCTACGTAGATGTGATCAATCCATGTATGAGATACATTGGGGTTGTGTTGATTAGCCGGGCCATGCTGCACTATCTGCAAGGCTAGTTCTTCTGTCAGTGCAGTCAGTGTCTTGGTGTCGGGATGAGCAGTATCCAACAAGTCAGCGTTCAGATCACCCATAATGACTTGATAGATAGCCATCCTAACTGTTTCCGATAGGGAGTGATATGGTCGCGCCAGGGGATATTGCCAAAGATAAAGCGTGTGCATGCGTTTTGTGCTCTCTGGAGTTTGAGGTCCAATCCCTTATCAAGACTATGAAAAACAAGGCAAGCGTAATCGAAGAAAGGCATGATAAGAGATTGAACTAGTGTTTTCCTGATTGAAAACGAGAGTGCATGACGGTGAGATCTGAGTTGGCGTAGAGTACCGAAGACCTGCTGACAAATATGTGACACTTGCTTTTTCCAGTTGAGGTCGCTGCTTATCCAAACTCCCAGGTTCTTAACCTCTGACACATAGTCTACAGGAGTGCCATCGATTTGTATTTTGGGTAAATTTCCCATGTCGAGAAGGCGAAGATTTTCAGCACTGCCCAAAATCATGACTCTGGTCTTTTTCAAGTTCAAAGTCAGACCATTGGAGACAGCCCAGTGATGTATGGCATTGGCATCTGATTCGACTTTCCTCAGCGTATCAATAACTTCCATGTGTTGGCAACTCCTGTAGATCTGTGTGTCATCAGCGTAAATCATATAGCGACAGAATCTGAGAACCTGGGGTAGATCATTGATGAAGATGGAAAATAAAAGTGGTCCTAACACTGATCCTTGGGGAACTCCCGCTGTAGTTTCCAACCAATCAGATACTGTACCTCCCCCGTCGATGACAGCTTGACACCTATCAGCAAGATATGAGAGAAACCATTTGATAGTGTGATTGTCGACTTGATATGAGCATAGTTTTTGAATGAGGATGTGGTGTGAAATTTTATCAAACGCTTTGGAAGAATCGAATAGCACAAGAAAGGTGTATCGCGATTCATCGATTGCTTCTCTTACGTCATCCAAGACACCAAGAAGTGCAGTCTGTGTACTATGGCCTGAGCGGAAGCCAGCTTGGCTAGGGTCTAGGAGGTGATTTGATTCAAGGTGACGTGTGAGTTGTTGCGCAACAATTTTCTCCAGTATCTTTGAGCATTCAGATATGCGGGCGATGGGTCTAAGATCTGATACATCAGATAACTGAGCTGTTTTAGGAATGGGCGTGATGAGTGTTCGTTTCCAAAGCGTTGGATAGGATGCCGATGAAATCGATGAGTTGAAAATGCTTGCGAGAGGTGAGAGAATTTCAGGACATGAGGTAATGAGGTTCTTGATGGTAAAGCCGTCGATGCCAGACGATTTCGATTTGACTTCAAGCATCTCATAATAAATCTCGTCTGGCGATGTTTCCTGAAGAGTAAATACTGAGATGGGTTGGCGTGTTGTGGTATGAGGTGGAGTGTGTTGGGGGACTGGATTATGAGGTGGAGTTGATGTTTGGATGCTGGAAATGGACGCGAAATGTGAGTTCATGGCATTATGTGAAAATGTGGTGAAAGGCGATGGTGTGCGAGATTTGATCATACCGAGTCTGTCGAGAGCACTCCAGAGCTTCTTCATATCTTTCGCGGCGTTGATCTGGCTTGCATAATAACTATTTTTGGCTTTGCTCAATTCAGTTTTCACCTCAGCGCGTAGGGTACGATAACTTTCCTTGAGCACAGGACAATTGAGCTGTTTAGCTTTTCTATAAACATCATCGCGGTGTTTCATTCGCTGTCTAATTTCAGAATTCACCCATGGCTTCTTAGAGTCAGGAATAGTGACCTTGCGCATGGGAGCATGTTGATCCAGCGCAGTTTTAAGTGAGGCAGTAAAAGTTTGTACTTTCTCTTCGAGACACATGTGGTCGTTAACTAGGTCCATACCAGCGTGTACATCATTCAAGTACTTGGATCGGTCAAAATGCTTGAAGTCACGTTTGATGAATGTACGATTTGAATGACTAGGTGGGTGAAGTTTTAAATTGAGGTCAATTCTGTCGTGACCGAATGTGAAAGGTGCATCAGACTTGACATACGAATCGATAATAGATAGTGAATTAACAATATATAGGTCGATCCAAGTATGAGAAAGTTGCCTCTGGGCGTTTACTGTATGATGCGTGGGGTCCGATTGTACTAATTCAAGTGCAAGATTCTGCGTATGTCTCTGGATATACTTAGACTCTGAGTCTGCCACACACATATTGACATTGAAGTCTCCGGTTACAACAACAAACTCGTATTTAGGGAGAAATTTTGACAAAACATCGAAAAACTCTTCTGGCAGAGGGCCATGAGGAGGACGGTACAGGACGGCAAGGAGAAGTCGCTTATTCTTGACTGCTATCTCTACAATTAAGTATTCAGGCTGCTTGATGCGAGAGTTATCCGAACTAACTAAAATTTTGAAAGGTAGCGATTCGTGGATGTACAGAGCAACTCCACCTCCAGCACGATTCACTCGATCATTACGCACAATAGTATAATTGGAGAGATGAACAGAAGTATCAGTATCGTTGATAGAGAGCTTGCTCTCGCTTATCGCAAGGACATGTTTAGGATTATCGAACAGAAATAGTTCTATTTCATTGAAGTGTGACAGGATGCCATTAACATTTGCATGAGAAATATTCACTAATGAGGAATCGTGCAATGAGTGCCGGTGATGGAAGGTACATTTGTCAGGAATGAAGTGCGCTGAGGTCTATCTCGGATCTGATAGGAATCTGAGGAGAGTTGGCATCTTTGCGCATAAAAATGGTGTAATCATTGATTCTTGGGGGCAAATATTTGAGTTCAGTTGCTTTTAGTCTTGCTTTTTTCAGTAGCTCATAAAGTGGTTTTGGGTAGAGAGGACGGATGAAAATTTTGTTTGATGATGCGTCTCCAAAAGCCTCAGCGGCAGTGAATTTACTCGTTGCAATGCGTGTTGAGACTATGTAGTCTCGAATCTGTGCGGATTTGAATTTTACAACGACACTTCTTGACGTTTGATTTATTGCCGAGGCTACGGGAGCACCATTGTTATCTTTTTTCGAGGATTCACGTGGAAATACTCTCGCATCAAGTATGTCACCAACAAGGTGCGCTAGATTCAGCGCTATCAATATAGATTTAATCATATTAAAAGGAGTTTTTTCGATACCGAGCGGAATACCAGACGCAATCAGCTCCGCTTCTTCTCTGATGATGATGTTTGAGGAACTCGTTGCCGGAGTATTAGATGTATGCACGTTGTCCTGCATGCGTCGTAGGTCATCACGAATCGAGGACAGACCCTTATCCATCTTATCACTCAGGTTACTGATTTGCTGATCATGCTCAGCCAGCTTGCTGTGAATAGCGCTTAGGTCGTCAACGCGCTTGTTCAAGGCTCCAATCGATGAGTGAAAATTTGTCTCCATTGCATGAAGCCGTTTTTCTTGGCGGGCAGTAAATGCATCTAGATGCCGTTCAATCAATGCAGAGATAGAGGCAAGAGCTGGATCAGGCGGCTGCTGCATACCCGTGAAGAGTGGTGTAGACGGGCTTGTATTGGTAGTGGTAGCTGTGGTGTTTTGAGCCCCGGCAAGTGTGGTGTTAAAAAGTGGCATAGCGGTGTTATTCAGCTGTTGCGATGCCTGAGCAGCGGGGCCCGTGGCTCCATCTATTGGGTGAAGCTGACTCTGGCCAATTCCATCCATACCGACACTCTTCCGGTAATGCTTGGATCCAGTAATCGTAAGCGCGCAGCACGGTTTTGCTGAACGATAGCTAGCATAAGTACGAGGACAACCCGGGTGGAAGGTTTGAGTGCAGTTTTCCGCTTCACATAATATGAACTCCCCCGCTATGGGCTTCTGGCACTTTGCACAAGTAGGCATTCGGCAGTTTTGAGTGCGTGTGTTATCTTTCGATGGTAGAGAAAGACAGTCCCAAAGAGGTGCCCAATGCGCATGCGCACGTAGCATATGCTTTGCAGAAGTTCACAAAGCCTCACGAGTATGTAATATCGTTACCGTGGTATCGACTGACACAGTGCACTGAGTCACACGAAAAGTTCAGTGACGTGCACAGGAATTGATATGTACATCGTACAGTATTCAACGCCACAAACACAACACTATAGGCGAGCGACACAGCACTTCATCATGACAGCAGAATGCAGGGACAACGTTGACAGGTGTTTTGGGTCACAGCTGATAGTAGCAGCCGACAGCTGCCGAGTAGTGGCAGAGCAGCACAAGCACAAGTACAGGAGAGCAGAAAACATGCGGCGAGGCGAGCATGCGCGGTTGTGCTGATTCAAGCGCGAGCAATGTCGGCACTCTTGGCGATGATGAATGTGCACAGTCGTTTTTTCAGAGGTGGATATCCCTCCCAGGCTCGATAGAGGAGCCAGGCGGATGTTGCTCCAAGGACGAGAGCCTGCAGGAGAGACCCACCCTGGAAGAAATTCCGACTCGAGGGATTGAATTCGGTATTAGAATTGTGGTTCTCTGAAGAACGATATGAAGTACGTGTGGTTACAACTTACCAGCACCAGAGAGAGGGAGAGAGAAAGAGAGAGAGAGAGAGAGAGAGAGAGAGAGAGAGAGAGAGAGAGAGAGAGAGAGAGAGGTGCTGGGGTGAACTGTGCGACATGGTTAACGAAGACCCCTGGGGCACGCCATATCGCATGGTCATGTCAAAGGTCCGACCCCGGAGAGGCAACCCAGCACCGACCGATGCAGCAACATTGCGCAACATCGTGGAAGACCTCTTCCCAGCAGGAGAACCCAGAGTTACATTCCCTACGGAGAGCGAAGACCCCATCCCGCTCATCACTATGCAAGAGCTACTCATAGCGGCGAAGAGGCTGCCAAACGGCAAGGCCCCTGGCCTGGACGGCATTCCAAACGAGGCTCTGAAACTGGTCTTCAAATACAAGCCAGATTTACTCCTCAACCTCTTCAACATCTGTCTGAGCGCGGGAATTTTCCCGGGCAAGTGGAAACGCCAGAAGCTGGTCCTGATACCTAAGGGTCAAGGAGGTCAACGCCCTCTAAGCATGCTCGACAATGTCGGGAAAATGTACGAGAGGATGGTGCTCAACAGGGTGGGGAAAGCTTACGAAGAAGGCGGTGGGCTATCACCAATGCAGTTCGGGTTCCGGAAGGGACGAAGCACTGTTCACGCGATCGAGGCGGTTCAAGAACGGGTTCAAGCGTCGGCAGGGAACCCATACCAATGAAGAGGAGGATTCTGTGCCATCATTGCGTTGGACATAAAGAACGCGTTCAACTGCGCGAGCTGGGAGCGAGTCTATCAATCCCAAGCAGGTAAAGTGCCGCCCTATCTACTAGCCATCACGAGTGACTATCTACGGAACAGGACACTCGTGTACGACACCGACGAGGGACAAGAGATTCAGGTACTGTCCGCCGGAATCGGACAGGGATCGGTTTCCGGGCCGTTCAACTGGAACACCCAGTACGACAGCTTACTGTCTATCGAACTGCCAGATTGATTGATTGATTGATTCCCTTTATTCGCCTGGTGGCAAAAGTAAAAATACAATTAAATGAGATACATATGACGGTCATAATCAACATATAAGTATTATACAGTCTGTCATTTTGGTCAAGGAAATTTCATTTATCACAGAAAGTGACTAGTCATTGAAAAGGCAACGAGAGATGCACACGAGTCAAAATAAGTTAGGTAATTAATTAATCGAGGTACATCAGTACATATAAAAAGACAGACATGGGCCCGGAAACTATCACAGATTTAAGAGTTATGTGACAGGTAAGCCACGTAAAACTCGACTAAAACTAGAAAAAGACTAATTGAAAAGAGCCCAAGCCTATCAGAGATTGAAGTACTGTTTCTGGTCCACGTCAATCCTCCGGGAGGGTTGCGACAAGAAAAATTCTTTCAGAGCGTCTTTAAAAAGTGAAATTTTTTGAATTTGCCGAAAGCCCGAAGGGAGAAAGTTCCACAAGTGAGCACATTGAACCTGGAAAGATCTTCTACCATATTCAAGTCTCATATTGGGAACTTTGAGTGTCCGCTCTTCTGCATCACCACGTGCGGGGCGTTCAGATTGGTACCTGGTAAACATCGCAGCTAGGTAGCCAGGTTCTCCTAAGTGCATGATCTTATGCATCAAGAGAGCTGCGAAGTACATTCGCCGCGAATCAGTACGTAACCAGCCCAAACGCTCCCTAAACGGGGTGATATGCTCGTCTCTCCTAAGATCAAAAATATATCTCACACATGAATTGCTTAGTCGTTGTATCCGTTGCCGCTGTTCGTCTGTGGCGTCAAGGTACACGACCGTACAGTAATCCAAATGCGGTTGAACAAGTGACTCGACTAGGCGAATTCGGAGAGGTCTGGTGATACACGCCCTAAAAAACCGCAAACCATATAGGGCTCTGTTGACTTTTTTGGTAACTTGATCGATGTGCGGTTTCCACGTTAGTTCGCTGTCAAGTGTAACACCAAGACTCACGACAGTATCACTGAATGGGACAAACACTCCATCCTGTATCTCAACCCCTGGTAAGTTCATTCGTTGCAAGTCTCTAACGTTCCGGTCGGAACTGAAAAAGATTGCCTTGGTCTTGCCAGCGTTGAGGCGCAGGTCGGAGTTCCTAGCCCATTCAGCAACAAGTCGCCCTATGTCTCCCAGTCGAGCAATCCCCTCCTTGATGTTCTTCTTGTCAACTTGAAGATAGATCTGAAGATCATCTGCGTAGAATATATGGTTCACTGACTTTCCATTCAATAGCCCGGGCAAATCATTCACATACAAGCTGAAGAGGAGAGGCCCAAGAACGGACCCCTGCGGAACACCCAGATTGGTTTCGAGCCAATCAGATTTACCTACTTTAGAAGTGATTTGTTGGGTGCGACCCTGTAAATATGATTTTATCCACAGGAGTGCCGATCTCGAGAAGCCAAGGTGTCGTAGCTTCCTCAGCAGCTTGCATGGTGAGATTGTATCGAATGCTTTGCTAAAGTCGAACAGTAGGAGCAGAGTGATCTTCTTTCTGTCAATTCCTACTCTGATGTCGTCTGTCAACTTGAGCAGTGCCGTCTGGGTACTGTGATGTTGCTTGAAACCAGCTTGGAAGGGATCAAGTAGATTCTCAATTTTTAAATACTCCATGATTTGGTCATGTGCGATTTTTTCCAAAACCTTGGAGAGGAAGCACAGCAGCGCTATGGGACGGAAATCCGAGACCGTTGATGGAGATGCAGTCTTCTTTAATGCGATCAGCTGCGCTTGCTTCCAAGCCTCGGGAAAAATGCTATGAGCGAAAGAGGAGTTAAAAATATGTACAATAAGATCACCAATAGCCGGGAGAGCTTTCGCGATCACACTTTGAGGTATTCCATCCGCTCCACGGGCCTGCGAGGAGAAATGTTTGATGGCAAGGACTACATCAGTGAAATTTGTGGGCTTAAATTTAAACCCCTCCTCTGGCGCCGAGTCAATATCGTCCATTGCTTCTTCAGTATTTTCGTGGGGCGAAACGGAAACCCCCGCAAAGTGTGCGTTTAACTCATCCGGTGTGAAACCATGAAGTTCCTCCTCTTTGCTCTTAGGCAAGAGGCCGAGGTTGCGCATTTCCTTCCAGATGTTCTTCTGTTGATCGAGAGCGTCAGAAAGATGACTTTGAAGGAAGGAGTTACGCTCTCGTTCGATGCGCAAGTCAACCTCTTCACTGAGCCGAAAGTACTCATCTTGAAGCTCAGGACACTTGCGCTGGTTACGTTGATTCCGCTCCCAGCGCCTGCGCGTCGCGTCTCGCTCCTTTATGAGTACCCGCAGCTCAGGACCAATCCAGGGAGCGTCATTTTTTCGCGGATTAATAGTTTTCTCAGGAGCTAATTCATCTATAACGGTCTTTAAATTTTCATTCAAGCAGTGAATTGCTCCTTCCAAACTGGTTTCGGCATTTTCAAGAGCTGTCCAGTCGCAGCGAAGCAACCGGTCATTCAATATCTCCGGAGTGATGTTACGAAAATCCCTGTAGGTGAAGGAATTTTTTGGCGGAGAGGGACTGAAGACGTTGATGGTGACGTCAATGACCGAGTGCCTGCCGAAACTGGGCAGGAGTCTGTTTTGGAAGTCAGTAACGATGTCATTGTCATCTACGTAGATGTGGTCAATCCATGTATGAGATGTATTGGGGGTGTGTTGGTGAGTCGGGCCATGCTGCACTATTTGCAAGGCAAGTTCTTCTGTCAGTGCAGTCAGTGTCTTGGTGTCAGGGTGAGCAGTGTCTAACAAATCCGCGTTCAGATCTCCCATTATAATTTTATGACTATAATCCCCACACAGTCGGCGTAACGAGCCAAACAGACCGTCATCCTTCTGCATGGCGATTTTCGGGGGTCTGTACATTACAGCGACTAAAGTTGGAGGGGAGTTACCCTGCTGTACGCTACAGAAAAGAAATTCAGGAACTCCAGGTTTCCCTGGGCCAAAAGTTTTAGACGAAATTAGCTTCTCTACCTTGAAATCGTTGCGCACATACAAGGCAACCCCACCACCCTCCCTGTTGCGATCCTGTCTCAACAGCGAAAAACCCGGTATCTGAACGAGACTGTCATCCACATACTCATCTAGCTTCGACTCAGCCACCCCAAAAAGATGGTAGGAGGGATCGTTAGCAACAAGCAGGCGCAGATGCTCAATCTTATCCGTTAAGGAATTAAGATTGATAAACCCCGCCTTTAGGGAACTACCTCTCCCTTCTGACTCCCCGGCAGCCGTGTTTAGTCAGGGTGTCCCCACCGATGCTGCTGTCGAATTTTTACTCTGATTTGGAATGGTAGAGCCATTTCTGGCACTATCCAATGACTCAGGAGTTGGTTTTGGGACTATTCGACACGCCGTTTGAATGACCTGTAGCTCAGTGAGGGACTCGAACGCATACGCTCTCTCGCCATTTTTACGCCTGACCCAGAAGCGTCCACCGCTGTGCCAAACATATTTGAAGCCTAAGCCCCGTGCAAGTGGCCTCAAATGAACATATTCCTTATATTTTTCACGGGGTAACATCTCATTGATGTAAATCTTTCGGTCTGGCACATGGGCTTTCGCTTCAGGGTCAAGCAATGTGGGCTCAATCTTATGAGTTGTAAAGTAATTGTTGGCGATCGAGCGCTTGGCTCTCATCACCTCCCTGACTAGACGGCTGCACGAGAGTTGGACTAGGCAAGATGGAATAGAACGTGAGCGGGTATCCGGGGCTTGAGGCGATGAATTGGTCGGTCTATTGTCATGCATTGGATTTTCCCTCCCAGACACGCGCCCGGGCTGCAAAATACGAACATCAGTGATGTTTTCCCTCTTCAGCGAGGGAAGGATGGACTTGAGTACTGCATAGGAAATATTACATACCTCTTCCTCCGGGGCAGTAGAGTCTTTTTTCAAAGCACCGGTTATGGTTAATTGGCTGCACTCAAGACCTTCACCCCTGAGTTCAGTACTCTGCCGCCCAGCTAGTGAATGGTTAGAAAAATCCATTCGAACTTGCGGATCTGGCCCGGAAGATTGATGTGGAAGCTCAGAAATGGAAGACTTAATTTCATTACTAACATTAGATTTTCGCAGAGTGCCCTGGTTATCTTTCAGAAGATTAGTCAGATGTGAGATCTGGCTTTTCATCAAAGTATTCTCCTCAAGAAGCAGCTCACGATCTAGGCGAAACTCCTCCAACTTGGAGTTTTGCTTCTCTATGAGTGCCTCCAGAGATGACATGCGCGCTAACAGTTGATCACTCGCCGCACTCACTGCTGGTGTGGGTGATGAGGAGGAGATGGAGGCGTCGTGTCGCTTCAGGAGGGACATTATTTCGTCGAGCCGCTTCTGAGTTAAATCGTTTTGTTGGAAAAAGAGATCCAGAGCACTCTGCGAATTAAAAACCCACTTATCTCTAAGAAATTCCGGTGTTGGCGTCGTTGCTGGACTCGTCGGCTGTGCTGATCTTCTGTCTCTCCCGTCCTGGGATATTCCACAGCCATTTCCTGGGGATGTTGAGAGAAACGGTTGGGATGTGCCAAGGTCCTGCGTCTCTGCTGTTTGAATTTTCGCGCCACTGGTGGCAAGTGTTGAGGTGCTGCCACCGCTGCAAGTTGGTAGCGCAGCAGACGACCACCGCTGCTCGTCATTCCTCGCGGCATGAAGAGAGCCTCTGGTGGTAGGGGGCTTCTCGTTGCGGCCGGTGACAGTGGTCCGCGGGGCAAGGGGAGATATCCCCGTCTTGCCGCGAGAGCTGAGACGCGCCTGCGTGATGGTAGACAGACCACTCACACCAGCACGCACAACGGTGTCCTCTTTCTCTTTCTCTCTCTCTCTCTCTCTCTCTGACATTCTTCGTGCTGCGTCGAGCATTCGAAACCTTCTGCTTGACTGCACCCGGCGACGTTTTAGTGGATGAATTTTTGCTCACCTCATGACACGCCACGCAAAACCACGTGTTGTTCGATATTTTTGAACATTTTGCGTGGGTGAACCGTTTGCAGATGCTGCATTGTTTGCTGCCATGACGCAGGATGGTGTTGCATATGTGGCAGGTGTTGTCGCCCATTGTGTGACAGCAGACAGCAGCAGTATAGTAGCGAGCAGCAGACGACAGCCGGGCATGCGCAGGATGGTTGGTTTCGGCGCCAATATCTGCCGACTGGTTGTTTTTGTCAGATTGCAGAATTTGGAATAATTCCTCTCAGGCTCGGGTTGGAGCCATGCAGTGATGCTCCGAAAGTATGAGCCTGCGAGAGGAAATCCAATCTGCAAAAAGTTGCCACTCGGGACAAAGTTTTGTTGGTAAGAAACGACATTCAACACGGAGCGATGAAGAGAGCGTGTGGTTGTACTCACCGAGAGAGAGAGAGGGCTTGCCAGAAGGAGTGATAATAGTGGCTTTCGCGGACGGCGCGAGACTCATAGTATGGGCTGACAACGAGGAACTCTTGGGTAAACGCGCGAACGAAGCGCTGGCCCGAGTCTACGAGTGGATGATTAGCAGGCTTCTGGAGCTCGCTGTCAAAAAGTGCGAAGCAATCGTGGTCACAAGGCGTAGGAAGTTCGACTTACCCCGGTTTGATATCAACGGGCAAGAGATTCCACGGAAAACAGAGCTGAAATACCTCGGTGTATGGCTCGACGACAAATGGTCGTTCAAGAAGCACATCCAGGAAGCCGCCCAGAAGGCGAGCAGGGTCGGTGCGGCGCTCCAGCGGCTCATACCGAATATCGGAGGACCCAAGGAAAAGAGGCGCGCACTTCTCAACACCGTCACCACCTCCATCATGCTGTACGGTGCACCCGTATGGGAAAAGAGAGTAGAGAAGACCATCATCGAGAAGAGAATGGGGCCTGTCCATCTAAGAGCGGCCCTGAGGAGTATCCGTGCCTACCGCACCGTGTCAGGAGATGCGGCTTACGTATTGGCGAGTACTCCGCCCATCCACTTGCTCGTCGCGGAGCGAGTGAGGATCTGGGACCGCCAGAAAGTGATCGGAGCCGAACGAGTATTCACTCCGACGATGAAGGAGATCATCCGCGACAACGAGAAGGAAACCACCCTCGAACAGTGGCAAACTGAGTGGGACTCGCCATTCGCGAATGGCAGATGGACGCACCGGTTGATCCGTGACATAGGCAAGTGGGCGGAACGTTCCCACGGAGAGATGGACTTCTGGGCGACTCAGGCACTGAGCGATCATGGTTGCTTCGGCTCCTATCTAACCAGGTTCAAGAAGAGGACGACCCCAGCATGTCAGTTATGCGGGGACGACTGAGATGACGCCGAACATGTCCTGTTCAAGTGCAGCGACAACCGGAGAGAGCGCGCAGAGCTGGATAGATGGCTGGGTGCTCAACTAACACCTGAGAATCTTGTCCCGTACTTGCTCCGCAACCAGGAGACATGGGATAGAGTCACCGGATACATCAGGCTGGTGATGACCCGCAAGGAGGAGAAAGACAGGGAAGTGAGGCGCCTCGATGCCGGCGAATTACAGTGAGTCTGCCAATAAAAACAGAAGAGGCCCAAATGATTCCAGGAGGAATATGATGCCCTGAAGTGGGGAGAGAGAAGGAAGAAGAGAGAAGAAAGAAGATGAAGAATGAAGAGATGGAAGAAGATCGAAGAAAGGGAAACAACACCTGCGAGTCGTGAGAAGAGAGACGCTCGATCCTGAGCGCGAGACGCCGCCGGCCCTGAAGTAATGCTCACGCGGTGCCGGGGCCGGATTGGTAAGTTGGTGGATCTCTCCCTTGTCCAATGGCCGGCGCCAACGGAGAAGGAAGAGAGGGTTTACCCGGTTCGGATGGCCGTATCGATGCGGATTCCAGCCCGGGACTGTTGGGGAGGTGCTGGCCAGCCGTGTTTGGCTGACCGGTGCCTCTCCTTCGTACGTCGCAGCGTATTCGCCCTACAACCACCTTAAAAAGAAAAATAAAAAGAAAAGAGAGAGAGCAACTATGAGAAAAGTAGCGTGTTCCCCCAAACGTATACATGGTTAACATGCCGGGACTCTGGTGGATCACACAACTCTTGCCATCGCTGCGAGAGAGAAAGAGAATTCACACGAATAGAGGTATACGACGATTTGATCGCACCAGAGGCGAGGATTCAAATATAGGTATACGGCAGTTTGATCGCCAGACTTCAATATAGTGACTTGAATTGTTCGAACAGGCTTCACGTCGGTGTCTAGAGCCAGGCTGCCGCTTTGGTCTAGACAAACGCATGCGGGCGGGGACATTCTTGCTCGGGATGATTCGTTTTCGACTCGCTTGGATTTAAAGACCCGAATGCTGTCTTGCTCTCAACATTGAAAACGAGCGTCTCACTAGAGACCTATGTTGATACAAGTGTTTCGGAAAAAATGAGATATTCATTCATGAGACACATCTTATCTAAAGAATGTACATCGTAAATGGTCGGAGTAATCCGATCATCATCGTATAGAAGATTTCTACTGAAGTATGTGGACACAAATGGTCTTTGATGTGATAAATCGCGCCTGCTCGAGGGTGAAAAGAGTGAGTTGGCCACTGTATCTCATCGAGTAAGGTGTAGACCACTTGAAAGCTTTGCATCTTTTCCACGTCACCCAAGAGGTAGATGCAACAGACGCGTTTTTTCTCGCTATTTCACTCGGTCGAAATGTTATGACACTGCGAAAGAGTGAAATACGATGGCGGTTCCCCTGTAGGCCTAATCCGCCGCATGTGAATTTTATATACGATCATTGTAATTGAGCAGCCTTATAATTTTCAGCGGCTTCCTTGAGCACGTTTTCACCGATGATCCTCTGGAATGCTGAATCCCCGAATGGTTTGGCAACGTCGAAATCGGGGTCACCTGTATATTTTGTCACAGCGTTCCATCGGTACGCTGCACTGAGTAAATTATCCGATACAGCTTTGAGGCTTTGACGCTTCGCCATACGTCCTGAACTGGAAGTTGAAATCCACAGTGTGTTTCATTTTATGTTCTATCACATATAGAAAATAATGAGATAAGTACTCACTGCAAAACCATTTTGAGGTTCAATTCAAGCATATCTCTCTGCGTTTCACCGATGTCACGTCTTCATATCGATTCTTCCCGACTTCGAGCCGCTTCTATCTTTTGTCTTTTGATAAAATTTATCCCGTTGCCGAATTTTTCGTCCGTCATAGCGCTCAGAGGTGTTCGGAGAATGGCTTTGTTCTCCTCCAGAATTTCTCGAGAATTCAGATGGTACAAACGACGTTCCATCCTCTTGATGTTTGTTCGTACATCTATCAGCTTGTCTTCCTTGGCGCTGAAGTCACACAAAAGGAGACCAATTGTTGACATTTTGTTCAAATTATACCAATACTCCATTATCTTGTCCTGCATCGTGTACTCCTCCATGGTGGGCTCTGCAGGGCATCGTACGCCAATGTTGTCTGGGTCTATAGAATGAGCCGCGGCTATCCTCACTTTTTCAGCCTCCGATGAGTGGTATTCGCTGATGATAGGTGTCAAAATGCTCGGACCCGAATGAATTTCTGTAACACCGTTGTCCTTTTCTTCCTCGTAGTCCCAACGGTTTTTGATGATTTCTTTTTGTTTATCGCACCACGTTTGGTCCATCATTGTTGAGAAACGTGGATAGTCGGCATTCGGATCCAGCGCGATGGTAGAAGGACGTGAACTTGACGAATCCATTGGAGTCGGGTCATTCGTAGAGATAGTTGGTTGCTCGAGTACCACAAGGTCAGGCTCATTTAGTCTTCCGGAGTCGTGACCAGCCGTTGTCTCCAGCGGCTGCTGAGTGATGATCTCATTAGGCTAGGTAACAGAAAAGTTGCCATTATTCATTGAAATACATGAGAATACATGAGAATGATTACGATGATTGATTCCTTACGATTGATTGAGCCTCGTGAGTCGGTGATTCCAACCGCTCGTACAAATCATCCAGAAGGGCTTCTTTGTCCAGATTGTGCACGATGCGGGGCCGTTTTCCTCCAGGTTCTTGGTCAATATCACAACCATCACCCACCAGAGACAACAAAACTTCAGCGATGTCTAAGTCACATAAGAATATCGATTGAGCCATTACTGGTGTTGACCGAATAGAGCCAAATTTGAGCCACAATGTTCCAGATCGACGACTGATGGCGGACTGAAGCGACGTGTTCTACGAGGCCGTCGCAGAGAGTGCCCGGGGATGAACGATTCGCTGGTGAGAGTCATGGTCATAAAGTATCTGATAGCTTGTGCACGTGTCAGGTAGGAGGGTTCCTCCTTACACACCTTTCTCAAATAGAACGATAATAGTCGCACCTAGTGCTCACTCGAAACAACCTGTCCATACCTGTCGAGCAAGGATATAACGATCCAATACCATCTCTATTAGGAATATTAGAAGCTAAATTACTTCATTTTCACCCGTGGGATACTAGTGCTTCGCGTCGACTGTATTTCTCGCAGTATAGTGTGGAAATTATTGTATAAGAAAGAGGAAATGTATTGTGTCCCGGCCAACAGCCTACGTAACACGTATATCATATTGTATCATCATCATCATGGTCATGACTACACCCGCCCAGTCTCCCGTCATAAAACCAGGACTCACTGGAAGTGCCAATGAACTTGCATAAATTATCTTTGGTCTGCTCAATTTATTCACCCCCGGCACGAAAACTTGATCGACCAATTCAGAACCCAGGGAAATTTTGCGTTTGCCCCAGAGCTCATAGCTTGGATATAAGAAGCTGAATTTGCTTGACTCGCGTTCACTTTGTCCTCAGGCAACCGTACGACTCGCTTCTCCCAAAATCTCGGGAAATCTGATTCGTGTTCTCTTTGTTATCCGCTAACAATAACTCACCATGGTTCTTCCTGTTCCAACCACAACCAACACCCGACTTTTCCGTCGCGTAGTCATGAAGTGCGCGCGGTACTTTAGTGTGATTGAAACGTCACGGGCAATTCGGCAGAGGTGTGGAAGAGTCCTTGAGGGATTGGAAGCTAGACCGAACGACTATCGTCTGATAGTACGATCCTTCAACAGGATACTGGCTGATTCCACCATCGGGCAGATCAAGAGAATGTACAGTCGTATTTTCATGAAAAGCGAAAGAGCCGTGTACCACGCCGGGGAATACCTCATGAGGTATCGGTCCCAGTCGCTCTTCCGTTCCAGAGCACTAATGCAGCAGCGAGTCGAGGTGATAGGTATGTATTCGATCAGGATTATAATGAATGGATACAGTTTGAACAAATTCATAATAATGAATCAGCGCGTGTAAATCAGGATCCTCCCATTATCATCCTCACGATGACTCATACGAAATTATTCCCTACAGAAATGTACGAGTGGATGGTACAGGTTGGCTTAGCCAATAGCTCGTCCGACGACGACGAGGGTGAAAATCATGCCCCGGCAAACCAGCTAGAGGACGAGCGAAGACGGAATCGTATCGAGAATCACGGTGAACACCTTGATGATCATCATGATGACGAGAACGATGTGGTTTTCCCGGATGACGAGCTGCGGGATTTCGACCAACAAGATAGACCTGACAATGACATCGAGATGGTCGAGGCTGACGACCATGTAATGTTATTCCCGGAAAATCAGATGGGCACTTCGGAATGGCAGAACTGGCCGAATAGCAACAACGGCGTCGATCCTGCAGATGGTGCTGGCTCTTCGGATCTGGCAGTTTCAACTAACCGGGCTCAAAGTGTTATCTGCTCGCAACAAAGATGCGGTGTTGCACTCAGACAACCATCTCCCGCTCCTGCTGATGTCGCTACTTGTGACGGAATCGGCGGGTCGAGTGAGAAATATCATCAGGTCGACGACAACGACGACGTCGTTCTCTGCTCTCAGCAACCACGTGGGTCAGAGCTCAGAGGTCCATTGTCTAGTAGGTGGATCCGATTTACACCCCGAGACCTTCCAGTGCATCAGGATGATGCTAATAATGAAGATGACGACAATACAGGTAAATACCAAGTAGATCGTTTTTAAATACAACGTATTGGGATGTGCAATCAGGGGAATTTCTAATTTGTGTGTTTGTCCCAGTGCAGAGTCGTCAAAATAACTCCAGCACTATCCCTATTTCGGAGAGTCGACGAGGACCTGCTGCATGGCTGAATCAGGCTGTCTCGTCGGAAAGCCAATCCGGTGGTGGTGAGCGAGCCGTGGCGGTGGAGGCGCAGGCTAGCGTTCACAACATTCACGCCGATGCCTACTCTACAAGCGGAGATTTCGTTCCAACATCTAATGCTCCTGCCGCTGCTGCAACTGCTACCGCTTGCACCGTCTTCGGTGTAACCAGGAAAGAACATTATGTGAGTGAAAGTGATTCTAAGAGCACAGATTCGTTGCCTAGTTTAAATGATAATGATGTTGACCCCCTTGCGTACCCCATTATCACGTGCGATGCCGGAGATGAGAGTAGTAGTTGTAGTGATGGGGATGATGATGTTATGAATTGGTCTATCTAAGCACGCTTGAATGACCACGGCTATATGGATATATCGTATGATGATGATGATGATGACGACGCGAGTACTACATCAGGGGGAGCGAGTGCCACTCATGGGCAAGAACAAATAGGGAGAGGTAATTTCATACACGTCGACGAGGAGGATGAATGGTACGACATTCGTGGCAATGGGGAGCGTTTCGATGTGCACGAGGATGGGGTGCGTCACGTGCCACAATTTGGGATCACAGCGCGGAGTTTAAAGCTGAGAATCAACGCGCCGTCCGTGGAGAAGGCTGATATTAATCCTCTTCTACACTTAGAAGCATCGATTAGGGATATCCACACGTTCGTTCGCGCGCTAGGGGATCGGGACGACTTCATAGGAGTCTCGATCGAGTCTGAATCGTTGAGCCACGGACCAGCAGGCCTGTCATTTAGCCCGCTACAAACCTTCACGTTTGAAGAGTTGTGGGACCTCATGAGTCAACTGACTCAATCAAACGACGATTTCAATATAGCGGAAACCTTCCGCCTGGAAGTTTTGTTTGTAGAAAATCCCCGCGGCTCGGAGCGCGTAAAATCGGTAGATTCTGTGAAAAAACGATCCATGGTCGCAATCCTTAATACTGATAATCTCTGTCTCGCTCGTGCCCTCGTTGTTGGAGAGTGTCACCTCAGGAAGAACGTAACGGATTCCGCAGATTTCAAAAATGAATGGAAAGCAATCAGAGCTCGCGACCGACCGCTACAGCGAGCACGCGCCCGAGAACTCATCCGGAACGCCGGCGTCACGATACCTGCAGATGGAAAGTTCGGCTATCCCGAAGTCGAAAGATTTCAAGCATTCTTCAGTCCCAAAGGCATAGCCATATGCGTTTACTTCCACGGTACTCTGGGTGGGGGTGAAAACCCCTTTTTTGATGGGCGTCGCACGATTGAAGGTCCGATTCGCGGTTGCATAAACTTAGCTTACAATCACATGGATAGACACTACGACACAATTTTAAATCTCGCTGCGGCGGCAGGAAGTCAATTTTTTTTGTAGTAACTGCAATCGGTGTTATATATATGTGTCAAATCACACGTGTTCGGCAAAATGCGAGCGATGCTTTGTCTCCCCACCTTGCCGGGAGAGGGCATCGAAGAGCGAAAATGTAATGATTGCATCCGTACATTCTTTGGCGATCAATGTTTTGAGAACTACAAGCAAGACGGTTCTTACAAGGCGGGGAGCAAACGGGTATGTGAGATAGTGAAAATCTGCTCCACGTGTTGCAGTCACTACCACACTCACCGTAGTAGACACGAGTGTGGCATCCATTACTGCAATAATTGTAAATCCAAGCATACGTCGAACGAATTTTGCTTCATGCAACCAATCTTCATTTCGCGCGTCGACGAACGAAAGAAACTGTTCGTGTTTTATAACTTTGAAACGACACAAGATGATTCGTACAACGGCCACCCAACTACTACTATACGTAGACCGAATTTATGCGTCGCCCAGCTCACGTGCGACGATTGCTTAGAGATGGAGGACCTGACGCAGAGATGCGACACCTGTGGCATGCGCGATTTTGGATTCACGAAGGACCCTGTTAGAGAGCTACTCGATCTCTGTGTCCGAGAGAGAACGGCGTTCGCGAAAATGATAATAATTGGTCACTATGCTGGTGGCTTCGATGCCCAGTTCATTCTCAGAGAGTTAGTGAGGATGCGGAAAGGCGCGCTCCCTCGTCTCGTACTTAACGGGCGCAAAATCATATGTATGACTGCCGGTAAACGCGTTACATTTATCGATAGTCTAAATTACTTTCATATGAAACTCAGCGCGCTTCCAGCGGCGTTTGGCATACCTCAAGAGAAGGGGTATTTCCCTCATCTCTTTAATACAGCAGCAAACGCTGATCACGATGATCTCGGGCTGCCACACGTAAAATTTTACGCGCCGGAGTCTATGTCAATGAAAGAAGGAGAATCATTTCTCGAGTGGTACCACAGCGTCCCAGCAAATTATCCCTTCAACTCACAGAAAGAATTATACAAATACTGTAGGATGGACGTTGAAATTTTGCGGCGGGCTTGTTTAAGATCTAAACGGATATTCGAGGACGTGGGCAGCATCTGCCCGTTCTCAGAGGCGTATACAATAGCGGGTGCATGTTCGGTCGTATACCAAAAACTCTATCTGAGTCCTGAAACAATAGGGATTATACCCGTGAATGGCTACCGTCGCAGCCAATCATTCGCAAAAAGCCATCGAGTGGCTTCTCCATTGCGAACGCGTATTTGAGCGCGACATAATCCACGCTGGGCGCGGTCGCGAATACAGGTTACCCGAAGGTTTTCTCGTGGACGGATTTCTACCGCCTATCAACATGCTCGACAGCCGCGGTATAGTTTTTGAGTACGAGGGTTGTTATACACACGGTTGTCCCCGCTGCTTTCCAGACGATAGGGACAGACGCATGGCATATGGGATAACGATGGGCGAAGCGTATGAGCGTACAATAGCAAAGCTTCAAAGACTCCGTGACCTCCACTACGAGGTAATCGTCGTGTGGGAGTGCGAATTCGACCAAACTTTGAAGAACAACTCGGAGATTTGGGAGTATATCCGTGCGAACCTCATAACGAGTAAGATCACGTTAGATCAGAGACGCGTTTTACGGTGGGCGCACAGGGAATTATGTCCCCTTCCATGAAATCCGCGAGAACGAAGAGATCAAATATACGGATATCTGTTCTCTTTATCCATACGTATGCAAACGCGGTAAATTTCCTATTGGACATCCTGTTATATATGTGGGCACCGAAAGCGAGCGATTAACCGGCGTGGGAAACCCGAACAACTTGTCACGCGTCGAGGGACTGGTGAAATGCACGGTTCTCCCTCCTCGTAATTTGCATATCTCGCTGTTACCCACTAGGATGCACGGCCGTTTGTTGTTTGCGCTATGCAGGTCGTGTTGTGAGATTATGAACGAAAACGAATGCGATCACGAGGCGATATCGAATCGCGTGATCACCGGGACGTGGGTGTCCGCGGAATTAAAAAAAGCCGTAGATTTGGGTTATAGGGTAACGGAGATTCACGTTATCTGGCAGTACGACACAACAGTTTATGATCCCACAACACGCAGGGGTGGTTTATTCAGCGAGTACGTGAACGCGTTTCTCAAGATAAAACAAGAGGCTAGTGGCTGGCCGTCTTGGTGTACGGATGAGGCTTCACGGCGTAAATTTTTGTTGGACTACGAGCGAGATGAGGGTATCGCCCTGGATGCTCATGAACTCGATTCCCCGAATCCGGGACTGCGCTCTGTGGCTAACCTCTGCTTAAATTCGCACTGGGGGAAGTTTGGACAGCGCTCGAACCTAAAACAGACGAGCGTGATTCGCACAAGACAGGCTCTCCTCAAGTTACTGACTCATCCGGAAAAAGAGGTCTCGGACATCCTTCCGATCAATGATGACATTCTATTCGTTAGCTGGCGTTGCAGAAAAGAGGCCGTGATAGCGGCATCCCATACGAATGTCGTGATCGCCGCGTACACGACAGCCCAAGCGAGGCTAGTTTTGTACAATTAGCTGGAACGTCTCGGCAATCGTATTCTCTACGCCGACACTGACAGCTGCCTCTTCCTCTGTCGTGGAGGTGAATACGAGCCACCATCAGATAGCCTATTAGGTGACATGACGGATGAACTACAGGGTTACAGTCAAGGGGCATACATCAGTAAGTTCTTATCTATAGCTCCGAAATCATATGCATACAAGGTTATGGTTCCGAATCGTGAAATAGCTGGAGAACCAAACGTTTTCGAGTGTTGTAAGATAAAAGGCATAACTTTGAACTCTGAGAATTCTTTAAAAATTAGTCTCAGTAGTATCGAAAAGTTGCTCGAATATGCATTTCATCCCGGGGAAAAAACGACGTCCGCGGTTCTGGGGGGAATCGTAGTGATCATAACACTAATCAAAATGATGATGATGGGTACGCATGTAACGGGGGTCAGAATGCCGATTGCATCAATTTAAATTTTAGAGCAATCCGAGGTACTGTTCTACATGAAGTTGTCACGTGTAACGAGTCAAAAACTTGTAGCGTTGTTTCAAAAAAACGTCGTTATCTCTCTAAATCGAAATCTGTGCCTTTTGGATATAGCATAAGATACGAATAAATGATTTCAGACGTGAGAATATGTAAAATATTGTATCGAAAATACTCCCTTGCTATGATGATAATTAAAACATTTTCCAATACACGATATTTAGTTTGAATTCAGATTCATCCATTTCAAGATACAGGTTTTGATTTCATAGTGCTTGACATTGCCACCACCACCACCGGCATTCAGGCTGTTGCGACGACGATGACAATCTAAATGCGTCGCGGTCGTGGGCAAGCTGATTCCCCCCCCCCCCACCATGCGGTGAGGGACAGAATCAGCTTATCCTCGCGGTGGTAAGCTTCTGAGCGGCACGCTACAAGCTCACAAGTAGCGTGCCGCTGACCGCGCCGCCGCCGCTGCCGTGTCACCCCCGCTGCCGGGACAAGTCTCGTGTTTGGACGAGTAGCTTGCCTCGTCATCGTGCGAGTTTCTCGCGTCGTTTACCGCTTGTGAGATAATCTCGGTGCCGCTCGTCATCGTCGTCATCGACATGGATGTGAGATGGGTCCATCCTTTCACTTGTATGATTGGAGGCCCGACAAAGAGTGGTAAAACGGTATGGGTTCAACGTTTTCTCGCTCAGCTACTGCTCATGGTGGATACAGACATCCAACGCGTATTATTCTACTACACCGAATGGCAAGAGCCCTATAGATCCAAGTTCAAACTCGGAAACGGGAGGAGTATAGAGTTCCGCGAAGGTTTACCACAAGTGGAAGACTATTCAAGTGACAATGACACGCCAAAACTCGTAACCCTCGACGACTTGATGCGCGAGTCAACTGGAAATATCGTTCTCGATTTGTTCACTAAAATATCGCATCACCGGAGTTTGAGCGTCATATACATCACGCTTAATATCTTCTACAAAGGCTTGAATCAGCGCGATGTATCACTCAACACGGGCTATCTGGTGCTGTTTAAGAACCCCCGAGATCGATCGCAAGTACGCTACCTCGCGCGTCAAATCTACCCCGACAATCCCAAATTTATCGTGGAAGCGTACACGGATGCATGCAGTCGACCACACGGCTATCTACTATTTGATCTGCATCAAAGAACCCCGGAGGATTTTCGTTTTCGCGCTTGCATCTTCCCCGATGATGTCACGCAATACGTATACTTACCTAAAAAACGCTCGAGATAGTCAGATAGCCGCGTATCTGCTGTTGTGACCGACTCGCAGTCACGACGCGACCATGGCCCCGGAAGCATCGAGCAGCAGCATCAGCAGCAGCAGCAGCAGCAGCAGCAGCTCATCAGTGCGACCATTCTCCAAGAAGCAGATTGCCTTGCTGAGCGCTCTGTGCCATGCCAATCAGCAGCAAAGACTTGCTCTCATACGTACAGCCGATAAAAATTTGATAAAGAGTATATGTGAGTGTGCTCTCAACTTTTACAAGGTGTTGTAGATCTGAAGGGTAGTCAAGGCAAGCAGTTGCGGTGGCACAGATTAGTATTACGGAAGCTCGCGCATAGATCTCCGACGAGCACGGTTCGCGGCAGCTGGTGGATGAGTAAGAAGCGTGCTATTATACAAAGCGGTGGATCCTTCTTGCCCATTCTCCTGGCGCCAGTGCTAGAGGCTGTATTATCGCGAATACTAACAGGTGAGAAATCGTCATGAATCACGCGCGGAGAATGGTAATCGTGCTCGAAGAGGCGCTTTCGAGACTGCGGATAAGTGTCCCAACGGCTACGGCTGTATCAGCAAGCGCCGCTGATAGCACTCCGGCAAATGTCACGCACGACTCCATGCAGACAGTGGGTGGCAGGGCATCGTCTCGACTCGATTCCGAGATGTTTGGACTCATGAACTCGAAAGATATCACAGATGAACGAGAAAAGTGCGTGAAATATCTACAAATTTTACC
Source organism: Eretmocerus hayati (assembly GCA_029851415.1). Taxonomy (NCBI): domain Eukaryota; kingdom Metazoa; phylum Arthropoda; class Insecta; order Hymenoptera; family Aphelinidae; genus Eretmocerus; species Eretmocerus hayati. Next base: position 62,841,318 of record CM056744.1, on the reverse strand, counting down.
ACGTTATCTATATTTCAAAGACAAAGAAAGGCACAGCGAATTTATGTCGAGGCTCGATGGCGATGACGAAAGCGATGCTTCTGCGATAGCAAGATTGACCGAAGATAGGATAATTGAAAATCTGCCTGTAGCCCACGCGGAGCATGCGCGCTCGTTACTTCGGCACTGGCTGAGCTTCGAGCCGGATCGGTTCAAATGGAACGACAAAGGTAACGTCATAATTGATGGCACGGTTGTGCCGCAGTCTAATATCGTCGAATTGCTCACACACGTTGTGAAAAAGAGTGGAAGGACAAACAAACCACCTGTCGGACATTCAGAATTTGCTAAATTCATCGGGACGTCTGCGACACTGGTGAATCTCATCGGAAACTTGGACATATTGGAGACGGCCAAAAGATTATCAGAACCCATGAGAAAACCGTCAAAACGTAGGCGACATCAGCAGCAGCAGCCCGGGACTAGCCCGACTCCCCAGCACAGTGACAAATTCAGATTGGTTGAGAATGTGCAGTCATCTACACCTGGTCAGCGATTGACAAGGAACGGTACGAAAAAGAGGTGGTTAAACTACAAGATCTAAATATGACTCGTTCAAAGGGGCGCGAGAAAGGTGTCGATTATGGTTCACAGTACTACGATCCAAATCTCGAGGTCGGTTACGCTGGTGATCGAAATCTCATACGTGTCAATACCCAAGGGAAGCCCGTGAAGGAGAAAACGCGAGAGAAAGACCGAATATACTCATGGCTAAGCAATCAAGATGCGTACACTCTTCACAGACCGATCAGACACCGATTTCCCCGACTTTATTACAACGTTACAATTATAGATGATGTCTGGGAGGCAGACCTCAGTCAATTGACTTGTCTGAAGAGTGAAAATGATGGTTACACGTATCTTTTGGTCGTCATTGATGTACTGAGCAAATATGTGTGGGTTGAAGTGCTCAAAGATAAATCGACTGGAACCGTTGCTAAAGCATTCGAGGCGATCCTCGAGAGAGCTCAGGGGCGCAAGCCCATACTGCTGCAGACCGATGAAGGGACAGAATTCACAGGTAGTTCTATGCAAAGGTTGCTCGAGAAACACTCTATACGGTTCAGAACGAGTGGCTCGCCGGATGTGAAGTGTAGTATAGTAGAGCGCGTGCAAAAAACAATCAAGGGACGCGTATGGCGCTACTTCACTCATGCCAACACCCAAAGATGTATAGATGTCATACAGAAAATCATTCAAGGGTACAATCATACTAGACACTCAACGATCGCTATGAAACCCGTGGATGTTACCCTGTTCAATGCGCGCCAAGCACTCCTCAACACGCGCCAAGGTCGACTCTGGAAAAGCAAGAGGAAGACATGTGTAGCACCTAAATACCACGTGGGTGATTTGGTGCGTATCAGTCGCTCCAAAGGGACCTTCGAGAAAGGATACATGAAGAATTTTTCGGAGGAGTGCTTCAAAATTGCACGCGTGTCGTTCCGGCAGGGTCTTTACTCTTACGAAATCACCGACTTGGACGGTGCGCTGATCGACGGATTTTTCTACAACGAAGAATTGGCTTTAGTTGGCAAAGAGCGCTTCGAAGCAGACAAGGAATTCCGACTGGAGCGCATTGTACGTAGCAAAGGTCGTGGTGTCAATAGACGAGTTTTGGTGAAGTGGATCGGTTGGCCCGACAGATTCAACAGCTGGATAAAAGCATCGGAATTGAAATCGATTTAAATTGAACAGCGAGGATGTCCGACGCTATGATGGATGACTTTTACCTCGTTTTGCCGAGCAACAGTAGCATGGTGTATTACCCCGAGAACACCACCACCTAATTCACGACGCATCTGAATAGGGAGATTCGATTGAATGGCAATTGGTCGGTCGGTTTGGCTGAAATTCATATACCATGTACCATGACGCACCTGCAAAAGGATGAAGCCGATTTTTATTCTAACGCATTCGCAGATACCGATGAGCACGAGGATCAAATCTTGTCTATTCCCTACGGTGTGTATGAAAATATTGAGCAACTCGCTAGCGAAATCAACAGCGCGCACGAATTGAACGGACATCTCAGTGTAGAACCAACAGTCAATCCAAAGGGTTTTTACATGATCAAACGTGTATGCGTGTGCGCGGATAGTCATTATTTAATTTTGAGTGAAAAGTTGCGACGAGTCTTTGGTTTTGACGAACGCTTAGAGGCGATGCAGACGACCACCAAGCGAACAGAAATCGTCGGCGAGAGACCAGCGTGTATCTCTCGCTGTTTGTGTGATCAGCTATATGTCTACACGGACATATGTGAGCCTTACACAGTCGGCGATACACAGGCTTCTCTATTACGAATAGTATCGCTAGATAATTCAAAATACAGGTTTGGATCGAACGTGGTCAGACAGTTCGCACCCATCCATTATGTACCGCTCATGCATCACACCTTCCAGAGCATCGTGATAGATATAAGGAATCAGCTCGGGCAGAGCGTGCCATTCGAGTACGGAACGCTGACGGTTACGCTTCACTTCCGCCGCGAACGATGAGAGACATGAGCTTCCATCATGAGCCATTACATTCACTATTACAGTGAGCAGGTGGGCGGCAATAGCAGAGGTGTGAAAAATGTTTTCGCTGGCTCGGCATATCAACGTGGCTCCGGTGTTGGTAGTTTCTTGGGATCTCTCTTCAGACACGTGGTGCCCTACTTGACGAGTGGAGCTAAAGCTGTTGGGAAGGAAGCAATACGTGCAGGGCTGAACGTGTTTGACGACGTGGCTGCGAACGATATAAATATCAGGGAATCTTTGAAGGCCAGATCGCGTGAATCTGCGGAGAAATCGGGTAAGAAGGCATTCAATAAGGTACGCACGATGATGAAGGGTTCCGGTTATAAGTCTGCTACGCTGAGGAGAAGGCGACAGTCCAAGCGTGGCCGCGCTGGTTCTAGTACCTCGTCGCGCGGTCGGAAGAAAGCATCGACAACCAAAGAACGTGTCAAGCGTCGCACGAGCTCGGGTGTTACTAGGAAACAGAAACGACGCACAACGACGAAGAGAAGAGTGAGACCGATAACTGACATTTTTGGTCCACGATAAGTGGTCAAGATGGCACTCCTACACTCGTGCAGTGGCGAGTGTATGAAGAGCGAGCTCGACCTTTTCACGCTACCACCTACGCAAGTATCTATTGAGTCTAGTGCATTCTTGTATTACAACCCCGTCTCGTCTCTCAGCGATGACGGTGAAACACCTCTCGAATTTGTAATACCCGGCTCAACCGATCACTACATCGACCTGGCACACACAATGCTACGTGTTTCCGTTCAAATTGCACCTGTGGGAGTCGAAGTTGAGAATGCAAAAGTCGCCCCAGTAAATAATTTCATTCACACACTATTTAATCAGATCGATGTGTTAAATCAGAAGCTAGTATCACCGCCGTCTAATACTTACCCATACCGAGCGTATCTCGAAACCGTGTTGAATTATTCAGTACCAAGTTTGCAATCGCATATGACAACAGCTCTGTGGTACACCGATAGACCTGGCCACATGGATGCTAATCCCAATCTAGCAAAAGATGACGAGAACTGTAATCATGGAGCATTGACACGGAGGAACCTCACCGCAAACGGAGCAACGGTGGACATGATTGGTTATCTACATTGTGACATATTCAATCAACCACGGTTTCTATTGAACAATATTGAAGTACGAGTGGGATTGATGCGCAGCAAGGACGCGTTCTGTCTCATGGATTTCTCGCAAGCTGCAAATTATACCGTCCGTTACAAAGACGCAGCCCTGATTGTGCGGCGAGCCAAAATTAGTCCTAGTGTCTTGATCGCTCACGCTAATGCTCTTGCGAGAACTACTGCCAAGTATCCCCTCACACGTGTGGAAGTGAAATCGTTTACTATGCATCGGGGAATCCTTGGTGATACGCTCGACAACGTGATTTTGGGTCAGTTACCGAAGAGGGTTGTAATTGGATTTGTGTTGAATAGAGCTTTCAATGGAAATCGCCAGCTCAATCCTTTCAATTTCTAACATTTCTCCATCAACTTCCTATCACTATACGTGAATGGTGTCCAGATACCCAGTAGACCTATACAGCCTCGTTTTGCGGATAACGAACGGCTGTATGTCGACGCATATCACAGTATCTACACGGGTACGGGGATACATTACATGAACGAGAGTCTAGGTATAGATCGGATATCTTACCCGAAGGGGTATTGCTTGTTCGCTTTTGACTTGACTCCCGATCTCTCAGCTCATTATTCAAGTCATTGGAATGTTGTAAAAACGGGTTCATTAAGAATTGAAGTGCGTTTCGCGACTGCTTTGACTGAAACTATCAACTGCATAGTGTACGTCGAATTCGATAACGTTCTCGAGATAGATTCAAACAGAGTTGTCAATACCCATTTCAACGCTTGAAGATGTCGTGAAACTCAAACATGTATGTAAAAGAACAGTAAGGATGATGTCGGAAGAGGGGATACTCGTGAGATGGTAAGAACGCGTTCACCGATCAAAATCCAGTACGACTCGTGACTCCTCAAAAGAAGCAGCCCGCACGGCTTCAAGCATGGACCTGATAATTGAGATGCAAGGATTTTTGGACAAGTATCATCAATTTCTGCCAAAAGAAGTCACTGTACTGTCAATGAATGGTAACGTGACTGCACACTGGATAATATCGCGACCTCATGAATGGGACGAGTTGCCGGAACAAGTGAAAAGTTACAACAGTCACGCGTCTCGTCTGACGCACGGATTTCAATGGTTCGACGCAGGAATTTCGGTGTCTCAACTGAATAAGAATCTGTACAAATTAGCCCGGATCACGGACAATATATTCGTCAGAGGTTCGAACAAGAAGAAATATATCGAATCACTCATGGCCCGGACTGTGATCGACATTGACGAGTACACCACTTTTAGCGTTCTAGATACGCAAGGAAAGTTCAGATGCAGGAATGTGTGTTGGTTCCATGCAGTTTATCAACATACATATAAGAGTGAGTATTGCGCTGCGCGTCTAGCGCAGTTGACGAGAAAGTGGCTTCTATCGCTTCTTCCGGAGAATTCGCGAATATATCACGGAAAAATCAGCCACGGGTCATTGATGCTGCGTACGCTGAGACAGCTGTACTTTGAAGCACACCAGCGTAGACGCGCTTCGGTGCATTTTGAGCTCCCTGGAGATGATATTGCAGCTGGGGATGATGTCATCGACAAAAGTAAGGAATATGACATCGGAGATCGCTCAAAAGATGCAACAAATAGCGACGAGGGCAGTCACGTATACGCTGTAGTGGAGGAACCTTTGATTCATATAGAATGAACACGACGGAGATATTAGAAGCTCTCGCGTTTGCGAGGGCCAATACGATAGGAGTTTATGCTGCTGATCGCATTCCAAGGATTTTATGTCACCCGGCGGCTTTGTGTTGTAATACCGATGATCATACACGCAGAGGGAGTCATTGGATTGGAATCCACATAGATGGAGACAGAAGGGAAACGTACTTCGACAGCTACGGCTTGCCGCCGATCTCGACGCATCATCTCAGTCGTCTGCAGAGTAACTGCAGGAATTACACGTGGAGTACGAAGGTGTTACAAAGTTCTGATTCAGTGTGTTGTGGTCAATACGTGATTATGTTCTTATATTACATGTGTAACGGTTCAACTCTGCGTGATTTTCAAAGCATTTTCACGACTGACAGAAGAAGGAATGATAGGATAGTGATAAACTTTTGCCAAAAAATCACGCAGAATTTGAGACGTAAGAAACGAAAAGAGCCTGGTAGATTTTTGCTGGAGCAGTCTATTGGCTCTGGGTGCACCAATCAAACTTGTAGTCCTAGAGTGCATGATGTGCGTGATTGTTGTCTGTGTCACCACAGTGTCATGTAAATAGAGATAAAAAACATTGATATTGTATACAGGTGTTACTGTTTTCAAAACATTTCCAAGCCCCGCAACCCCATGAGAGTAGACGCACAGATAGATCGTGTCAGAACTTGTCATGGCTTTCAGAGGTCAATAAAACGCACATGGTGCACGCGTGGCCGGTAGGAGACATAAAACTTGACATAACATGCTTGAGCATCGCACGTCACGATCGCACTTTGTGCGACCCCCCAAGTTTGGTTAGCAACAGCACTGGTCTCCCCCACCTTTTGAACACTACGGAGCTTCGTTGACTGTCCTTTGCCTAGAAGACAGTCCCGTCTTAGCCATCATCCAGTTCAGTCGAATATCTTACCAGGTGAAATTTTGTGGGACAGAAAAATGGCTCGTTGTCAGACTCGCAGTGAAAAACGCTCAGAAATGAGCGAATTACCTAATTTACTACTATCTACCTCTTACGCGCTCAACAAATCGAACACGAAAAGGCTGTGCATCGGACTGGAGAGTGATAATGGTCTATATCGTCGAGTCATCAAATTTCACAGCTCGGGCAAACCCTTTACTCTTAACGCCGCGGATTGGCAATTCCTCAAGGACCACTTTGATGGTATCAACAACTATTTCCGTAATCATCAGGCTTTCAATGACGAATTTGGGAAATGTAACAAGATCTATCTACAAAACCACGATCAGACGTTTGCCACGACGTACGGTCCGCGAACAATTCTCATCGACGAGCGCCCTACGTACCAAGAACGCAAGCTCGATGGCGAAATCGAACCAGTGAATAAGAAATCACACATCGCGCCTCCATCCGTTGCCATGCAGCCTGCTACTTTCGACGGCTTACGTCTGCAGAGCCATCTGATTGATCTGCATCTAGCGCGAATGGAAGGGTGGTCACCGAAAGTGGAGCGTGTTGTAAAAGCAATAGTTGAATATTTAAAAGAGGAGATCCGTAAGGAAGATATAGAATAATATATATAATAATAATAATAATAATAGAAAAGATATAGAATAAGGAAGATATAGCATATATCTATCGTGAACCAGAGCCTTGAGACCTTCTCTTGCATCCATGCTGTCAGTGGTGTTAATAATTTTGATGTCTAAAGAATCGTGTAGCTTCAGTTCCAGTCGATCAAATGGAGTTTTGCAACAGGTAGTTTTTAGGAAAATTTCCTTAGCTTTCGATTGGAACTACTTTGAAATCCGGTAAACCACGCGCATGCGCAGAATGCTCTGTTTTCTGATTGGTCGGACAATGAAAAATTGGGAAATTGACCAGAAAACGCATAAAACCGAAAAAAAACAACTTCGGACCAACTCCATCGCAGAGATCGTGTAATTTCGCATGAGATATTATATTTTTGAAAAATTAAAAAAAATTTCTCTTTGAGATAATCAGGTTAGCCTGATTTTTCCGGATTTCGCCTGACCAGGGCCTGAAAAGGCTGAACAAAAATTCTCAAGGTCATTTTCGATGGCTTTCCCAAGATCTTTCGAATGGCGCAAACTGCGTTGCATTATCTTTAGCCAAACTCGAAATACATGGGCGATTCCGCGCAAAGTGTTAACTTTGATGTCCTGAGCTGCCATTTTCAAATAATGTAAGATAGGTCCAATAAAAAAATTTGGTGCATTAAACACCAGTATTTAGGACCCACGAGGATAGTTTTCAGTGGCGATATAGGTTGTTTTTCGTGCTCTAGAAATCAATTTATGCTCAAAAACAGGGTTTTTTGCTTGTCTTTTTTTCAACCCACCCCCTTCATGGTCATAATCTTGCTATGTAACGAAATATATTGCATTCTCGCGACATACCATTCGGAAGCTTATATTCGGAGGAGTGAATTGACGCACAAATGCAAGTCCCCGCTCGAGTTTATCATGGTGTAACCAAGGCGAACATTTTGTCCTGGAAAACCATGTCACATTCCATGGCAGCCCTAAAACACCCTCCCGAGCTTTTCTGTGAAATCGAACGCTTTTCTCCCGGGTGTCATCTCATTCCATTTGGGTCAGCGTAGAACTTCCCGGTGTTTCGTAGCCGTTAATTTGAAATGATTCGGCTAGCAGAGCCAATATATGCTCATTTTTTCCAAGGGACAAAAAATATGTCACATTCCATGGCATACGAATTAGAGCGTGTCAATGACTCTAATGACTCAATTCTACTTTTTCTCATGTAGTTTGATGGTACTAAAGGGTATATATTCGGCCAAGTCGATCCGAGTTGATCCGAGCTCGTGAGATGAATTTAAAGGTCGAAATGTCACATTTCATGGCATACGAAAATGTCACATTCCATGGTACCCGATAAAACGCGATATTGATCTAGCGTCAATCGCATGAATGATAAGGGCACTGCTGGGCTCAAGATTATTTGTCATAACGATACCTCACCTGGTATAATCATTATTTTGACTTCAAAGTGACCAGGGGTTGAGAAAAAATCGAATAATCAAAAGGGTAGAAAATGAGCCAAAAGGACAAATTTGAACCCCGAAGTTAACACTTTCCGCGGAATCGCCCATATTCAATTGAGTAAATAAAGATCATGGTTTTGATGCTCTAGTGGAATCGAAAAGCGAAACAGAAATAGCTCCGCAGGTGACTCCGAAATTTTTCTGGGACCTCCCAGTGCTATTCAATAAATCACGAGTACCACATCCTTATCATCAATTCTCCTTCATCAAATTCCTCTTTTTCGAAGGATACCAAGTTGAACTTTAACCCCAAGCGTGCAAAACGAGCAATAAAATGCCACCCCGTGCATCGTAGAGTCGGGAAAAACGAGAAGGAAATTGTAGTGTATTACGAATATATTGTAAGAGTGAGCTCAGCACTGTATTAGTCATCTTACGATGAATCAGAATCCTTGCAAATATATTGAAGCCGTGTCACAAAGAAGTGCATAGTCTCTCTGCACTCATTCACATATGGATGTGTCTGGCCCCGAATTCACGTACCAGGTACGAGCTGGTACGATGCAGGCTATAGAAGGGGCACCCACTGCACAGCCAGGCAGACGGCGCAAGACCGGTAAGCCTCATAAGCGGCTCCGTGTCAGTTGTATCAATATATTGAATAAAGTTTTAGTTATCACTCAGAACGCCAATCTCATCCTAAATTTCACGCCCTCTCCACGGACACCACAGAAATTTTTTATTCCTTCTAACACATAGCACAGGTTACTTGACGCGCTTGAGAGTTCACGATCAAGTGAGAACATCATGCAGTCCACGGTGTGACTTACTGCATATTCTATAGATTACTCGACACGCTTGAGGTGGCGTTGTTGAGTGAGCGAAAAGTTGTCATTCTTATCGATGGTATAATCGAAATTATCGACCCAACCCCAGACTGACATGATTTTTTGTACCGATTATATCAATTGTGTAGTATGACCCCACATTGTTGGAAGAATGATAAAGAAATGGGCCGAAACGACACGACGCACTATAGTCGTCACATTCCAACTCTGGCCAAAAATCGCTTCAAAATTTGTTTCAAGCTATCGGGATGAGCCAAACGGCATTCTCTTCGTAAGCGACAGGGCTAGGAGATGTGCTAATCTGATTTTGTCTCAGACAAAGGGGGCAGGGGTGGGGGGGGGGGTGTTGAACGCGAAATGGCGTTGAAGATCGATATTTCGCCGGAATGAAACTCACGCGTGGCGAGTCAGTAGTTCTACTGCCGATCCGCAACCACTTGGAGTACCTTCTAGAGGTAGATGGCAGTATTTTAAACTCAACCCCAAGTCTGAGAATCACCGCAATCAGCTCTGAGGTCGATTCTGAGCTGAGGAGAGGTGATAAATGCTGCGAATTAGTCGATTAAACTGGATTCTGAGTCGCAAATGATTCTACTGCCAACTCTCAACTCTTTTCAAAACATTCCTCCATCGATTCTCAGAATTTTGAGTCTGGGCACAGCTCTAAGAATTGCTGCGGGGAATCTTGAGATCGGTTCAGATTTATTTTGTGGCGGGATTGTCTCTTCAGATCTTAAGGGACATTCGAGATGGTTGATTTTAGCTCAGAGTGCGATATGCTGCCAGATGAAGAAGACTTTGGGTGTATTTCTAGAGCATTAAACATCATTTTTAGCCTGGTCTCAGGTCTGGGAATTGCCGCAGAGGGATTTGAGATCAATATTCGTCCAGGAAAGGCTGTCTGGCCGCGCAGAATATTAGATAAATCGTTATTTCTAGGTGGAGAAAGAGTGTACTGCCGATCTGTAATAACTTGGGGTACTTTTTGGGAGTGGGAAGCAGTATTTTAAGTTCATCCTCATGTACGGGATCCAACGCAATCAGCTCTGAGGTCGATTCTGAGCCGAGAAAAGTTGACGAGCCTTGATAATTAGTCGGGAATAGTGAATTCTGGGTCGAATCTAATCCTACCGCCGACTCAGAACCCGTTTCAACACATTCTCCCATGAATTTACAGAATTTTGAGCAGAAAACACAGTTCTGAAAATTGCTGAGGGAGGATTTGAGATCGATTCTGATCTATTTTGCGGCTAAAATGTCTGTTGAGATATGGCAGTCATCCGAGAATGGTCGATTTTACCACGGAATTCGATATGCTGCCAGGTCAGGAACATCTCGAGTGGGATAATAGAACATTTAATAGAATTTTGAGCCTAATCTCAAGTCTAGAAATTGCCGTAGAAGAATTCCAGATCGATATTCGTCAAGAAAAAGCTGCAGAATAGTGCAGATTATTCAAGAAACGGTGAGTTCTAGGTGACGAATAAATATACTGCCGATCTACAATGACCCGGGGTACATTCTAGGGATGCGAAACAATATTTTGAGCTAAAGCTCAGGTCAGAGAGTCACCGTCATCGGTTCTGAGGCCGATTCCAGAGCGAGGAAAAGTGATGAGCGCTGCGTATTCGTCGAAAATAGTGGTTTCTAGATCGGAAACCTCTCTGCTGCTACCAGAAGAGGGTTTCTCGTGCATTTTACCATCACTCACCAGGATTTTGAGCCCAAGCACAGCTCTGAAAATTTTCCGTGGACGAGTTTGATATCGAATTCGATCTCTTCCGAGTCGGGAAAGTCTCATTAGCACAGGTTTCGATCAAGAGTGACCGATTTCAGCTCGGATTTTGATATGCTGCCGAGTCGAACAAACTTTGATTGAATTCCTCAAGTGCTGATCAGAATTTAGAGCCTAATCCGATGTCGAGAAATTACTGCCGAGAGATTTGAGAACGATATTCGTCCAGAAAAAGCTGTTCAGTAATGCAGATTATTTAAGGAATGGTGATTTTTCGGTGAAAAAAAATTATACTGCCGATCAAAAAAAACTTGCAGTACATGCGGAAGATATTAGGCAATATTTCAAGCCCAACCTCGTGTCTGAGAATCACTGCAATCAGCTCTGGGTTGAGTCTGAGCAACGAAAAAGCAATGAAAGGCGCGTATCAGTCGCGAATAATGTTTCATAAGTCGGAGACAGTCCTGCTGCCATCCCAAGGACCTGTTTCATGCATTATACTTCAAATCCTCTGGATTCTGAGCCCGAACACGACTCTGAGAATAGCCGTGGTTGAGTTTGACATCGATTCTGATCCGATTTTCCTGTCAGAAGCGTATCTCCAGTACCAACATGAATCAAATATAACCGATTTTAGCTCGGAAATCGATATGCTGCCGCTTCGAAAACACTTGGAGTGAATCTGTCCAGTATTAAACTAAATTTTGACCTTAATCCATATGCCAGGAATTGCCGCGAGGAAATTCGGGAACAACATTGGTTCAGGAAAAGCTGTTGAGTATTGCAGATTATTCAAGGAATGATGATTTCTAAGTGGAGAAAAAATATACTGCCGATCTACAAATACTTGCACTACATGCAGGAGATAATAGGCAATTTTTCAAGCCCAACCCCGTGTCTGAGAACCACTGCAATCAGCTCTGGATTGAGTCTGAGCAAGGAAAAAGCAGTGAAAGGCGCGTATCAGTCGCGAATAATGTTTTATAAGTCGGAGACAGTCCTGCTGCCACCCCAAGAACCTGTTTCATGCATCATACTTCAAATCCCCCGGATTTTGAGCCCAAACGCGACTCTGAGAACAGCCGTGTTTGAGTTTGACATCGATTCTGATCCGATTCCCCTGTCAGGAGCGTATCTCAAACACTGGCATAAATCAGAGATAACCGATTCTAGCTCGAAAATCGATATGCTGCCGCTTGAAAACACTTGGAGTGAATCTGTCCAGTATTTAGCTGAAATTTGACCTTAGTCCGTAGGCCAGGAATTGCCGCAAAAAAATTTGGGAACAACATTAGTCCAGGAGAAGCTGTCGAGTAATGCAGATTATTCAAGGAATGGTGATTTCTAGGTGGAGAAAAAATATATTGCCGATCTCCAAATACTTGCACTACATGCGGAAAACGTTAGGCAATATTTCAAGCCTAACCACGTGTCTGAGAATCACTGCAATCAGTTTTGGATTGAGTCTGAGCAAAGGAAAAACGGTGAATGGTGCGTATCAATCTCGAATAATGGATTATAAGTCGGAGACAGTCCTACTGCCACCCCAAGAATCATCCGAATGGGCTCTGATATAATTTCCCAAAATATCGAGCTTGAACGCAACTCTGAGCATCACCGTAGAGAGTTACAAGATCGACATTGGACGATGGAAAGATGTTGAGTGGTGCAGATGAACCATGAGTAGCAGTGTAAAATACTTTCCATGCCATCCAAAATCATCTATGTTTCGATCCGGGACTGTCCAGCAGATGTCTAAGCTAGGAATACGGTGCGAAAATTGCCAGAGAAAGATTCAAGATAAATATTCAGCCTTAAAGAACTGAAGAACAATGTCAATCAAGTGGGGGTTGCCGAAGTCTTGGTCGACAAAATATCAGTGTTCAAAACACACAAGTTTACGCAAGAAATCGAGACTTCGGCCATGTTCCATAATGGATTTTGGGCTTCGGAAAGGAATAATGTGATTAATAACATTATTTTACAGCTCATTGATACATTCCCATATATTCCAAGTCCCAATACATCAGTGAATTGCGGATTGAGGGACCGAGCCCGTACATAGGAGAGCAAGCTTATGGACATAAGCTGACTCAACTGTATGTGAGGCCCCATCAGCTCTCAAAGTACGTATATACTGGAACATAAACGTATATCCACATAAAATGTCATAGGTAAACTCAACACCGTATGAAAATTTGGTTAGGGCAGTCGGTTCCGTTGTATACGTCCCCGATTCTAAATATCAAATTTCCTTCAGTTCAAAGAGAACGTCGAAATGTTTCATCTCCATGTACTAGTGAGAGAAAATTGATAAGTATCGGGTGGATTTTCGTATAGTGCGACGATTTGGCTCAATTTCATAATATTGCAACATAACCTATACTGGAAATAAAATTACCTTTCGATCAATACGACTTGATTGTTACGTGGTATTGCCGTCAGACCTCACATGGATGACCTTTTTATTGTATCAACCTGTATAAATATTCTCAAAAAATTTTTGGATTATTATAATCCAATCATCAGTGTCATTTCGAGCAAAAAGTCGGTAGCTTTCGTGGGAAAATTCTCGTCATGCGATTGTGACTTTATCGAGTATTGAGGCAATTGGAACATCTCGGTTCAATCCATTCATCCTGCCAGTAATATCAGATCGTCAAAACGTTCCCCTGGATTGATGCGATAACAGAATTGGTATACGTCTGCCGGAAAATTACCATTTTGGTTGTATGGCCAAACGCATGGCCATATGACCATAATTTTTTACTCAGCATAGTACTTGATAGTCATCTTACTTGATAAGAAATGTATATAAATTCACATGCTCTACAAGGCGATTCACAAGAGGTAATTCCCCATTTCATCGATTTTGACATGAAAAATTAAACAGCCCAAGGAATATCCCCATGCTCATATAGTGGTATGTGCGAATGCCCATGGAATCGTGTGAGAAATATACCCTTCGACCCTGAGGGATCCCATAAGAGCGTAGGCTGCACAGGCCGAGTTACAAGCGAGCCGCACGCACACGCGCGCTCGTTTCCATTACGAACTAGGAGTAATTGAGATTCAGAGTCATATGCATGAATGGAATAATGGAATCCAGAAGTCCCTGTCTCGGAACTCACAGCCTTGATGACGAAATGAGTCTAGACGTACAGTAGAAGAATGCATTTTTCGTCATCAATCATAATCTATGTATTCATCATCACTTTCTTCATCAAACTCTTCTTCACTAGTATCATCGCTATCTAAGTTCTCTTCCCAGTTGTCCACATCTTCGTCCGAGTTGGAGTCAGTGTCATCATCGTTTTGAGTTTCTTTGCAAGAGCCTCCACCAACAAATGGAAATTCATGAGTTGGATTCTCGTCAGCATATTCGATGTCATCTATATCTACGTCTGATCGTGATTGGATGAGTGACTTCATTTCGTCGGTTAGAGGACACTTTTTGTGTTCCTTGACATTTCTCTTCAGGCTCATACTAGAATCCGAATCCAAGAGTAAGCGATGAAACGCTCAATAGACATGGAAAAGAGAATCTTATCGCAGAGAAGTATAACGCGGCATTACGATATTGTCATTTGTGTAATCTCTTGTATCATACTCCTCTGAAATGATTGTACGGTTACTGATCAAGTGATTAGTATGTTGATCAGAAATACCAAGATTGTTTGATTCCTTATTTTTTCGTCCGCTATATTGTTCTTTGTGGACATGTTCACTTTCTATGTAACACATTCGTGTGAGAATATAATATTTTTTGGATATGATTAATATAGGTACACAATAAATACAAATTGAGGCATAGCTTAATGATCATCTCAGTCTTTGTCGTTATTTTTTACATCTGTACTACACGTATTGAGATCGAGAAGATCATTGGAACATATCTTATCATTTGACCAATACGCCCCTTCATGATTTGACTCTAATCGAAACCATATGGATCAGTTGCGAATTCCCATATCTGCCGCTGTATCTTGGCGATGTTGGGGTTGAACTATGACCCGTAAGTGATATTGAACCAGAATACGGATAAATAAGGGTAAACGTCAAGCCTTCATATGTATAAAACCAAAAACTTTTTCGATGGATACACAGTAAACCATCCAGACGTATGCAGAAATCAGAGGGTTCTGAGGATTATATCATGACTTGATGATTTTATTCACCACGAAGACAACCCGAGTTTTGAGGCCACAAGATCTCTTCTGGATCTGAGTGCAACAGTGACTAGACTTCAAATTGGACTGGGAATTTTGTTGAGTGCTCCCAGACCGTATTTCAAGTTGTTTTGGAGTGGCAGAAGAACCACTTTGCCCTGGCCCATTCGAATGATTCTTGGGGTGGCAGTAGGACTGTCTCCGACTTATAATCCATTATTAGAGATTGATACGCACTATCCACCGTTTTTCCTTTGCTCAGACTCAATGCAGAGCTGATTGCAGTGATTCTCAGATACGTGGTTAGGCTTGAGATATTGCCTAACTTTTTCCGGATGTAGTGCAAGTATTTGTAGATCGGCAGTATATTTTTTCTTCACCTAGAAATCACCATTCCTTGAATAATCTGCATTACTCGACAGCTTTTCCTGGACGAATGTTGTTCCCAAATTTTTTTGCGGCAATTCCTGGCCTACGGATTCAGGTCAAATTTCAGCTAAATACTGGACAGATGCATGCCAGTGTTTGAGATACGCTCCTGACAGGGAAACCGGATCAGAATCGATGTCAAACTCAACCACGGCTGTTCTCAGAGTCGCGTTTGGGCTCAAATCCGGGGGATTTGGAGTATAATGCATGAAACAGGTTCTTGGGGTGGCAGCAGGACTGTCTCCGACTTATAAAACATTATTCGCGACTGATACGCGCCTTTCACTGCTTTTTCTTCGCTCAGACTCAATCCAGAGCTGATTGCAGTGGTTCTCAGACACGGGATTGGGCTTGAAATATTGCCTATTATCTACCGCATGTAGTGCAAGTATTTGTAGATCGGCAGTATATTTTTTCTCCACCTAGAAATCACCATTCCTTGAATAATCTGCATTACTCAACAGCTTTTCCTGGACGAATGTTGTTCCCAAATTTTTTCGCGGCAATTCCTGGCCTACGGATTAAAGTCAAATTTCAGCTAAATACTGGACAGATTCACTCCAAGTGTTTTCGAAACGGCAGCATATCAATTTCCGAGCTAAAATCGGTTATATTTGATTCATGTTGGTACTGGAGATACGCTTCTGACAGGGAAATCGGATCAGAATCGATGTCAAACTCAACCACGGCTGTTCTCAGAGTCGCGTTTGGGCTCAAATCCGGGGGATTTGAAGTATAATGCATGAAACAGGTTCTTGGGGTGGCAGCAGGACTGTCTCCCACTTATGAAACATTATTCGCGACCGATACGCGCCTTTCATTGCTTTTTCGTTGCTCAGACTCAATCCAGAGCTGATTGCAGTGGTTCTCAGACACGGGGTTGGGCTTGAAATATTGCCTAACATCTTCCGCATGTACTGCAAGTTTTTTTTGATCGGCAGTATCAAAATATTGTTTCGCATCCCTAGAATGTACCCCGAGTCATTGTAGATCGGCAGTATATTTATTCGTCACCTAGAACTCACCGTTTCTTGAATAATCTGCACTGTTCTGCAGCTTTTTCTTGACGAATATCGATCTGGAATTCTTCTACGGCAATTCCTAGACTTGAGATTGGGCTCAAAATTCTATTAAATGTTCTATGATCCCACTCGAGATGTTCCTGACCTGGCAGCATATCAAATTCTGTGGTAAAATCGACCATTCTCGGATGACTGCCATATCTCAACAGACATTTTAGCCGCAAAATAGATCAGAATCGATCTCAAATCCTCCCTCAGCAATTTTCAGAACTGTGTTTTCTGCTCAAAATTCTGTAAATTTATGGGAGAATGTGTTGAAACGGGTTCTGAGTCGGCAGTAGGATTAGATTCGACCCAGAATTCACTATTCCCGACTAATTATCAAGGCTCGTCAACTTTTCTCGGCTCAAAATCGACCTCAGAGCTGATTGCGTTGGATCCCGTACATGAGGATGAACTTAAAATACTGCTTCCCACTTTCAAAAAGTACCCCAAGTTATTACAGATCGGCAGTACACTCTTTCTCCACCTAGAAATAATGATTTATCTAATTTTCTGCGCGGCCAGACAGCCTTTCCTGGACGAATATTGATCTCAAATCCCTCTGCGGGAATTCCCAGACCTGAGACCAGGCTAAAAATGATGTTTAATGCTCTAGAAATACACCCAAAGTCTTCTTCATCTGGCAGCATATCGCATTCTGAGCTAAAATCGACCATCTCGAATGTCCCTTAAGATCTGAAGAGACAATCCCGCCACAAAATAAATCTGAACCGATCTCAAAATTCCCCGCAGCAATTCTTAGAGCTGTGCCCAGACTCAAAATTCTGAGAATCGATGGAGGAATGTTTTGAAAAGAGTTGAGAGTTGGCAGTAGAATCATTTTCGACTCAGAATCCAGTATAATCGACTAATTCGCAGCATTTATCACCTCTTCTCAGCTCAGAATCGACCTCAGAGCTGATTGCGGTGATTCTCAGACTTGGGGTTTAGTTTAAAATACTGCCATCTACCTCTAGAAGGTACTCCAAGTGGTTGCGGATCGGCAGTAGAACTACTGACTCGCCACGCGTGAGTTTCTTTCCGGCGAAATATCGATCTTCAACGCCATTTCGCGATCAACACCCCCCCCCCCCACCCCTGCCCCCTTTGTCTGAGACAAAATCAGATTAGCACATCTCCTAGCCCTGTCGATTACGAAGAGAATGCCGTTTGGTTCATCCTGATAGCTTGAAACAAATTTTGAAGCGATTTTTGGCCAGAGTTGGAATGTGACGACTATAGTGCGACGGACGGACCGACGGACGTGGGGTACGGAATCCTACAAGCACTTCCACGTGGTGTACCCTAGCATTGGAACCAACGCCGGCGGTAGAATCGAAATTGATGGATCTGATGTTATTCTATGAATGAAATAGTGCGCTCACCCCTTTTCCTCGATATAAAGGTTGATTTTCTCCTTTCTCATCTATCCCGTTCAGGAAATCCAAATTCATATTCTCTATCTTCCGGCACTCAGCTGACGGGAAGTTGATAGAATACCCCTCTCGCTTCATTCTTCATTCTATCTCCTCTATTGCAGATAGCGTTATTCTTCAGAACAAGCACAGCTATCTCGGGAGAACGATATAGCACTCTTATTTGAGGTTTCCAAGTGTAATGTCGGTAAAAATTTTAAAATATATATTCAAAAAATATAAATTATAGCTATAGATAGAAAGTTATACGGTAGAATGTAACGTAAATTTCACGGAGCACATTATCAAAAGGATGTGAATCTCGGGAAGATGACATGTGAAAATGCTAACTTTCATCCATTATTTTTATCGCATGATGGATGGAAACATCGCATTTCGTGGAAACTCCGTCAAATCAATATAACTTCTTTTTGAACGGTGGAAATCATCAAAATCCATCGTAAAATTATATTTTTGGTAAATTCAAGTAAAATCATCATGAACACAGAAATGTGAGTAGAATCTATCGAGGTCAGACTAAAATGATCGATTTTGTCCAGAATGCATTGCACAACGGAATTTGACCTGAAATGTCAACGTCTCGTCAAAATTCCCGTGTGATCTACATTCCTCAATCCATCTCGATGCTGATAGGTGCACACTTTAACATTGAGCAAAAGATGCAACAGTACAAAACAAGAATGAAAGAGCCGAGTGGCGCGCTGCGGGTCGCTGGCCCTTTCCTTACACAGGTGCGCATGCATAATTAATCAATGGCGCGGGCCCACAGACTCCGTTGTATTATAAAGCATAAACATCGGATAGCCCGGCGCATAGGCAAACTCATCAAGTACATAAAGATGACACTTGAGAACGAGAATGATTAATTGCCTAGTGCTCGGATCATACGAAAATATGCCCAAAAATATGCATGGCTCGGTCTCTTTCTCCGGAAAAGTGCATTTGCTCTTATGTGCGCAGATCGGTCGAGTTGACGTTTTGAGTAAACAAAATTTAAATAGAACGCGAGTATCGAGGACAATAAGCGAGCCCACCTGATATATAAAGAGGGCCTTCAGAGGGCCCATGTCGAATCTTTTCTTCTCAGTATAGTTTTGGAGTGACTTCGACACAGTCGATTTTTCCGAGTTTTTACGAGCTCTTGATAGAAAAGCAAGTAATAAGTGCAAGTGAAATTACTATCAATATAATATTGGAAGTGAACTGTGCATCATCAGAAAGAGGCACTTCAAATTGTCAGAGTGCAGTGTAATCAAGAGGAAATAAACAGAAAAACCCAAGAAAGGTGGATTATTTACCAGTGCCTGTCAGCAGTACAGGATCCCTCCACAACCAACTATATAACCACAAGTGAGTAATTTTAAGTATCAATCCTAAATTTGCACTATACCCGATCCGTGCAACTCCACTGTTCTACCCCTTTTAGATAGTGAGGATAATAGGAATTTTCCCGAGTGTAATTGAGGCCAGCCAGTGCACAATTCACCCCAAGTTTTCAGTGTTACTTGAACCTCGTGTCAATTCTTTTGTGGACTTCGTTTCACCAGGCTTTGTCGAACCTCAAAGAAGGGGATTAAGCTAAAAGAGAATCATTTCAGGCCAGTACAATAGGGAAATATCATTTTTTTCGTCGAATTCTCGCGCTATCCGAGTATTTTCGAGGTACCCCAAATTTCACCCGTGGTTTGCTCACATCGATTAAATTCATAGATCAGCGTGTATAATCTCTTTGAATGGTATTTCAGCTCAAAAACTAGCTATTGTGAGCTTCATTTCGATATCTAGATCTCGAGAAATTGACGTTTGCGCACCTCCAAATTTTTCGTCCGAGTAGTTGCAATTTTCGCGCGTGAATCACCCGTAACTATTTTATTTTCAATTTTAACATCATAATAGAGTGTGGGGTACTTAGACACGTAGTCTACCTACCTTTTGGAACTTCTACAAAGTAAATTCACGTAATATTCGATCCGCCAAAGTAAAATCATCCATTTTTCGCTAGCCGACCCGAGCGACGGGAAGTGCATTTTTCCCTTTCATTTCAACTACATTGCAAAGTGAGCTCATTTAGAGGGCTATTAAAGGTCCCTTAGGGTATTTCAGAGGTACCAGTAGATAAATAGCCAAGTTTAGACTCATTCCAAGTGTTTGCAGTGAAGATATTCAAATTTAACACCCATTTTGACCCATATCGCTACCGTATTGGACTTAACACAGGTTTTGTTCAAAACTCAACAACTATTGCGAAATTGACCAGCAACGTTTATTTACCATTCAGATTACTCCTTTGTGCGTATTTTAAGCTAAACTAGAGTCGATTCTACCCAATGGTCATCGAGTTATGAGGAATTTCGCTCGCGACTAAAATCACCTATCGCATAGGTACATTTGGTCGAAATAACGTTTGTCAACGTACCTACAGAATATTTAAGGGTTTTTGAACGCATTTGGCGAGTAGCACAGGTCTTGAAGAGTAGTTCCAAATCCCAAGAGTCGCCCTTTAGGAAATAGACACCGAGTACCGAGCCGAAGATCCATTGAAACACGGTCAGTCCCATAAGAGAGCCAACCCCACTATCCAATATATACATATATATATACTATACATATATAGAGTTTTGGGCCCACAGCATTGCGAGAGCAGTGCAGTATAAGAGTAACGTGTTAGGCCGCTCTCTCTCCTACTTGCCCCGCGCGCAAGCTAGTTTGCGCAGCTAGGGAAGACTCGAGCCAGACGAGCGCATTAGGGCACATCCATCAGATACGCTCTTGACATACCGAATACGAGTGAACCACCGATCGCCAACAAGGATCCACCCACTCATATTATTGAACAATTCCCTTTTCTTTCTCTTCATGCCCTAAATCCCGAGAGCATACTATTCAGTTAGTGGCTCAAAACTAGGGCTAGCACTGGGAAGGTATAGGCCATAAGATTACCATTGGCCACAATACACCGATGCAAATTATACCTTTCTAGAGCTCACAATAAATATAACTAGACGTCACACAAGGGTCCAAAATCTCTCTCTCCTTTTTTTCATTTTTTTTTATTTTTAAGGTGGTTAGAGGGCAAAATCTGCCTCAAGATCCCTCGGATACGTCCCCAGACACCGGACTGGTTCAGCTTACGCGGACTACGCATAGCCCACGTAGGCCATACCAGGCGGGACACGGGTTTGGGTGGGGCCAACCGAGAGGTGGGCCCGGCCGTGTAATATCCCTCTCCCTTTGATGTCCGATACCTAGGGCATCGGGCAATCAAGAAGGAGATCCACCTGCATCTACCATCTCAGCCCGGAACCGCGTGAGCATTTCTTCAGGATGAGCGGCATGTCTCGCGCTCGATTGCGAGCGTTCCTCTTATCCATCTTCTCCCTTCGGCCACTTGTCGGCATCTTCTATCTTCATCCTTTATTGTTCCCTCTCTTTCTTCTTTCTTCTCTCTTCTTTCTTTCCCCTTCAGTGCATCATATTCCTCCTGGAATCATTTGGACCTCTTCTGTTTTAATAGGCAGACTCACTGTAATTCGCCTGCTTCGAGGCGCCTCACTTCCCTCTCTTTCTCCTCCTTCCGGGTCATCACCAGCTTGATGTATCCGGTGACTCTATCCCATGTCTCCTGATTGCGGAGCAAGTACGGGAAGAGGTTCTCAGGTGTTAGTTGAGCACCCAGCCAATTATCCAACTCGGCGCGCTTTCTTTGGGTGTCGTTGCACGCGAACAGGGCGTGTTCAGCGTCATCCCAGTTATCTCCGCATGACTAACATGCTGGGGATGTCCTCTTCTTGAACCGGGTCAGGTAGACATCGAAGCAACCGTGGTCACTCAGTGCCTGCGTTGTCCAGTAGTCTATCTCTCCGTGGGTGCGTTCCGTCCATTTGGCTACGTCACGGGTCAGCCGGTGCGTCCATCTACCATTTACGAATGGCGAATCCCACTCAGTTTGCCACTGCTCAAGAGTGGTTTCCTTCTCGTTGTCGCGGGTGATCTCCTTGATCGTTAGGGTGAGCACACGTTCGGCTCCGATCACTTTTTGCCGGTCCCAGATTCTCACTCGCTCTGCGACGAGCAAGTGGATGGGCGGCATTCTTCTTCGTTTAAATTAATGGAGAGGATCTTTGATTCGTTACTATTCTAGATTTTTCATTCTCCTTTTCAGCCCAACAAGCCTCAATATGGTTACGGTTCCCTTCTCATTTCTTATACAAGCAATATGCAAATGGGTCTTCGCATGTTGAGAATATTCGATAAATTTCCAACCCAACAGGAATTTGCACCGCTTGCATTCGATTCATGGCCTAAATCAAACGGTTTACACTCGAGATCGCGTATGCCACACATCGATAGATAGCAATTGTCATCAACACGTCGCGAACCATTTACAAAGTGAGCCACCGTGTCAGGGATACGCGGTGTTCTTCATATCCCTACCTCCGTTGCAAAGCTTTCCAACTGCGACGTAATCTCGGAGGGGGGGGGGGCTAATTAGATGTGAGGGTGAAAAAGTTCCGTTCGAGTTGATGAACACTCAACACTCCCAGTCGATAAGATGAGAAACATCATTCACGAAGTCGTTTCACTCCAATCATGTGTACACAGTAAAAAATTTCGTGTCGAAATTACCGTGCGCGCGGTAGAATGACGCCTTCCGTAAAGAGTCGGATTATCACCACTTCTACAATAGAGGTGGATTCACCGTCCGGAATAATACTTCCACTCGCTGCGCGGTCCAAAGACAGCTAGGCATGGTGATTTCACAGATTCCTCCACCACGCCAAATACTCATACGAAATCATACCAGCCGAGGCGTTGATTCACCGTGCGGCAGTGTAGTTGATACCGTGTAGTTTGACAGAGCACGATAGTACTAACACTACACTGATCTGTAGTGAGCTGCAGAATTGCGCTGACACAAGGTGTGCGGCGCATGGCCAATACAAAATATTTGGGAATTGCTGCCTTTACGAAGTTAATCGATGGAATGATCTGGGAATTTTTATACGCACCCTTGGATATCATTGCTCCCACGCTGTGAAAGGATTGTGTTGAATAAAAGTACCAAAATATTTTTAAAAAATCATGAAGCTGCTCACACTTTTACGAATTTTTCAATCAAAAGCATAATTTTCGACATGCGAGAAAGTTTTCCAGTTTCGAACCATTTCAAAACTCGAAGCGAGAAAGTTGCTCAGTATTGTCTCATTGATGTTATTTCCAAAGCTCATTTCAAAATATACGATGGGAGGATAGTTACAGCAATAACATTAACATTGTTCCGAAAAATGCCGTGAACTCAGGATGAGACTTGGCAGCCGATCGAGATTCACATTTAAAGACTCCCGTAACTTTCCTTCTATTGCTTGATTCAATCTGAATTTTGACAATGATATCGATGAAACACTACTGAACAACTTTCTCGCTTCGAGTTTTCATACGGCTCAAAATTGAGAAGCTTCCTCGCAAGGCGAGAATTATGTATGGCATGGAGTAATTTATGGAACCTTCGAAGAATGTTATGATTTTTCTAATTTTTTTTACCCTTTTTCATCACAAATCCTCCACTGCATGGAAGCAATGATATTCAAGGATGCGTATAAAGATTCCCAGATCAATCTATCGATTGATTTAGTAGTGACAGCGATTTACAAATATTTTCTATCGGCCGTGCGCTTGACCGGGCAGCGCGGCGTGTGTCGGCCCAACTACAAAACGCTGGGTAGATTCACCAATCTGCTGTGTACATTACCGCGTGCATGGTATTTGCGATTTTAGAGACGAGGCAAACCATCGGCGAATGTACCATTCCGCACTGTAGATGTACCTCTCCCATAGTGGGGTAATAATCCGACCCGATGCAGTAGAAGTAACTCGACAAGCTCGCACGGTATTTCTACCGAGCGAGAGTGGATATACCACTACGGAATACGTATTTCAGGGGGACAAATCACCAGCCGGACTGTACTTTCGACACGAAATTTTTTACTGTGGAGGCATGCACCGTCATTCCCCGGCCTTCTCCCCCGTCCCTCCCCCTCGCCACCGTGTTGCTTAATCGGCATTGTTCAACTACTACCTTTCTCGGAAGCGCTTAACGAAGATGAACTTTCGTATCTAAGGGCGTCCTAACTCTCGAACACTCGACCACTTGAGCCCACGATCTTATACACAGGTCCGTCAACTCCCGTGGTGGGGAAAGGTCCACTACTGAAGCCGTGAATAAGCTTCCTTTCATCGCCACCACGCGTCTCTACTTGTCCTTCGAGAGGCGGCTGAGCGCGTGCGCGCAGGAGAGATCGTCTGCTCTGCTGCTCTGTCTGCTGCTCGGCAGCTCACGATTGCACGAGTTTCATAAAACCGTGCTCTCGTCGAATTTCATGACGATCCCCGATTGCATTGATAGCAGTATTATCTGCTTATCGATGCAGGGCCCCATACGTCAATCTTTGACTATCGCTAAACTCGAGCTTACCATAAGCTCCAACTGGGGCCAACAAGCTAAGAGGTAGGTTTTTGTTGAATGAGGAACGACGTGTCCGCGGTCGAGCGGATAGCGTCACCAGTTCATTTTTGCATTCGATGGTTGCAGGTTCAAATCTCAGACGGGAAATTTTTTTTTCTTCATTCAAGACAGCTCTCACTTTTAAAGACCTAAGTATTCATTATTGGCGTATTTCTTTCGTATTTTCCCAAATTACGGACTCATTCATAAAATGCCGGAGTTTTTTGAGATTTTTTCACGTCAATAATATACTAAAGAACGAAAATTCATGGTCTGGAATAACCTATTCGGGGAAATGGAGAAAAATTCTCCCTGCGAAACAATGGCCTTATCTGGACTTTCTTCGCTAATCTTGCAAACTGATGGCTTTACAAGATTAGCAAAAGAAACCGTAAAGATAGAGTCGTTGTTTCGCAAATCAGTGATTTGCAATTGGAGAAAGAAGTAGCGAATCTGGCTACGGATTCGTTTTCAAAGTAGAAAAATACAGACGAAAATTACGTTACCCCAAATGGGTTTTTCGTGACCGTGATTTTGTTCCTCAGTGTATTATGTATTGACGTAAAAAAATCTCGAAAAAACGATGGCATTTTATGAATAAGTCCGTAATTTGAAAAAACCAAAAGAATACGCCGATCATTTAATTAAAATACTTATGTTTGTTTGTTATAAAGAGATTCTGCACAAAGTAAATTCTCTACAAATTTATAATTAAAAAATTTATTTCAGTTGATATTTTGTTTCAATTAAAGAATTATGAGTAACATTATTCTCAAATTAATATTAATTGAGTGAATTTAATTGAATTTTATGGAAAAGGATTTGAAAGTGAAATCAATTACTTAATTAGTTTCAATATAATATTAAAATGAGTACAAATAGCCCGTGGTTTTCAAAAGTAAGAGGTGTCTCGAATGAAGAAGAAAAAATTTCCCCGTCCGAGATTTGAACCTGCAACCATCGAACGCAAAAATGAACCAATGACGCTATCCGCTCGGCTGCGGACACTACATTCCTTACTTGACAAAAAACTACCTCTTAGCTTGTTGGTCCCAGTTGGGGCTTATGATAAGCTTGAGCTTAGCGATAGTCAAAGATTGACATATGGAACCCTGCATTGATAAGCAGATAATACTGCTATCAATGCAATCGGGGGTCGTCAGGAAATTCGACAAGAGCACGGTTTTATGGAACTCGTGCAATCGTGAACTGCCGAGCAGCAGAGCGGACGATCTCCTCTCTTGCGCACACGCGCTCGGCCGCCTCTCGAAGGATAAGTAGAGACGCGTGGTGGCCAAAAGAAGAAGCTTAGGCCGCCTCAATAGTGGACCTTCCCCCACCATGGGAGTTGTAGGACCTGTGTATAAAACCGTGCTTGAGCCGCGTGCCAGTCGTAAAGTGTTATCGCTCTTCCACCACTTTGAGAAGCCCGAGCGATGAGAGAAGGGCAAAACACGCATAATATCAGCGTATAATCAAATTTTTTCGTGAATTTCCCCATCTCCACTTTCCATGCCATTCCATTGAAATCCTTCAGATGCATCCTCGCAACCTTACGAGGCTCCGAAGGTGCTTTGATCGAGAATCGAGTGAAATCCATCCTCGATTGATGCCAAAAAGTTCAGCAATATCAGTTGACTTCAACTCGCGAAGACCGATCAAATATATCTCCATGATTCGAAACTCCCGCGAGTGATAAATACGATATCCGATCATATCGATCGAGTGTCGAAATTAATCACGAAACTCAAATAGTTTCGGTTCCAATGTTGGTCTTTGGCACGAAACTTGACCCGAAACTGAATTCGAGATAGTTTCGGTACACCGAAACATACATCTCCATTGGTAGCATTCCGTCTCGTGTCACCGAAACAAGAATCGACTCCAGTTTCGGGTCATGTTTCGTTACTAATACGAAACGCAATTTTGTTTGAGTTAGAGTTTCAGTTTTGACATGGAATGCGAACCGGAATTAGAGTCGCATTATGATTCAGTGCATCAAGACATTATTCTCGAACGTAATATTTTTATTCGGGTCATTGACCCGAAATTCAATTTCGGATCGGATTTCTGTTTCAGTCTGGAACGAAATCCAAACCGAGATCGAAATCAGCTTCTATGATCCGAAACGGGACGGAATATTTAGGTTCGTGCAAAACCCTGCCCCTGTGAAATGCATCATGTGAAAATCGCTGCTTTTTGCTTTCTCTAAAGAGAAAGCTTTGTTTTCGACACAGCAAATTTTTGATCAATTTTTCTTCAACTCAATATTTTCTTCAACATAATTCATCTTATCACAAAAGTGCTTCAACCATCTTATTCCTATCGCCAAAATCTAACGATTGTAAGTAACACTTTTCTTCTTATAATCCTCAAAAACCCCCCAGTGACTCATCTCTCCGGCCCTTTGTCTGTGTCTGTGTGTGTATGTGTGTTGTTTTTTTTGCGCCAGGCTTTCTCTTCTACACTCCACTTTATCGATTTTTGCTTTTCTACAAGTTGTAGAGAATCACTCAGAGATGAGACCAGTGATTTGTCTGGTCTCCTCTCCAAATCGAATCTGATTTAAACGTTTTTTTAGGTAAAATCGCTGAAATTGTGTACTTTCATACTAAAATATCTCTTTCTAACTTCACCTTACCCCAATTTTGATTACCTAGGCTATGGTTTTTTTTGGGCTCAATCTATCTTTTGGTTAATACCGAAATTCCATTCAAACTCCATCAATGTAAATTTTTATAAAAAAACCAAAATTTCCAACAAAAACAGCTATGTGAGCATGTTTAGACCTATTCTATCGAAATTCTGTTTTAACCAAATTACACGTTTTGCTAAAAAAACCTCACTTTAAGTAGCCCAAATCCCGATAACTATTTTCCTCAAAAAAATAACTCAAAATATACAAAAATATTTTTTTCAATATTCATACTTTCCTCATATCTCTCCTCTAAATTACTTTATTCAAATTTTACTCAACTAAGTTGATACTTTTTCATCGTTCTAAATCGATTAGTTGATACCGAATTTTCCAAAATCCTTTTAAATACATTCAAAATCCAATTTATTCCCGAAAAATCCAAAATTTTTTTTAAAAACTCCATTTTTATGATCTTTTCACCAACTGTATCAAAATTTTCCCTCAACCAGACTACATATCTTCCATGAAAAACCCCAGTTTAGGTCATCTTAATTCCCCTAAAAGTGAATCTCGTAATAATAACCCGAAATATTAGAAGAAAATTGCAGCTAAAATTCATTTTATCCTCATATCTCCCTCTACGACTAATCTATCCACCTTTTAATGGACTAGAGAGATACTTTTCCCTCATTCTACATCGATTGGTTGGATCCAATCATTGGATTGTGAGTGTGATATGAAATGCAATTAAATTAGATTAAAAAATATAACTATTTTGTAGGAATCCCAATCATCATTTTGGAATTTGATCAGTTTTGCAAATTTCTCATTAGTTTCAGTGAACCTCTTAAACTATTTGGCTAAGAGAAAGCATTCTGCTAATCTCATTTAGCAGCGTATTTACTCCTCAGAATGATAGTATCTTGAGTTCCTCGACGAGGACAAACTTTCAATTCGCGGCCTCCGAAAGGGCGTCCAAAAACCTACCAAGGACATTGTTCCGAAGTTCTTTCCAACGCTTTGGAGGTCTGCTGGAGCTAAGAAAATGTTTTTCACTAATTTGTTAATCTCTCCGAGAGACATTTCTCCATGTTTCTGAGAATCACGTGTGAAATGTAAAATGTTGTGTTCTCTCAGAAGAAAATAGTCTCGGAAAAGTTTGAGGTGATCCAAGTGACTCATTAGCCATTTTCTGGAATGGAATTTTTTTGTACCTGGAAAACATCATTTTATGCTCATGCGCATACATGTAGGCTCTCGGGTCTAATTCTAACGAGAATCTGACAAAATTTCCTATGAAATGACTACCTGTGGAGTTCGGATTCATGCACTCAAACGGGATCTACGAAACAATAAATTACATCGAGCCAAAAGCACGTGGACATTCAACCCATTAGCGCCTGCTGAGAGGACGCATTCACGAGATCTTCTTGGAGCTTGCTTCTGAGTACAAAATAGCCGTCGGAAAGATTTCGGATTACATGAATTCAGCCTCAAATTGGATGCAATCGTGAAATATGCAATCCAAAATTCCATTCGAAGAGAAGCCGCGGTGGCAGCAAGGTTAGAGCTCTCGCGTTTCAATCGAAAGGTCGTGGGTTCGATCCCCGGTACCGGCATTACTGGAAATTTTTTCAAGTGCTTTTACCGTGGTTTCGGAGATTCGGAACCCACCTTAAACTGTAGGTCTAGTGGAGATGTAAGATTTACTCTCCGTACACTTCGCCTCAATGAAAAAGAAGTGTCGGAGATGGATGCCTCGTCTCCACTATATATGAAGATTCCAGCCTGCGCACAGGAGCTCTGAGATCCTTCTGCAGGAGTACCTGGTACATTCCAGGTATTCGTTGATGTAGAAATCAAGCTGGTATGAAAGCCAGAAATCAGGAAAATCAGATCCTGGCGATTCACATTCGATTTTTGTCAAAAAATACGATTTTCTACACCCAAAACCGTGTTTAGACAGCAATTTCATATCCAAAATCAATCGATAAATCTTTGAGAGGTGAGAAAAACGTATGATTAGGTCCTGAACCACAACATTTATAGGTCAAGCGAATTTCGAAAGACAAACCTGGGCTAAAGACGTCGATCGAAACGAAACGTGTTGGTGGAAGAAAATGACTTCACGTTGGAAGCCTGTCTCGTGATCATTCTAGAAAGGCTCTAACGGACATGGGTCTAGGAAGAACAAAGGCTTGATGACGAGCTTTTTGTCGCATACTAACCCGATCGAGAACTTGACCGTTTTGATGATATTTCGGATGTCACTGCTGCTTTCTGATAGTATGATTCTGAGGTGCATCCGAAATCGGGCTCAGGTGGCATTTCCATATCCAAAATCATTCCAGAAGACCAATCTGGGCCCAAGGCATCGATCAAAACGTAAAATGATATTCTTTCATATCTCATCCCATTCATTCTATTAGGATATTTTTCTAGAGGTTATTTTCAGCATTGAGATCGGAAGGAGTGAGAAGGTTTTAATGACGATGGAAAGGCGCTCCACCAACACTTTTTGTTTCGGTGGATATCTTGCGCCCTGGTTCGTCTTTTCAAATTCGCTTGATCCATGAAATTCGTGCATCAGGACTCGATCACACGTTTTTTCGGACTCTCGAAGGCTTATCGATCACTTTCGAATATAAAATCGCCATCCCAACACGATTTCAGGTGTGAAGGATCGTCTGTCTTCGACGAAGATTGAATGTGAATCTCCAGGATCGTCTCGAACGAAATCTTTGATTACATATTCTAGAAATTCAGGAAATTTTACGTTGAATTTATGAAAACCAAATTCTCCTCGACGGCTATTTTGTACTAAAAAACGAGCCCCGAAAAGATCTCGTGAATGCGTCGTTTCAGCAGGCGCTAAAGGGTTGAATGTGCACGTGCTTTTGATTCGATATAATTCATTGTGTTGTAGATCCCGTTTGAGAGCATGAATTCGAACTCTGCAGGTAGTTATTCCATGGGTAATTTTGTCAGCTTCTCGTTAGAATTAATCCCAAGAGTCTGAGTTTATGCGCATGCGCAGGAAATAATGTTTTCTTGTTACTAAATAAGTTCCATTTTACAGAATGGCTAATAAGTCGCTTGGATCACCCAGAACTTCTCTGAGACTATCTTTCCTTGGAAGAACACGAAATTTTACGTTTCATATGGGATTTTCAAAGAAATAAAAGAATGGCTCCCCGAAGAATTAAACATCTAGTGAAAAACATCATTTTAGCTCCAGGAGGCCTCCAGAACGATGAGAAGAACTTTGCAACAATGTTTTTGATGGGTTTTTGGACGCCCTTTGCGATGCAAGTTCGTACTTGTCGGAGAACTCAAGATATTATCATGTTAGTGAATAAAAAAGTATAGATTTTTACATGGAGAATTTTCACTCTTTTCACGGATGTACGTGCAACGGAGGGATAAAATTCTTTCTGAGTCCCATAGGTGGTCCGAAATTCCTATTTTCGGCCAGATAATCGAATAGATAAGGTTAAAAAAAATTCGAGAGATGATCCCTTACCGTAGGTCGCTTCGGCGTGGAACCCATCATATAAAAACTCACCACAACTCAGTCAATTCTCACACGATTGGAGCGTGTGCTATCTTCAATAGGAGCTCTTCCCGAGATCTATCTAGCCATACTTGTGGGAGAATTCGGCATAATCACGAGTCCCAAAAATTCCAAGAATGATAACACATCTTTCCACCAATCGAGAGAATGTTTGGCTCCACAAGAAAAAGGAATCAAAGCTTTTTTTGGTTACAAAATGGACAATTTCAGTTATACCGACGTCAAATTCAGTCTAGATATTCGTGATAGTAAACGAGAATGGAATCAAAGGGAGACGAACTTCCAAAATTCATGAATATACCACAACATAGCAGAAATCTATGAGAACCATAGTCTTTCACGGGTGAGAAAGGGTACATACATATCCACCATAGCTCACAAGGGGAGGACCAGATCTTCGGAACACCAATCTTGTCCAAACTTTTTCTGCAGTTCTGTATTACCCAGTATATGGAGAATCCAGAGTAGCTCCGTCCACTGGTACTCTGGACTGTTGGACCTTTTGTTCAGAGCAACAGCGAAAAACATCAACATTGCAAGTATATCTGAGAGAGGGTATATAGGAACTTAACACAACTCAGTCAATCCATATACAATCGAAGCGTGTAATAGTTGGAATCGGAGCTCTTCTCGAAATCAATCTACCTTACTAATTGAAGGATTCAAAATGATTACGAGAATGTTCCAACAATTTTAGAAGTGATAACACACCTAATCACCACACGGAGGATAGATGGACTTGTCTCAAATAAGAAATCGGTACGTTTTTTCGTTACAAATTGAACAATTACAGTAATAGTGATGTAAAATGCAGTATAGACACTCTTGATAATGTACAAGAATACAATCGAAGGCGAGCAAACATCCAAAATTCATAATTCTGCCACAACAGAGCATGAATCTGTAAAAATCACAGTCTTCCACGTGTAAGGAAGAGTACATAGGAAGCTACCATAACTCATCCACATTTTATACGTTTCGCTTAGATTGAAGCTCTTCCCGAAGCCTGTGATGGATTCCATTTAAAAATGACACATGAAAAATAGTGATATCTTGGATCGATTCCTCGTGGTTTTTATTCAATTCTGTGGTCCGGAACATGAAGTTTTCACCCACTACGAGGTCCCAAAAATGTTTTTGAGACGCCTGCGGAGCTATTCCTGTTTTGCTTTTTGATTCGACTGGAGCATCAAAATCATGATCTTTTTTTACTAAATTGGATATATCTCAAGTTTGGCTCAAGATAATGCGGCGTGGTTTGCACAATTCGGAAGATCTTGAAAAAACCTATCGAAAATGACCTTGAAGATTTTCGTTCAGCCATTTCAAACTCTGATCAGGCGAAATCCGCATAAATCAGGCTAACCTGATAATCTCGAGGAGCAACTCTTATAACTTTTCAAAAATAAGATTTCTCATGCAAAATTGCACGATCGTTGCGATAAAACTGATAAAACTAGTCCGGAGCTGTTTTATCACTGTTCTATGTATTTTTTGGTCAATTTTCTGATTTTTCACTCTCTGAAAAATCAGAAAACAAAGATTACTGCGCATGCGCGTGGTTGGCCGAATTCCGAAGTAGTTTCATTCGAAAGCTGAGGGAGTTTCCTCCAAGATGACCTCTTGCGAAATTCAATTTGATCGACTGGAACCGAAGATACGCGATTCTTTGGACATCAAGATTATCAACACCACTGAAAGCATGGATGCAAGAGAGAGTCTTAAGGCTGTAGTTCACGATAGATAGATCATCTTGCTCTGGCCATCATTCTTTTGTTATCAATCTGCCGTAGATAGTGACTAAGAACATGAAATTGACTTCTGCAAGAGGTCATTTCAAAGGAAATTCCCTCAGCTTCCGAATGGAACTGCTTCGAAATTCGGCTAACCACGCGCCTGCACAGTGATCTCTGATTTCTGATTTGTCAGAGAGTAAAAAATCAGAAAATTGACCAAAAAACGCATAAAACAGTAAGAAAACAACTCCGGACTAGTTTGATCGCAAAGATCGTGCAATTTTGCATGAGAAATCGTATTCTTGAAAAGTTAAAAAAATTGCTCCCTGAGATTATCGAGTTAGCCTGATATTCCCGTGTAACGTGGTGAGGGTTCTAGGTTCCAGAGAGAACACGAGTTGAGTGAATGATAGGTGACTTTATGTATAAGAGTTCAATAGTTGAGAGAGAGTGTGTGAATAGTCAAGTTGGTCAGAGCGGTCTGTCCGCGGCGTGGCCCGTCGTCCGCGACGATGGGTCCGCGACGCGACATCGCACTTGGTGAGAAAACGGGCGATTATCCGTCAGAAACGCTGACGGTGCACCTGGTACATCGTTAGGTGACGGGGAGAGGCGCAGGCCGGAGGCTCGAGACTCACCACGTCACAGGCGTGCCTGGCCGGAGACTCGAATCAGCTGTGGCCTCTTGAATGGCCTTCAAGTCATATGGTTGCGATCATATGTTATGTTATAGTGCTTGCGCGGAGCGAGCACGTGTTAGTATGAATGTATGTGTGATTCTTGATAGAGCGAGAGTGTCGTTGTCTGTGTGTGTCACGGTACAAATTTTTATCGCGAACTCTCTCTCGGTATAGTCGTTTCGACTTAAATATTTTCATTGTCTTATTTCTAATTTTACAGAATGTGATTTTTTTTCCTTTCATACGATTATGCTCAAAAGTTGAAAACATGTTCGATGGCTTTCTAAAAATCATGAATATGTTGACTGAAATTTTTGAAAATTATTAACAATTACTTATTAACAACTAATCTTCTTAATTGTATGAACATATGAGGTTCTATGCCTCTATTCGATGTAAATGTTTTACAAAATTATAAAACCATTGACATGTCTGGAAAAAAAAATTATTAACAATAGATTGTTTATAAACAATATACCTTAATTTCATGGTTATTTATATGAGATTCTATATCTCAATTTGATTAACGAATTTTTCCCCAGAAAGTTCATTATTGTATGAATAATACCCTGAATGTCATTAATAAATTATACAATAAACCAATTATATACATAATATAATTGTCCATAGCTGGGTATTTTCAGAAGTGAGATTTGTCAAATTCTGCCGTAAGATATGGACGGTAGGACTCGCACGCGTGCACGATACTCTCCATTTCATTATCAAAAATTGGCCACGAAAGTTGGGCTCCTTTTGAAACTTTGGACGGGTAGGCAACTGGTCTATTCTTGTTGATAGACCCAATAGCCAAAATATATCCCACTGCATAATCACAGCTATCACAAAATACGATATAACTTTCATTGCCCGTCGCAGGGCTCGCGAGTACGCTCTCTGAACATAATGCGTCGCGTAGACTCTCAAATGCGCGTTGCTGTTCCATGCCCCATACAAAATCTTGCTCTTTTTTCAAGAGATCGGTCAATGGTTTTGACTTCTTCGCGTAATTTTTAATGAAGCGCCTATAGTACCCCGTCAGTCCGAGAAACTGCCTGACTTTTCGAATGTTTGTGAGTGCAGGATATTCATGGACTGCCTCTACTTTTCTGGGAACTGGTTTAATGTGACCATTGCCAACTATGTGGCCCAAAACTTTAGCTTCTCTTTTCAAGAATTGACATTTCTTTGGTGAAATTGTGAAATTTGCTTCAATAATGCAGGCCATGAATTTCCTGGATTCAATTTCATGTTCTCCAAAGGTATCTGCCCAGATGAACAGATCGTCACAATAACTGGCGAATTCGTCGGGGGTGAGGGAGGAAAATGCCATGAAAATTGCCTCATTTAGGGTGTCTGGACTACCAACCATCCCTTGAGCCACACGCGCGAATTCCATTCCACCCAGGGGTGTGTCTATGGCCGAATAAGGTGCTGACTCCTCATGCATTTTTATTTGATGAAAAGCGTCTAATAAATCAACTACTGTGATATATCGCGCGCTAGACAGCTGATCGATGATATCGGCTGACACGTCCCTACCGTGTCCTCATTGAGGGGTCGGAAATCTGCGACGAACCGAAACCTTTTCGTCCCGTCTTTATCTGGGCTTTTTGGTACTAAAAAGCAATTTGATCTTCATGGCGATCTGGGTGGGCGCAACACTCCGAGATCGCGAAATTTTTTCACCTCTTCAATCAAAGGGCCTTTCAAGGCTGAAGGTAAACGATATCTTCTGGCTTTGAACAGTTTGCCCGATTTCAACTTGATTTTATGTTTTATAATTGGCGTTGCTTGAAGTGGTTCGCCTTTCAGCCCAAATCGCCAAGGGTCGATGCTAATGAGCATGCGTACGTGCTCAATCTCCTCCGGCGAGCAACCTTCGATATCAACGAGTTGCATTAATTTTTCTACGCGTTCTGCAGAGGCTATGTCGCGCGCGCTCTTATCTATATTCTGCGAATTCTCGCGAAGCTGCTTATTTGCTGGGTCAGCGCCTGTGTATAAACGGCGGATATAATGTACTGCATCATCCCCAATGATGCTTTTCTCTTCTACATTGTCCCAAGGAATTATTTTTGAAAATCTTCTCAACTTAACTGCAGGAGTGTCAATATATATATATAGTTTCATATGAAATATTTATGACCTCTGCTATGCCATATCCGTTGTGGTTGTTGTCGATAAATTTTCCAAAGAGAATCCCATTTTTTATATGTATGCGTGGGACCCAGCCCTCTTTAGTATCGTTCAAAATCTTGAATTTAATGAGTCTTCTCATTCTAGGCGGCACTTTTATTTTTTCCTTGTATAAAGAAGGGATTGAAAAATTTTCGAACTCGAGGCAGCGGGCTTTGGGGTTTAATTCACCACCGTACTCTGTCAAAAAAACCCAACCGACTAAGCCATCACAGTTTAACAAAATGGAGTCGGGGACAACATGAAATTGCCACTGCATGCCGTTCATTTTCAATACAATCATTCCCTCTGAAAAAAATTCTCCTTCTGCAATGCCATTAATGCTCAATATTTCTGACTTATCAATGTCGGCAAGATTTTTAACTCTACTTGATTTGATAATGCATACATCCGCACCACAATCGATGTATAATTTACATTTTTCATCATTCACTTCTGGGCTTTCAAAGTTGACAATTGGTAGAATTCTCCCAGTCTTTAAAGATTTTATACTTGTCTTTCTGATGTTTACTTGGGACGATGTAGAAGACTGTTCAACACTATCACTTCCGTCCGATTCTACCGACTCTGACTCATCTGTGGACGGTGATTCTTCTAAAGAAAATGAGTCAATTTCCTGATCCATCAATGACGTAACGGAGCCGTCATTGATGCGCCCATTGCTCGGGGATTGTGATGGGCGTGCTTCTAGTTTAGAATCTCCGCGTGATTTTGGGCGCTTTGGGCATCATTATGGCGCTGTGGGCTTTGGGCTTGTCGCGCCTGCGGTGGGGTTTGATTCTGGGTCTCGGCATAATTATTTGCAGGTGTTTGATTTTGATTTCCCCTTGGTGGGAAATTATTTCCACGATTTTCCGTGCCGCTATTATTACCGTTGAAATTTCTATTCGGACCCCCACCTCTACTTCTGCCGCGATAACCCCCTCTGCCGCGGTTGGTGCTTGGTCTATCAACATATACGTTGGCCCTTTTAAAATCGGCCTCTAATTTCCAGCATACTTTCGCGTCGTGCCCAGGTAAATCGCAATACTGGCACTTTTTTAGGTCGTTCTCTTTCTTGTAACATTTCAACTCTACATGACCGATAAGTTTGCAGTATGGACAGACTACTTGAGAGTCTGCCATTCTAATATTCGCCTGTGGATGGGCTGCACACGGTGTTGCCTCGTCAATCGGATTCGGGTAATTTTTGCGTTGCAACGCCGCCTGTTGCGCGAATTTTACCGCCTCGCGTATATTCTCCGGTTTCTGGCTCCTTACCACGCTCTCAAGTTCTGTTCCGATACCTATAATAAAGCAAGTGAGAGCCGCTTGATCAGCGTCTCGCGTCCGTGATTCTATCTCGGCGCGAGTATACTGCGTTTTTGATCCTGCCGTGCTCTTGAATCGCCTTAAAATATTTTGAATACGCGTTCCGTACGATTCTAATGATTCGTCTTTCTTCTTAGCACAGCCTTTCAATTCCGACATAATGTCGTCTAGTGAATCTACTAATGAAAATTGTTCTTCAAGTTCTTTCAAAAATTGTTCTACTGATTCAGACTTCAATACTGTCGAACCGAATAATGATTTGGCTGTGCCACGTAGTTTAGTTGCGATATTCATTAGAATGATTCAGTCTGATCCCATGCCATCCACGCTCTTTGCGATGCGAACTGCCGTACAGAATGAATCGAGGGAATCCGACTCGCCATTGAACTCCCCTATACTTTTCAAAATTTTGTGTAAATGGGCGTCTGCTCTCATTTGCGCCATCGGTTGCTCCGGCGAATGAATTTCACGCTGAATGGGCTGAGTACGAGGATTTTGGGTGTATACTGTATGTGGATGATTTATGTATGATGTGGGATTTTGTTAAGTGAAATTATGAGAGAATGCCTGCGACGGTTCATTCTGTCCCATTTGTTGAAAATTTTGCCATGGCACTTGATGTGTTCCCATACTTTGGGGTATATTCCTATTGTTTGGTACATTCATAAAATGTTGGGTGGCTTGTAGTACACAGCCACTACTTGTCGGAATTTCTTGGAAATGCAAACCTCTATTTTGCTGTATTTCACGTGAATTCAGTTTTTTCCACAGTTCAGCCATTTTTGTAAAACTCATTCCTCGGAGGAAGTTCTCAAACGATGATTCACTCGGTTTAGGGCTTGGTTTTACTGTAGGCGCCACATTCTCACGAATCGCACGGTATTCGGTTGGTCTCTGATTGATTCTACCGTGTACAAAATTATTCTGGACCGGGGCTTGATCAATCCCCTGTGGATTTGACAGATTTTGTTGCATAATATCCCAAGGTGTTTGGTTCTTATGGGGGGGAATTTGCTCAGTAACTGTTGGGGTTACTGGTCTTGGAGAGTTATCTTGACTCCTGATCACATGTATATCATTCTCCAAATTTTGTGGGCCACTATTATTTGCTAGATTAGGGGCACTCTGAGTTTGTACCCCTTCTGGGTTGAGAGAAAAAGTATTTGCAATTCTTACATCCGATTCGTGAGATTGTGTTTGCCGGCATAAAAACGTTTGTCCGTTCGGACCGGCCAAATAAAACATCTCTGGGTAAGATGTCATTCGCATATCGTTGCGCAAAGGGGATCTTATTGGGTTCACGCGTATTGGGGACTCTTCTAGTAAGGGTTGTCCTACACGCCATTGTTGGTATGCAGGACCCATAAATTGTCCCATTTGAGGGCTATTGGCACGGCTCATATTAACATATTCATCTCCATCTTTCCCATTTATAGCATCCGCATTTATACCCCATGCTCCTTCTTGTCTGCTTGAAAATTTCTTGTTGGTTCTTGAGGCCATTTTTTTCAAACATTTCCGGCCTATTATGGCTCGGTTTCAGTTTGGTACCAGTTGAATTTAGTGTTTCTTTGCTTTTTGACTTGCCAAAAATACCCAGCATTTTGGACCTTTTGATTTTATGTTCTTTGATATACAAATATAGACAAACTGCACGTTATAAATGCGGATGTGATGGGATCGTTCTTTAGAACGAGATCAAGAAGAGAAAATGTGCAGTATTCACGCTGAGAAGCTGCAGCAGGCCACGACGATGTATAATGCGGCTATGTGCATTACTCGTCCACACGTGCAGTTGGCTCGGAGATAAGCCTCGGCGATGATTTTCTGCTGACGGTTGGGCGGGTGGGCAGGTACGATGCTCAGCTTGGCTGCTTGCGGCTTGGCTGGATTCTGCTTGGCTCAACTCTCTTCTCTCAGTCCCTTTTTTTTCACGACACTCTCGCAAAATTGCAGAATCCGAAAAAAAATTTTGAGAAAAGAAAGAAAAATTTTCTAACTTTTTGAAAAAAAATTTCAACTCGCGGGAAACTACCTCACCTAGCACCAAAAAGGGGATGTAACGTGGTGAGGGTTCTAAATTCCAGAGAGAACACGAGTTGAGTGAATGATAGGTGACTTTATGTATGAGAGTTCAATAGTTGAGAGAGAGTGTGTGAATAGTTAAGTTGGTCAGAGCGGTCTGTTCGCGGCGTGGCTCGTCGTCCGCGACGATGGGTCCGCGACGCGACATCGCACTTGGTGGGGAAACGGGCGATTATCCGTCAGAAACGCTGACGGTGCACCTGGTGCATCGTCAGGTGACGGGGAGAGGCGCGGGCCGGAGGCTCGAGACTCACCACGTCACACCCGGATTCTGCCTGATCAGAGCCTGAAATAGCTGAACGAAAATCGTCAAGGTCATTTCGATAGATTTTTTCAAGATCTTCCGAATGGTCCAACCCACGCAACATTATCTTGAGCCAAACTCGAGATATGGTGACAACGACTGGTTGCGATGAGGTCGAGCAGACGATAGTCAAATTCTCAGGCTTTTTGTTTACACCCACTACGTGCTGGAACTGACGCACTTGTCGTCAAAGAAGATTTGACGGATCCACTTCGGCCCATGTTGCTACAGTATTTGGTACAACGCTGTTCACGAAACTGGTTTTGGTAGGTTATTTTCATACCTTCCGAGTACTGCAAACCGTATACTTTATTCTCGGCACCGGATCCGCAAAATATGTATTTCGTTCAATGAAATACTCGAACTCCTTCGATTCAAGGAGATAAAGTCAAGTACATTCAAGGCACGTCACAAGGAGATTGAGTAATTCTTATCTTGTACCATAGAATTGAATGGGAGTGCTCAGAGAATATATAAGACATGACCAATTTTCGTGCGTTGCTTTCGACTACTCATAGATTGTGACGAGGAGTTGAATGGACGGAACCATCATTTCGCCAGCTGTACCGGGACCGATCTCAATATACATCTGAAAACCATGAATTCACATATATGTAGTGGATAGTTGGATACAGGTAAATATCGATAGTTGTTCTGTAGTCTATCTATATAGCTATATCGTCGTAGCAGTCACTATAAGGTGCTATCCTGGATGCATATTCTTGGCCAGCAGCGAGCAGTATCGTCCTCTACTTGCATCAAAATGGATATTCAACATTGATATACAGAAAGAATAGTCGTCTACACATTGAAAATAGTTCCAGAGTCACTGACATTTCCTTTTACACAGTACTATTCAGAAGATAACTGCGCACTCCACATTCCCAACCGTTCGCTGGGAGAATAGTCATTTCCTACTTTTTAGCTTCTCAGACAGATCGTCGAATGTTGGATCTTGTATGTTGAGCATCAAGCTGTTGCCACTGAGATAGACACGGTTCTGAGAGTTGGAGATCTGGAAGAAGACAAGAATTCAAGTGATTTGTTCATCCAACGCCAGCAAAATTATGTAACAGGAGACATTCAAGGATTTAATACAGACGAAAGGGATAGATGGAACCTTACAGAACTACAATTCATTCTGTGATCGAGTTATTGATATGGGGGCCAAAAACTATATATGCGAGGGGAAGTGCCCTACTCCTAAGAGGACCTCCCATCATCTACATTCGCATGCGCGAGTGATTCTTCAGGTCACGTGGTCCAAGATCTCAAAACTTGCGGCGGACAACATCCTCCATTTTCCTGGGATCGGAAAGGAGCTCATGGGTTTATTATATCTTCGCAACAGAGTTTGATTGTTTGAATAGAAACACTTGTCATGTCAACAATTGATGCAGCTACAAAGGCAAACTGGAAAATCAGCTTGACAGTGGAATACGCGACTGTCAACAGATCGCGTTCTGTGCACTGCGTATCCAAGCACCATCACTTCACTGCATAGTTGAGGATCGATATTTCCATTAGAATTTTTAAGCTGATACCCTGCTCTGTCAGCGATGGCTCATCGAGCACTCCGGGAGTTATGGTTTTTATTTCAATCGGGAAATTTCTCGACAGCAGATTGATCTCCTGGCAGACCGCAAGATGTATGTTGAAGATCGAAGCCTCGGGGATCAAATAAAAATGTTGAAAGTACCAAAACATTAATCCTACAACCAACGAAATCGGAAGTAACCTGCAACGCTCAAGTTGGGGGAATTCCTAATATTTGAATGATATGGTCAAATTAAAGTTTACGCGAATGAAAACGAGATCAGAGTAGAGTAACATTGAGTAGATTAACATCAATTATCAATAGAAGCATGTCTCATACTGAGCTACCTATCCCTCTACACGGTGAGTCGGAAACCCGAATAGGTGAAAGTTGCGTGAACCTGGGAAATGCTTGAGGCGTATGTTTTGTGATATTTTGAACATTATTTTCCAACAAGAATTTAGAAAATCCGCCGAGGGATTGCAAAATAAAGTCGATTTTTGCATTTTTTCACCCCTTTTTCCGGAAGAATACATTTTTTACAGTTTTCTTCTTGGCTCACAGCTCTGAATTGGCTCTAAAGAATTGTTCCAAGTATGGAAAACGAAGGCCTCTGTTGCATAATTGGCGAGATAGGTCGAGACATCGTTTTATAGTCGAAAAAAATGTTTCTACTCGGCAGAAAATCTCTCAAAGATGGGTTGGTAGGGTGAAATAAGATTATTTTTCCTCTAAAAGTCCTTTTGATCAACAAAGTAGTATTTTCTTCCTCTTGCTAATGACAATGGATGATTCATAACATTTTCAAGAATACAACCAGTACATTAATCCAGCTGAACGATTGCTGGAACAAAGATCTTCCACCACAAAGAGAGCTTTGAAGAGTTACAGATGTAATCCATTGAATTCACATACTGCGCAAAGCAGACGATTTGAATATTTGGAATGACCCAGATGAACTTCATGTTACCTCCATACTTTCATTGAAGTCATGATGGACTGATTCAAATGCCTGCTCACTGTAAACTCCCAATCTTGTTTCAATTTTCTCGCAGAATTCCTTGATGTGAATCATAACCCCAAGGACCTTGATTGTCACAGAAATTCCCAGTTTCAGATAACTATCTCAACAATCACCTATGTAACTTACAATTCCTGTGACACCCAAGGTCCTTGGGGTTATGATTCACATCAAGGAATTCTGCGAGAAAATTGAAACAAGATTGGGTGTTTACAGTGAGCAGGCATTTGAATCAGTCCATCATGACTTCAATGAAAGTATGGAGGTAACATGAAGTTCATTTGGGCCATTCCAAATATTCAAATCGTCTGCTTTGCGCAGTATGTGAATTCAATGGATTACATCTGTAACTCTTCAAAGCTCTCTTTGTGGTGGAAGATCTTTGTTCCAGCAATCGTTCAACTGGATTAATGTACTAGTTGTATTCTTGAAAATGTTATGTATCATCCATTGTCATTAGCAAGAGGAAGAAAATACTACTTTGTTGATAAAAGGGCTTTCAGAGTAGAAATAATCTCATTCCACCTTTCAAACCACCTTTGACAGATTTTCTGCCAAGTAGAAACCTTTTTTCGACTATAAAACGATGTTTCGACCTATCTCGCCGATTATGCGACAGAGGCCTTCGTTCTCCATACTTGAAAGAATTCTTTAGAGCCGATTCAGAGCTGTGAGCCAAGAAGAAAACTGTGAAGAATTAATTTTCCGGAAAAAGGAGTGGAGAAATGCGAGAATCGACTCTATTTTGGAATCCCTCGGCGGATTTCCTTGATTTTGTGCGAAAATGATATTCAAAATATCCCAAAACATACCCCACGAGCATTTCCCAGGTTCACGCAACTTCCACCTATTCGGGTTTCCGACTCGCCGTGCTCTAGTATTTGCTCATTATATTGGTTTAGCGGTGATAGCCGAATGATGAATTTATGCGAAAAGCAGGAGACTGGAACAATTTACAGGTCTTCAGGTCGCCAAACCAGGATATCTGACATCAATTGGTATGAGGAACATGGAACAAATACCAATTAGTATCTACATACATAATCATTTTTTAGAAGTGAGAAAAGAAGTGTTAGTAATAGAAAATATTCATGCGGAAGCTGTACGATTTATTCATCACTTACTCACAATATTTTGTCAATACATATACTTGTACATATAATGCGACAGCGTTCAGCTGATCATAATTCATATTCACTCAACATTAACGGTTGAGCAAGTCAATATATAAATAGTAAAATAGAAATTCACAACGAAAATTCGGAAAGTAGTCTGGAAAACATACCTATTCATCCTTCTGAATCCTAGAATCCCATCCCTCCTGAGGAAATGATGGAGATTTTGCACCTTGGCTTATAATGGCGACGGCATTGCGTGTTTTTCTGTTTTGACATACCAAGATAGAAAAAATCACATAACAAATTGTATACATATGATAGATGTATACAGATAGAGAAGCGCAACTCACGTTATTCTTTAGATCGTCATGGTATATATTGAGCGATCTTGTGCTGGAGACCAGACATAACGTCTGGCTCCTGTCAATACAGGTGAACAGAGTCAGTGATCGGTCTAGTTTCTCACTCATATTTATAATACCGTGCGATCACAGAGTACAGTAGGTGACATATATGGGAAATAGTGCAAGTGAGAGAGAAGAAGAGTGGGGGTCAACGAGCTCAGTCAGTCGTTGTCTACAACGGGTTATGAATTCGACTGAGATTTTGAATATCGTCTTTCTTATTGATGACATTCATGTCAAATTTTCATGTAGATCATCTCGGAAATCGAACGTTTTGTCCAATTCCGTTCTGTGTCTGAAATTTTGGTTCGATCCCAATTGAAATCATGTTCATATTTCAGTTTATGACTAGAAACTACAGTACTCTGCGAACGCGCGGTAATATAAATATGAGTGAGAAACTAAACTGATGATAACTCTGTTTACCTGTATTGACAGGAGCCAGACGTTATGTCTAGTCTCCAGCACAATATCGCTCAATATATACCATGACAATCTAAAGAATAACGTAAGTTGCGCATCCCTTCATGTATACATCCATCGTATGTTGTACACAGTATCTTATGTAGTTTCCTCTATCTTTGTATGTCGAAACAGAAAAACCCAAGCCTGATAAGGCCCACGAATCGGTGTAGACGAAACGTCGTAATAAGAGTTCCATTACGAAATTTTGGGGATAGATTTTATTCCCCACCGTCCTTCAAGATCGATAAGACACCACCTTCAATATTCATCATCAAGGACGGAAAATCTACAATATCTCCCATGATATTTAAAAGATTATTGATGAATTCCACGCCAAAGCGACCTACGGAAAGGGGTCATCTCGCAGATTCTTTTTTAACCTTTTTCATTCGATTCTATGACCCAAAATAGGAACTTCGGACCACCTATGGGGCCCAAAAAAATTTCTCCTCTCCATTGCACGCACATCCGTCAACAGACCGAGAATTTATCGTGTAAAAATCGATGCTCTTTTAGTCACGAAAATGGGAATATTTCGAGTTTTTGAATAGCTATCGATTTGCGGGTTGCGTCAACTGAAAGGGCATCAAAAAACCTATCGAAAACAATGTCGGAAATTCCTTTTCTGTGATTTGGGGGCCTCCTGGAGGCAAAAGAGTGTTTTTCACTAAAATGTTGATTTCTCAAAAAGCCATTTTTTATATTTTTTTAAAATCATATATTCGACGTAAAATTTTGCGTTCTTTCGGAAAAAATGGGTTTCAGAGAAGTTTGGGGCGATCCAAGTGACTTATGAGCCATTTTTTGACAATTCGATTTTTTCGGTTTCAGAAAAAGGCGATTTTCTGCGCATGCGTACAAACGTAGACTTCCAGCACCACTTTCAATGGGAAGCTGACAAAATTTCCTATAAAATGACTACCCGCAAAGTTGAAATTCATGCACTGAAACGTGATCTGCAAGGATTAATTATGTCGAATCAAAATCACATGAAAATTCAGTCCATTAACGCCTTCGTGGCGCCTGCTGAGATGACGAATTCACGAGATCTTCTCGGGACTCAATTTTGAGTACGAAATTGACCTGAAAAAAATTCGGACCACATGGTTTCAACGTAAAGTTGTATGAACTTTCAAAATATGCGATGAAAAACCCCGTTTGAGGCGAACCCGAGGTGCTACATTCAATTTTTCGCAATTTTGAATGTGAAATATCGTATTTTCTGGAAAAATATTGAATGTAGCACCTCGGGTTCGCCTCAAACGGGGTTTTTCATCGCATATTTTGAAAGTTCATACAATTTTAAGTTGAAACCATGTGGTCCGAATTTTTTT
Organism: Eretmocerus hayati; assembly: GCA_029851415.1. NCBI lineage: Eukaryota > Metazoa > Arthropoda > Insecta > Hymenoptera > Aphelinidae > Eretmocerus > Eretmocerus hayati. Next base: position 62,796,382 of record CM056744.1, on the reverse strand, counting down.
CAGGTCAATTTCGTACTCAAAATTGAGTCCCGAGAAGATCTCGTGAATTCGTCATCTCAGCAGGCGCCACGAAGGCGTTAATGGACTGAATTTTCATGTGATTTTGATTCGACATAATCAATCCTTGCAGATCGCGTTTCAGTGCATGAATTTCAACTTTGCGGGTAGTCATTTTATAGGAAATTTTGTCAGCTTTCCATTGAAAGTGGCGCCGAAAGTCTACGTTTGTGCGCATGCGCAGAAAATCGCCTTTTTCTGAAACCGAAAAAATCGAATTGTCAAAAAATGGCTCATAAGTCACTTGGATCATCCCAAACTTCTCTAAAACCCATTTTTTCGAAAGAACGCAAAATTTCACATCAAATATATGATTTTGAAAAAATAAAAAAATGGCTTTTTGAGAAATCAACATTTTAGTGAGAAAGACTCTTTTGCCTCCAGGAGGCTCCCAAATCAAAGAAAAGGAATTTCCGACATTGTTTTCGATAGGTTTCTTGATGCCCTTTCAGATGCCGCAACCCGCAAATCGACAGCTATTCAAAAACTCGAAATATTTCCATTCTCGTGAATAAAAGAGCATCGATTTTCACACGATGAATTTTCGGTCTGTTGACGGATGTGCGTGCAATGGAGAGGAGAAATTTTTTTTGGGCCCCATAGGTGGTCCGAAGTTCCTATTTTGGGCCATAGAATCGAATGAAAAAGGTTAAAAAAGAATCTGAGAGATGACCCTTTTTCGTAGGTCGCTTTGGCGTGGCATTCATCTATTATAATAACTTACCAGTGCAGCCTCTCAATATGACCCTCAACAGTTCCAGTGACAGAGTCATTCTTTTCCATTCTCTGAATTATCAGCTGCTCGCGGATCGTCTATTGATCTATATGCTGAAAATAAATCGAACGAAAGATATATTATTGTTCATGGAATAATCGAATTCGTTTGTGTGTTAGTGAATTGTTAGTAGTTATATTTGTATGTGAGTGAATGAGCGTGAATTATTGTGAGTGTGTGTGTGTGTGTGTGTGTGTCTGTAACTGTGTGTGCTCATATGAGTCAGTATAAGTCAGTGTGTTAGATCAAACATCTTATGCTCATTGATTATTATTAATTAATCAATTAATCATTGTTTGAGTGATTGGTAAAGAGTTGATTCCCTTCGGAAGGTTAATGTTATCACTCACCAGTGCAGACTCCTATGATCCTCGAATTTCCCAGTGGTGATGAATTACTCTCCTGAGCGGTCTTATGATGTTCCCCTTGCAGAGTTTCTTAAGACTGTTGGATGCTACAACTTGAATAAAACGATATGTAATTATCAAAGTTATATGTTTAGATGTTTATGTATTGAATGTTGTTTATGTAATTATTTACCTGTACACCCTTCTGTGATAGACTTTGATTGATCCCGTAGCTCGTGGAGTTTGGCTCTTGAAGTGACTCCTCAATCATCAGGAGCGGCATCGACTTCACCCTACGATGGGTTGAGACAGGCTGGCCCTACTCGACGCTTCAGCTTTATATATATTCTCTTCAGCTCCCCCTAGCGACATGTATGATAATCGATGTCACGTGTATCTAAATTAGGGCTGGGAATATCCGTGGATCCGGATATCCGCTTAGATTGAAGAGATCCGGACGGATCGAACTATCCGGATAGTATCCGACCATCCGGATCAGAATATCCGGATACTCCCGGACAATCCGGGGTATCCGGATTTTCGGATAGCATCTGAACTCTCAAATCTGTTTCGTGGTGGGGATTACACGTTTTGGTATTGGATTTCTCAAGAATTACAAACGATTGATATTTTTGATCTGCATGCTTATCACATAGGGAACGTCCAAAAATAACGGAGGAATTTCAGGAGGAAGAGGAAGAGTTGGTCTCCCGATTTCTCACGCTCCATGTGTGAGTCAGCAATTTTACTTTTGAAAAATCGTATTAGAGAGACGGGGGGTCTAGAATAATGAAATTGCCCCGAACTTCATTCATGGAAGCTCCCATGTTATCGAGAAACAGAGAGGACGAAAGAGAGAGACAGAGATACCGGTTGACTACTTGCAAGTAATGATAGGCTGGGACCGATCGTATGGATCTGATACATACTTGTTTTATATTGTTAGCAGTTCATCTATGCTTTCATTACCAATGTTATATCTCAATTCGGCTATAAAATTCGGACAGATCCGGATAGCCGGATACTATCCGGGTATCCGGATAGTTCGGATAGTTCGAAAATTCGGATAAAAGTCCCAGCCCTAATCTAAATATTTATTGTATCTCCGTCTATCTTATCATCTAAGATTATGTTGTGTGTATCTTCTAATTTTTTTCCATCTTAACGTCAATTTGGGTTATCTTTCCATCTTTTAGTTATATTTTCGTTATCTTCAAGTTATCTCATGATTTTCTTTATTAACTCTTATGTCCTTCCCGCTAGAACTTTATTTGATGGTCTTTCTTTGAGACAGTTTTACGGAAATTCAGAGGGGAACATTAGAAATTGTTCAATAGTACTGAGTGTAGGAATTTTTCCGAATGCATCAATTTCAACCAAAGTTCCGAGTACTAATTAGCTGGAAAATCACATACGTAGACAACAGTTCGTACCAATATGCATGAACATACATCATCGCGCATCCGCGCAATGACGTATGTTATATACTTCATTGGGGGACTATAGATGGATTCCATTTAAAAACGACACATGAAAAAAAGTGATGTCTCGGATCGGTTTCTCGTAGTTTTGATTCGATTTTATAGTTCAAAACATGAAGTTTCTACCCACTGGGAGGTCCCAAAAGAATTTCGGAGTCACCTGCGGAGCTATTTCTGTTTCGCTTCTCGATTTCACCGGATCATCAAAATCCTGATCTTTTTGTACTAAATTGGATATATCTCGAGTTTGGCTTAAGATAATGGAATGCGGTTTGCGCCATTCGGAAGAGCTTGAAAAAACCTATCAAAAGTGACCTTGGAGAATTTTGTCCAGCTTTTTCGGGCCCTGATCAGGCAAAATCCGGAAAATTCAGGCTAACCTGATTATCTCAAAAAGCATTTCTTTTAATTCTTCAAAAATATGATTTCTCATGCAAAATTGCACGATTTTTGCGATGAAACTAGTCCGAGGTTGTTTTTCTACTGTTTTGTCTGTTTTATGGCCAAATTTCCGATTTTTCATTCTCCGACCAATCAGAAAACGGAGATTTTTGCGCATGCACGTGGTTGATCGAATTTTAAAGCAGTTCCAATCGAAAGCTGACGAAATTTCCTGCAAAATGACCCCTTGCAGAACTCCATTTGATCGACTGGAACTGAAGATGCACGATTCTTTAGACATCAAGATTATTAACACTACTGACAGCATGGATGCACAAATGAATGTGATGGAAAATCCAGAGACTAGGAAATTTCAGAAAACACCAATGGTCCATCACCTACCACCTGCTTCACAGCATCCCTTTACAATGAATTGCTTCTTTTGGTCAAAACTCTCGCTTTATCTGATATTTTTGTCACCACCTCGATGCACCTGAATCACACAAGCAATTGAAGCACATATTACACAATTTGGCTCTGAAGTATATGAATCCATATTCAACATGACTTCAAAGTAGATTCTGAGAGATAATCATCACAATAGAGGTCACCTGCCCCAGATACTGCAGCCAGCGTACACTCCCCACGCATGGCTCTGCTTGATCAGCCCTGGCACAAATAAGTTTGCTGACGTTGAATTGACCCCTCACACTTTTCATTGATATCTAAAATTACATTAAAAATCATCACCAAGGATCAGTTTCAATGGGAAACACATGGTGAGTGTTTGAGGACAGGTTATACTATGCTACTTATCTGATTCCCCAATCCGCAAGCAGCTCTGACTGGCATCATGTGAAAATTTTTCATCACATTCCAAACTTTGCTCCAAAATAATCACCCGATAATCGCGCAACCGTGAAAGGCTGAATTCCCAAAAAATAGTACTTTGAAAAGTTCCAGAGCCTCTCAATGAATTCCAAAAAATTGTGTGCACGAGCAGAAGCAAATGCTGATGCTTCTCGAGCTAAAGCACTCGAGAGCAACAATGTCGGTGAAGAAGATCGCAGTGCAACCGATTGATCAAGCATTTGCAAGCCAAAATTCGAAAACATTCGAAAACTCGCCCGAACAAAGAATATTAGCAAAGCAGAAGTTTATTGGAGTTCTTCCGTGCTCGGCAGTAGGATTTCTTGTTGTCAATGTTGCAGCCCTCCAGCATTTACAGTTCTAAACCAGATTATCCTTCGAATGATGAAAACATCAGAGCAATTTCAGTCATCAACTGAGATTGAAGTAACAGTAATTACTGTATCGTCGATGTTCTTTCTTCTAATTTCCACAGTAATACCTCATTCATTTTCCAAATTCAGCATTCTATAAGTCTATTGCTCATTGTTCAGTATCAATTGATCCATGTATATGGAATATTCATGAAAGAATTTTAGATTGGTATATTAGCTTTTGATTTCACTGGTTCGTTCCATGAAATCATTCACATTAGAAGAATGATGAGTGAATTCAATAATGATTCGCTCGTTGACCTCAAGATCAATGATGTGGGTATATCATCTGATGTGAAAATCTTCTCCCAAGGGATGAATGTATGTTTGAGTATTCTGAAAACGCAAGGATTTATAATTGATTACGATGATCACGATGAATCTCTCGAAATACCTCAAATTGGTAAAGATATGGCCGATCTATTTGTCAATCACATACAAAAATATCAGTGGCAAGTTAAAGGAGAATTAGATTTTATCGAGGATAATGATAACCGCAATGATCTTTCTGACGAAGACGAATTACTAGATTACGAGGAACTGGATGATGATATGAATACAAACGAACTTCCGAGAAATCGAGGTACACTAATGATATTATCAATCTCAATTCCCCGCGTTTGATCGGCTCCTGACGACAAAACCATGTGTAATAATTATTCTGCTCATGGATCATGATCTTGAATACGATGTTGTGAAGAAAGTATGAGACTCCGCAATCATTTACTGATGAGCATTCCGATTTACAACTCGATTCTAGATCCCGACTGTTATTGTCATAGTACTGATGAGAGAAGACCTCCAATCAGAGTCCCATTAGCCAAGAAAATAAAGGCAGTAAATTTGCACAGAGAGCATAGAAATTGGAAATTAAAAACACTCCAAGTACACGTTGGGAAGTGCCTGACCCGAATGGATGAATTATACAGATGGGAGCAGCAAATGACGAAAGGAGGTTGTCCAGATGATCACCTGGGAGTTATGAGAAACTGGGTGTATGACAGATTTCGAGAACACAGAGCTGCTCAGTTACCGGTTTCCACAAGAAATCTGCGAGAGTGGGCTCTGCAAGCAGCTGCTCAGTTTTGTTCTATCAATTTCAAGTTCAAAGCTTCTTTGAGTTGGATCAATGATTTCAAGAAAAAGTTCAGAATATATTGAAGGAAAGTTACAAAATTTGTGAAACCGACTGAACGCAGATCTCTCAATGAGATCATGGCAGCACCATCAGCATTCCAGTGAGATGTACAATCTCTCACTATTGATCCAAAGAAGATTGTCAATACTGACCAAATGGGGTGTGAGTACAGAGTACCTGTCAATCGCACTTTGAATCAAAAAGGAGAAAGAACTATTGAGGTTTATCCAGGAGATGGAGGTAGAATGACCCACTCTCACACTACCCAATATTCTATAACAGCTTCAGCTACAATGCTTCAAAAAGTTCTCATCTGCCTCCAAGAAGTAAATGGTGGATTTGGTCCCAGGGTGCAAAGACATGTTGACGAGTTGGTAGGTCAATACAAAAATCTTGTTGTAATTAGTTCAAAATCAAGTAAATTGTTGAAGTACTTGTTCAACATTCATCTGAGAGACATTCTCCGACCATACGTAAAATATGAGGAGTTTGTTCTTGTTCTTGATACTTGCAGTGGACAAACTCATCCCTCCCTGTATGAGAAATTCATCACTTTAGATGGTGAGAATAAGTGTACCCTGAAATTTATACTTCCAGGCTGTACTAGCATTTGTCAGCCACTTGACACTTACATGCACCGCCAAATCAAAAATTTCATCAAGAAACTGCAGAACGTCACACAACTGTTGAAGGATGCTAGGCAGATAAACTCAAGAGATGACGCATTGAGAATTCATGCCTTAATTAATAATCAACTATCAGCTACTATCTACAGAAATATGATAGAGTATGCATGGTATTCGTCAAAACTCATCAAGAGTAGAGAGGTCTTCATGAATGTGAATGAAGTTAATTTTCCTCAACTGAACAATGCCAAGTGTGGGTGCGGGAATATGGGTTCTAGTAAATGTTCTTGGTGCAGAGAGATTTTCTGCTTTACATGTTTTCATGACTAATACCATCCGTCAAGATGTGTAAAATATCTCAATAACCTTTGAGAACACACTGTGATATGTACTGTTCTAGATGGATTTGACTTTGACAGCAACTTGATGAGATATCTCTTCAAATTGCTGGATGGAATTACTTTTTGTTGTTTTGTAATAAACTCTATTCAATGAAGGTGAATTATCTACTATGAGTGGGATGTTTGGTAATTATAGTTAGAATCCATTCTTGCATAAAATGTTACTGACAAAATTGAATGAATTGGGATCCCGATCTCAACACGCAGATGAGCAGAAGACAGTAGATATTTGGGTAGCATTATGTGTCTCGCTACTGTCAGCAGTGGAATATAGATGCGATCTTTCTTACCGACACTGTTGTTCTCGAGAAGCATCATGCGTTCGCTTATGCTCGTGCACACATTCTTTTGGAATTCATTGAGAGGCTCTAGAACTTTTCAACGTACTGTTTTTTGGGAATTCAGCGTTTCACGGTTGAGCGATCATCGGGTGATTATTTTGGAGCAAAGTTTGAAATGTGACAAAAAAATTTCACATGATTCCAGTCAGAGCTGCTTGCGGATTGGGGAATCAGATAAGTAGCATAGTATAACCTGTCCTCAAACACTCACCATGTGTTTCCCATTGAACCTGATTCTTGGTGATGATTTTCAATGTAACTTTAGATATCAATGAAAAGTGTGAGGGGTCAATTCAACGTCAGCAAACTTACTTGTGCCAGGGCTGATCAAGCAGAGCCATGCGTGGGGAGTGTATGCTGGCTGCATTATCTGGGGCAGGTGACCTCTATTCTGATAATTATCTCTTAAGATCTACTGTGAAGTCATATTGAATATGGATTCATATACTTCAAAGCCAAATTGTGTAATATGTGCTTCAATTGCTTCTGTGATTTAGGCGCAATATCGAGGTGATGACAAAAATGTCAGATAAAGCGAATGTTTTGACCAACAGAAGCAATTCATTGTAAAGGGATGCTGTGAAGTAGGTGGTAGGTGATGGATTATTCGTGTTTTCTGAAATTCCCTAGTCTCTTGATTTCCCATCACATTCATTTGTGATGAAGGACCGCATTATGATGCAAGATGATACTGATGCTGCCTTCAGTGGGGAGATTTGAAGAATAGTCGATTCAGGCCATGAGCGTTGCACTTAGACTTTGCTCATCCCATTTGATTAGAATGGTCCACATGGTGAAATTGATGGTGATAACATGATTTGTGAGTGTGGAGTGAACACTTTGATCCGCATTGGTGTTGGTCAGTTGGGGAACGAGAACCCAAGAACAGTGGAGTGGAGCAAAGTACCCGTCCTGAGTGAAAATGAGCCTAAAATTATATAAAAAGGATATTCAGATGGCTGCCATTCAGAAATGGTTGAGCGTTAGACTCTAGGGCTCTGGCTCTCTTCATATTTTGGTACATAGAAGATGATCCCAAAGTTTGGTAGGAATCCAGCTCCCGAACCCCTCGGACTCTCCTTGTCAGTTGAGAACAATTTTTGTGTAGCTTCCAGGATGCATAGAATTAATCTAACACACGTTACTACAGCAACTAATTCTTCGTTCTCCCTCTCCAATAACAGCAGGACGGAAAAACCCACAGACGAGGTGGAAGACAAGATCCCTACCCCGCGCTCAACAATCAGTCTTCAGTCGTCTGCAACTCCTCTCTGACGCACAACTACGCGACGCAAGGAGCACACACATAACAACGTGCCAATAAGAGCAAGGCGGGAAGATGCCCTGAAGCACGCGCTCGCTGAACAGTCTGCAGTCTCTCACCAGCGCTCTTCGCAGGCTCATGGGCGCGCTGAAAGCCGAAACAACCTCATAGTGGAAACGAAGTGTCGAGACATCAACACGTACGCGCGCAGTCGCTACCAAGAACAAGGAATCCGCAGCGGAAACGGTTGAGTTATATCTCTCCTCATTATTGGTCGATATAAATTTATAGATATACTGGTATATTATGATACAGACAATCCGAACAATATAAAAACCTTCGATATTCCTCAAGTTATCGAAGAATTCCATTGGTGTATTTTCATTAACAATACGAGAGTTATCGCGCAATTTCAGCGAAAGAAAAGTGAATGATTAGAAAATGTGGATTTTTCCCACGAATTCGGTAGAAGGGAGAAAAATTAACAATTGAATTTTTTCGCGATTTTCGAGGGAACAAAAAAAAAAAGAAATAAAAAGAAATTATTTTCTCGCGATTTCGGGGAAATCGAAATGAAAAAAACTGATTCTACTTCGATTTTTTCGTCCAAAATGTCGCGAAAATTTCCCATTATGGAGCATTGGAGAATCTCATCTTAGTTGTGAACAATTTTTATGTAGGTTTGAGAATACATAGAATTATTTGAGTATGCGATACTACAGCAACTAATTCTTCATCCCCCCCCCCCCCCTGATGCCAAGAAAACGGAAGAACCTACAAACGAAGTCAGAGGCAAGACCCCTACCCCGTGCTCATCAATCATCCTTCAGGCGTCTTCAGCTCTGCAGTTTCTCCCCAGCTCTCTACGCGGGTGCATGAGCGCGCCGGAAGCCCAAGCATTATCGTAGTGGAGACGAAGTGTCGAGGCGCCCAGTTGTACGCGCGCAGTCACTACCAAGAGCAAGGAATCCGCAGCGGGAACGGGTGAGTCACAGCTCTCCTACTCATGATTCCTCGATATAAATCAATAGATATAGTGGTAGTTATATGAGTCTCCGAATCGGTGTACGCACGATTCAGATATTATCAAAACCTTCTATATTCCTCAAATTATCGAAGAACTCCATTATTATAATCACTCGCGGTACGTAATTTCTGATTTTACTAATGCCACTCGACGGCTTAGCTAATGTGTGCGTGAATGTATGTGTGCTGTCGCGGACATTGTTTGATCGGTGCTACATAAACAGGAATAAGGGGCCATTCAAAAACCATATGGTCTGTAAGGGGTGGGTGGGTGGTCGTCCAAAACACCATATTAAACCAGATGAGGTGGGTAAGTGGTCAAGCCCAAAGCCATATGGTCAGAGCCCACCGAGGAGACTCGGTTTTTCTTCAAAATGGAACAAACAAAAGGTTATAGTAGAAGTAGATTCGATGACACTGTATCAAGAATTCAGTTGGAATAAATTACGATACAAATTGGAGCAGTCTACATTCCTCTTCTGGAAACTGTTCAATTTTTGGAAAGAAAAATCTCTGAGGGCCATATGGCTTCTGAGGGGGTGGTTGGGTGGTTGAATGGAATGCCATATAAAACCATATGGGGGTGGGTGGGGGTGAAAAATGGCCTAAAACGAGGCCATATGGTTTGTGCACCATCCCTAACTATCATTAATGTTGGAAAATTGAAAAATGGTTCCAATTCAGTTCACTTAACCTCATAAACTAGCAAATAACATAAAGTTCACCTTCCACAATAAAAACTAATCTCAATTTTCTAGATGGAGAAAAATCCAACTGACAATCTTCAAATGGAACACTATTCGATTCGGGACCGAAGATACACAATATAATTATGATTCATACATCGAGAATCACATGTGATTGAATTTCATACTTCCATATACATTAAGGTAGCACTAGCGCGTAGGGCCGTACCAAGCGTGGGGCTCCCCCGAGCAGGTACACCCCCGACGTTATATATACGTATACTATAACCCGAGTTCATAAGTCTGCTTTGCGATATCTTTTCTATTTTATCGGCGACCCATGAATTTTCTCAATTCATTCAGTTTCTCGAGGTTTCATGCAACTCTCAGAATTTTGGGGGAATTAACACGCTCATCGTTCACGAGTGATGTGCACTCTTGTGCGTCCGTCCCATAAGAACGTGTGTATAAGGGCGAGATGTTCATGAATTTTTCTCTCAAAAAAGAGGTCGGCAATTCTTTTTCTCGAAACGGATATCGATCAAGAATCATTTGAAATATGTTCAGGATTTTTTTGGGATCGATGACCCTCATCGTTCTATACCCGCGAGTGATACCTTAACTTTTACGTGTTACCCGTATGCATTTATATCCGTCCCCTCTTGATATTGTACTAAGATGATAATTTTTTGATGATAGATCCATCTCTGACTTTAATGACCGATTCATTACATCTTGTACGAATTAGTTTTGTAAATTCCCCGAATATAAAAATTAAATTGTTTCCTCACCCCCTCCTGACAACCCCACCATCTTCCCTAGTGTTGTTTTACTCATATGGATTCACTGATATTCAACAAAGATTGTGTTGAATTATTAAAGAAAAATCGGAGGACGCAATAACAGGAATCAAGGTTAGTGGAATATTTTTTATCAATAATATATAAGACAAATCGGAATTCTCAAACTGATTCCAATAAGTTGGATATGAATGGAGGCCATAAGGTTCCCATGAAATAGATTCTGATTGACTCTCCGATCACTGGATCGTTTTTGTTAAAAAAGCTCAGCAGAATCGAGTAATTTTGATTGAAATTCTGAATATATGGCGCATTTATGTTCAATACTCATCCCCCGTGAACTCATCTATATCCGATTAGGTTCAGAAAGTTTCGAGAATTTTTAATAATACCATCAATTACAATGCCGCAACCTTCCTCAAATTATTCACTCCAAAATCAACCAAAATATTCCAAAGAAACAATTTTCACATAACCTCAAAATCATTCAATTCATTTGACACCCCTGAGTTCAACCGAATACGATTACGAGTTTTACTCACATAGGAACATAGGAACACTACATCCTCAGCTGCTCGCCAGATGACAAGGGAACCTTTAGAATGAGAGAAAAAAGCGGGGATTTGTCGCTCTGCGGCTCTGCTGTCTCTCGCGCTTCATAATTATGAGTATATGAAAACGAATTGTTAAAAGGTGATTTGGGCGGGTGAATTTTGTGAATGGCAGATTCACAATCTAGAGTGAGGGTGTGGATATAATCTCTTCGAGCGAAGTTCTCGTATAACTACGATCAAAATTCACTTACTTGGTAAGTTCGTTTGATCTAAAATTATACTTCGAACTTCGCTCTCGAGATTATATATATAATACCAGGGTTTTTAACGGAATATTCGTTTCGTTTCGTTTTGTTTAGGAAATAAACGAAACGAAACGAAATAATTTCGTTTACGTTGATGATAAACGAAACTAAACAAAACATTAATAATATTTAATATCAATAAACAAAACTAAACGAAATTCTGGCATTTTGAATACGTTGAATTTTGTTTTTGGGAAACGAAACGTGAACAAAATTACTTTTGATTATGTTGGAGGGAAACTAAACTAAACGTAATCAGAAAGGCTCAACGTAATATTACACGAAACAAAACTCGCATGATTTCGTTTAGTTTTGTTTATGCAGTTCTCTCATTCATATCGTTTCGTTTAGTTTTGTTTATCGTCAACGTAAACGAAATTGCATTATATTGTTTTGTTTTTCCCTTAAACAAAACTAAACGAAACAAAACAAAATGTTTTTCTCCTTCTTTCATCATTATTCTAGTTCACTTCATTTGCACACATCTATCTTTGTTTGAAGGTGGAAACTATGAGTGCTCGATCGCCTCAACAACACCCTTCATTCGATACGTATCATTATTCGCAGAAGCTCTACTTCTTCGGGTGAGGGTCTTATGGGCGAATCTCGGCATTTGAGCGATACTGGTTGGCAAATTCGAGATATTCCAATCTGATACGACATTTCCGGGTATTTTTTTCATTGATCAATTAGTACTCAAACAATGGTATGACACTCGCGTGATCCATTTTGCAGCTTCGTCGCGTCTAAACGGTCCAATAACGGGTATTCTCATGTATTCAAATAAGAACCTCGTATTACAATTATTCTAATGAGTACACTTCATCCTAGTGATAAGCTGTCTTCGGCGTCAGAAGAGTGAACAGGGGGGGATTTTTACAGTTTATGGGGGTTCCCAATGGTCTCTGTTACAAGATGAAGGAACTCCTCACTTACTGAAATGTGCGTTTTTGTGAATTTTCAATTTTTGTTAGCCTCGCATTACTCCTGAGATGGGTGTATGACAGAGGCGATTTTCACATACGTTTCTGTTGAAGTAGAAATCAGATTATACGTGATTCCAGTTACAATGAGGTCCTCATTTTCGTGTCTCATGCAAAGATAGTACATTTCGATACAAGGGTGGAAAGTAGTACATTCCGATACAAGGGTGGAAAAACTTTTTTTCGTGTCCGAGTGATGGGTTTGCGGCTTGAGCCATGGTCGAAGGTCGGAATCAAGACGAGTATGCAAAAATAGGTTTTACATCCGTGTATCGAACTGTGTTTTTCGATAAAGTGTCCGTGACTTAGGAAAATCAGTATGGGAAAGAAACTTTTCTCCACAACGTGTCGAAATTTTTCTTCATTACTCTAACCTAAGAATGCCGCGTTCAAATACGATCTCGTCGGGGCAAAGTTCTCGATAAACTGGACTCAACAGAAAGATTCTTGTTTCGTTTCGTTTAATGACATTTCGTTCATGTTTAGTTTCGTTTACCCTCAACATAATCATACAGAGTTTTCTTTGGTTTCGTTTATCGCAACATAATTATGAATGATTTCGTTTATGTTTTGTTTTTAAGAAACAAAACAAAACATATTTATCAGAAAATAGTTTTGTTGAATTCCGTTCATTCACGAAACTAAACAAAATTATTGAGTTTTGTTTATCCCGTGAGTAGGCAAAACTGAACGAAACATAAATTCTGAAAAACTATATTCAACGAAACTATATACGAGTATATTTCATATATCGACTCAGAAGTTTACAACTTGGTCCTGCTTATTTAACTAGAAACCTAGGCATAATTTTTCATTAACAATGTTAATGAAAAATTATGCCTAGGTTTCTAGTTAAATAAGCAGGACCAAGTTGTAAACTTCTGAGTCGATATATGAAAATGGGTGTTAGATCAACCTAGGCATAATTTTTCATTAACAATGTTAATGAAAAATTATGCCTAGGTTGATCTAACACCCATCTATGGTAGAATCTATCGAAGGTCCTAGAACTTGCTGACCAACTAGCTGTCTTCCTGATCATTTCGAAATCGAGGCCCTTGGAAAAAACAGCCGACGTTGCGGCATGCCTCGTGGAATGACTTGTAAAGATTTTGGTATCTATGCCAGCATCAGAAATCATTCCTTTGACCCATCTACTAATCGATTGAGATGTTACAGACCAAAAGGGTTTCTTCAAAGCCAAGATAATTAATTCTTGATCCTTTCTGATCTTTTCTGTTTTGCTAATATAGCTTTCTAAACATAAAAAAACATGAATGTTCGGTCTGTCATGGAACTTTGGTAGCACAAAAAATGGCTGCTCTGCACCTGGACGAGATGTCTTTATGATATCCGTTATCGTATACGAGAACTTCGCTCGAAGAGATTCTCAAACAGATCATATCGTTGGATTTCCTCTGTTCTGAGCAGCGAGTTTTTGGCCCAACATTGGACAACCAAATAGCGTATCAGACTCATCTGAACATGTCTCCCTCGATTCTTGTGATGCTGAACTACATTCGCAAGGAGGGTGCCACGCCTTTGGATCACCAATCCTCCTGGAACTCTAGGATATGTTTTGTTATACCAAAATATGTAACAAACCACTCTTATAACTTGCCAACGTGTCCTCGAATCATCCTGAGTACCAGGGTCAATATCCCAGCAAATAGGCCTTTTTCAGGTGGATTGATGCATCCATAGCTCTCCATGAGCCAGTTATTCTATGGCATGGGACTTTTTTATGGACAAATATAAATAGTTACACGGAATAGAGACTGGGAAGAACAAATTCCAGCTTTATAAGACTGGTTAGCTCATCTCAACCACGGATGAGGGAAGTTGAGAATCAAAAAATTGGCAAAATTGAGTTTTTCAACGACGGAATGATGATTCTGGGAGGATATGAGACTTTTCAATAAACATACGGCAATGAATGTGATTTTCTCACATTCAGAGACCATCACTTCCCCAATTAATGTTGTCAAATAGCAGCTGCACTGTGTAAACTGCCAAGGCCAGCCAAGGAGAGTCACAACGAATAGCAGATCCTGCGACTGACCTGTAGGAATTTGACAACAGAGTATCGTGCTCAACTCACACACTGACTCTGCATATTTCACACTAATTCTACATGTTTTTATCCACTAGTTGATTGAAAAAATTCAATCTGAAATAACTCTGTTGACACAAAGTTAACCTGATTCTGACCGCGTTTAGAACAATATCACAAGCAAATTCTACAGCACCTAAAAGTAAGTACTCATCTGAAAACCCAAAACTGCAGACCATCAGCCACGGATTTTCAAGATGCTTTTCGACGATCAATGGTAAAGTGTGAATTTCTCTCAAGTAGACTAATGAATATGAGGCAAGGTGACGGTTTGCGAGAAACTGTTGCACCTGCAGAGTTTGCCATGCTATAAAGGAGCAGATGACAAAAGTCATACAAGTTTCGTATTTTTCACTCCTTGTTTAGCTTGAAAGAGACTCGCACTTGATCACTTTTTCATCGCTAAAATCGTCTACAACCGTCCTGACAGTCCGTGGCAGATAGCCTGCGGTGTTGAATTATCAGATGAGTATTCATTTTGAGACGCTGAATAGGATTTGCTTGTGACATTGTTCCAAACGTGGTCAAAATCATTCTCAACTTCCCTCACCCATGGTTGAGATGAGCTATACCAGTCTCATATATCTGGAATTTGTTCTTTCCAGTCTCTATTCCATGTAACTATTTATATTTGTCCATAAGAAAGTCGCATGCCATAGAATAACTGGCTCATGGAGAGCTATGGATGCATCAATCCACCTGGAGAAGGCCTATTTGCTGGGATATTGACCCTGGAACTCAGGATGATTCTAGGGAGCGTTGGCAAGTTATAAGAGTGGTTTGTTACATGTTTTGGTATAACAAAACATATCCTAGAGTTCCAGGAGGATTGGTGATCCGAAGGCCTGGCACCCTCCTTGTCAGTACTCAAGAAGCATACATAACAAGTCCCAACAGATTCAACTTCATAAACGCACGATAAAAATGTCAATCAAAGCAAAATTACACAAATGAATCTGGAACAGTAGAATAAATTCATTCAACTACATTAACGTGATGAGATGAAATTGGAAATCCTCGGAACATGATTAGGTAAATGAGAAACAATGACCACCAAATACACGTCAGGAATTTTTCCACAGAGCGTCGTGAATCCCCCTCCCAGGGTATCCTCTCCCACTTGCTTCTCATACGATTAGAACAGGATCAAATATCGAGAACTTCCCAGCTGATCATCATCAGTAGAATTTCGCGACTATTTACAGTATCATTAAACTCATTATCGTCCATGTTCTACTAACTATATCATTGGTCAATTCATCGTTCGACATTGTTAACAGGATCAAAAGTGATCATGTGAAACTGACCATAGCAACTCGAATTCGAGAGTTTTTTCCACTCATAATTTCAAATCAGATTGTTCAATCTCTTTCTAAACACCATAACAACAAAACATGAACCCATCAGAGAGATAATAACTCTGAGGGCAATCG
This sequence comes from Eretmocerus hayati, assembly GCA_029851415.1. Classification (NCBI taxonomy): domain Eukaryota; kingdom Metazoa; phylum Arthropoda; class Insecta; order Hymenoptera; family Aphelinidae; genus Eretmocerus; species Eretmocerus hayati. Next base: position 62,780,388 of record CM056744.1, on the reverse strand, counting down.
AATACAACTACGAGTTGCAACATCAAAGCATGATGCCTTGGCTCATATACAGATCGAGACTTTCATCTCTGAGTGCGACAGTTTGCGAATGTATGTTGCCGAGCTACTGTAGATGTAGGCAGGGCGTATCTCGAAAAACATGAAAGCACTACACTGACACAGCTCACACAGATAATATCGTTGGATTTCCTCTGTTCTGAGCAGCGAGTTTTTGGCCCGATATCGGACAACCAAGTAGCGTATCAGACTCATCTGAAAATGTCTCCCTCGATTCTTGTAATGGTGAGCTTCACTCAGTACTCGGAATTTACACAAATCCTGACCTAACACAATCAAGACTAAAAACTCATATTGGAAATGACAATCGAATCAAAATCATACGAGTTTATTTGAAATGAAAGGCTGAATTCATTCAACTACGTGACAGTGATGAAATAGCATTGGAAGTTCTCGAGGAATGGTTCGATGAATGGAATTTCAATTTTTCTCTTTCTCAAATGATTTAAATCATAGTTCGATAATTGGGCCACCACCGAAACTTTGCAAAAAATTCAGAAATTAAATAGAAAATTTGATGAATCATCAATTCATGAACCTTCTGAATATAAATAGATAACGACTCTCATATTCAAACACACACACACACATACATACAAGCTCGAATTTTTTATATCCTCGAGCCGGTTCCCACACGCAGTGAAAACGTCAATATATCGTCGCCCCCGAAGAAGAGAAACACCTCCCATTGTTCTCCCAATGCATTTTTGAATGGGGACGTGTTTTTCTTCGTCGGGGGCGACGATATGATGAATTCCACGCCAAAGCGACCTACGGAAAGGGGTCATCTTTTAGATTCTTTTTTAACGTTTTTCATTCAATACTATGGCCCAAAATAGGCATTTCGGACCACCTATGGGGTCCAAGAAAAGTTTCTCCTCTCCATTGCACGCACATCCGTAAACAGACCGAAAATTCATCGTGTAAAAATGTATGCTCTTTTATTCACGGAAATGGAAATATTTCGAGTTTTTGAATAGCTATCGATTCGCAGGTTGCGGCATCTGTAAGGGCGTCAAAAAACCTATCGAGAACGTTGTTGGAAATTCTTTCTCTGTGATTTGGGGGCCTCCTGGAGGCAAAAAAGTGTTCTTCACTAAAGTGTTAATTTCTCAAGAAGCCATTTTTTTATCTTTTGAAAATCAGATATTTGAAGTAAAATTTTGTGTTCTTTTGAAAAAATGGGTTCCAGAGGAGTTTGGGGCGATCCAAAAGACTTATGAGCCATTATTTGAAAATTCAATTTTTTCGGTTTCAGAAAAAGGCGATTCTCTGCGCATGAGCACAAAGGTAGACTTTCGGCGCCACTCTCAATAGAAAGACGACAAAATTTTCTATCAAATGACTACCCGCAGAGTTGGAATTCATGCACTGCAACGGGATCTGCAACGATTAATTGTATCGAATCAAAATCACATGAAAATTCAGCCCATGAGAGCCTGCTGAGATGACACATTTACGAGATCTTCTCGGGACTCAATTTTGAGTACAAAATTGACCTGAAAAAAATTCGGACCACATGGTTACAACGCAAAATTGTATGAACTTTCAAAATATGCGATGAAAACCCCCGTTTGAGGCGAACCCGAGGTGCCACATTCAATTTTTCGCGATTTTGAATGTGAAATATCGTATTTTCTGGAAAAAAATTGAATGTAGCAACTCGGGTTCGCCTCAAACGGGGTTTTCCATCGCACATTTTGAAAGTTCATACAATTTTACGTTGAAACCATGTGATCCGAATTTTTTTCAGGTCAATTTCGTGCTCAAAATTGAGTCCCGAGAAGATCTCGTGAATGTGTCATCTCAGCAGGCGCCACAAAGGCGTTAATGGGCTGAATTTTTATGTGCTTTTGATTCGATATAATTAATCGTTGCAGATCGCGTTTCAGTGCATGAATTTCAACTTTGCGGGTAGTCATTCTATAGGAAATTTGGTCGTCTTTCCATTGAGAAAGGCGCCGAAAGTCTACGTTTGTGCGCATGCGCAGAAAATCGCCCTTTTCTGGAACCGAAAAAATCGAATTTTCAAAAAATGGCTCATAAGTCACTTGGATCGCCCCAAACTTCTCTGAAACCCATTTTTCCAAAAGGACACAAAATTTTACGTCAAATATATGATTTTCAAGAGATAAAAAAATGGTTTTTTGAGAAATCAACACTTTAGTGAGAAACACTCTTTTGCATCCAGGAGGCCCCGAAATCACAGAGAAGAAATTTCCAACAACGTTTTAGATAGGTTTTTTGATGCCCTTTTAGATGCCGCAACCCGCAAATCGATAGCTATTCAAAAATTCGAAATATTCCCATTTTCGTGAATAAAAGAGCATCGATTTTTACAGGATGAATTTTCGGTCTGTTTACGGATAAGCGTGCAATGAAGAGGAGAAATTCTTTTTAGACCCCATAGGTGGTCCGAAATTCCTATTTTGGGCCATAGAATCGAATGAAAAAGGTTAAAAAAGAATCTGAGAGATGATCCCTTTCCGTAGGTCGCTTTGGCGTGGAATTCATCATATACAATATATATTGGTGCGGTAAGGAAAATACGTGATGTATCTCGTGTACCGCGCTGCGTCACAAAAGAGGATTCTACACACACTCACAAACACAAGACACAAAAATATACTGACACATATGAACACGAATCCATATGCTCGAGCCGGAGACAGCACGCCGTAAAATGTGAATATATTCATTATATTCGTCTAGTAAGTGTACGTGAATTGGACTACCTCACAAAAGAGGATGCCACGAACTCTCACAAATACTCACACACACACACACACACACACACACACACACCGACCTTCCGACCCGCCAACCCACCAACCCACCGGCCCATCCACCTACCCATCAATTAGACGTATATGTTACCGTGAAAGCCCGAAATCCGTGATTGCCGGGCATTCACTAGTGAAAGCTCGGAATTCGTAGCTGATATCGTTGCTGAGGCCATATTTCGGGCTTTCACTAGTGATTGTCAGCATTCACTGGCCATTGACCAGTGATTGTCAGCATTCACTGGTCTCGACCAGTGATTGTCAGCATTCACTGGGCATCGACCAGTGAACGTCAGCATTCACTGACGGAGGTCGGAAGAATTGGGGGATGGAAGTCGAATAAAATGTCAAACACATTGTCTCATTATCCCAAGTTTCCGAGGCAGGTTAAAATATGGAGAAATATCGATTGTCCATCAATGAGGAGTTGTCAATAAAATGTCTTGCCAAATACTTGTCGATCTCAGAAATACCCCATAGAAAACAGCTGTCAATGAGTGACATAAACATTTTACTTATGAGTATTAATGACACACTGTTCATGCTGACACAATTGTCTTTTCAATTTTGCGCGCCACGACTCCCATCAAGGTTAGAAACTCAGGAACTCCTGGCCTCATTCGATGGGTGATGAATGAAGAGGCCATACTTCCTTCACCTTTCTGAGTGAATCCCCTTCTCGTGGCAACTCAGAAATAATGAGATTCGCTGGGGCCCGCGTGAAAACTTCACTCCAAAAGAGTGAAACTTACTCTTTCCGGAGTTGCCACAGAGTGAGGGTTCGTACGGATAGGTTAAGAGTATTGAACTCTATCCCTTGATTGTTCTATATTCCAACCCGCCTCGGAAACTTGGGATAATGAGACAATGTGCTCGACACTTTATTCGACTTCCATTCCCCATTCTTCCGATCTCCGACATTGACTGGTCCGGGTCAGTGAGTGCTGACAATCACTGGTCGATAGGCAGTGAATGCTGACAATCACTAGTGAAAGCCCGAAATATGGCCTCAGCAACGATATCAGCTACGAATTCCGGGCTTTCACTAGGGAATGTCAGCATTCACTGGCCTCGACCAGTGAATCTTAGGATCCACTAGTGAACGCCCGGCAATCACGGATTTCGGGCTTTCATGGTAACATATATACGCACAATGAATACAAATCTAGGGACTTCTGCATTCGTCTAGGGACATTTGTAACGTGAGGTTGGCAACCCTGATTTCGATTTTATGTTAGCAAGCCTGATATAGGGATTTTGTGGGGGGGGGGGGCTCTCCTTGTCTCTCAATTGTTATAATATGCGTCTGAAATAGTTTTATCTCTTTTGAGACAGTATATATCCTCAAATTCTAAAATTAATTTTAAAATACATTCTCGCTCTAATTTTTCTAGATGAGACAATCTGCTAATCTTTTCTAATTCCGCAAGACGTTCAAGTTTATCTTGTAGACCAAGATTCATTTTACAATAAAAAATTCGAGACGCTGGATCCTTTTTAAAGTAGAGTTGCTTCAGCAATCCTTTTCTTTCATCTATACTGATTTTGTTGTCCAATACGCCACGATATCCATCAGCTTGTTCGCTGCAATATTCAGAGAGAGAAAGGTTGCTTCCCAATTTGATGTATAAACATACTGATCTTTGTCTGTATTATTGATATAACAAATTTCACCCTCACCCTCTTGGAATGAATAAATACCAGGGGCAATCCCTCCACCATCTAGTATATACTCGCCATCTCGCATGCTTACTATTTCTTCGATCGAGGTCCAAGCAGGTTGAATGACTCTCGGTTTTCGTTGAATTTCAGAGTCACTCTCACTTTATTATGAGCTATTACAGACACTGTTTCGTCGGCACTGTTAATGTGAGCATGATATTTCTGAAGCCAGTCTCTCCCAATGATACCGTCTTCAGGTAACGGGAAGTCGTTGCGGCACACGTTGAACTTATGCTTGATCCCGTATAGTTCTAATTTACATTTACCTAGCATGGCATGAGTGCAGTCGATGACACTTCCGAGAGGGCGATCATCTTTCTTCAAGAGTTCAGGTTCACACTGGTCAAAATTCAAGAATCTGTCTTTTATTGTTGAAACAGGTGCTGCGGTGTCGACGAGCATCTCACAGATACGTTTCGTGACTCCTCCGAAAGATAGGTAGATGAACCAATGTCTTTCTGTGGATCCCATTTGATAGAGTCCTGCGGATCGTGAGTTTCGAAATTCTCGTAATCTCGATCCGTCGGGTGTATTGGTGCGTCCTTGTCCCCGTATTTCCTGGCCGGAGGGTCCCTGTTGTGGGATGGAAGTTTTGGAAAATTTCCATCACGTTGTAATCCATTTTTGATAAAACACCATTCCTCTGAATGACCTTGGTTTTTACAGTTATTACAATACGGTATCTTAATCCGATCATGGTGATTGGTATTGGGCTTGGTATCCGTATTTCTCTGAGTATAAGGAGTTTTAGGAAGATTCTCGCGTTTCGGAGCAGTGTGCTGTTGTCGGGATTGCAGAAGACAATAATCCATCCTCCTTATTATTTCATCCTCTTGTAGATGTTTTTCTTGGCTTGGAGAGGCCAAAAATGCGGATTTTAAATTATGAGGCCTTTCTAATTCAACGTCAGTGCATATCTCAATTTTTAAACCACGAATAAAATGTTTTTTGGAAATTCTTCGTTCTCTAGAACGGAATACTTCTCGTTCCTTGGCACTCATATTATGAATACTTATCTGTATTTTCTATCCATTCCAAGATATCTTCTTGAGTAAGCCTCAACTGTCTCATTTATTTTCTGTCGAACGTGATTACGTTCCTCAGTTAATTGGTCGTGATCGCGCTCTTGGACACCATAATGGACACGGAGACACTCGGCAAGAGAATACAAGTCGTCCACTTTATACCGATTGACCAAAATTTGGACTCTACCTCTGAGCTTTTTTGCAAGAACTGAGAACACCAAGTGTTCTTTTTCCTCTTTGGATTGAAGCTCATCAAGGGCTCTCTGCATTTGTTTCATGAATGCTTCTACGTCTGTGGATCCATCATATTCTTGAATCCAATCAAGAACCATTTTTGCCGTATAATGGTTCGTTAGCACTGCGTGATCGTCAAAAGCTTGACGACGCATGGCTTCAAGATTTTCCAACTTTTCAGTATATAAAGCTTTTATTTCATCAACCTACTTTTGTAATTGGTCAAAAAGCATTCGATAACTTACATCACTCTCACTTCAATTTTCCCCATCTTGGGATATAAGATCATCCTCATTTTTTGGTTTTATAAAATTAGCGGTAACATTCGCGAGTTTTCGAACATTCTCCATTCTAATTGAGAAATCTGAAGATGGAGTATATCGAGAAATAGGTAGAATTCCAAATGTACCTTTTCTTTTCCTCGATGACTTATTACGTCCTTTAAGACGTAGGAGCAAGATCTACGTCCAAAGCGGGCTATTTCATTCCCACGGGGGTCCAAATTCCAGACTAGGTGAGCTCCAATGTTCTTGGAGCGGCTGGCTTTGTGTTGGTGTAATCCCGCCGCTGCCATCAATAGTCGTCCTTTAATTCTACACCAACCCGCTCGTGGTGAAGTGAAATTACAACACAAGTCCTTTTAAGAGGTTAAGAACTTTATTTCCTATAGAATGTACGAAAGCCTAATGCTTGAGGACCGAATGAATTCTGAAGATGAGCGGCGCAGTGCGTCATATAAATAGTAGGTGCGGTGGGCCGAGTAGCGACGCAGTGCAGGCCTTCATTTGGGGGACTATTATTTATCTCAACCGAGAAACAAGCTCAATGCCATCACGTGACGTGAGCGAGCATAGAATGAGGCAAGACTATGGTTCAATAGATAACGGCCCTGGAGAGTGAAAAACCCATGAAACTGTGAAGGGGCCTCGAAATAGTCATTGGTGTTACACAATTGTGTCGGTTCAGATAGGAGAACAGTACTCCCGATCTACGAGTGTTGTCCCAGAAGCATTTGGGAGATGCAGAAAAGTATAGCAGGAAGTATCAAAATGTAGTGAGTCATGTCTTCGGTTATGTGTCTAATCAAAATTTCTTGATGACGGGCGGCACTCAAAATTCAAAACTTTTTTACTTCCATAACCCATCCGTGATCTTTGAACAAATTCGATGGCTAAGATGAGGAAGGAACTATCTGGAAACGTCAGAGTTGAAAAGGACTATCCGAAAATTCTCCAAGGAAAGAACTGTTTAAAAATTACTGGGTGAGAGGAACGATCCAAGAGTGTATGATTAGAAAAAACTATCTAAAAAAATTCATTCCAAACAAGGACTATCTGTGGATTTTCGGTGAAGAAGAACTATCTAAAGAATGTCTGCTTTCGGGAAGAAACTATCTGTATACATTACCGGTCAAAAGTCTGAGGACACCTGGGAATCGAACTGATGATTTTCAGAGTTGGATATCTAAGAACCTATTGGTCGTAGAGAGCTCTGCTCGGTCGCATTATGTAGCTCATATCGAGAACTTTCGAATCCGTTTTCTGTATTCCCCGTCCTATGTGTTATACCAGAGACACACGAGTCAGAAGAATGACTTATCGCAACCATGTGCGTTAATTTAGTGCGTAAACATCATTTTTTCGGTGCGTGAGGAAAAACTTCACGCACATCGAATTGCGAAAAATATCGTACGAAACGACTTCGATACTTTACGCACTGTCGGGAACTTTACACACTCGAGTAACACTTTACGCACCAATGCGTACAGTTGTTACGCTCGTGTGTAAAAATTTCCGGCAGTGCGTGAAGAATCGAAGTCGTTTCGTAACATACTATTTTTCGCAATTTTTCGGGCACGGTACGAACTCCTGCCTATTTTGGAGAAATTGTTGGATCGTTTTGAGACCGATAACATTTTCGAGCTCATGAAAAACCTCCAAAATCCGTTTTTGAACGTCTCTCTAAACGGATCTAAGATTGAGATACAACAAATTCCCTGCAAGTGTTCTTCTCTCAAAATATTACACGATAATCCGAAAATGATGAGGAACAGACCAGTCCAAGGTCAGCTGCCTTCATTCTCGAAAGCTATTCCGATATTGAGTCAAACTCTGGCGAAAATAAGGATCAGATGTCCTGAAGTGGGCTGTTTGTCATCATTTTTGGGTTATCGTGTAATATTTTGAGAAAGAAATACCCTCACTGGATCAGTTAGATCTCGAAACCAGAACCACTTTGAGAGACGTTCAAAAACGGATTTTACATTATTCACATCTTGAGATAGTTGTTATATCTCTGATCGTCTGTGCGCAAATGAGTCATTCGCACATTGTTTGTCGTTTCTCATTTGCTCACAGAAGAACGAAAAACGTAGTATGATACTCGGGCGCAATGGTTTTCGCTTTCTCGTGACTATTTAGACCCTCACCTGCGGTTCGGTCCTAAAAAAGTCACTCGAAGTGCCAAAACCATCGTTTGCGCCCTTGTATCAAATATACCGTCTCCTAGATACTTCCTTTGAACCAAAAAATGTTAGATAGTTCCTATTAAGCAAATGTATCAGCAAATCAAGTTTTCAAATTATGAAGATTAACAAAGAGCATTATGACTTCTGCTAGCAAGGATCTTACGTTTAATGTTACGAGTGTTCAAAGTTACCCTAACAAGGGGGTCGAACTTTGAACACTCTTCAAATTCTCATAGCATCTGTCCAGAACATTCAATTGGATCTTCTGCGGCGCAATCGGAAGCTAAGACGATAAACTCTCAATCGACCCCAGATACGATGCTCTTCTGATGTGAAAAATACAAGTTACAGGGAAATCACGAGCGAAAATTTCAGAAAAAGGTTCAAAGTAACCCGGGTTAACCGCAGTTCCTTCCAACCGAGAATTTTTAGATAGTTTCTTTCAGCCAAGGATTTCCGAATACTCCTTTCCTGACATCAGACGTTTTTAGACAGTTCCTTTCAACCACAATTTCTTGGATAGTTCCTCCTATTGGAAATTCACAGATAGTTCTGTTCTGAAATAAACTTTTCCAGATAGTTCCTTTCAAATCTTACACTTTTGGGACGTTCTTTCCAACCAAACAATTTTAAGATAGTCCCTCACCAAAAACATTCGGATCGCTTATTTCAACTCTGACGTTTTCAGATGGTTCCGTTCTCCTCGGAGCGATCGAATTCTTTCAAGAATCACAGGTGGGTTATGAAAGTAAAAATGTGTCGAATTTTGAGTGCCGATCATGATCAAGGAATTATGATCGGCACTCCAGAGAAATCATTGAAAATCACGTATTACTCCATTTTCATACGACGAGATATAGTTGTCGGCCTTCCCAAAAATGCTCTTCAAATAATAGTCATAGAACGGGAGTGCGTCGAAGATATATGGGCAAACCGCGCAAACTTACACATTTTCTGTCCAAGAACCCAGAAGTTGAAAATGAAGCCTCAGCATGCTTTCCCCAATTTTTCATTCTTTCGCGCATATTAAGTGATAATGTGTGATAAAACATATCCAGGAATTTTTGTGACCGAGCTAGAATGGTATATGAGAGATTCCACAGAACTTTGGTCATTGTGAGTACTGCACGCTGTCTCTGAACCCTCAAATGTTCGTCTAGTTGTCGAAGCTGAATTTGATAGGTTCCAGGGCCTCTGAATCTATACTCGATTCGTTGTTCTGTGAAACGAAACTAACTATGCGCAGGACGGCCCGCAACCCTCATTTTTCGGGTACCTCTTAGCGTACTCGCGCCATTTCCTGATTTTTTAAGCCAGCTGTGGAAATAACATTGCTCGAAGAATTCTGCCAAAATCCAGTGACCATCTAGACACCTTATATTTGAGGGAGCATTGGTTTTAGTCACGTGCCTTTGACATGGCAATCATGAATGAACGTCGTAGTCGCGGAACCGAGTTTTCACGGAAAGTTGAGATCTCCCGTACTTAGCTTATGAAAAAAATAACATTTGCGATAAGTACATGATCAAAACGAATTTTGATAGCTTCAAACAACACCAATTATATCCCGTTCATTTAGGTGCGTGCGACCAACTGCGCTGAAATGACAGCCTCAAGAAGATGAGTAAATTCATGCGCCCATTCGACTGAAAAAGGTCAAATTCTCATGTCATGGGAAGGGGAAGAAGAGCACGCTCCTGGAATGTTTTGCCCATTCTTCCTTTTCAGTACAAACAATATCTCACAGTTTTTAGGTCCTGGCATCGAATGTTGTTCGTATAAGAAGCATTACAAAAATTTTATCGATCAAAACACATGTGATCGAGATCATGTGAGCGCTTCTATAACATTGCAATCGTTCATATGAAGCTCGAAAGCAGCTATAAAACACTAGAGAATCCATTTCTTCTCCATAATTTTCGATTTAGACTCGATTCAGAAATTTTATGATGATTCCTGTAAAAACAGGGACGGGGACGCCAAAACGCGGATAGGTGGAACTGGAGTACTCCCACTTGTCCAACATGGTCAGAAAACAGGAAACTAGTGAAATATACTAAGTATCTGTGTTTGGAATAGCTTTCGCCTGAGGTGTATGCGAAGATTAGAATCCAATCAAGCGCGCTCAATGGATCTCAAACTGCTAATCATGGTATTCATCAATTACAGAAATAACATCCTGCCAAACCAATGGGCATGTATTTTTCCACTTATTTTGAAGGTCCTACTAACCAGCAGAATTGGTTCCAGACGCGTGCCACGAGAAAAAAAATTTCACCCCACAGCAACCCAAATGTGAAAAGTTCTGTAGAACCTCTCATATGTGATTATCACATGTATAAAACGTAGGGGAAGGAGAACACAGACCTGACATTTGCGATCTTCGGCGATTTATTGTCTAGCGAGGAGTTCTGACGAGATGGGACTATATGACCGTAGAGTTCGTGTTGAAATGATTGATTTGTGTCGGAAATACATGCTCTGGAGCAGATAATTTCATTTCTGTCTTTTTCGTGTTAATGAGTATCCCAACAACCAGTCTTTGAGTGCACGTATCTGACATGCATGGCCCCGACATTTTGCTATCAAAATTGCTCGCAAAAATAGAGGAGTTGACATGGAAACTTCTCCAACTATCATTCAATCTCATCATATTTAAATGAAATCAATCATTCCCGTCCAGATGAATAGACTCTCAGTTGGGTAACATGGTATGCACGGACCTGACATGACTCAATTACATGGCAACTCTTCGGCTATTAATGTTTATGCGGTACTCGGAATTTCTATTCTGAACCTTTCCTCGCAACGGTATTTGATCACTTGGCATGTTGCACTTTGGAATTTCTCTTCTGCCAAAGTCATTCAGAAGGAATTTAGGATGCGTTCTTGTTACTCTAAGGCAATGTCTCATTTTGAGTTAAAATCCCATTACAAGAATGAGGCACATAGCTCGGGGACTGAACAAACCATTCTGGCCATGATACCTACGGGAAAAAGTTGATTCAATATCTTACTTTGAGAGAATAATTCGGGGGAACCCATTATATTCATTACCTAGACGCTAACACTAAGAGTATGCTTCGAACTCTAATTATTACAATGCACAGACCTGACATTTCGACCCACAATTTCGAAAAATGAAAAAGACGTATTGACGTACCGATCTGGAAATTTATTCTCAATTGTACATCAGTAGAACCCGTGTACGAGAATTTTAATGGAGTGATTTGGAGCTTGCTCGTTGAAATCCAAGGTAATTACAAATTCTGGGTAAGTTCTCGCGATAATGCCCATATACGTGCCGCTATTCCAATGGGGGAACCCGTGTTTTCTTTTTGATAGAGAACTGTATCATTTTGCAAGGCAAAATTTTCCGAATTCCACCTTCCGAATTCCACCATCATTCAATAGCATAAGACGGATTGAGAAATTTGAAATAATTGATAAATTCTTACCGAAACTGGGTCTTCCGGAAAATTACCCTCACTTTGGATCCGAGTGAGCGTGATTGGATTATGAGGAATAGGCATTTATTCAAGGAAGTTATCGAAACAACTGAGAGAACAAGATGGATACGAATAAAGAAAAAGAAATTCCCTTCATGAGATCGAACCAGTGTTTCCGAACGCGCGAGGCCATCGCTTAACCATCTGAGCTATACGTTGTGTGAAAGCGAAAGTATTAAATGTTTCATTGTCAGTCGGTCCGCACGGGGTGCTTGGGATTTGGATCCCATTCGTGAAATTTATCACTACAACTCGAGTTGACGGTCTATCTCGAGAACAGAGAAATGAGCGCTCCGTGATTTTTGAATATCAAATTTATTGACCTTGTGAATCAATGCGAACTCGTACTTAAAAAAACTAGGAAGATATCGCGGTTTATTACAAGTTATATGGAATTTCAAAATGAGGAGATCGAGATGCAATAAAGGTTTCCGGAAAGATGATCCAGCATAAATCAGAACACATTATACAGCGTTCAAGCGGTATGCGATGAGCGGCTCAAATAGCGCGCGACTGCCGCGGTGGAAAAGGAGGGGGCAGTGGAGGGGGCTTAATTAACGACACACCGTGGATCTCTCGGACCACGATTTAACATCGAGTCGAGGGGCCCAAGTTCGTGCGAGATTAACTATCATGTGCATCCAACTATGATTGTTGAGCGTGGGATGTGTGAATCAAGTTTCTAGTTGGAACTCTGAATGAGAGCTTGATCTATGGGGCCATCCAGTAATGATGTCACGCTCCTAGGGGGAGGGGGGGGGGATCGAGCAAAACATGAAAAAGATGGGGGGACGGGGGGTGCCGATCAAACGTGACATCACGCTCATGAACCAGTATATTTATGGAAATCCATTGAAGAAAATCAAAATTTGTAAACATTACTGCGATAAAAAATGCACCACTTGAGCAGCTTTCCGTCGAAGACATTATTGTAGAGTATTATTCTAATAGCATAAAATATTCTTTTATACCAAGAAAATCGAATTTTGCCCTATTCGAGGATACCGGGGGGGGGGGTGTGTTTTCAACTGTGACATCTCGGAAAGGGGGGTCCACGAGCATGTGACATGGAGTGACAAGGGGGGGGTCAAAAATCCAGATTTTGGCGTGACATCATTACTGGATGGCCCCTATCCAGTGAACCTCTACTATCGGTTTAAAAATGATTGACACCTAGAGAATTTCTGCTATCCTGGCTCCAAAAAAAATCGCTAATTTTTTTAACTGGGAAAACGTCGAAGCACATCTAGTCGCGGCCATGATAAAATTTTTTTGAAGTCGATCGGATGACAACTGCGGCTGTAGCTGTTATCAGAATGTAAAAAAACGCGGGTATAAGGCCAATTTCAGAGGTAGCTCGACTTTGAGATGCTACAGCTCTGCCAAAAAAAATTCTGGGGCGCTGCGAAAAACGTAGGTGATAGATATTTGGTTCCCCAATAGCGTCCAACAACAATCAGCCGAAAAAATTGAAAATTTTTGGAGATAATCCAGTTATTGTTATCTCGGGATCTATTGAGGTTGAAGACTTGATTCAAAAACAGAAAAATCATAAAAAAATTCTGGATGTCAAATACAAAAATGCAATGTGAGATTTTAGACAAACAAACGCGTGGCAAGGTCGCAAAGTTGAAAAAAATTAGAGTTTGCGCCTATTGTGAGGCTTTTATTGTCTTTTACAGCCGGGGCCCGTAAAATCGTCGATGGGCAAGACTACCTGACCGCGGACCATAAAAGTCGTAAAGTTGCGGTCTCGGAGTCAATTGGGGTACCATCAGTCTGCTTCAGCTGCAATAATGAAGCTGAATTTTCAACAAAGAGAGCAATAAAACTATTTCGAACGCGATTTGGGCCTTGCGTGACTATTACAAATATCGCCGATTCATCGATGAAGGATTGTCAATGATGAGTCGAACAGTATATAAATGACGCGTGAGTGCAGGTGTCTTTCTCTCTCTCAGAGTTTCGCGATATCTGCATGTAAGTATTCTTTGGCGGATCCTTTAAGTGATTGATAATATACAATCAATACTTTATCCACATGATTCCGATGTGAAACAGTTGGATATCATCCGTATTGATAAGATGACAATCAACAGTTAAATGATTATACCATCATCTTGTTCGATCGATCATTTATAGCATCATAGAAATGAATGTATGTCGTGTTATTGCGCGTTTCGCACAATCAATAATTATCAGTCAACGATCGAACAAGATAATAGTAAAATCATTCAACTGTTGATTATCATCTTATCAATACGGATGATATCCAACTCTTCCACCATCGGAATCATGTGGATGAAGTATTGATTGTATATTATCAATCATTTAAAGGATCCGCCAAAGAATACTTACATGCAGATATCGCGAAACTCTGACAGAGAGAGAGAGAGAGAGAGAGAGAGAGAGAGAGAGAGAGAGAGAGAGAAAGAGAGGGAAGTAAGGCGCCTCGAAGCAGGCGAATCACAGTGACTCTGCCGATTGAAACAGAAGAGGCCCAAATGATTCCAGGAGGAATCTGATGCACTGAAGAGGGAAGAAAGAAGAAAGAAGAGAGAAGAAAGAAGAAAGAGAGGGAACAATGAAGAATGAAGACAGAAGATGCCGACAAGTGGCCGAAGAGAGAAGATGGAGAAGAGGAACGCTCGCAATCGAGCGCGAGACATGCCGCTCATCCTGAAGTAATGCTCACGCGGTTCCGGGATGAGATGGTAGATGCAGGTGGATCTCCTTCTTGATTGCCCGATGCCCTAGGTATCGGACATCGAGGGGAGAGGGATATTACACGGCCGGGCCCACCTCTCGGTGGGCCCCACCCAAACCCGTGTCCCGCCTGGTATGGCCTGCGTGGGCTATGCGTAGTCCGCGTAAGCTGAACCAGTCCGGTGTCTGGGGACGGATCCGAGGGATCCTGAGGCAGATTTTGCCCTCTAACCACCTTAAAAAAAAAAAAAAAAGAGAGAGAGAGAGAGAGAGAGAGAGAGAGAGAGAGAGAGAGAGAGGTCCAAGAACGGGTTCAAGCGTCGGTAGGGAACCCATACCAAGGAAGAGGAGGATTCTGTGCCATTATTGCGTTGGACATAAAGAACGCATTTAACTGCGCGAGATGGGAGCGAGTCTACCAATCCCAAGCAGGTAAAGTGCCGCCCTATCTACTAGCCATCACGAGTGACTATCTGCGGAACAGGACACTCGTGTACGACACCGACGAGGGACAAGAGATCCGGGAACTGTCCGCCGGAATTGGACAAGGATCGGTTTTCGGGCCGTTCAACTGGAACACCTAGTACGACAGTTTACTGTCTATTGAACTGCCCGAAGGAGTGATAATAGTGGCTTCCGCGGACGACGCGGGGCTCATAGTCTGGTCCGACAACGAGGAACTCTTGGGTAGACGCGCGAACGAAGCGCTGGCCCGAGTCTACGAGTGGATGATTAGCAGGCTCCTAGAGCTTGCTGTCAAGAAGTGCGAAGCAATCGTGGTCACAAGACGCAGGAAGTTTGACTTGCCCCACTTTTACATCAACGAGCAAGAGATCCCACGCAAGACAGAGCTGAAATACCTCGGCGTATGGCTTGACGACAAGTGGTCGTTCAAGAAGCACATCCAGGAGGCCGCCCGGAAAGCGAGCAGGGTTGGTGCGGCGCTTCAGCGGCTGATGCCGAATATCGGAGGACCCAAGGAAAAGAGGCGCGAACTTCTCAACACCGTCAGCACCTCTATCATGCTCTACGGTGCACCCGTGTGGGGAAAGAGAGTAGAGAAGACCATCATCGAGAAGAAGATGGGGCCTGTCCATCGAAGAGCGGCCCTGAGGAGTATCCGTGCCTACCGCACCGTGTCAGGAGATGCGGCTTACGTATTGGCGAGTACTCCGCCCATCCACTTGCTCGTCGCGGAGCGAGTGAGGATCTGGGACCGCCAGAAAGTGATCGGAGCCGAACGAGTACTCACTCCGACGATGAAGGAGATCATCCGCGACAACGAGAGGGAAACCACCCTTGAGCATTGGCAAACTGAGTGGGATTCGTCATTTGCAAATGGCAGATGAACGCACCGGCTGATCCGTGAAGTAGCCAAATGGACGGAACGCACCCACGGAGAGATAGACTACTGGACGACGCAAGCACTGAATGACCACGGTTGCTTCGGTGCCTATCTGACCCGGTTCATGTGCAACGACACACAAAGAGAGCGCGCCGAGTTGGATGGATGGCTGGGTGCTCAACTGACACTTGAGAACCTCGTCCCGTACTTACTTCGCAACCAGGAGACATGGGATAGAGTTACCGGATACATCAAGCTGGTGATGACCCGTAAGGAGGAGAAAGAGAGGGAGGTGAGGCGCCTCGATGCCGGTGAATTACAGTAAACCTGCCGATTCAAACAGAAGAGGTCCAAATGGTTCCAGGAGGAATATGATGCCCTGAAGAGGGGAGAAAGAAGAAAGAAGAGGGAAGAAAGAAGAAAGAGAGGGAGCATTGAAGAATGAAGATAGAAGATGCCGACAAGTGTCCGAAGAGAGAAGATGGAGAAGAGGAACGCTCGCAATCGAGCGCGAGACATGCCGCTCATCCTGAAGTAATGCTCACGCGGTTTCGGGATGAGATGGCAGATGCAGGTGGATCTCCTTCTTGATTGCCCGATGCCCTAGGTATCGGACACCAAGGGGAGAGGGATATTACACGGCCGGGCCCACCCCAGTGGGCCCCACCCAAACCCGTGTCCCGCCTGGTATGGCCTGCGTGGGCTATGCGTAGTCCGCGTAAGCTGAACCAGCCCGGTGTCTGGGGATGGATCCGAAGGATCTTGAGGCAGATTTCGCCCTCTAACCACCTTAAAAAAAAAAAAAAAGAGAGAGAGAGAGAGAGAGAAAGACACCTGCACACACGCGTCATTGATATACTGTTCGACTCATCATTGACAATCCTTCATCGATGAATCGGCGATATTTGTAATATTAACGCGAGGCCCAAATCGCGTTCGAAATATTATTATTGCTCCCTTCATTGAATATTCAGCTTCATTATTGCACCCGAAGCAGACTGATGGTACCCTAATTGACTCCGAGACCGCAACTTTACGACTTTTATGGTCCGCGGTCAGGTAGTCTTGCCCATCGACGATTTTACGGGCCCCGGCTGTAAAAGACAATAAAAGCCTCACAATAGGCGCAAACTTTATTTTTTTTCAACTTTGCGACCTTGCCACGCGTTTGTTTGTCTAAAATCTCATATTGCATTTTCGTATTTGACATCCAGAATTTTTTTATGATTTTTCTGTTTTTGAATCAAGTCTTCAACCTCAATAGATCCCGAGATAACAATAACTGGATTATTTCCAAAAGTTATTAATTTTTTTGGCTGATTGTTGTTGGACGCTATTGGGGAACCAAATATCTATCACCTACGTTTTTCGCAGCGCCCCAGAATTTTTTTTGGCAGAGCTGTAGCATCTCAAAGTCGAGCTACCTCTGAAATTGGCCTTATACCCGCGTTTTTTTACATTCTGATAACAGCTACAGCCGCAGTTGTCATCCGATCGACTTCAAAGAAATTTTATCATGGCCACGACTAGATGTGCTTCGACGTTATCCCAGTTGAAAAAATTAGCGATTTTTTTTGGAGCCAGGATAGCAGAAGTTCTCTACGTGTCAATCATTTTTAAACCGATAGTAAATACATATGTATCAATATCTGACGCTGCATTCATGACCAATTAGATATCCATCTCACTAATGAACTTCATAAGAATCTAGACTCTTCAGTCACATATGAGAGCTGATGAGGTGAAGCGATTGGATCCTTTTTCAGTTTAGTACTGGGGTAATGCCGTGTCCATGTGGATGTATTCACCAATACCTCAAATCAGTATTCCCTGCTTGATGATCATTGATTCGCTCAATATCCGCAAGCGATTCTTCCCATCGGTCGATGATACGGTCTTGATGATATGTTATGATGAATTGTTACAGTGAGATACCATGATCTTTTCCTCTATTCATCAGCTAACAATGAGCTCTGAGAGTATAGGATTCATGATTCATCTAGTAGTACCTACATACAATTCGTGAAAGTGATCTTTACCGACAAGCAGCGGAATAGAATTGTGCCTTTGCGTGATGTATATAAGGGTTTCCACGGAACTTTTAACTTTTGTGTTACTGCAGTGTTCCAGGAGTATTTTGAGCTATTAGGAGTGCGCAGGAGTGGCATTTTATAGTATTTGGCATCAATCAATATGGACCACATTCTTTATTGTTGAAACGCATCCTGGTTTGTCAATAGCAGACCGCAAAAGATGATTTTTGGGTAGTTTACAAACGTACCAACGCGATTTTTTGAGATGATAAGGCTGTAACTAAAATACCTATGCCTCAACTACTTCGGTGGAATGATATATCCATCTACTAATCTCATATTTTGAGAAAATCTTTGATTCAGAAGTGTGCGCTGATTTGGCTATGATATTAGCTCTCACTTATCGATGTAACCAAGTTTTGTGGAAAAATTTTCTCTGGCTATTGTTTACGATGAAATACCTTGTGCGAAACGGAGGATTTAGCAATGAGGTTTCAAAGTGGAAGAGAAGACGAATCGAATCCCGTTTAGTTTGTGAGTGTGTGTTGATCCGGACAAATTTTATAAAGCTTCAAAGCTCATAAAGTTATCGCACCACTGGCCCTGAAAATGGCCATTTTATGATGGCATACTCAGGAGACGCGAAGCACAGGGTTGGGACGTTGTGCTCTTTTTTCTTTATCACAAAAAGAATATAATCGCACTGTTTTAAGTTGCAATTGTCGATCGGTATTTCTGTGAGAAGCTGACGAGAAATATTTGAATCCGGATGGTAAGCTGAATAAGTTTCGAAATGTGATGGTATCGCGATTTTCTTGATTTTTACATAGTATACGGCTAAAATATGAACAAAATAACACCACAGTGTATTCTAGAATCTGAAATGAGACTCATAGCTCTTGACTCGATTTTGGAAATTTACATCAAATTTTGGAGAAATCAATGATGAAATTCATCTTAAAGTCGAATCAGGCAAAATATAATCCATATCGATCGTCTAGACAATGTTTTGAATCGAATCTATTCGATTGAAGTTGATTCACGAATGTTGCAAGTGTGAAATTCCGTACATGTCGTTCTGAACCAGATACCTCGGCTTGGAAGAGAGTGGCACCACTTTTTTCGCATGTTTTCAAGGTCTAAGAACCACATGAAACCCATCTTAAACGTGTGCGATGAGAAAATTTTTTTTTTATTCCAGAGGGTCAATAGTTAAAAGTTCCATGGAAACCCTCATATGACTCAAAATAGGCAAGGAACCAAATCATAGCGAAGATTTCCGCGAAGATGCGTATCAAGTCAAGTGGTTTTGCTCTAAGAGTTATGGCCGGAGGTGTGTAGATGAGAATATCCATCCGTACCAGTTCGAACCAGCAATAATACATAAGCTGGGTGGTTAGTAATTGGTTTTCATCGTTCCATATGCAACAGACTTTTCAACTCCAACATTCTTCGTTCATCACAGGTTCACATCAGGAAATTTTGTATGCCAAAGGCAAAGGCCTTCGACAAAAATTCAAGATGAGCTCTTACCAGAAAGAGAAACGCGTGCCACGTAATCAAAGATCAAAGGACTTCAGAATGGTTAGTGACTGCATCAAGAGAAGGGTACACACATGTTCGGAATTTCTGCATTATTAGTGATTTTAGGGTTCATATTACATACATTTTGGAAGTACCCATAAACGTATCTCATATTGGTGCTAAACTGGCAACTCTGGTAGCTCATATGCTTAAAATACAGCAAGACCTGCTTAATGTGATCGCGTCGGGCCGAGAACTTCTGATAATATTGAGCGGGTGATAACATTAATCGAAAATCATATGTTTGACTTATTCTTGTCATAACTTATTCATTCATGCGATTCTGGGAGTCAGATGTTATAGAAATAGTTCTCATTGACATGGGATTCAGAATAATAGATAGAATATTATTCACAGACAATCATTTTTCTGGAAAAATCATCTACTTCCTCCTTTTTGCATCAGAACGGGTCCGTTCATTGGAGTATCCTCTCTCCGATTTTTTGTGAACCACTCTCCAAGAGCCTCTTCAACTTCTTCATATTTTCCTCGTCTTTCACGCTTGCGATTTTCATTCACATTCTTCGAATAATCACTTTCTATCTGAGTTCTATTTTCAACAATTCGCACAGTAGAGGCTGAGAAATACCGAGCTTGGCTGCAGCTTCCTGTTAATTTGTACCATCCGGTAAAAGATCATAGTTCGATAACACTATTGATTTTTCAGCCAAACTCAAGTCAAGCCATTTGATCATTTTGAGGAATAGAATAGAATATCCTTCTTATTCGCCCTTGGGCAAAAAACATCAATCATTCATACAATACTCGTACATATACAAATCTAGTAATAGCATTTTGATCAGATTTACCATCACAGATGTGACTAGTCGTTTGCTAATAATATAACTCGAATTATTCTAGTTCACAGACGAGATCATAAATGGCATGGGTTAGAAATAAATAGTTACAATCATAGTTTGCATAACAATTGGGCCACTGGAAGACTTGAACAAGAAACAAGAAAATCACTCAATTGACATATATCAAAGTGCCCTCAAAGATTAAAAAAATGCCCAGTGTCCATATCCATCCTCATGGGAAAGAGAGTTTTCAAAAATTATTTCACTTCCTCTTCAAACAGGGAAACTTCTTTTACATGCCGAAAACCGAGAGAGAGGAAGTTTCAAAACCGTGCGCATTGACTTTGGAACGATCTTAGTACACAGTCAAGACGCATTCTTGGAACTTTATGTTCCGGTGCTCCTGCCTCACCACGCTGAGGGCGCTCGGATTGGTACCTGGTAAACATCGCAGCTAGGTAGCCAGGTTCTCCCAAATGCATGATCTTGTGCATTAAGAGGGCTGCGAAGTACATTCTCCGCGAATCAGTACGTAACCAACCCAAACGCTCCCTGTACGGGGTAATATGTTCGCTCTTCTTAATTCCAAAGATGTACCACACACATGAGTTACTCAGTCTCTGTACCCGCGTCCTTAGTTCGTCAGTGGCATCTAGATACACGACTGTGCAGTAGTCTAGGTGTTGTTGGACTAAAGTCTCGACCAGTCGAATACGGAGTGTCTCGGTAGTGCATGCCCTCATAAACCGCAAACCGTACAGGGCCTTATTAACCTTCTTTGTAACTTGATTTATATGCGGTCTCCACGATAATTCGCTATCTAATGTCACGCCGAGACTCACGACATTGTCGCTGAATGGGACATATACTCCGTCCTGTATCTCAACCCCCGGTAAATCCATTTTCTTCAGATCCGCGATGTTCCTGTCGGAAGCAAAGAAGATTGCTTTGGTTTTACCAGCGTTGAGACGCAAGTCGGAGCCCTGAGCCCATCCTGCGACAAGTCTTCCGATTTCCCCTAACCGAGCAATTCCCTCCAATATGTTCTCTTTCTCAACTTAGAGCTAGATTTGGAGGTCATCTGCATAAAAGAGATGATTTACCGATTTTCCGTGTAGCAACTCAGGGAGGTCATTGACATACAGGCTAAAGAGTAGGGGTCCAAGAACAGATCCCTGCGGAACACCGAGATTGGTTGCAAGCCAATCAAAATTTCCATTTTTCGTAGTGACTATTTGGGTGCGATTCTGTAAGTATGATTTGATCCACAGTAGAGCTGATCTTGAGAAACCGAGATGTCTGAGTTTACTCAGTAGCTTTGATGGTGAAATCGTGTCAAAAGCCTTGCTGAAGTCAAAAAGCAGTAATAAGGTGATCTTTTTCCTGTCAATTCCTACTCCAATGTCATCAGTCAACTTCAACAAGGCAGTCTGAGTGCTATGATGTTTCTTGAAACCAGTTTGGAAGCCATCTAACAAATTTTTACTTTTAAGATACTCCGTGATTTGGTCGTGCGCAATCTTTTCCAAAAGCTTAGATAAAAAGCACAGCAATGCAATGGGACGAAAATCCGTGACTGCTGATGGAGCTGCAGTCTTTTTCAAAGCAATCAGGTGATATGAGGAAACGAGTGATATGAGTCTCACACGCAACTGGTGGTCCATATTCATTTCATGAATGAGGACGTCAAATATATATTTCGTATGGCTACTTGATCGACATAAACACGCATCTGTATATCCCGACATTTCGATCGCATGATGACATTATCCGATATCACGATCACATTAGCCGAGGGGATTTGCATGGATTGATATACAAGAGAACCCACGGCGGGTCGGAACGGCGAAAAAATGTTAGGTGTGTGATCATGATAAATACTAATTGGATATGTTTCGGGCTAGTCTTTGGATCATTTTCCAGTGAGAATTAAAATCTTCGGTCGGGGATTTTTAAAATAATCGTTATTTTTGTGTTATTCAAATTCACGCGTTTTGATACTTCAACGATCCTTTCCCAATCACTCGAGCTATGATTGTTCAACTCAGAATAACTCTCAGAGCTGAACAGACAACAACGTTCCCACGTATATTCATCCATATCATTCGTCACCCGACAGAGATGAAGCTGTGGTCATAGACATTGAGATTTAGTGAAGTGGAATACCTACGTTGTTTTGATGAGAAGTCGTTCAATACGAACATTTAGTCAGGATTCAGAGCCATTCCGAGATAATCCATATTTGTAACACTACATGTAATAGTCGTGTACATGTGAACGCGTGGGACATGTCAGAATCCCTGTAGAGCGATGCATATTACAAATATGGGCGAACATTCGTTTGATCGATCGGAAAGAGACCCCAAAATTTTTGAACAAATCGTACATTATTTTTCAATTCACTGAGGTATTAATAAGTTGTATCCCACAGTCATGTTTGAACATCAATGACATCCTCCGATCGCCAATTGGGATATTAGAACTTTTCATCCGTCGCCCTCTTTTGTTGTGAGCGCTCTCCCGACCTTCCCCGGTTACCCCTCCCCCCTTCTTCGTGGCAACTCCGAAACTCTTTTGGGGTGAAAATTCCACTCATGCTCCCAATTTGCCACAACGGGAGGGGGGGGGGGCTCACTCGGAAAGGTCAAGAGAGCGAATAGGGCTGAGATTACAACCTCATTGGAACAAAATTACATCACTCTTCCTGTTCAATCAACAGATAATCAATTCCAGATGTAATCTATTGAACTCACATACAACTCGTTGTATGCGATTTGGGCACTCGGGATGATCGTGATAAATCTTATTCTTCGTCGACATTTGAAGAATACTGTGATGTATAGACTCCAGAGTCCGCTCGCTATGACAAATTTTGGCTGTTTTCGGAATTGAAATCCGAACTTAACAAGTATTGGGCGCTGATAATAAACTCTCGAGATCACTCTCAACATTAGGGATTCGAGATCAACTCTGATGATTCGTGGATATGATAAAACCTAGTCATTCAAGAACAATGAGATAGAAAGGTCTTGTCTTTTCCATATCTATCGTGAATCTTCATGAGTATTTCACATACTTTGCATACCAGTGAGTCTCTAACATGCATTAACATCACATACGCGTGTACTGTTGAATGTGATGATACCAATATAGATCATATTGGTGGACGAATGACACTGAATCCTGACTAAATGCCCGTTTTGGACGACTTTTGATCAAAATAACGTGGGTATTCCTCCTCACTAACACTAATCTCCAGGTATATCACCACAGCTTCATCTCTGGCGGGTCTAGGCCAGACCAACGAATGATATGGATGAATCGTGGAAATGTTGTTGTCTGTTCAGCTCTGAGAGTTGTTCTCAGTTGAAAGATCATAGCTCGAGTGATTGGGGAAGCATCGTTGAAGTATCAAAATGCGTGAATTTGAATAACACAAGAGTGAAGATTATTTCAAAAACCCCCGACCGATGATTTTAATTCTTCCTGGGAAATGATCTAGAGACTAGCCCGAAACATATCCAATCAGTATTTTTCATGATCACGCACCTAACACTTTTTCACCGTTCCGACCCGCCGTGAACCGGGACGAGCAGCAACTCTGATAACATTGAGCGGTTGATAACACTAAGCGCGATCACATTAAGCGGGTTTCACTTATGAACTCAACCCCATGAAAGCACTATACAGGGTGTCCCAAAAGTCAGCCCCCCCCCCCTTAAAAACTCGAAATTGGCTCCGGGGTCCAAAAAACCCCGAAACACGTGTCTCCTAAAATCTTTAGGGGTCATTTTGGGGCCAAAAGTATCTGGAGGGTGGATTAGCGTACCGCACCTAGTGCGATAATCTTGTTTTGAGAGGTACCTCTCAGAGAAGTTTCTCAGCCTCATTCTGACCCTTGACCTGTGACCTTGAATATGACCTTGATTCACAAAATTCGAAATTGGCTCCGGGGATCGAAAAATCCCTAAGGATCCCCTCGATTTTAGGAGACACGTGTTTCGGGGTTTTCCGATCCCCGGAGCCAATTTCGAATTTTGTGAATCAAGGTCATATTCAAGGTCACGGGTCAAGGGTCAGAATGAGGCTGAGAAACTTCTCTGAGAGGTACCTCTCAAAACAAGACTATCGCACTAGGTGTGGTACGTTAATCCACCCTCCAGATACTTTTGGCCCCAAAATGACCCATAAAGGTCATTTGAAACATCGTCAATAAGTCATATTTGTACGTAAAATTTTGTGCTCTTCCAGGATCCGGAGTCAAAAATAGGGGTTCCCGTTTGAAAAAATCGTTCTAACCTCCAAAAACCATCAAGGTCACATTCAAGGTCAAATCTGAGACCATATTCGAGCTTCTCCCTCGATTTTAGGAGACACGTGTTTCGGGGTTTTTTTATCCCCGGAGCCAATTTCGAGTTTTCAAGGGGGGAGCTGACTCTTGGGACACCCTGTATACCAAAATTGAGGTTGGCGCATCGTCTATCGATGAACATATCTGTGCTTGGGGGTATGTATTCGACAGTGCAGAAGGAAACTTCTTACATCGAAATGACGGTGGAATCGTTCTTCAAAGGTGATATGTTGGATAATTTGCATCAATTTACTGTCAAATTATTAACAATATTAACCGACAAGGCGCCTTTTATCCGTACGGGATCCCTATATCAGGCTTGCCAACATAGAATCGAATCAGGGCTGCAAACTTGACGAGACGAATGTCCCTAGGCGAGTGTAAATGTCCCTAGATTTGTTTGGATTGTTTGTAATATATCTATTGATGGGCTGGTGGATGGGTGGATGGGTTGGTGGGTGTGTGTGTCTATTTATGTGTCTCGTGTTTGTGATAATGTGTGTAGAATCCTTTTATGTGAGCCAGTCCAGTACACGTACACTTACTAGACGAATATAATAGATATATACACATTTTACGGAGTGTTGTCACCGGCTCGAGGATATGGATTTGTGTTCATGTGTGTGTATCTATTTTTGTGTCTTGTGTTCGTGAGTGTGAGTAGAATCCTCATTTGTGAGGCAGCCCGGTACACGAGATACATTATGTATCCTCCTTACCGCACCAACATATATCGTATATATTGACATCTTTACTGCGTGTGGGAACCGGCTCGAGGATATAGATTCGATGTTTTATGTATGTGTTTGTGTGTGTTTGAGCATGTGTTGTGAGTGTGTGGACACCGGCTCGAGGATATGGATATGTGTTTGTGTGTGTGTGTGCGTCTATTTTTGTTTCTTTTGTTTGTGAATTCTTTTATGTGAAGCAGCCCATGATACATACACTCATTTTACGTGTTTATTACTGTATCACCATCATATAACTCCCGAAGAATTCTGAGGATATTCGTCTTTTTAAGTAATAGTTGATATATATTTGAAATTGAAGATGAATTACTATTGAAAATGATTCATCACCCCTGATATATAATGTTGAGTATATATATTATGATAATAATAATAGTGGTATGAGTGTTGAGAAGTGTATTCTGAGTATTTGTAACTCCACGTCACAGGGACCGAGAGAGACATGATCAGATGAACCTGACACGTATTGGTTACCTTCACGGGCCAAGGGACGATGTTCAGATCAGAGGAAATCTAACGGTTTGATCTTGAGAAGTCGTGTCAGTGTAGAATGTTGTTCAATGTGATATCCATATCAGGATGAAGATGTATGAGTTTTCAGTTTTTGTATCTGTTATCGGGGTAGTTATGAGTTTTCAAGATATTGAGAATTAATAAGATTAAAACTATAGTTATTTTTCTATGGGGCTAGATGATGTTAATCAGTTGGAATTTTTTAACAAGTGATTTAAGATTGGATATTAACATATGTTGGATATGTCCCATTGAGAATTTTCATACGTCGTTTCAAAATTGATGATTGAATTCTATTTGATGATTCGCGTTCACTCTACGAACTATTATTCCTAAGAAAATAGTGAATATACGAATGTATAATTTCAGATGAAGATTTGAAATAGTTCTATCGAATTTGACTAAGACTTCAGATGTTGTAAACCGGAGTTTTTGACATTCTTGTAAATTTTGAATATTGTGGAGGGTTATTTGAATGTATTATCGTGTTGTTTATGGTGTGTTGATGATATTGTATTGGATTTTTAGCGTTGGTCGCTCTCAGCGGAATGAGTCACTCTTGAGCCATGGCCTAAGCAAGTCACCGCAACGTTATCATCAGTATTGCATGTAAATGTTGTATTTGTGGCGAATGTGTATGATAATTTTGTGTATGATAGTTAACAATGTCAAGTGTGAGTTGTTGAAGAATCAGTATTGGATTTATTTGCGTCAGTCGCTCTTAGCGGAGTGAGTCACTCTTGAGCCATGGCCTAAGTAAGTCACCGCAACGTCATCTTCTATGTCAAGTATGATGTTGTAAAGGTGTCGTCTATTTGTCCATTTTGCAACATCTTAGATTCTATTCAAATTATTTTGAGAATTTGAAGCTATTATTGTGAAATAATGATTTTAGAACTTTTGCAATAAATCACTTGTTTCATTATCTCAAAGTTGATTGTTCTGATTGTTATGTAAGAATTGACAGTTGGAAAACTTGAATGAAACCTTATATTGAAGAAAGTCAATCGACACAAGGAAACTGGTGAGGATGATGGTCCGAACCAAATCATATTTTCCAACATATGTTAGGATCTCATAAATTTTTTATGAATATAGTGATACTTGAATCACATCCGAAATATTTTGAGAAGTTGAATATATCATTTGATATGAGAATTTCAGGACTAATGAAGTAATCTATTTGTTCTATCATCACAACATTAGATAAACGTAATTGCTTAAATTGTTGTATGGAAATGAACGATGATGAACGTTATTAGAAACTTACATTAAAGAAAGTAAATTGACAGGTTGGGATAATGTTTCCAACCGAAAATATTTTTTATTATACCTTTCAATACATTCAAAATTCTTCATAAATATATGAATATATGAGAATTCATAATTTTCATATATATATACTTATGACCTCCTACAATTATCATATATTCATGAGATAGATATATTAATTTTGTATCATAAATTGATCATATTAAAGTTTTTACAAAGGATCTCTGATACTTTTGTCATTTCTTTGTCATTTTTTGTCATTTCTCATACTTTTGTCATTTCATCAAAGTTCAACTGATTATGATGGTGAATTTTTGAATTTTTTAATCCTTGTTAATCGTTGATGAGAGTATCATGATGATAGTATATGAATACCTCCGTGGAAACTTTGAAATAACGTGTGCCAGCTTGTACGAACCCTTAAAACCCTTGAGGAAACAATCACAAAAGTCATTTTTTATGTTTCTTTTGTGCTCTTTTTATCGCAATCATCAGTTTTCTGATGCAGGGTGATCCAGAAAAACTACCATTGAAAAAGGGTCAAAATGTCAGGTCCGTGCCGCGTGGTTTTCCATTATTTCGACCTTTGTGAGCGTGAGGCGCCGCAGTAGAATTCGTCCGGCATTCAGGCGGGCAAATATATCAAATATTATCGTATTGAGCACCAAATCCCACTACTATGAGAGCTTGAAACCATTTTTTGTGTGTGCGCTGAGCACATACATTTTGTGGCGCAATTTTACTTAAAATTTCACTCCCTCAGTTTTCCTGGACGAAAGTGAATTTATCTCGTTCTAGGCTTTCTCGCACCAATTTATTCCTGAAGTAAATCGTCAGGCGCAAGTTTTCCATGCCCCAAAGTATCGAAAAAAATTTATTTTCCCACTTCGCAGAGCAGTTTTCTCACCAAAATCTAGTTTTGCTAAATTTCTATGTCAGGTCCGTGCGCAACTGTGCGACCCTTAAACGCATGACTCCGGAGGCCCTAGTCAATTTTTTACAAAGTATCGGGTCACCAAATGAACCTCCCTTAAACCCCGAGACTGTAGCTTGAACCGTTGGGCCGTGAGATTAATTTTAGTGTCGAAATGTCAGGTCCGTGCCACGCTGCCGCGTATCTCCACATTATCCTTATGGTGCTGATGGGTGGGAAAATTTTCATCCAAGCGCGAGTTTGTTCATACTTTATATGTTTCAAAAAGTCGAAGAATACATCTTAGAGCCTTCGGGAGTGAGATTTAGCGCTAGCACATTTTTGGCCCCCAAATATCAAAGTTTCCGCAGAACTACTCATATGAGTATTGAGAAATGTATTATGTGTCGGTGTAACTTCACGTCACAGTGACTGAATGACTCATGATCGAATGAACCTTATTCGTATTGGTTATCCTAAACGGGCCAAGGGACGATGTTCAGACCAGAGGAATCTTACAGTTTGATCTTGAGAAGTAGTGTCAATGTGCAATGTTGTTCATGTGGTGTTTTGAATCATTTAAAAATATGAGGATGGTGATAAATATAAGAAATATATTCAAATCATTTTAAAAAATAAGGATTCCGAGGAATTGATTATATCATTATGATATTAGAATTTCAAAATTTTTGATATAATTTACTTAATCCCTTATATTGATGTTGTATGGATGAAAATGTTGAAATTGTTTTATGAGAGACGAATGACTATAAACGTTATCAGAAACTTACGTTAGAGGGAGTAAATTGACACAGGTAGACTGGTTGGGATGATGTTCCCAACCAAAAATATTCTTTATTATACCTTGTTACACATTCAAAAATCCACATATTTTTCATGTATATACATACTTACGTTCTACTACATATATCGTATATATCTATAAGATGGAGATATACATTTTGAATATTTTGATGGAGAAGAATGAAAAAAAACTTAAATACTGATTGTTGAAGCTTTTTCAATGGATTTCTTATATTTTTCACATTTCTTCACCTTTCTTAATGTGCATATTGAATTTAAGATGAAAACTGATATGCTCATGATAGATGAATTTTTAAATCCTCAATGAATGTTGATGAGTGTATCATGATGATAGTATATAAGTATTGAAAAATGTGTTATGTGTAGGTGTAACTTCACGTCACAGTGACTGAAAGACTCGTGGTCAAATGAACCTCATTCGTATTGGTTATCCTAAACGGGCCAAGGGACGATGTTCAGATCAGAGGAATCTAACAGTTTGATCTTGAGAAGTAGTGTCAGTGTGCAATCTTGTTAATGTAATATTTCAAAAAGTATAAGAATTGTAGTTGCTGAGAGTCGAGTTTCTGTAATGTATGTTGAGGAATACATTGTTTTGAAAAGAAATATGAGAAAATATTATTGACCGATCAACATTATAGATAATATTACGCATGATGATTAGTGAAAAAAATTAGAAATTCTTTGTGGGGACATATTGATTAAACTATCATGTGAAAAAAGCATGCTTATACACTAATCGATGGGGCGTCGAGATGATTCATGGGATACAAGGGGGATTCTTCCGTCATCGCGACAATTTCTATTTTTTTCTTCTCAACTGGAACGATTACAAGGATACCGGGGATGGTAATTGAATTTCCACTAACCTTGTGTCCCCATAATTGCTGAGATTTTTCCTAATCTTATCTGCTTGCTTCTTGATCTCAATAATTCAATACAATAAATTGTATACATTGATAGAATATGATAACAATGAGACCAGGAGATAGGATGGGAAAGGGGGGAATCTTTATTTTTTTCATTGGGGATTTTGAACAATTTTATATGAAAATTCTATAACTCATCCATTTTTCCGGAATCATCTTCTATGATCGGCAACGTCGATAATAATGGTCCATCTTCGTAAATCTCGTTGCATCTATGATGTATTAAGATTCTGAAAAAATAAAAATTCGCAAAAATGTTTTTCGTTAAAATTATTTTTTATAACATTTTCTTGTTCTTATTGCGTTAGTTACTCAAACATAATTCATCGCAATATAAAATATTCGCTGTTTCTTTCATAAGATTCATGATCTAGATATCTGTATTGTGATAGAACTAATGAAATTCACAAAAGAAAAAAAATAAATGATTGAGAATATCAAATGAACGTACACGTAGTGAACAATGATAAAAAATTTTGAAAGTTCAAATGTATACCAATTTCGCGATAAATATACATTATAAGAGAATTTCCCGAAGAATTATCCAATTAGTTGAATGAAAAATTCATAGAGCCGGTTGAAAGCCAATTCAACCATAAGGTTCAAAATTTAACCAGTTTAATTGAAAATTCACTGAGTTTTCCAACTATTTGGTTGATATGTGACGGTTGAGTAGATAATCCCAACCATCATCTCTCTCTCCTGTTCCTAATCAATGTAATCATATAACTTTCTTACAGAATGTAGCAGAGCATCCGAGGAGAGAGCAGTAAGTTACATGTGTAAGAGAGAGAGAGACAGTAGGATCACGCGTTTGTCGCGAACCATCATATCATCGAGCCTTTAGAATCGCCGCACCGCACCCCTCGTGTCCATGCTAATTAGCTGACCGGCATCGCGCGTTGCGCCAAATTCAGACTCTGTTCGCCCGTCCTACCGAGCAGACCATGTGGCCGCGACCGGAGCAATATCCCGCGCTTTCCGCAATTTCCTCGTGCCCGCGCCGCGTGTGCACCAGCTCCTCATCGAATACCCTGGCGACGTGCTCGAGAGGATGATTGTCCGGCGGTCCAGATCAACCTTGCGTGCGACCGATACCTGCGTCCTGGACATCGTCCGATTAGAACAATTATTATCATGCGAGCGGCCGATAGCCAATATATAATTTGTGAGTACAGCCTTGAATTGCTCTCTCTCTGTTTGGGGCTTCACCCTTTGCTCTCTTCGTGCTCGCGTTCGATGTGCTCGTATGCACCATGTTTATTTATTGAATAAATCCTATCATTATTATTTATCTTAAAATCATGCTTTGTTATTTGGCGCGCTCCATACCCAATCTCTCTCGCGCGCAATAGCAGCAATATATACATCTATATGGATATGCAGTAGTAGCAGCAGATGCAGAGTTCCAGTTACAATTATTATATACAAATTTGCTGGGCATTGCACACAGCCCAGCATGTGCGGCTAAATTAACTAGGCAAATCTAGCAGCCGTCACATTGGCGCCCAGACCAAAGGTCCTGATCAAAATTCAAAATTCAAATCATTAAAATCATATTACGTGCGCCACATTGGCGCCCAGACCAAAAATCCTGGAACAATCAAAATCATTTCCCTGCTGCTCATTCAAATTCAGTTAAAATCAGTTTGTGCGCGTCACATTGGCGCCAGACAAAAAGAACTTTAAAAATAAAATCATCAAATCATTTAAGCATTATCTTCTCTGCGCATTTAAATTTATATGTTGCAAATTAAATTTTTGTTGTATTGTGCGCGTCACATCGGTGCCCAGAGAGAAATTCACCAAAATCTCTGTGAAATTATACCGTGTGCGTCACATTGGCGTTCGACCAAAAAATCCCAAAATTAATCCAATTCCTTCTGCTGCTGCAAATCAAAAATTTTTCCTTTTCAAATCGAAATTCAAATATATTAGTCTGCTGCACCGAGAGAGTTGGATATTAGAGTCGCCCGTGAGCGAATTCGATACATGAGTGTGAGTGTCGCGCGATCGGAATCTAAGCCCAGTGCGAAGGGGCGGAAAGTAAACAAAGTCGCGGTCAGACGTTAGCTCGCGTTTCGAACGATTTTATGTTCGAAAAATTATATCATAGGAGTGAGAGAGATGGACAATCGAATCGTCCGATATATAGCCTCTCATACTCATTTAAAGTATTACTGTAGTGTTTGCATGCAGTAATGAATATGAACAATGTGTAGTGCAATTGATGTATAAATCAGTGAGTGCACAGGCCAATGCGTGGCATAAGATGAGCATACGCGTATATATAGGTATAGTGTAGTGCGTATGTATTGAGTAGAGTGACATTACAATCGTGCGTATATATAGTTATAGCACAGTGTGCAGTGTATGAAAACTTGATGTCAGCGGATATCAAGAGTGTATGAAATTTTCCCAAAATTCGCGAATCAAGTGCGAAAGAGTCTCCGGGTGATATATATACGATCGTCCAAATTAAATTAAAATTTTTTTCAAATCACTGACGCCTTGTGAAAGCGCGAATTAGCTTGCTCATTTTCGTCCGATTTGGATTAGAAAGATTGATTTAAAATTAATAACAATAATATCCGCTCAACATAGTTTGTTTTCAGTGCAAATATTCGAGTGAGAAATCAAATAATTTTTATTTTTGCATAAACAAAGTGATCATTCATGGACTTTCGTAGATATTATCGTCCGAAAAATCGTAAAATCCCTGTATGTATGAGCAACTGTATGCTAGTATGTGTATGGGATGGCGTTCGAGTGAATACTCAATACACGTGCCGTTCAAATAAGGTCATCAACCGTTCCTGAAATCGAAATCGTACCATCGAGATGTACAAGTGTAACTCCATGAGTTACAGAATCAATGTTTACGAAATCAATAGTCAACTGAAAATTTAAAATATTGCCAATTTCCAATCCAATTTGGACTAATCGTTCCGAAAATTTGAAAATTCCTCAATCTCCAGAATCGAATCATGGAAATAAGTTCATATTTGAAATCATTTTATAAAATTTCTGCGATGAATTAAATCAATATTTTTTTTTTTTCGCAACTGTGAGACTTTCTAAACGAACAAGCCGATTATTTAGTGTAGTTCGGTTGGTCATGCTTAGTTCGCAGACTGAAGACACCGTCCTCAATCTCTGTGTTCGAGATACAGTCGACTCAAAATTGAATATTTCTGGTTAATGTTCCGATAGTTAGGTGAACAATAGAGAATTTTAAAACAATTTTTTTTCACTTTTTCTCAGAATTTTTTTTATGCCATTATGAATCCAAATATCATAAATTCAGAGGATTTACCCTCATTACTGAAATATATTACTAGTCTTTCGGACGATGGATGGCAAATTATGCTCACGAAGCTTGAGCTCAAAAATGTAACATTGCCACGTTTATTGCGACGCTTCGCAGGCAATTATGAAATCGATGATTTTGTAGAAAATGGAAATTTCCATAGCGACGCTGCGCTTAGAAATCACCGAGATGCGATGCTCAATGAATGGGTTATAGACTTCAAGAGTCGATTATCGCGTAATCAAGAAAGTGAGACATCCGCGCGCGCGCAAATTACCATCACTACCAATCAACAGAAGGATGACCATGGATTACATCAATCTGACAATTTTAGTCAAAGTTCCCTTACAACTTCCAATTCAACTTCGAATCAAGTTCCTGTAGATAACTTCGACAGATTAAGATCACACCCACATTGTGCGGATAGTTGTACGTGCTCATTGTGTATGCACGAATCTGCAACAAGTACGCAATTCAATTTGACCCCCATTACAGAGCCTTGTCGTCTCAGGGGGAGGGGTGGTTCGCATTGTCCAAATTTTTTTTCGGTCGAGAGTCGAAATATTCAAATACCTCATCATAACTTTTCATCAAATTATGATTCATCAGAGCAAAGACCTTATTCGTCTGTATTGACGGAAATTCACACTGCTCAATCAAACGCAATTTTTGATTCATTGCCAGTCGTTGGACTTGATTATGTCGACCAATTTGGGCATGAATGGCGTGAGCTATGGTGGATACGCTCAAATCATCATTTTGATTTCTCAAAATCCCAATTACAGTGCCAAGTCAAACCTAATCATGCACACTATTCAGTCAAAAATTCCATATTTCGCCGGAAGAATCACGCAGTTGCAGTACTTCCGAATAATTCCTTGGACAATATTATCGTCCGAATCCCGTTTGCTACATATAGCAAATATAGAAACAGAAAATCAACATCTTTGGATGGACCAATTAATTCACAATCCTGTCATGTATTAGACTTCTATTTAGCAAACCATCGAAGCCAATTATATCACTTGGCATCTAGCCAATCAGCACAATCACTCGTGCGGGCTGGATTGCAATGGACAAATGTCAATTTGTGCAATAAATTCTCAATTTGTGTCGAGATCGTTCCCTGCGACCGATTTTTGGTAGCAAATTTTGCACATGCTCCTGAAAAAATTCCTGAGTCTTGCAAATTTACACTGACAAAGAACGAGATGGGCCCTTCAAGCTCTTCATCCGTCAAATCAGCTGCTCAGAATTCATCTATCAAGGAGGCAATTTTTACATCTCATGACAAGGCTGATAATGCTAGATCAGAAAGTCAACATTCCAATGACTTGGATCCATCTGTAGTCCACATTTCAGAATTCAATCTCGCAGAAGCAAATGAGCACATCATCGGACTTGATATTCCTCGTTCGTTTGATCAACACAATTATCTCGTTTCTAAAATGATCAAGACGGACAGTAGTGCTCACGATTGCCTAATGCAGAGAGATCATTCTGATCAAACTTTTGATTCAATTACGACCATAGCGAAAGGAGTGAATCAGTCTCTGAGACCATCATGCTCCAAATTCCCATCAGCGCATCAATATCTATTTTCAACATCTGTGGATATATTGCCAAATACAAATGCGTGCATGAATTACGCGTTCTCTGCGCACAAAATGTACACGAGAGACGGTCACAGTCATTCGACCGAATCAATTCAGAATGTTCGTATTCGAAATGTCTCACTGCACCGGATTATGTTTTCCACGCAGACTGAGTCGTTCGACGAAAGCATTTCTAAAGATTTTCTTCAGATGGACAATAACTGTTCGTCCGAGTTAGAGTCAAGAAGGATTCATTTCGCTAGCATAAGTGAACAATTGCAAATGATTCCAAGAGGACTTTTGAGGTCATCTCGACCGAGTCATGTCAATTTGACCAATCTAGAACGAGAGTCTGGCCCTGGAGGAGGAAAATTTCATCGAACCAAGGTGCAGGAGCAACCAGTACGAGAGGATGACGTCGGTGTACCACAAACCGAAGCTGAGGTCGACATCATTCCTGCGGGAGATTCATCGATGGACGGCGACGGGTGTGTGCGCGCGAGTCTCACTCGGTGTGTGTTGTGTCCGTTCGACTTTGCGCCGATCAGTACTATTGCTGACAAGACTTTTTCAGTGAAGTGTTAGATTTAGTTTTTTCTTTCGAATGAGGAAAACTTAGTATTACAATCGAATTAGGATCGTTAGCTAGGTCAATCGATCGATGATTATTATTTTTAGTCTGCATTGTTTTGTCTGGCAAATTTTCTAGCCATGTTACTTTCCCCATCACTTCATACCAATGTGCTCGTTGAAATCAATAAGATAGGTTCCCGGCCGATCCGTAGAAGAGTGGATGGATGATATTAGTACATAAGGATTGCTATTTTTGTAGAATATTTTCAAGTCTACGACCGATCAGTAATTCGTATTTATTTATTCCTTAAAATTTTTTCACATTAGTCGCTAATAATAATCAGCACGAAAACGTACGAGTTGAGTATTATTTTAATTCTCAGTATTAAAATCGAAATCTGATAATTTATTTTGTATCCAGTCAATCAATTAGTGCAAATTTTTGTGAAGCACAAATTAGACAATTTTCGTCACTCAGGATATTTAATAATTTTCTTCATAATCCTTTTTTTGGATGATTAGTCATTCAATCTTATTATCATCATAGTTCAATTATTCTTTTTGTTTTGAAAAATTTGAGAAGTTTATTCGTACGATTCAAGTACAATTATTCATAATCTAAAGTTTGAATGGATGGATGTTAGCGATAAGTCTAAATTTCCGTTCAAGAGAGCAATCGAGTGACTTGACCAGAATCACAATCATTCAGTTACTTCATGCTTTCCCTTAGGAAATTTCTTTTCAATCTCATCTTTCACGTTCTTTGTAAAGAATTTACAATTTTCTTTTCTCAATTTCAATTTTCAAATCAGTCTACGTTGATTTCGGACCATTTCATTCCATCCATGGCCCAGATAGAGAGAGAATATTTCTCGAGCTGCTACGCCATCCGGCTAAACAGCGTCTGGGGGAGGGGTGTGACGGTTGAGTAGATAATCCCAACCATCATCTCTCTCTCCTGTTCCTAATCAATGTAATCATATAACTTTCTTACAGAATGTAGCAGAGCATCCGAGGAGAGAGCAGTAAGTTACATGTGTAAGAGAGAGAGAGACAGTAGGATCACGCGTTTGTCGCGAACCATCATATCATCGAGCCTTTAGAATCGCCGCACCGCACCCCTCGTGTCCATGCTAATTAGCTGACCGGCATCGCGCGTTGCGCCAAATTCAGACTCTGTTCGCCCGTCCTACCGAGCAGACCATGTGGCCGCGACCGGAGCAATATCCCGCGCTTTCCGCAATTTCCTCGTGCCCGCGCCGCGTGTGCACCAGCTCCTGATCGAATACCCTGGCGACGTGCTCGAGAGGATGATTGTCCGGCGGTCCAGATCAACCTTGCGTGCGACCGATACCTGCGTCCTGGACATCGTCCGATTAGAACAATTATTATCATGCGAGCGGCCGATAGCCAATATATAATTTGTGAGTACAGCCTTGAATTGCTCTCTCTCTGTTTGGGGCTTCACCCTTTGCTCTCTTCGTGCTCGCGTTCGATGTGCTCGTATGCACCATGTTTATTTATTGAATAAATCCTATCATTATTATTTATCTTAAAATCATGCTTTGTTATTTGGCGCGCTCCATACTCAATCTCTCTCGCGCGCAATAGCAGCAATATATACATCTATATGGATATGCAGTAGTAGCAGCAGATGCAGAGTTCCAGTTACAATTATTATATACAAATTTGCTGGGCATTGCACACAGCCCAGCATGTGCGGCTAAATTAACTAAGCAAATCTAGCAGCCGTCACAGATAATGCTATCAAATAATTAAGTTCTTTATCCAACCAATCAGGAGATCTTTCATTTAACCAATTGGTTAAAGTCTTCATGAATAATACGAAAATATTTTCGTAATATTCATGAATTTAGGTAATACTACATTCTCATGAGTTTACATCGCCTCGTGAAGATATCCTAGAGACAGAATGTAATCTCAAATACATGCATTTGAAATGTAATTTAAATATTACTTACCCCTTAATCCGTTTCATGGATCTTATTATTGCCGCCTTGTTTCTTCCTTGGGATGAATAGATGTTGTCTCCCATCTTCCTTTCGTTCTACCGACTTCGTTTTGTTGCTGGTTCAACAGCTCTACTGCCTGTAAATTATAGAGAATTATCATATGTATTATATCTGTATATGTTCATTATATCTATGGAGTGAATACTTATAATATTGATGGAATATAATTTCAAAAATTCAACTCACTTATTAGATCCGTGAAATACTGATTGATGAGTTTCCAATGATCCATCTGGTGGATCTTTTTCATGCGAGCTGCTTATTACAGTGTCATCATGTTACACATCTAAAAAAATTAAATTCATATATCAAGCATTATATAAATGATCTTATTTCAATTTAAATATAAATAAATATTCCGCATGTTATTCACCTTAGATATAGTACTACATTCTCCAATCTTCCCCAAATTTCCAACGCACCGGTGTGTCCGCGAGGAAAGCAAGTGGAAGACTGAGCTCTTCAGTTAATCAGCGCATCAGGATATGTGTTATCCCCTCCCTCATCCCAACCGATACAAAATAGATATCATCGGTATGCGGTGATGCAAGTGGGGGGGGGGAAGATAAACTATAGAGCCAGCAAAAAGCGCATGCTATTAGGCATTTCCCCCACTCTCTGATATGTAGATACCGTAAAATATATATAGCATAAACTGAGGCCACATTGGCGCCAATGATTTTATGTGTCGGTTATATGATGCCGCGGGTGATTAATGACGTATTACATTCTCTGTTTATGTGTGAAGTTCATGCCTGTGTATACGTGTATATAAGTGTGTGTTACTAGGAAAGCGGATAAGTGGATATTTGTGAGATGGGGTTGGGGTGCGTGTTTGTATGAACGGGTGTGTGGACGTATGTGTGGGTTTAAGTGTGTGTGTGTGTGTGTGTGCGTATGTGTGTGAGTGCGATGAAAAGAGAAATTAATAGATTTTGAAATATTCTTAAGATGTTCTTTATGTCATAAATGAATGGTGTTGGATTGATGAATGACTTACGTGGGTTCGGCTCTAGACATTGAAGTATGTGTGTGTGTACATTCGAATAAGTATGTCGGAAGAACGTGGAAATTCAGAGCTTTCAATTCAGTATACGCCATCCAAACTTACATATACACCGCACTATAAAAAATTTGCCCAAGAAACTTCAATTAAGTAGTTAAATGGTAAATTCAATCAGCTGGTTGAACGGATGATTCAACCAATTGATAGGAGGAACTGGTTAAATTTTCGACCAAACTGGTAACATTTTCAACCGAATTGTTGAATTCTTATTCAACCAGCTGGTTGAATTTTTCATTCGGCCAATTGATGGAAGGTTTTTAGAAATTTCTTTTACAGTGCGATTATACATCCAACGATCATACATAGATACATACGAAGTATCGTTATCCTTCTTGTTATCTTAACGAAAATTGCGTCATCGGTAACCATAACGTATAGTTCCAAATGGACTTAACTCTATAAATTTGTTTGGAATCAATCTTTACATACCTCGTAATACGTACAAGAAGTTCCAACCGTAATTTCCGAACCAAAAGCAAGATGACGGTTTAATTTATTGAGTCAAAATTGAGCAACATTTTGAACATGTGGATAACCGCGACCTTGAATTCGATTTCAATTTCTTCAACATTTACATAAAAAGAAGATTAGGAAGACGATTCAAATATTTTTCTTTGATCAAAATCTAAAACGCTTATCGATAAAAGTTTCATGGAGTCGAAATTCATTCATAGAGTTAGATCTTAAAATTGCAGAGCGACGGAATCTATTTTGGATAACACAATTAACGCTATCAAGATTCTTGAGATGAAATTGTCAGCAAGATCCGAGGAATTTTGGGAATTTGGGTGCCCATCTTGAATTAGTTGATGTGTATATTTAAGATTCAAATTTATACTTGTAGTCAAGGACTTCAAAGGATTTTGTGGAGAAAATTCGTGCCAGCCACAGAAAATTCTCAAATTGTGACTGCTATCTGTGATTCGCTATTTGGAAATTTTAAATGAGAACTTAATTTTCATAATCAACAACTTCAACATTTCTCATATATTGGATCATGTGTAAAATTGGGTGAAATTTATAAGGAACGAGTAAATTCTGACGTATAAACTATGAATTTTCTGTATATGTTTCTTATACCAGAAATTTATAAACAACCATTGACTCTGTTGTGATGTAAAGCTTGACGAAAATCATATTTTGAGTCAAATTTATGAAAAATTCGCGAAACCTAAGCGAATTTGCTTTCGTAAAACTCAAGGAAGAAAAAAAGTGGTCGTTATAATGATCAGTCTCTCGTGGAAGTGTGATTCAAGTTTTACAATGTTTCTTTTTTACGGAATATTGTTTGGAATCTAACGTTAGGTGATCCGTATTTCTTGCATCTACATTAGATTGAAGGCCTTTCATTTGTAAACTATTTGAATGTGAAATATAATTGTCTGAACACGATATTTTTTAGTCGTATAATTTTGTACTGACGTATCGCGTTGCTCGGCTTGTAAGTGTTCCCGAGAGGCGTATCAGTTTTTCAAAATGCTCTTCCAAATCAAATGAGTTATTTAGTTAAGCGATGGTTTTCCACGTGGTTTTGAACTCATGGAGGCCATGAAAAATACCATCACTTGACGCAATATATAAAAATTGATTTCAGTTTTTGGAAAATATCTTCTAAAATGACTTTATGAGACATAAAATGTTGCTGTTCGCACGATAGATCGATTGGTTAATACAGAATTTTGGAAAAATGTATGAGGAAAAAATAAAAAGTGATTTTGTCTCACATGGTGAAGAAATTGTGATTTGAATGATGTGAATGAATAAAAATGGGAAATACATATCAACCAAGTGAGAGAGAATGGACAAAAAATGAGTGTTTAAGTGACAGAAAGTTTGGTATGAAAGTTGTGGAAAGGAATATTTGTAAATGAAATTATAGGATTTTCGACATTTTTCTCATTTTTGTTGTTCAAGACGCATAAGTCGTGAATTGTTTGATACAATGAGGTGTAAATTCATGCAACACATCCTGACGTGGTCCTCTATGACTCATAAAAATTTCAGAAGGATCGATTGAAGAGATAGAGTAATGCTCATACGAACACACACACACATACACACAGGCAGTGACGGACAAAGATGAATGTTTTGAGTGGAGTGGATGATCGTGGACGGAAAAGGGTGACCTACAATCGAAAAATTCCGGCGAGGAGAAGAGAATGGTTGAGACCGAATCCCATTAAGTAAAGATTTTTAGGATACAAAATGGGTTTGAGTGGAAAAATTGAAGAAAAATCTCTTGTCACGAATACAACCCTCTGCCTTCGAGAAAGCAAAAGGGTACAGAACATATCTTCATTTGATTTGGAAGAGCATTCTGAGAATCTAATACGCCTCTCGGGAACTCTTACAGGCCGAGCAACGCGAGGCATTACGCTAGTCATCAATGAATTGGTCAATTCATTGATGAATATCATTTCAGAATTTATAATAGGATGGATTCTCTCATCCGCTCAATACAAGAAGTTGCCCTTGACCCTTCAAATACATACCTCCAAGCAGAGATATGCTCACTGATAGAATATGCACCAACCTCAATTTTGATAGTTGATGCTTTTTTGAGGTTGAGTTTGATGTTTGGAGTATCTAAGCTATCAGAATGCTCAGTTCAGCACAATATAGAATGTATTTATGGGTACTTTCATGAGTTGTGTAATGAATGAGCCGTATAATACTAATAATTTAGAGAACTCCGAAAATATGTGTACCCTTCCATTAAATTCTCATAAGACAATCAACATTCTAATGAATGCATTATTTTTTTCGGCAATCGTTGGAAAAGGAAAGACATACTATTGCAGCTCATCAAAAGAGATCTCGTGAGACCATGGCAGAATCGTTGAATATA
This sequence comes from Eretmocerus hayati, assembly GCA_029851415.1. Classification (NCBI taxonomy): domain Eukaryota; kingdom Metazoa; phylum Arthropoda; class Insecta; order Hymenoptera; family Aphelinidae; genus Eretmocerus; species Eretmocerus hayati. Next base: position 62,739,146 of record CM056744.1, on the reverse strand, counting down.
GGCCAGTAATTCTAGACTTCGAACTACGCGTGACTGCTAAAGGAATTTTATTTTTTCTTGGGTGCGGAGTACCCTAGTGAACAACCTCCATAAAATGGAACAACTCCAGGGGTGTGGAAAAATTACAACAACAAAATAGTGAAAAATTTCGTATTCTTTTCCATTATTTTGCATGTCGGGGAGTGGTTATAATTTTTGTATTGTTTCTTATGGTAGTATGTTATAGGCAATGGAATCCTCTAAATTTCTGAAAAAAAACCATGTGTCAAACTTTTACCTGACTCGAGATAATTGGCAACAAAGCTAAAATATGTCAAATATTCCCTTCATTTTCCATTTCAAGGAAAATCAATGGATCGATGTGTACTTGCTGGAAGATGTAGACCCCACAGAGTACTATATTGAAGAGAAAAATCAGAGCAATCGGTCAATAGACATTGACGCGATTCTAATTATTTCCCCAGATAGTTGTTTTTTGCAATAGTCGTGAAAATTTTCCAAGTGCACTAAAGTTGTCGCAAAAAATCAGACAGCTTCCTGGAACCTCCAACTACGAAATGCAATCGTAAAACTGGTCACTTTGTTACAACAATGAGCCTCTGAGGCCAATTGTTTAGAAAAATCGGGATTTCTCGATTTCATTTTTCGCTCGATTCCGCGGATAATGGATATATGGAAAAATTCGTTTTTGGATCTTGTAGTATTAGTTCTGCTCTAAATTTCGAAGGAGAGACATTGCTTCACGACCCTTTGAACCGGAGATACCATTTTTTTCGAAAGATCGATATTTGATAAACGATTAAATAATAAGGGCCGAACTCTTCGGAAAATGGTTGGAAAATATTCAACGTTTCATAAAAAAAAAATGTTTGGTTCACATACCTTGACTCGTGTCCTCGTCCCAGCAGGTGAAAATTGATGTTTCCTTTAGCTCTCTTGAAGAAAAGCTGAAAGGTCGAGGAGTAGGGGTACTCTCGCGGCAGCGTGGTGAGCTGCGCAGGAACTGAGTCGCGCTCTTCAAACTCGAGCGCTCGGAATTTTTGACGATATCTCGGGTCCTACTGGACCATTTCCGATCATTCTTTTTCCAAATTGAGGAAGCTTTCTGAAAAAACCACAATGACGTACAATTGACATTGATTTGAATGGCAATTTCGTGTGTATATGGGGTATAGGTTTGAAGGTGTATTCTCATGTAATTTGAGGCGTTGAACCGAATGCACGAGGTCGCTGACCCGAAAACCCAACGTTTTTTTGTTATAAACAACTTTTAGTGCAAAATTAAGGTTTTTTGAAAGGAACTCGAAAAATATGCAATTTCACGGAGAATTTGAACAGACCAAAGTTGTAGAACGTAGAATTTTCTACGAATAAGGCCCTCAAAAATTTCTCAGAAAACACAGGCCTATGGCAGGAAATGCGCGAAAACCGTTGCGCGCGTCCAACATGGGCTCATACGGGGCAGCTGATGCAGCGCTACTAAACTTACTGCGAATTTGACAGGTATCAATTCAGGGCTAGGCGACCAAGTGCATCTTCGAGAGGACAAAATTTCCTTCAAAATGGCACAAGTCGTATCTCGCCAAGTACGAAGTTTTTCTAGTATGAAGTGAGAAAAAGAGAAAAAATGCCGATTCGGAGCGCCGCGCGCGGGCCGTTCGGCTGCGAAAAAGGCGTATTGACACTCTCATTTCTCTTTCTTTTGAGTCATGCTCGAAGGGCTGCGTTCTTAGCGAGATGCGGTCCGTACCATTTTGAAGGCATTCCAATTTTGCAAAAGGCATTTTGAAGGAATTCCATCCTCTTTAAATACAACTTGGTCACCTAGCCCTAAATTGACACCTGGCCGAGTTCATGTGAGATCACGGAGCGAAAAAAGTTGAGGTCACGGATCTTTTTGCCGATGAAGTATATCATTCTTGAGACAAAATGAGGAGGCACGTATTTTTCTGTTTGGCCTAAATCGATTCCCTGTCACAGCTACGCGAATTTGGAAATAGGGAACTGGAAAATCAATTTTAGAAAAACTGACACTTTAAAATCCGTAAAGATGCAATAATTACTATGCGACTTTGAATATCCAGCTGAATCTTGGTGGATATAGTTACTAGATGGATTTTGCATGCAAATTTACACTGATTGAATTGGAATTCCCATTCGGCTCCGGAAAAACTCGTTTTTTACAAAAGATCTGAAAAAATTCATCACTCAAAAACACCACCGTGAATTTCTTTGATGGATTCTTTGGGGGTATTTGATGACATGATGTTTCAGGAAGTGCCCTCAGAGTCGGCTCTAAAAGCTCCAGATGACCAAAAAAAATATTTTCTGGAAAAAATTTCTTTTATTGTCTCAAATAGGTTCTGGCATCTTTCAAATAATGATTATTGACTGAAAGTAGTACCTACAGAGTACAGCACCTGCAAATATCTATAGAAACTCATTTCCTCCAACTTATCTTGCACAAAAAAAAATGTTTTCAGTCTCATATCACTGCGAGTGGTGAATAACACTTACTGGAGAATCGCAGATGTAGAGAAAATGTGTATAGGCCAAAGTAATGTAAACGAGACGAACGTTGTATGGACGGACATAAACAAAAACGACGTGTATTGTCTGGTGCAACGTTCGGGGTGTATTTGACAAAGATTCTGACATATAAAGATTACATATTTCTGGACATCGCTCAAGTTGCAGCATCCTTCCATGCATGTTCAGCAGTTCCTGATATCCTCAGCTTCTTTCGACCATCAACTGAAACCTCAACTAGCCAGCCATGAGAGTCTCGGATACCATGGAACGACGGAACACTCTCCCACTCAGCTTTTTTTTTCTATCGGAGTTCCATCAGATCAGAGGCATTCATAGAGAGCAAAGTAATAGCATCTGTGTAGTTCTTAACTTTCCCAACAAATGTTTGTGCGCAACGATGGATTCTAGAGGAATACTTCTCAGATTATGAGTTGAAGCATAATGTTTCACTAAACCACCTGTCCCGCATGCGCCTTTGCCGTGACTGGTGGCCGAAAAGATCCAAGATTTTTTGAGTCCAGAAAATAGAAGTTCTCGGGCTTGATATCGGTTTTTGAAGTGAGCTGATGCGCCAGACAATACACGTCGTTTTTGTTTAGGTCCGCCCATACAACGTTCGTCTCGTTCACATTACTATGGCCTATACATAATTTCTCTACGTCTGCGATTTTCCAGTAAGTGTTATTCACCACTGACAGTGATATGAGACTGGAAACATTTTTGCTCATACAGCACTTTCAACAAGCTTGGGCACTGTGCTTACTTTCTGTGCAAGATAAGTTGGAGGGAATGAGTCATTGTAGATATTCGCAGGTGCTGTACTCTGTAGGTACATGTCAGACAATATTCGTTATTTGAAAGATCCCAGAACCTATTTGAACCAATGAGAAATTCTTTTTCCAAAATATATTTTTTTTTTGGTCTTCTGGAGCTTCTAGAGCCGACTCTGAGGGTACTCTCTAAATCATCATGCCATCAAGGAACCCCCAGAGGATCCACCAAAGAAATTTACGATGGTGTTTTTGAGTAATGATTTCTTTTTAATTTTTCGGGAAAAACGAGTTTTTTCGGAGCAGAATGGCAATTCCAACCTAATCAGTGTAAACTTGCATGTAACATCTACCTAGTAATCATATGCAACAAGATTCAGCTGAATATTCGAAGTCGCATAGGAATTAATGCATCTTTACTGATTTTGAAGTGTCAGTTTTTCTAAAATTCATTTTCCAGCTCCCGATCTCCGAATTCGCGTAGCTCTGACAGGGAATCGATTCAGGCCGAACGAAGAAATATGTGTCTCCTCATTTTGTCTCAAGAATGATATACTTCATCGGCAAAAAGATCCGTGACCTCAAATTTTTCGCCGCCGAATCTTACATGGATTCGGCCACCTGTCAAATCAGCAGTGGGTTTGGTAGCAATGCGTCAGCTGCCCCATACAAGCCTATGTGAGATGTGCGCAACGGTTTTTGCGCATTTTCCGCCATAGCCTTGGGTTTCCCGGTAAATTTGTAAGGACAAATTTTATAGAAAATTTTGCGTTTTACAACAGCAGTCTCCACAAATTTAACGTGAAAATGCATATTGCCCGAGTTCCTTTCAAAAAACCTTAATCTTGCACTTAGTTGTTAATTGTTAATAAAAAGAAAACGTTGGGGTTTTCGGGTCGGCGACCTCATGCATTCGGTTCAACGCCCCAAAATACATGAGAATACACCTTCAAACTTTCTGGGATGCGAATTTCTTACTCAGACCCCCCAGCGCCTGGACTTGACCTCATATACACACAAAATGGCCATTCAAATCAATGTCAATTATACGCCATTGTGTTTCTTCCGGGAAGCTGACGCAATTTAAAAAAAGAATAATCAAAAACGGTCCAGCAGGACCCGTGATACCGTCAAAAATTCCAAGCGCTCGAGTTTGAAGAGCGCGACTCAGTTTCTGCGTAGCCCGCCACGCTGCCGCGAGAGTACCCCCACTCCTCGACCTTTCAGAGTTTTTCAAGCGAGCTAAAGGGAGCATCAACTTTCACCTGCTGAAACGAGGACACAAGTCAGGCTGTGTGAACCAAACATTTTTTACATGAAACTTTGAACATTTTCCAACACTTTCCCGAAAAGTTCGGGCCTTAATATCTAATCGTTTATCATATATCGATTTTTGAAGAAAAATCGGTATCTCCGGTTCAAAGAGTCGTAGAGCAATGTTCTTTCTTTTCAAAATTTAGAGCAGAATCAGTACTTCAAGATTCAAGAACGAATTTCTCCATATATCCATCATTCGGGGAATTGAGCGCAAAATAAAATCGAGAAATTCCTATTTTCATAAACAATAGGCCTCAGAGGCTCATTGTTGTAACGAAGTGACCAGTTTAATGATTGCATCTCGTCGTTGGAGGTTCTAGGGAGCTGTCTAATTTCCTGCGACAACTTGAGTGCACTTGGAACATTTTTACGGCTATTGGAAAAAACAACTATTTGGGATAAACAATTAGAATCGCGTCAATGTTTATTGACCAATTGCTATGATTTTTCTATTCAATATAGTACCCTGTGAGGGCTACATTTTCCAGCAAGTACACATTGATCCATGGGTTTTCCTTGAAATGAAAAATAAAGGAAATTTTTGACATATTTCAGCTTTGTTGCCAATTATCTCGAGTTAGGTCAAAGTTTGACACATGGTTTTTCTCAGAAATCTAGAGAATTTCATTGCCTATAACATGGTACCATAAGAAACAATCAAAATATTATAACCACTCCCCGGGATGCAAAATAATGGAAAAAATACGAAATTTTTCACTATTTTGTTGTTGTAATTTTTTCCACAGCCCTGGAGTTGTTCCATTCCACGAGGGTTGTTCGCTAGGGTATTCCGCACCCAAGAAAAAATAAAACCATCCTTCAGCAGTCATGTCGAAAACGGATCGATTTTGAGCTAGAATTACTGGCCTAATATCTTCCCTACCGAAGTACAGAAGTCTCTTCAAGATTCAGATGGAAGTGATCACTGTTTATTCTCCAAGGTCTTAGGAAACAATGAACAGTCATCGCTTCAGTCGTATGAAACTGAGAACAGCCAAACATCACATTCTGTTTCGCCTTCTAGATTGACCCCACTGATCCTTCCAGCGAGACCATGCACGGTGCAGCTCGATTTGTTGAATACACGTCTCGGTTGTACAACTTCTCATGGAAATGTGGATTTACCAAATCTGCCAACTGGAGCTAATCAAAACTCCTCAGTTCGACTATCTCAACGCAGTGAGGACTCTCGAACGGATTTCATTCATCACTCAAATGAGGATCTACATCGACGGTCATCCACAATAGGCATCCTGCATTTTTTTTGACCCCCCAAAGAAAAGGTTTGGCAAATTCGAGCAAGTCGAGATGAGTAAGGTGCAATTGGGAAGAAATTTCTAAAAATTGTTTACAACTTGCGCAAATTGTTTGAAAGTCAGACAATTGTGTCACACGGTGCAAGTCATTTTACTGTCAAACAATTTGCGCAAGACAAAGAAAATTTTTGGGTTTTTCCTTCAATTGCACAATACTTGTCTCGATTTGCTCGAATTTGCCAAACCTTTCTCTGGAGGGATCAAAGAAATTGCAAGACGCCATACAATAGCGGCAGTCGACGACTTTGTCGGAGTGACGTCACACAGCGCAAGTCATCAGACTTTCAAACAAATTGCGCGAGATGAAAAACATTTTTGGGGATTTTTTTCCAATGGCACCCAACCGATCTCGATTTGCTCGAATTTGCCAAACCTTTATTCAAAAAAATGCAAGATGCCTATTGAATTGCAAGATGGAGTGGTAGATGGAGCTAGCAATGGAGCTCATCCCGGTTCACAACATGAATCGCAGATGACAGCTCGACATAGTATCGAGGTGGAGCAACGAGCTCAAATTGAAGCAGAAGATCAACACAGACTCCAAGCTTTGAGAGACGAGAGGAATAATCAGCGACTACGTGCCTATCGGAACAGAGCTCATATCTCCTATAGGGATCAAAATGATCAAGGTAATGAAATGAGTATGGGAGAAAGACAACGTCACAAAGCTCATGTGGTGAAATTGCTGAGGTCGCATGGAATCTGATGGCTACAACCGTCCAGATCGGATGGATTGCCGAGGAACTGATGAAAGTTTCATCATTCATTTGGATTCTATTACATAGTCTTCCTAGTGACCAAGTCCTTCCCTGATACATAACCTCACAATGTGTCACCACAATATTCAAATTTAAATTACTCCACTCCATTTTTGTATTGAGAATCAGATTCGTGAAATAACTTTCTTCGTATTCACGTGACCACAATGAACATTATGTGATGATTTTTTTGTAGGTACGGTACAACGAGATGTACGGTCCAAGAGAGAACTCGCTATCACGGTTTACGAGCTATATCACACGAAAGGTGGGCCATTTTACCCAGACCGTGTGACCTACCGTTATAGAGTCGTTGATCAGCGAGTGAGTATTCTTTCCGAATCTTCCGTTTGATCATACATATTGTACAAAGTTCGTCTCAAATCTTTCCCATAACCCTGTTACGCCTCCTATATCGAATCTTCTGCAGTGACAGAGTAACATTAATTTATCGTCTCGGACTTTTGTTCAACAGATGCATCTGACGAAGGATAGCACCGTGAACCTTGTCAGCTATGGATAAGTGCATAAAAAAGGCCCAAAGAAATTCATTTCAGTAACCGCTCGAGTTATGTTCATACCACAGGGAAGAATCGCTCCTGCTCGGGGTACTACCCGAGTAGAAAATGTCGTTCCAGGACAACCGAAGCCTGGAAAGAACAATAGAACTGAACTATTTTTTCTTTCAAGTGAGTACTCTCGTCCACTGTTATTCAGTTCTCAATTAGTTCAATTCTGAAATTATATCAATTCTAGGTCTTCATCAGGACTTCGTACTCGGCGAAAGTGCTATAGCTAGTCTGGAAGAAAGAAAGCAATTGCTCCTGAAAGGTTGCGCGTATTTCCCACGTTCTCTTCATAATGCGTGAGACTAAAATATCAAGAAGCTTCGACTAGAGTTCCAGGGTGTGTTTTTTATACATTACTCTACGGGTTTTTTCACCCGAGTTACAAGTGATCTGGCAAAGAGAAGTTGGTGCGGGTTGAGGGTACTGGTGATCTAGAGGTATGAGCTTTTTCTTTTTCAAGCTTTCTGAGGTCGTTTTGAGTGAGTTCTGAAACATAACTGATTCATATTCTATGATGTTTGGAAGATTTCACGTCGAAATCGTTGATTACGCATTTTTTTGTATCTCCGCTACACTCACCGCGAGTGAATTTGCTCTCAGTCGATTGCTCGTAACTTGGGTGCTAAAAAACCGTAGACTAATTGAAAAAACGATTTTGAAGGTCTTGGAGAGAGCTACAAGATCCCGCAAAGATTTCCACTCCATCATAATTTCTCGATAAATGATCGATGAGTGATTGAAAGGGAGAATTTTTCACTTTTCGGAGCCAATCAAGAACATGAGTTTTGGGTTGGAAAGATTTTTGGAAGACCTGAATTGAGAGCTTTTTTTCTCATCTTACAAACGCTCTTTGTAAAATTGCCGTAGACTCAAGGACGTCCGAGTAATCGCTGTTTTGTGAAGTAGCCCGTGTTCCATTTATTTTGATGGGTACTGTATGTAATGGCCAACTCGGAATCTGGAGTTGTTACCGAACTACGAAAATTTCAGAGGAAATGTCTTCGAGAAATCTTTCGCGGAAAAACTATCAAGGCGAATTTTTATTTGCATCCCGGGGCTCGAGATAATTTCTCAAAATTTTTTGCTATCCTAAATGTTCATATTTTGATTTCCATAGTCGGTCAAGATGACTTGAAAGGAACTGATGCCCTTCGAACGTTTTCTCGTGAGACTCATTGTCCGTTCAGTATTCCTTATATATCTTATTGAATATTAGTCAAAACTGTAGGTCAAATATCACTCACGCCTGAGGAATCATCATCAATGATGGATATATCTAGTCCTTCTTGATTTCGGATAAATCCCGAAAGTTACAAATCATCTGGTCCTCGTCTTTGGCTTGATTCGGTAAACTATGGTAGTCACTCCCAGGTTCTACTTGAGTTGTTGTTTTCTTCCCCCGATATTCATCTTGAAGATTGTCCTCAAAATTTTAGTACAAACTGTTCGATTGAATGGAATATGAGCTCGAAATTTGATGACGAAAACGAATGACATTTACTGTATTCCCTGATCTATTAATAACAATCATCCCATCAAACACGGGTGCGATGAAAATCTACAAGCCCTTACCCTGATAGTACTAACGTTCACCAAAGGCCAACACTTCCCAAAATTTCGTAAACACGTAACTCCCGTAGATGTATAATTCTCATGTATTGTGATAAATTCCTCAAGGAAAAGCGCTCACATACATGCCAGTTATTGAGACGTGTGAGTCTTTGTCTCCAATTTTACAATGTGTTAGTCTTCGTAGACGGATATTTTAATAGCGAGTCTTCGTGTGTTTTTGACGAGTGTTACTTTTCGAAGACGTGATACTTTTTTCTCAGTTTTCAAGTGTTATAGTATACGCCAAACGTGCTAATCTTCGCGATTGAGCCGAGATGTGCTGGTTTTCGGGTGGGACGGCGAGATACGCTAGTCTCCACGAAAGATAAGCCACCCTCCGTAGGGCGGTCAAGATATGAAGTTCTCCGTAGACAGGGACGATATACTGATCAGATCAAATTTCCTCCATGACGGCCGCGGATAGAATTCGAAAATCGGAGGCGCTGAGTCAAATGTTCCATCAGATTACCACACTCCGCATTGTCTCAATGATTCGAGATTCTCGACTGTAATACATATTTAAATTCATTCGTTTTCGCGAAAAAAATCTCGGAACAGGGATCCCTTACCACGTAGAATCTTTTGGAACATCACAGGAATGATCAGTTCTTGTACATTTGATGGTACAGCTGGGCCACCAAGCGATTTTTTACGCGGGCGTTGCGATTTTTGGCATAACGATTCCTTCAGAGGCATATCCCCTCATGAGAGAGCGGGATGGGTCATATATCGATTCGGCGGATGCGGCAATGCATCATATGTTGATTCTGCCTTACCCTTCTATTTTTATTTTAATCTCTGTGCTGAATCCAGCTTTCACCAGCCCAAGACTCAATTTCTCAAGAACGGAGAGTGCCATATGATTCATACTGCGGTGACACATAGAGACAAGAAAAGTATTCTTTGATGAGGTTATTTGTTTGCATCTGGCACAGCTCACCTGGGCTAGCTTTGGGGAAGTGGAATGTAACGAGCACAAGATATCGATCAACATGGACAAAGGTATACATCAATCACGAGATGAGTAGAGAAGGAAGTAAACGAGACATGAGCCGTTCCGCGAAAACTTGCACGCATTAGATTCAAAAATGGACAAAAGAAAAAACTGAACTTCGGGGCTCGTAAGGTGGATTTTTCCACCACTGATGTCATATAGAGTGAGGATTGAAACTAAGAAGTATTGGAGGTTGGACAAAATTTTTGCATGTCAAATCCCATAAGAGCTCAGCTCGTGATCGCGACTTGGCCACGGAAATTACAGATACCGGAATGATATTTCATGTTTGATCAGTAAATACAGGTCGGGGAGTTAACGAATCGCTTATTCTGCTTAGCGTGGTTTTTTGCACACTGAATCCTTGCAGAAAGTCGAACAAGGAGTTAGATCATCAATGTTCCAACCGTGTTGCGAGATGGATCCGGAAATGACACTCTTATTCACCGCGGCACTTTTTCAGAGAAGAACACGCCGCCACTTCTCGGAAGTGAAGTTATACATGTTTATACCGCAGCTGTTTGATAGTTTGAAGCAAGAGGATCAAAATGTGCCCATGAGCGAATGCTTACAAGTCGATTGACGCTCTCATGCACCACATATTTCCAAAACAGTAATTTTGGCACGAATCCAGAGACATCATGTACAGCGTTGACCGGGTAAACGACCTAGATGCGACTTCTGAACTATGAAAACATGTTCAAAATATACCTGAATTTGATGTCTTCTTGTGGGGTAGTCCTTCAGCAACCGTATATCCTCATACCAAGACCTTGGACGCCGAATTGTGAGGTACGGGAGTGACATTTTGACCCCTAATTGGCAATTTTCGAGACTGGAACCTCAAGCAGGTCTAATATGACTTTATGCCGAGAGGGAATACAAAAAAATACACAAGAAACGTGTTTCGCACAATCGATTGAGAACGCGTAGACGCCACGACAAGTCGAGACATATTGGGAGGAAGTTTTCGCAGAATCGCTCATATACATTGAAGAGGGATGTGGTGGGAGGACGCGAGGAAACGTGGTTACGGAACAAGAACTATCAACGCGACCATCTGGATATAGTGTGGACAATGAGTTGAAGATAATGGGAATTGTTCGAGCAGAGGAGCGCGGATGAGTAACGAATGTCGCAGAAATGAAAGATTATACGAGATTAGATTTGTTCATTGGTGGTACCTTAGATTAATACGCTATGTAGTACAGGTAGAAAATTCAAAGCACATTATAATATAATAGTTTGAAAGAGTACGAGATATAGTTTACTCAATCAATACACATTGGTATAATATCCTTCACATTCGATGTAACTAATTTTGACATTTCAAACAAAAATGTTTGAGCGCGAAGGCTCGCAAGTTGCTCGGACTCGAAATAGGGAACTTGCATGGTCGAGCGTTTACCAATATAAAATATGCATTCGAAAGCGCGGACTACGAGAGGGTTTTTGGCCAAAACAGAATAATTTTAGGGGCAATATTCGATTTATAATAAATAATTAAAAATGTGCCCGCGAAAGACCCCCGATTCAAATCGATGTCACGTGACTCCTACGATGGATAAAATCATGCACTTAGGAGAACCTGGCTATTTAGCTGCGAAGTTTACCAGGTACCGACCCGAACGCTCCGCACGGGGTGATCTGGAAGAGCGGGTCCTCAAAGTTCGCAGTATGAGACTTGAATATGGAAGAAAATCTTTCCAGGTCCAATATGCTTAGTTAAAGAACTTTCTCCCTCCGGGCTTTCGGCAGCTTGGGAAGATATCATTATTCGAAAAGTCATTCCTGTTAAAACAGTCTTCCCAGAGAATTGATGTAGAGAAAAGGCATTACTTTAATCTTTAAATTATAATAAGCATGAGCCCGTTTCAATTGATAATTTCTACTTCAGAACAGTTATGCGTGGCTTTCTCGCTACCGAACTGAGACTCCTGTGATATTACTGTGGGCCCATGTCTTTTTCATATGTTTTTCCAAACGTAAGAATGTTTCTTTTTCCTTAATCTTTCTTGTGAAGACTGATATATGTATATGAAAACGTGACTTCTTCTTCCTTTTCTTTTTCATGACTGTTATGCATCTTACGATGCCTCAAGATGACTAGTCACTTCCTGTGATAATTCCTATAGCCTTAACCAAAATGACAATTTTTTTTATAGATTCAATGTATTCATTATGTAAGAGTGACATATTTTCATATGCTACTGTATTTTTGTATTTTGCCATTGGGCTAATAAAGGTTATCATTCATTCATTCATTCTAATGGATGCAGCACTGGGGGCGGTAAATGTTCCATATCTGTAGGAACGACATCTTTTTCTACATCCAAAAACCTACATATCTAGCCCAAGAACGATAGTGTGCTCGATTTCGCATGACAATGCGGCTTAAAATGAGAGAAGTTATGTTTGCGTAAATGGGGTCAAACCCCGTTTTCCGTTTAGCACACGAAAATTTCGATTCCGTTGGGAATGAAACCACGTGTCAACTAATTTTCATACCTCAAAAATGACTATGAGAATCGCCCCTACTACAGTATCACCTCGGTCGTGATGCGAGGGTTGTGAGGATTGACAAATGTCGAAAATGAGTGTTTCGGCGGCTGAGGCACATCTTCATTTGTACCACAGACCTTCAGGAGACACTGTAAACTATTAAACTTATTTTCTTTTCTCTATTTCAATACCGCGGATGCCATGTATTCACATACACATGAGCCAATTAGAATTACGGAAATATGAGGCTCCCGTTCAAATACATGGGAAAATCTTCTGTCCCCTCACAAATCCACGGCGGAGCTCCAAAGTGATTTACGCAAGCATTCCATCATTGTTTGAGCATTACTTGGATCAAAGAGAAGTCCATGGGAGGTGTGCTGCCGTTCTGGAAATTCTCGAAATTTCAAAGTCGAAATCGCATAGTTCCTGAGATTTGCCCGTATAATATGAAATTGATGAAAACCGCTCGACGCGCGAATTCTTGATGAGACATCTCTATCGCATTTTAATAATCTGAACTGAATGTCGAATGAAAACGATATTCGCGAAATCGAACAAGACGATATGACATGTCTAGAGTATACGGTTCAAACTCACAACCAAGTGGGATGGTGAAATCGTTGATTCAAAAACTAATTGAGCATACAATACAGAAGAGATTTTGGGGCTATGCACGATAATTGTGATGGTTTAGTGTGCTGGGAGGAGTTCAAAACATATGATGAAACTATAGATTCATGTCTTGTCAAGTTTGGAATTCAACCAGTTCAAATTCTCATGAACTGGGGACTGTTTTAGCCACTCACGTCTCCTCAAACTTGAATTTGAATACTTCTAGAAAACTCCAAATTTCTTAACGCTCGTGCCGTTGAACTCATCCTTTGTGATTTTAGCACACGGCTCACGAGTCGCGCCTTTAGTCCTTTTCCGCGCAATTTGGAGTAGTTACGATCCGACGGTCCGCTCCTTAGCTTCACTTCCCAGCTAGCATTTTCATGTCCCTGGAACGTCCCGGGACGTCGCAAGCGACATCCTTGGAACAAATTATGAACGTTCCTACGACGTTCCTACGACGTTCAGGGAACGTTCAGGCGACGTCCTATTTCCAGCCCAGGGACGTTCCTATGGAACGTTCCTTCGACGTTACTTAGACGTAATTGTAACAAGCAAGATTTTGACGCAAAAAAATGGACTGGGAACGTTCCATGAACGTCGCGGGGAGACGATTTGAGAACGTTCCTAGAACGTCTCCGGGACAAATTCTCTGTAACATGAACGTCGCGGGGAGATGATTTGAGAACGTTCCTAGAACGTCTTCGCAAGGACCTCCATGGAACGCCTCATCAGCGACGTTCTCAGAACGTACTCATAAATATCAAATGCATGCTGTTTTTTGAAAGGTCACTTAAATAACGTATGACTGCAGATATTTAATTTCTTCAGGTATGAAAATATATTGTTTCTGATGTACCCAATGCACAATACTCGCAAGTGTCAATTTTCAGCTTAAATAACGTATGATTCGCGATCAATCGATTTTTCAGATATGAAACAACATTTTTGGTGATAAATTAAATACAAAACTTAGAAATAAGTCGCATACAAGTGTCAATTTTCAATTCAAATAACGTACGATTCGCGATCAATCGATTTTTCAGACATGAAAATACATTTTTGGTGATAAATTGAATACAAAACTTAGAAATAAGTCGCATACAAGTGTCAATTTTCAATTCAAATAACGTACGATTCGCAATCAACCGATTTTTCAGACATGAAAATACATTTTTTGTGATAAATTGAATATAAAACTTAGAAATAAGTCACACACAAGCTTCAATTTTCAACTCAAACAACGTATGATTAACGATTATTCAAATTCTTTAGGTATAAAAATGATGACCTCAAAACAAAGCTTAGAAATGAGTCATGTACAATCATCTCTAGAAAGGTTGATGTAATGATACTAGTATAATGCATGCGAACAAGCAACTATTATTGATTGGTCAGTTTTGAACTTCCTCGGGATCATGTTCGCCCTCCGCCTCTGTATCACTGATTTCTCCATCAGTCACTTTATCTTCAGTTTCAGACTCTTGCGGATCGTCCGAATCTTGCGGCTCGTCCGAATCTTGCGGATCGTCCGAATCTTGCGGCTCGTCCGAATTATCCCCAAGAATATCGTTATTTTCGGAGATTGTAGATTGTTCCTCAAGTGTCGATTGAAGAGGTCGCACATCGTTGATGACTTGGCTTTTTTGTTGTCTGTGTTTGGAAACTTTTCTAGACACAGACGGATTCTTGTTTTGGGGTCCACTCTCGTCATCAGCTGAAGACTCATCTGCGAGTTCTGGATTCCTACTCAAATCTCTCCTGTGTTCTTCTCCAGCTCTGCGCAACCAATATGCAATGAGCTTCCTAGATCTTTTTTCATCGCATTTGCATATATCCATGAATATATCTGGAATAAGTAGTTTGAAAATCACATGACTTTTACGGTTGATTACTATCGACCAGAATAAGTGAAGCAATTTCCTTACCTCTCAGTTTTTTTGCTACATCCATTTCACCAAAATTCTTCCCCCCTTTAACTCCAGTCCAATTATACAGTCTTCCGAGGCGATGAGTCATAATTTTTTTCATGCCATTTTTCACTTTTTCTGTCGCATCATCTCCACCAGGCTTACGAGCAACTTTAGCCTGTAAAAATAGCAAGTTGTAAATGTACCCTATATAGCTAAAGAATTATAGTGTGATACACGAGGGTAAAATCTACATTACACACCCTCGTCATGATTCTGACCCTTGCCTGCAGCTTGGGTGGCGAATCCATCACTCGAATGCGAAATGAAAGATTTACAACCTTGTATCAAAATATCTTATAACATAGGTACCTACCAGCTGAGGCTTAACGAGTGGATTCGTCATGATATCAATACTGAGCTGTTTGAGCTGTGATACTTTTTTCAAGGGTAATTTTGGGAGAACATTTTGTGGCGGAGCAGGTTTCGTTTCAACAGTGGTACCAACTTTGCCACAAGGTCTATTGTCAATCGCTTCTTGGAGTTTCAGTATATTGGCATTGTTATCTCTCAGTAGATTATTATAACATACTAATTGTTGAGTTTGAGCTTGAACTGCGACTGTCATTCTGTTCATTGCATCTGTAAATAATACCGCAAAATTGGAGAGATAAATTTATGGTGACAGGCTTCTACGGCATTGAATTACTTGAAATAATCATTATAGCATCCGTATATGGCAGGAGATCAACTTACTTATAAGATCAGCAAAGCCGGCTGATTCTTCAAGTAAGGGAGTTTCAGTTTCAGTTTGATGTGTCGAACCATCTTTGACCCCTTCAATTCCCAATTCACCATCAACGATTACTTCAGGCGTGAGATGAACTTGTTCACGATTGATACTTTGATCAGTATCGATGGTGGTTGAACCAGAAAAATTTTCGTTCAACATCATTGAAGTGGCTGAAAGAGGATATCGAGTAATGCTAGAGACTCACTGAAAGTATGAACATACTTTGAAAATACTCATATTTTAACACATAGTAGGCACAATTGAAATTTGATCAAAATAAATGAAATATAAAATCTTTCGTAGTACCTTGTTCTATCTGTGCATTTACGTTACTGACGCTCAAAGGCGAAGTTACTGTCACAGAACCTAAAATTCATCAAAAGGGCCATATAAACTGATAGCATTTGTACAAAATGTGACAATTCTTACATGCTGTTCATGCTTCGAAGTGAAAAGGCATTTCTCACCGTTTGCTCCAGTCACACATGGCATTTGATCAGGTTGCATAGCATTTGGAAATAAAAGAGGTTGTCCATCTGTAAATAACACAGGGTCAGATTATCCAAATTGTATTTCTTATATCGGTCAAAGATATTTACTTTGATCTGCAATGCTGATGATCCTTGCAATTCTTGGAGACGGTTCAGACTGAGATATTGTTGGCATACGCATCATCTGTATTTGATTGAGTGCGTTATTCTGCATGATAGCTTGGTGAGCGAGTGCAGAGTTTTGATCTGAAACACACCAATAATAATTGATGACACAGTTCAAAATATTTTAAAAGGCTGACAACCAATACTCACTCAGGTTATGGAAGGGGATGAAAGTGTTAGTCTGATTTGGTGGTACGACAAACGATGGTGGTGATTGAAAACTATTACCTCGAAGATCTGTGAGAGTGAAAAATTTGCAATTGATACAACTTGACAAAGCAACAAAATTCCATCGGTCATCACAGTACATGTATAGAAATGTTATCGAGTGATTCTATTGGGATGAAACTCATTCATCCAAAAGTAAGGTCTAGGAAACTCACACCATACCTAGATTAGTATCAGCCATTGCCTTAGCTTGCTTTGCTTTGACATTTGTTCTAGGTGCACTTGCGCGTTTTTTAGGAACTTTTGGAGGAACTGCCTTCTGAGTACTCATCTTCTGCAATAGAAATACACTGTGAAGAATCTGACATGGTTGAACAGTGTATGATCAATTCTTGAAATACTCACTCTATCACTTGATCAAGTGATGCAATCTAGCAACACGGTTGGAGTCAGGAATGTCCAAGGGATAGGCTGTGATAAGTTAATCAACTACATTAAAACTATGAATACATAATATACTCTTACGCATAACATTGTCTATAAAGAAACTCATTAAATGTATGTCATGCATGCTATCACTCTATCGGTTAATTACTTATTGTCTTATTCGTAGAGGCAACCTATATTTTAGTTTGATTATGATCATTTGAGGTCTAGTTAATTGACGAGTGCATGATTGGAAACATGTAATGAGAATCTTCTACTGGAATTTGGAATCCCTTTTTCTTTATTAGATCTATAGACCACACTTGTAATTCATCAGATAGATCCTTTACTTGAAACATTCCAAGAGCACTTGAATCA
This sequence comes from Eretmocerus hayati, assembly GCA_029851415.1. Lineage (NCBI taxonomy): Eukaryota > Metazoa > Arthropoda > Insecta > Hymenoptera > Aphelinidae > Eretmocerus > Eretmocerus hayati. Next base: position 62,721,831 of record CM056744.1, on the reverse strand, counting down.
CATGGATAATCAGGCAAGTTGGCCAAGTTAGTAAAGGCATGCCCCAAAATGACTGGCCCATTGTTTTGATAACAAATGTGATTAATAGAAACTATTGTTCCATCTGCCAAATAACAAAAATTATTTGGATAAGTATCTTTAAGTTTGAAATTTGGAAAATTTAATGAGGCATGAGCTCTTGTGAATCCAGGTGGTAGTTTTGTCTGGTCAGATCTAGATTTCAAATCTGTCAAAGAGATCTCAAATTCCTTAGCTGTGGTTTCATGATCGACCAAAATTTTTTCAGTTAAACGCTTGACTACTTGAGACAGAGGCGAAGAACTAGACTTGATCAAAGATTTTAAGTAACCTAGAAAACTCTCATATAAATATGAACTGTAGTTGTCAAGAGGTCCTAAATTTCTTACATCAGCTGCCAAATGTATTGCACTATGCATACAAAAAACCATATGCTCTCTTCCATACAACACTTCAACATTCTTTACAAAATATTTCAGTAGCATATCAGCTTGAGCGTTCAAAGTTAGATGATAATCAGGGTCACTTAGAATCCTCATGGCACAGTTCAGAGCATTAAAGTGAACAATATCATCATGACTCAGCCATTTTCTGATGGCAACGACTCCAAGATACAGGAGAAACAGTCTGAATTCAGTTGCTTTCCAATAACTAAGTTCATCAAGACCCCTGGGTTTCCTAGCAAACTCCAGTGGCACACATTTTGACAGAGCTTTATAACTTTCACTAAACAAATTCACAATCTCCAAAGCTCCCACACCACCTCCAAACATAATTGACCAGTGATTGATCATACGCTTTGTCATGCCAAGGTGGCCTTGATGCATGATCTCAAGAGGGACTTCAGAGTTCAAGAGGACACCGATGAGTTCAAGAGGGCTTTGCTTAGTATTGAAAGGATACGGTAAGCTTGATCTGAAGTTTTGATCAGTTTTTAGCGGAGCATCTAAGTTTGGAAAAGTCATCGCTCCTTGATATTTGAATCCATACACAATACATTTGAGGCATCCCTCATTAGCACAATGAGATGGATGTTCTAGCAACCAGTTCCTATCTGGGGTGTCAGCTGTAACACATCTAATTTTTACAAGAATGCGTACACCGTTGAAACAAAAACCAACTGTTCTTAACCGATCATACTCAGCGACAAAAGGTGCCATGAACTCATGAACATCAGGAGCCTTTTCTTTTCCATAGTAGGCAGCTATCAAAAAAGGTTTATTGTAAAGAGGGTGAACGATTTTCCCTAGCAGAGCTATCAAAGACAAATTTCGACTCCTAAATATAGGAATACCATCAGCAAATAAATCAAAGTAGATGACAAGGAAATCTAAAAATCCAATGATCTTCAATTGGTCCATAATAGCTTTTTCTAAGCCATAGTAAGTGAATTCACCTATTCCTAGAGGTACTATTTCTACTGACTTGGGGGTCTTCATCAAAGTTCTAGGATCTAGAGGAAGAGATGCGAGTGCATCATTATTATTAGCATGCCTGTGTAATCGCCTCAAAAGATCTCTGATAGCAGTCTGATTTATACGATGATGACAAGCCCATTGAGCTAAATCTGATCTCAAAGGCAGCGCAGGAGGGACAGCAACAACTTCATAATCTACATCAAAAAAGTTTTCTCTAGCTGCCTGAGCTTCATCAACATCATCAAAATTATCTGGTGGCCTATCTTGAACATCATCAAGCTGCCCCTCATTAGGATGATGAACTTCAGGTTGAATTCCAGCACCACCAGTGTGGTCATGCAACCCACCCTGAGGTTCATTCTGAAACTCGATATCACCTTGACCATGAGCTACAGTATTATTACTACAAACCCGATTATTGATCTGAGCATAATTGCGTTCTGTAGCACGGAGTTGAGGGTGCTGATGATTTTCGTTATTATGGTTCGACAACGACGATGACGAGAAATTCGAGACAGCGCGATCAAAATTGCGATTTGCTTGGCGAGTGACACTTTTTAACCTATTAGCTTTCTGCCTTTTACATAATTCATCATAAGGCTTACGTCGTTCCATAATTGCACCAAAAGCAAATGAATTATCCTATTATTAGAGTGCTAAACGCATCTTTTCTCTCACACAAATTCTACACGCATACTCATAACCTATCATGACATTTCGCACGAAGTCGAAGAAGTGCATGAGGATTTAAGATGCTCATATCAGAAATCAATAATATTTAGGTGAGATACTTAGGTATTCGAGGCAGATTCTTCTGAGACAGGCCAATCAGCTGATGAAGATGTTTCTCGTGAAAATCTTTACTTTCAGAAACTTTTTTGGCACAGAAATTTCACATGCACCTGGTGCTCCGGTGACACGATGTAATCTGAACCGCGGCGGTCGTTTCCTCGTGGACGTCAGCAACCGGGACAACGTGGGTCCATATCGGGAACAATTATTTTCTGTTATCCCGCGCATAATTATGCGACATGATAAGAACATGTTGGAAACAAAGTGCGAACACATGGGTCGCGCGTTGCCCGGGCGACTTGCGCAAGCATGCGCAATCGCTGGAATTTTCAATGGTGGCCTGGTGGCGCAAGTACCGTCATAAGACGTCCGCAAGACGTCCTACTCAGTCGGGCGGGATCGAGATTTTGGTTTGAAAGTTAGTTTTGGGTAAATTAAACTTCATATGTAGAACCTCGCTCAAATATATTTATAAATAACCACATTTGATTTCTCATGATATAATGGACTCATCTGGTTGGAATCTCAGTAATGAGGAAAAAATGAGGTACTTGGACAACGAACACCTTACCCAGTTCATATGATCCTTAATTACGAAGACTAGCACATCATAAATTTTTATTTTTACATGAAAGCTAGCACATATCGCCCGTGCTTTAACATAGGCGAGATGTATTAGTCTCCGTGCAAAAATTAAGATATGCTAAGTCTTCTTTGGGGACGACGATATGAACCAAATTGATATTATTCCGGACATTTTTCGATTAAACGTTCGATTCACCGTAAATGTTCAATTGTATTTTTCTGAACATCAAATGCTGTGTAATAATTCTGCAATACCATTGGCAATGGGTAAAAAATATTTACAGATTGCCCTAACAACTTGAGGCTAGATCATGTCCAATGATAAGAATGCAGACCTACACAAAATTTATCGAATAAAATTGTTGAGGTGAGGATTTTAATACAAATGCGATAATCCCAGAGCGTTCCAAATGAGATTTGCAGTTTTTGATTTATCGGTGGATGTTATTGGAACGTTCGCGCTGGATCAAAATTTGGATGTCACATTTGCGACACGATTGAGGTGAGGGTTGGAACATCCATTTTTCGAGGTTAGCAATCTGTTACAAATGCAATGTTCTCAGAACGTCTCAAACGGACCATCCAACTTTTGGTTTGTCGACGGATGTCGCTGGAACGTTCACGCCGGATCCAACATTGGATGTCACGATTGCGACATGATTGAGGTGAGGAGTGGAACATCGATTTTTTGAGGTTAGGTTTCCGTTCCAAGTGCGATGTTCCAAGAACGTCTCATATGGAACATTCACATTTTGGGTTGTGGGCGGATGTCGTTGGAACGTCCACTTTGGATCAAAATTCGGATGTCGCATTTGCGACATGATTGAGGTGAGGAGTGGAACATCGATTTTTTGAGGTTAGGATTTTGGTTCCAAATGCGATGTTCTGAGAACGTCTCAGTTGAGAACATTCGACGATGAAATTAGATGTCCCATTTGCGGCATGATTGAGGTGAGGAATGGAACATCCATTTTGAGGTTAGGAATTCCTTGTCGCGAATTCGATGTCTTGAGACGTTCGTAGAACGTTCCAGCCGGGGACGTCCTAAATTTGGTGCAAGATGGATGTTACTTTTACGTTACTCATCGGATCTTATAAAGGACATCTCAAATGCGATGTCCGTGTAACGTAACTAGAACGTCGCTCATCGACGTCCAACCACGGAACGTTCCAGAGACGTTCTGGGGTTGTCTCAAGCCAATGTTCCCGGGACGTCGCAGTTGTGGCAAATAAAAGACGTTCCATGGAACATGCGATGCTAGCTGGGTTTGCATGAGCGCAGCCCCCGAGCTTTTCCGTGCACGCCAGCATTTGATTGATTACTTTCCCGGATTATTTCTTTATAGTTCTTGTAAAATAGTTCATTGCTCTAGTTCATACGCATGTGTTTAGTTAGGTTCAGCGTAGGCGTTCCCAATGAACGCTATTAATCATTTTCCGAGTGAAATCGCGAGTGATTATTTCTGCCCCACTTTTGTCCTCCTCTCTCGGCCCTCAGCCATCTCATCTCACAAGGCGTGTGATGCAACTGCACACACAGAGACGAGGGGTCTATTTTTCGTAGATTCAATGTGCACGATGAGGTTTTTGAACACTGGCTTTGGTCATTCCAGTCCAACGCTCATGAGATGGGCTCTCTCAAGCAGATTGTGAACCTCTTCTAGCCATAGTGGGCTACAATGGACTATAGAGCTGATCTCACGCACAAAGATATCTCTCATAGATTTTCCTTCCGATTCAGACGAATTCATGATGACATCGTCTCTCGTACTAATGTTGATGGAAGTTGTATTACAATTGATTGAGAATTTGATCTTCAGTTTTCGAAAAACTCCAAGTCGTTGGAACTGATGGATGTACATTGCGAAAACGAGGATCTTTCTACTCTCTAGAATCCACTACAAAGTTCCGAATTTCGGGTACATCGATAACCTCAAGAACCTTACTTAGAATCTCATTCCTCAAGAGACATAGGTCACGAGGAACGCTCGTCAGAGTCACTTTAGCAGAATCGTCTACTGTTCACTGATTAGAAACCTGAAAGCCTATCACGGATCTCAGAAACATCTCTTCTGATTGCATCACTTCTCTTTTCTATCCCATCCTCGATTCATTCAACTTAGGAAAGAGTCTTTCTTGAGTAGCGTCAAGAAGAGCAATGGAAAGTTCGAAATAAGTTGGCAGATAAGTCAATTGGTCACTTCTCTCTGAGTGAGTCTCGGATTTGCATGTTATGTACGAAGTCACTTGATCTTGTTGAGAGGAACTCACTGTGAATACATCTGGAGCCACTGTGGAACACAAAATTGTATCGGTTGTCACTGCTCTCAAGCATTTGCTAGCGAAGGTCAGGCAGCTCACTTGAGCAAAATAGTCGAGGTAGGAGTACGTATTAACTAGGCTTCTGCAGATTTAATGAGGAATAAATCTGGTCGAAGCTGCTGCCACCTAGCGTCTAACAATGGAAGTTGCTCGGAAATCAATCGGAGCTTTGTGCAGAAAGCAATCCAACCGCCTAACCTAAAATCTAGGGTTGATGGAAAAACTGATCAATTTCAATGACATACGTAGATCTATAGCTGATTATGAATCCAACGGTTCCTTGCAAAATTTGGCGCGCAAGAACCTGAAGAAGAAAAGCCCGTACGCAACTTGCGACAGAAAGACTACCGAAATGAAGAGACACTGGGGAGAGGAAAAGGATAATGCAGGAGATGGACAAACTGATTGTTTGGAACACAGATTGGCTGTAAGTCATAATAACTGCATTGGGGATGGTGAGAGGATAGTTAATCGTTTCGATCGATGAAGATCTACTACAACTACTACCACTACTACAAATTATAACGTCTGGTCCAAGCTATCACGGTTCGGACCCAAGGTATCTCGGACTCACTTCCCATTATCGATATGATGTATCATTTTCCTTCGCATTATTTATCGCAGTTGTGTGAACATCGGGGATCCTGGTGAATTAGTTCATATGACCTTCTCACCCCCTAGGGGTCCTCAATCTAGTGGAACATGGATTGTCATAGAGTCTTGGAAAAGATCCACTCTGGAACTTTCTATCCAAGACTTGTGGGTGCCATAACCCAAAATTTGGTTTTTATTTCCAATATTTGAGAATAATTCATATATATAGTATATCTATAGCATTTGAATCTTCGCACGTATTTAAAGCCGGTGAGGCAGATGTTTGCTTGCTTTCTAGTGTCGCGCGTGGTGTGATAGACACACACATAGATGTGAATATGTATATACTAATATATAGAATCTCTGGAATGTTTCATGAGTTTCTATGAAAAATTTTTTATATGAATCTTCATAGAATCGGAATCTTTTCTTTGTTATTATGAAGCTCATTTTCTGAGCTACAAAATGTATATCATCATTTTTCAGAACTAATCAACTTCGCACGCTTATTTTATTTTGCGAACTAAAGGTTCTTGTGAAAAGCGAAAATGAATTTTCTTTGTTCCACCTCTTTGATGCATGATTCCGTTTATATTCTGAAAAACTGAATCTATCTCAAAGTTCCTCATTTGATAGAGAATGAGCTCAGAATTAGACACGGCGTGAATATTGTAAATATTTATTGTAAAATGAATTTGTAAGAGGAATAGCCTGTTTTCACATGAAAGTATGGATGACAAAAATGGCCTAGTGTGGAAAGAACTCAAATCTTCTGTTGATTTTGATCAATTTCCGAAGTAGATTAAGAGCCACGTGCTCCTAGAGAATTCTAGGTATTTATCTTTTTGTTTCTGGCAATAGATGAAGAATAAGTCAATCTGAATTCTGGGTTGAATTCATTTTCTTTGGAGATGGAGAATCGAATTTTGTATGCAGATTTCGCAAGATTGCTCGATTGGTATCATCTTTTCAATGAAATAGTGATTCTTCGAATAATCGATAATCTATCCGTTCATCTACCATACTATACAGATATCTTGTACAGCCAAGAGACCAGGTATAAATACAGGCTAATCAGGCCATTGAGGCCGGCTCATGCTCAGATGCATATCAGAGTTGTATCGAGCTTGGTCTCTTGGCTATTTATCTGCTCATGTATATGACATTTTGAATAAATTCCATCTGATTTCCATATATTTTGAGTTCTAATGTGTACTCAAAATTGATAGGATGTCGATGCAGCTCAGAGACGCGATTTGGGTGGCGGAATGGCCCTAAGTACCCGTCCTCACGAAAAATCAGACGTCTCATCCATCCTCCACACAAATATCCTGGATTGGTGGGTTGGTGGCCCTAAGTACCCACCACCCCCATCTACGTATATCTGCGATACCCAAGTCGTATGGCTTTCCAAGGATGATATGTGAGTGGCCCTGAATACCCACTCAATTCACCTTCCAAAGTCATTAAATTTCTCTCATCAGATTTCATTTCGTCCAAGGGCCAAAGTACCCAAGGATGGTTAAAATTTGATGCAGAAATAAGAAATCGATCACCCCTAAAGCCCAGTATTATTCCATGGATGTAAGCACATCTCTATCGAAGTATCCCTCCACAATTCTGAAGATCCGGCTCTCTCCCTGGATCCAGAGCCCATAATTTATACCCTTACAAACCAAAATTTGGTTATGGCAATCAATTTATTTCCAATATTTGGAAATAATTCACATATATAGTATCTCTATAGCATCTTAATCTTCGCGCGTGTTGAAAGCCGGTCAGACAGACGTTTGCTTTCTTTCTAGTGTCGCGCGTGGTGTGATATACACACATGGATATGAATATGTTTATACTAATACGTAGGAACTCTGGAATGTTCCATGAGTTTCTATGAGAAATTTCCTATATGAAACTTCATAAAATCGGAATCTTTCCTTTGTTATCATAAAGCTCATTTTCTCGGGTACAAAATGTGTATAATTATCTCTTAGAACTCATTAACTTTTCACGCTAATTTTATTTTGCAAACTAAATGTTCTTGTAGAAAAGCGTAAATGGATTTTTTTGTTCCACCTCTTTGATGCATGATTCCGTTTATATTCTAAAAAACGTAATCTATCTCAAAGCTCCTCATTCAACCTCTTCGCGCATTTGTCCACATACGTGGACGCGTCTTTGAGTGATGCCAGTAAATTCCACTCTCAAGATATCGCAAAAATTCTTGTGAGGCTCTCTTCTCTCGCCCAAAATTAATGACTCATTCGAGCTCATTCTTCGGTAAACTCATTTCCACTACGTGTTTGAGACAAATTCATTGTATTGAAAAATTCAATATTTTGAAAAAGCTAAAACTTGAGCTTAATACTCGAATATAAGGTCTAAAAATCTTACAGAAGGATTTGAACATACTTTTCAAGTACACCAAACTATTGCCACAAGAAAGGATACATAATACTGAAGTATACGAAATAACGAGCCTCGTGAAGTCTGGCCTCATACGTGTACACCGTGCATTCGAGGAATTCGAAAGAGCCAGTTTGTCCAGAGTATACAGAGAGTTTGCATACAAGAACGTGTAGAGTTTTTCTCGTCGTACTCTTTGCCATGATCACTTTATGGAAATCGATCATGATTAGGACTTTTTAGGGAATCATTCATGTCCAAGTTTTTGAATAGTTATGATCTATCGACAATGAGGATGAGACGATGTGGGATAGTCTCACAATAGAAATGTCATGTTATTAGACTATGTTATACGCTGTTTAGTTCTCATTCATCAAACTGGTGGAGTCAAATTCCTTCTGTGATTTCTTTCCATGACTCCACGGTGTCCACATACGTGGACATGGTCAAAAATACGATATAATGATGAGTTTTTTCATCTGTTTGAAGCTGAGAGAACTTTTCAACGTTAGAGTTGATGAAATTCATAGAGAAATAATTTTTTCTACCACGGGAAATAGGTGCGTGCACGAAGAGGTTAAACGAAAATGAGCTCAAAATTAGACTCGTCGTAAATATTGTGAATATTCATTGTAAAATGAATTTGTGCGAGGAGTAGCCTGTTTTCACATGAAAGTATCGATGGGGAAAATAGCCTAGTATGAAAAGAACTCAAATTTCTTGTTGATTTTTACTATTTTCCAAAGTAGATTAAAAGCTACGTGCTTCTAGATATTTCTAGGGATTCATCTTTTTGTTTCTGGCAATGAATTAGAAATAAGTCAATCTGAATTTTGCGTTGAATTTATTCTCTTTGGAGATGGAGAATCGAATTTTGTATGCAGATTTCGCAAGATCGCTCCGTTAGGATTATTTTCTCAATGAAATGGTGATTCGTCGAATGATCGATAATCTATCCGTTCATCTACCATACTATACAGATATATTGTACAGCCGAGAGACCAGGTATGAATACATTCTCATCAGGCCATTGAGGCCGGCTTATGCTCAGTTGCATATCAGAGTTGTATCGAGCTTGGTCTCTTGGCTATTAATGTGCTCATGTATATGACATTTTGAATAAATTCCATCCGATTTCCATATATTTCGAGTTTCAATGTGTACTCAAAATTGATACAATCTCGATCTAGCTTAGAGTTGCGATTTGGGTGGCGAAACGGCCCCAAGTACCCGTCCCCACGATAAATCAAACGGCTCATCCAACCTCCACAAAGATATCCTGGATTGGTGGGTCGTCGGCCGTAAGTACCTACCACCTCCTTCTACGTACATCTGCGATATCCAAATCGTATGACTTTCCAAGGATGATATGTGAGTGGCCCTGAGTACCCACTCCATCCACCTTCTAAAGTCATTAAATTTCTCTCATCAGATTTCATTTCGTCCAAGGGCCTAAGCACCCAAGGATGGGTAAATTTTGATGCAGAAATAGAAAATTGATCAACCCTAAAGCCCAATATTATTCTTCGAATATATGCATACCTCTATCGAGGTATCCCTCTACAATTTTGATGATCCAGCTCTCTCCCCAGATCCAGAGCCCATAATTTGTACCCTTACATCTGGCGCCCAGACAGGGACCTCGATAATTGTGAAAAGCGTATATTCGTTAATAAAGAAAATCCATTCAACGTTCGTGTCTTCCATATCCCTTCGCAATGACTGATTCGATTGACTTTGCAAGATCTGAGCGCGTTTTTTACGCTCTATGGTTTCTTCAGTCAACGTTGTTATTTCCCAAATTGGAAATTGAGAATATAATTTTCAAAATGATACCCGAATTCCAAGGCGTTATTCTCAATTTACACAGCACTTAAAGAATCCAGCAGATTCGTAAAGAATTCGAGAATATCAACGAGACTCAAGACGAGCAGTGGAACGCGATCTCCAACTTAGTTAGACGATCGATTAAATAGTTTGGAGAGAACATCCGATGCGAAGGACCGTCAAACTCAAATTTTATGTATTGATGTAAAATCATCCTTGGATCGCATGCACGATTCGGAGTGTACGGGAATGAATTATGGGCTCTGGATCTGGGGAGAGAGCCGGATCTTCAAAATTGGAAAGGGATACCTCGATAAAGATGTGCGTATATTCATAGAATAGTACTGGGCTTTAGGGGTGACCAATTTCTCATTTTTGCATCAAATTTTACCTATACTTTGGTACTCAAGTCATTGGACGAAATGAAATCTGATGAGAGAAATGTAATGACTTTAGAAGGTGAATGGAGTGGGTACTTAGGGCCACTCACATATCATGGAAAGTCATACGACTTGGGTATCGCAGATATACGTAAATGAGGGTGGTGGGTACTTAGGGCCACCGACCCACCAATCCGGGATATCTGTGTGGAGGTTGGATGAGACGTCTGACTTTTCGTGAGAACGGTTAGGGCCACACCCCCCCCCCCCCCCCCCTCACCAAAATCGCGTCTCTGAGCTGCATCGAGATTCTATCAATTTTAAGTACACATCAAAACTCAAAATATATGGAAATCAGATGGAATTTATTCAAAATGTCGTATACATGAGCACATCAATAGCCAAGAGACCAAGCTCGATACAACTCTGATATCCAACTGAGCATAAGCCGGCCTCAATGGTCTGATGAGACTATATTTATACCTGGTGTCTTGGCTGTACAATACATCTGTATACTATGGTAGATGAACGAATAGATTATCGATCATTCAAAGAATCACTATTCCATTGGAAAAATAATACCAATGGAGCAATCTTGCGAAATCTGCAGACAAAATTCGATTCCTCATCAAGGATGGAATGGAATGGAATGGAGGAAGGGAATGAATTCAACGCAAATTTAGATTGACTTATTTCTCATTTATTGCCAGAAATAAAAAGATGGATTCCTAGAATTTTCAAAAGGCACGTGGCTTCTAATCTACTTTGGAAATTGATAAAAATCAACAAAATTTGACTTCTTTTCATACTAGGCTATTTTCCCCATCGATACTTTCATGTGAAATCAGGCTATTTTCCTCACAAATTCATTCTACAATGAATATCTACAATACTCACAACTTGTCTTATTTTGAGCTCTTCTCCTCTTAAATGAGGAATTTTGAGATAGATTACGTTTTTAGAATATAAACGGAAACATGCATTGAAAGGTGGAACAAAAAAATTCATTTCCGCTTCTTTACGAGAACATTTAGTTTGCAAAATAAAATAAGCGTGCGAAGTTAATCAGTTCTGAAAAATGATGATATACATTTTGTAGCTCAGAAAATGAGCTTCATGATGACACAGAAAAGATTCCGATTTTATGAAGTTTTATATAAAAAATTTCTCATAGAAACTCATGGAACGTTCCAGAGTTTCTATGTATTAGTATATACATATTTACATCTATGTGTGTGTCTATCACACCACGCAATACATTAGGAAGAAAGCAAACGTCTGGCTTACCGCCTTTAAATACGCGCGAAGATTTAAATGCTATAGAGATACTATATAACTGAGTTATTTTCAAATATTGAAAATAAAAACGAAATTTTGGCTTATGACACTCGCATGCCCCCCAATGATTTGAATTTTCGTTATGAAAAATGAAGATTTTGATCAAAACGTGACATTTTAGAAACTCAAAATTTTGTTACTGTTAATGAATGTAATTTTTATTCAAATATCGAAAGGATAGCTCTGATTCCGCTGAAGGATTGGGATGGATCTAGGACCAAGGAGTGGTTGGGATCAGGTCGATTCAATGCAGAGTACCATTCAACATTCGTGCCCCCCCCCCCACTGCCCTTCTAAATCGGGTGTGCTCGTGGATATGGTTGATGGCCGTCTCTTCGAAAACGGGGATCCGATCATCCTTACGCTGCGCGAATACTATAGTGGGTGGTGCAAATGAGATTGGGATATCTTCTCCCGGAGGTGATTTATTTTGGCCTGCCTCCAAAGTGAGTTCTGAGATTTGGGATTCATTTTCATGTAGGTTTAAATTCACTCAACTATGGATTTTTTTGAGTTTCATCCCCCCGATCCTTATGATCGTTTAAGGGTGATTTTTTAGGAGCATTAGAAGCAGAGCCTCCATTTAGTAGGTTACTCGGGTGAGGCGAGATTGCTTCTTTATTTAAGAGCGAGTCCGTCTCGGTTGCACATTTTGTGCAGGTTGTCTCACTCGATTTTTGAGTTTGATACGGATTTTGATTGAATTCCTTAATGTCTTGAATCGGAAGTGTAATGATTGGATGGGTCGAGGACCTGGTTTTGTATCCACCACCCTGTGGTTCTTTGGGAGGGCAGGCGTTAAGGTTGGATTTTATTTCTCAAGTTGCACCTTGCCTTTTGTCAAATTGACAATTACTTTGTGGGTAAGAGAAACAAGATGCAACTACTGCACGTTTCCCGGATCCGAAGATTCATCTTTTGGGACTTCGTCCGATTTTTGTTCCACCTCGGACTCAACGTTTAACTTGTTCGAAGACCAAGGGGAATTTTGTTCTTAATGGCGATACTTGTTCCACGCGTCATCGCAGCCAAAATCAGCCAAAATATTGGAACACATATAATCCTTGGAAAGTCATACGACTTGGGTATCGCAGATATACGTAGATGGGGGTGGTGGGTACTTAGGGCCACCAACCCACCAATCCAGGATATTTGTGTGGAGGATGGATGAGACGTCTGATTTTTCGTGAGGACGGGTACTTAGGGCCGTTCCGCCACCCAAATCGCGTCTCTAAGCTAGATCGAGATTCTATCAATTTTGAGTACACATTGAAACTCGAAATATATGGAAATCAGATGGAATTTATTTAAAATGTCATATACATGAGCACATCAATAGCCAAGAGACCCAGCTCGATACAACTCTGATATGCAACTGAGCATAAGCTGGCCTTAATGGCCTGATGAGCCTGTATTTATACCTGGTGTCTCGGCTGTACCATATATCTGTATAGTATGGTGGATGAACGGATAGATTATCGATCATGCGAAGAATCACTATTGCATCGAAAAAATAATACCAATGGAGTAATCTTGCGAAATCTGCAGACAAAATTCGATTCCTCATCTCTGAAGGGAATGAATTCAACGCAAATTTAGATTGACTTATTTCTCATTTATTGCCAGAAACAAAAAGATGAATTCCTAGAAATCCCAAGAGGCACGTGGCTTTTAATCTACTTTGGAAATTGATAAAAATCAACAAAGTTTGACTCCTTTTCATACTAGGCTATTTCTCCCGTCGATACTTTCATGTGAAATCAGGCTATTTTCCTCACAAATCCATTCTACAATAAATATCTACAATACTTACAACGTGTCTAATTTTGAGCTCTTTTTCTCTTAAATGAGAAACTTTGAGATAGATTACGTTCTTTAGAATAAGAACGGAATTATGCATTAGAAGGGTGGAACAAAAAAATTCATTTCCGCTCTTTTACGAGAACATTTAGTTTGCAAAATAAAATAAGCGCGCAAAGTTAATTAGTTCTGGAAAATGATTATATACATTTTGTAGCTCAGAAAATGAGCCTCATGATGACACAGAGAAGATTCCGATTTTATGAAATTTTATATAAAAAATTCCTCATAGAAACTCATCGAACATTCCAAAGTTTCTAGTATGAGTATATACATATTCACATTTATGTGTGTGTCTATCACATCACGCGCGACACTAGAAAGAAAGCGAACGTCTGCCTCACCGGCTTCAAATACGCGCGAAGATTCAAATGCTATAGAGATACTATATACATGAATTATTCTATAATATTGTAAATAAGAAGAAAATTTTGGGTAATGGCACTCACAGACTCTATGGCAATCCTCCGCTCCGGAACTTCCTATCAGGGCGCTAAACTCTCTGGCGTCCCGATACTCCGAGGACTCTTCAACAGCGATGATACAAACCAGGGACGTTGATTTATTTCTCATCGTTACATTCACAGAACTGCGCTGGAGGTTGGTGAAAATTGCAGCCGAATAATTGGTCTCTCTTATATGATGAATTCCACGCCAAAGCGACCTACGAAAAGGGGTCATCTCTCAGATTCTTTTTTAACCTTTTCCATTCGATTCTATGGCCCAAAATAGGAACTTCGGACCACCTATGGGGCCCAAAAAAAATTTCTTCTCTCCATTGCACGCACATCCGTCAACAGACCGAAAATTTATCGTGTGAAAATCGATGCTCTTTCATTCACGAAAATGGGAATATCTCGAGTTTTTGAATGGCTATCGATTTTCGGGTTGCGGCATCTGAAAGGACATCAAAAAACCTATCGAAAACGTTGTCGGAAATTCCTTGTCTGTGATTTGGGGGCCTCCTGGAGGCAAAAGAGTGTTTTTCACTAAAATGTTGATTTCTCAAAAAGCCATTTTTTTTATTTCTTCAAAATTATACATTTGACGTAAAATTCTGCGTTCTTTTGAAAAAAATGGGTTTCAGAGAAGTTTGGGGCGATCCAAGTGACTTATGAGCCATTTTTTGAAAATTCGATTTTTTCGGTTCCAGAAAAAGGCGATTTTCTGCGCATGCGCACAAACGTAGACTTTCGGCGCCACTCTCAATGGAAAGCTGACAAAATTTCCTATAAAATGACTACCCGCAAAGTTGGAATTCATGCACTGAAACGCGATCTGCAAGGATTAATCATGTCGAATCAAAATCACATGAAAATTCAGCCCATTAATGCCTTCGTGGCACCTGCTGAAATGACACATTCACGAGATCTTCTCGGGACTCAATTTTGAGTACGAAATTGACCTGAAAAAAATTCAAACCACATGGTTTCAACGTAAAATTGTATGAACTTTCAAAATATGCGATGAAAAACCCCGTTTCAGGCGAACCCGAGGTGCTACATTCAATTTCTTGCCAGAAAATACGATATTCCACATTCGAAATCGCGAAAAATTGATTGTAGCACCTCGGGTTCGCCTCAAACGGGGTTTTTCATCGCATATTTTGAAAGTTCATACAATTTTACGTTGAAACCATGTGGTCCGAATTTTTTTCAGGTCAATTTCGTACTCAAAATTGAGTCCCGAGAAGATCTCGTGAATGTGTCATCTCAACAGGCGCCACGAAGGCATTAATGGGCTGAATTTCCATGTGATTTTGATTCGACATAATTAATCCTTGCAGATCGCGTTTCAGTGCATGAATTCCAACTTTGCGGGTAGTCATTTCATAGGAAATTTTGTCAGCTTTCCATTGAGAGTAGCGCCGAAAGTCTACGTTTGTGCGCATGCGCAGAAAATTGCCTTTTTCTGAAACCGAAAAAATCGAATTTTCAAAAAATGGCTCATAAGTCACTTGGATCGCCACAAACTTCTCTGAAACCCATTTTTTCGAAAGAAGGCAAAATTTTACGTCAAATATACGATTTTGAAAAAACAAAAAAAATGGCTTTTTGAGAAATCAACATTTTAGTGAAAAACACTCTTTTGCCTCCAGGAGGCCCCCAAATCACAGAGAAGGAATTCCCGACAACGCTTTCGATAGGTTTTTTGATGCCCTTCCAGATGCCGCAACCAGCAATTCGATAGCTATTCAAAAACTCGAAATATTCCCATTTCCGTGAATGAAAGAGCATCGATTTTTACACGATAAATTTTCGGCCTGTTGACGGATGTGCGTGCAATGGGGGGGGGGGGGGGAGAAATTTTTTTTGGGCCCCATAGGTGGT
Source organism: Eretmocerus hayati (assembly GCA_029851415.1). Taxonomy (NCBI): domain Eukaryota; kingdom Metazoa; phylum Arthropoda; class Insecta; order Hymenoptera; family Aphelinidae; genus Eretmocerus; species Eretmocerus hayati. Next base: position 62,705,964 of record CM056744.1, on the reverse strand, counting down.
CCGAAGTTCCTATTTTGGGCCATAGAATCGAATGAAAAAGGTTAAAAAAGAATCTGAGAGATGACCCCTTTTCGTCGGTCGCTTTGGCGTGGAATTCATCATATAGTGGATTGTCCATAGGACAACCATGGGACACAGCGGCGCGTGTGGAACATTCAACGATCACGTTTAGACAATGCCAGCGGAAAACCTTGACGTGATCGAGGGAGATTCGAAGAGGTAGTTGTGGAGATCAATAACTGTTGAACGGGAAATGGTTTGACAGAAGAACCATAGCGTGGTATTCACATGCTGCCATTCAGATGTGAGGATATTATAGTTCGATGTCACGAGGAAACTCACCGTACGTGAAATCGTTTGAGCAGCTCGAATTTTCCTGAGTTTGAGATAGCCAGGATTATGACTGATAGCGACACCTAAGTGAGTCGTGTTAAGGTAGAACTTGGATTGCTCTAGAATGAACTCGGATATCATTTCGCAATCGTGGTATTTTATATGTGCGTGATTCCAGGGGATGCCGGGGTCCTGTCTTATTGTCCAGTTTCCTACATCGCCAAAATCTCGAGTTTTTCAATGATTTTGAGAGATTGTTCATCTAAGTAATGACACCCATCCTTTGTTCCTCTTAGAACCCAGCGTTGATCGCTTGATTCACGTATCATACTCGTAGATTCACGGAGATGTTCGAGAACTCAATGAACTCATCTCAGTCCAGATCGCTCAGTAACGATCCGAAAGAATGAATTGTTTCGGCTCTGACAGATATGATTCTAGGAACTATATGAAGAGATACGTATTCTTGCATTCGACCAGGAACGGCTTTATTCTCCATTCACGTGATTCCTCCGTTCAGGTTTGTGATGGTTTTTGTAAGAATGGGCAATCAAAATTCAACAGCTCGGCGCGTTCCTCAAATATTCCGACGAATCTTGTTGTATACGGGTAATTTTGCCAACTCAAGATTTAGAGGGGAAGAAATTTTTTTTTTTGAGGCACATTACCCACCGATAGTTTATCTTTTCTCATGTGCCAGAAGAAGTAATAAAACCCCTGAGTGCACAAATTTCACGATAGGGTCTTTCGGGAAATCCATATTTCGTCAATCAAACAATGCTAGAGAAATCATTCCTTCTAATCTTCTCCTACCTCATTTCTCAGCATGAAACCATGATTTGGAAGAATTTTTACCGTGTGAAATCGACGTAAAATTGACTGAACTTTCAGAATATGTAATTGAAAATGCCGTGGAATGAGATCCTAACGAGGTCTGGGCTACAAAAAATTTAATTCTAATAAAAAAAAAAAAAAGATTTTCAACGTCTCACATTGCAATCAAAATAGCCGGTGGCTATTTTAGAATCTCGGAAGAGTTCATCCTTGAACTCTAAACTCCGAGAACCCTATCCTTGTTCTATCGAAATTGGGTTCAACAGACCTAGAAACAAGTCCAAAGGCAAGAAGTGTCTGCGATGACAAATAAGCCTATGAATTGTTCAATTAATATGGTTCAAATATAAAAACCAGGCGGATGTTGCACTCTATCCACTCTATCTATAGGATCATTCATTAATTGAAGATAAACCGCCCCATAATGAACATAACGAAAAGCCTATCATTCCATGATTCTGAGACCTTTAGTGAATAGGTAGGCGCTTAGTAATATTTGAGACTGAATCTTGGCACGATTTGGACCATGTTCGAGCATTGAGGACAAGCATTCTGGTACAGACGGAGCGTATAGCCTCGCATACCACGTCTCTCTTCAGTTGGCGGGATAACCCATACATCAAGTATAAGATATTGCAATGAAGGAATTAGGGCCAGACAAGATCAGGCCGCAGATTATCGATATCTTTTGAGGAATACTCAAAACCTACTATCTCAAAAAGCTTATCTTTCATTTGTCTGGAAATATTAGTAACCGCCAAAATGAATGGAACACGGATTCCTTCACTGAAACAGCGGTTACTCGTTTGTCCGTGGGTCTACAGCAATTTTGGGTGAGTATCCGAAAGCTGAGGGAAAAGTCTATCAATTCATGTCCTTCGGAATATTTTTTGCCTCGGAATTCATGGTTTCAATTGCCTCCGCGAAGTAAAAATTTTTCCCTCCAATCGATCATCGATCATTTATCGGGAAATGATGATAGCGCAAAAGTCCTTGCGGGATCTTGTAGCTCTTTCCAAGGCTTTCGAAATCGTTTTCTCATACATCACTCTACAGTATTTTCCATTTGTGTTACGAATGGCCTAGCAAAGAGAAGTTGGTGCGGGTCGAGGGTACTGGTGATCTAGAGGTATGAGCTTTCTCTTCTCCAAGCTGTCTGAGGTCGTTTCGAGTGCGTTCTAAGACATGACTGATTCATGTTCTATGATTTTCAGAAGATTTTACGTCGAAATCGTAGATTACGCACTTTTTTTGTATCTCCGTTACCCTTAAGGCGTGTTGAATTCGCTCTCACTTAATCGCTCGTATTCCGGGTGCAAAAAACCGTAGAGTCATGTGTGAAAAACGATCCTGAAGGTCTTGTAAAGAGCTATAGATCCTACAGAGACCCTTACGCTATCGTGATTTTCCGATAAATGACACTGGCCCACAATTCAGGAAAAAAAATCATTTACCAAAAACGCGACCCACATAGATCGACGTAAAATCGAGCGCTGAATCCAAAAATGATGTCAGTTGAGCCACGCTACGTCACAATTTCGAGATAATCGTGAGAAAAAATTTTCTACTGGTGGTATCGGAATTTTGACTTTGGATTCTGGAAAGACAGATGAGTTTACGTCCAAATACTGATAAAAATAGAATTCCGATTTTTGACCCCCCAAAGTGATAACCGTCATCGAAATTTCAAATTCATATTTTTGATCGAGTATTCGGAGGAGGTTCATGACGGAGTGCCCGAGGTGGTACTCGTGACGGAGTACCGAGAGTGGTACTCGTGACGGAGTATTTGGAGTGGTTCTCGTGATAAAGTCCTCAGAGTGGTACTCGTGACGAAGTACCCGGAGTCGCACTCGTAACGAAGTACCCAGAGTGGTACTTGTGACGAAGTACCTTGAGTCGTACTCGTGACGAAGTACAGTACTTTTCATAAATAATGGATCAAATAGGGTCTCACTAAAAGAGTGATATTTCCCATATACTCTGTCGTACGGGAATTTTGAAAAAAGCATCTGAAAGATCACATGAAAATCTATCGATTCATCTGTACAATCATTGCGTCCCTTTTGATCGCTCGTAGTCAACGATGGAATCTAAAAAATTTCTCCTTCAATCAATCACCTACATCTTTGGCGGGAGAAATTGGATCACAAAAATTCCTACGAGATCTTGTAGATCTTTCCAAAACCTACAATTTCCATTTTTTGAAGTTCTCTCTACGACATTTCCTGACCAAGTGACGAGCTTAGGGAGAAAACTTTGTATTACATGGACTGCTTATGGAGCTACCGAAGCTGGCGCCTGTTTCATCTCGCCTTGCTCTATTCTAGCGCAAAAGTTCATCGAAAAAATATCATAGCACGTGATTTCGACGTGAAATGATCTCATTTTTCAGAAAATTTGATCAGATTCTGTCTTGAATGTGATCTATAGGGACAAAACATGAAATGAATCAATTTTCCCAACAAAACTTGAGACATCGGGGTTGCGCCCAATCCAAAACTAAATCTGATCAAATATTCTGAAAGATGAGATCATTCTACGTCGAAACCATGTGCCATGATATTTTTTGATGATTTTTTGCGCTAGAGTAGAGCAAGACGAGACGTAACAGGCGCCAGCTTCGGTAGCTCCATGAGCAGTCCATGTTATACAAAGTTTTCTTTCCAAGCTCGTTACTTGGACAGGAAAAGTAGAGAGAACTCTGAAGAAAGGAAATTGTAGGTTTCGAAAAGATCTACAAGATCTCGTAGATATTCTTGTGATCCAATCACTCCCGCGGAAGTTGTAGGCCATTGATTGAAAGGGAAATTTTTGAGATTTTCATCGTTGACTACGAGCGATCAAAAAAGATGCAATGAAAGTTTTGAACACATGAATCGATAGATTTTTTTGTGATCTTTCAGATGCTTCTTTCAAAATCTCCATACGCCAGAGTATATTGGAAATATCACTGTTTTAGTGAGACCCTACTTGATCTATCATTTATGAAAGGTACTGTACCTGGAGTCGTACTCGTGACGAGGTACCCAGAGTGGTAATCGTGACAATGTACCCAGAGTGGTACTCGTGACGGAGTATCCGGAGTCGTACTCGTGACGAAGTACCCAGATGAGTACTTATGACGAAGTTCAACGAGCGATACTCGTGACGAAGTACTCGGAGTCGTGCTTGCGATTGTATTGCATTGTCCTGTCTTCTCCGGCTGGATCGTCGTCTGGAGATTCGGTGTGCTCCTTAGTCTAAAAAGCTCCCACACCCGTTCATCCGTGACGCCAAACGATTTGATCTTCGTCAAGGTCATGCATATCGCAGAGGAGGTTCAACGAATGAAGACCAGTGCAGCAGCAGTAGCAGCCGCAATCAGTGCAGTGATGGCAGCTAGAACTTGTGCTTCAGTTCGCAAAGGCTAGCAAGACATTGAGACGGAGTTTCAGTGATAGTGACTTAGTGCGGTGACGGACAATTTGGTGCGGGAAAAAGCGCGTCGTGCCTCCCAAGGGTAGAGGTGCACCGCCCCACCGAGAAGAGCACCGTATCTGAGATATTTTCGAAGAACTGGAGGCGCATCTTATGCGACAATCGCAGCAGTTCCCTGTTTGTGGGATATTTGCCAACGTTTGATTTGAGATATAGTAAATGTAGATATCAAGATATGAGAGAGAATAAGATATAGTTTCTCTATTTGATATGTGAAAGAGTGATTTGACGCAACGATTCTTCAGCCTAGGGTAAGAGACGTAGACAGCGATCAGCGTGCTTGCCCCTAATTTCCTCCTCGTGGTGACGGCGGGCGACGGCTTCACTTGAATTTTTTCGTTCCGGCTGAGTTTCTCCGAGGAGAATTTTTCGCCAACATGGCAGGTCCGTCGAAAGAGTACTGCAAAGAGAGAGGACTTGGACCCTCCGTTACGGTGACGGACCTGGGTGAGCAAGCAGGCCCCTCGTCATCGTCATTATATGGCTGCAGCTCCTCGCAAGTGGGTCACTTGGTTCGTGAGGAGTATGTAGATACGAGTGAACGTACAACTCAGCATACATGTGATAGTGATCGAGATGTTTCCTGTTATATTTGTGGTGAATTTGAGTTACGCAATAACCGGAGGAGCATCACCAAAGACAATAGAATCTCCTACAAAGAATGTTACGGATTCGCGATGTCTGTAACGGCATGGTCACCTGATTCTCTGTGTTCGAAGTGTCGTGTGATGCTGTTCCAGTTTTGTAAATTCGGGAAGAGAGACTCGTTGAGGATTGCTTCGCCAGCTTTGTGGAGGAAACCATCAACTCGTGAAGACTGTTACTTTTGCATGACAGACATCCAAGGCATCAGTGCTACGACTAAATGTAGAATCAAGTATGCGACCGTCCTTACGACGACAGTGCCAGTACTATCTCCTAATCTCCGTCAGGGAGCTTCGATTTTGATTGTTTCCGATGTAGAATCTGGCAGTGAGAAGGTAAGTCAGAGTGAAGACAAAGAAGGCTTTGAGACTGATGAGGCTGAAAGTGTGGGGCATGGGATTGAGGAGGATCGCGTTGAACAGAAAGCTGAAGTCCAAGATGACGCAAGTGATAAAACCAGTTCCAATGAGACGTCTGCGGAAGAAGATAGCGAAGAAGACATTCCTGCTGGTGGAGAATGTGGCTCAAAACTGTTCAACCAGAAGCAGTTGAATGATTCCGTCCGATATGGAGGTTTATCAAAGGATGTTGCTGAGTTCATGGCGGCCGAGTTGGTGAGACGAAAACTGGTCCAGCCAGGAACTAAATCCTCAGTATATAAGCGAAGAGACATTGAATTCGGGAAATTGTTCGACTAGGATAATGATGTCTAATTGGTATACTGCACTGATATCCCTGGTTTGATGAATGAACTCAAGAAAAATGTCTACAAACCCGAAGAATGGAGGTGCTTCATCGATTCTTCCAAAAGGAGTCTGAAAGTTGGACTACTGCATAACGGAAACAAGTATGCATCAATTCCGATAGCACATTCAACGAAGCTTTCAGAATCATATGAAACTATGCAGCTCATACTTGGAAAGATAAAATACGGTGAACATGGATGGAGAATCTATGGTGACTCGAAAGTCATTTCGCTTCTGCTTGGTCAACAATCAGGTTACACAAAATACCCTTGTTTTCTGTATCTCTGAGACATCAGAGATCGTAAAAGTCATTACTCCCGTAATATTTGGCCGAACAGGGAGACGTTGAATCTGGGAGAACATAATGTTATACGGGAACCACTCATTGCTCCATCAAGAATTCTACTCCCTCCGCTACACATCAAACTTGGTTTGATGAAACAGTTCGTGAAGGCTCTCGACAAAGAGGGTGACTGTTTCCTGTATTTGTTGAGTAAATTCCCAAAACTAAGCGAGCAGAAAGTGGAAGCAGGAATATTCGACGGACCACAAATTCGTCAACTCTTCGAGGATCCAGATTTCCTGGGAACAATGAAGGAGAAAGAGAGGAGAGCGTGGATGAATTTCAAAGAAGTCTCAGAAAACTTCTGAGGTAACCACAAGAGTGATCGATTTAGAGATATAGTGACGGACCTCCTCAAAAGTTATAAGGAATTGGTCTGTTTGATGAGTCACAAGGTACACTTTCTAGACTCCCACCTAGACTATTACATTGAAAATATAGGTGACTACAGTGAAGACCAAGGTGAGCGGTTTCATCAGGACATTAAGGTAATGGAGACACGATACCAAGGTTCTTGGGCCGTCGACATGATGTCGGACTACTGCTGGATGTTGGAGAGGGAAAACACGAAAAAAGGTGCGAAGAGACCAAGGAATCCTTTGCATAGACAATTTGAGAAGAAACAGACTCGGTATGAGCGGAACAAGGTCGAGTAGGATCTAGATTCTTGCGATCCTGGTAGCACGAGTGAAGCTATCCTGGTAAATTTCGGTAAGAATATAGAATTCAGGTTAATTAGGTTAGAATTTAGGTTGAAATAGACATTGTATGAACTCAATATAACATTTTTCATGTGAGTTCATTTTGTTCTTTCTGATTTATCCTGATTCATCCGTCATTGGTTGAGCCCCCTCTGCGGTGTGCACGACCTTGACGAAGACCATCTCCTTTGGCATAACGGAAGGTCAGGTGGGGGGCTTGTTAGACTAAGAAACACACCGAATCTCTGAACAACGGTCCCACCGGAGCCAAAACAACGAGGCAATACCATCGAGAATACGATTCCGAATACTTTGTCACGAGTGCCACTGAGGGTACTTCGTCACGAGTACCACTCCGGGTACTTCGTCACGAGTGCGACTCCGGCTACTTCGTCACGAGTACCACTCTGAGTACTTCGTCACGAGTACGACTCCGGGTATTTCGTCACCAGTACCACTCTGGGTACTTCGTCACGAGTATCGCTCTTTGAACTTCGTCACGAGTACCATGCTGAGGACTTCGTCACAAGTACCACTCTGGGTATTTCGTCACGAGTACGACTCCGGGTGCTTCGTCACGATTACCACTCTGGGTACTTCGTCACGAGTACGACTCCGGGTACTTCGTCACGAGTACCACTCTGGGTACTTCGTCACGAGTACCACTCTGAGTACTCCGTTACGAGTACCTCTCTGAGCACTTCGTCACAAGTACCACTCTGAATACTCCGTCACGAGTCCCACTGTGGGTGCTCCGTTACGAGTACCACTCTCGGTACTCCGTCATGACTACCACCTCGGGCACTCCGTCATGAATTTTTTTCCGAATACTCGATCAAAAATATGAAATCGAAATTTCGATGACGGTTATCACTTTGGGGGGTCAGAAATCGAGATTTTTTTTCATTAGTATTTTGACGTAAAATCATCTGTTTTTTCAGAATCCGGAGTCAAAATTCCGATACCACCAGTAGAAATTTTTTTCCACGATTATCTCGAGATTGTGACGTAGCGTGGCTCAACCGACATCATTTTTGGATTCAGCGCTCGATTTTACATCGATATGTGTGGGTCGCGTTTTTGGTAAACGATTTTTTTTCTGAATTGTGGGCCGTTGTGATCGATGATTGAATAGAATGAAGAATTTTTCACTTTTCGGAGCCAATCAAAAATATGAGTATTGGGTTGGAAAATTTTTCGAAAGACATTAATTGATAGATTTTTCTCCCATCTTTCGGATGCTCTTTGTGAAATTGCCGTAGATCCAAGGATTTCCGAGTAATCGCTGTTATAGTGAAGGAGCCCGTGTTCCACCATTTAGTCTGTGTACTGTATCTTCTTGACGGCATTCCTGGCGGAATGAGGAATACAAATCTCTTTATCTCATTTCTAGGACAATATATGTCAGAGACGAGATAATTTACTCCTTTTCTCACTTTGACTAGACGATCTCATCCAGAATCAGTTCATCGTGTTGGTGTCCAACATTTTCTTGATAGAGCTATTAATCAATTCATATAGAATACAGATGAGAGAGGAGGAGATTCTGCACATTTCATGAAAAGATCACCTTTTGGTGGATTTCACCATGATATGCCTTGGATTCTGTAACTAGGAAGCATGCTGATCAATCGGTGGTTGCTACGACCTTTCCGCTATTCAAGTTCATCACGTTATCCTCCCTTAGACCCCTGAAGTTATTATCCCGAGACAATGACTGCTACTGAGCACGCATGAGATATCAGTTGATGGATTCAGGTTCTCGAGACATGTTCTGTACTTCGAAGCATCTAGTTCAATTCTCCATGACCAATTAGGGAGAAAACTGCACTTGGGACAAAAAGTAATATATCTTCCGAACATCTTTCGGAACTCGTTCTTTCACTAGAATTTCACGAATAGGATTATACAGGCAAACTCATTCCAGTAATGCCTTTGGCTATAATATAAAGAATGTGGAAAAAGTGGATTCACCTCACTTTCGTGACCTCGGAAGTCATTTGGGGCTGAGCTCGATTTTTCCAAATGGAAACATCAACTTTCGACCTCAGATCCTGAAGGAACGGGGCGAATCGGTGCATTGAGTTGGGAACCTCCTCTGATCTTCGGTGACCTTGGTGAGATGGATGGATGTTGATTCTGGTTTACGGTAACCTGCGTGGCTCCAAGCGTGGAAGTTATGTCGAAAAGAGTTTGGGACATAAGTTGTCCATGATCAAGGCGGAGATGAGGTAGTGAACTCGATGATTCTGAGATTGAAGGCCATCTTCAGAGGCACGTGGCGGCGGATAGGATTAATACCATTTTGATGAATCGGGATGACTCTTCAAGATGGTGGTCTCCAAGATCACTAGCTCGCAATTACTTAACAACCAATGATATCTCTCTCACCTTGCTAGACGTAAACTCAGCTCTGATCGTGGCAGGACGCAAAATATTCATCAATGAGTCATTGCCCCGTGACAAATTTGAATCGTTCAAGAGCTTGAGAACCATCGCGTGGGGGCATGGTTTCAAGTATGTCTGGCACGGCGGTGGGAGATTTTTTGTCAAGCAGGGTCGGGGTAGGCGAGCGCATGTCTTCTTTAGCGCTGCTGATTTGCATGTTATTCATTCTGCTTGTCAATCAGAGACCCGCCGTCACTCTCGTCGTTTACATAGTCTTCCTAATACAGAAGTCCATAATTCAGAACTTGCCAACGGTGAACATGCATCCCCAGCTTCAGCATCATCAAACATGCTCGGGGGGTCTTCTGAGCTTAACGATCACCTGAGGGCGAGATTCCTCAACATCACCTCTTTGCCGAGTCATATTGAGGAATTCCGTTTCCACATCACTCATGACCCATCGTATCATATCCTTGGCATGGCTGAGACATGGCTAGAAGCGAAGGTCGACGACAGTCTCAATCAGACCCCAGGTTTTTCAATTATCAGACAGGATCGGAACAGGGTTGGTGAGGGCGTAGCCCTATATGCACGGAATGATCACAAATCCAAGAAGTTGGATTTTTCAAACACAACTAATAAAGGTAAACCTCTGGAACCAGAGTATTTATTTTGTAGCGTACAGAAGGGCGACTCCTCGCCCATCCTCGTGAGAGTTACCTATCGACCACCCGACGTCCCAAAATGTTATGACCCGAGCAAAGGGCTCGGGGTAACAAATAATTCGTTTGAGTTCGTGTGAACAGCTTACGGGCGGACTGCCCAGTTGCACCTACCTATTCTCTGTCCTTGCGTTGAGGCTTCCGACTGGATGTATGTATATATATATTACTGGTCTCTGATTGTATATATATGTGTATATATATATATATATGTATACATGAATATTTCAGATTGAGAAGTATTAGTTCATCAAAGCTGGATCAGATGAATTGTAGTTTCAGAAGAATGACTGATATGAGTTTGGATTTGGAATGTCTTATAATTCTGTATACTTGAAAGAATAAAATGATTAATCTGATTTCTAAAGATTTCAAATAGATATAAAGATCCAGTTATCTTATGACTTTTAGAAAAGGATGAGATAGGATCCAGAGGTGATAGATTCTATTTTATTTAAATCAAAATATAGAATCTTGAACAGAAATGGGAACTTATCATCTAGATACAATTTTCAATAGCTTATACTAGGCGCACTTACGAGTCTACTTGAAGAGATGATGATTCTTCAAGGCGGGAACGTATAAGCCGGGCGAATTCGTAGCTGGCCCTTGTGCAGCTGAGGCGGATAACGTTGGCCTACTTTTCAACGGGAACGAATCAAGCTTATGGTAAGCTAGTCGGATGAATCCTGGGGCATATATACTGCTGGCCCTTAACAGCTGGGTCTTGTGACGCCGGCCTTTTCCTTCGGCGGGATCGAGTCGCACTCGCGGTCGCTATCCGACAAACTTTAAGTGCTTTTCTAAGGCACTTGGAATGAATGGCGAAATAGACTCAAAACCTCTCGAGCGGAATGAATGAGGCTTCAAACTTGAAAGACTGATCGATGATTTGAAGAAACACTCGGTTTTTATAGGCTCGGCCCGCTCGAGTTGATTGTGAAGTTGTTCTACTTAGGAGGTGCTTGCAGCATGTGTAACAGGTGTTACATCTATAACAGGAGTTAAAGATGTAACAGGAGTTGAATATGTAACAGGAGTTACACATTGATGGATTTCGTCCGACTTGCTTGTACAAGAATGTTGGTCTCAGCATTGTTCCGCAATATTGAAAAGTCAGCTAATATATTTAATTGGGAATTTTGGGGCATCCCGTGAAGCGGGACGCCACACCTCCCCCGTCAGACCATTCTCGTCCCGAGAATGTGACCGGGATGGGGAAATTCAACATACTCAAACGGAAACGTGAAAATTATGATCCAATTATCCGATTATATGAAAAACATTACCTTATTATATCAGTAACTATATACACTTCGGGTGCGTTCGCTGTGTGTGTTTGTGTGTGTGTGGTCAAGGTGAAAATCTCTTCACACCGCGTGCAGAATCTCTCGAATCTGAAGGTTTCGATTTCTCTCTGACGCAGGACCACTCGGCCTTGAACTTGCTGCAGCCACCGCACTGTGCCCACCTCCTCGGTGAGTCCGAATGATGGTGCTTGCATAGATAGCACCAGTTTGGGTCGTTTTCCCCTGCTCTTTTCCTTTCCCTGCATCGTTGCGTCCGCTCCCGTTGTCTAGCTTTTCGATCTGGTAGGATGTGCTCATCTTCTTCTATTTCACTCACGTCACTATACTTTGCTTCTGGGCTTATGGCCTGTGCCTGCTGGTTTGGTTCACTGTTGATGCTAACTTCGAGTGGGTCTATGGTGGCAATCGCTTGCTCTTATAGCATTAGGTCCGGAATGGACGACACCGACCTACCCGCAACACTCCCCGGGTCGACCATCACCAACTCGATACGTTGGAGGCTGTTCATATTCGATGATAATCCGCGGATGAAGTGTTGTCCTGTCGGTAGTTGAATATCGCTGACTATTTTTATTGGCGGCGTGGCACGCTGCTGGGATAGCGCATATCCAGGTTGAGGTGATTTGCCAACGAAGGTGTGCGCTCTCGCACTGTCACAGATTGTGGCGTGGCCTGTAGCGGCCTCCGTAGGTGTACTGATATTGTCTACACATTCGCGGTGGAGTTTTCATCATGCGGCGCGTGAATGGAGTGTAACAGGCCGCCGTGTGTAACAGATGTTACCTGTGCCACGCCCATGGACGGGCGGTGGGGCACGTTGGCTGTTACAGATGTTTCAGGTATAAACATACCGTTCGATGCGTCGTCTGCTGCGGTGTTGAGCTGTATCTGCGTGGTGTGTAACAAGCTGCCACGTGTATCATCTGTTACCTCTGCTGCTCGGTGCGTACTCGCAAGTGGGTACGAGGTTGACGTACCACCCCTGTAAGTGCTGTTCTCCCCGGCTACTTCTTCGTATGCCTTTACTCCTTGTGTATAGGGTTGATGAATGGAACATTCCACGACCGGCATGACGGAGACACCTACATCTCGCACTCCGCACATGGTTTGTGTTGCTACACTGGACTCCTGGGTATTTCTGATGCAGTCTGTTTGTGTTTCGGAATTGGTACTTGTCACTGTACTAGGGAGATAATCCGTTTGTACACTCTCGGACTTCCTAGGTAAAGATAAATTTAAATCACTTGGTTCGAAATTATAAACACCGAGGAAGATTTCGTATAATTGAACACTTTTTCTTTAACTGTCTTCTTTCTTTAATAAATCCTGTTTTGCAGCATCATATAAACTGTATGCCTTTCGCAAATCCTCGAGGTCTTGGGTCACTGAAGATTGCAAGTGGGCGTGAACTGATTTTACGCGGTCTGACATTTTTGTATAAGCTGATACGAAGCTTGTCACGACGGGACTGGATAGGAGTCATCATTAGTGTTTCAAAAGTGAGATGCTTTGGCTCATGGCAAAATTCATCATGTCAGCAGTTTGTCAGTCCAAGTTGAGAGTAGTCGAATTTCGCGGTGCTGTTATTCAAGCGGAGTTCGTAGAGAAGTCCAGGAAAAGATCACGGTGGCGCCATCTCTTGTATATGATATGTACTGTGTTAGTTGCGCAACTGGCGCGAGAATTCGAATGGCGGATATATATCGTGGCATCTGGCCATGACAATCTGGTAAAAACCCCTTGACCAGTCTATTGAATTCCGGATGTTGTCACTGTTGATCAGTTTTGTTATGTTTCGCTGTATATTAATGATTATGTGTAAATTACAATGTTATATCGACTAGCAAAAAGGATATTCTTGTCATAGTGTATTACAGTTCCTACGGTTTAGCGAAAAGAATGGAGAAAAAACATATCCCATGACGATCATAGCGGTTATATTGGAAATAGTAGGTTCTAAAATGTCCTTGCGCATTAATTCACATCTAAATCTCCCAGTTAGGGTTCAATTTCGATCATCAATGATAAATATGTTCTAATTTTGAAGTACACTTGTTCTAATATTCCTTTGGATATCTCTGATGGGTGGCTATATTAATATATAAGGTATAATCTTAATACGTTATGCTCGCGTAGATTGTTCCTCACATTATAATTTCAAATGAATTGGAACAAGAGAGGAAGAACATGTATTGTTCAATTTAACTGATTTTAATTCATTTGCGTGAAATAGAAGACACGTTGAGGTGCAACTAAATTTTGCTGACGCTACGTCAGGAACTCGACTCTTCCAAGTTCCTTAATAGTGAGTTCGGGTTGTTGAAATGTATATCAAGGTGGAATTTAGTGTGAATGGTTGGCTTGTTCTGTAATTGTCAGTATTTTCCAGTCAGTCCTTGTGGAACGGGAAATTTAGATCAGAGAAGGAGGACATGGGGCGTTGATGCGTTGTATCGTAGGCGAGGTACCGTTGTACGTGGCAGCGATATCAATGGGTAAATGTGAGTTACTGCAGAAAACTTAATGTGGGAAATTTTGAAACGTACGCTATGGAATGATTGCGGTTTCTCAATTTGATAGTCGGGAAAAAATGTTCTGTTCGACAAACATTGGAAGTAACGAATTTCCATTTCGATGGCTCAACATGAGGATGTAGGGAAGAGGAGATCTCGGTCGGTGTCATTAAAGGGAAAGCACAATTCCCATTGATTTTGAAGTGGCTAGAGATCAAGTTGTGCCAATAAATCATACTGGGGGATGATATGTGGATTTGCTCTTCAACTCCTCACCTCTTCTCCGTCTTTGGTATATTACAAAATGTTTTGAGTGGAAATTCACGTCAAATTGAATGTAAGGTGAGGGGGGGCTCATAAGATATTTTTTTCTGGATTGTTTTTGTTGAAGGGCCAACGATTTTTGTACGGAATTGAGAGTTTCATGCTAGGTTTGAGATGAATCGTATGTGAGTGTACAAGAGGTCAACAGAGTGTCACCCAACTAACAGGATGTTATATGAGTTACCGGGATCACAAAGTGTAACATAGGTGACAGGGAGTTACAGGAATAACAAGTGTTGAGTAACAAGTGTTACAGGGGTAACAGGAAGTTACGAGAGTAACATAGTGTTACATGCGTTACAAAACTCGAACGTTCGGTTTCATTAAATTTTAAGACTGATATGGATTTTATGTAGTCTTGGTCACGGAGAGCGTAATGAGGGGTAACACGGTGTTACAGAAGTAACAAACTATTCCAGCAGTAACAGAGTGTTACATCAACAACAAAACTCAAATTGTGTTTTGAAGTTATCAGAAGGTATCCCCGAAACATGCAAAAATTTTGGGAAGTTATGAATATCAACGTTATGAATATGCAACAGCGTGATCGTATACAATTCTGAGATTGGTCTTGACGTCTCCGGGATTGCACGTGAAAAGGTTGAGAATCCGGAATGCTAATGATGCAGGAGTTGGATCCGAGTTCTGAACATGGTTCTTTTTATTACTTGACATTTTGAACGGTTCAACAATAACATGTGAGGAATGTTCCATCAATGGAACAATTTATGTACGGAATCTAAACTTCATTGAGAACTACAACGAAACGTGGGTGATGTTACAAGCGTAACAGAGTTTTACAGGGCAACCAAGGGCAACAAGGTGATACGTGTGTAACAAGGTGTTACGTGTGCAACAGGATGTTACATGTGTTACGTGTGTAACAGGATGTTACATGTGTTACCTCCCGTAATGGGGTGTTACACATGTGCGATAGGTGGGCATCAGAGTGATGTGCTCGTCGAATTTTGTCTGGTACTCGTCGTGGGGAATTTTGACATCAAATAATACTTCATTTCGGCGAATTCGAAATTCATGTCGTTGTTTATTTGATTATTGGCTTGTCGTGGATACGAAATAGATCCATGTTGAATTGATTAATCTCCATCGAACGTATGGAATGGAAAAACACATTTTGAAAGTTGCAAAACTAAATACGACATTATTAGGGATTAATTTTTTGATCTTTCTATGGGCACTACGAAATCGTAGAAGTCTGCTTTCACATAATTTCGATGATGGCTTGGATTCCCTGGAATTTGAACACAGAATAGCGGAGGATTGTGGCATAACTTCTTTGCCAGGAGTTCGAGATGTTAGCTCTGCATGGATGGTGCTAATGTTTTGAAAAGATTCGTTTCCATGAGTTAGACTTCTAAATAGTTCAGAGTAACCTGTTTTGAGTGACACGTACTTTGAAAGGATGTTATCGAATAAGCAATTTAAAAGGATATAAGGTCGGAATCTCTTCTGTATCTTTGATTTGGAGAGATTTTTGAGATATTCATCAAATGATCGTTTCCAATCAATGAGTCTTGAGGTAACTGTAATGGGACATTTCGCACCTGTGTGAGAGAGGGGTGTCCTAAAGTCTCTTGGTGTGGTTGAGACATGGAGGGTCATATCATTTTCAACATTGCTTGGAATTTCAACGGTAATTGGCGTCTTACCGTCCGAATCGGTTGGTGGATGTATCTACTCGGGACCCTGTTCGGGTGAGATGTTATCACACGTACGCGTGGTATCCGTTGGTTCCGGTCCGTTGACATCACGAAACGCTATGTTGTCAAAATATATTGGGGTTTGTTCATGGTTTACAAGTTCAGGCTGTCCAGGGGTGCAAATTTCGTTTGTGGTGTTAACAGGAATTGAAGTTGATTGGGGATCTGGTTGAATATCACTCACTTGAGGCTCTTTGGGCTCGGAATCGTCAGTTCTTATTATTGGCTCGTGGCGAGAGTGGAAGAAATTTTCATATGTTTCCAAAAACTGTAATAGCTCAGTTTCGTTTCTGAAGAATTGTGTTGGATTTGAAACCAATGTATGCATTCGGTATAGGGTGGATGGTTTTCTGACTATTGAATGGAAATTCAGCACGAGGACGATTCGGAGTTGTGAATCAATCGGAAGTTTGCTGAAGTAAAAGCTTCTGGCAATTTCATCGAGATTTTGATAAAGTTGATAGTACACTGGGTCGGACGATAGATGAGTGCTAGTGAGGATACAATGAGCATCTTCGAGAATTTCAAATAATTTCTCATGGTTTTATCAGGGTCATTGCTGAGCTTTGAACGGCAGTCTAGGAGTTTTCGACAATATTTCTCAAAAAAGGGGATATGTATGAAACACTTCACTATGTGTTCCACAATGTCATTTACTGTGGAGATTTTGAAGCTCTTGAATGCATGATATGGTCGTCCCGAAAGATTGCTAAGGATGAAGTCGACTAATAAATTTTCTCCGCAAGTAGTGATAGATTTCGCTTCTGTAATTTTTTGTATGAAAAAATGTGGGTCAATATTATAGCCTTCGAATATTGGTAGATCTAGATCGAAAAATTGAGAATCCCTTCTTGTAAGAGTTGTCTCATTATCTCTTCAGAAAAATTTCATCCAGAGCCATGACTGGGAATGGTAATTTGGATGTGAGGAAATGTGGGATCAGCACATCGCAAATCACGGTCAGTGGGAGTGGGATATATTTCAGTCTGTCTTTCGAAATCTGCGTCTATTGGGGTCAACGTGTGAGTCTGTCGTATGAATTCAGTTCGTTGCTGATTCAGCAGTGTTGGTGCACTTGATGTAGGAATGTCATATGCTGCGATTTCGAACTAAATAGATATGAATACATATATGAATATATGTATCTATATGCTCATATACATCGATGCCCAGACAGATTGATCGAACTGATGTGATACCCAGGACTAGAAAAAGTATGTGCAACTGATGCTGTTCCCCACAGGGGATGCCAAAATGTTATGACCCGAGCAGAGGGCTCGGGGTAACAAATAATTTATTTGAGTTCGTGTGAACAGCTTACGGGCGGACTGCCCAGTTGCACCTACCTATTCTCTGTCCTTGCGTTGAGGCTTCCGACTGGATGTATGTATATATATTACTGGTCTCTGATTGTATATATATATATGTGTGTATATATATATATATATATATATATATATATGAATATTTCAGATTGAGAAGTATTGGTTCATCAAAGCTGGATCAGATGAATTGTAGTTTCAAAAGAATGACTGATATGAGTTTGGATTTGGAATGTCTTATAATTCTGGATACTTGAAAGAATAAAATGATTATCTTATGACTTTTAGAAAATAATGAAATAGGATTCCAGGAGTGATAGATTCTATTTTATTTGAATCAAAATATAAAATCTTGAACAGAAATGGAAACTTATCATTTAGATACGATTTTCAATAGCTTATGTTGAGCGCAATGCTCTTGAACGATCGGATAATTTAAGTGGAAGCGATTTATTGCGGGTTCGGGAAAACGAAATTATAACTCACTGTTATTAATTAAAATACTGCACTTTAATCACTGAAGAAGTGTGAGAACACGTGTAAAAAGTTGAAGTCGCGCGGTCGCGGCACTGGGAGGAACTATAAAGTGAATTCAAATAATGTCGAAAACGGGTGCGACAAAGACATCGGCACCGGCGCGAGGCGCGAAATGTGGTGACTGCGCGAGCTGGATGAGCTGCGGCCAGCTCGGCGATCCAGCGCTAAGTGCCGGAGCACACGGGATAACGGCGCAACGAGAGCATGGAGACGTTGGCTTTTGGAATCTTCGAACGGTTGAAATAGATATATATATATATATATATATATGTGGACATCAGGTGATGTCCACCATAGCTCTGTCTTTGTCACTCTCGCTGCCTCGATCTTCGTGCGACTCGAGGCCTGTGATATACGGATTTATACACAGAATTGAACATGCCGCCCACTTTGAACGCTCTAAGCAGTCAAACAAACAAATTTAACATTTACAATTCAATTCAATTACTGTGGGTCAACATATAAATTTAAAAATCTTTCATGATCAAATTCGACGAATGTGATAAAAACAAAATTCACTTCAATATCGAATTCCCTAGACGGAGGAAGAAGAAAAAAAAGATCAAAATTCAAAAATCGCAGCAGTCTCCACTACAAAAAATCAATATAGCCATCTAGCTGATCACAATTTGACTTCAGCATCTAGCTCAGATTCAGCAATGAAACTTCAACAAAAGAAGTAAAAAAAAAGTCGTACTCCGGGCAAACTCTGAGTTGATACAAATATGGGAACAAAATTGACAGTCAAAGCTTTCGCCAACCGGTTAATCGCAATTTGGCTTCAATATGGAAATTGAAATGATAACAGGACTCGAAACGGTAGTACGACATTACAATAATCATAAGACCAGAAAGGGAACGCAGTCGAACATCAGATATTTCGCGGTGTAACGCTCGAGGAAAGTTGTGTAGTGATTTGTCGAAACGCACGCGAAATAATTGCAAATCATAATCAATCTGGAGCTCTTCTTGATGATGTTGATCCCCGAGTTATCCGACCTTCTTGATAGGCCTCATCCACATCTGGCTCGGTAGGCAATTTGACCAGCTTGACTATAGGCCGACGAAACTCTGACGTGGCTGATTTCAGTGTAACTACTCGAGTGATACCATCTGGTCCAGGATGGCACTTGATGACTCGAGCTAAGGGCCATTGGGTGGGTCGGCTCAACTCATCGGAAACCAGGACAATGTCTCCTTCCTTGATTGGTGCTCTCACTTTCGACCATTTATTTCTTTGTTGCATCTGATGTAGAACCTCTCTCCTCCAGCGCAACCAGAAATCATTGCGCATGTTTACAAGTAATGTCCACCTGCAACGTATGGAGGATGTAAGATCGATATTACGATAAGGTTCGGGCAAAGCGTTGAGAGGCCGCCCAATCAAAAAATGGCCTGGAGTTAGAGCAACCGGATCCGATGCATCACTACTCAAAGGGCTCAAAGGCCTAGAATTCAAACATGCCTCAATTTGTGAACAGACTGTAGACAGTTCTTCGAACGTTAAAGTACTATCACCGACCACACGCCTGAGGTGATGTTTGAAACTGCGCACCGCAGCTTCCCAGAGCCCGCCGAAGTGCGGAGCTCGAGGCGGAATGTAATGCCACGTCACACCCTCCTGGGCAAGTTTAGCGGTAAGTTCTTTGGTTTCAGTCGAGGCTTGCGAAAACAATCGTTTGAGTTCCCTTTCTGCACCTTTGAAAGTTTTCGCGTTATCAGAATAGATATGAGAAACTCTACCACGTCTAGACGTAAAACGGCGAAAAGCAGCCAGGTAGGCTTCAGAAGTTAAATCAGACACCACTCCAAGGACCTGGAGAAAAACGAATGGATACAGGACCTGTAAAATCGACGCCTGTGGCCTCGAAAGGCATCCGTGGGGTGAGTCTCACTTCAGGAAGTGGGCCCATTTGCTGCTGCATCAGTTGACCATTCTGCCTCGTACATTCAACACAATGCCTGTAGACTGACTGTACCAGACGACCCATGTGGGTGATCCAATATCTCCGACGTAGGTGACTACTCATGAGACGAATTCCTCCATGCAAAGTGTCTGTGTGGACCTGTTCCACTGATCTGCGAACCAACGGATCATTATGAGGCAAAATAATTGGATGTTTCTCATCATAAGTCAAAGATGCATTTTGGAGACGACCTTGTACCCGTAAAAAACCTTTATCGCACAAGAATGGCAACAATCGATGCAATGGACTTTTGATAGGCAGTTCTTTGCCTTTTTTAAGACAATCTACGTCAGAGCTGAAAGTTCTGAGCTGAACACCTCTCCAAACTGCATCTTGAGCTGCCGAGAGCTCTTTCCAGGTGAACGGGCCATTGATTCGCTTATCTCGACTAATTTTTGCATGAGACATCCAACGATACAAATACGCAAGCCTGCGCGCAATTGTAGACAAAGAACTACTTTTTCCAATCTGGACAACACAAAATATTGAGGGTCCGCTGTATCTTTGGCCGTAGACACTTGGACTGACACACAAGGACTCTTCTAATTAAGAGCAACCAACGTAGCTGCAGCCGCTTGCCGTTCTGCGCTCAGGATAACTGGATCAGGCCAACTTTGAGTATCTAAAAGTAACCAGTCGGGATCCTGCCACCATAATCTACTATCTTTCAAAACTTCTACCATAAGACCTCTAGTGGCTAAATCTGCTGCATTATCTTGGGATCTGACATGCCTCCATTCTGCTTGAGGAAGTTCCACAATCATCTCCGACACCCTATTTGCTACAAAAGTCTCCCAACGAGAAGGATGACCTCTTAGCCAGTCTAACACAGTTTTAGAATCTGACCAGCAATAGATTGCCGAGGGTTTAGCCTCAAGCTGAGACAGAACATGCTTCAACAATTTGAAGCATGTTCTGCACCACAGCACCACATAATTCAAGTTTTGGAAGAGTTTGAACTTTGATGGGGGCAACTTTGGTTTTGGACATGATCGACATGGATGATTTCCCTGGCACAACCAAATAAATAGCAGCTGCATACGCTCTCTTGGATGCATCTGCAAATCCATGGACAACCCAGCTGGAACTTTCTGTAGTCTGCAACCACCTAGGAATATGAATTTCAGACAAAACCGGCAACTGATTACGGATGACCAACCAACGATCAAATACTTCCCCAACAAGAGGAGTGTCCCAGTCAGCCTTAGCAATCCATAGATCCTGAATCAGGATTTTTGTTTGAATCAAAAATGGGGACAACCAGCCGAGAGGATCAAACAACCGTGCAATTTCCGACAGAATAGATCGCTTAGATACAACTGCAGCTGCTTCTGGAACATCCACCTTGAAGAAAAAACAGTCCTCTGCTGGTAACCATTTGAGACCTAGAGTAGAGACAGTATCTTCGAGATTGACAGATACAATTTCTTTCGTTTCGTCAGCCAGACCTTGTAATAGAGCTCAGTCATTCGCCGCCCACTTGCCAAGTGGCATACGAGCGGCTTGCATGACAGTGGTCAGCTGTTCTCTGGCTTCCAACGCTTTGTCCACCGAATCTGCCCCGCCAAACAGGTCATCCATGTAGCTCAGCAGGCGTAAAATTGTGGCAGCTAAAGGGTGCGAAGTACCATACAAGTCTGCTAAATAAAACAATACACGAATAGCTAAGAACGGAGCACATGCAGTGCCATACGTCACAGTCATCAACATGAAGGCATTAATGATGTCAGGTTCCGACGCCCGCCACACAATGCGCTGGTAGTTAACATCGTCTGGATGCGCTAAAATCTGCCTGAACATTTCCACGATATCTGTGACAAACACAAAACGAAAAAATCTCCATCTACTGAGTACTAACGTGATATCATTCTGGAGCTTAGGTCCGGACAACAAACAGTCATTGAGTGATAATCCGTTACCTGATTTTTGAGAGGCATTAAATACCACCCGAATTTTCTCATTGTGGAACACAGCATGATGCGGTATATAGCAGCACCCTCCACCATCGGAGCCATTTGGAGCCTCTACCATGTGACCAAGTTCCTTGTAGTCTGCCATGAATTTGACGTAAGCAGCGTCCAGCTTCACGTCCTTCTGTCGGCGTCTTTCTGACCGTCGGAGGCAAGCGATCGCCGTACTCCTTGAATCTGTAAAGTTAGCTTCGTTAATTTTTTGAGAAAAGGGGAACCTAACTATCACCCTCCCCTCCGGCGAGCGCGAGACTGTTGAAGTAAACAGACGTTTGCAATACTCGTCGTCGGGAGATGATAACTTCCTCGAGGGTATCTCCTCAATTTCCCAAAATTTTTGGACAGACTCTGACAAAGAAGGATCGAGAGCTAGATGACAGACCACAGGACGTACGAAAAAACTATCCACCCCGGATATTGTGCAATTCCCGGTTAGAATCCACCCGGAAACTGTACGCTGCGCGATGGGTGTATCAGCTGACCCCTTGACCAATCCCTCCAACAAGATTGCGCCATAAACATCCGCGCCTAACAAACAGTCAACGTCTTGAGGAGTGTCGAATTTAGGATCAGCTAACTCTAAATCTTTGATATGTGGCCAGTCTTGCCAATCGATCGGCGCAGCTGGCAGTTTCCGAGTGAGATCTCGAAGGACGAACGCGTCAAAACTGCAGCGGAATTGCGCATCTCGCGGCGATTTTACCCATAAAGTGACTTCACCACGGACGACAGCACTCACACCGCCGCCCACACCACTAACTCCGATATCAACGGCTCTTCGAGGCAGCCGTAGAATATGCGCGACTCTGTCTGAAACGAACGAACTCTGGGCACACGGATCAATCAAAGCGCGGGCACGCAATGATTCTCCCGACGGGGACTCTAAATCTACCACAGCAGTGGCTAATAATCGCGTGTGCTTAACAGTTGCAGCGTTAACCTGCACTGTTGCGGTATGAGCTGAAGTCGAGCCTGATGCACTAGCATCACCTTCGCCTAAACCTGAACTAGGCTTATCCTCGTACAATAACGTATTGGGAGAGCCTTTACAAGTTTTGCATCGGAGAGAGAGCCGACACTGTCTTACAAAGTGTCCAGGTTTCAGACACTTTATACAGCAGTGTTTTTCGCGAGCAAATTCGACTCTCTTAGTCACGGGTAACCCGGCAAATTTTTCACATTTGTGAATCGCGTGCTCACCATTGCAGAACAAACACGAACTAGATTTGTTGCTAGATATGAGCAGAAATATTTTTGCTCTGATTTTGCCCTTGCTCACGATTTGTACTTGAAGTGCTTTTCGTTTGAGAGCTGGGATGCGAATCTGCAGAAGCAGCTGTTTCTCGAGCATGCGCGGCCGTCTAGGTCTGCATACGTTTCTCGAGAAAAGCGTTGAAATCTTTATATTTGGAAAACCCCTGGACGCTTTCCTGCTTCTGCTCCCAAGCCTCCCTAGTAGACACATCTAATTGACGACAAATACAGTGAACAAACCAGCAATCCCAATTATCCGTCGGACAATCTAAATCACGCAGACCTTGTATTTCTTCCTCGGCTTGATTCAACAAATCACCGAGTTCCTGCGCATTTCTACCCTTTACCTGTTTGAGGTTAATCAAAGCCTCCAAATGTGAGAACAGGCGAAGACGAGGGTTATCGTACCGACGACAAAGTCTATCCCATGCAACATCCAGACTCGTATCTTCTACTCTTACGCTCGCAAGAGTGCGAGCGGCTGCTCTTTGAACCGATTTGAGCAAATAAGTAAATTTTTCAATATTTGAAAAAGGTTTATCTAAAATCACCGCTTTGAATTGCTGCTTGAACGATTCCCAATCGCATTGTTTTCCCGAGAATTTCGGGGGATCTATCTGAGAAACTTGATTCAGTGAGGCTGAAGCTCGGAAAAAATTTTGAGACAGCAAGTCACCGGACATAGCACCAATACCCTGGCCGAGGTTATGATCTGACATATTCATTGTCGACTGAGTGAATACGGAAAGTTGCGCGCGTGCATCAACATAATCTTGTTGAACCGTAACATAGCAAGACGACTTGTAATATTTGTCTTCTTCAAGAAGTTGCGCGAATGGTCTAAGTTGCTTATGCCGGTCATGAAATTCTTTCCAATATTCCTCAAGAAGCTGAAGGCTTGATTCTGCAAATGCCGCTGTCATATCCTCGGCGCTTTGCCTAGCGAAGGTATTAGTGATAAAAAAGTGAATCATCCCGCCCACATCGAGCTGATCCCGGATCAACTCCAGACCCTCATTTTTCCGCGCTTGATTCTCGGCGGATAGCTGGACCGGCTGCGCTGTTGTGGCGTCTTCTGAATGCTCACTATTGCTATCCGATGGTTTGGACTGGCTATTATTCGAGGAGAACATTTTTAGAACCCAAAATCGAGCAACCAAAAAATCCAAATAAAGCCCAAGCTCCAGCTCAAAACAATAAATAGCAATGCCGTTGATTCAGTCGGCAATCAATTTTTTAAAGCAACACGAAAAAAACACACATAAAATAAAACCAGCTTGTCGAGAGCAAGACAAAAAAAATTCCTCCCACTCCACTGAGTGAGTGATGAATTCAACTCAAAGCACAAACTGCAGCCACCAAATCATAAAATAAGCACTGGAACGCTTCCAAATTTTAAGTGCTAACATGCACCCACACGTGCTCCTTTCACCAATGATGTGAGAATAAAATGAATTTGGCCCGCAAAAAGTCCGTGCATGCTCCGAAAAAATAAGCTGGTGTTGAAAACATAAAAAAAAAACAAACACAAACGATGAAACTTGAGCGGATAGTCGAGCTAAGTAGCAACGACTCTGGATCGCATCGCAGTCATGCATCAAGAAAAACTCAAAAAATATAAGCCGTGCACCTACTAGGGATATTTGCATGGTGAACTTCCACAGCGGCAATACTTGGCGAAATACTCGTAGAGATACTCATACGAGACCGAGATGGAATCGGTATACAACACAAGCACGCTGGGATCATCAAACCATATGTTCACTCACGCATATACCACCTACCTGCAGCATATATACCCGCGAAGATCGTGTGAAGACGGATGAGGCAATAATAGCTATATGGTGTACTCACCGTTAGCAGCCGCGCATTGTCGTTCGCGGCTTACTCACTTTTCCGATAATTGATGACGTCACCTTCGTTGGTGTGAAGAAGCGCCAGAGCTGTAGCACGAAGATGGCTGCCCCGCTGCCAGCTGGAGAGCGAAATAGCCGCCGGCCCGCCAAAAGTGCTCCCTAAGCACGGCTGAGACCGGAAAATGGCGCGCTCACCCAGCCCCACGATGCTCCGGTCACTCACCTCAGCAAGCGCTTCCTCACGGCTTGGCTTTGCTCCGAGGACCTCCTCGAGCTAGTGCAGACTGTTTTGGAGCTTCTCTCCAGGTGATGCTGCTGCCTCGCTGCAGCTGACGACCGCTGCTCCGATGCTGCCGATGCGCGCACCACACCACACTAACGACGAATTTATCGTCGCCTCCCAGTGCACACCCGCGACCCGCACTTCCACGAACCGCACTGCAGAGAACCACGCTCTGCTACCAAAATGTTGAGCGCAATGCTCTTGAGCGATCGGATAATTTAAGTGGAAGCGATTTATTGCGGGTTCGGGAAAACGAAATTATAACTCACTGTTATTAATTAAAATACTGCACTTTAATCACTGAAGAAGTGTGAGAACACGTGTGAAAAGTTGAAGTCGCGCGGTCGCGGCACTGGGAGGAACTATGAAGTGAATTCAAATAATGTCGAAAACGGGTGCGACAAAGACATCGGCACCGGCGCGAGGCGCAAAATGTGGTGACTGCGCGAGCTGGATGAGCTGGGGCTAGCTCGGCGATCCAGCGCTAAGTGCCGGAGCACACGGGATAACGGCGCAACGAGAGCATGGAGACGTTGGCTTTTGGAATCTTCGAACGGTTGAAATAGATATATATATATATGTGGACATCAGGTGATGTCCACCATAGCTCTGTCTTTGTCACTCTCCCTGCATCGATCTTCGTGCGACTCGAGGCCTGTGATATACAGATTTATACACAGAATTGAACAGCTTATACTAGGCGCACTTACGAGTCTACTTGAACAGATGATTCTTCAAGGAGGGAACGTATAAGCAGGGCGAATTCGTATCTGGCCCTTGTGCAGCTGAGGCGGATAACGTTGGCCTACTTTTCAACGGGAACGAATCAAGCTTATGGTAAGCTAGTCGGACGAATTCTGGGGCGTATATACTGCTGGCCCTTAACAGCTGGGTCTTGTGACGCCGGCCTTTTCCTTCGGCGGGATCGAGTCGCACTCGCGGTCGCTATCCGACAAACTTCAAGTGCTTTTCTAAGGCACTCGGAATGAATGGCGGAATAGACTCAAAACTTCTCGAGCGGAATGAATGAGGCTTCAAACTTGAAAGACTGATCGATGATTTGAAGAAGCACTCGGTTTTTATAGGCTCGGCCTGCTCGAGTTGATTGTGAAATTGTTCTACTTAGGAGGTGCTTGCAGCATGTGTAACAGGTGTTACATCTGTAACAGGAGTTACACATTGATGGATTTCGCCCGACTTGCTTGTACAAGAATGTTGGTCTCAGCATTGTTCCGCAAAATTGAAAAGTCAGCTAATATATTTAATTAGGAATTCTGGGGCATCCCATGAAGCGGGACGCCACACCTCCCCCGTCAGACCATTCTCGTCCCGAGAATGTGACCGGGGGTGGGAATGTTAGAGCTCTATACGAGCTCCGGACATCACATCCCCATGCGAGACGATTCTGAAGTATTCGACGTACTCCGAAAAAAGGACTCCGCCATAAATCATAGGATTTTGGGTTTCAGCTAAATGCGATCGTATGGTAATTGAACGATAGATTCTGACGAGCTGAATAAAAATCCCAACGGGCGCAAGGAACGATGACGTGTCGTTTCTGACTGATTCGTCGTCAAAGTTGCCTGAGCTTGCAAGCTAAAGTAGGGTTATGCAATGTTTACAAGAAGCTGTGCGCATTTGAATTCCCTGCTAGCTCGTCCGTTTCATCGCGTTAGGCTCGGAATATAAATGCAAGGTAGTTCATTGTTCATTCCAGATTATCTAATAATGAGTTTTTGAAGATTCCTGCATTGAGAAATATAGAAAAAATGAGAAATATAAAATATTAATCTCTCGATTTTTTCAACTGTCTTTTTTTTATCGAAAGTTGAAGAATCTCCCTGGTGATTTTCTCTGTAACTTTGATCAAAACCATATTTTCGTGTCATGTTCAATATATTCAAACAATAGAAGACGTGGAGAATAATGTCACTGAAAATCTTCATCTGCATCATTTCAGATAGTAATTGGTCTTGGTCGTGATTTTCATCAATTCTTGACTAAATTGTGATATCTCCTGGTTATAGTCTAATATTTTTTGATATCAAATAGATGCACACTTGTTGTCGCAAGATTTGCATTATCACTCGCTAGTCCGTCAGATAATACTCATTCAGTCAATCATTTCCGGCTGGGTTTGATTTTTCCGTCGAATCATTTGTTCAAATGCGTACAAATCCCCAACCAGAACATCGTGACTTTCTTTGAAAGAGCTCACTCTGAAAAAGTATCTCGTAAGCTCTCCTTTGATTACCTTTCTGAATATAGATGATCCCTCCGACCTTGCTCTCTCAAACTTGTGCGATTTTTGGCTATTTTTCAATGCAGAAATTTTCAAAAACTCATTCAAATATAGACAAGCTATTTTGCAGTTTTGTTAAACATGTAGACAATCCCTCCTGCCTTGCTCTCTCAAACTCGCGCGATTTTTGGCTATGTCTCGATGCAGAAATCTTCAAAAGCTCATTATTAAATAATCTGGAATGAACAATGAACTACTCTGCAATTATATTTCGAGCTTAATGAGGGAAACAGATAAGCTAGCAGGGAACTTGAATGCGCACAGCTTCTTGTAAACATTGCATAACCCTACTTTAGCTTGCAAGCTCAGGCAACTTCCACCCTGAATTACCCGAAAACGACACGTTATCGTTTCTTGCGCCCGTTGAGACTTTTATTCAGCTTGTCGAAATCTATCGTTCAACTACCAAACGGTCACATTTAGCTGAAACCCAAATTTCTATGATTTATGGCGGGGTCCTTTGTATAGTTACTTCAGTCTAAAAATTATTATGAGAAATCTGAATGCAAACCTATCAACCACGTCTACAGACGCGACCACCGTCAGACGACTGACAGACGAACTGTCCTTGCAACTAGTCCAGCATGACTCTACACACCATACTCACACCTCTTACACATAGATTGACATCATACTAGTCGACGACAACGATACTGTCACTTATGCACATAACATCCATCTTCCGTGTTTTGGCGGCCATGCACTCATTGACGTAACGATCAACATCTTCGTCCCTAAACTGGTGAAGAAACCTTTCTCGTTTCGGAAATATGAAGACCTCGATCCCGGAAACTTGAATGACAAGCTACAACAGATGGACTGGACACCCATAGACAGTGCCAACACCGACCTGGAGGGAGCAGCGAAAGATTTAAATGAGTAGCTACGGACTTACTAGCTCCATTAATAACGGTACAACCCAGAGACAATAGTGCTCCATGGATAGGTCCTGAGCTGAAGCTACTTATTGCGAGATGCCGTGCGGCAAAAAGGCGTTGTCGGCGCATGGGTCGCGCGGTTTCTCTCAATGAGATTCTTCGACCGAGCAGAGAGATCGAGCTGCGTCAGCTCAGGAGCTGGATACTTCCCTTCGTGATTATCTCGCTGATACTCTTGACACGCACAAGGATATATGGAAGGAAATGCGCAACCTCGGCCTCCTACCTGAGAGCAAGGAAGAAGAATCACGCGGTTTCGCACCAGACGAGCTGAACGCACACTTTGCGGGAGTTTCCATCTCACTTCACGAGACTACTGAAGAGGCGAAGAGAATTGTCTCCTCAGCTGATGACACAGGCTTCACGTTTGAGCCCACTAATCAGGTTAATGTGATCTTAGCTGTGAAACACTCCTCATCACAAGTTCGTAAGGTGGATGGGATTCTCCAGGCTGTGATCGCGGAAGCTCTACCGGCCATAAGCGATGTTATTGTCGAGATTTCCAACTCCTCCTTTGCTTAAGGTATTTCTCCGTAGACTTGAAAGAAAGGCACAGCTCATTGCATTTACAAAAACAACAGCGCCCTCTGCTCTTTCGGATTTCTGTCCAATAGCTTGGCTTTTTGTCCAAGGTTCTGGAAAAGATAGCCCACAACCAACTCATGGAGTATCTCGAAGAGAAAAGTCTGCTTGATTCCCTCCAGATCGGTTTTCGGCAACATACAGGCGAACCCCGTTATTCGCAGATTCCGTACTCGCGGATGACCCGTATTCGCGGATGATGAAAAGATACCGTTTCTCGATATTCGCAGATGGAATCACTCGTATTCGCGGATCGTGCAACGCATAGAAAAATTTCAAGAATTTTCTGTTCTCAACCCTGACAATACACAAACGCCAAATCTCGGCAACACATGTGACAACATTCAATCGACTGACTATTCTCAAACATAAACATCAATAACCTATTTTGGTTCAAAATTTCTGTGAAAGGATGGCTCCCACTACTCCAAAATCAACACCAGTATCAAAAAAATCTGGTTTCAAGAGAGAAAAGAAAGTAATGAATTTGGAACAAAAGATTCAGATGCTAGATTTGCTGAGAAAAGGTGAAAAAATCGCAGTTGTGGCAAGGAGATTTAACTTCAATGAGTCAACGGTTCGATCAATCAGGAATAATGAAGATAAAATTCGTGAAAGTGTAAAAAAGCTCGGCTCTTCGCTGAACAAGTCAAAATCAGCAGAAATAATAACCTGGAAAAGATGAAAGAGATGCTGATTCTGTGGATACAAGATATGGTGTATAAAAAAGTTCCGTTGAGCACATTAGCAATACGTCAAGAAGCTATAGCTATATATTCGTGGGTAGCTGACAAATACGGAAAAACTAGTGGTGAAACTTTCAACGCAAGCCCGGGTTGGTTTGATAGATACCGTGAAAGATTCCATCTGCATAATGTGAAATTCACAGGTTAGAGTAATTTTATCTCGAAATAAGGAATAAAAAATATGATACATCTCGACATTCGAGTGAATTTGGATTTTATCGTAGAGGAGAGTGCATCGGCTGATTACGAAGCAGCCAATAAATTTCCGGAGGAGTTTAAAGAAGTCATCGTGGAGAAAGGATATGTGCCTGCTCAAGTTTTTAATGCTGATGAAACTGGGCTTTATTGGAAGAAAATGCTTGCAAGATCTTTTCTAAACCAAGAGGAGAAGACTGCTTCTGGTTTCAAGGCGGCAAAAGATCGCTTCACATTGCTGCTATGCACCAATGCATCTGGTACCTTCAAGTGTAAGCCAATGCTACTTTACAAAGCTGAAACACCTCGTCCTCTCAGAGGTAAGCGAAAAGAGCACCTTCCTGTATTTTGGAGGTCAAACAAAACTGCATGGGTGACCAAGAAAAATTTTGAAGAATGGTTCATTCAGTCATTCATACCCGAAGTGAAAGACTTCCTACAAAGAGAAAACTTAGCTTCCAAAATTTTACTCTTGATCGATAATGCACCAAGTCATTCGGAGTAGATCTCTATCATCCATCCCAACGTTGAGGTGATGTTCTTACCCCCTAACACGACGTCTCTTTTGCAACCGATGGACCAAACTGTGATTCGAACATTCAAGGCGTACTATCTGAGACGTGTCATCGGAGAAATGCTCCAAGTTGCAAATCAGCAAGCGGTCGAGAACACTGGAGTTAGATCTCAGTCTGTGCGCCATTTCTGGAAGGATTTCAATATTCTCCATTCAATTGGATTCGTAGAGGAGAGTTGGAATGAAATCAAATCCAGCACTCTCAATGCAAGTTGGAGCAAAATTTGGCCTGAAATCGTGACGGCTCCGTCTCCATCAATTCACGACGTTGTGCAGAGAGTGACCCACGCTGCAAGAGATGTTGGAGGAGAGGGTTTTGATGACATCTCAGAATCCGAGATGGTGCAATTCATCTCTGATGAAGATGGCCCACTGACTCCTGGAGACATGGAGAAATTGCTGGAGGAGGCTAAAAGTGGAACTGAGAATGATGACGAAGAGCCAACATCTGTTGAACCGACACTCACCGTCGCGATTGTTACTAAAATTATCAATCATTTCCATGCAGGAGCTGATCTAGCATTTCAATACGATCCCATCGTATCACGTAGTTTGGAATTACGTCGAGGCTGTGAAGATCTACTACGAGATTATCAAGAAATTCAAAAAGACCTCATAAGACATATGAAACAGAGTAAAATTACCGATTTCTTGAATCCGAGTGTTTTTGAATGAATTTTATTTTGTGATGAATGTACATTTTTGAGAAAAATATACTTGTCATGGAACGTATCCCCCTCTTTCCCACTTGACCAACGCTTCCGTATTCGCGGATTCGGTATTCGCGGAAGTTTTCTGGAACGCATCCCCCGCGAATAACGGGGTTCGCCTGTAGCAGTACTCAGACAGCCTTGCTAGAATTGACCGACGACATTCGGCTCGCCAAAAACAGGAAAATGATTACGCTACTGTTACTATTTGACTTCAGCAAGGCATTTGATACCATTTCACCATCCAAACTGTTACAGAAACTTCGTCTGCTGGGAAATGGGTCTGGTTCGCGTTGGAATGCCTGGCGGAGTAACGATACCCATCAGTAACACCGTCGTGAGTCTCGGTGTCACACTTGACAGTAAATTTGAGTGGGAAGCGCAGATCGATCAAGCGGTAAAGAGAGACAATAGAGCCCTATATGGTCTGCGTTTCACTAGGGCTTGTACCACAAAGACTCTTTGCCGAAGTCTAGTCGAAACTTTAGTACAACCTTACTTCGACTACTGCGCGTTAGTGTACCTTGACGCTAGTGAAACACAACGATCGCGACTGCAACGGTTGAATAACTCATGTGTGAGATACATATTTGGTATCAGGCTGGGCCAAACATATCACCCCGTACAGGGAGCGTCTGTGCTGGCTACGTTCGGACTCTCGTAGACTATACTTTGCAGCCAATCTTATGTACAGAGCTATCAGAATGAAAGAGCCCGAATACCTGGCAGCAATGTTCAACAAGTATCAGCACAGACCTACCAGTCGCAGTGATGAAAGAGACCTCAACATCCCCAGAGTCAGGCTCAAAATTACTGGATGCTCCTCTCAGTATCGTAGCGCGAGGCTCTGGAACTCTCTCCCGCCCCTCCTACGCAACTCATCCTCATAATCATCGTTCAAACACCTTTTGAC
This sequence comes from Eretmocerus hayati, assembly GCA_029851415.1. Lineage (NCBI taxonomy): Eukaryota > Metazoa > Arthropoda > Insecta > Hymenoptera > Aphelinidae > Eretmocerus > Eretmocerus hayati. The sequence goes on along the minus strand of CM056744.1, from coordinate 62,673,755 downwards.
ACTTCATTTACTCAAGCTTGAATCCCAAGACTCGCCAATAAGCCCAGATTTTTCGGAATGAACACTCCCAAGCAGAAGAGTAGGCTACTTTGTTGTCAACTGTCACAGTCGTGACTGTGTTACCCGTTATTATGTAAGTGACATATCACTCTGTGATAAAAACAAGACTGTGAATAGCGCTGACAAAATATCAATTGTTGATTTTCTATACTCTTTTAGTAATAAGTATCAGGTAATCTGTCTTTCTCTATTTTATCCTTGGAAATTATTTTCACAAGTCATATGTAACGATTGTATTCATATTGGTTTTGCTTGTAGGCAGAATAAAGCGTTTATCTATCTATCTATCTATCACTAGCTCATCCTTGCTCCGAAGATCAACAATTCCATTCCAATTTTTTTTGATGTACTGTTTTCTCCTGGAACCACCGTTCACCGACATCGACCTCCATTTACCCTGCCAAGGTCACGTCAGATCAAGGAATGATCCCGATCAAAGTTGACTAAGGAGGCTCCAGCGTCCAAGTGAATTCCGTCATCGAAACACGAGAAAAATACTACCTTGCAGTTGGAATCACAGTTGATCGGATAGTATTTTTCAAAAGGTATGGTGCCGGCCTCATTTCCGAGGGAAACGTTTTCGAAAAATCGAGGTATAGCATGGCGTCTAATGGGCGTGAATCCTCAAACGACCCTCGTATATTCTAGAACTCGCTCATTTCCCGTCATTGCTACATGAAAAACTAGAGCAGTGTGGAATAAGTATTGCTGATGAGATTCATCTACAGTAATTGATAGGTTGCAGATCAAATATGTGATAATGTCGAGTGAAAGTAAAAAAATTTAGCATTCCAACGCGCAGCGGCGTAGAGCAGCAATAAGACGCATAGGAGCTTGCACTAAGCGTATACCTACACCTAGCGTCAGGAGTGTAGTGGAAGGAGAATGGGACTGCTACCTGCGCGCGGAGCCCCACGATTGGTACGATACCCTTGGCTGAAGCCTTCTCAATACTCGAAGTTCTTTCAGAATCCGCGAGGTGATAATGATGTGTTCTCGTTTGCAATACGCTGTGAAAAGACATCCGCGGAATGTTTCCTATCTTCCTTTTGATCTAGCATTTGAGACTTACAATATTTCGGGAGAAGCAGATTCGAAATAATCATATTGTCGCCTCTAACGCGACGGGACACTAAGCATCTCCCTCCCCATGTATTTCTGGATAGGGGCGTATTTTTTCTTCGAAAAACGACGTGAAACGCGTGTTACCGTGGGGACGTCGCGTCGTACGGGTGCTTCAAATGGATCACTATGATAAGTTCGGTCCAACTTCAGCAAGTCATGATTGTCATATCAAAGGATATCATTTTGGCTGCCTCGGCTTCACCTTCAGCCTGAACTATTTTCTGTTGTCTTTCTTGTTTAGCCCGTTCAACAACAAAAGCAGCCCGCTGGGCTTCTTGTTGAGCGACCTGTTTAGCTTCAACAGCAGCAGTGTATTCTTTGCCGAAACTCAATTCAGTTATTGATACATCATCCAGGATGATATTGAAATCACGGGCTCTCTCTGTCAATTCTTTCCTCACCATCATCGAGACTTGCTGTCTCTGAGTGATGAGTTGAGAGGCGTTGAATTTGGCGACGACGGATTTTAAGACCTCGTTGCAAATACTTGGCAGTACCTGTCAGGGAGGAGAAATCAGATATCATAATTGTTCCACAAGGCAGGATACGATGGGGAATTCGACTCTTGTGGTCTTTAAATTAACATATTAACGTGGAGAGACTGAATGGCGTATCGTTCAACTGGTTTTGTTAGAGAGTTCTTGTCTGCTCGTTCGCTCAAGTAGTGGAATCGTGCACGATCAGATGACCGAAACGGTCGCGCGAAACGAGAGTCGTAGGAGCCCGACGTACAGATGCAACGGAAAATTGACACTGCGATGTACAATGTGACCACTATATTTCGGACAGAACATACACAAGCAAGTGCACGGCATTAGAATGACCTCCGAACTCCGTCCGAAATGTCGTAGTCACATAGTAGCTTACTGCTTGACTGAGAACCGGCATACAGGAATCCCTCCGTATTCGCGGAGATACGTATCAGTAAAGTACCGCGAATACGAAAACCGCGAATGAAAAGACATTGCTGTTATGGGAAATTAGGGGTTACGTCACAAGCTCACAGAAGAAGCTCAATTTCCCCGACCATAATCAGAATTTATTCGTCTTCATCCAAGTGAACCTACAAATCGATTATAAAAGATGTAGTCATTGCTATTTTCTAAAGAAATCAGTTAATTTCGATTGTCTAGCACGCCTACAAGTATATTTATACAAATCTCTGTAAGGGACTAGCAGTGCTTCGAATCCGTGTTTGATACTCACAAATTGACCGAACCGTTGACTCATTGACTTTGAAATTTCGAGCAACATAACCCACTTTTCTCATTTTTTCAGCATTTCCAAAATTTTGAGTTTTTCACCGATATTCATCACTTCTTCTTTCCTTTCACAACTTTTCTCTGAAGGTTTCTTCTGAGTTGGGCCCATCGTTTTATAAAACTTGTCGAAATATCTCTTGTAAAATAGTACAAAATACGGACTTGGTTAGCGGGAGTGGGAGTGAATGGACGCGCGCGAGGTGGCTCTACTAAATACCGGTAATTTTTGCGGTACAATTATATAAGTTTGGACTCGAAAAGTGACTAGTGATATAGAGAAACTGTGAAAAGTGTGGTGGACAATCAATTAGAGACTTTTAGCCAGTAAGATTGGAGGTATAAGCGAAAATAGAGGGACGGGTGAGTTTGAGGTTAGGGTGAAATAACGCACGTGTGGATGTGATGCAGCAAGGAAAAGCAAGGATGGGAGACAATACAAACACTAGGAATCTGAGAAGCAATAGTGTGGAAAAGGCGGAGGAAAAAAGTGCAAAGAAAGGAGGGATTTTGAAGAATCAGTCTACGTTGGATAAAACGTTTCTTACGAAAAAGGTTACGGTGACAGAGAATGGAGAAAAAGCGAGGCTGGAAGCAAAAATAAAGGTATTGCAGACAGAATGGGAAGCGTTTAGAGCGGAGACTCAGGGTAAGTTGAGAGAATTGGCTAGAGAAAGGAACAGTATTGAAAAGCTGAAAATTGATATCGATTCGCGTATGAATGATTTTGACGAAAAGTTAGATGGGTTGATTAATAAAATTGCAGTGTTGGAGAGAGAATGGAGGGAAGCGCGGTCGGTAAGGACGGATGGTGAGTTTAGCGACTACGATAATGAAGCAGGGGAAGGTGGCAGCACAAACACGCGAGCCAACTCAGTATGGAGTTTGAAAAGTGGTAAGAGTGCAGGAAGTTGCAGGAGCGCTTTTTCTGAATTAGAAGTTAGGAAAATGAAAAGAATCATCACAGAGCAAGAAAGGAAAGACAGATTTTGCAACGCTGTAATAAAAGGATTGGAAATTCAGGAGGGTAGGAGCCTGAAAGAACAAGTAGAGGCACTATTTCAAGAAGCGTTGAAGCTGCAAGTGAAGACAGAAAAGGTATGGATAAATGGAAACGTCATAGTGGCGAAATTTGAGAGACTTGAAATGAAAAAAGAAGTGATGGCTAGGAAGAATTTGCTGAGAGGCACCAAGATTTTCATAGAAAATGATCTATCGTATGAAGACAGGAAAAAGCAAGAAGAAACAAACAGATGGGTGAGAGAGAAGAAGACGCAAGGATGGAATTTGAAAACTGGGCAAGGCAAGATTTTTTACTAGGGAGGATGGAGAAGATGGGAGGAAAAGGCAAGAATTGAAGAAGATATGCAGAGAAATAGGAGTCGAGAGGAAGGAAACAATGGAGAGGAAAACTACGAGTGGCCCAGAAATGCAGCATAGGCACAAAGGAGGAGGGAGTGATGGAGGGAAGGTGTTCAGGCAAAAGGAAATTTCTGTTTTGGAATATAGCTGGGCTCTGGAGTAAGGATCTAGAGTTTTGGAAATACATAGAAACTGCAGATTTCATCAGCCTGTCTGAAACATGGGTAGAAAACAAGGATCAGAGTAAACTGGCAAATATACTTCCTAAAGGCTTTCACTGGAAAATCATAGGAGCCAATAGAGAACATAGGAAGGGCAGAGCGAAGGGGGGGTTTCTATTTCGAGTGAAGAGAGACTGAAGTGACGATGGATTAGAAGCAACAGAAATCATGCACGAAGGATTAATAAGGACAGCAGTGAACACCAAGGATGGACTCTGGAATATCTGGTCAGTTTACAACTCAGGTGATGCAGAAAAATATTGGAAAGAATGGGAAGATCTGGATTATTTACGAGAGGGAAGAATCATTATAGGGGGAGACTTTAATATTAGGACTGGACAAGAAGACTATGTGATAGACGAGGAGCTCGAGGTTAGGAGGAAAAGCAAGGATAAGATTTGTGGAAACGAAGGGAGGAATATGTTAAAATTGATAGGTAGGAAGGGATGGAAATTACTCAATGGGAGGACGAGAGGGGATGAACAGGGGGAATTCACATATGTCGGGGCAAGAGGCAGCACTGTCATTGATTACATCATTGTTAACGGTGAGGTCGAGGAGAATGTTGATAGCTTCAGAGTGGAAGATAGAATCGAATCTGATCATGCGCCTGTATGCGTATATGTCAAGACAGGAAAATACGTCGGAAGAGCGGAACAAGAGCAGGAGATGCATACAGGAGCAAGTAAGAGAAAGGTTTTCTCATGGTCAGTAGATGAAATATTGGGATTCAAAGAAAAGACTGAAGAGATTCCAGAACTTGAAGGCAGTGTGAAAGAGAAATGGGAACAGCTGAAGAAGATTATACAAGGCGCCGGGAACTTCAAGGAACTGAAAGCACGCAAAAAGTGGAAGATTGGGATGAAGAGATGGTGGGACAAGGATTGCGCTAAGAAAAAGAGAGTGGCGAGGAAAGCGTACAGAGCATGGAAAGAAGGTGCAGGTTCGAGAGAGGATTACTGGTCAAAGAGGAGAGAGTGGAGGGAAATATGCCAGCAGAGAGAACGAGAATTCAAACAAGAGGAAGAGCAAGAATTGAAAGGTATCAAGAGTGAAGGTGATGTGTGGAAATTTCTGAATAGATACAGAGTAAGAAGAGCCATGGTAGAGAACCACATTGGCTTGGAAAGATGGAAAAATCATTTTCGAGATCTCTTAGAAGGAGCAGATGAGAGGGTGTTAGGAGAAGGGAGGCAAGCGGTAGAGGAAGAAGAGGAAGCTGGGCAGATCCTACCGTATGAGGTGAAGCTAGCATGGAGATCACTGAAAAGGAAGAAGGCAGCGGGTATAGACGAGGTAACAAATGAAGTCTGGATCTACGGGGGACAAGGATTGAAAAGTGGATTAGTACAAGTTTTGACAGATATTTGGAACGGAGAAGGAATACCGGAAGAATGGAACACGGCTATTATAGTACCACTACATAAGAAAGGGGATACAGAGATAACCGATAACTACAGGGGGGTCTCGCTACTTACGTCAACACAGAAAATGTACAGTCAAATACTCAGAGAGAAACTAGAAGAAGAAGTGAGGAACTTGGGAATTTTACCAGAAGGGCAAGCAGGCTTCAGAAAAGGGAGGTCAACGATGGATAATATCTATATCCTGAATCACCTGATACAAAAAGCTAAGAGAAACAAGAAGAAACTGTATGCCACCTTTGTCGATTTGAAAGCAGCATTTGATACAGTGGATAGGAATAAACTATGGGAAATAATGGAAAAGGCAGGGATAAGTAAGGGCTTGATAGAAAGAATTAAGGAACTATACAGAGAGACAAAGGTGAGAGTAAGGGTAGGGGATCAATTAACAGAAGAGTTTTGGACAGGGAAGGGTTTGAGACAAGGATGTGTGCTCAGTCCACTTCTTTTCTGTATCTACATTGCTGGACTAGAGGGAGAGTTTGAGAGGAGGAATATAGGAGGGGTCAAGATCTCCAACAAGAGGATTTGGTCCTTGGCATATGCCGACGACATAGTCTTGTTAGCAGAAAGCAGGGAGGCGATGCAGGACATGCTCAGTACTTTGAAAGTATTTCTGCACGATAGGAGTCTGATTTTGAGCATATCTAAAACGAAGATCTTGGTATTTAATAGGGGCAAGAATGGTAAAAAAAAAATTTGGAAGTGGAACAAAGAAAGGATCGAGGAAGTCATGGTTTTCAAGTACCTCGGATTTGTATTCAACAGTGAAGGCAGTTTCAAAGATCACATTGCGGACAGACAAAGGAAGGGAATAGTGGCAGCGAAGAAAACGTGGGGACTCGGGGAAAGGTTTGCAAAAAATGATTTTCAGAGGAGGAAAAAGTTATTTGATTATCTAGTCAGGAGCGTCATGGAATATGGGGTGGAAATTTGGGGATGGGAGGAAAGGAGGGAGTTAGAAAAGATACAAATGGATTATTTTCGATGGGTGTTGCAACTGGATTTCTGCACCCCAAGGTACCTAGTCTACGAGGAAACTAAGATAAACAAGCTACACATACAATGGGCAAAAAGAGCGTATAGGTGGGAGAGTAGGATAAGAGAGATAGAAGGGGATAGACTTATCAAAACCTGTTATTTAGAAAAGGAAAACGACAAGGGAGGAGAGTTTTTTAATACTGCGAGGGCGAAATTTTTAGGTAATGTGGGCTTGAGTCAGTTGGAAATTGAATCGATGGAACTCTGTGAAAAAGATGTAGAAGCAGAATTAGATAGAAGATATAAAGATATTTTCAAACAGGATACAAACAGGAAACTTAGAGAGGCCAAGTATAACCCAAGATGCACATACTGGAGAACCGAGCAAGTACCAAAATACCTAGCTAGTCAAAGACAAGGGGTACAAATCGGGGTTGTGGCGAGAATAAGATGTGGAAATTTCGAGGAAAGGAACAAATATTGGCTGAGTGAGGAGCTGAAAAAATGCACAATGTGTGGGGAGGCACAGGGGTGTTTAGAACACATCATTCGAGATTGTGTAAAAACCAGATAGTGAAAAAACGAGCTAGCATTAGGGGATGTTGATGGGGAAGTGGAGGCGATCACGGGGGAATCCGGGAATAAGCATGTATGTAAGTTTTTCAATAAGGTAGAGCAACTGAAAAATAGTTATCTGTTTAGCAGAGAAAAGGAGGGTACCAAGTAAGAGAGATATATGTACAGTGTATACAGTAAGACGTAGAGTCACCGCGGTGTGGTCAGAGTGTGTGTGGCTAGTTGTTAAGACTAAAATGAAAACTTGTAAGAAGTGGTTGAAAACGTGTAAAAATATGTAGATAAACAACGAATATGCAGGTAGTGTAAGCTGGGGATGATTTAAAGAGCAATTGAGCTAGAAAATCAGTTGGAATAGGAATCAACCAAGTGTGAGCATAGAGTAGTTTTGAACATGTAGAAGATAGGCTAAGACGACGACGAGAATCTCGTGGAATAAACTTTATTTATTAGTTTTTCTTGTTGGAGAGTACCTCGACCCCGCGCCGGATACCATTGAATCCGCCCTTAGAGTTGTAACTCTACGCGCCTATGCCACTGCCAGGGGTCTTTTACAGTGAATATGCCATCTGCTGCAAGAATGTTTTAGTTACCATGATATTACCAAGGTAAGCCAGGGAGGAGTTCCTCCGGTACGAATTTCAAAAGTCATGAGCTTTTAGTTTTCTGGAACTACTGAAAAGGCGGAGTGTGATTGCTTTCGCCACAACGAGAGAGTTCTTCCTTGGCAAGTGGGAATCGTGTATCCAGCGGCAGGTAAAAAGGCGACTCGCGGAAGGTGTGAAAACCTCGCAATTGAAGAAGAAGATAAGATAGTACAAAATACACCAGAGTATCAAAGTTAACAATGTAAATGAAAATATACAAAGATATTGATGTGAAGTTGGCCCGAGTTGCGACTCTCATTGCCATTGCTAACTTCATTGATTCACAAATTGGTCAGTACAAATTTGAGCAGTCAATTGGAGACTTAGCGTGATTAGAAAATCGATACTATTGTTCCGTTCGGGATCAAATTCGCTAATAACCAAGACCAAAGACCGCGAATACGGAGGGAGTGCCGCAATTGTCCAATCGCAAATAACCAAAACCGCGAATAAAAAGTCCGTGAATACGGAGGGATTCCTGTATCAGTATTCTCAGCATATCATGTTGGGAATGTCTGCTACACCCTCGTCCACTTATTAAGGATGTTGCGTCTTGCATAGAAAATGAGGAACAGAAAAATTATAATTCCAGTCTCTCTCCTCATGATGATACAACTCGAGGTCCTAATAAGACTTGTTCCTCAAAATTCGTTGCCGACAACCTCCGAGACGCTAAATACGGATCTCAGACTTGTTCGATCGCGTTACTTTTCCGAGGAATTCGATGCCACCGTAAGGGAGAAAATACAGATTTGGCTATTTGTGCTGGCTTCCATCTCTAGCATATACATTTTTATTAAAATTCTGCAGAATTCAGTCACGTGTCAAAAGAGAGGTTCTGGGAAAGAATCCACGTAGATCAACTTCGATTGAGAGGAATTCCCGAAATACACCGCGAAAAGATCTAATTAGGCATCGAGGCTCACCCAGCCCAAACCATGCTTGGACATACAGATAACCCCCCCGCTATTTACGGTCAATGCGTATTAGGAAATGCTGCGAATACCGGAACCTTGTGTTCATGGAAACGGAGGGTGACGTAGACATGTGGATCAGAGGGTAACTGAGGAATGTCAATCATCACCCCCAAATAATCAATTTATGGAGGAATTGAGCTTCGCGAATTGAATTCATATGCGAAAGATATGGAGTAGCGGTATGATGAGACTACAAAACTTCTGTAATTTATTCCAAAATCTGTTGAATCATGCATTAACATGTAGGTAGAGAAATCTGTCACTGTTGCAAGCGCGGTCGACGAACATAGTCACTATGCAATCACTCGCTAGTGAACATTGAGAGTTCTGAATCCTCGACCATTCTTTCTCCAAAAGCCAACAAATCCAAAATATTTAATTGCCCGCGAAAAGCTCACAACTTATTGTCACAATCTCTAGTTGACGAAGATGCATTTTTCGGCGTACGGTGCTTTCCCTAGAATACATATAGTACCCGATATACAAGTAGTTTTGTGAGGTAACCGATTTCATCAGTCTCTGGAAACGATAAAAATACCAACAAGGTAAATATTCAAATCCCGAAATCATTTTCGAATGTCACATTTGAATGGAGTCTAATGAACATTCATCATTCATGAGCCAAGTTTTCTCGAATATCCAGATCTGAACCGTGAATGAGCGAGTCAGGGCACCGCGAATACCGGGAAACACCGCATTTGTGAGACCGCGAATAAGCGAATCCCGCAAATAGCGGGGGTGGACTGTAGTGTATCCTCTCTATCTCGCCTTCCATTGATTCATGTCTGAGGATGGAGCGGTCCAGGTTCGTCTCGGGGTCTCTTCGGATTGTATGCGGGAGCCCCTGGATAGATTCATAGGTATGGGTGCTCTTTCGGGTTACCCCTCTTGCGATGACCGGCTGGTCTGCAATATTTCGATAACCACCTTGATAAGTGAGATGAGAGCACTCGCAAACAATCAGGTAGACGTTTTTCTTATTTTTGAGATAGAATTCCCCAAGATTGTGATAGGGCAATCTTGGAAACGGATTAAGATCCAGCGACTTGGAAACTACTGAAGACTGTTTTCGAAAGTCAAGTCACACTGAATATGTCGAAGTCCGTCGGACAGTATAATCAAGGAGGTATGGTGCACTCTCCATTGGTTTCTGCTGACGATATTGCACAACGAGGTAATGGTTCTCTCAAGTGATTCACAAACATGCTCATCAGTCCGTAGATCAAGTAATCGAACGACCTGCATAGGTTTTTCCTGGAGCAAATATCCCCCTACATCATTTCCAAAGGATATTTGCACATGGCTAATAGCATGTCATGCAGCTAGTAGCAAGTAATGTATATCGATGGATCTTCACTATCATCTTCTACACCTCACAGAAAATGCATCGTGAGTTCTATGTGCAAGAAGTTGTTCGGCGAAGGAACCAAAAGAATGCCAACAGTGGACTTCTCCATCACAGGTCTCGATGTAAGTTACGCGGGACATAACTTTCATTAGTAGGCCACTCATCCAGCGGTGGGAAAACTTTCGCGAGGTGACTCGCTGCATTTTGAATATGTCTCCTGTGACGTAGGTTCGGGGGGAAAGATAGGGGGGAATGGAACAATGTGGATGTCGAGGTAGGAAGGTATATTCAATATAACGAGTAACGTGAATCGCGTGAGTGAAGTGCTTGGTTGTCGAGTGGTCTGACGCGGCGCGAGCGGGCGGTGTCTGAAATGCTCACGGTCCGCCGCGTTGCGCCTGATCAAACATGTGCAAGTTCGGCAACTTCCAACTCGGTCAATGTGCCTTAGGTTCATCGCACAGTTGTGAAGTCGAACAAACGATAGAGCAAATGTGCATAGGTACACATGCGATATCGTTACACGTGTGATGCGCGGGGTATCTTTGCCCTCAACGATGCTCCGTCTGTATTATGCGTGCATCATTACATGTGAGGGTTCTTTTCCTCTCTCTCATTTTTTGGAAATGAATCCATGTGTTGATACAGTATAATTATTCAATATAGGCTAATCTCATTTTCATATTCCTTCATAAATGATTGGTCCCTCCTTCGGATACATATGAGCAAACCCACGAAACATGGTGATTTCGGGAAGGAGAAATCTTCAAAATTCTTTCCAACGCACATTACTCGGATTTCACTTCATATCAGTTATCGGTATCCAGAACTCAAATCCACTCGCGTGAACGATTTTTACGAGATGACGTGGGGTGGGATGGAAAAACCCGGGAAGTGCCATAAGAACAAAGCTATTCCTACATACACGGATACACACTATCATCGCCCAATTGACCGCTGATGAAGCTGAGAAGTATCTCACTCATCACCAGAAAATTCGACGAGATCATTGAGATTATGACATAAACCTCGAACAATAGTTTATCAACAGTGTAATATCTAAAAAGTTCTTGGAAGATCGGGAGAAGTAACCCGCATAAGCCAACAACGAGACATTGACTAGAGCAGTCACTCATATGGTGTCAAGTACAATGGGAGTGAGGGATCACAAGCAGAATCGGATCGGTCTGGCCCATCTTGTTCATGAGCACTCCGAAAAACATGATTTCGTGAAACGATCACGTTTTTTCCTTGAAAGCGTAATCTGCTCGCGGATCAAACATCATTTGGTGCACATAGACCTGACTTGTTTGAGAAACTCTGTTTTGGGACAAGGAATTGGATGCCATTTGCAGAAATATGATTGGTCAAACTCCGTCATCACAGGATGAGAAATTCTTTCGATTTTTTTCCTTTTGGAGAAGGAGTCGAACGTCATAAACAGAAAATAAATTTACCACTGTTGAGAGCACATCTTTGGGTTTGGGGCAGGTTGTCGTCTTAAGTTTCAGGATCATTCTGCCGCGTGAAACATCGATACCTACACTGCATTCAAATGCCGACGCCAACACTGAAGGAATAGAGCCACGTCACGCGTGAAATTTCGTGACATTCCAAGTTTGATGGCCCGCCTTCCCTGTTTATTCCAATGTCTATTACCCTGAGATGTGCTGGACGAATTTACACCTAATTATATTAAACAGTTTTCGACGTACAGTACCTGCCAAATTGAATGGAACACAGATTCCTTCACTAGAAAAGCGATGCCTCGGACGTCCTTGGGTCTACAATAATTTCGGAGAAAGCATTCAAAAGATGAAAAAAAAAATCCATCAATTCATGTCCTTTAAAATATTTTTTGTCGCAAGATTCATGGTTTCAATTGGCTCCACAAAGTGAAAAATTTTTTTATTCAATCAATCATCGTTTATTTATCGGGAAATTACGATAGCGCAAAAAACCTTGCGGGATTTTGTAGTTCTCTTCAAGACCTTGAAAATCATTTTTCTATACATTACTTTACGATTTTTTTCACCCGAGTTACGAGTGATCTGGCGAAGAGAAGTTGGTGCGGGTCGAGGGTACTGGTGATCTGGAGGTATGAGCCTTTTCTTCTTCAAGCTGTCTGAAGTCGTTTCGAGTGCGTTCGAAGACATAACTGATTCATATTTCATGATTTCTAGAAGATTTCACGTCGAAATCGTGGATCATGCATGTTTCTGTATCTCCGCTACCCTCAACGCGTATGAATTCGCTCTCAATTGATCGCTCGTAACTCGGGTGCAAAAAACCGTAGAGTAATGTATAAAGAAACGAGCTTGAAGGTCTTGGGAAGAGCTACAAGATCTCGCAAGAATTTGTACGCTATCGTAATTTCCCGATAAATGATCGATGATTGATTCAAATGAAGAATTTTTCACTCTTCGGAGCCAATCAAAAACATGAGTTTTGGGTTGAAAAATTTTTTGGAAGACATGAAAAGCTTTTTCCTCATCTTTCGGAAGCTTCTTGTAAAATCGACGCAGACCCAAGGACTACGGCATTTTATCGTTGATTCTATTATTGCTTTCAGGAATATTTTCGTCCACGATCCTCATATCAAACTCCTCGTTACTCGAACACCGATTCTCTCGCCATTCTCATTAACTCCGTTAAGGCGAGGGGATAGGCCTGCGCCATATAAGATTTCCTAGGGATAATCACCCGTAATTCGTTCGGAGAATAACTCAAATTATAACGAACCGAAATTGCTGGAATTGGATATGGGCGTATAAAATCCCTGTCCGAAAAGCGCATCGTGGCCAAAATTCATATTCTATGCTGGGGAAGTATTTTTGCAAATTGTGACTTAGATGTCATCTGCTACAATGAGGGCACTTAGCCCCGAGATTGATTGTATCCAACGCGATCACACAAATTATCGGAGATTTGGCGACGATGCGCTCTTCTTCTGGATCTGAAGATTATGATGAATGCCTTCTTTGGACGCAACTCTTTGTAGAATTTGAGATATATCCCGAACTGCAGCGAATGCAACGGTACCCAGGTGGTTCGCGACGAGTTCTATGGGTGGCCAGTCTGTGCTACGCGAGAGGCAGCTGTTCGTTTACATACGCGCGAGCATCAAATTTTTCTGCTACTGATTCGATATGAACATGGTGATATGATTCGATATGAACATGACCCAATTCTGCATGTCAGAGACAGGAGAGCAGGGTCAAAATTAGCTTTTTTCAAACGATGTTGAATGAAAATACAAGCTTTGGGTGATTAGATTATTTTCGTGGTATTAGCCGGCCGGTCGAAGGGTCTATTCAATGAAAGAAATCAAGGTAAGGAATGATTAGTTTGAATAAACACGACACTCAACACTGGAACATCAACGATTGGTCCTAGTTCCAGAACCTGTGATAGTCTTCGCTATACAAATATTTGTATAGCGAAGACTTATATCCTTTGAGCCTCTGAGTCCTCTCTGGTCATTGCAACCATTTTATCCAGGGTTCCATTTCTAATTTCCTAGAATACCTGGTCAAAATGGCGTATCCGAGTCATTTTGAGAGATGAAGTCAATCTTGGAATATTAAATTGAAGTTTCGACCATGTGTGACGGTTTTGGTGGACTCGTCACGTGCAGGCAGGGCCTGCTTTTATTTGAGAAGCTCAGGGAGTGAGCAATTGCTGTAATTGTTCAAGAAATCAGGAGAGGGGAGCACGGAATGAGCACACACTCGATTAAAATTAAGAATGAAAGGGCATATATTCAAGAAAAGACTATTTACAAATCGGTCCGCTGACCGTTACGGTTGATCAAGCCCGAGCACGATTATCGAGGGCGCATTATTGGGATAAATACAATCTATAAGCCCAGAAAGAGGAGAGAGAGATTTGCGAGAGGCACTTACAAATATCAATGGCCTTGACGCAGGTTGGTCACTCGACCTCGAATCGGGCACCGGCCCTCGCAGCTCACGACGATCAGGCAGCTCGCAATTGTCCCAGACGATGATGATTTTGGTCATAGACCACAGCACAGGTTATATGAAATGCACGCACCGGAGCCCCGGCTAAATGATGCCAAGGACGGGCTCCGGGCGGCGTGGACAACGCGCACGATAATAAGCTCGATAGGCGCGTGCGAGCGCTCCGAAACGTCACGACGGAATGTATAGTAAAAGGTTGCTGGCCGGAGCAGCATTGGCTTGCGCCAGGGACGGCTCAAAATATGGGGCGCGCGGGCCCTACTACGGTGCCATCTCTCTGTCTCTCTCCCTCTTACCTGGCTAAACTATGCAGCAACTCTTCTCGTGCTTAGGCTGTAACACAAAATGTTATCACTACAATATTCGGTCCAGGGAGAGAGGGAGACGGACTGACTTGGCCGTCACACCCCTCCCCCAGACGCTGGGTAGCCGGCTGGCGCACCAGCTCGGAAACCTACCTCTCTCAATCTGGGCCGAAAACTAAAGGGAAAGAGCCATTTGCTCAAGAAATTTGAATCAAAAGTAAATATTCTGATCAAAAGATTATCAGTCGGAAAGTGATAATTAAAAGTGATGTTGAAAATATGAATTCCAAATAAATGAGACTGTATTTCCCTCGAAAAATGAAAACGCGATCACTCACACTAACATACTTCCCATACTAAATCAGTCTATATAGAATTCATAGCTGTTCTTCTCGAACTCTAAGTAATTGTGGGAGCGTTTATTTCACTGCACTGTTTTTGCTCTTGAGGCACATTACTACAGGAAATTTCACTTCACGGTCTTCACTAATTCACTTGGTCTCTTGAATTGACCATTGGGCACTTGTAAGCATTCTGTGCATACAACACACAAATCATACTCTTGGACATTAGTCCCATAGCCCATACTTTAATGTTAGACCATACTGCACTCCATACATACTAGGTCTAATACATACTTAAAATCATACAATAATATCATGGTCAATTGACCTCATTCATCATTCTCTAGGGGGTGAGTCCGCATAACTTTGATTGGCCAATGATCGATTGAAAATAAAAATATATCTACTTATGAGCTAGATTTACATGTAATAATCTGCGTTCACATACGTAAGAACGTCTAATTTTTCAAACACACTTAGTTCGCGTAAAATAGTTCGGACACAACCTAACCACTGAGTGAGACTGGCGCGCGCACATCCCTCGCTGTCCATCGACGAATCTTCCTCCGGAACGATGACGATCCTCAGCTGCAGTCAGTAGCACGTGGTTGTCTGCTACGGGCACTAGGCTGCTCCTGCGCCTATGAAGTCGCTATGCCCCCTCCTGGGCCGGTCTCTCGGTCTAAATTTGTCGTATTGACCTGACACGGTCGTATTGACCGCATTGGCCTCGAGTCAATTGAGAGAAATCGATCAGCTGATCGATGGTCATGGGCTGTATCAAATATAAGTGCCCTATCACGACTATAGAATGTCGGAAATAGTTCGTAGAAATTGGGGTTGAATTGCTCAAGCTGCGTGGACAGTTGCGTCCTGTGTGGTGAGCTAGAAAATTCCAAATAATAGGTCAGTTCTTTCAGACCAAAAAATTCAAGAGTCTTTGCTAGGCTATCGCACCCTGAATTCTGCAAAGTATCGCATTCAGGCAAGAAACGTGCCATATCAGATAAAAGTGCGTGCCGAGACTCTACTAATATCAAAATTAGGAATGGTACCTGAAAATGGTACTGCGGTACTCGCACAATGCTCGTGCATAGGTGAAAGGAATTGGAATAATTATTTTCTATTATTTCTTGATCATGAGCATGGGGCTCGGCCTCGATTTCAGTCAAAACGAGGTAAAATGCTTCATTGGTCGGTCGAGACTGCTCAAACACGACCTCATACTCAGACCAGTATTTGTGATCGATCCTGCGACCATCGAGTGTTTTATATGGGTTCCAACAAACTTTAAACATGAGATATTGCAAGTCGGTACGAAACAAATACAATTGCCTGGGGGATGTCACATTGTTCTCAAACTGAGGGGCGAAATTGAAAAGATTAGGGTTGATCAGGCCCATTTCTAATCTTGATGCAATTCCAGATCCAAGAAACTTGACAATCTCATTAGGCAGACAAGTTTGCACTACAACACGCGCGTGCTTGTCATATTTTACATTTCCGACTGCACTCATCAAATGGAAACCGGATGGTCGTATAAATGATCGGTATGAATTGATGTTGAAAAGATTCAATGACTCACAAGGGCGATACAAATCAATGACATCCAGAGGATTTGTGAAGGACTCATAAGATGTACCTTCTCCTGGAGCGCTGCCACGTTTTTCTGCCCTAATGAGATGGGAAGATTTCATTTCTCGGTTCAATTGCAAAGATACCAAATCAAAATGATTATCTGAGCAGAGCCACTCTTGCTCGTGCGAAATTTCATGCCCGAATTGGCTAAATTGAACAGACGTCATGTCTGGCAATGAAGGATAGGCACAAGATTGAGCCACGTGGACATCCGTCAATACAGACGAGTAATAATCTTGCCTGTAAAAATCAGTATTTGACAAAAAGTCATGATCTGGTGATATATTTTGAAATCGATCCAACGATAAGCTTGATTGTTCATCAGACTCAGGAATTTGGGGTGAGAAGACCTGCACCGACTTTGCGATCTGAAATGGTCTTGGTGACACAGGTATCTCATCAGAGAAATTGCAAAGATCAGGGCTCTCAGGAAATTTATCCGAATCATCAGAATTATTCGATGACAGGGGATGATTAGTCTGAATATTGCTATCGATCGTGTGATCGGAAGATAAAATTGAATTTGAATTGACAAGCTGCGTGCTCGAGGAAACAGGCGATGATGACGCTGAATTTCCGTGAATGAGCATATTGCAAGTCTTTTCATTATTGACAGTAGCACAACGTATATTGGACTGATTGCTCGCTTTAAAATCTCGCTCGCAAGTCGCAAGTGCTAAAGTGTCATTTTTCCACCTTTCGATATCGGCAGGAGTGGGTAAATTCTGACATCCATTGTCAGCTGGATATGTTCCACTGGAACTCTTCTGCTGCACGGGAACGGTGGTGTTGGGTGCGCGCGCTTATGTCTCACATATTTCTTTAAGAAGTAACGCACTTTGGACGCTCACAATGAAGTCACTACGTAACGCATCACGGTGTAGTTTCAGCGCAATATCACACAAGGAACTCTCATTCTCCACAAAATCATCCTCTACATACTGGCCAATCAAACGCCGCATTAATCGCTGATGATTGTTGAAAAAACTATCAAATTTCAGCTCAAGCTTTGCGAGCGCTACTCGAATTTTATCCTCAGAGAGGTTACAAATCCAATTGGACCATGTGAGAACTTGATTACTCGAAATATTATTAGGAGACATCATGGAATTATTTTCAAAGTACTCCTTCAATCGCGATAAAGAGAAATGAGATTTCCAAATTTTCTAGATTTTAACTGTAAATGTCTCATCATATGGACCACTTGCTCTAGGTCTCCACGTGCTCCTTGCATCAAACAAAAGACGAAGTCTATAGTCGATGACTAGAGAGAAAACTGTGCCCACGGATGAAGTCCAAATGAGCTGTATATAACACGGTAGAAATTTTTGAGCTAGCAGTCGAATGACTAAACTTAGATGTTCATACTCAGGAAAAAAATGAACAAACTCTTTTGAGTATGGTTCATCTTATGGACAAAATTAGTCCGAATCCCTGATAAGTATTTTCAGATCCAAAATTCTATTGAGAAGAATCGTGAGTTCATTAGTAAAGAGCTCTTTTAGATATCAAAATACAGAAAGGTAGGTCTGTATTGATTGTGAGCCTCCAAAAAGTCAGTTTGGACAAAAATCTGATAAACTTTGCAAAATGTCTAATTATTTGTGATTTTGTATATATTTTCGTGAAAAATTCAACGTCTGGTGGATTCCTATAGAGCTACGCAATTTGTTAGAATTTTTCAAACAATCAGATGGGATATATTGCGTAAAAACACTTCGCGCAGCATTTTTTATTATCACCCACGCTAATTCAGGCATACACACACAATAGCGCAATGCTAGACTTCATGATAGTTATTATATCTACATACATCCAGTATATTCCAAGAAAGACCATTTTAATCCATGAAAAATTATTACAGGTCAATTATACAATGAATTATAGTTTTTAAGCATTTTCAGGTCAAAACGACCAATTTTCCATGATAAATTAAAAATGTGTTGACAAAATTATCATGAACAATTCAATTTTGCGATGCACAAGTGTGCAAGAGTCATCGATATTTCACTGAATTCATGAAAGAAATTTCAAAATTTTATACATTTCTCAGAAAAAAAAACAATCAAGATACGACCAAGTGACTCAAATTGCATCAAGTATAGTCAAATAGACAAAATAATTTATTATGATTGTGCACAAAACAAACGAGGACAATGTCCAGAAGTTTCTAGCCATCGGCCGATTTTTCCAGATTTCCAAAAAGCACAAGAATCGAAATCAGTATCTAAACACGCATCACAACATCTTGGATATCTATATACATTACTGAGTTTCGCTCGTCAATTATTTGTGCCTATCCACGCACGCTACACACATACACATACGTGTTGCACATATGACCACTGGTTCATCGATGGCCGATCAAGCAAAGCGAGAGAGAATATTTTCGAAATATTACGCCAGCGCGTCTGTCTCTCTCGCACTCACGCATTCAAAAATCGAAGCCAAAGATGAGCTTGGCCGATCGCGAGCGGCAGCAAACGCGCGATGTAAACAATGACTATATATGGCGCGCGAGCTGTTGTGTTGAGGCCCTATAGCACGGGACGCCAAGATGTCACGAGAAGCTAACTGAATATTTTTTAAAGTTTCAAAAATCAGACCAAAAGATTTACGAAACGGTCAAATTATATTTGCACGCAATCAGCTTTGCACTAAAATATTGCAAATCAAAAATAAGCCGAGTGCATCTAACAAATAAGAAAAATACATGTAGATGAGTGCCCAAAGGCGGCACGTGAAAAATTTTCGAGGTCGAGTCGACCGACCTAGAAAATGGACTCGTCCGAACGCTCAAAACGGAGTACGATGGAAAACTATTGTCCGAAGCGCAATGGCTTGACTCACTCATCCGCACCGGACACGGAATTTATCACACTGCACTCACTAATACACTTACATGCTAATACACACACGAAGCAACATTCGAGTGCTACTCTCTCCCAAAATCAGCACCTTAATTTGGGCGCTATGTAATGGCTCGCCAACTTATTGGGAGAAATTTCTACTAATTTTAATTGAACATACAGCACCTTTGTCGGGCGCCATGTGACGGTGCGCCAACTTGATGCACAAATTTTTGAACTGATTTCACTTGAACTGACAGCACCATTAGTTGGGCGCCATGTGACGGTTTTGGTGGACTCGTCACGTGCAGGCAGGGCCTGCTTTTATTTGAGAAGCTCAGGGAGTGAGCAATTGCTGTAATTGTTCAAGAAATCAGGAGAGGGGAGCACGGAATGAGCACACACTCGATTAAAATTAAGAATGAAAGGGCATATATTCAAGAAAAGACTATTTACAAATCGGTCCGCTGACCGTTACGGTTGATCAAGCCCGAGCACGATTATCGAGGGCGCATTATTGGGATAAATACAATCTATAAGCCCAGAAAGAGGAGAGAGAGATTTGCGAGAGGCACTTACAAATATCAATGGCCTTGACGCAGGTTGGTCACTCGACCTCGAATCGGGCACCGGCCCTCGCAGCTCACGACGATCAGGCAGCTCGCAATTGTCCCAGACGATGATGATTTTGGTCATAGACCACAGCACAGGTTATATGAAATGCACGCACCGGAGCCCCGGCTAAATGATGCCAAGGACGGGCTCCGGGCGGCGTGGACAACGCGCACGATAATAAGCTCGATAGGCGCGTGCGAGCGCTCCGAAACGTCACGACGGAATGTATAGTAAAAGGTTGCTGGCCGGAGCAGCATTGGCTTGCGCCAGGGACGGCTCAAAATATGGGGCGCGCGGGCCCTACTACGGTGCCATCTCTCTGTCTCTCTCCCTCTTACCTGGCTAAACTATGCAGCAACTCTTCTCGTGCTTAGGCTGTAACACAAAATGTTATCACTACAATATTCGGTCCAGGGAGAGAGGGAGACGGACTGACTTGGCCGTCACACATGTCAGCTAAGATCCCTGTATTCCAGAGGGATTACATGTTCAATTATCTGGATCCGTTGAAATGTGGTTGAGTTCTAAAGATTTTGTGACCAAAAATTAGAAAGTTATATTATCGTTCTCATTCTACTCAAGATGTATTTGGAAAAAACAGGATATAATTACTTTGTTCCAGTCTCTG
Organism: Eretmocerus hayati; assembly: GCA_029851415.1. NCBI lineage: Eukaryota > Metazoa > Arthropoda > Insecta > Hymenoptera > Aphelinidae > Eretmocerus > Eretmocerus hayati. Next base: position 62,653,413 of record CM056744.1, on the reverse strand, counting down.
TACCATTTCTAATCATTCTGATTATTTTATCCAAGGTTCCAGTTTCAATATCCTTGAACACTTGGTCAAAATGGCGCATCCGGGTAAATTTGAGTGATAGAGTCAATCTTGGAATATTGAATTGAAGTTTTAACCACGTCTACCAAGATACCTGTATTTCAGAGGGATGATTCCATGTTCAGTTATCTGAATTCGTTGAAACTTGGTTGAGTTCTAAAGATTTTGTGACCAGAAATTAGAAAGCTATATTGTAAATGTCATTCTTCTCAAGATGTATTGATGACAGACAGAGTGTAATTGTTTTGTATGGGCCTCTAAACCATTTCTGATCATTCATGTTCTCATATTCAGAGTTCCAGTTCCAATATCCTAGAATACTTGGTCAAAATGGCGCATCCGGGTCATTTTCAGAGATGAAGTCAATTTTGGAATATTGAATTGAATTTGAAATCATGTCTGCTAAGATCCTCGTGTTTCAGAGGTATAATACCATGTTCAAAATTGGGTATCGGTTTAGAATTGATGAGTTTGTATAACTAGTTCCATGATCTGAAACTGGCATATCGTACACGAGGTTTCATAACTACACGAAGGAGTTGATATTCCTTCAACAGCATTTCTGAGATCCCTGGTCTTTGGAATTCAGTCTCAAACCCATCAGGGTATTTGAATAATTTGAGAATGAATCCATTGCACTCATGCAATCTGCATGTAACCTAGAAATACAGGCCAATGGAACCGAGTCTATTCATCAGTATTCAGAATGTTTTTTGATGTTGAGCCATCGCTGAGCAAGACTAGCTTGAGAGACTTGATTCATTATCTGCTTCATTCAGTCGCATATATGCACATGGTTGCTGTATCGCATGTATGCTTCACCCTAATATGTAAATATATCAGACTCTCCCAGAGGTTCTCTCACATACATGCATCAACCCTTTATATGTGGCGACCCAGCTGATTTCACGCAAGTTTGAAATCTCAGGCTCAGACACTTGGTGACATCAGGAGTGCCACAATGTCACTAGGGCCGATTCAATATGGCGCGGTCCTATCCCCTCGCCTTAACGTGTCCTTTCGACTGTCATCCATTTCAATCTTTTTTACGGAATTTTTCATCAAACAATCGATCTATCAAGCTGATATCAAGATCTTATTACCTGACTCTAAATTTTTCCAGGGAGCCATTCTAGAACATATTTTTCGAAAATTGAATCAAATTCTTGGGATTCCTGACATTTTTGTCTTCAAAGACGCATATGTCGAAAACTGTTCAATAGAATCATCTTTGAACCTTTTTTGCACACCTTGACGTAGTAATCCATCACTCACGAACATTTCAGATAGATGATTTGAGGATTCAGTACAAGTCGTGAACGAAAGGAAAAACAACATACGTGTCAAAATATGGAAATCCTCTGCAAATCATCATTTCCTGTGACCACCGATTACCTACAAGGAAAAGTATCACATACAATCGAGAGATCTTGACGTCGGGAACAGAACTTTGAGAACTGATTCTCTCCGAAGCCCTCTCTCAATACTTTGAAGATAGAAAATTCATTTGGGATTACAAATCCCAGACTATACTCTAATATATTCCTTTGGAAGTCATCATTTTCTTTGAACACTGATTATCTTCCATCAGAAAGTATCATCCACAATCTGGGCATCTTAGTAATGAGACAACACGGTGAAAACCAAATTGCCCTCTCTGCGGATTTCTAAGACGAAAAATCCCTCAGAGAATATAATCCACCCATCATTCTCCTACATATTCTATAGCCACACTCACATAAAGAACTTACAGACTTCCGTACACACGAAGGATGTCCCACCACGATTACCAGCTAAAATGCTATTTTATTCTGCTACCTATGAGCATTGACACAAGAGTTCCACTCTTTGATATCTGAGATGAGAAGAGTTCTACTCGTGACGAAAGATCTCCCTTGGAGTTTCGAACTCAAAACCAATTTGTATTGGAAAAATCGTCGCTCACACAGAGTCGGTATTCATCATTTTGTTCATCTCGCCAATATCTCTCGATTGTGGGTCAACTTTCTTCCTTCAAAATCATTCTCAGCGCATTAGGAATTCATATTTTACGGTCTTTGTCTTTGGTTGAATGTATGTTGTTTTGTCCCCATTCATGCGATAATTTCCGATTTATGGTTTTGCAATACGAAAAAGTCAATATCATCGGAAAATTGATGATCTTATTCAAAAATATTTTCGTCCACAATTTTCTCACCAAAATTTGCGTCATGTCAACTAATATTATTCCGCGATTCTCCATGACCTGATTGATGCAGATTTCTCATACTCATCCAATTCCACGATTCAAATCGTAAATTTTGCATCATTCAACGAAAAATCACGTGCCAATCGTGTTTTATTCATCAAAACGGAATCCCGTATAAACCAATCGAACCATCTCAAAACGAATATTGCATCAGCCTACTCTGGACTTCTCCAGGAATTACTTCCTGTACATATCCTCCAGAAATCGAAAACTTTTTCCAAAATGATACATTTTTTCCTTTTGGACGCATTATCCGGAAACAGTTTGATAAATGCAGCTTTTAATTTCTTCAGTGAGATTCTGGGTGATCATTAGGGCGTCCCTTATTTATCAACTTTTCCATATTCTTACGGGCACCCTCTAGATCGTTTCTTCATGACCAAAAAATGAGAAACCCACTCCCATATATCGCGAAGAAATGTCTTCAACCGTGCCGACACGAGCCGACATTCTTCAAAAGAGGGTGTCGAAAACACTGATTCTCTCCGCTCGACATATTTAAGCCTCGCGCTTGAACGCCGTTTGAGGTCTCAAAGTACTCAAATACGAAATTTCTGTTGTAAAAATTGCTGTCAAATTCGAATTCGAAGTGGAATTGATGATTTACTGTGACCTAGATCCGAAAAATGGAAAATTTCGCCAACAAAATCTCGTTTTTGATTATTTTTTTCTCGTCCCTTCTCTTACCAGCAATTCAATGAGTCATAAGAGCTCTCAAAAATACTTTCCCCTAGCTGAAATTTCATGGAAAACCGAATGCGGACCCCAGATTTGCGGTGAAAATCCGTCCAAGTGCTGATATCTGAGATTTTGAGATTTCTTACTTGACTTTCTCCATCATTTCCCTATATCGACGCTTTGTTGCGTTGAAATGCGGAGTCTTGCAACACTCAAGAATATCATTTCCCATGCCATGCGAAATTCGATGCTGAGTATGAGTTTGGATGGATATTGACGATTTATCACGATCTAGGTGCCGAAATACCAGATTCAGCACACCAAATCAAAGTTTTCAAATCAACCTTTGGCAATTATATTGCGAGTCTCACAAGATGAAAAAGGAACAGACGAACAAGGAGTTGGAGTACGTAGTGCATCTTATAAACATTCCATAACTCTATTCTAGCTCGCAAGCTCGGGCAACTTTCATCGCGAATTACTCAAAAACGATACGTTGTCGGTTCTTGCGCCCATTGAGAGTTTTATTAAGCTCGTGAAAACGTATCGTTCAACTTTCAAAAAGACAGGATGAGCTGGAAAATGAAATCCTATGATTTATGGCGCGGTCCATTCAAGTGATTTGTGCAACGATTCTTCTAAAATCCCCATGCTATTTTTCTCGATTTGTGACTCTTCAATCAGATACTTCCCATAGTTTGTAGGTCGAAAAATTTCCTGTCTGAGGTAGAGCTACAATAGTGATTCACCGAGAAATCAAAAATTGAGACTATGCTACCGTATTTTGCTGGTAACTTTTGATAGCCTCGACCGATTTAGATTTAGGGAGAAGAATTTGGGAGGTCACTCTAAAACCAATTGATTGATGACTGGTAGAACTTCCCCGAGTTGTTTTATTGTCACCTGGTAGCACAGATGCACAAGAGTAACGGATTGGCACATAACTTCTTCGACGTATAGTCGAATTCCCTTTCATCCATTCTTTCCGAGTTTTTGATAATGAACAACGTTTGTGAGAACTGTTAGCCATCATTCTCACTTCTGAAGCCTCCTGAAGCTGTTACATGCGAGAAAAATCTCAGAAACTCGAAAGATGCCTTTTCGCATGCACAAGAAGTTCGAGTCTAACGAATCATTACCAGCGATTCTGTCCGATTCTGACCGGACGTATGTGAAATTCTTGCGCATGCAAATGACTTCGTAGCATCGGAACTAATGTGGATCGGTAGCTGGCTCAATTTCCTTCAGAATGTCCCCTCAGTGTAGTAGATTTGATGATGTAGGAGCGGAAATAAACGGTTCAACTAGCAGGCGATACCGCAGATCTTGATCCAGACTCCGGATTTGATACCTAAGACATTTCTTTCGATCTCAACAGCTGTAGCTCCGGTTCCAATGCATCAAATTGACTCCAGCAGAGATTTCTTCTAAGTGGATTGGGCTTGCTATCGATTGAGAATGTTTCCAAAGACAAAGAGAACAGTGCTCGCGCAAAAGATGCTAATTAGTGAATAAACATCTCCTCTTGGAATGGATTTCTACGAATCTAAGCATCTGTCAGATTGAGAAAAGTACTCGGAACCCTCATCAATTACGTGGAACTTGCCCGCAAACACGAGTGAATGAGTTGCGAGGTCCTCCGAGGGTGTTTGATTAGTTAAAAATGCACTTTTCGAGTTTTTGAGATTTTTTTCGCACTCTGAAAGCTCCAGGCGACGTCGGGAGGCAAAATAATGGCTGGAAATTCTCACAACGTTGTTTATCATCAAAAGAATCGGAAAGGATGGATTAAGGGAAATTCTACTATACGTCGAAAAATTTATGACCCAATCCGTTACTCTTGTGCATCTGTGCTACCAGGTGTCGATAAAACAATTTAGAGAGGTTCTGCTAGTCATCAATCAATTGATTTCAGAGTGACTTCCGAAATGCATCTCTGTAAATTTGAATTAGTCGAGGCTATCAGAAGTTATCAGCGAAATACGGTAGAAAAGTCTCAATCTGTGACTTCTCGGTAAATCACTATTGTAGGTCTACCTAAGACGAAACATTGTTTTGACCTCCAAACTATGAGGAATACCTAATTAAAATACCACAAATCGAGATAAATAGCATGGGGATATTTGGAGAGTAATTGCACAAACCACTTGAATTTGACGTGGACGTACGATGACGAAGGGACAGAGAAAAATCTAAATTTGGTGTGATGAATCTGATATTCCGTTTTTGCCTACAATTGTGTCCTGTTCACATCGATATCCCCCCCCCCCTCACACTTCAATCTTGATCTGGGTAATTTTCGCACTTGTCATCAATGATTCACTTTGGTAATCATTAATTTCACTTTAGCCTCGATATAACACTCATTTCACTCCGAACATCATGCATTAGTAATGTATGAATCACTAATACACGGTTGGCCTGAAGTAACTCCAACCCAAGGATGCCTGCCCCTCAGGATCGATTTTCCTCACTTCGACTACATGACAAATGGAAGTTTTGCCCGCAAGAATGAAAATCTTTCGTCGAGCCGTTTCTTGAAAAAGTCAAATTTGTGGTTTTTCATTGGAATTTCTATAGTAATCTATCCATGCCCGATTAAAATGCAGAATCTATTCCTCCGCCAGAGTAACATCTGATAGATCGTGTGTAGTAACATCCTCAAAAAGTTAATTAGAGTTGGAGATTCCAGTTTCCCCGAAAGTTCACGTGGTAATATTTCACATTGAACAGTTTTGTGAGATGAAGAGGATGGACCCCGGATTGAATAGTGAGCAATCCATGGAATTGGCACGTTTTGACTTCAACTCGAAATGGAAAAATTGCAAGTATGCGTATTGTAATATATAGAGAAACTTGTTAGAGCTTTGTGTGTGTACAGCAATATGCACATTCAAATTGTAATTTATTGATCATAAAATTGTTTCACTCTGGAGTGTGTTCTTTTTCATGAACTTTCGAGCATTATTGTTGATCTATACTTTCTGGATAATAGTCGTTCAAGCAAATATGTATCGAAGGTCGATTTCAAAGCTCATCCGTGATTACTCTGGAAATAATGTCAAAATCAAGATTCAAAATATTTCAATTTGACTCCTCTCGATTGTAGCTTCATCGGATATTCTCATTCTTGCGAGAAATAACTACCATTTATCACGTATTTGAACTCGAGAGAAGAAATCTGAGGGGCAAGGACCTTGGGGCTACAGTCAGTTTAGACCTACCGTGCGACATCATTGCTTGTCTCTCGGCATCGTCAGACCATGGATATTCGCCTGTACTATAAAATCGTTTCTGAAAACTACCCTTTTGATGTATGATAACGTATTTCAATGTAATTAAAATTGAATTCCAAGGAAGTCGGCCGACAACTGCATTTTAATCGCACGTGGATAGATAAGTAGGGAAATTCCTATGGAAAAACTATGAATCTCACTTTTTTAAGAAACGGCTCGACGAAAGATTTTCATGCTTGCAGGAGGAACTTCCATGTATCATGTACTTGGAGTGAGAAAAATCAATTCTGAGGGGCACGCACCTTTGGGTTAAAGTCAGTTCAGGCCAACCGTGAATAGTCACTGCCGCATGCAGCATTTCAGGGTTACAACCACTAGAGTCAAAGGAGTCAGAGACTGGATCTAAAATTCTGTTGTGTATCAACATCGCACTTTTGTCACATTTTCCCACTATTTTTGATGCTCGTTGAAGTCTCGTAAGGGTAACACTTTCGGAAATCCTGGAATCACCGTCATGTTACTAATTGGTACTTTGAGTTCCCCACCCCAGGTGTCTCGGGAGAGAGATATAAGAGTGAACCAAGAAGAGAAAAACATGGGAAAAGGGAAATGTTCAGAATATATCCTATTAGCCATGACCCATAACGCATAACCGGAAACCAATGTGATGAAACCAATTCCCAGATATGATCTTCACTACTATACACTTTGATATCACCGGAATCACTGTAATCACGTCGTTCTACTGATTGGTACCTCATTGATATCATTGGAATCATTGCAATCACTTCATTCCACTGTTACACCTCTGAATCCCCATCCTACGTGTCTCATGGCAGAAATAACAACACATAAACATGAAAACATATGGAATGTGAGCATAGAGTCAGAGAGATATATATTATCCTCTCGAAAATTTTGAAGGATCAGAAAGTTGTGCTATGGGGCATGTTACACTGGGGGATGTTGCCAACGGAACTTTGGACAAGGGGATGATCGAGGATTCCTCCCATATCGAAGGAAAGTTCCCTGTTGGAAGGGAATCATTGAAGATTTTCGTCAAGTCACTATGCATTGCTGGGAAAGCCATTTCAATCATCGTCGAGGAGAGTCCATCGGCCACGATCCCCTTCGAGTTAGATGACTGGAAGGCCCTCGAAACGTCATCCATAGTAATTGGTTTGGAATCATATACAGTTTGTATTACTTGTTATCCAAAATGTCCAATGTGGTGCGCCTAGTTCACGAGAATTATGCGAGTTTCCTACGTGTGCGAGCAACATAAACTTCATTGTTTGTGATTGAGATTTTCATAAATTAGTCTTGTGAGCCTCGAATTTTATACGAATTTCATATCTTATTAGTCTGATGTTTCATCTCTTACATTTTTATCTTCTGTGATAGTCTTATACGTGAAAGCAGAGATTTTTTTCATAAAAATTATTGTATTTACCATTTTGTCATACAGTCCGCAGTGACCACGGCATAATACATCCGTTAATCAATCAATCAATCAATTTCTTTCTCTTTTTTTTCCTTTGGGTGGTTGTAGGGGGAACACGCTGCGACGTAGCTGTAGAGAATTATGAAGATATAATTTTTCGGTCTTTGCGAGTGAAAAACAGCAGATATTGCTGAAGTTTTTGGCATCAATCGAGAATGGATTCTACTCCACTCTCGATCAATGCACCTTTAGAGCCTCGTATGGTTCCGAGGATGCATCTAAAGGATTTTGATGGAAAGGAATGAAAAGTAAAGATGAGAAATGAGAAACCTTATAGAAAACTTTTGGATTCTACGCTGATATTATGCGTGTTTCGCCCTTCTCTCATTGCTCGGGCTTTTCAAAGTGGTGGAAGAGCAATGAAAGTTTACCACTGACACGCGGCTCAAGTGGCCGAATGTTCGATGGTTTGAACGCCCTTATATACGAGAGTTCATCTTCGTTAAGCGCTTGCGAGAAAGGTCATTTTAACCCGCTATTTCCATTTAGCTATAGAGAGGTTCCGGACGGACGATCACGCCTGGCCGATACTTCTCAAAGTTTCCAGGCTGGAACCCGCATCGATGCGACCATACGTATCGGATCAACTCTTTCTCCCTTCCCCGTTGGCGCTGGCCGTCGGACAAGGAAGAGATCCACCAACTTAGCAATCCGGCCCCGGCACCGCGTGAGCATTACTTCAGGACCGGCGGCGTCTCACGCTCAGGATCGAGCGTCTCTCTTCTCACGACTCGCAGGTGTTGTTCCTCCTTCTTCGATCTTCTTCCATCTCTTCATTCTTCTTTCATTCAACTTCATCCTTTCTTCGATCTCCTCTCTTCTCTCTTCTTTCTTCCCTATTCAGTCCATCACATTCCTCCTGGAACCATTTGGACCTCTTCTGTTGTCTCTCTCTTTTTTTTCCTTTGGTGGTTGTAGGGCGAATACGCTGCAGAGTACGTAGGAGAGGCATCGGTCAGCCAGACACGGCTGGCCAGCACCTCGCCAACAGTCCCGGGCTGGAATCCGCATCGATACGGCCATCCGAACCGGGTTAACCCTCTCTTCCTTCTCCGTTGGCGTCGGCCCTTGGACAAGGAAGAGATCCACCAACTTACCAATCCGGCCCCGGCACCGCGTGAGCATTAATTCAGGGCCGGCGGCGTCTCGCGCTCAGGATCGAGCGTCTCTCTCCTCACGACTCGCAGGTGTTGTTTCTCCTCCTTCGATCTTCTTCCATCTCTTCATTCTTCTCTCTTCTCTCTCCTTTCTTCAATCTTCGATCTTCTCTCTTCTTTCTTCCCTCTCCAGTGCATCATGTTCCTCCAGGAACCATTTGGACCTCTTCTGTTTGAATTCGCAAACTCACTGTAATTCGCCTGCTTCGAGGCGCCTCAATTCCCTCTCTTTCTCCTCCTCACGGGTCATCAGCAGCTTGATGTATCCGGTGACTTTTGTTACGTCGGGATGACGCGTATGAGCCTAGTGGCAAGCTCACAGAATCTACTTTCGATTGAGAGAAGGATACTTCTTGATTCTTTGTGGAAGGTAGATTAAATGAATGGGATAACTTACATTTTTTCTGCTGTTGACCAGGCAGTAGATTACCGTTTCTATTGATACTTTCAAAATCCAAATTATACCTACGAACGATAGGTTCGATAAGTCTTCTATGGACTCCCAAAAATAGTATTTCTCAATGAGTTGATGATTATAATATCTTGATACACGTATGCGTCAATTAGATAAATCAAAATAAAATTGTGTCTTTTCCTTGCTAAATCCTTGAAAGTTGAGATTTTTGAATATGTGTGAATCTGAAATATATTCAGATTTATAATTACAACAATTGAATTGCGCGGGCCGGAGCGATCGCACGCGAATGGAATATATTTGTCGAAAGCTGTGGCTCACAGAGTCGCGACGATGCCTAGTTCGTGCTAACAACTCACTCTTGTGTCCAGACGCGGGACATTTATTGAACTTTTCTGCTGATGCAGAATTTCCAAAAAGTGGATCGCGCCACAACGTGAAACACGCCCTGACTCAATATCATTGTTTTGTTCTGATGGCTCGGTGTGCTGTCCGACTTATAAAATATGCTTACACTAAATATACACATTTTGATTATTGATTTTTTGAAAAGTTACGTATTGAGACGTAACACTCTATCCCACCTCTCCTGGTTGCGGAGCAAGTACGGGGCGAGATTCTCAGGTGCTAGTTGAGCACCAAGCCATTCATCAAACTCGGCCGCGCTCTCTTCGGGTGTCGTTGCACGTGAACAGGGCATGTTCAGCGTCATCCCAGTTGTCCCCTCATGACTGACATGCTGGGGATGTCCTCTTCTTGAATCGGGTCGATAGGCGCCGAACCAACCGTGGTTACTCAGTGCTTGCGTCGTTCAGTAATATATCTCTCCGTGGGTGCGTTCCGCCCACTTGGCTACGTCGCGGATCAGCCGATGCGTCCATCTGCCATCGACGAATGGCGAATCCCACTCAGTTTGCCACTGCTCAAGGGTGGTTTCCTTCTCGTTGTCGCGGATAATCTCCTTCATCGTTGGGGTGAGCACTCGTTCGACTCCGATCCTTTTTTGCCGGTCCCAGATCCTCACTCGCTCCGCAACGAGCAAGTGGATGGGTGGCATCCCCGCCAACACGCAAGCTGCGTCTCCTGACACGGTGCGGTAGGCACGAATGCTCCTCAGAGCCGCTCTCCGGTGGATCGGCCCCATCATCTTCTCGATGACGACCTTCTCTACTCCCTTCCCCCACACGGTTGCACCGTAGAGCATGATGAAAGCGCTCACGGTGTTGAGCAGCTTGCGCCTCTTCTGTTTCGGTCCTCCGATGTTCGGCATCAGCCGCTGAAGCGCCGCACCGATCCTGCTCGCTTCCTGGGCGGCCTCCTGGATGTGCTTCCTGAAAGACCACTTGTCGTCAAACAATACGCCAAGGTATTTCAGCTCTGTCTTGCGTGGGATCTCTTGATGTCAAAGTGGGGCAAGTAGAACTCCCTGCGTCTTGTGACCTCGATTGCTTCGCACTTCTTGAAAGCGAGCTCCAGGAGCCTGCTGATCATCCACTCGTAGACTCGGGTCAGCGCCTCGTTTGCGCGTCTGCCCAAGAGTTTTTCGTTGTCGGCCCAGACTATGAGTCCCGCGTCGTCCGCAGAAGCCACGATTATCACTCCTCCTGGCAGTTCGATAGACAGTAAACTGTCGCACTGGGTGTTCCAGTTGAATGGCCCGGAAACCGACCCGTGTCCAATTTCGGCGGACAGTTCTCGGATCTCTCGTCCCTCATCGGTGTCTCGCACGAGGGTCCTGTTCCGCAGATAGTCACTCGTGACGGCTAGTAGATAAGGCGGCACTTCACCTGTTTGGGATTGATGGACTCGCTCCCAGCTCGCGCAGTTGGACGCGTTCTTCATGTCTCTCTCTCTCTCTCTCTCTCTCTCTCTCTCTCTCTCTCTCTCTCTCTCTCTCTCTCTCTCTCTCTTATTTTTTTAGGAGGTTGTAGGGGGAATACGCTGCGACGTAGCAATAGAGAGGTTTCGGACGGGCGATTACGCCTGGCCGATATCTCTCAAAGCTCCCGGACTGGATTCCGCATCGATGCGACCATCCGTACCAGATAAACCCTCTCTCCTTTCCCCTTTGGCCATCAGACAAGGGAGAGATCCACCAACTTACCAATCCGGCCCCGGCACCGCGAGGGAATTACTTCAGAACCGGCGGCGTCTCGCGCTCAGGATCGAGCGTCTCTCTTCTCACGACTCGCAGGTGTTATTTCTCCTTCTTCGATCTTCTTCCATCTCTTCATTCTTCTTTCTTCTTTCTTCGATCTCTCTTCTTTCTTCGATCTCTCTTCTTTCTTTGATCTCCTCTGTTCTCTCTTCTTCCTTCCCTCTTCAGTCCATCATATTCCTCCTGGAACCATTTGGACCTCTTCTGTTTGAATCGGCAGGTTTACTGTAATTCACCTGCTTCGAGGCGCCTCACTTCCCTCTCTTTCTCCTTCTTGCGGGTCATCACCAGCTTGATGTATCCGGTGAGTCTATCCCATGTCTCCTGGTTGCGGAGCAAGTACGGGACGAGATTCTCAGGTGTTAGTTGAGCACCCAGCTCGCTCTCTCCGGGTGTCGCTGCATTTGAACAGGGCATGTTCGGCGTCATCCCAGTCGTCCCCGCATGACTGACATGCTGGGGTCGTCCTCTTCTTGAACCTGGTTAGATAGGAGCCGAAGCAACCATGATCGCTGAGTGCCTGAGTCGTCTAGTAGTCCATCTCTCCGTGGGTGCGTTCCGCCCACTTGGCTATGTCACGGATCAACCGCTGCGTCCATCTGCCATTCGCGAATGGCGAGTCCCACTCAGTTTGCCACTGTTCGAGGGTGGTTTCCTTCTCGTTGTCGCGGATGAACTCCTCCATCGTCGGAGTGAGTACTCGTTCGGCTCCGATTACTTTCTGGCGGTCCAAGATCCTCACTCGCTCCGCGACGAGCAAGTGGATGGGCGGAGTGGTCGCCCATTGGCGACTATAATACGTAAGCCGCATCTCCTGACACGGTGCGTTAGGCACGGATACTCCTCAGGGCCGCTCTTCGATAGACAGGCCCAATTCTCTTCTCGATGATGGTCTTCTCTACTCCTTTCCCCACACGGATGCACCGTACAGCATGATGGAGGTGGTGACGGTGTTGAGAAGTGCGCGCCTCTTTTCCTTGGGTCCTCCGATATTCGGCATGAGCCGCTGGAGCGCCGCACCGACCCTGCTCGCCTTCTGGGCGGCTTCCTGGATGTGCTTCTTGAACGACCACTTGTCGTCGAGCCATACACCTAGGTATTTCAGCTCTGTCTTCCGTGGAATCTCTTGCCCGTTGATATAAAACCGGGGTAAGTCAAACTTCCTACGACTTGTGACCACGATCGCTTCGCACTTCTTAACAGCGAGCTCCAGAAGCCTGCTAATCATCCACTTGTAGACTCGGGCCAGCGCTTCGTTCGCGCGTCTACCCAAAAGTTCCTCGTTGCCGGCCCTACTATGAGTCCCGCGTCGTCCGCGAAAGCCACTATCATCACTCCTTCTGGCAGTTCAATAGTCAGGAGGCTGTCGTACTGGGTATTCCAGTTGAACGGGCTGGAGACTGATCCCTGCCTGATCCCGGCGGACAGCTCTCGAACCTTTTGTCCCTCGTCGGTGTCGTATACGAGGGTCCTATTCCGTAGGTAGTTGCTCGTGACTGCTAACAGGTAGGGTGGCACTTTACCTGCCTGGGATGCGTACACTCGCTCCCAGCTCGCACAATTGAATGCGTTCTTCATTTCTAACGCGATGATCGCGCAGAAACCCCCTCTCCCTTGGTATGGTCTCCCTACCGCCGTTTGGACCCGCTACTGGACTGTCTCGATCGCGTGAACAGTACTGCGACCTCTCCGAAACCCATACTGCATCGGTGACAGCCCGCCGCTATCTTCGTAGGCTTTCTCTACCCTGTTGAGCACCATCCTCTCGTACATTTTCCCGATGTTGTCAAGCATGCTGAGGGGGCCTTGACCTCCTTGACCTTTGGGTATCAGGACCAGCTTCTGGCGTTTCCACTTTTCCAGGAAAGTTCCCGCGCTAAGACAGATGTTGAAGAGGTCGAGGAGTAGATCTGGCTTGTATTTAAAGACCAGTTTCAGAGCCTCGTTTGGAATGCCATCCAGGCCAGGGGCCTTGCCGTTCGGCATTTTCTTCGCCGCTATGAGTAGCTCTTGCATAGTGAAGAGCGGGATGGGGTCTTCGCTCTCCGCAGGGAATGTAATTCTGGGTTCTCCTGCTGGGAAGAGGTCTTCCACGATGTTGCGCAATGTTGCTGCATCGGTCGGTGCTGGGTTGCCCCTCCGGGGTCGGACCTTTGTCATGACCACGCGATATGGCGTGCCCCAGGGGTCTTCGTTAACCATGTCGCACAGTTCACCCCAGCACTTCTCTTTGCTCCTCCGGATGGCTAGAACGAGAGCCTTCTTTGCTTCTTTGTACGCTCTGTCACCTTCCGCCAGCGATGGTCGTTGCAGCTTCCTTGATCGCCATGCGGTCCTCCTATTCTTGTTGCTCGTTCTTCGTAGAGCCTTGATCTCATCGGTGATCCAGTACTCTGGTTTCCTCCAGGAACATGGTGTAGTCCTGCGAGGCATCGACGCGTCGCAAGCTCTCGTGATGGCGGATGTTACCATCGTCACAGCCTCGTCCGAGGCGGAGTTCATCGGGAGATCTTCGACTGTTTCTATCGATTCCCGGAATTTTCCCTCGTCCAGCTTCCGTGCCTGCCACCCCGTTGGTCGCGGTCTGCGTGTCGTCTGTCTCTGTCCGTCAGTCCTAAGCCGAAGCCGAATATGTCGATGGTCGCTCAGTGTTTCCGTGTCCAGAACTTCCCACGATGTCATACGTCCCATAAGCGACGGGCTCATGAACGTCAGGTCGAGGACCGATGACGAACCTCTCTCCCGGGACCGAGTGTCGTGCCGGTAATAATCCTAAAGCCTCCATGGCATCAGCGAGTATTACCCCCCGTCTATCGCGCGGCCCCTCGCTCCAAGTCGGTTCCTTGGAGTTGAAATCCCCCGCGATTATAACTGCCCCCCCCCATTGCCTCACATCCTCTTCTAGGTCGTGGAGCTCGTCTTCAAATTCGTGCGTCTTGAGCGACGGCGAATAGTAGCAGCTGTATACAGCTGTGCCCCCTATGGTCTTTCGAGCATAACCGCGGCCACTAACAGCTGGTCCAGTCTCGCGGATCGCGGGATTCATGATCTGAATCACAGCGGTCCCCCAGTGATCGAATGTGGATCGGGAAAGTTCGCGCTTCCGAGGCGGTTCGGATATGATCAGAACATCGATACCCCCCTCTTTGGCGGCAGTGTGTAGGAGGTCACAAGCGGCCCTGCTTCTCCTGAGGTTGGCTTGGATTAAGTTAGCCATTTCTTCCCCCCCCCCCTGCGTCTATATGTCGCCCTCGCGTTTTGGTAGGCTGTGCAGTTGCTGGAGCCCGACCTGTGGTCAGATCTGGTTCCGATAGCCACGCATCTGAGGCATTTTGGTTTCTCTTTACAGGTAGCGGCGAGATGTCCTGGTTCACCGCACTGGAAGCAGAGTTTCGGTTGACGTTCCTCTGCCTTCCCTTTTTTGCAGCCTGAGGCCTTGTGGCCATACTCTAGGCAGTTATAGCAGCGTGGGATGCCGCCCTTCTCGCGGATTCTCACTCTGCTTCATCCGACCTTGGGTTCTTTCCAGTCCAGGAGGCGGTGAGCGAGCCTCGCTGGGATGGACACAACCGCTGGTTGTGTGCCCCGGGAACCGTTTCGCAGGCTCTTGACTATTATGGCTCCATCCTCGTTTTCTGGTAGGGCCTCCGCGAGGTCCTTCTGCACTTTAGTTTTGTCGACATCGTAGTCGACTCCGAGGACCTCGAGGGTCATGCTATTTGCGAGGCAGTGGACAGCCCCTTCTTGCCCGACGACTGGTGTCAGAGCCGCTCTGATGGCTGCGGCGTCGGCGCCCTTCCTCAGTTCAATGAGGATTTGTCCTTCCTGTGTCTTGCGGATGCCCGTGACTTTAGAGCCCACTTCTTCATTAAGGTCATCCGTCTTTATCTTGCGCGGCATATCTGCGTAGCTTAACCCACCTTGGTTTGCCGTGACGAGAACGGCGTCGGATTTCGCTCTTTTTGGCTTCATTTTTGCCTTCTTTCCAGCGGTGTCACTTGATCGACCGCTCTTTTTTGCCCTCTTCGTGTTCCTCTTAGAGACCACTTTCTGCCAAGGCCCGTCCTGTTTGGGCCTGTTGGGCGTCGATGTCACGGTCGGTGGTCGCGGACCTATCGATGGAG
This sequence comes from Eretmocerus hayati, assembly GCA_029851415.1. Classification (NCBI taxonomy): domain Eukaryota; kingdom Metazoa; phylum Arthropoda; class Insecta; order Hymenoptera; family Aphelinidae; genus Eretmocerus; species Eretmocerus hayati. The sequence continues at coordinate 62,637,836 of CM056744.1, read as the reverse complement.
GTCGCGTCCCCTTTGATGCACCCTCCCCTGTCGCGGTCCTGGTTTTTCCAACCCCCTTCCCCGTGATCCACTTCCCGACGCGGTTGGTCTTTGTGTGCCGGCGGGATGCGCGTGACTCCTTGATTTCAATGTCTTCTCCGTTTCGAGGAGTGTGGACTCGAACGCTGTCCTCTTAGCCTTGTCTGCCGCAAGAAAGCCTCCGAGAGCGTTCCCGATTCTCTTGAGCTCTTCGATGTCACCCCTGGTTCCTGCTAAGGTGTCCGAGGCAGACTCGGCTATCCCTATGACTATGTTGAGATGCTCGAGGAGGAGATGTGTCTTCTCCTCCGTTTGTTCTCGGCACTCCTCCAGGTCCCTCCATCCTCCCATCAGATCGGGGGTCTTGCCTTGACTTTTATGTTGTTGGTCGGCCTTCTCGGGTGTAGGGAACCGATCGGTGTCCATCTTTTCCGGTGTTTTTTGCCCATTCTTAAGACCGCGGTCACCGTTCTTAGGTTTCAGGGTATCATCTAACTCGTCGGACTCCGTGGTGGTGTTAGAGTCGCCTGAATCCGAATTGGGATCGGCGGTGTCGTCTTCTTTGTTTTTCTCTTGTGTAAGCTGGATCTTCAGTGCGGGGTTGTTCTTCATCAGCCTTTCTGCCGCTGCTTGTGCTTGTGCTGCAATCTCCGCGTTCTTCCCTTGTTGGATCGAGAATGTGAGTTTCGATTGGTTCAGCAGGGGCGTTCGATTCCCGGTTTCGCCATCCTGCGTTTTCCTCTTTCTGCTGGGAGTTAGTTTCTCTGTGGTTCCAGGCTGGTTCTTCCCTCCCGATTTCTGCGCCTGGGGCAGGGTATCAGCACTTGTAGCTTTACGTGTTCCTCCACTAGCCAAGTGAGTAACTAGTGGCACGCCCTGCATCGTTGAGGGGCCCCCTCAAGATCCGAATGGGGCCCGGCTTTACTTGGGGAATTCTTATCTCCAACGTTGGTCATCTTCATGGTCTTCTTTCTTCTTTTTTCCAGGGCCTGGAATCGCGTGCCGGCCGACCCCGGACCAGACCGGCACGGGTGTGGTGTTTTGTGTGGTGCGTGTTTGGTATTATGTTGATATGTCTGTGTGGTGCTTGTGCGGGCGTAGGTATGATGTGTGGAGAGTGTAGTGTAGGTAGGTTATGTGTAGGATTCGGGTACGGAGGGTCGTCGCTCCCTCAAGCTCTGAGTGCAACCCGGAGGTCACACTCAAAGCCCCCTACGGGTTCTCTCTCTCTCTCTCTCCCTCTCTCTCTCTTTGGCGCTGTGAGTATTAACAGTCGACTCCTACTAGGCTCTATTGATTTCACGTAATTCAACGCATTTTCGTACTTTCCCGAGCGGAAAACTGTTTCAGGTGAATTGGGCACCTGCTGGCTCCTGCAATCGCGAGCATACACGGCTGGGCTCGCAAAATTTGAGCCAGGGTGTCTGATTTACCTCAGAATTTGGAGGTTAGAGATGATCACGCGGCCATCATCTGTTATATGCGTTGAGAATCCGTGCCGAGAGTGTCTCAGTATTGGTGGTTTTTAACTCGACGGCAAGGCATATACTCAGTATTCAGCATAGCGCAGGCGCCAAACTGTCTGCCCTGGTCAACCACACCTTGCACGAGTATATCCCATCACAGTGAGCACCAGCTTTCCATCTTATTTGCATAGATGTCGCCACAGTGACGAGTACGTGCTCCATAGTCGTTGATATATTGGTGCGCTGAACAACAACGTTGTGTGAATAATCAGCTGTCCAGAGTGCGACTTACATCACTCATAATTCCAATTTGTGCCATCGCCAGGATCACGCCCTCACAGCTATGTCATTTATTTATGTGCGTGAGTGATGGACACAAACACTAGTGCTGAGAAAAACTCATGCTCTGTGTGTAATACTGTTGTTAAACGTGGAGAGCTCTCGTATCAGTGCAGTAAATGTGCCGGTTTGACTCACTCCTCTTGCTGTCCTGATATCGATGAAACTCAACTCACCGGTTTTCAGTGTAAAATCTGTGCATCGTCTGAGCAAGCCGGTCTTTCAAATCAATCGACACCGTCGTCTGCTAGTAGTACGAAACACCGCAAGCGGTCTGCTTCGTCCCCACCTGAGTTGTCTAACTCGCGTTTGAAGATCCGTCCGGTTTCTATAGATTCCAACTCACAGTCACTTGTTGAATTAAATATGTCACAATCTTTCGATGCCGAAGCTGAAAAATTTCAAAATGATCCGACAGTACCAGAGCACCTCAAGAAGCTTGGGAGCTTATTCCAGTCGTCTCATTCGTCTCTTCAACCGCAGCTCAATACAATTGACAATCGCATGACCGCGAATGGGGCTGAGAACGCTCGTGCTCTTGCAAATTTGCGTGCTGACATCATTTCAACTCGTTCTCAAGTAGACTCATGCGAAGTGCGTTTTTCGGGTATTCCTTCTTCGGTTCCTCTGTCAGATCCTGATGTCATAAATGCCATTTTGCGTGCGATCGACTGCGCTGATCGAGTGGGAACGATTCTTTCGATACGACGATGGCCAGCACAGCCGGCTCATCCACGCCCTCAACCTCAGGCACCTGAAGCTAGTTCCGCACTCGGTAATGGGCGACCTGTGCAAGATAGTACAAACAAAATTGCACTTGTAGCCAAATTTTGTTCTCCTACCGTTCGTGACTTCGTCATATCACGTGGCTATTTTTTGAAGGACAAAAAGGCTCAAAACATTTTTGGCTCGGGTGGCGATGCCAAAATACACTTGAACCCTGTTTTACCAGCCCCGGTCTTCAAAAGATGGCGTGCTGCGCTTGCAAAAGCTACTGAACTAAAATATTTACGCCCAGTTGTCCAAAATTTAACGGTCATGATGCGTCCAGCCCCCAAAGCTGAACTTATACCCATCCTTGCGGTAGAAGACTTAGTGCCTCTCAAGGCTAATCTTGCCCCATCCCAAGGCGACATGGACCATTCATCATGAGATATCGCCGGTCTGCCACGTAATTCACCTGCTCTCCCTCACTCGGAGAGAGCTTTTATTTCTATAGGGCACATTAATTTGAATCGTTTTTCCGCAAATTTCAATCTGCCTGAAGACAAAATGGCTGATGGTTCTTACGATATCGTAGCTATATCAGAGACTTTTCTCAAACCCGATGACTGTTTTGATCCGTATATTATCAATGGTTACACCTTTTATCGTCACGATCGAGTTGGTAGGGATGGCGGAGGAGTGGGCTTCTATGCTAGGTCTGATTTTATAGTTGAAATTTTGCATCACTCTGAAATTACCTTTGTCAATAAACCTGAATATCTCATAGCCGAAATAAATTTCACGAATTTCAAGGTATTTTTTTCTACTGTTTATCGCAGACCTCCTGCCGCCTATCCCCACGACTTCATGGACACTCTGTCCTCCCTTCTGCCTCATTATGAGCATACCATTGTTACCGGTGATTTCAACATCAATATGGCTGTTGATAAATCTCCTTCAAAGTCTCTAAAGAATTTATGTGACTCGAATTTACTACACCTTGTCAGTTCAGCTCTAACTCATCACGCTATTGGCAATGATAAGTTGCTGCATCATACATGCATAGATCTTTTTTTTGTACGGAACTTATCAGTTGCCGTGGATCACAAAAAATCTGATTCGCCCTTTGCTGCTGGACATGACTTCATCGAGATTAAATACGGCTTAAGCCCACCACCTATCCCGTCGAAAACTGTCCCAGTCCGCAACCTCACAAAAGTTCATCCTGAACAGCTCTTGAGCATCTTGAACTCATCCTCGCCCCCTTGTCTCCCTAACCCCTTCGTGGCAGATCCAAGCAACGTGTCTATTGCTAACTTTCCCCTGAACTTTCCTTTAAGACAAATGGACTTGAGCTCACCGATATACAGAAATCTCGCCAAGGGCGATATCGATGAAGCGGTACAAACAATAACTCGAGAAACTCTTGAAACGTTCGATCAGCTCTCACCCGTCAGAAAATTCAAAGTCACCTCCTCAAAGAAACCCTGGGTGACAGCTGATCTCCGACGCCTCATGAATGATCGTGACGCAGTGTACCGTCGCGCATCCCGGAAAGAATCTGAATCGGATCTCGACCAATACCGTACTTTACGTGCTGAGGTCAAATCAAAGCTTGACATGGCCAAAAATGATTACATAAGAGGCAAAATTACCTCAACATCTGATGCCAAGTCTAGATGGTCTCAACTTCGAAAGTTAGGCGTAATCTCTCGGCCTCGGACTTCACCACTGAATTTGTTTAAAGCCAAGGTCCCGAATGACCATTATGCGAAGGTAGCAGGAGTGGGTGATGCACTTACCGACATTGACATCGATCGTGTTTGTTCTATGCCACTTCCAGGAACCGTGCCCACATTTGATTTTGCCCCTGTTACTGAAGTCGATGTCTCGCGAGCGATTGCTGCTGGCAAATGAAAAGGTGTTGGTGCTGACGAAATATCGTCGTCGATGACTAACCTTGCTTTTCCTGCGCTCCGACCCCACCTCACACGTATAATCAACGACTCGCTTTCATCTGGCTATTTCCCTGATGCCCGGAAGCGCGCTCCGATCGTGCCCCTGCCCAAAATCAACTGCTCCTAAAACTCCATCAGACACTCGGCCAGTCGCCCAGTTATGTGAACTTTCAAAAATACTCGAGCGCGTTGTCCACCGCCAGCTACTCCATCACCTGTCTACACATAACCTGCTTCAAGAACGTCAAACAGGCTTTAGAGCTCACCACTCAACCCAAACCGCTCTCTTAGGCGTGTTGGAAGATGCCAGAAATGCCATTGACCGGAGAATGCTCACGATCATGATTTCATTTGACTTTTCGGAAGCTTTCGATACACTGCCACATGTGAAACTTCTAATCAAACAGAGAAAACTAGGCTGTAGTGATCGTGTGATTCGCTGGTTCGCTAGTTACCTCAGTGACCGTTCACAGGCTGTCCGCCTTGACGATGGTACTCATGAGGCCTGGTTGCCGTTCATCACTGGTGTTCCTCAAGGGAGTGTGCTAGGTCCCTTACTTTTCTTAATCTTTATCAACGATCTTCTTGGAGTTTTGAACCATTCGATGTCTGCCATCTTTGCCGACGACTTGAGTATTTACCTGCACTGTCTCCCTACCGACCTCCTTTCTAGCATAGCGCTCATTACTGAAGATGCCCAGGCTGTAGCACATTGGGCCTCGGACAACGGTCTGAAGCTCAATGCGGCTAAGACCACAGAAATGATCCTTGGGAGCAGTAAATATCTTGGCGAAATCGACCTCCATCAACTCCCCTGTATTCGCATTATGGGCGAACAGATCCCCTACTCTAACAATATCAAGAGTCTGGGAATGCTCCTAAGCCCTTCTCTGGACTGGAATTTACAGATTGCACAGACTTCTCGTCGCGTTCACGGAGCTCTGTACTCTCTCAGAGCAACTGCACGTAATCTGCCTCGCCAGCTTAGATAAGAACTTGTGACAAGCTTGGTCCTTCCGTTTTTTGATTATGGTGCATCGCTGATGACAGGGTTGAACAAAGCACAGATTCTGAAACTTTACCGGCTACACAATGCCTGCGTCAGATTTGTTTGTGGTAACATCCCCAGACAAACTGAAGTGACGCCCTACCGAATCACTCTAAATTGGCTTTCTGCAGCGAGTAGAAGAGAGTATCTGCTCGGCTCACTCGCACTATCCATAATCAAATCTGGACTTCAAACCTTTCTTCGATCCAAGTTCTCCCTCACATCAGAAATCCCTCACCTACGCCAATCAGAGAGAGGGTCCAAGAGAAAACAGCTCACATATCATACTCCTCGCACAGAAGCCCTTAATCAATCCTTTACTATCCGTGCATCGTTTCTTCTGAATCAACTTCCACCTCTTGATTTTGACATGAGCCTAGATGCCTTGAAGAAATGTTTGCTGAATTATCTCTTGACCCGAGACCGTAACGACTGGTTCGAACGCGCCAACCGCGAGGGCCCTGTTGCCGTACCTCAATCTCTCATACATGTCCTTCAACATCCTTTATGAGACTTACCGGAGTTTTATCGACATGAAAATCGTAGGAGAGCTCTCAACTTTAAAATATTATTGCCTAATCTTTGTTCAAGTGTGGGGGGAGAAAAATGTATACTGCACTGATTTGTTAATCCTTTATCCTGAATTTGTTAAGGCACCTTTCATACACTCCCACAGTTTGTTATTGCTCAGTTCCAACTTCATTTCTCGTTTTTATCTGAGTTGATATTATTTTTGCATTATGCTATGTATTTCAATTTGGGGCAAATGGGGCCCAACCCCCCGTCCACAATAAATAAATCTCTCTCTCTCTCTCTCCCTCTCTCTCTCTTGTAAGCAAGCGCAGCTGATTGCATTAAAGAAGAATGTCAATGATGTAGTCCTTGCTATTAAACATTTTTTTTCGCAGGCCCGCGGGGTGGATGAGATCCCCCAGAGCGTGATCGCGAAGGTTCTTCCGGCAATTGGTGATCTTATAGTACATATTTTCAATGCTCTTTCGCTCATAGCGTTTTTCCCGAGGGTTGGGAGCAAGCGCAGCTGATTGCATTGGAGAAGACTGCTGCTTCATCAACGGTCTCAGTTTTCCATCCTATAGCACTGCTGTGCTTTCTCTCCAAGGTTCTGGAAAAGATCGCACATGACCAAATCGAGGAGTAATTGAAAATCGAGAAGATACTTGATCGCTTCCGGACGGGTTTCAGGCAACACCATAGCACCCAGACAGCTTTGTTGAAATTGACCGATGACATCAGAGTAGGTATAGACAGAAAGGAGATCACTCTGCTCCTACTATTCGATTTTAGCAAAGCTTTTGACACAATCTCATCATCCAAGGTGTTGAGGAAGCTACGACATCTTGGCTTCTCAAAATCGGCGCTCCTGTGGATAAAATCATATTTACAGGGTCAAACCCAACAAATCACTTTTAAGGCGATGCGGTCACCGTGCAACCCGGGAATTATATCTTATTTGGATGTAAATCAAAAAATTTCCACGAAACGAAGTCGGAGCCGATTTGTCCATTACGTATCACCACCTGAGTTGTGAACGTTGTGGTGGACAACTAATTATTTGTCACCAATCACAAGACTATCACTAATAAACGAGAATAACTTGCCCGCGGGTACTTCCTAACCTACAAATTGGCACATTTTCGTTCCCAAAACTCTCAAAATCTAGTCCGATTTGGGCCAAACGAAGAGTTATCCAGGCCAAGTTAGATGATAATAAAGCCTGGATAACTCATCGTTTAGGACATAATGGAAAAGATTTTGAGAGTTCTGTGAACAAAGTTCAGCGTGCACGGTGACCGCATCGCCTTAAGTAGGCAAATCTGATTGGCTCGAAACCAATCTGGGTGTTCCACAGGGGTCCGTCCTTGGGCCTCTCCTCTTCAGCTTGTATGTGAATGACCTGGCTGGCTTGCTAGACGGAAAGTCGGTACATCATCTATTTTATGCGGATGATCTCCAAATTTATCTCCAAATCGAGAAAAATAAGATTATGGAAGGTATTGCTCGGCTGGGCGAAATAGGACGACTAGTTGCCGAGTGGGCCAGAAGTTCCGGCCTGTGTCTCAACGCTGGCAAGACCAAGGCAATCTACTTCAGTTCGAAGAGAAATATCAAAGATCTGGAGAGAATGGACTTGCCAGGGGTTGAGATACAGGCAGGAAAGTTCATCCCGTTCAGTGATATGGTCGTGAGCCTTGGTGTTACACTTGACAGTGAATTGACATGGAAACCGCACATTGACCAAGTAACTAAGAAAGTCGACAGAGCCCTATACGGTCTGCGGTCTTTTAGGGCATGTATCACCAGACCTCTCCGAATTCGCCTAGTCGAGTCATTGGTTCAACCGCACCTGGATTATTGCACAGTCGTGTACCTCGACGCCACGGACGAACAGTGGCAACGGATACAACGACTGAGCAATTCATGTGTGAGGTACATTTTTGATTTTAGGAGAGACGAGCACATCACCCCGTTTAGGGAGCGTTTAGGTTGGTTGCGTACTGATTCGCGGAGAATGTACTTCGCAGCTCTGTTTATCCATAAGATCATGCATTTCGGAGAGCCTGGCTACCTAGCTGCGATGTTCACCAGGTACCAATCTGAACGCCCCGCACGCGGTGATGGAGAAGAGCGGGTACTCAAAGTTCCCAATATGAGACTTGAATATGGAAGAAGATCTTTCCAGGTTCAATGTGCTCATTTGTGGAACTTTCTCCCTCCGGGCTTTCGGCAGCTGGGGAAAATGTCATTATTTAAAGAGGCTATCAAGGATTTTTTGCTCACACTGTCTCCCCAGAGGATTGATGTGGAGAAGAAGCATTACTTCAATCTCTAAACTTTGAAAGGCTTGTGCTGACTTTTTGCTTCATTCGTTCATCTAGAATATAATTATAAGTATACGTGTGACCTTTCGTCAATCGACTGAACTTTTCTTTAATATAACTGTGAGCCCTGCCATTTTATTTGTATTTTTATATTATTCTATGGAGTTTGTGAATCTTCTGAGTGCTACCCGACTAGTCACAAATTGTGATATACTTAAGATTTGTCCTTGACCAAATGACTTCATTATTTCTATTAATGCGCACTATTGATCTGTGATATATATTGCCATATGTAACTGATTATTTTTCTTTTTTGTCTTCGGACGAATAAACGGTCATCAATCAATCAATCAATCTCTCTCTCTCTCTCTCTCTTTTTTTTTTCTTTTTTTTAGGTGGTTGTAGGGTGAATACGCTGCGACGTAGCCACAGAGAGGTTCCGGACGGACAATTACGCCTGGCCGATACTTCTCAAAGTTTCCGGGCTGGAATCCGCATCGATGCGGCCATCCGTAACGGATAAACCCTCTCACCCTTCCCCGTTGGCGCTGGCCGTCAGACAAGGAAGAGATCCACCAACTTACCAATCCGGCCCCGGCACCGCGTGAGCATTACTTCAGGGCCGGCGGCGTCTCGCGCTCAGGATCGAGCGTCTCTCTTCTCACGACTCGCAGGTGTTGTTTCCCTTTCTTCGATCTTTTTCCATCTCTTCATTCTCTCTCTCTCTCTCTCTCTCTCTCTCTCTCTCTCTCTCTCTCTCTCTCTCTCTCTCTCTCTCTCTCTCTCTCTCTCTCTCTCTCTCTCTCTCTCTCTCTCTCTCTCTCTCTGGCGGTAAGTGCTTCCACACGCATCTAACATCGCTCCGTGTTTGAACATCTTTTTGACCACCAAAACGTCGTCCCGAGTGGCACTTTTTTGCAGATTGGACTTCCTCCTGCAGGCTCATACCACTGGAGCATCACTGCATGGCTCCTACTAGAGCCTGGGAGGAATAATTCCAATTCTGCAATTTCCAACAACAACATCGAGTTGGCAGTGCTTGGCGCGGAAAGTGAGCTTTCTGCGCATGCTCGGAGGTCGTCTGCTACGCTGGCTCGCCTCACCGCCTTGCTGTCTGCTGCATGATGAGTGACAACACCTGCTGTTACTGCCACAAATCTTTGCGCGCGGGCAGCAAAGAATGCAGCATCTGCAAGGGATCAGCACATGTCAAGTGCTCGATCTCATCCCGAGAAGCAGACACATGCAAAGGCTGTCTGGAGGTGAGTCAAATTCCAGCCGCACAATTGAAATCGAGTGCGTCGAAGCAGACGACTACGACTTCTCGCCTCAGCATGCAAACAGCCAGAGGGAGAGAGAAGGAGAATACGAACTCGCAAAGACGTGTGAGTAATCAGCCCATCTCACACACGCGACTCAGCTCGCGCGCTGCGTCAGGATTGTCTCCCCCCGCTCCGCAGCATACCACCACTGCGCGCCGCAGCGCGAAGCTCCCCACCACCAATGCCTCTCTTTCCACCAAAAGGCCACAGCTCGCGCTAGAGAGGGATATGCTATCGCCTGCAGATCTGTCTCCGTCAAGTGGCGCCACCCTGCAGCAGTCCAACACAGTAGAGCCCGCGAATTTTCAAAAGCAGCGAACGGACGCGCGGCTCAATGCTACCACCCAGTCGCTGCTCACCATACCACCTGTGGACCACGCTGTTGGGTCGGTAGAAAGTAACAGCCGCAACATCTCGGGACAACCTGCAGTACCATCAGCATCGACAACGACGAAGTCTCCTGAACCTGAATGGGTATTTATAGCGCAGTCTACACTGGACCTCTTTTATCAACAATATGACATGCTCCGGGATCAGCTCGTCGAAATAAAATCTCTCGTGAGTCGACAAAACGTTGCCATTCCCTCTCCACCTCTCACGCCAGCAGTGAAAGAGGTGGATGATCGCCTGTTGGAACGTGTATCTTCTCTCGAGAGACTTATCGAGAGGCAGAACTCCCAGCTGGAGGAGCTTCGCTTGGATCACCAGCTTCTCCTGGAGCAGAATACCACCATGAAAGGCCAGCTTTCCACTCTGACTGAGCTATTAGAAGGTCACCAGTGTAGTCTGCGAGATAGAGAATGTAGAATTAACGAGAATAGTAATGTCGAATCGCCACATCAATCCTCGTTTCCTCTTATTCCACCTAGGATGGACAAGTCCCCCCACTCACACGCTGGGAAGCAGCGACAGGGACACGGCAGTGACGGCCTTGAGCACTGTAAATTGATTATTAATGGAGTTTTGAAAGAAAATTCAATGGCCTCACCGGCACAATTATCTGATATTTCTTACGCAGTGCTCAAGTCCATCCTCCCCTCACTGGAGAGGGCAGACATTGCTGATGTTCATGTCCTGCAACCAGGGCATGCGTCTGGGGAGAGGCCTCCAACTGGAAATCGCGATTCGGTCCCATCTTCCCGAGCTACAGCTGCCATCTCGCGTTCTTTACCATCATGCGTAGTCCAACTCTCCAGTAGCCGACTAGTCGGGGAAGTGATTCGGGCTAAACGTTCAATCGCCAATAATTATTTCACGGCTAATAACATCCAGTCTGATCTACTTGATCCAGATGTGAAAGCTCATGTGCCAGACCGTAAAATCTTCATAAATGAAATGCTCCCCCGCGAAAAGTACAAGAAGTATATAAGTTTGAGGTCAGTTGCACGCGGTTTGGGACTACGATACGTCTGGCACAGCGGTGGACGTTTCTGGGTTAGGCGGAAGAATGGTGAGCGAGCGCACACGTTCGAGTCCCTCGCTGATCTGCAGGTCATTCAAACGGCCTGTCGAAGTGTTCCAAAACGTACTCGTGCGTCCTCTAACAACAACCAAAGCTGCACAGTCGTTCCGGAGCAAAACGGGGTTCATGCAGCAGAATCAGTGGAGACTCCTTGACTAAATACGGCTGCTGAGGAGCGACGAGGGAGTGGAGGTTCCTTAAAAGCGGGATTTATCAACCTTAACTCCCTGACAGATAAGATTGAGCATCTACGCTTGCTCGTCACCAACGATCCCTCCTACCATCTATTTGGGGTGGCTGAGTCGAAGCTAGATGAGTATGTGGATGACAGTCTCGTTCAGATACCGGGTTTTTCTCTGTTGAGACAGGATCAAAACAGAGAGGGTGGTGGGGTTGCCTTGTATGTACGCAATGATTTCAAGGTAGAGAAGCTAATTTCGTCTAAAACTTTTGGCCCAGGGAAACCTGGTGTTCCTGAATTTCTTTTCTGTAGCGTACAGCAGGGTAGCTCCCCTCCAATTTTAGTCGTGGTAATTTACAGACCCCCGAAAATCGCCATGCAGAAGGATGACGGGCTGTTTGGCTCGTTACGCCAACTGTGTGGGGATTATAGTCACAAAATTATAATGGGAGATCTGAACGCGGATTTGTTAGACACTGCTCACCCTGACACCAAGACACTGACTGCACTGACAGAAGAACTTGCCTTGCAGATAGTGCAGCATGGCCCGACTCACCAACACACCCCCAATACATCTCATACATGGATTGACCACATTTACGTAGATGACAATGACATCGTTACAGACTTTCAAAACAGACTCCTGCCCAGTTTCGGCAGGCACTCGGTCATAGACGTCACCATCAACGTCTTCACTCCCACTCCGCCAAAAAATTCCTTTACTTATAGGAATTTTCGTAATATCACTCCGGAGATGCTAAATGACCGTCTGCTTCGCTGCGACTGGACAGCTCTTGAAAATGCCGAAACCAGCTTGGAAGACGCAATTCACTGCTTGAATGAGAATTTAATGACTGTTATAGATGAATTAGCGCCCGAAAAAACTATCAACCCGCGGAAAATGACGCTCCTTGGATTGGTCCTGAGTTGAGGGTGCTCATGAATAAGCGAGATGCGACGCGCAGGCGCTGGGAACGAAATCAACGTAACCAGCGCAAGTGTCCTGAGCTTCAAAGTGAGTATTTTCGGCTTAGCGGAGAGGTCGACTTGCGCATGGAACAAGAGCGTAACTCCTTCCTTCAAAACCATCTATCAGACGCTCTTGATCAACATAAGAACATCTGGAAGGAAATGCGCAACCTCGGCCTCCTGCCTAAGAGCAAAGAGGAGGAACTTCACGGTTTCACACCGGATGAGTTGAACGCTCACTTTGCGGGAGTTTCCGTTTCACCTCACGAAAATATAGATGAAGCAATGGACGATATAAATTCGGCTTCAGAGGAGGGTTTTAATTTTAAGCCTACAAATTTCAATAACGTAGTCCTTGCTATCAAACATTTTTCCTCGCAAGCCCGTGGGTCAGACGGGATTCCCCAAAGCGTGATCGCGAAGGCTCTTCCGGCTATTGGTGATCTTATTGTACATATTTTCAACTCCTCTTTCGCTCATAGCACTTTTCCCGAGGCTTGGAAGCAAGCACAGCTGATCGCACTGAAAAAGACTGCCGCTCCATCAACGGTCTCGGACTTCCGTCCTATAGCGCTGCTGTGTTTTCTCGCCAAGGTCCTGGAAAAAATCGCACACGACCAAATCACGGAGTACTTAAAACAAGAGGAATTACAAGATCGCTTCCAGACTGGTTTCAGGCAATACCATAGCACCCAGACAGCTCTACTAAAGTTGACAGATGACATCAGAGTAGGCATTGACAAGAAGAAGATCACCTTGCTCCTGCTTTTTGACTTTAGTAAAGCTTTTGACACGATATCACCATCTAAGCTGTTGAGTAAACTTCGAAATCTTGGCTTTTCGAGATCGGCACTTCTGTGGATAAAATCATACTTACAAGGTCGCACCCAAAAAGTCACTTCAAAATCTGGTAATTCTGATTGGCTTGAAACCAATCTGGGTGTTCCACAGGGTTCCGTTCTCGGGCCTTTACTCTTCAGCTTATATGTCAATGATTTACCTGGTTTGCTAGACGGAAAGTCGGTACATCATCTATTTTATGCGGACGACCTCCAAATTTATCTCCAAGTCGAGAAAACTAAAATCAGGGAGGGCATCGCTCGGCTGGGTGAAATAGGACGACTAGTTGCCGAATGGGCCAAGAGTTCCGGCCTGTGTCTCAACGCTGGCAAGACCAAGGCAATCTACTTCAGCTCTGAGAGGAATATCAAAGATCTGAAGAGAATGGACTTGCCAGGGGTTGAGATACAGGATGGAAATTTCATCCCGTTCAGTGATACGGTTGTGAGTCTCGGTGTTACACTTGATAGTGAACTGACGTGGAAACCGCACATTGACCAAGTTACTAAGAAAGTTAACAGAGCCCTGTACGGTTTGCGGTTTTTTAGGGCGTGTATCACCAGACCTCTCCGGATTCGCCTAGTCGAGTCATTAGTTCAACCGCATCTAGATTACTGCACAGTCGTGTACCTCGACGCCACGGACGAACAGCGGCAACGGATACAGAGACTGAGCAATTCATGTGTGAGATTCATCTTTGATCTTAGGAGAGACGAGCACATCACCCCGTTTAGGGAGCGATTGGGTTGGTTACGTACTGATTCGCGGAGAATGTACTTCGCAGCACTTATAATGCATAAGATCATGCATTTGGGAGAACCTGGCTACCTTGCTGCGATGTTTACCAGGTACCAATCCGAACGCCCCGCACGCGGTGATACAGAAGAGCGGGTACTCAAAGTTCCCAATATGAGACTTGAGTATGGAAGAAGATCTTTCCAGGTTCAATGTGCTCATCTGTGGAACTTTCTCCCTCCGGGCTTTCGGCAGCTGGGGAAGATATCGTTGTTTAAAGAGGCCTTAAAAGATCTCTTGATGACACAGACTCCTCAGAAGATTGATGTGGAGAAGAAGCATTATTTTAATCTATGATAGGCTTGGGTTCTTATTTTTAGCTTACGATTAGTTTTACGTGACCTTCTGTCACCTGACTGAAGCAAACTGTGATATTTTCTCTTTTGTGAACCCATGCTCTCAGATTTTAGACATACGCGAATTCGCAATTGTAATGACTAGTCACAATTTGTGATATGTACCTGTCCTTGACCAAATCGCTTGTATTATATATATTTTACACCTTTTCTTTTTATTTTTGAATTTTTTTTTTCTAGAATTATGCAACATATGTAAAAATATGTGGGTTATTTTTTGTCTTATGACGAATAAAGGACATCAATCAATCAATCAATCTCTCTTTTTTTTTTTTTTTTTTTTTTAAGGTGGTTAGAGGGCAAAATCTGCCTCAGGATCCCTCGGATCCGTCCCCAGACACCGGACTGGTTCAGCTTACGCGGACTACGCATAGCCCACGCAGGCCATACCAGGCGGGACACGGGTTTGGGTGGGGCCCACCGAGAGGTGGGCCCGGCCGTGTAATATCCCTCTCCCCTCGATGTCCGATACCTAGGGCATCGGGCAATCAAGAAGGAGATCCACCTGCATCTACCATCTCATCCCGGAACCGCGTGAGCATTACTTCAGGATGAGCGGCATGTCTCGCGCTCGATTGCGAGCGTTCCTCTTCTCCATCTTCTCTCTTCGGCCACTTGTCGGCATCTTCTATCTTCACTCTTCATTGTTCCCTCTCTTTCTTCTTTCTTCTCTCTTCTTTCTTCTTTCTTCCCTCTTCAGTGCATCAGATTCCTCCTGGAATCATTTGGGCCTCTTCTGTTTCAATCGGCAGAGTCACTGTAATTCGCCTGCTTCGAGGCGCCTTACTTCCCTCTCTTTCTCCTCTTTGTGGGTCATCACCAGCTTGATGTATCCGGTGAGTCTATCCCATGTCTCCTGGTTGCGGAGTAAGTACGGGACGAGATTCTCAGGTGTTAGTTGAGCACCCAGCCATTCATCCAGCTCGGCGCGCTCTCTCCGGGTGTCGCTGCACTTGAACAGGGCATGTTCGGCGTCATCCCATTCGTCCCCGCATGACTGACATGCTGGGGTCGTCCTCTTCTTGAACCTGGTTAGATAGGAACCGAAGCAACCATGATCGCTCAGTGCCTGCGTCGTCCAGTAGTCCATCTCTCCGTGGGTGCGTTCCGCCCACTTGGCTACGTCACGGATCAGCCGGTGCGTCCATCTGCCGTTCGCAAATGGCGAATCCCACTCAGTTTGCCAATGCTCAAGGGTGGTTTCCTTCTCGTTGTCGCGGATGATCTCCTTCATCGTCGGAGTGAGTACTCGTTCGGCTCCGATCACTTTCTGGCGGTCCCAGATCCTCACTCGCTCCGCGACGAGCAAGTGGATGGGCGGAGTACTCGCCAATACGTAAGCCGCATCTCCTGACACAGTGCGGTAGGCACGGATACTCCTCAGGGCCGCTCTTCGGTGGACAGGCCCCATTCTCTTCTCGATGATGGTCTTCTCTACCCTCTTCCCCCACACGGGTGCACCGTACAGCATGATGGAGGTAGTGACGGTGTTGAGAAGTGCGCGCCTCTTTTCCTTTCTCTCTCTCTCTCTCTCTCTCTCTCTCTCTCTCCCCCTCTCTCTCTCTCTCTCTCCCCCTCTCTCTCTCTCTCTCTCCCCCTCTCTCTCTCTCTCTCTCCGCTGGTGAGTACAACCACACGCTTTCTACATCGCTCCGTCTTGAATGTCTTTTCTCACCGACAAAACATCGTCCCGAGGGGCATATTTTTGCAGATTGGACTTCCTCTCTCAGGCTCATACCTTTGGAGCAACACTGCATGGCTCTAATCAGAGCCTGAGAGGAATTATTCCAAATTCTGCAATTCGACAATAACATCCAGTCGGCAGTTCTTGGCGCCGAAACCAACCATCCTGCGCATGCCCGGCGATCGTCGTCTGCTCCACGCTAACTATACACCTGTACTGCTGCTACTGCTGTCTGCTGTCACGCGATGGGCGACACCACCTGCCGCATATGCAACACCAACCTGCGTCATGGCAGCAAGCAATGCAGCACCTGCAAACGATTCGTCCACACAAAATGTTCAAAAACATCGAACAACAAGTGGTTTCGCATAGCGTGTCACGAGGTGAGCAGAAAACCATACAAAATAGCGTCGCCGGTTGCCATAAAGCAGACGGCTTCGTCTGCTTGGCGCAGCACTACGAAGCACGTCAGAGAGAGAGATGGGGAATACCGGCTTGCGCACTAGTGTGAGTGGCTTGTCTACCACTACACAGACTCGGCTCAGCTCTCGCAGCAAGGTGGGGACATCTCCCCCTGCCCGCGCACCATTACCACCGGCCGCGGCGAGAAGCCCCCTACCACCAGTGGCTCTACTCCCGTCGGGAGGACCGATGGACAGTGGATGTCGTCTGCTACACCACCAACTGGCAGCGGTGGCAGCACCTCAGCGCTCACCGCTCGTGGCGCGCAAATTCAAACAGAAGCCATCGGCGCATCCCAGCCATTACTCTTATCAACATCTTCTGAGGATGGTCGTGGGATATCCCAAGACGGGAACGACAGAACACCAGTCCAGCCAACCACTCCAGCAACAAATACTGTTGCCCTTAGGCCCTTTCTACCAATACTGTTGCACTTAGGCCCTTTTTACCAGTACTTCTACGTTGAGACTCTTTTAAACAATACCCTTGCACTTGGGCCCTTTTTTCGAACAAAATTTTCCTGTTGTTTGGGCTCTTTTAGAAAATCTTCGAGGTCTTGGTGACTTTGTGGGTACCTCTCTCTGCAGTGATAAGACCCTTTTACGTAGTCACATTCGTGCTGAGATTCGATTCCTAAACAAAACTCTCTTCCGGAGTCACATTGTTATAATCTTTTGAGGGGAATTCGGAGGTGTCTAGTTCCCACAGTCAAACAACGATAAGATGAGAAATCCAATCTGTCGGAGTTATGATTTTCCGAAAAATAGCTATGTATGAAGAAATCGTGCCCGTGAAATACTCTTAGGCTGACAAGAGGAGTCGGGAGGGTCCGGGTCACCAAATCTCACCAAACTTTTTCCACAGGCTCGTACCACCTAGAACATGGAGAGTCCAGAGTAACTCCATCAAATGGGATTTCATTTTAGATCTACAAGCAAAAACGCTAGCATTGCCAGTATACCCATATATATATATATATATATATATATATATATATATATCACTTTTTGACATGGGCCTATATGGGCAATTCTTACGTTTTTGCTTGTAGCTCTGGACAGAAGGCCCACTTGAGGGAGTCACTCTGGATTCTCCATTTTCTAGGTGGTACGAGACTGTGAAAAAAGTTGAGTGAGGTATGATGACCCGGACCCTCCGAACTCCCGTTGCGAGTCCGATTTTCGGGCGCCACAGTGAATGGGGCCCAATCAATTTCTTACTTGATCTCGTTTCTTGAACCTACTTTAGCCTATCTTACTCCATTTGAGCCTACCAGATAATCCTGAAGGTTGGGGACGAAACTGACCATGGATTCGGTTTCTACATCAAAAAATACACGAAAAATACATGTTCACGTCTTGGGAACGATCTGACTCAGAATTCGCATTCTTGGCGTACATTGGAGGAGCCGCGGTTTCACGGACTCGATACCTTGGAGTTTTTCATTTTTTGGACCAGCTAGATCTCGTGATCTAACGCGTCAAACCGACTTCCTCGAGTGACCATTCTGAAGTGAGTTACACCAGGCGGCTATCAATTGAAATTACTTTTAGAGACATCAGAGGACGCGCATGCACAAGAGATGCAAATACTGGATTGAAATTTGTTTCAAAGATAATTTTTGCATTTTTGACCACTTTCCACCGCCAGGACTGATAGTTTTCGAAACCGTTTTCGCTGTAACATGACCCGGCAAACACGATGACGTGGTTAACTAACGTCTTGATTACAGGTAACATGGTTAGAAATCAATTCTTATGTTTTATCAATTTTCTTAGAGGCCTCAATCACAGGTTGTCGATATAAGAATACTGCTCTCCTATTTGTCCGAGTTCCGAAGATATGTTGGAAAAAATCAGGTTGTTTCATTGGAATCCATCGGAACACGATTTTACTAATGGAACGCCGATTTTCAACTTTTTTGGAGAATTACTCAAAATGCCGTACGACACAGAGATGACCTTGGGACGTTAGAAAGCTCTTTTCCCACTCAAAGCTTATGAAATTGTGAGGTCATGCTTTTCTCTTCAAAATGATTGGCGAACCAATCGTGTCCAATGGTGCAGCATCGTAGTTAGGCGATTCGTTCTTACCCATCAAAACTGTACAACTAGCTGTCCAAGGAGTCTAGCCGGGTCCAACTGCCTTCAGATAATAGACAGAGGATCTGACTCTCATCATACAATCGATAAAAGGGCGTAACTCCCATCATATAATCGACAAAAGGGCCTAAGTGCACTTAGGCCCTTTTTCTGATCTATGGGGTTTTCGAAGTTTATGGGAGAACAACTTTCATGGGGTGATAGATCATGGTTGAGGGGTTCAAAAAAGCGGTAGGCCGGAAAAAGGGCCTAAGTGCACTTAGGCCCTTCTTCCACCCACCCCCTCAATTATTTCACGACTCATAACATCGAGCGCACATTGCTTGACCCTGAAGCGAAAGCCCATGTGCCGGACCGAAAGATTTACATCAATGAAATGCTATCTCGTGACAAATACAAGGAATATATTCAGCTGAGGCCACTTGCACGAGGTCTAGGCTTCAAATACGTTTGGCACAGCGGTGGACGCTTTTGGGTCAGGCGTAGGAATGGCGAGAGAGCGCATGCGTTCGTGTCCCTCACTGAACTGCATGTCATTCAAACGGCGTGTCGAACAGCCCCAAGAACAAATCATGAGTCATTGGACAGTAGCCCGAACAGTCCAACCGTTCCAGACCAGGTTACAGATTCTACAGCAGCATCAGCGGGGACTCCCTGACTAAATACGGCTGCCGGCGAGTCAAAAGGGAGTGGTAGTTCCTTAAATGCGGGGTTTATCAACCTTAACTCCTTAACAGATAAGATTGAGCACCTGCGCCTGCTCGTCGCTGCCGACCCCTCCTACCATCTTTTCGGGGTAGCTGAGTCGTGGCTCGATGAGTTTGTGGATGACAGTCTTGTTCAGGTCCCAGGTTATTCGCTGTTACGGCAAGATCGTAACAGAAACGGTGGCAGGGTTGCTCTGTATGTGCGTAATGATTTCAAAGTGGAGAGGCTTGCCTCGTCTAATACTTCTGGTCCGGGGTGTCCTGGCATCCCCGAGTATTTGATTTGCAGCGTACAGCAGGGTAACTCGCCATCGATTCTAGTAGGTGTGATTTATAGACCTCCAAGGGTTGCCATGCAGAAGGATGATGGGCTTTTCGGCTCATTACGCCGACTGTGTGGAGATTTTAGCCACAAAGTTATTATGGGGGATCTGAACGCAGACTTGTTGGACACGGCTCATTCTGACACAAAGACATAGACCGCACTGACCGAAAAACTGTCCCTTCAGATTGTGCAGCACGGTGCGACTCATCAACACAACCCCAATGTGTCTCATAAATGGATCGACCATATGTACGTAGATGAAAATGATACCGTCACCGTTTTACAAAACAGACTACTGCCCAGTTTCGGCAAGCACGCGGTCATCGACGTCACCATCAACGTCTCCACTCCTGCTCCGCATAAAAATTCCTTCACATACAGGGATTTCCGTAACATCACTCCGGAGCAGTTGAATGATCGCCTGCTTCGCTGTGACTGGACAGCGCTCAACAATGCTGAAACTAGTTTGGAAGATGCGATTAATTGCCTCAATGAAAACTTGGAAGTTGTATTAGATGAACTAGCGCCTGCAAAAACGATTTTCCCTCGTGAAGGTGACGCTCCTTGGATTGTTCCCGAGCTGAAAGGACTCATTAAGAAGCGAGATGCAACACGTAGGCGCTGGGAGCGAAACCAATGCAACCAGCGCAAGTGTTCTGATCTTCAGAATGAGTTCTTCCGGCTCAGTGAAGAGGTCGACGTGCGTATTGAGAAAGAGCGAAATTCCTTCATTCAAAGTCACCTTTCCGACGCTCTTGATCAACATGAAAACATTTGGGAGGAAATGCGTAACCTCGGCCTCTTGCCCAAGAGCAAAGAGGAGGAGCTTCACGGCTTCACCCCGGACGAGTTGAACGCTCACTTTGCGGGAGTCTCTGTCTCACCTCGCGAGAATATAGAAGAAGCAATGGACGATGTAATGGTGGCCCCAGAGGAGGGTTTCGAATTCAAGCCAACGAATTTGAATGAAGTAGTCCTTGCCATGAAACATTTCTCCTCACAGGCTCGCGGGGTAGATGGAATCCCTCAAAGCGTGATCGCGAAAGCTCTCCCGGCGATTGGTGATCTTATTGTACATATTTTCGACTCCTCTTTCGCTCAGAGCATCTTTCCTGAGATTTGGAAGCAAGCACAGCTGATTGCGCTAAAAAAAACTGTAGCTCCATCATTAGTCTCGGACTTCCGTCCTATTGCGCTCTTGTGCTTCCTCTCCAAGGTTCTCGAAAAGATTGCACACGACCAAATCACGGAGTACTTGAAGAAAGAAAAATTATTAGATGGCTTCCAGGCTAGTTTCAGACACCACCACAGTACCCAGACAGCTTTGCTGAAATTGACTGATGACATCAGACTAGGTATAGATAGGAAGAAGATCACCCTCTTACTACTCTTCGACTTCAGCAAAGCCTTTGACACGATATCACCAACAAAACTTCTGAGTAAACTGCGACAACTTGGTTTCTCGCGTTCGGCACTCCTGTGGATCAAATCATATTTACAAGGTCGCACCCAGCTAGTCATCTCCAAGAATGGTAATTCTGATTGGCTCGCAACCAATCTGGGTGTTCCGCAGGGTTCTGTTCTCGGGCCCTTACTCTTTAGTTTGTACGTCAATGACTTGCCTGGGCTACTGAACGGGAAGTCGGTAGATCATCTCTTTTACGCTGATGACCTCCGAATTTATCTCCAAATCGAGAAAAATAAGATCAGGGAGGGCATCGCTCGACTGGGAGAAATCGGACGACTGGTTGCTGATTGGGCTATGGGCTCCGGCCTGCGTCTCAACGCTGGTAAAACCAAGGCAATATTTTTCTCTCCCGAGAGGAATATCAAGGATCTGAAAAGGATGGATTTGCCAGGTGTTGAGATACAGGATGGAGTTTTCGTCCCTTTCAGTGACACAGTCGTGAGTCTTGGTGTTGTATTAGACAGCGAATTATCGTGGAAACCGCAAATAATTCGAGTGACGAAGAAAGTCAACAGGGCCCTGTACGTTTTGCGGTTTTTCAGCGCATGCATCCTCGGGACTCTCCGAGTTCGACTGGTCGAGGCGTTAGTACAACCCCATCCAGACTATTGTACGGTCGTGTATCTTGACGCCACAGACGAACAGCGGCAACGGCTACAAAGACTAAACAACTCATTTGTGAGATACATTTTTGATCTTAGGAGAGACGAGCACATCACTCCGTTCAGGGAAAACTTGGATTGGCTGCGTACTGATTCGCGGCGAATGTACTTTGCAGGCATTATCATGTATAAGATCATGCACATGAGGGAACCTGGTTACCTGTCTGCAATTTTTACCAGGCACCAATCCGAGCGCCCCGTGCGGGGAGATGCACAAGAGCAGGAACTCAAAGTCCCCAAAGTGAGACTTGAATATGGAAGAAGATCTTTCCAAGTTCAATGCGCTCACTTCTGGAACTTTCTCTCTTCAGGCATTCGGCAAATTCAGAAGATCTCATTTTTCAAAGAAGCTTTGAAAGAGTTTCTCTTATCACAACCATCCCAGAGGATTGATGTGGATAACAAACAATACTTTAACCTCTGATAGGCTTGGGCTCTTTCCGATTAGGCTTTTAATTATAACTTAGTTATGCGTGGCCTTCCCGCCATTGACTGAAACATCTGTGATAAATTTCCGAGCCCACTGTCCTTTTATATGTACAAGAATGTTTTATATTTTCTTGCTCCTTTTTTGCTATCTTTACCTGTATAAGAAATAGTGTAATTTGACTTTCTACGCACCTTGCAGTGCTTCAAAATGACTAGTCACTTGATGTGATAATACAATGTCCTTGACCAAAACGACAAATTTCACGAATGTGATATATATTTATTATCAGTGACATATGTACCATATGTAACAGAATTTTTAATATTTGCCTCTGAGCAAATAAAGGATATCAATCAATCAATCAATCTCTCTCTCTCTCTCTCTCTCCCTCTCTCTCTCCCTCTCTCTCTCTCTAAAAAACGATTCGCCCTCGTAAAGGCGACGCTCCTTGGATTGGTCCCGAACTGGGAGGACTCATTGAGAAGCGAGATGCAACACGTAGGCGCTGGGAGCGAAACCGATGCAACCAGCGCAAGTGTTCTGATCTTCAGAATGAGTTCTTCCGGCTCAGTGAAGAGGTCGACGTGCGTATTGAGAAGGAGCGAAATTCCTCCATTCAAAGTCACCTTTCCGACGCTCTTGATCAACATAAAAACATTTGGAAGGGAATGCGTAACCTCGGCCTCTTGCCCAAGAGCAAAGAGGAGGAACTTCACGGCTTCACCCCGGACGAGTTGAACGCTCACTTTGCGGGAGTCTCTGTCTCACCTCGCGAGAATAAAGAAGAAGCAATGGACGATGTAATGGTGGCTCCAGAGAAGGGTTTCGAATCCAAGCCAACCAATTTGAATGGAGTAGTCCTTGCCATAAAACATTTCTCCTCACAGGCTCGCGGGGTAGATGGAATCCCTCAAAGCGTGATCGCGAAAGCTCTCCCGGCGATTGGTAATCTTACTGTACATATTTTCAACTCCTCTTTCGCTCACAGCATCTTTCCTGAGACTTGGAAGCAAGCACAGCTGATTGCGCTGAAAAAGACTGTAGCTCCATCATCAGTCTCGGACTTTCGTCATATTGCGCTCTTGTGCGGGTACCTGAAGCTAGCGAACACTAACTCACAAATCGGGCCCAAACCAATTTCACTTTTTATTACTATTTTATTACTAATTTATCACCAAAGAAAAAGATTTATTACCGGTCATGGGCCCGGAATACGAGAGTTTTCACTAGCGGAAGCTCACGCTAGCGAACACGTGGCCGGGGAAAGATCGTACGGGAATGTGCAATAGCTCATTTTTTATTACTTTTTTATTACTCTCAGAATATGTCCTCAAATATGCGTGTGATATGATTCAGCTGAAATATGATGGTTTTCGCTAGCGTAAGCTTACGCTAGCAAACACCATATACTGTCGTAGCTTCGGGGACACTCAGAACTACTCAGGATTTTATTACTTTTTTATTACTCTCGAAAGGTATAGTCGAGATAGTCCCGAGACCAGGAGGAAACCGATATTTGGGCCTGAGGCTGGACGAGAGCTGGAGCGGGGCGAGATGAGAAATATATGATAGACTGAGCTACCTCTGTACAATAAGGTGCGAATGAAAAATTCCATCGCATACGGGAACCTGTCTGACGATGAGCAGGGTACACTGAGTCAGAGTTCAGAGATAATAGGAAATCGATAACGAATCAGCAAACTCGATCATAGGGCCCAAAACAGGGGAGACCCTGCTTAAAGTTATTATAGTCGCAGTCGAGACATCACGGGGGGATGCAGAGAGTCCCAATGGACCCAAAATTTTACAGAACCCTAGATCAAGTAGTCACGTACTATCTCTGATGCCCAGAGAATTCATGACCAGTCAGCACCCTCGGCTATGGGGCCCAAAACAGGGCGAAAACGAGCTTCGAGCACTTATCTGCGCAGTTATGACGCCACTGTGGGTTGTAGCATGTTCCAATGGACCCGAATCTCTACAGAACCTCAGATCAAGTGGTTATGTACCATTGATGATGCCCAGAGAATTTATTACCAGTCAGCATCCTCGGCTATGGGGCCGAAAACAGGGCGAAAACGAGCTTTCAGCAGTTATCTGCCCAGTTATGACGCCAGTATGGGTTGGAGGATGATCCAATGGACCCGAAACTGGACAGAACCTTAGATCAAGTAGCTATGTACCATTGATGATGCCCAGAGAATTTATTACCAGTCAGCACCCTCGGCTATGCGGCCCGAAACAGGGAAAAATCGAGCTTTGAGCAGTTATCTGCCGTTATGACGCCACTGTGGGTTGTAGGATGTTCCAATGGACCCGAAACTCTACAAACCCCTAGATCAAAAAGCCACGTACTATCTCTGATGCCCAGAGATTTCATTACCAGTCAGCGACCTAGGCTATGGGGCCGAAAACAGGGCAAAAACGAGCTTCCAGCAGTTATCTGCCCAGTTATGACGCCAGTATGGGTTGGAGGATGATCCAATGGACCCGAAACTCGATAGAATCTTAGATCAAGTGGTTATGTACCATTGATGATGCCCAGAGAATTTATTACCAGTCAGCACCCTCGGCTATGGGGCCCAAAACAGGGCGAAATCGAGCTTTGAGCAGTTATCTGCCCAGTTATGACGCCACTGTGAGTTGTAGGATGTTCCAATGGACCCAAAACTCTACAGAACCTCAGAACAAGTAGTCATGTACTATCTCTGATGCCCAGAGAATTTATTACCAGTCAGCACCCTCGGCTATGAGACCCGAAGCAGGGAAAAATCGAGCTTTGCGCAGTTATCTGCCCAGTTATGACGCCACTGTGGGTTGTGGGATATTCCAATGGACCCGAAACTCAACAGAACCTCAGATTGAGTGGTTATGTACCATTCATGATGCACAGAGAATTCATGACCGGTCAGCACCCTCGGCTATGGGGCCCAAAACAGGGCGGAAACGAGCTTCGAGCACTTATCTGCGCAGTTATGACGCCACTGTGGGTTGTAGCATGTTCCAATGGACCCGAATCTCTACAGAACCTCAGATCAAGTGGTGATATCCCATTGATGATGCCCAAAGAATTTATAACCAGTCAGCACCCTCGGCTATGGGGCCGAAAACAGGGCGAAAAGGAGCTTTCAGCAGTTATCTGCCCAGTTATGACGCCAGTATGGGTTGGAGGATGATCCAATGGACCCGAAACTGGACAGAACCTTAGATCAAGTAGCTATGTACCATTGATGATGCCCAGAGAATTTATTACCAGTCAGCACCCTCGGCTATGAGGCCCGAAACAGGGGAATATCGAGCTTTGAGCAGTTATCTGCCGTTATGACGCCACTGTGGGTTGTAGGATGTTCCAATGGACCCGAAACTCTACAAACCCCTAGATCAAAGAGCCACGTACTATCTCTGATGCCCAGAGATTTCATTACCAGTCAGCGACCTAGGCTATGGGGCCGAAAACAGGGCGAAAACGAGCTTTCAGCAGTTAGCTGCCCAGTTATGACGCCAGTATGGGTTGGAGGATGATCTGATGGACCCGAAACTCGATAGAATCTTAGATCAAGTGGTAATGTACCATTGATGATGCCCAGAGAATTTATTACCAGTCAGCACCCTCGGCTATGTGGCCCAAAACAGGGCGAAATCGAGCTTTGAGCAGTTATCTGCCCAGTTATGACGCCACTGTGAGTTGTAGGATGTTCCAATGGACCCGAAACTCTACAGAACCTCAGATCAAGTAGTCATGTACTATCTCTGATGCCCAGAGAATTTATTACCAGTCAGCACCCTCGGCTATGAGACCCGAAGCAGGGAAAAATCGAGCTTTGCGCAGTTATCTGCCCAGTTATGACGCCACTGTGGGTTGTGGGATGTTCCAATGGACCCGAAACTCTACAGAACCTCAGATGAATTAGTCACATATCATCTGCAATGCCCAAAGAATCTCTTACCGGTCAGCACCCGGGTCCTCGGCTATGGTTCCAAGTCATCAGTTCGAACTAGCATTTATTTATGTCTCACAGAGTCTGGAGCGTACCTCGGCTGGAGTCGTCTCAGACTGGCTCACAGCTTCATGGTACCTCACTCCAGATATTCATCAACCGTCAATCATGTTTATCAGATCTATTACTAGTCAGCACCCACGGTGATGGGGCCCCAGAATGAGCAAACTCATGCACATGTACCGAATCACGCAGTTGGAACGACCCCTAGAGCTGTATGCCACTGTCACGGATTCATAACTCCATGGAATCTTAGTTCGGGTACTGGTCTATTATCAGGAATGCCTATATAATTAAACACTGGTCTGAACCTTTGGTCATCGGGCCCGAGAATCAGTGGAAATTCCGAGAGAGTTGTGAGTCGCACAGCTCAGACGGGCCACCCGCTTAGATGACGCCGAGAGTTGTAATGGGAAGGAATGGGCTCAAATATCCATGAGACAGTCAAGACATCTGTCAATCATCTGGGAGGCCCAAGGTCGATCATCTGGGAGGCCCAAGGAATCCATGAACAGTGGACCGCTGGACGATGAAGTTCGAAGATCCTAAAGAATGAACTCCAATCGAGCTTGAATTTACCTGGCGCGTACCACGGCGTAAAAAAATGATTTTCTCGTTTATGGTAGCATGGAAATCTGTCCCTGTTGCTATTCGTTTAGGAGTAACGTTCCTTGACATCAAATGCTATTTATTTTCATTCCCATATTGAAGAATCTGTTGAACAATAGATTCCATTGAGCGTGACACTATCTGAGGTAATCTATTTCGCAAGCATTCATAAGCGATACGAATGATATTTCACTCATTCTTCGTTCTCGTGAGTGGGATTCACTCATCTAATTACAGCAATGCCGACTTACAGGCTTCCTTTTCCCTCTCTATCTTTGCCACTGATCTAAGGTTCTGTAGAGTTTCGGGTCCATTGGAACATCCTACAACCCACAGTGGCGTCATAACTGCGCAGATAACTGCTCGAAGCTCGATTCCACCCCGTTTTGGGCCCCATAGCCGAGGGTGCTGACTGCTGATAGATCCTCTGAGTTTCAGAGATAGTACGTGACTACTTGATCTAGGGTTCTGTAGAGTTTCGGGTCCATTGGATCATCTTACAACCCACAGTGGCGTCATAACTGCGCGGATAACTGCCCAAAGCTCGATTTCGCCCTCTTTTGGGCCCCATAGCCGAGGGTGCTGACTGGTAATAAATTCTCTGGGCATCATCAATGGTACATAACCACTTGATCAGAGGTTCTGTAGAGATTCGGGTCCATTGGAACATGCTACAACCCTCAGTGGCGTCATAACTGGGCAGATAACTGCTCAAATCTCGATTTTCCCCTGTTTCGGGCCTCATAGCCGAGGGTGCTGACTGGTAATAAATTCTTTGGGCATCAGAAATGGTACGTGACTACTTGATCTAAGATTCTGTGAAGTATCGGGTCCATTGAAACATCCTACAACCCACAGTGGCGTCATAACTGGGCAGATAACTGCTCAGAGCTCGATTTTTCCATGTTTCGGGCCTCATAGCCGAGGGTGCTGACTGGTAATGAATTCTCTTGGCATCAGAGATAGTACGTGGCTACTTGATCTAGGGTTCTGTAGAGTTTCGAGTCCATTGGATCATCTTACAACCCTTAGTGGCGCCATAACTGCGCGGATAACTGCCCAAAGCTCGTTTTCGCCCTGTTTTGGGCCCCATAGCCGAGGGTGCTGATTGGGAACAAATTCTCTGGGCATCATTAATGGTACATAACCACTTCATCTAAGGTTCTGTCGAGTTTTGGGTCCATTGGATCATCCTCCAACCCATACTGACGTCATAACTGGGCAGATAACTGCTCAAAAGCTCGTTTTCGCCCTGTTTCGGACCCCATAGCCGGGGGTGCTGATTGGTAACAAATTCTCGGGGCATCATTCATGGTACATAACCACTTGATCCAAGGTTCTGTAGAGATTCAGGTCCATTGGAACATGCTACAACCCACAGTGGCGTCATAATCGGGCAGATAACTGCTCAAAGCTCGATTTTTCCCTGTTTCGGGCCTCAAAGCCGAGGGTGCTGACTGGTAATAAATTCTTTGGGCATCAGAAATGGTACGTGACTACTTGATCTGAGGTTCTGTAGAGTTTCGGGTCCATTGGAACATCCTACAACTCACAGTGGCGTTATAACTGGGCAGATAACTGCTCAAAGCTCGATTTCGCGCTGTTTTGGGCCCCATAGCCGAGGGTGCTGACTGGTAATGAAATCTCTGGGCATCAGAGATAGTACGTGGCTCTCTGATCTAGGGTTCTGTAGAGTTTGGGGTCCATTGAATCATCTTACAACCCACAGTGGCGTCATAACTGCGCGGATAACTGCTCAAAGCTCGATCCTTCCCTGTTTCGGGCCTCAAAGCCGAGGGTGCTGACTGGTAATAAATTCTTTGGGCATCAGAAATGGTACGTGACTACTTGATCTAAGATTCTGTGAAGTATCGGGTCCATTGAAACATCCTACAACCCACAGTGGCGTCATAACTGGGCAGATAATTGCTCAGAGCTCGATTTTTCCATGTTTCGGGCCTCATAGCCGAGGGTGCTGACTGGTAATGAATTCTCTTGGCATCAAAGATAGTACGTGGCTACTTGATCTAGGGTTCTGTAGAGTTTCGAGTCCATTGGATCATCTTACAACCCACAGTGGCGCCATAACTGCGCGGATAACTGCCCAAAGCTCGTTTTCGCCCTGTTTTGGGCCCCATAGCCGAGGGTGCTGATTGGGAACAAATTCTCTGGGCATCATTAATGGTACATCACCACTTCATCTAAGGTACTGTCGAGTTTCGGGTCCATTGGATCATCCTCCAACCCATACTGGCGTCATAACGGGGCAGATAACTGCTCAAAGCTCGATTTTTCCCTGTTTCGGGCCTCATAGCCGAGGGTGCTGACTAGTAATGAATTCTCTGGGCATCAGAGATAGTACGTGACTACTAGATCTAGGGTTCTGTAGAGTTTCGGGTCCATTGGGACTCTCTGCATCCCCCCGTAACGTCTCGACTGCGACTATAATAACTTTAAGCAGGGTCTCCCCTGTTTTGGGCCCTATGATCGAGTTTGCTGATTCGTTATCGATTCTCTATTATCTCTGAAGACTCAGTGTACCCTGTTCATCGTCAAACAGGTTCCCATATGCGATGGAATTTTTTCATTCGCACCTTATTGTACAGAGGTAGCTCAGTCCATCATATATTTCTCATCTCGCCCGCTCCAGCTCTCGTCCAGCCTCAGGCCCAAATATCGGTTTCCTCTTGGTCTCGGGATCATCTCGACTATACCTTTCGAGAGTAATAAAAAAGTCATAAAATCCTTTGTAGTTCTGAGTGTCCTCGAAGCTACGCCTGTATATGGTGTTTGCTAGCGTAAGCTTACGCTAGCGAAAACCATCATATTTCAGCTGAATCATATCACACGCATATCTTGAGGACAAATTCTGAGAGTAATAAAAAAGTAATAAAAAATGAGCTATTGCACATTCCCGTACGATCTTTCCCCGGCCACGTGTTCGCTAGCGTAAGCTTCCGCTAGCGAAAACTCTCGTATTCCGGGCCCATGACCGGTAATAAATTTTTTTCTTTGGTAATAAATTAGTAATGAAATAGTAATGAAAAGTGAAATTGGTACGGGCCAGATTTGTGGGTTAGTGTTCGCTAGCTTCAGGTACCCCTCTTGTGCTTCCTCTCCAAGGTTCTCGAAAAGATTGCACACGACCAAATCACGGAGTACTTGAAGAAAGAAAAATTATTAGATGGCTTCCAGGCTAGTTTCAGACACCACCACAGTACCCAGACAGCTTTGCTGAAATTGACTGATGACATCAGACTAGGTATAGATAGGAAGAAGATCACCCTCTTACTACTCTTCGACTTCAGCAAAGCCTTTGACACGATATCACCAACAAAACTTCTGAGTAAACTGCGACAACTTGGTTTCTCGCGTTCGGCACTCCTGTGGATCAAATCATATTTACAAGGTCGCACCCAGCTAGTCATCTCCAAGAATGGTAATTCTGATTGGCTCGCAACCAATCTGGGTGTTCCGCAGGGTTCTGTTCTCGGGCCCTTACTCTTTAGTTTGTACGTCAATGACTTGCCTGGGCTACTGAACGGGAAGTCGGTAGATCATCTCTTTTACGCTGATGACCTCCGAATTTATCTCCAAATCGAGAAAAATAAGATCAGGGAGGGCATCGCTCGACTGGGAGAAATCGGACGACTGGTTGCTGATTGGGCTATGGGCTCCGGCCTGCGTCTCAACGCTGGTAAAACCAAGGCAATATTTTTCTCTCCCGAGAGGAATATCAAGGATCTGAAAAGGATGGATTTGCCAGGTGTTGAGATACAGGATGGAGTTTTCGTCCCTTTCAGTGACACAGTCGTGAGTCTTGGTGTTGTATTAGACAGCGAATTATCGTGGAAACCGCAAATAATTCGAGTGACGAAGAAAGTCAACAGGGCCCTGTACGTTTTGCGGTTTTTCAGCGCATGCATCCTCGGGACTCTCCGAGTTCGACTGGTCGAGGCGTTAGTACAACCCCATCCAGACTATTGTACGGTCGTGTATCTTGACGCCACAGACGAACAGCGGCAACGGCTACAAAGACTAAACAACTCATTTGTGAGATACATTTTTGATCTTAGGAGAGACGAGCACATCACTCCGTTCAGGGAAAACTTGGATTGGCTGCGTACTGATTCGCGGCGAATGTACTTTGCAGGCATTATCATGTATAAGATCATGCACATGAGGGAACCTGGTTA
This sequence comes from Eretmocerus hayati, assembly GCA_029851415.1. Taxonomy (NCBI): domain Eukaryota; kingdom Metazoa; phylum Arthropoda; class Insecta; order Hymenoptera; family Aphelinidae; genus Eretmocerus; species Eretmocerus hayati. The sequence goes on along the minus strand of CM056744.1, from coordinate 62,606,894 downwards.
CCTGTCTGCAATTTTTACCAGGCACCAATCCGAGCGCCCCGTGCGGGGAGATGCACAAGAGCAGGAACTCAAAGTCCCCAAAGTGAGACTTGAATATGGAAGAAGATCTTTCCAAGTTCAATGCGCTCACTTCTGGAACTTTCTCCCTTCAGGCATTCGGCAAATTCAGAAGATCTCATTTTTCAAAGAAGCTTTGAAAGAGTTTCTCTTATCACAACCATCCCAGAGGATTGATGTGGATAACAAACAATACTTTAACCTCTGATAGGCTTGGGCTCTTTCCGATTAGGCTTTTAATTATAACTTAGTTATGCGTGGCCTTCCCGCCATTGACTGAAACATCTGTGATAATTTCCCGAGCCCACTGTCCTTTTATATGTACAAAAATGTTTTATATTTTCTTGCTCCTTCTTTGCTATCTTTACCTGTATGAGAAATAGTGTAATTTGACTTTGTACGCACCTTGCAGTGCTTCAAAATGACTAGTCACTTGATGTGATAATACAATGTCCTTGACCAAAACGACAAATTTCACGAATGTGATATATATTTATTATGAGTGACATATGTACCATATGTAACAGAATTTTTGATTTTTGCCTCTGAGCAAATAAAGGATATCAATCAATCAATGAATCTCTGATGTAGAAGAGCAGGTCCTCAAGGTACCCTGGATGAGACTTGAGTATGGAAGAAGATCTTTCCAGATGCAATGTGCTCACCTGTGGAATTTTCTCCCCTCGGGCATTCGGCAGCTCAGTGAAGTGACACAATTCAAGGAGACATCAAAGAGTTTTCTGCTAACAAGACCTCCGCAGAAGATTGATGTGGATTTGAAACAATACTTTAATCTGTGATGGGCTGGACTCTGTTCCTTTCTTCTAATTAGTAATTTCTTTACATGTAACCTTTCGTCATAAGACTGATGCATAACTTTTGATTTTCTGTGATATGACCGAGAGTCCTTGCTCCATCTACTTTTCTTCACTAAATTTGTGGTAGTACTCCATTTGTACCTGTTTCTGTTACACCTTGACTAATCACAAGCTGTGATAATTTTTGTCCTTGACCAAACTAGTAGTTAGTAAAATTTACATTCAACGTGCATTGATATATATATATATATATATATATATATATATATACACCATGAATATATAACAGACATATGTTACCATATGTAATTACTCTTTTGTCTTCGGACGAATAAAGGACATCGATATCAATATATAATATCAATATATCTCTCTCTCTCTCTGCCGGCCCTCTCCCCCTCTCGGCTTCTCTGCCACAGCCCCATAATTTGTCTCAGATTTTCGACCTATAGCGCTGCTCTGCTTCCTTGCCAAGGTCCTGGAAAAGATCGCACACGACCAAATCACGGAGTATTTAAAACAAAAGAGATTACACGATCGCTTCCAGACTGGTTTCAGGCAATACCGTAGCACCCAGACAGTTCTACTAAAGATGACCGATGACATCAGAGTAGGAATTGACAAGAAGAAGATCACCTTGCTCTTGCTTTTCGACTTTAGTAAAGCTTTTGACACGATTTCACCATCAAAGCTGTTCAGTAATCTTCGAAATCTTGGCTTTTCGAGATCGGCACTTCTGTGGATAAAATCATACTTACAAGGCCGCACCCAAAAAGTCACTTCTAAATCTGGTAATTCTGATTGGCTCGAAACCGATCTGGGTGTTCCACGGGGTTCCGTTCTCGGACCTTTACTCTTCAGCTTACATGTCAATGACTTACTTGGATTGCTAGACGGAAAGTCGGTACATCATCTATTTTATGCGAATGACCTTCAAATTTATCTCCAAGTCGAGAAAACTAAGATCAGGGAGGGCATCGCTCGTCTAGGTGAAATAGGACGACTAGTTGCTGAGTGGGCCAAGAGTTCTGGCCTGTGTCTCAACGCTGGCAAGACCAAGGCAATATACTTCAGTTCGGAGAGGAATATCAAAGATCTGAAGAGAATGGACTTGCCAGGGGTTGAGATACAGGATGGAAAATTCGTCCCGTTCAGTGGCACGGTCGTGAGTCTTGGTGTTACACTTGACAGTGAACTGACGTGGAAACTGCACATCGATCAAGTAACTAAGAAAGTCAACAGAGCCCTATACGGATTGCGGTTTTTTAGGGCATGTATCACCGGACCTCTCCGAGTTCGCCTAGTTGAGTCCCTGGTTCAACCGCATATAGACTATTGCACGGTCGTGTACCTCGACGCCACGGACGAACAGCGGCAACGGATACAACGACTAAGCAATTCATGTGTGAGGTATATTTTTGATCTTAGGAGAGACGAGCACATCACCCCGTTTAGGGAGCGTTTGGGTTGGTTACGTACTGATTCGCGGAGAATGTACTTCGCAGCTCTGTCAATGCACAAGATCATGCACTTGGGAGAGCCTGGCTACCTAGCTGCGATGTTTACCAGGTACTAATCTAAGCGTCCCGCACGGGGTGATGTAGAAGAGCAGGTTCTCAAGGTTCCCAGGATGAGACTTGAGTATGGAGAAAGATCTTTCCAGACGCAATGTGCTCATCTGTGGAATTTTTTCCTTTCGGGCATTCGGCAGCTCGGTAAAGTGACACAATTTAAGGAGACATTAAAGAACTTTCTGCTAACAAGACCTCCGCAGAAGATTGATGTGGATTTGAAGCAATACTTTAATCTGTGATGGGCTGGACTCTGTTCCTTTCTTCTAATTAGTTATTTCTTTACACGTGACCTTTCGTCATAAGACTGATGCAGAACTTTTGATTTTCTGTGATATGACCGAGAGTCCTTGCTCCATCTTCTTTTCTCCACTAAATTTGTGATAGTACTCTATTTGTACCTGATTCTGTTACACCTTGACTAATCGCAAGCTGTGATAATCTTTGTCCTTGACCAAACTAGTAGTTAGTAGAATTTATATTCAACGTGCATTTATATATATATATGTCGCAGGCTCTTGGTGAAATCAGCCTTTTCGTGAAAATCCTAGGCTCTTCATGAAGAGCCGGCCGATCGTGTCAGCGCTGATCCCTTTCACTTTGTTACACGATCGGCCTAGCCTTTTCGTGAAAAGGCTGACTCGTCCAGCCTTTTCATGAAAAGGCCAAGTCGGGCTAGGCCCTTGGTGTACAGATGGGCAGAGTCATCAGTACCGCTGTCGAACAAAGTCAGTATCGCAGTCAAAGCTGTCGAATTAATTGCACTTCTCACAATCATATTTAATTGAATAATCTTATGAAAATTGATCGATGGAATCGGCTTGCTCAGATAGGACTTCCAAAGGTTAGCCCATTAAAACTGGAATGAAAATGTATATTGTTGCTCGGTGTGTGTGAAAAAACTGACTCTGATATCAAGATGTCGAAGTTAAAAGAGGATCCTTCCCGTATAGTCCATGGGCTGGAGATTTCAAACTTCAGCTCAACATTCCCAAAACCAAGGGAATTCTGAGTGCCTCAGTTCAACATCACATGAGATTAGACACACAGGCTCTGCCACCAATAATTGTTGACGGTCATATGATATCGTTGGAAGAATCCATTAAGAATCTTGGGGTTATTTTTTTGAAAGATCTTTCATGGAACGCCCATGTCTCCAGTATTTGTTCTAGAGTCCACGGTGCCCTACACAAATTGCGTCGTCGTGGGAATTTTCTGACAACAGAAGTAAAAAAGTTACTAGTTAACGCTCTGATCATGCCCCATATTGATTACGCTTGTCTTGTGTATCATGACTTGTCCGCTTACTTGGTGACAAAACTGCAGCGGCTTCTTGACACCTGTGTTCGTTTCATATTCCGATGCCGTTGCGGTGCAGCTCTGCAACCTCTTTATGACCGCCTTCAGTGGTTAACCTTAAGTCGTCAGTGAGTACTTCTTAAGCGTGCAGACTTACAAAGTTCTCACGACTGCAACCCCACGTTATCTGAATGATCTGTTCAAACCTTTAGACGATGGAGTCCGTCGATCCGAGAGGAATCAATCCACTCGGATCCAAATTCCTCTGACACGTGAGACGGCTTACGCGAACGCATTCTCAATTCGAGCCACTTAATTATGGGAAACGCAGGCGCAGGGAGCGGATGCAAGGTAACCAACGCAAGTGTCCTGAGCTTCAAGGTGAGTACTTTCGGCTTAGCGAAGAGGTCGACTTGTGCATTGAACAAGAGCGTCACTCCTTCCTTCAAACCCATCTAACGGACGCTCTTGATCAGAAGAAGAACATCTGGAAGGAGATGCGCAATCTTGGCCTCTTGCCCAAGAGCAAAGAGGAAGAACTTCACGGTTTCACACCGGATGAGTTGAACGCTCACTTTGCGGGGGTTTCTGTCTCACCTCACGGAAATATTAATGGAGCCACGGACGATTTTAGTTCGGCACCGGAGGAGGGGTTTAAATTTAAGCCTACAAATTACAATGATGTAGTGCTTGCCATTGAACATTTCTCCTCCCAGGCCCGTGGGGCGGATGGAATACCCCAAAGCGTGATCGCGATAGCTTTTCCGAGTATTGGTGATCTTATTGTACATATCTTCAATTCCTCTTTCGCTCATAGCGTTTTTCCTGAGGCTTGGAAGCAAGCGCAGCTGATTGCATTTAAGAAGACTGCGGCTCCATCAGCAGTCTCAGACTTCCGTCCCATAGCGCTGCTGTGCTTCCTCTCCAAGATTCTGGAAAAAGTCGCACATGACCAAATCACAGAGTATTTGAAAATTGAGAAATTACTTGATCCGTTCCAGACAGGTTTCAAGCAACATAGAAAAACCCAGACAGCATGAAATTGACAGACGACATCAGAGTAGGAATTGACAGAAAGGAGATCACTCTGCTCCTACTGTTTGACTTTAGTAAAGCATTCGACACAATTTCACCATCCAAGCTACTGAGGAAGCTACGACATCTCGTTCTCTCGAGATCGGCACTCCTATGGATAAAATCGTATTTACAGTGTCGCACCCAACAAATCACTTCGAAAGCAGGTGAATCTGATTGGCTAGAAACCAATCTGGATGTTCCACAGGGGTTCGTTCTCGGGCCTCTCCTCTTTAGTCTGTATGTGAATGACTTGCCCGGGCTACTGAACGGAAAGTCCGTTAACCACGTATTTTACGCGGATGACCTCCAGATTTATCTACAAGTCGATAAAAAGACCATCGACCAGGGAATTGCTCGACTAGGGAATATAGGGCGACTCGTTGCTGACTGGGCTAGGAATTCCGACCTGCGCCTCAACGCTGGGAAGACCAAGGCAATCTTTTCCAGTTCCGAAAGGAACGTTCAAGACTTGCGACGCATGAACTCGCCAGGGGTTGAGATACAGGACGGAGTGTTGATCCCATTCAGTGTCTCTGTCGTAAGTCTAGGTGTTACACTTGACAGCGAACTGACGTGGAAACCGCACATTGATAAATTAACTAAGAAAATCAACAGAGCCCTCTACGGATTGCGGTTTTTTAGGGCGTGTATCACCAGACCACTCCGAGTTCGCCTGGTTGAGTGTTTGGTTCAACCGCATTTAGATTACTGCACGGTCGTGTACCTCGACACCACGGACGAACAGCGGCAATGGATACAACGACTGAGCAATTCATGTGTGAGATATATTTTAGGCCAGTAATTCTAGCTCTGAATTCGTGAGTTTTCGACATGAGTTCCAAAGGACGCTTCTATTTTTTTTTCGATGCGGGATACCCTATAGAACACCCCCCCCCCCCCATGAGACGGAACAACCCCAGGGGTGCGCAAAAAATAACAACAACAAAATAGTGCGAAATTCTGTACTTTTTTGCGTTATTTCGCATCCCGGGGAGCCGTTATAATATTTGGATCATTTTTCATGGTACTATGTTGTAGGCGATGAAATTCTCTGAATTTGAAAAAAAAAACCATCGTAAAATTCTTTCCGTAACTCGAGATAATTAGCAATAAAGCTGGAAAATGCCAAAAATTTCCTTCATTTTTCATTTTGAGGGAAGCCAATGGATCGATGTGTACTTGCTGGAAAATGTAGCCCTCATAGAGTACTATATGTAAAAGAAAAATCAGAGCGATCCGTCAATGAATATTGACGCTATTCTAATTGTTTATCCCAAATTGTTGTTTTTTGCAATAGCCGTAAAAATTTTCCACGTGCACTAAAGTTGTCGCAAAAATTAGAGAGCTTCCTGAAACCCTCAACTATAAGATGCGATCATAAAACCGGTCACTTTGTTACAAAAAATCGTCTCTGGAGCCAATTGTTTATAAAAATCGGAAATTGCCGATTTTATTTTGCACACAATTCCGCGAGTAATGGATATATGGAAAAATTCGTTTTTGGACGTTGTAGTACTAATTCTGCTCTAAATTTCAGAAAAAAACATCACTCCACGACCTTTTGGATCGGAGATACCGATTATATTTTAAAAATCGATATTCTATAAACAATTGAATATTAAGGGCCAGAATTTGCGGGAAATGGTAGAAAAATGTTCAAAGTTTCATATACAGAATGTTTGGTTCACATACCTTGACTTGCGTCCTTGTCCCAGCAGGTGAAAGTTAATGTTTCCTTTATCTCGCTTGAAAAAAGCTGCAGGGGTGAGGAGTGGGGGTACTCCCGCGGCAGCGTGGCGGGCCGACCAGAAACTGAGCCGCGCTCTTCAAATCCGAGCGCTCGGAATTTTTGACGATATCTCGGGTCCTATTGGACCGTTTTTGATCATTTTAATCTTAATGTGGGGTAGCTTTCAGAAAAAAACACAATGGCGTATTAATTATGAGGATTTGAACGGCCATTTTGGGTGTATAAGGGGTACGGTGAAAATAAGAGGTTTTGGTCCAATTTTTCCCGTGTATCAACTAATGTTTCTCACAGAAACATTCTGAATCTGTTGAACGTGGATAATCGATAAGGGAAAGCTCGGAAAATTTGAAAATTATGAAAACTTTTCCGAAAAAAAAAATTCGATTGAAAAGCGCATGATCACCAAAAAAATAAGCAGAGGGAACACCATATCAGTTTTCATTCTGGAAAATCTGGAATTCGGGAAATATTTCCAAGTTTCACCACAACAATTCATAAGATGCCAATTCTTCCGAGAGAGATTTTTATTCGTACTACACTATGATGAGCTGTGATAAAGAAAAACAGAAATTTTGTATTTTCAAATTTTCCGAGGAGCCTTCCCTTATCGATTATCCACGTTCAACAGATTCAGAATGTTTCTGTGAGAAACATTAGTTGATACACGGGAAAAATTGGACCAAAACCTCTTATTTTCACCGTACCCCTTATACACCCAAAATGGCCGTTCAAATCCTTATAATACGCCATTGTGTTTTTTTTTGGAAGCTACCCCAAATTAAAGAAAAAATGATCGAAAACGGTCCAGTAGGACCCGAGATATCGTCAAAAATTCCGAGCGCTCGGATTTGAAGAGCGCGGCTAAGTTTCTGGTCGGCCCGCCACGCTGCCGCGGGAGTACCCCCACTCCTCACTCCTGCAGCTTTTTTCAAGCAAGATAAAGGAAACATTAACTTTCACCTGCTGGGACAAGGACGCAAGTCAAGGTATGTGAACCAAACATTCTGTATATGAAACTTTGAACATTTTTCTACCATTTCCCGCAAATTTCGGCCCCTAATATTCAATTATTTATAAAATATCGATTTTTAAAAAATAATCGGTATCTCCGGTCCAAAAGGTCGTGGAGTGATATTTTTTTTCTAAAATTTAGAGCAGAATTAGTACTACAACGTCCAAAAACGAATTTTTCCATATATCCATTACTCGCGGAATTGTGTGCAAAATAAAATCGGCAATTTCCGATTTTTATAAACAATTGGCTCCAGAGACGATTTTTTGTAACAAAGTGACCGGTTTTATGATCGCATCTTATAGTTGAGGGTTTCAGGAAGCTCTCTGATTTTTTGCGACAACTTTAGTGCACGTGGAGAATTTTTACGGCTATTGCAAAAAACAACAATTTGGGATAAACAATTAGAATAGCGTCAATATTTATTGACGGATCGCTCTGATTTTTTCCTTACATATAGTACTCTATCAGGGCTACATTTCCCAGCAAGTACACATCGATCCATTGGCTTCCCTCGAAATGAAAAATGAAGGAAATTTTTGGCATTTTCCAGCTTTGTTGCTAATTATCTCGACTCACGGAAAGAATTTATCATGGTTTTTTTTTCAAATTTAGAGAATTTCATCGCCTACAACATAGTACCATGAAAAATGATCCGAATATTATAACGGCTCCCCGGGATGCGAAATAACGCAAAAAAGTACAAAATTTCGCACTATTTTGTTGTTGTAATTTTTTGCGCACCCCTGGGGTTGTTCCATTTTATGGGGGGGGGGGGTGTTCTATAGGGTATCCCGCATCGAAAAAAAAATAGAACCGTCCTTTGGCACTCATGCACAGCTCGAAGTCTAGAATTACTGGCCTATTTTTGATCTTAGGAGAGACGAGCACATCACCCCGTTTAGGGAGCGTCTGGGTTGGTTACGTACTGATTCGCGGAGAATGTACTTCGCAGCACTCTTAATACATGAGATCATGCATCTTGGAGAACCTGGCTACCTAGCTGCGATGTTTACCATTCACCAATCCGAACGCCCCGCACGTGGTGATCTAGAAGAGCGAGTACTCAAAGTCCCCAACATGGGACTTGAGTATGGAAGAAGATCATTCCAAGTTCAATGTGCTCATCTGTGGAACTTTCTCCCTTCGGGCTTTCGGCAGCTGAGGAAAACATCGTTACTTAAAGAGGCCTTGCTAGATTTTTCATTGACACAGTCTCCTTAGAGGATTGATGTGGAGAACAAGCACTATTTTAATCTGTGATGGGTTGGGCTCTACTTTTTATTAATATTTTTTTTTTTCTATATGTGACCTTCTGTCACCCGGAGGATGAAACACAGCTGTGATATGACTGTGAGCCCATATCCCTCTCTTACTATAAAATTTTGTACTTAGAATAATGAGTGATTTTGCCCTGACTAGTCACAAATTGTGATACTAAGTGTCCTTGACCAAAACAGTATTCCACTGAAACTATTACCATTATGAGTATATATATACATTATTATCTGTACACGATATTATATTTTTAACGGGCATATGTAATCATATGTAATTGATCTTTTGTCTGCGGACGAATAAAAGGACATCTATCTATCTATCTATCTATCTCTCTCTCTCTCTCTCAAACCCTCTCTCTCCTGCAAACGGTTCGTCCACACAAAATGTTCAAAAACATCGAACAACAAGTGGTTTTGCATAGCGTGTCAAGAGGTGAGCAGAAAATCCTACAAAATAGCGTCGCCGGGCGCCATTAAGCAGACGGCTTCGTCTGCTCGGCGCAGCACTACGAAGCACGTCAGAGAGAGAGAGAGATGGAGAATACCGGCTTGCGCACTAGTGTGAGTGGCTTGTCTACCACTACACAGACTCGGCTCAGCTCTCGCAGCAAGGTGGGGACATCTCCCCTTGCCCCGCACACCATTACCACCGGCCGCGGCGAGAAGCCCCCTACCACCAGTGGCTCTACTCCCGTCGGGAGGACCGATGAACAGCGAATGTCGTCTGCTGCACCACCAACTCGCAGCGGTGGCAGCACCTCAGCGCTTACCGCTCGTGGCGCGCAAATTCAAACAGAGGCCATCGGCGCATCCCAGCCATTACTCTTATCAACATCTTCTGAGGATGGTCGTGGGATATCCCAAGACGGGAACGACAGAACACCAGTCCAGCCAACCACTCCAGCAACAACGCCAGCACCGGGAATTCCTAGAGATAAGTGGGTTTTGATTTCGCAGAGTACTCTGGATCTCTTTTTTCAACAAAATGACTCAACTCAGAACCGGCTCGACGAAATAATGTCCCTCTTAAACCGACGTGAGGCTGCCATCTCCTCTCCGCCACCCACACCAGCAGTGAGTGCGGAGAGTGCTCAACTGTTAGCGCGCATGTCGTCTCTGGAGGAACTCATAGAGAAGCAAAACTCCAAGCTGGAGGAGTTTCGCCTAGATCGTGAGCTGCTTCTTGAGGAAAATACTTTGATGAAAAGCCAGATCTCACATCTGACTGATCTTTTGAAAGACGACCAGGGCACTCTGCGAAAATCTAATGTTAGTAATGAAATCAAGTCTTCCATTTCTGAGCTTCCACATCAATCCTCCGGGCCAGATCCTCAAGTTCGAACGGATTTTTCTAACAATTCACGTGCTGGGCGGCGGAGCACTGAACTCAGGGGTGAAGGTCTTGAGTGCAGCCAACTAATTATCACTGGTGCTTTGAAAAAAGACTCTACTGCCTCGGAGGATGAGGTACGTAATATTTCCTTCGCAGTACTCAAGTCCATTCTTCCCTCGCTGGAGAGGGAGAACATTTCTGATGTTCGTGTTCTGCAGCCCGGGCACGTGTCTGGAAGGACGAATCCGAAACGTAACTACAAATCACCCGATTCATCGCCCCGAGCCTCGGTCATCCGCTCACGTTCTGTTCCATCCTGCGTAGTCCAACTCTCGTGCAGTCGTCTAGTCAGGGAGGTGATTAGAGCCAAGCGCTCGATTGCCAACAATTATTTCACAACTCATAACATCGAGCCCACATTGCTTGACCCTGAAGCGAAAGCCCATGTGCCGGACCGAAAGATTTACATCAACGGAATGCTACCTCGTGACAAATACAAGGAATATATTCAGCTGAGGCCACTTGCACGAGGTCTAGGCTTCAAATATGTTTGGCACAGCGGTGGACGCTTTTGGGTCAGGCGTAGAAATGGCGAGAGAGCGCATGCGTTCGAGTCCCTCACTGAACTGCATGTCATTCAAACGGCGTGTCGAACAGCCCCAAGACCAAATCATGAGTCATCGGACAGTAGCCCGAACAGTCCAACCGTTCCAGACCAGGCTACAGATTCTACAGCAGCATCAGCGGGGACTCCCTGACTAAATACGGCTGCCGGAGAGTCAAAAGGGAGTGGTAGTTCCTTAAAGGCGGGGTTTATCAACCTTAACTCCTTAACAGATAAGATTGAGCACCTGCGCCTGCTCGTCGCTGCCGACCCCTCCTACCATCTTTTCGGGGTAGCTGAGTCGTGGCTCGATGAGTTTGTAGATGACAGTCTTGTTCAGGTCCCAGGTTATTCGCTGTTACGGCAAGATCGTAACATAAACGGTGGCGGGGTTGCTCTGTATGTGCGTAATGATTTCAAAGTGGAGAGGCTTGCCTCGTCTAATACTTCTGGTCCGGGGTGTCCTGGCATCCCCGAGTATTTGTTTTGCAGCGTACAGCAGGGTAACTCGCCATCGATTCTAGTAGGTGTGATTTATAGACCTCCAAAGGTTGCCATGCAGAAGGATGATGGGCTTTTCGGCTCATTACGCCGACTGTGTGGAGATTTTAGCCACAAAGTTATTATGGGGGATCTGAACGCAGACTTGTTGGACACGGCTCATTCTGACACAAAGACATTGACCGCACTGACCGAAGAACTGTCCCTTCAGATTGTGCAACACGGTGCGACTCATCAACACAACCCCAATGTGTCTCATAAATGGATCGACCATATGTACGTAGATGAAAATGATACCGTCACCGACTTACAAAACAGACTACTGCCCAATTTCGGCAAGCACGCGGTCATCGACGTCACCATCAACGTCTTCACTCCTGCTCCGCCTAAAAATTCCTTCACATACAGGGATTTCCGTAACATCACTCCGGAGCAGTTGAATGATCGCCTGCTTCGCTGTGACTGGACAGCGCTCAACAATGCTGAAACTAGTTTGGAAGATGCGATTAATTGCCTCAATGAAAACTTGAAAGTTGTATTAGATGAACTAGCGCCTGAAAAAACGATTTGCCCTCGTAAAGGCGACGCTCCTTGGATTGGTCCCGAGCTGAAAGGACTCATTAAGAAGCGTGATGCAACACGTAGGCGCTGGGAGCGAAACCAATGCAACCAGCGCAAGTGTTCTGGTCTTCAGAATGAGTTCTTCCGGCTCAGTGAAGAGGTCGACGTGCGTATTGAGAAAGAGCGAAATTCCTTCATTCAAAGTCACCTTTCCGACGCTCTTGATCAACATAAAAACATTTGGAAGGAAATGCGTAACCTCGGCCTCTTGCCTAAGAGCAAAGAGGAGGAGCTTCACGGCTTCACCCCGGACGAGTTGAACGCTCACTTTGCAGGAGTCTCTGTCTCACCTCGCGAGAATATAGAAGAAGCAATGGACGATGTAATGGTGGCTCCAGAGGAGGGTTTCGAATTCAAGCCAACCAATTTGAATGAAGTAGTCCTTGCCATAAAACATTTCTCCTCACAGGCTCGCGGGGTAGATGGAATCCCTCAAAGCGTGATCGCGAAAGCTCTCCCGGCGATTGGTGATCTTTTTGTACATATTTTCAACTCCTCTTTCGCTCACAGCATCTTTCCTGAGACTTGGAAGCAAGCACAGCTGATTGCGCTAAAAAAGACTGTAGCTCCATCATCAGTCTCGGACTTCCGTCCTATTGCGATCTTGTGCTTCCTCTCCAAGGTTCTCGAAAAGATTGCACACGACCAAATCACGGAGTACTTGAAGAAAGAAAAATTATTAGATGGCTTCCAGGCTGGTTTCAGACAACACCACAGTACCCAGACAGCTTTGCTGAAATTGACTGATGACATAAGACTAGGTATAGATAGGAAGAAGATCACCCTTTTACTACTCTTCGACTTCAGCAAAGCCTTTGACACGATATCACCAACAAAACTTCTGAGTAAACTGCGACAACTTGGTTTCTCGCGTTCGGCACTCCTGTGGATCAAATCATATTTACAAGGTCGCACCCAGCTAGTCACCTCCAAGAATGGTAAATCTGATTGGCTCGCAACCAATCTGGGTGTTCCGCAGGGTTCTGTTCTCGGGCCCTTACTCTTTAGTTTGTACGTCAATGACTTGCCTGGGCTATTGAATGGAAAGTCGGTAGATCATCTCTTTTACGCTGATGACCTCCAAATTTATCTCCAAATCGAGAAAAATAAGATCAGGGAGGGCATCGCTCGACTGGGAGAAATCGGACGACTGGTTGCTGATTGGGCTATGGGCTCCGGCCTGCGTCTCAACGCTGGTAAAACCAAAGCAATCTTTTTCTCTTCCGAGAGGAATATCAAGGATCTGAAAAGGATGGATCTGCCAGGTGTTGAGATACAGGATGGAGTTTTCGTTCCTTTCAGTGACACAGTCGTGAGTCTTGGTGTTGTATTAGACAGCGAATTATCGTGGAAACCGCAAATAAATCAAGTGACGAAGAAAGTCAACAGGGCCCTGTACGGTTTGCGGTTTTTCAGGGCATGCATCACCGGGACTCTCCGAGTTCGACTGGTCGAGGCGTTAGTACAACCCCATCTAGACTATTGTACGGTCGTGTATCTTGACGCCACGGACGAACAGCGGCAACGGCTACAAAGACTAAACAACTCATTTGTGAGATACATTTTTGATCTTAGGAGAGACGAGCACATCACTCCGTTCAGGGAAAACTTGGATTGGCTGCGTACTGATTCGCGGCGAATGTACTTTGCAGGCATTATCATGTATAAGATCATGCACATGAGGGAACCTGGTTACCTGTCTGCAATGTTTACCAGGCACCAATCCGAGCGCCCCGTGCGGGGAGATGCACAAGAGCAGGAACTCAAAGTCCCCAAGGTGAGACTTGAATATGGAAGAAGATCTTTCCAAGTTCAATGCGCTCACTTCTGGAACTTTCTCCCTTCAGGCATCCGGCAAATTCAGAAGATCTCATTTTTCAAAGAAGCTTTGAAAGAGTTTCTCTTATCACAACCATCCCAGAGAATTGATGTGGATAACAAACAATACTTTAACCTCTGATAGGCTTGGGCTCTTTCCGATTAGGCTTTTAATTATAAGTTAGTTATGCATGGCCTTCCCGCCATTGACTGAAACATCTGTGATAATTTTCCGAGCCCACTGTCCTTTTATATGTACAAAAATGTTTTATATTTTCTTGCTCCTTTTTTGCTATCTTTACCTGTATAAGAAATAGTGTAATTTGACTTTCTACGCACCTTGCAGTGCTTCAAAATGACTAGTCACTTGATGTGATAATACAATGTCCTTGACCAAAACGACAAATTTCATGAATGTGATATATATTTATTATGAGTGACATATGTATCATATGTAACAGAATTTTTAACTTTTGCCTCTGAGCAAATAAAGGATATCAATCAATCAATCTCTCTCTCTCTCTCTCTCTCTCTCTCTCTCTCTCTCTTTTCTGCTTCGGGTGGTTGAAGGGGGAATACGCTGTGACGTAGCTATAGAGAGGTTCCGGACGAACGATCACGCCTGGCCGATACTTCTCAAAGTTTCCGGGCTGGAATCCGCATCGATGCGGCCATCCGTAACGGATAAACCCTCTCACCCTTCCCCGTTGGCGCTGGCCGTCAGACAAGGAAGAGATCCACCAACTTACCAATCCGGCCCCGGCACCGCGTGAGCATTACTTCAGGGCCGGCGGCGTCTCGCGCTTAGGATCGAGCGTTTCTCTTCTCACGACTCGCAGGTGTTGTTTCTCCTTCTTCGATCTCCTTCCATCACGGCGTGCCAGAGCCGGAAATTAGTTTGCCTGAAATGGCGCCCAGAGCCGGGGATGGGGTTCGATTCCTAGTGCCAAACAATAATGAAATTTCATCAACAGAAAATCGAAACTGCTCCTTCTCGCAAATTAGACTGAAGATATGAAGTAGGTGCTTGAGAAGCTATTTGCGTTCTTCTCAGACAGAGAGTCGAGAGAGATAGATAGATAGATATCCTTCATTCGTCATACGACGAAAATACACCTACATATTTTCATATGTGTCACACACACACACATATATATATATATATTATATATATATATATATAATTAATGAATATTCCGATAAAATCATATTAAGAAATAATTTGGTCAAGGGTAGATACATCACAATTGTGACTAGTCCCTTTACGATTCCGCTTGAAAGATTATGAGATAAAGGGCATAGGTTCCCAGGAATATCACAGTTTTTCTTCAGTCTGGTGACGGAAGGTCACTTACAATTCAAAAGAGATAGAAAGAGAAGGAACAAAAACACGAGCCCATCAAAGATTGAAGTAATGCTGCTTCTCCGGATCAATCCTCTGATGAGACTTTGTTAATAGAAAATCATTCAAGGACTCTTTGAACGAGGGTGTTTTCCCCAGCTGCCGAAAGCCCGGAGGGAGAAAGTTCAACGAATAAGCGAATAGAACCAGGAAAGATCTCCTTCCATATTCAAGTCTCATATTGGGAACTTCGAGTACCCGCTCTTCTGCATTACCACGTGCGGGGCGTTCAGATTGGTACCTGGTGAACATCGCAGCTAGGTAGCCAGGCTCTCCCAAATGCATGATCTTATGGATAAACAGAGCTGCGAAGTACATTCTCCGCGAATCAGTACGCAACCAACCTTAACGCTCCCTAGTCGGGGTGATGTGCTCCTCTCCTAAGATCAAAAATGTACCTCACACATGAATTGCTCAGTCGTTGTATCCGTTGCCGCTGTTCGTCCGTGGCGTCGAGGTACACGACTGTGCAATAATCTAAATGCGGTTGAACTAATGACTCGACTAGGCGAATTCGGAGAGGTCTGGTGATACACGCTCTGAAAAACCGCAATCCGTAAAGGGCTCTGTTCACTTTCTTAGTTACTTGGTCGATGTGCGGCTCCCACGTCAGTTCACTATCAAGTGTAACACCAAGACTCACGACTGTATCGCTGAACGAAATGAACTTGCCTTCCTAAATCTCACCCCCTGGCAAGTCCATTCTTTTCAGATCTTTGATGTTCCTCTCAGAGCTGAAGAGGATTGCCTTGGTCTTGCCAGCGTTGAGACGCAGGCAGGAACTTCTGGCCCATTCAGCAATTGGTCGTCCTACTTCTCCCAGCCGAGTGATGCCTTCCTTGATCCTAGCAAACCAGGTAAGTCATTAACATATAAGCTGAAGAGTGAAGGCCCAAGAACGGATCCCTGTGGAACACCCAGATTGGTTTCAAGCCAATCAGAACTACCAGATTTTGGAGTGACTATTTGGGTGCGGCCTTGTAAGTATGATTTTATCAACATGAGTGCCGATCTTGAGATTCCAAGGTTCCGGAGCTTCCTCAACAGCTTTGACGGTATTATTGTGTCCAAAGCTTTGCTAAAGTCGAATAGTAGGAGTAAGGTGATCGTCTCAGTATCAATGCCTACTCTGATGTCATCCGTCAACTTTAGTGAAGCTGTCTGGATGCTATGGTATTGCCTGAAACCAGTCTGGAAGTGATCAAGAAGTTCCTCTACTTCTAGATACTCCTCGATTTGGTCATGTGCGACTTTTTCCAGAACCTTGGAGAGAAAGCACAGCAGTGCTATAGGACGGAAGTCCGAGACCGTTGATGGAGCTGCAGTCTTCTCCAATGCAATCAGCTGCGCTTGCTTCCAAGCCTCGGAAAAAACGCTATGAGCGGAAGAGGAATTGAAAATATGTCCAATAAGATCACCAATTGCCGAAAGAGCCTTCGCGATCACGCTCTGGGGGATCCGATCCACCCCGCGGCCCTGCGAGGAGAAATGTTTAATAGCAAGGACATCATTGAAATTCGTGGGCTTAAATTTGAACCCCTCCTCCGGTGCAGAGTTGATAGCGTCCATTGCTTCATTGATATTTTCGTGAGGCGAAACGGGAACCCCCGCAAAGTGAGCGTTAAACTCATCCGGTGTGAAACCGTGGAGTTCTTCCTCTTTGCTCTTGGGCGAGAGGCCGAGATTGCGCATCTATTTCCAAATATTCTTGTTCTGATCAAGAGCGTCTGAAAGATGGTTTTGAAAGAAGGAATTACGCTCTTGCTCAATGCGCAGATCGACCTCTTCGCTAAGCCGAAAGTACTCATTTTGAAGCTCAGGACACTTGCACTGGTTGCGTTGCATACGCTCCCAACGCCTGCGCGTCGCGTCTCGCTTATTCATGAGCACCCTCAGCTCAGGACCAATCCAAGAAGCATCAGTTTTACGCGGGTTTATAGTTTTTTCCGGTGCTAATTCATCTAAAACGATCATTAAATTTTCATTCAAGCAGTGAATTGCGTCTTCCAAACTGGTTTCGTCATTTTCAAGAGCTGTCCAGTCACAGCGGAGCAGACGGTCATTCAATATCTCCGGGGTGATGTTACGAAAATCCCTATACTTGAAGGAACTTTTTGGCGGAGTAGGGGTGAAGACGTTGATGGTGACGTCAATGACCGAGTGCCCACCAGAACTGGGCAGGTGTCTGTTGTGAAAGTCAGTAGTGGTGTCGTTGTCATCTACGTAGATGTGATCAATCCATGTATGAGATACATTGGGGTTGTGTTGATGAGTCGGGCCATGCTGCACTATCTGCAAGGCTAGTTCTTCTGTCGGTGCAGTCAGTGTCTTGGAGTCGGGATGAGCAGTATCCAACAAGTCAGCGCTCAGATCACCCATAATAATTTTGTGACTGTAATCACCACACAGCCGGCGTAACGAGCCAAACAGCCCATCATCCTTCTGCATGGCAATTTTAGGGAGTCTATAGATTACCGCAACTAATATTGGGGGTGAGCTGCCTTGCTGCACGCTACAAAGAAGGAATTCGGGCACGCCAGGTTTCCCCGGCCCAAAAGTATTCGACGAAACCAACTTCTCAATTTTGAAGTCATTGCGCACATACAAGGCAACTCCTCCTGCCTCTCTGTTGCGATCTTGTCGCAACAACGAAAAACCTGGAATTTGAACGAGACTGTCATCCACAT
This sequence comes from Eretmocerus hayati, assembly GCA_029851415.1. Classification (NCBI taxonomy): domain Eukaryota; kingdom Metazoa; phylum Arthropoda; class Insecta; order Hymenoptera; family Aphelinidae; genus Eretmocerus; species Eretmocerus hayati. The sequence goes on along the minus strand of CM056744.1, from coordinate 62,589,064 downwards.
ACTCATCTAGCTTCGACTCGGCCACCCCAAATAGACGATAGGAGGGATCGTTAGCGACGAGCAAGCGTAGATGCTCAATCTTATCTGTCAGGGAGTTGAGGTTGATAAATCCCGCTTTTGAAGAATTACCCCTCCCTCGTCGCTCTTCAGCAGCCGCATCCAGTCAGGGAGTCCTTGCTGATTCTGTTGCCGGACTTTATTTTGCTCCGGAACGATAGTGCAGCTCTGGGTGTTATTAGAGGACGCACAGGTGCGTTCCAGACCACTTCGACAGGTCGTTTGAATGACCCGCAGAGAGAGAGAGAGAGGGAGAGAGAGAGAGAGAGAGAGAGAGAGAGAGAGAGAGAGAGAGAGAGAGAGAGACCCCGTAGGGGGCTTTGGGTGTGACCTTAGGGTTGCACTTGGAGCTTGAGGGAGTGACGCCCCTCCGGACCCGAGTCCTACACTCACACTAACACACACACTACACTCTACACGCACCATACTTACGCTTGCTCAAGCATTACACAGACATACCAACATTATACAGAACACGCATCACACAACACACCACACCCGTGCTGGTCTGGTCCGGGGTCGGCCAGCATGCGATTCCAGGCCCTGGAAAAAGAAGAAAGAAGAAGATGTCCAGCATTGACGGCAAGAATTCCCCAAGTAAAGCGGGGCCCCATTCGGATCTTGGGGGGGGGGGGGGGGGGTCAACGATGCAAAGCGCGCTACCAGTGGCACACTTGGCTGGTTGGCTGGTGGACTCACGCGTAAAGCTACAAGCGATGGAAATACGCCTCTGGCGGAGATAGTTGGAGGAAAGGACCAACACCAGAAAGGAGTAGACCTCACCCCGAACAGCAGGAAGAGAAAGGGTCTGGGTGAGGAAGTAGATAAGCGAACGCTGAAACAATCGAAGCTCACATTCTTGAGCCAAAAAGAGAAGAACGCGAAGGTTGCTGCAGAAGCGCAAGCGGCGGCAGACGAGCTTATGAAGATCAACCCCGCGATCAAGATCCAGCTTACGCAAGACAAGAACAAGGGAGACGATACCGCCGATTCCAGCTCGGATTCAGGGGACTCTAACACCACCACGGAGTCCCAGAAGTCAGAAGACACCCTGACATCCAAGGACTGTGACCGTGGACTCGAAAAAGGTCAAAAAACACCGTAGGATATGGACATCGATCGGTTCCCCACACCTGAGACGGCCAGTCGACAAAGAAGTGGAGACAAGGCCCCCGATCTAATGGAAGGATGGGGGGACTTGAAAATGTGCCGAGAACAGATGGAGGAGAAGACTCATCTTCTCCTCGACCACCTGAACTTCGTCATAGGGATAGCCGAGTCTGCCTCCAACATCCCAGAAGGAACTCGGGGCGACATGGAAGAGCTCAAGAAGATTGGCCACGCTCTCGAAGGCCTACTTGCGGCAGAAAAAGGGAAGAGAGCGGCTTTCGAGACCACACTTCTCGAAGCGGAGAAGACCCTAAAAATGAAGAGGAGTGCGCAGCCCTCTGGGCCAGCCGCGTCGGGAAGCGGCACACAGGGAAGGGGGGCGAATAAACCGGAATCGCGACAAGGGAAACAACACGATGCGAAGAGGACGCGACGCGGACATCCATCGGGAGCCCTCGAAACACCGCGCTCGACATCGACTCCTAATAGGCCCAAGCAGGACGGGCCTTGGCAGGAAGTGGTCTCTAAGAGAAATACGAAGAGGGCAAAGAAAAGCGGTCGATCAAGTGACACCGCTGGAAAGAAGGCAAAGATGAAGCCAAGAAGATCGAAATCCGACGCCGTTCTCGTCACGGCAAACCAAGGTGGGTTAAGCTACGCAGATATGCTGCGCAAGATAAAGACGGATGACCTCAATGAAGAAGTGGGCTCTAAAGTCGCGGGCATCCGCAAAACACAGGAAGGACAAATCCTCATTGAACTGAGGAAGGGCACCGACGCTGCAGCCATCAAAGCGGCTCTGACACCAGTCGTCGGGCAAGAAGGGGCCGTCCACTGCCTCGCAAATAGCATGACTCTCGAGGTTCTCGGAGTCGACTACGATGTCGACAAAACTAAAGTGCAGAAGGACCTCGCGAAGGCCCTACCAGAAAACGAGGATGGAGCCGTAATAGTCAAGAGCCTGCGAAACGGCTCCCGAGGCACCCAAACAGCAGTTGTGTCCATCCCAGCGAGGCTCGCTCACCGCCTCCTGGACTGGAAAGAACCCAAGGTGGGATGGAGCAGAGTGAGAATCCGCGAGAAGGGAGGCATCCCACGCTGCTATAACTGCCTAGAGTATGGCCACAAGGCCTCAGGCTGCAAAAAAGAGAAGGCAGAGGAACGTCAACCGAAACTCTGCTTCCAGTGCGGTGAACCAGGACACCTCGCCGCTACCTGTAAAGAGAAACCAAAATGCCTCAGCTGCGTGGCTATCGGAACCAGATCTGACCACAGGTCGGGCTCCATCAACTGCACAGCCTACCAAAACGCGAGGGCGACATATAGACGCAGGGGGGGGGGAAGAAATGGCTAACTTCATCCAAGCCAACCTCAGGAGAAGCGGGGACGCTTGTGACCTCCTACACACTGCCGCCAAAGAAGGGGGTATCGATGTTCTGATCATCTCCGAACCGCCTCGGAAGCGCGAACTTTCCCGTTCCACATTCGATCACTGGGGGACCGCTGTAATTCAGATCACGAATCCCGCGATCCGCGAGACTGAGCCAGCTGTTAGTGGCCGCGGTTATGCTCGAAAGACCATAGGGGGCACAGCTGTATACAGCTGCTACTACTCGCCGTCGCTCAAGACGCACGAATTTGAAGACGAGCTCCACGACCTAGAAGAGGATGTGAGGAAATGGGGGGGGGGGGGGGGGCCCAGTTATGATCGCGGGAGATTTCAACTCCAAGGAACCGACTTGGAGCGGGGGGCCGCGCGATAGACGGGGGGTAATACTCGCTGATGCCATGGAGGCATTGGGATTAGTGCTCGCGAACGAGACGGGGGTTATCACCTATTACCGGCACGATACTCGGTCCCGGGAGGGAGGTTCATCATCAGTCCTCGACCTGACGTTCATGAGCCCGTCGCTCATGGGACGTATGACATCGTGGGAAGTTCTGGACATGGAAACACTGAGTGACCATCGACATATTCGGTTTCGACTTAGGACTGACGGACAGAGACAGACGACACGCAGACCGCGACCAACGGGGTGGCAGGTACGGAAGCTGGACGAGGGAAAATTCCGGGAATCGATAGAAACAGTCGAAGATCTCCCGATGAACTCCGCCTCGGACGAGGCTGTGGCGATGGTAACATCCGCCATCACGAGAGCTTGCGACGCGTCGATGCCTCGCAGGACAACACCATGTTTCTGGAGGGAACCAGAGTACTGGATCACCGATGAGATCAAGGCTCTCCGAAGAACGAGCAACAAGAAAAGGAGGACCACATGGCGATCAAGTAAGCTGCAACGACCATCGCTGGCGGAAGATGACAGAGCGTACAAAGAAGCAAAGAAGGCTCTCGTTCTAGCCATCCGGAGGAGCAAAGAGAAGTGCTGGGGTGAACTGTGCGACATGGTTAACGAAGACCCCTGGGGCACGCCATATCGCGTGGTCATGTCAAAGGTCCGACCCCGGGAGGGCAACCCAGCACCGACCGATGCAGCAACATTGCGCACCATCGTGGAAGACCTCTTCCCAGCAGGAGAACCCAGAGTTACATTCCCTACGGAGAGCGAAGACCCCATCCCGCTCTTCACTATGCAAGAGCTACTCATAGCGGCGAAGAGAATGCCGAACGGCAAGTCCCCTGGCCTGGATGGCATCCCAAACGAGGCTCTGAAACTGGTCTTCAAATACAAGCCAGATCTACTCCTCGACCTCTTCAACATCTGTCTGAGCGCGGGATCTTTCCCGGACAAGTGGAAACGCCAAAAGCTGGTCCTGATACCTAAGGGTCAAGGAGGTCAACGCCCTCTCAGCATGCTCGACAATATCGGGAAAATGTACGAGAGGATGGTGCTCAACAGGGTGGAAAAAGCCTACGAAGAAGGCGGTGGGCTATCACCAATGCAGTTTGGGTTCCGGAAGGGACGGAGCACTGTGCACGCGATCGAGGCGGTCCAAGAACGGGTTCAAGCGTCGGTAGGGAACCCATACCAAGGAAGAGGAGGATTCTGTGCCATCATTGCGTTGGACATAAAGAACGCATTCAACTGCGCGAGCTGGTAGCGAGTCTATCAATCCCAAGCAGGTAAAGTGCCCCCCCTATCTACTAGCCGTCACGAGTGACTACCTGCGGAACAGGACCCTCGTGTACGACACCGACGAGGGACAAGAGATTCGGGTACTGTCCGCCGGAATCGGACAGGGATCGGATTCAACTGGAACACCCAGTATGACAGCTTACTGTCTATCGAACTGCCAGAAGGAGTGATAATAGTGGCTTTCGCGGACGACGCGGGACTCTTAGTATGGGCTGACAACGAGGAACTCTTGGGTAGACGCGCGAATGAAGCGCTGGCCCGAGTCTACGAGTGGATGATTAGCAGGCTTCTGGAGCTCGCTGTCAAAAAGTGGGAAGCAATCGTGGTCACAAGGCGTAGGAAGTTTGACTTACCCCGGTTTTATATCAACGGGCAAGGGATTCCACGGAAGACAGAGCTGAAATACCTCGGTGTATGGCTCGACGACAAGTGGTCGTTCAAGAAGCACATCCAGGAAGCCGCCCAGAAGGCGAGCAGGGTCGGTGAAGCGCTCCAGCGGCTTATGCCGAATATCGGAGGACCCAAGGAAAAGAGGCGCGCACTTCTCAACACCGTCACTACCTCCATCATGCTGTACGGTGCACCCGTGTGGGGGAAGAGAGTAGAGAAGACCATCATCGAGAAGAGAATGGGGCCTGTCCACCGAAGAGCGGCCCTGAGGAGTATCCGTGCATACCGCACTGTGTCAGGAGATGTGGCTTACGTATTGGCGAGTACTCCGCCCATCCACTTGCTCGTCGCGGAGCGAGTGAGGATCTGGGACCGCCAAAAAGTGATCGGAGCCGAACTCGTACTCACTCCGACGATGAAGGAGATCATCCGCGACAACGAGAAGGAAACCACCCTTGAGCATTGGCAAACTGAGTGGGATTCGCCATTTGCAAACGGCAGATGGACGCACCGGCTGATCCGTGACGTAGCCAAGTGGGCGGAACGCACCCACGGAGAGATGGACTACTGGACGACGCAGGCACTGAGCGATCATGGTTGCTTCGGTTCCTATCTAACCAGGTTCAAGAAGAGGACGACCCCAGCATGTCAGTCATGCGGGGACGACTGGGATGACGCCGAACATGCCCTGTTCAAGTGCAGCGACACCCGGAGAGAGCGCGCCGAGCTGGATGAATGGCTGGGTGCTCAACTAACACCTGAGAATCTCGTCCCGTACTTGCTCCGCAACCAGGAGACATGGGATAGACTCACCGGATACATCAAGCTGGTGATGACCCGCAAAGAGGAGAAAGAGAGGGAAGTAAGGCGCCTCGAAGCAGGCGAATTACAGTGACTCTGCCGATTGAAACAGAAGAGGTCCAAATGGTTCCAGGAGGAATATGATGGACTGAAGAGGGAAGGAAGAAGAGAGAAGATCGAAGAAAGAAGAAAGAAGAATGAAGAGATGGAAGAAGATCGAAGGAGGAGAAACAACACCTGCGAGTCGTGAGAAGAGGGACGCTCGATCCTGAGCGCGAGACGCCACCGGTCCTGAAGTAATGCTCACGCGGTGCCGGGTCCGGATTGGTAAGTTGGTGGATCTCTCCCTTGTCCGATGGCCAGCGCCAAAGGGGAAGGGAGAGAGGGTTTATCTGGTACGGATGGCCGCATCGATGCGGAATCCAGCCCGGAAGCCTTGAGAAGTATCGGCCACGCGTAATTGTCCGTCCGGAACCTCTCTGTGGCTACGTCGCAGCGTATTCACCCTACAACCACCTAAAAAAAAAAGAAAAAAAAAAGAGAGAGAGAAAGAGAGAGAGAGAGAAAAGAGAGAAAAGCCTGCCAAATACGGAACAGATTCAATCTATTTGCCATAGTCACGAACGTCGAGGAATAATACATAGAAATACATATGAAGGGATGGAAAATTTATAGTAGCATCCTCCAATTTCTGGGCGTAAGCGTCGTTGATTTCACTAACTTTCCTTCGGTTGCAAAATTTGAGGAATTCTGGATGAGCAGACTCGCCGATTCGTTCGGACCACAATCCCCAGCTGTCTTTCCCATCTAGAAGCTTGAGCGATTGGTCCAAATGACTCAGAAGACTATGTAAGTCCAGAGTCTTCGAAAAGCTTAAGGTGCCAAAATTCTTTGTGTAACTTTTTTTTGTAAGTCATGGCTGTCAGATATGGATTTTTCCCGTTTCAAAGAGGAACATGAACCGACAATTCCATTCACGGACTTGAATTCGGGAAGGTAAGGTTTCAAGATCGAAGGGCTTGCATTCCCTCGGATTTCTATATCAAGAAGTCGGTCAATCTGTTTTAATAGTGTTCGAATAGCCACGTGAAAATGATGTTCGCGTACTTGCTACGAGTGAACGAACTGATATCATGATAAAAGCCAAGAGCTTGTCGTAACTTACAGATCTAGTGAGTTCCCTCACTCTCATAAGACCAAGGATACAAATATGAACGGAAGATACGCGGCGTCGTGGCGCGTATCACGGAAACTCGCACTCACACATTCAATTTTCGCACGTATGCGATTCATCCAAGCCACGAGCATGGACTACGTCAGAACATATATTGACGGACGCACATAAATGTATATTGTAGTGTATGTCAAATATCTGTGGTTCCATAATATCTCATGAGGAATGATGTTTGCAATGCAATTGAAGAGTTATTACGGGACCAGACCATTACTTGTTCGATTCGCAAAAAGGCGCAGTCTCGATTTTCTGTCGATGAAATTTCATCACTTCTTGTCACTAGGAACCAAACCCCGTTAGCCAGTTTTAGGCGACAGTTCAGGCAGACTTTTTTCGCCACTGGCACCCCGTGCCATCTCTTTATCTTCTTTCTTTCTACTTTCTTCTTTCTTCGATCTTCTCTCTTCTCTCTTCTTTCTCCCCTCTTCAGTCTATCATATTCCTCCAGGAATCATTTGAACCTCTCCTGGTTTCTCTCTCTCTTCCTCTGTCTCTTTTTTTTAGGGTGGTTGCGGGGCGAATACGCTGCGACGTACAAAGGAGGGGCACGGGTCAGCCAAACAAGGTTGGCCAGCACCTCCCCAACAGTCCCGGGCTGGAATCCGCATCGATACGGCTATCCGAACCGGGTAAACCCTCTCTTTCTTCTCCGTTGGCGACGGCCATTGGACAAGGAAGAGACCCACCAACTAAACAATCCGGCCCCGGCACCGCAAGAGCATTACTTCAGGGCCGGCGGCGTGTCGCGCTGAGTATCGAGCGTCTCTCTTCTCACGACTCACAGGCGTTGTTTCTCCTTCTTCGATCTTTTCCAAGCTCATAATTCTTCTTTCTTCTCTCTTCTCTCTTTAATCTTCGATCTTCTCTCTTATTTCTTCCCTCTCCAGTGCATCATGTTCCTCCTGGAACCATTTGGACCTCTTCTGTTTGAATTCGCAGACCCACTGTGATTCGCCTGCTTCGAGGCGCCTCACTTCCCTCTCTTCCTCCTCCTTACGGGTCATCACCAGCTTGAAGTATCCGGTGACTCTATCCCATGTTTCCTAGTTGCGGAGCAAGTACGGGACGAGATTCTCAGGTTGAGCACCGAGCCATTCATCCAACTCGTCGTGCTCTCTTCGGGTGTCGTTGCACGTTAACAGGGCGTGTTCAGCGTCATCCCAGTTGTCCCCGCATGACTGACATGTTGGGGATGTCCTCTTCTTGAACCGGGTCAGATGGGCACCGAGGCAACCGTGGTCACTCAGTGCTTGCGACGTCCAGTAATCTGTCTCTCCGTGGGTGCGTTCCGCCCACTTGGCTATGTCACGGATCAGGCGATGCGTCCATCTGCCATCTGCGAATGGCGAATCCCACTCAGTTTGCCACTGCTCAAGGGTGGTTCTCTTCTCGTTGTCTCGCATGATCTCCTTCATCATTGTGGTGAGTACTCGTTCGGCTCCGATCACTTTTTGCCGGTCCCAAATTCTCACTTGCTCCGCGACGAGCAAGTGGATAAGTCTCTCTTTCTCTCTCTCTCTCTCTCTCTCTCTCTCTCTCTCTCTCTCTCTCTCTCTCTCTCTCTCTCTCTCTCTCTCTCTCTCTCTCTCTCTCTCTCTCTCTCTCTCTCTCTCTCTCTCTCTCTCTCTCTCTCTGTCTGTCTATCTCTTCTTTCCTTCTTTTTGAGGTGGTTGTAGGGGGAATACGCTGCGACGTAGCTATAGAGAGGTTTCGGACGGACGATCGAGCCTGGCCGATACTTCTCAAAGCTTCCGGGCTGGAATCCGCGTCGATGCGGCCGTCCGTACCGGATAAACCCTCTCTCCCTTCAACGTTGGCACTGGCCACGGACAGGGGAGAGATCCACCAACTTACCGATCCGGCCCCGGCACCGCGTGAGCATTACTTCAGGACCGGCGGCGTCCCGCGCTCAGGATTGAGCGTCTCTCATCTCACGACCCGCAGGTGTGATTTCTCCTTCTTCGATCTTCTCCCATCTCTTCATTCTTCTTTCTTCAACTTCCTTCTTCCTTCGATCTCCTCTCTTCTCTCTTCTTTCTTCCCTATCGAGTCCATCATATTCCTCCTGGAAACCATTTGGACCACTCCTGTTGGGATTCGCAGACTCACTGTAATTCGCCTGCTTCGAGGCGCCTCACTTCCCTCTCTTCCTCCTCCTTACGGGTCATCACCAGCTTGATGTATCCGGTGACTCTATCCCATGTCTCCTGGTTGCGAAGTAAGTACAGGACGGGATTCTCAGTGTTAGTTGAGCACCCAGCCATCCATCCAACTCGGCGCGCTTCACCCAACTCGGCGCGCTTCTCCCTACTCCTTCTTTTTTTTCAAGGTGGTTAGAGGGCAAAATCTGCCTCAAGCTCCTTAGGATCCGTCCCTAGACACCGGCAGGTTCAGCTTACGCGGGACTACGCATAGCCCACGCAGGCCATAACAGGCGGGACATGGGTTTAGGTGGGGCAACCGAGAGCTGGGCCCGGCCGTGTGATATCCCTCTCCTCTTGATGTCCGATACCTAGGGAATCGGGCAATCAAGAAGGAGATCCACCTGCATCTACCATCTCAGCCCGGAACCGCGTGAGCATTACTTCAGATGAGCGGCGTGTCTCGCGCTCGATTGCGAGCATTCCTCTTCTCTATCTTCTCTCTTCGGCCACTTGTCGGCATATTCTATCTTCATTCTTCATTATTCCCTCTCTTTGTTCTTCTTCTCTCTTCAGTGCATCATATCCCTCCTGGAATCATTTTAACCTGTACTGTGTTGATCGTCAGACTCACAGTAATTCGCCTGCTTCGAGGCGCCTCACTTCCCTCTCTCTCTCCTTCTTACGGGTCATCACCAGCTTGATGTATCCGGTGACTCTATCCCATGTCTCCTGGTTGCGGAGCAAGTACGGGACGAGGTTCTCAGGTGTTAGTTGAGCAATCAGCCATTCATCCAACTCGGCTCGCTCCCTCCGGGTGTCGTTGCACGTGAACATGGCGTGTTCAGCGTCATCCCAGTTGTCCCCGCATGACTGACATGCTGGGGATGTCCTTTTCTTGAATCGAGTCAGGTAGGCACCGGAGCAACCGTGATAACTCAGTGCCTGCGTCGTCCAGTAGTCCATCTCTCCGTGGGTGCGTTCCGCCCACTTGACTACATCACGGATCAACCGGTGCGTCCATCTAATGGTGAATCCCACTCAGTTCGCCACTGCTCGAGGTTGGTCTCCTTCTCGTTGTCGCGAATGGTCTCATCATCATCGGAGTGAGTACTCGTTCGGCTCCGATCACTTTCTGGCGGTGCCAGATCCTCACTCGCTCCGCGACGAGCAAGTGGATGGGCGGTGTACTCGCCAATGCGTAGGCCGCATCTCCAGACACGGTGCGGTAGGCATGGATGCTCCTCAGGGCCGATCTCCGGTGGACAGGCCCCATTCTCTTCTCGGTGATGGTCTTCTCTACTCCTTTCCCCATACGGGTGAAATGAATTCTTCTGATCTCTTCACCGAGGAAGAGCAACGTAAAGCTGTCCATTGGAGAGAATTTGTCGTTTTATATAAATATCAACCTTATCTAAACTTCCACGTGGAGACTTATTAATTGTCATTGCCAATACCGAGACCACAGGGAGCTGTTCCCTGTGAACTACAAACGGCAGGAAAGACTCACCCTTGGTTAGTGTTAGCTTGGGTACGAAAACTATTGTCCCCATATTCTCCCCACTTATCACTTCCGCTTCAATATCATGCTTGTACAATTACCTAATCTTTAATCGAACCCCATTACATAAACCCTTCGCCACTCTCAGATTCCGAATCATCAGATTCCAAATCAACATCACAATAGCATTTACGTTCAAATCAAGTCCATGTGGAGTTAAACCGTCTCTAATTCTATTCAGAAACTCGGTTGAATATTTCAGATGAGTGTGCTCCTCGGTTCGATCTACACCTTTGTGAGTCGCATTATCAACGCTTAGTAAGATGAAGTCGGACCATCGAACATTTCCAAGATTTTCTTATTCAATTTTATGATATTTTCTTCATGAGATGACAGAACAACTCTATTCGTAGCAATATCTTCATTGATGTCTTTGGATATGGGTTCTACGTACATCATTACTCTTCCGCTCAGGTCTCACTTTCACTTCATCAATTCTACCCTCACCTCTACCAGAAGGATGTTGGAAAAATCAGGTCCTTAGATCTCAAATTTTTAGTCAGCTCCATTACATTAAACAATTGCCATAAGGCTGACGATGTGATAGTTTCCTGGATTATAGAATGTCTATTCCCATTGGTCAAAACTGGCAGGATTTGTCTGAAATTCCCGCCTGAAATCACCAATATTCGACCAAAGGGTGAGTCATTGTAAAAAGCGTCACGGAGTGTTCTATCCACCACCTCCAACGCTTCTTTGGGAATCACTGATGCTTCACCCGAGATGATAACACCTGCTTCCCTCAATTTCTTCTCATCGGCATCAGATTTCAAAAAAATACTCTCAATACTTTCTAGATCCAAGGGTATTCTGAAGTATCTATGACTTGTCATACCTTGTGGTGAAAAAAATCGACTCAATACTCGTCCACGCCATTGGCAGAATCTTCTTCTTTTGGGATAAAAAATATTAAATGAGAGACCTTTACAAGGAAGTTTTTCCACAATCTCCAGGACCATCAATGAAACTGACTAGACTTTCATTACTTCTTAAGTTACTATGGATGGACTATTGATTCTCCACTCCTTTAAATCAATAATCAGGAGTAGCGGGGGTTGGCGAGCGGAGCGAGCAGGGGGGCTTGCCCCCCCTAGTATATATATATATATATGAAAACGTGACTTTCTCTTCTTTTTCTTTTCATGACTCTTGGCGTCTTACGGTGCCTCGAGATGACTAGTCACTTTCTGTGATAATTCGAATAGCCTCAACCAAAACGACAAATTTTCACAAATTCAATGTATTTATCATGTATAAGAGACATATGGTTCATATGGTACTGTGATTTTGTATTTTTGCCCTTGGGCGAATGAAGGTTATCATTCATTCATTCTCTCTATCTCTCTCTCTCTCTCTCTTTTTTTTTTTTTTTTTTTTTTTAAGGTGGTTAGAGGGCAAAATCTGCCTCAGGATCCCTCGGATCCGTCCCCAGACACCGGACTGGTTCAGCTTACGCGGACTACGCATAACCCACGCAAGCCATACCAGGCGGGACACGGGTTTGGGTGGGGCCCACCGAGAGGTGGGCCCGGCCGTGTAATATCCCTCTCCCCTCGATGTCCGATACCTAGGGCATCGGGCAATCAAGAAGGAGATCCACCTGCATCTACCATCTCATCCCGGAACCGCGTGAGCATTACTTCAGGATGAGCGGCATGTCTCGCGCTCGATTGCGAGCGTTCCTCTTCTCTCTTCGGCCACTTGTCGGCATCTTCTATCTTCACTCTTCATTGTTCCCTCTCTTTCTTCTTTCTTCTCTCTTCTTTCTTCTTTCTCCCCTCTTCAGTGCATCAGATTCCTCCTGGAATCATTTGGGCCTCTTCTGTTTCAATCGGCAGCGTCACTGTAATTCGCCTGCTTCGAGGCGCCTTACTTCCCTCTCTTTCTCCTCTTTGTGGGTCATCACCAGCTTGATGTATCCGGTGAGTCTATCCCATGTCTCCTGGTTGCGGAGTAAGTACGGGACGAGATTCTCAGGTGTTAGTTGAGCACCCAGCCATTCATCCAGCTCGGCGCGCTCTCTCCGGGTGTCGCTGCACTTGAACAGGGCATGTTCGGCGTCATCCCATTCATCCCCGCATGACTGACATGCTGGGGTCCTCCTCTTCTTGAACCTGGTTAGATAGGAACCGAAGCAACCATGATCGCTCAGTGCCTGCGTCGTCCAGTAGTCCATCTCTCCGTGGGTGCGTTCCGCCCACTTGGCTACGTCACGGATCAGCCGGTGCGTCCATCTGCCGTTCGCAAATGGCGAATCCCACTCAGTTTGCCAATGCTCAAGGGTGGTTTCCTTCTCGTTGTCGCGGATAATCTCCTTCATCGTCAGGGTGAGTACTCGTTCGGCTCCGATCACTTCCTGGCGGTCCCAGATCCTCACTCGCTCCGCGACGAGCAAGTGGATGGGCGGTGTACTCGCCAATACGTAAGCCGCATCTCCTGACACGGTGCGGTAGGCACGGATACTTCTCAGGGCCGCTCTCCGGTGGACAGGCCCCATCTTCTTCTCGATGATGGTCTTCTCTACTCTCTTTCCCCACACGGGTGCACCGTAGAGCATGATAGAGGTGCTGACGGTGTTGAGAAGTGCGCGCCTCTTTTCCTTGGGTCCTCCGATATTCGGCATCAGCCGTTGAAGCGCCGCACCAACCCTGCTCGCTTTTTGAGCGGCCTCCTGGATGTGCTTCTTGAACGACCACTTGTCGTCAAGCCATACGCCGAGGTATTTCAGCTCTGTCTTGCGTGGGATCTCTTGCCCGTTGATGTAAAAGTGGGGCAAGTCAAACTTCCTGCGTCTTGTGACCACGATTGCTTCGCACTTCTTGACAGGAAGCTCTAGGAGCCTGCTGATCATCCACTCGTAGACTCGGGCCAGCGCCTCGTTTGCGCGTCTACCCAAGAGTTCCTCGTTGTCGGACCAGACTATGAGCCCCGCGTCGTCCGCGAAAGCCACTATTATGACTCCTTCGGGCAGTTCAATAGACAGTAAGCTGTCGTACTGGGTGTTCCAGTTGAACGGCCCGGAAACCGACCCCTGTCCAATTCCGGCGGACAGTTCCCGGATCTCTTGTCCCTCGTCGGTGTCGTACACGAGTGTCCTGTTCCGCAGATAGTCACTCGTGATGGCTAGTAGATAGGGCGGCACTTTACCTGCTTGGGATTGATAGACTCGCTCCCAGCTCGCGCAGTTGAACGCGTTCTTTATGTCCAACGCAATAATGGCACAGAATCCTCCTCTTCCTTGGTATGGGTTCCCTACCGACGCTTGAACCCGCTCTTGGACCTCCTCGATCGCGTGCACAGTGCTTCGTCCCTTCCGGAACCCAAACTGCATTGGTGATAGCCCGCCGCTCTCTTCGTAGGCTTTTTCTACCCTGTTGAGCACCATCCTCTCGTACATTTTCCCGATATTGTCGAGCATGCTGAGAGGGCGTTGACCTCCTTGACCTTTAGGTATCAGGACCAGCTTCTGGCGTTTCCACTTATCCGGGAAATTTCCCGCGCTCAGACAGATGTTGAAGAGGTCGAGGAGTAAATCTGGGTTGTATTTGAAGACCAGTTTCAGAGCCTCGTTTGGAATGCCGTCCAGGCCAGGGGCCTTACGTTTGGCAGCCTCTTCGCCGCTATGAGTAGCTCTTGCATAGTAAAGAGCGGGATGGGATCTTCGCTCTCGGGAGGGAATGTCACTCTGGGTTCTCCTGCTGGAAAGAGGTCTTCCACGATGCTGCGCAAGGTAGCTGCATCAGTCGGTGCTGGGTTGCCCCTCCGGGGTCGTCTCTCTCTCTCTCTCTCTCTCTCTCTCTCTCTCTCTCTCTCTCTCTCTCTCTCTCTCTCTCTCTCTGGCGGTGAGTATATCAACACGCATCTAACATCGCTCTGTGTTTGAATGTATTTTAAACCATCGAAACGTCGTCCCGAGTGGCACTTTCTTGCAGATTGGGTTTCCTCCTGCAGGCTCAAACCTCTGGAGCATCACTGCATGGCTCCTGCACGAGCCTGGGAGGAATAATTCCAATTCTGCATCCGCAATCCCAACATCGGATCAGCAGTGCTTGGCGCTCAAAGTGAGTCTTATGCGCACGCTCGGAGGTCGTCTGCTTTGCTTACCTGCTGTCTGCTACGCCGCGCCGCACGATGAGCGATAACACCTGCTGCGTCTGCAATGGCGTTTTAAGATCAGGTAGCAGAGAATGCGGCACCTGTAGAAAATCAGCTCATGTCAAATGCTCGAAGACATCACGAGGTGCAGTGACATGCGAGCGGTGCCTGCAGGTAAGCGGAACTCCGAGTGTAAAATCATCCTCGAGTGCGTCCAAGCAGACGACTCTGACCACCCGCTCGAGCATTCAGCCATCCAGAGAGAGAGAGAAGGAAGATGCAAGCTCACGAAGTCGTGTGAGTAGTCAGCTTGCCGCACACACACAGTTAAGCTCACGCAAGTCGTCAGTGAAGTCTCCCCCCGCATCGCTGACCACCACCACCGGCCGCAGCGCAAAGCTCCCCACCAACAGTGGCTCCCTTCCACCTGAGAGCCCACAGCTCACGCTTGCGGGGCATAGACTGCCGACTGCTGCTTCGAATGAGTCTCGCAGCGTCCTCACTCGCCAGTCGAGCACACTAGAGCCCGCGAACACTCAGAATGGGCAGGATGATATGCGGACCAACTCTGCCTCTCAGTCATCGCTCTCGCCACCGCTAGAGCAAAGAACTGAGACGTTGCAGAGCAACATCACCAACTCAGCAGCAGGAACGACGTCATCAACATCGACGCAGTCAACTTCTTCTGACACCAAGTGGGTGCTGATAGCGCAGACTACTCTGGACCTTTTTTACCGTCAGTACGAAATGCTCCAGAATCAGCTCGACGAGATAAGAACTCTCGTGAGCCGACAGGGTAATGCCTTTATGTCTCCACCTCCCACCCCAGCAGTGAACGAGGTGGATGACCGACTCTTGGCACGCATGTCATCTCTCGAGCACTTTATTGAGAGGCAGAACTCCAGGCTGGAGGAGCTTTGCTCAGATCGTCAGCTTCTTCTGGAGCAAAATTCTACTATGAAAAGCCAGATTTCCAGCCTGACCGATTTATTAACAGGTAGCCAGAGTAGTCTGCAAAACAATAGAATTATTATTGATGAGAATAGTAATGCCGAATCGACACATCAATCCTCTCGTTCCATAATTCCACCCACAATAGGAATATCCCCCCAACCACAGGGTGGGAGGCGGGGGCAGGGACCTATCAGTGATGGTCTTGAGCCCTGTAAACTGATAATTAATGGTGCTTTAACGAAAGACTCTGTGGCCTCGCCGACAGTGATACGTAATATCTCGTTCGCAGTGCTCAAGACCATCTTTCCACGTCTGGAGAGAGAAGACATTGCTGATGTTTCTGTTCTGCCACCAGCGCGTGTGTCTGGGGGGACACCGAATAGTAAATCCGATTCATCTTCAAATCCCTCTGCTGCCGATTCACGCACACCTCCATCATGCGTGGTCCAACTCTCCAGCAGTCGTTTAGTTAAGGAGGTGGTTCAGGCCAAACGCTCAATCACCCATAATTATTTCACGGCGAATAACATCCAGCCGGATTTGCTTGACCCCGATACCAAAGCTCATGTGCCAGATCGTAAGATCTACGTAAACGAAATGCTCCCCCGTGAAAAATACAAAGAATATATACGCTTGAGGTCCGTCGCACGTGGGTTGGGCTTGAAATACGTCTGGCACAGCGGCGGACGTTTCTGGGTTAGGCGAAAAAATGGTGAGCGAGCACATACGTTTGAATCTCTCGCGGATCTGCAGGTCATTCAAACGGCCTGTCGAAGTGTTCGAAAACCCACTAGTGCGTCCTCAAACAACACCCAGGGATGCACCTCCTCTCCGGAGCAGAGTGGTATTTCGGCAGCAGATCCAGTGAGAACTCCTTGACTGAATATAGCTGCTGAGGAGCGACGAGGGGGTGGAGGTTTCTTAAAAGCGGGATTTATCAACCTTAACTCCCTGACAGATAAGATTGAGCATCTACGCTTGCTCGTCGCTAACGATCCCTCCTATCATCTATTTGGGGTGGCCGAGTCGAAGCTAGATGAGTATGTGGATGACAGTCTCGTTCAGATTCCAGGTTTTTCGTTGTTGCGACAAGATCGCAACAGAGAGGGTGGAGGAGTTGCCTTGTATGTGCGCAATGACTTCAAAATTGAGAAGTTAGTTTCGTCAAATACTTTTGGGCCGGGGAAACCTGGCGTGCCTGAATTTCTTTTCTGTAGCGTACAACAAGGCGGCTCACCCCCAATACTAGTCGCGGTAATCTATAGACCCCCAAAAATCGCCATGCAGAAGGACGATGGGCTGTTTGGCTCGTTACGCCGGCTGTGTGGAGATTACAGTCACAAAATCATTATGGGTGATCTGAACGCTGACTTGTTGGACACTGCTCATCCCGACACCAAGACATTGACTGCACTGACAGAAGAACTCGCCTTACAGATAGTGCAGCATGGCCCGACTCATCAGCACAACCCCAATGTATCTCATACATGGATTGATCACATTTATGTAGATGACAACGACACCATAACTGACTTTCAGAACAGACACCTGCCCAGTTTCGGGGGGCACTCGGTCATTGACGTCACCATCAACGTCTTTACCCCTACTCCGCCAAAAAATTCCTTCAAGTATAGGGATTTTCGTAACATCACCCCGGAGATATTGAATGACCGTCTGCTTCGCTGTGACTGGACAGCTCTTGAAAATGCCGAAACCAGTTTGGAAGACGCAATTCACTGCTTGAATGAAAATTTAAAAATTGTTTTAGATGAACTAGCACCGGAAAAAACTATAAACCCGCGTAAAAATGATGCTCCTTGGATTGGTCCTGAGTTGAGGGTGCTCATGAATAAGCGAAACGCGACGCGCAGGCGCTGGGAGCGCATGCAACGCAACCAGCGCAAGTGTCCTGAGCTTCAAAATGAATACTTTCGGCTTAGCGAAGAGGTCGATCTGCGCATTGAGCAAGAGCGTAATTCCTTCCTTCAAAACCATCTTTCAGACGCTCTTGATCAGAACAAGAACATCTGGAAGGAGATGCGCAATCTCGGCCTCTTGCCCAAGAGCAAAGAGGAAGAACTCCACGGTTTCACACCGGATGAGCTGAACGCTCACTTTGCGGGGGTTTCCGTTTCGCCTCACGAAAATATCAATGAAGCAATGGACGATATTAACTCTGCACCGGAGGAGGGGTTTAAATTCAAGCCCACAAATTTCAACAATGTAGTCCTTGCTATTAAACATTTCTCCTCGCAGGCCCGTGGGGTGGATGGGATCCCCCAGAGCGTGATCGCGAAGGCTCTTCCGGCAGTTGGTGATCTTATTGTACATATTTTCAATTCCTCTTTCGCTCATAGCGTTTTTCCTGAGACTTGGAAGCAAGCGCAGCTGATTGCATTGAAAAAGACTGTAGCTCCATCAACGGTCTCGGACTTCCGTCCCATAGCGCTGCTGTGCTTCCTTTCCAAGGTTTTGGAAAAAATTGCACATGACCAAATCACGGAGTATTTGAAAGTAGAGAAACTTCTTGATCGCTTCCAGACTGGTTTTAGGCAACACCACAGCACCCAGACAGCTTTGCTAAAGTTGACGGATGACATCAGAGTAGGCATTGATAGGAAGAAGATCACCTTACTCCTACTATTCGACTTTAGCAAAGCCTTCGACACAATAACACCGTCAAAGCTGTTGAGGAAGCTCCGAAACCTTGGATTCTCAAGGTCGGCACTCCTGTGGATAAAATCATACTTACAAGGCCGCACCCAAATAGTCACTTCAAAATCCGGTAGTTCTGATTGGCTCGAAACCAATCTGGGTGTTCCACAGGGATCCGTTCTCGGGCCTTTACTCTTCAGCTTATATGTTAATGACTTACCTGGTTTGCTAGATGGAAAGTCGGTATATCATCTATTCTATGCGGATGATCTTCAAATTTATCTCCAAGTCGAGAAAACTAAGATCAAGGAAGGCATCACTCGGCTAGGGGAAGTAGGACGACTAATTGCTGAATGGGCCAGAAGTTCCGGCCTGCGTCTCAACGCTGGCAAGACCAAGGCAATCTTCTTCAGCTCTGAGAGGAATATCAAAGACCTGAAGAGAATGGACTTGCCAGGAGTTGAGATAGAGGAAGGAAAGTTCATTCCGTTCAGCGACACGGTCGTGAGTCTTGGTGTTACACTTGACAGTGAACTGACGTGGAAACCGCACATCGACCAAGTAACTAAGAAAGTGAATAGAGCCCTATACGGATTGCGGTTTTTTAGGGCGTGTATCACCAGACCTCTCCGAATTCGCCTAGTCGAGTCATTAGTTCAACCGCATTTAGATTATTGCACAGTCGTGTACCTCGACGCCACGGACGAACAGCGGCAACGGATACAGCGACTGAGCAATTCATGTGTGAGGTACATTTTTGATCTTAGGAGAGACGAGCACATCACCCCGTTCAGGGAGCGTTTGGGTTGGTTACGTACTGATTCGCGGAGAATGTACTTCGCAGCACTTTTAATGCATAAGATCATGCATCTTGGAGAACCTGGCTACCTAGCTGCGATGTTTACCAGGTACCAATCTGAACGCCCCGCACGTGGTGACGCAGAAGAGCGGGTACTCAAGGTTCCCAATATGAGACTTGAGTACGGAAGAAGATCATTCCAGGCTCAATGTGCTCATCTGTGGAACTTTCTCCCTCCGGGCTTTCGGCAGCTGAGGAAAATATCAGTATTCAAAGAGGCCTTAAAAGATTTCCTCCTGACTCAGTCTTCTCAGAGGATTGATGTGGAGAGGAGGCATTATTTTAATCTCTAAACTGTGATAGGCTTGGGCTCTTTTCAACCGGCGTTTCCTTTTTTTTAAAAGAGTCATACGTGGCTACTTCGCCACTGAATTGTAATTCCTGTGATATTTCTGCTGGACCAAGCCTTTATATGCCTTTCTACGTGAGAATGTCCTCTCTCCTCGATCGTTCTTGTGAACACTGATATATATATATATATGGAAATGTATTTTATCATTCTCTTCCTGACTTTTATGCATCTCTCGATGCCTTAAAATGACTAGTCACTTTCTGTGATAATCCTAATATTCCTTGACCAAAAAGACAATTATTTATACTTTTTATATATTTATTATGTAGGTGTAACATATGTGACATATGCCACTGTATTTTTCAATTTTGCCCTCGGGCGAATAAAGGTTATCTATCTATCTATCTCTCTCTCTCTCTCTCTCTCTCTCTCTCTCTCTCTCTCTCTCTCTCTCTCTCTCCCTCCGGGCTGGGGAAAATATCATTATTTAAAGAGGCTATGAAGGATTTTTTGCTCACACAGTCTCCCCAGAGGATTGATGTGGAGAAGAAGCATTACTTCAATCTCTAAACTTTGAAAGGCTTGGGCTGACTTGTTGCTTGATTCGTTCATCTAGAATAAAATTAGAAGTATACGTGTGACCCTTCGTCAATTGACTGAACTTTTCTGTAATATGACTGTGAGCCCTGCCATTTCTTTTTATATTTTTACATTCTTATATTATTCTATGAAGTTTGTGAATCTCCTGAGTGCTACCTGACTAGTCACAAATTGTGATATACTTAAGATTTGTCCTTGACCAAATGACTTCATTATTTTTATTAATGTGCACTATTGATCTGTGATATATATGACTCCCTTGAATTTCAACACAAGAAAGTTTTGAACACAACGTGTTGAAAGTTTTAAACACATGAAAAATTATTCCCAACACTTGAAAATTCAACACACTTTTTTTTCTACACGATTTTAATGTGTTCATATCTTTAACTCAGACCAACACGGATAACAAAGTAATTTCAACACCAAGGGCGACAAAAAGAACACCATCCAGAATAAATCCAACACCATTGCGGGAAAAACCAACACAAGCTTCGTAATTTTCAACACAAGTTGTGTAAATTTATACACACAATTAATAAAAATCAACACCACCTTCAAAAAATGCACACGCCTCTAACACCATCCGGGATAGATTCAACACCATTGCAAAAAAACCAACACAAGCTTCGTAATTTTCTACACAACTTGTGTAAATTCATACGCACGACCAATAAAAGTGAAAATCGCCTTCAAAAGATTGTACACGCCTCTACCAAATGTGTTGCAGTGAATTTTGATCCAAACATAGTCAAATTTGCTAATCGGCAACCCATACCCAGGCAGAAAGATTAGTCGGCAAGAAACTACTCTTCGGACTAGAGTAGTTTTAGTAGGCTAGCCGAAGAGTAGTTTTTTGCCGACTAATCTTTCTGCCTGGGTATGGGTTGCCGATTAGCAAATTTGACTATGTTTGGATCAAAATTCACTCCAACACATTTGGTAGAGGCGTGTACAATCTTTTGAAGGCGATTTTCACTTTTATTGGTCGTGCGTATGAATTTACACAAGTTGTGTAGAAAATTACGAAGCTTGTGTTGGTTTTTTTGCAATGGTGTTGAATCTATCCCGGATGGTGTTAGAGGCATGTGCATTTTTTGAAGGTGGTGTTGATTTTTATTGATTGTGTGTATAAATTTACACAACTTGTGTTGAAAATTACGAAGCTTGTGTTGGTTTTTCCCGCAATGGTGTTGGATTTATTCTGGATAGTAATCTTTTTGTCGCCCTTGGTGTTGAAATTACTTTGTTATCCGTGTTGGTCTGAGTTAAAAATATGAACACGTTAAAATCGTGTAGAAAAAAAGTGTGTTGAATTTTCAAGTGTTGGGAATAATTTTTCATGTGTTTAAAACTTTCAACACGTTGTGTTCAAAACTTTCTTGTGTTGAAATTCAAGGGAGTCATATATATTACCATATGTAACTGATTATTTTTCTTTTTTGTCTTCGGACGAATAAACGGGCATCAATCAATCAATCAATCAATCTCTCTCTCTCTCTCTCTCTCTCTCTCTCTCTCTCTCTCTTCCATCATCATTCTTTCATCACTATTCTTCTAAATCAGGAAAACTCTTGTTCAATCCCTCATCATGCCTCCCTTTGATTACGCATGCCTTGTATTTCACAACCTCGATAAGGGACTAAACCTTAAACCTCAAAGACATCAAAATGCATGCTTACGCTTTATCTTTGGTAATATTCCGTTTCGTGACCATGACACTCCCTTTCGGAAACAGCTGGGATGGCTCTCCGTCGAGTCTCGTCGAGAGTACTTTTTGGCTAGTCAAACTCTTCGAATCTTGAAATGTGGTTTCCCTAGTTATTTGGCAATTAACTTCACTGAGATATGCAACACTCCCCTACATCGGTTCAAAATACTGCAGTCGGGGAATATGCTTATTCAACCGGCCCGGACGAACGCATATCAGAACTCATTTCGAATTTCAGCTGCAAGATTTTGGAATGAGCTACCTCACGAACTTACACCGCTTCCTCGAGACACAACATCGATCGGAACTTCCAAGGATCATCTCTCAAACTATTTGCATAGCGAAGAAGAAGAACCTGGACCATAATTCATTTTTTATAACGCAAAATTGATAATCTGGTCGTGACAACGCTATTCTTATATTTTATATTTATATTTTTCACATCGCTTTTTATATTCTATAATCTATATTTTATATTTTCCATATATTTATTTTCATGTTTGTTTTGATATTATATTCTTAAATTCTAGTTCTCATGTTCTCATGTTTTTTTGTTTTTGTTTTCGATGTTGCCTCACTAGCATCTGTGATATATACAGATATATACGTATAGATATTTTAATATCAATTATTTTTGGGATGGAGTACCTGGCACTAGCATTAAATTAATTGATTAGTTAGTTGAGTTCTGTTCATACGAGCACTTAGAACGCCATACTTGTATATCTCAAGTTTGTGAAACTATGTATTCATCTAGTTTCGTTTTGCCCCATGGGACCCATTGTCCCCGGGCTAATAAATCCGAATGAATGAATGAATCAATTAATCTCTCTCTCTCTCTCTCTCTTTTTTTAAGGTGGTTAGAGGGCAAAATCTGCCTCAAGATCCTTCAGATCCGTCCCCAGACACCGGGCTGGTTGAGCTTACGCGGACTACGCATAGCCCACGCAGACCCTACCAGGCGGGACACGGGTTTGGGTGGGGCCCACCGAGAGGTAGGCCCGGCCGTGTAATATCCCTCTCCCCTTGGTGTCCGATACCTAGGGCATCGGGCAATCAAGAAGGAGATCCACCCGCATCTGCCATCTCATCCGGGAACCGCGTGAGCATTACTCCAGGATGAGCGCCATGTCTCGCGCTCGATTGTGAGCGTTCCTCTTCTCCATCTTCTCTCTTCGGCCACTTGTCGGTATCTTCTGTCTTCATTCTTCATTGTTCCCTCTCTTTCTTGTTTCTTCCCTCTTCTTTCTCCTTTCTTCCCTCTTCTTTCTCCTTTCTCCCCTCTTCAGGGCATCATATTACTCCTGGAATCATTTGGGCCTCTTCTGTTTTCATCGGCAGACTCACTGTAATTCGCCGGCATCGAGGCGCCTCACTTCCCTCTCTTTCTCCTCCTTGCGGGTCATCACCAGCCTGATGTATCCGGTGACTCTATCCCATGTCTCCTGGTTGCGGAGCAAGTACGGGACGAGATTCTCAGGTGTTAGTTGAGCACCCAGCCATCTATCCAGCTCGGCGCGGTCTCTCCGGGTGTCGCTGCACTTGAACAGGGCATGTTCGGCGTCATCCCAGTCGTCCCCGCATGACTGACATGCTGGGGTCGTCCTCTTCTTGAACCTGGTTAGATAGGAGCCGAAGCAACCATGATCGCTCAGTGCCTGAGTCGTCCAGTAGTCCATCTCTCCGTGGGAACGTTCCGCCCACTTGGCTATGTAACGGATCAACCGGAGCGTCCATCTGCCATTCGCGAATGGCGAGTCCCACTCAGGTTGCCACTGTTCGAGGGTGGTTTCCTTCTCGTTGTCGCGGATGATCTCCTTCATCGTCGGAGTGAGTACTCGTTCGGCGCCGATCACTTTCTGGCGGTCCCAGATCCTCACTCGCTCCGCGACGAGCAAGTGGATGGGCGGAGTACTCGCCAATACGTGAGCAGCATCTCCTGACACGGTGCGGTAGGCACGGATACTCCTCAGGGCCGCTCTTCGATGGACAGGCCCCATTCTCTTCTCGATGATGGTCTTCTCTACTCTCTTTCCCCATACGGGTGCACCGTACAGCATGATGGAGGTAGTGACGGTGTTGAGAAGTGCGCGCCTCTTTTCCTTGGGTCTTCCGATATTCGGCATGAGCCGCTGGAGCGCCGCACCGACCCTGCTCGCCTTCTGGGCGGCTTCCTGGATGTGCTTCTTGAACGACCACTTGTCGTCGAGCCATACACCGAGGTATTTCAGCTCTGTTTTCCGTGGAATCTCTTGCCCGTTAATATAAAACCGGGGTAAGTCGAACTTCCCACGCCTTGTGACCACAATTGCTTCGCACTTCTTGACAGCGAGCGCCAGAAGCCTGCTAATCATCCACTCGTAGACTCGGGCCAGCGCTTCGTTCGCGCGTCTACCCAAGAGTTCCTCGTCGTCGGCCCATACTATGAGTCCCGCGTCGTTCGCGGGAGCCACAATCATCACTCCTCCTGGCAGTTCGATAGACAGTAAGCTGTCGTACTGGGTGTTCCAGTTGAACGGCCCGGAAACCGATCCCTGTCCGATTCCGGCAGACAGTACCCGAATCTTTTGTCCCTCGTCGGCGTCGTACACGAGGGTCCTGTTCCGCAGGTAGTCACTCGTGACGTCTAGTAGATAGGGGGGCACTTTACCTGCTTGAGATTGATGAACTCGCTCCCAGCTCGCGCAGTTGAATGCGTTCTTTATGTTCAACGCAATCATGGCACAGAATCCTCCTCTTCCTTGGTATGGGTTCTCTCTCTCTCTCTCTCTCTCTCTCTCTCTCTCTCTCTCTCTCTCTCTCAACGATTTATTCAGACCACTCGATAATGATAATCGGAGATCTGAAAGGATCAATTCCACCCGGGTCCAAGTTCCAATGGCGCCTACTACGGCGTATGAAAATGCGTTCTCTCGTTTAGCTTTTGCAGCATGGGAATCCGTCCCTGTCTCTATCCGTTTGAAGGTGCCATTTGACGCATTCAAAATCGCCATTCAAGAACATTTGTATGGAAATACTGTTTGAAAGAAGTCTGGATGTGTGATATTTTGTTCTTGAGTGTGATAATTGCAAATTGTATGCCGTAAAAGTAATTGCGCCACTTATGACGGCTGTTATTGTATGTCATATTATTATAAGAGAGAGAGAGAGAGAGAGAGAGAGACCCCGTAGGGGGCTTTGGGTGTGACCCTAGGGTTGCACTTGGAGCTTGAGGGAGTGACGCCCCTCCGGACCCGAGTCCTACACTTACACTAACACACACACTACACTCTACACGCACCATACTTACGCTTGCTCAAGCATTACACAGACATACCAACATTATACAGAACACGCATCACACAACACACCACACCCGTGCTGGCCTGGTCCGGGGTCGGCCAGCATGCGATTCCAGGCCCTGGAAAAAAGAAGAAAGAAGAAGATGTCCAGCATTGACGGCAAGAATTCCCCAAGTAAAGCGGGGCCCCATTCGGATCTTGGGGGGGGGGGGCCCAACGATGCACAGCGCGCTATCAGTGGCACACTTGGCTGGTGGACTCACGCGTAAAGCTACAAGCGATGGAAATACGCCTCTGGCGAAGATAGTTGGAGGAAAGGACCAACACCAGAAAGGAGTAGACCTCACCCCGAACAGCAGGGAGAGGAAGGGTCCGGGTGAGGAAGTAGATAAGCGAACGCTGAAGCAATCGAAGCTCACATTCTTGAGCCAAAAAGAGAAGAACGCGAAGGTTGCTGCAGAAGCGCAAGCGGCGGCAGACAAGCTGATGAAGATCAACCCCGCGATCAAGATCCAGCTTACGCAAGACAAGAACAAGGGAGACGATACCGCCGATTCCAGCTCGGATTCAGGGGACTCTAACACCACCACGGAGTCCCAGAAGTCAGAAGACACCCTGACATCCAAGGACTGCGACCGCGGACTCGAAAGAGGTCAAAAAACACCGGAGGATATGGACATCGATCGGTTCCCCACACCTGAGAAGGCCAGTCGACAAAGAAATGGAGACAAGGCCCCCGATCTAATGGAAGGATGGAGGGACTTGAAAATGTGCCGAGAACAGATGGAGGAGAAGACTCATCTTCTCCTCGACCACCTGAACTTGGTCATAGGGATAGCCGAGTCTGCCTCCAACATCCCAGAAGGAACTCAGGGCGACATGGAAGAGCTCAAGAAGATTGGCCACGCTCTCGAAGGCCTACTTGCGGCAGACAAAGGGAAGAGAGCGGCTTTCGAGACGACACTTCTCGAAGCGGAGAAGACCCTAAAAATGAAGAGGAGTGCGCAGCCCTCTGGGCCAGCCGCGTCGGGAAGCGGCACACAGGGAAGGGGGGCGAATAAACCGGAATCGCGACAAGAGAAACAGCACAATACGAAGAGGACGCGACGCGGACATCCATCGGGAGCCCTCGAAACACCGCGCTCGACATCGACTCCTAATAGGCCCAAGCAGGACGGGCCTTGGCAGGAAGTGGTCTCTAAGAGAAATACAAAGAGGGCAAAGAAAAGCGGTCGATCAAGTGACACCGCTGGAAAGAAGGCAAAGATGAAGCCAAGAAGATCGAAATCCGACGCCGTTCTCGTCACGGCAAACCAAGGTGGGTTAAGCTACGCAGATATGCTGCGCAAGATAAAGACGGATGACCTTAATGAAGAAGTGGGCTCTAAAGTCACGGGCATCCGCGAGACACAGGAAGGACAAATCCTCATTGAACTGAGGAAGGGCACCGACGCTGCAGCCATCAAAGCGGCTCTGACACCAGTCGTCGGGCAAGAAGGGGCCGTCCACTGCCTCGCAAATAGCATGACCCTCGAGGTTCTCGGAGTCGACTACGATGTCGACAAAACTAAAGTGCAGAAGGACCTCGCGAAGGCCCTACCAGAAAACGAGGATGGAGCCATAATAGTCAAGAGCCTGCGAAACGGCTCCCGAGGCACCCAAACAGCGGTTGTGTCCATCCCAGCGAGGCTCGCTCACCGCCTCCTGGACTGGAAAGAACCCAAGGTGGGATGGAGCAGAGTGAGAATCCGCGAGAAGGGAGGCATCCCACGCTGCTATAACTGCCTAGAGTATGGCCACAAGGCCTCAGGCTGCAAAAAAGAGAAGGCAGAGGAACGTCAACCGAAACTCTGCTTCCAGTGCGGTGAACCAGGACACCTCGCCGCTACCTGTAAAGAGAAACCAAAATGCCTCAGCTGCGTGGCTATCGGAACCAGATCTGACCACAGGTCAGGCTCCAGCAACTGCACAGCCTACCAAAACGCGAGGGCGACATATAGACGCAGGGGGGGGGGGAAGAAATGGCTAACTTCATCCAAGCCAACCTCAGGAGAAGCGGGGACGCTTGTGACCTCCTACACACTGCCGCCAAGGAAGGGGATATCGATGTTCTGATCATCTCCGAACCGCCTCGGAAGCGCGAACTTTCCCGTTCCACGTTCGATCACTGGGGGACCGCTGTAATTCAGATCACGAATCCCGCGATCCGCGAGACTGAACCAGCTGTTAGTGGCCGTGGTTATGCTCGAAAGACCATAGGGGGCACAGCTGTATACAGCTGCTACTACTCGCCGTCGCTCAAGACGCACGAATTTGAAGACGAGCTCCACGACCTAGAAGAGGATGTGAGGCAATGGGGGGGCCCAGCTATAATCGCGGGAGATTTCAACTCCAAGGAACCGACTTGGAGCGGGGGGCCGCGCGATAGACGGGGGGTAATACTCGCTGATGCCATGGAGGCATTGGGATTAGTGCTCGCGAACGAGACGGGGGTTATCACCTATTACCGGCACGACACTCGGTCCCGGGAGGGAGGTTCATCATCGGTCCTCGACCTGACGTTCATGAGCCCGTCGCTCATGGGACGTATGACATCGTGGGAAGTTCTGGACACGGAAACACTGAGTGACCATCGACATATTCGGTTTCGACTTAGGACTGACGGACAGAGACAGACGACACGCAGACCGCGACCAACGGGGTGGCAGGTACGGAAGCTGGACGAGGGAGAATTCCGGGAATCGATAGAAACAGTCGAAGATCTCCCGATGAACTCCGCCTCGGACGAGGCTGTGGCGATGGTAACATCCGCCATCACGAGAGCTTGCGACGCGTCGATGCCTCGCAGGACAACACCATGTTTCTGGAGGAAACCAGAGTACTGGATCACCGATGAGATCAAGGCTCTCCGAAGAACGAGCAACAAGAAAAGGAGGACCGCATGGCGATCAAGGAAGCTGCAACGACCATCGCTGGCGGAAGATGACAGAGCGTACAAAGAAGCAAAGAAGGCTCTCGTTCTAGCCATCCGGAGGAGCAAAGAGAAGTGCTGGGGTGAACTGTGCGACATGGTTAACGGAGACCCCTGGGGCACGCCATATCGCGTGGTCATGTCAAAGGTCCGACCCCGGAAGGGCAACCCAGCACCGACCGATGCAGCAACATTGCGCACCATCGTGGAAGACCTCTTCCCAGCAGGAGAACCCAGAGTTACATTCCCTATGGAGAGCGAAGACCCCATCCCGCTCTTCACTATGCAAGAGCTACTCATAGCGGCGAAGAGAATGCCGAACGGCAAGGCCCCTGGCCTGGATGGCATCCCAAACGAGGCTCTGAAACTGGTCTTCAAATACAAGCCAGATCTACTCCTCGACCTCTTCAACATCTGTCTGAGCGCGGGAACTTTCCCGGACAAGTGGAAACGCCAGAAGCTGGTCCTGATACCTAAGGGTCAAGGAGGTCAACGCCCTCTCAGCATGCTCGACAATATCGGGAAAATGTACG
Source organism: Eretmocerus hayati (assembly GCA_029851415.1). Classification (NCBI taxonomy): domain Eukaryota; kingdom Metazoa; phylum Arthropoda; class Insecta; order Hymenoptera; family Aphelinidae; genus Eretmocerus; species Eretmocerus hayati. The sequence continues at coordinate 62,560,724 of CM056744.1, read as the reverse complement.
AGAGGATGGTGCTCAACAGGGTGGAAAAAGCCTACGAAGAAGGCGGTGGGCTATCACCAATGCAGTTCGGGTTCCGGAAGGGACGGAGCACTGTGCACGCGATCGAGGCGGTCCAAGAACGGGTTCAAGCGTCGGTAGGGAACCCATACCAAGGAAGAGGAGGATTCTGTGCCATCATTGCGTTGGACATAAAGAACGCATTCAACTGCGCGAGCTGGGAGCGAGTCTATCAATCCCAAGCAGGTAAAGTGCCCCCCTATCTACTAGCCGTCACGAGTGACTACCTGCGGAACAGGACCCTCGTGTACGACACCGACGAGGGACAAAAGATTCGGGTACTGTCCGCCGGAATCGGACAGGGATCGGTCTCCGGGCCGTTCAACTGGAACACCCAGTATGACAGCTTACTGTCTATCGAACTGCCAGAAGGAGTGATAATAGTGGCTTTCGCGGACGACGCGGGACTCATAGTATGGGCTGACAACGAGGAACTCTTGGGTAGACGCGCGAACGAAGCGCTAGCCCGAGTCTACGAGTGGATGATTAGCAGGCTTCTGGAGCTCGCTGTCAAGAAGTGCGAAGCAATCGTGGTCACAAGGCGTCGGAAGTTTGACTTACCCCGGTTTTATATCAACGGGCAAGAGATTCCACGGAAGACAGAGCTGAAATACCTCGGTGTATGGCTCGACGACAAGTGGTCGTTCAAGAAGCACATCCAGGAAGCCGCCCAGAAGGCGAGCAAGGTCGGTGCGGCGCTCCAGCGGCTTATGCCGAATATCGGAGGACCCAAGGAAAAGAGGCGCGCACTTCTCAACACCGTCACTACCTCCATCATGCTGTACGGTGCACCCGTGTGGGGGAAGAGGGTAGAGAAGACCATCATCGAGAAGAGAATGGGGCCTGTCCACCGAAGAGCGGCCCTGAGGAGTATCTGTGCCTACCGCACTGTGTCAGGAGATGCGGCTTACGTATTGGCGAGTACTCCGCCCATCCACTTGCTCGTCGCGGAGCGAGTGAGGATCTGGGACCGCCAGAAAGTGATCGGAGCCGAACGAGTACTCACTCCGACGATGAAGGAGATCATCCGCGACAACGAGAAGGAAACCACCCTTGAGCATTGGCAAACTGAGTGGGATTCGCCATTTGCGAACGGCAGATGGACGCACCGGCTGATCCGTGACGTAGCCAAGTGGGCGGAACGCACCCACGGAGAGATGGACTACTGGACGACGCAGGCACTGAGCGATCATGGTTGCTTCGGTTCCTATCTAACCAGGTTCAAGAAGAGGACGACCCCAGCATGTCAGTCATGCGGGGACGAATGGGATAACGCCGAACATGCCCTGTTCAAGTGCAGCGACACCCGGAGAGAGCGCGCCGAGCTGGATGAATGGCTGGGTGCTCAACTAACACCTGAGAATCTCGTCCCGTACTTACTCCGCAACCAGGAGACATGGGATAGACTCACCGGATACATCAAGCTGGTGATGACCCACAAAGAGGAGAAAGAGAGGGAAGTAAGGCGCCTCGAAGCAGGCGAATTACAGTGACTCTGCCGATTGAAACAGAAGAGGCCCAAATGAATCCAGGAGGAATCTGATGCACTGAAGAGGGAAGAAAGAAGAAAGAAGAGAGAAGAAAGAAGAAAGAGAGGGAACAATGAAGAGTGAAGATAGAAGATGCCGACAAGTGGCCGAAGAGAGAAGATGGAGAAGAGGAACGCTCGCAATCGAGCGCGAGACATGCCGCTCATCCTGAAGTGATGCTCACGCGGTTCCGGGATGAGATGGTAGATGCAGGTGGATCTCCTTCTTGATTGCCCGATGCCCTAGGTATCGGACATCGAGGGGAGAGGGATATTACACGGCCGGGCCCACCTCTCGGTGGGCCCCACCCAAACCCGTGTCCCGCCTGGTATGGCCTGCGTGGGCTATGCGTAGTCCGCGTAAGCTGAACCAGTCCGGTGTCTGGGGACGGATCCGAGGGATCCTGAGGCAGATTTTGCCCTCTAACCACCTTAAAAAAAAGAAAAAAAAAAAAAAAGAGAGAGAGAGAGAGAGAGAGAGAGAGAGAGAGAGAGAGAGAGAGAGAGAGAGAGAGAGAGAGAGAGGAGCCGAAGGTTGGACGGGGCAGAATGAGGATCCGCGGAAAAGGTGGCATTCCACGGTGCTATAACTGTCTCCAGTATGGCCACAAGGCCTAGGGCTGCGAGAAGGAGAAGACGGAGGACGGAAACCAAAACTTTGCTTCCAGTGCGGCGAACCAAGACATCTCGCCGAAACCTGTACAGGGGAGCCGAAGTGCTTGAGCTAAGCGGCGGTCGGGTCCAAATCCGATCACAGATCTGGGGCGAGCAACTGCACTGCCTACCAGAAGGCGAAGAGCAAGTACGAACGGAGGAGGGGTCGAAATGGCTAATTTCATCCAAGCAAGACTCAGGAAGAGCGGAGACGCAAACGATCTCCTACGCGCTGTTGCCAAAAAAGACGGAATCCATGTTCTGATTATCTCCGAACCGCCTCGAAAGCGCAAATTCTCCCGATCCACATTCGGTCACTGGGGGACCGCTGAAATTCAGATCATGAATCCTGCGATCCGTGAAACTGGACCAGCTGTCAGTGGCCGCGGTTTTGCTAGGAAGACCATAGGAGGCACGGCAGGCTATAGCTGCTACTAATCACCGTCGCTCAAGACGCACGAATTCGAAGAAGAGCTTCACGACCTAGAAGAGGATGTCAGAAAATGGGGGGCCCAGTCATAATCGCGGGGGATTTCAACTCCAAGGAACCGACTTGGAGCGGGGGGCCGCGCGATAGACGGGGCGAAATACTCGCTGATACCATGGAGGCATCAGCATTAGTGCTCGCGAACGAGACGGGGGTTTTCACCTACTACCGGCACGACCCTCGGTCCCGGGAGGGAGGTTAGTCATCGGTCCTAGACCTGACGTCCATGAGCCCGTCGCTCATGGGACGTATGACATCGTGGAAGGTTCTGGACACGGAAACACTGAGTGACCATCGACATATTCGGATTCGGCTTGGACCTGACAGACAGAGACAGACGAGACGCAGACCGCGACCGATGGGGTGGCAGGTACGCCAGCTGGACGAGGGAAAACTCGGGGAATCGATAGAAACAGCCGAAGATCTCCCGACGAACTCCACTGCAGACGAGGCTGTGGATATGGTGACGACCACCATCACAAGAGCTTGTGACGCATCGATGCCTCGCAAGACAACAACATGCTTCTGGAGGAAACCAGAGTACTGGATCACCGACGAGAAAAAGGCTCTACGAAGAACGAGCAATAAGAAAAGGAGGACCGCGTGGCGATCAAGGAAGCTGAAAGGACCATCGCTGGCGGAAGATGACGGGTCGTACAGAGAAGCGAAGAAGGCTCTCGTTCCAGCTATCCGGAGAAAAAAAGAGAAGTGCTGGGGTGAATTATGTGACATGGTTAACGGGGACCCCTGGGGCACGCCATACCGCGTGGTCATGTCAAAGGTCCGAACCCGGAGGGGCAGCCCAGCACCGACCGATGCAGCAACCTTGCGCAGCATCGTGGAAGACCTCTTTCCAGCAGGAGAACCCGGAGTGACATTCGCTCCGGAGAGCGAAGATCCCATCCCGCTCTTTACTATGCGAGAGCTACTCACAGCGGCAAAGAGGCTGCCCAACGGCAAGACCCCTGGTCTGGACGGCATTCCGAACGAGGCTCTGAAACTCGTCTTCAAATACAAGCCAGATTTACTCCTCGACCTCTTCAGAATCTGTCTGAGCGCGAACACATACCAAGGAAGAGGAGGATTCTGTGCCATCATCGCGCTGGACATAAAGATTGCATTCAACTGCGCGAGCTGGGAGCGAGTCTATCAATCCCAAGCAGGTAAAGTGCCCCCCCCCCCCTATTTACTAGCCGTCACGAGTGACTACCTGCGGAACAGGACCCTCGTGTACGACACCGACGAGGGACAAGAGATTCGGGTACTGTCCGCCGGAATCGGACAGGGATCGGTTTCCGGGCCGTTCAACTGGAACACACAGTACGACAGCTTACTGTCTATCGAACTCCCAGAAGGAGTGATAATTATGGCTTTCGCGGACGACGCGGGACTCGTAGTATGGGCCGACGACGAGGAACTCTTGGGTAGACGCGCGAACGAAGCGCTGGCCCGAGTCTACGAATGGATGATCAGCAGGCTTCTGGGGCTCGCTGTCAACAAGTGCGAAACAATCGTGGTCACAAGGCATAGGAAGTTTGACTTACCCCGGTTCTATATGAACGGGCAAGAGATCCCACGGAAGACAGAGCTGAAATACCTCGGTGTATGGCTCGACGACAAGTGGTCGTTCAAGAAGCACATCCAGGAAGCCGCCCAGAAGGCGAGCAGGGTCGGTGCGGCGCTCCAGCGGCTTATACCGAATATCGGAGGCCACAAGGAAAAGAGGCGCGCACTTCTCAACACCGTCACCACCTCCATCATGCTGTACGGTGCACCCGTGAGGGGAAAGAGAGTAGAGAAGACCATCACCGAGAAGAGAATGGGGCCTGTCCACCGGAGATCGGCCTTGAGGAGCATCCGTGCCTACCTTACCGTGCCTGGAGATGCGGCTTACGTATTGGCGAGTACACCGCCCATTCACTTGCGTGGCGCGGAGCGAGTGAGGACCTGGGACCGCCAGAAAGTGATCGGAGCCGAACGAGTACTCACTCTGACCATGAAGGAGATCATCCGCGACAACGAGAAGGAGACCACCCTCGAACAGTGGCAAACTGAGTGGGATTTACCATTCGTGAATGGTAGATGGACGCACCGGTTGATCCGTGATGTAGCCAAGTGGGCGGAACCCATCCACGGAGAGATGGACTACTGGACGACGCAAGCACTGAGTGATCACGGTTGCTCCGGTGCCTACCTGACCCGGTTCAAGAAGAGGACATCCCCAGCATGACACTGAACACGCCCTGTTCTTGTGCAACGACACCCGAAGAGAGCGCGCCGAGTTGGATGAATGGCGGGGTGCTCAACTAACACCTGCGAACATCGTCTCGTACTTGCTCCGCAACCAGGAGACATGGGACAAAGTCATCGGATACATTAAGCTGGTGATGACCCGTAAGGAGGAGAAAGAAAAGGAAGTGAGGCGCCTCGAAGCAGGCGAATCACAGTGAGTCTGCCGATTCAAACAGAAGAGGTCCAAATTATTCCAGGAGGAATATGCTGAACTGAAGAGGGAAGAGAGGAGGGAGGAGAAAGAGGGAAGGAGAGAGAAGAGAGAAGGAAGAAAAGAGAAGATGGAAGGAAGAAGAGTCAGGAGAAGATCGAAGAAGGAGCAACAACACCTGCGAGTCGTAAGAAAAGAGAGTCGCTCGATCCTGAGCGCGATACACCTCCCACCCTGAAGTAATGCTAACGCGGTTCCGGGGTGGGTTGGTTAGATAGTGGTTAGCTGCCCCCAGTTCTGCAGTGATGGCTTGCCAACACTGTAGGGCTGAGAGTAGAAGGTTTTAGCCCCCAGGGCACACGGGCGCTGGATTCATGCTCATCCGGTTCACCGGGTGGGCAAAATGAAAGCGCTCATGGTCTCCCGGTGTGACATCCAATAGTATAGGGATGTCCTGTCATCAGATTTTTCCTTATATTCCACTTTAAAAAAGAAAAAAAGAAGAGAGAGAGAGATATTGATCGATTTGGATTTATTTGCCTAGGGACAATGGGGCACTTTGAAATGTACAGAATGCATAAATATTTCATGAACATTAAATGAGGACATATAATACTGCAGGTAAACTTAAACTGTAACAATAAAACTTTAAATGCTCGAGTTAAAATAGAAAGTCGCATAAAATCTTATAAAATGTCTGAGTCTGAGGATTACACCTTATATTGTTCTGATAACAAGAATAGGTTTGCTTAGAGGTTTACGAATTTATTTACAAGGACAACTCATTCTCTGAGTCATGGCCCAGAAACGCAGTCATCAGCTGAGTAAGTACATAAGTAGAAGCGTCCTGGTCAAGATCACGTATTTGCGCTAAGAGGTGGATTTTAAAAGTTTCAATGTTCGTCGTGTCTTGAGGAAGTGATGTCAGGTGTTGAGGCAGCTCGTTCCAGTATTTGACACCCGAGATTTGGAATGAATTCTTGAATGAATTCGTCCTAGCAATTTTCATGAGAAGGTCCCCTGTCAGTAGACATTGGGATCTGTGAAGCGTAGTATTGCAAATCTCAATTAAGTTGCAGGCTAGATAAGAGGGCGTAGAATTTTTCAGGATCTGGAAGATTTGACTAGCTAAGAAGTACTGTCGGCGGGCCTTGACACTGAGCCAGCCCAGTTGCCTACGATAAGGTGTAACATGGTCACGCCATGGTATGTTGCCAAAGACGAAGCATGTACAAGCATTATGGGCTCTTTGGAGCTTGAGATCAAGCGCATCTGTAAGTCCATGGTACACAAGGCGGACATAATCAAAGGATGGCATGATGAGTGATTAGACTAGCTGTTTTCTGATTGGGAATGAGAGTGCATCATGATGAGCGCGAAGTTGACGAAGGCTACCAAATACTTGGTGACAGATGTGTGAGACTTGCTTCTTCCAGTTTAGATCGTTAGATATCCATACACCAAGGTTTTTAACCTCAGGTACATAATCTATAGGAGTGCCGTCGATTATCAGTTTTGGAAGGTTGCGACTATCGAGATGACGTTAATTCTCTTTGCTACCCGAAATCATCACCTTGCTTTTCTTCAGGTTCAAGCTCAGTCCATTTGCTATAGCCCATTGGCAAATAGCGTTGGCATCAGCTTCGACTTTTTTTAGAGCATCAGTAATCTCAGAGTGCGTGCAGATCCTCCAGATCTACGTGTCATCTGCATAGATCATATTTCGGCTAAAACTGAGTACCCTAGTAAGGTCATTGATGAATATGGAAAAAAGCAGCGGTCCCAACACAGATCCCCGTGGAACCCCTGCAGTTGTTCGAAGCCAGTCTGACACTGTGCCACCTTCATCGATGACAGCTTGACATCTGTCAGCAAGGTACGATAGAAACCACTTAATAGTATGGTTACTGATATGATATGAACGAAGTTTTTGGATGAGGATATGGTGAGGGATCTTATCAAACGCCTTAGAGAAGTCAAAGAGCACAAGAACGGTGTATTGTGACTTATCAATGGCCTGTCTCACATCATCTAGTACACCAAGGAGTGCTGTCTGAGTGCTGTGACCCTGCCGAAACCCTGCTCGACGAGAGTCGAGCAGGTGATTCTTTTCAAGGTGACATAACAGTTGGCGTGCAACAATTTTCTCGAGAATTTTCGAGCACTCAGACAGCCTTGCAATGGGTCTCAGATCGGAAACGTCAGAGATTTCTGTTATTTTAGGGATAGGTGTGATCAGTGTGCGTTTCCAAAGCGTGGGATAAGATGCAGCAAGCGTGGGACAAGAGAGAGAGAGAGAGAGAGAGAGAGAGAGATAGAGAGAGAGAGAGAGAGAGAGAGAGAGAGAGAGAGAGAGAGAGAGAGAATGAATGAATGAATGATAACCTTTATTCGCCCAAGGGCAAAAATACAAAAATACAGTAGCAAATGAAACATATGTCACTTATACATAATAAATACATTGAATTTGTAAAAATTTGTCGTTTTGGTTAAGGCTATTCGAATTATCACAGAAAGTGACTAGTCATCTCGAGGCATCGTAAGATGCTAAGCGTCATGGAAAGAAAAAAAAGAAAAAGTCACGTTTTCATATATATACATATATCAGTCTTGACAGAAAAAAGTCGAGGAAAAGAGAACATTTTCCCGTTTGGGAAGACATATAGAAAAGACATGGGCCCACAGTCATATCACAGGAATCTCAGTTCGGAAACGAAAAAGCCACGCATAGAAGTAGAAAACATCAATTGAAACGGGCTCATGCCTATCACAGTTTACAAATTAAAATAGTGTTTTTTCTCCACATCAATCCTCTGGGAGGATAGTGTTCACAGGAAGTCTTTTAAGGACTCTTTAAATAATGATATCTCCCCAAGCTGCCGAAAGCCCGGAGGGAGAAAGTTCCACAAATGAGCACATTGGACCTGGAAAGATCTTCCATATTCAAGTCTCATGTTGGGAACTTTGAGTACCCGCTCTTCTAGATCACCCCGTGCGGGGCGTTCGGATTGGTACCTGGTAAACATCGCAGCTAGGTAGCCAGGTTCTCCTAAGTGCAGGATCTTATGCATCAAGAGAGCTGCGAAGTACATTCTCCGCGAATCAGTACGTAACCAACCCGAGCGCTCCCTAAACGGGGCGATGTGCTCGTCTCTCCTAAGATGAAAAATATATCTCACACATGAATGGCTTAGTCTCCGTACCCGTTGCCGCTGTTCGTCCGTGGCATCAAGGTACACGACCGCGAAATAATCTAGGTGCGGTTGAACCAATGACTCGACCAGGCGAATTCGGAGAGGTCTGGTGATATATGCCCTAAAAAACCGCAGACCGTATAGGGCTCTGTTGACTTCCTTAGTTACTTGGTCAATGTGCGGTTTCCGTGTCAATTCACTGTCAAGTGTAACACCGGGACTCACGACCGTATCACTGAACGGGATGAACTTTCCTTACTGTATCTCAACCCCTGGCAAGTCCATTCTCTTCAGATCTTCGATATTTCTCTCCGAACTGAAGTAGATTGCCTTGGTCTTGCCAGCACAGGCCGGAACTTCTGGCCCACTCGGCAACTAGTCGTCCTATTTCGCCCAGCCGAGCAATACCTTCCCTGATCTTATTTTTCTTGATTTGGAGATAAATTTGGAGATCATCCGCATAAAATAGATGATGTACCGACTTCCCGTCTAGCAAGCCAGCAAGGTCATTCACATATAAGCTGAAGAGGAGAGGCCCAAGGACGGACCCCTGTGGAACACCCTGATTGGTTTCGAGCCAATCGGATTTGCCTTCTTTAGAAGTGATTTGTTGGGTGCGACCCTGTAAATATGATTTCATCCACAGGAGCGCCGATTTTAAGAAGCCAAGATGTCGTAGCTTCCTCAATAGCTTGGATGGTGAGATTGTGTCAAAAGCTTTGCTAAAATCGAATAGTAGGAGCAGAGTGATCTTCTTTCTGTCTATATCTACTCTGATGTCATCGGTCAATTTCAACAAAGCTGTCTGGGTGCTATGGTGTTGCCTAAAACCAGTCTGGAAGCGATCAAGTATCTCCTCGATTTTCAAATACTCCTCGATTTGGTCATGTGCGACTTTTTCCAGAACCTTGGAGAGAAAGCACAGCAGTGCTATAGGACGGAAGTCCGAGACCGTTGATGGAGCAGCAGTCTTCTTCAATGCAATCAGCTGCGCTTGCTCCCAAGCCTCAGGAAAAATGCCATGAGCGAAAGAGGAGTTGAAAATATGTACAATAAGATCACCAATGGCCGGAAGAGCTTTTGCGATCACGCTTTGGGGTATTCTATCCGCTTCACGGGCCAGTGAGGAGGAATGTTTGATAGCAAGGACTACATAAATAAAATTTGTGGGCTTAAACCCCTCCTCCGGTGCCGAGTGAATATCGTCCATTGCTTCATTAATATTTTCGTGGGGCGAAACGGGAACTCCCGCAAAGTGTGCGTTCAACTCATCCGGTGTGAAGCCATGAAGTTCCTCCTCTTTGCTCTTAGGCAAGAGGCCGAGATCGCGCATCTCCTTCCAAATGTTCTTCTTCTGATCAAGAGCATCTGACAAATGGGTTTGAAAGAAGGAGTTATGCTCTTGTTCAATGCGCAAGTCGACCTCTTCGCTAAGCCGGAAGTATTCATTTTGAAGCTCCGGACACTTGCGCTGGTTACGTTGAATCCGTTCCCAGCGCCTGCGCATCGCGTCTCGCTTATTCATGAGTATCCTCAGCTCAGGGACAATCCAACGAGCGTAATTTTTACGCGGATTAATAGTTTTTTCGGGTGCTAATTCATCTATAACGGTCTGTAAATTTCCATTCAAGCATTGAACTGCATCTTCCAAACTCGTTTCAGCATTTCCGAGAGCTGTCCAGTCCCAGCGAAGCAATCGGTCATTCAATATCTCCGGAGTGATGTTTCGAAAATCCCTGTAGGTGAAGGAATTTCTTGGCGGAGTAGGAGTAAAGACGTTGATGGTGACGTCAATGACCGAGTGCCCACCGAAACTGGGCAGGTGTTTGTTGTGAAAGTCAGTAATGATGTCATTGTCATCTACATGAATGTGATCAATCCATGTATGAGATGTATTGGGGGTGTGTTGGTGAGTCGGGCCATGCTGCACTATCTGCAAGGCAAGTTCTTCTGTCAGTGCAGTCAAAGTCTTGGTGTCGGGATGAGCTGTGTCTAACAAATCCGCGTTCAGATCACCCGTTATAATTTTATGACTGTAGTCGCCACACAGCCGGCGTAACGAGCCAAACAGCCCGTCATCCTTCTGCATGGCGATTTTAGGGGGTCTGTAGATTACTACGACCAATATTGGCGGGGGTTACCCTGTTGTATGCTACAAAAGAGAAATTCAGGCACGCCAAGTTTCCCTGGCCCAAAAGTATTTGACGAAACCAACTTCTTAACTTTGAAGTCATTGCGCACATACAAGGCAACTCCTCCACCCTCTCTGTTGCGATCTTGTCGCAACAATGAAAAACCTGGAATCTGAACGAGATTGTCATCCACAAACTCATCTAGCTTCGACTCAGCCACACCGAATAGATGGTAGGAGGGATCGTTAGCAACGAGCAAGCGTAGATGCTCCATCTTATCTGTCAGAGAGTTAAGGTTGATAAATCCCGCTTTCAAGGAACTGCCCATCCCTCGTCGCTCTTCAGCAGCCGTATCTAGTCAAGGAGTCTTCGCTGATTCTGCTGCCGAAACTCTACTCTGCTCTGGAACGGTAGTGCAGCTCTGGGTGTTATTAGAGGACGCACGAGCACGTTCTGGAGCGATTCGACAGGCCGTTTGAATGACCTGCAGATCAGCGAGAGATTCGAACGTATGCGCTCGCTCACCATTTTTCCGTCTAACCCAGAAACGTCCGTCACTGTGCCAGACGTATTTTAAACCCAAACCGCGTGCAATCGACCTCAAGCGTATGTATTCTTTGGATTTCTCACGGGGGAGCATCTCATCTATAAAGATTTTACGGTCCGGCACATGAGCTTTCGTATCTGGGTCGAGTAAGTCAGGCTGGATATTGTTAGCCGTGAAATAATCATTGGTGATTGAACGTTTAGAGAGAGAGAGAGAGAGAGAGAGAGAGAGAGAGAGAGAGAGAGAGAGAGAGAGAGAGAGAGAGAGAGAGAGAGAGAGAGAGAGAGAGAGAGAGTACGAGCTCGCAAAGTCCTGTGTGTAATCAGCCCACCTCACACACACGACTGAGCTCACGTGGCTCGACAGGTGAGTCTTCCCCTCCCCCGCAAGCCACTACCACCGGTCGGGGCGGCAAGCTCCCCACCCATATCGGCTCTATTCCAACCAAGGGTTCGCAGCTCGCGATAGAGGGGCATGGACTACAAGCTGCTGCTTCACCTGTACCTGACAGCGCCCCCCGCGGCCAGCCTAGCTTACTAGAAACCGCGAATATTCAAAATGAGCAAATAGAGTCTCGGCTCAGTACTGCTACAGAACTGCCGCTTTCGATGCCATCTGCAGAGCAGGGTGCAGGAACACTGGGATGCACTACCACCAATAGCACTGATCAATCAGCAGCAGCAACAACATCTCCAACAACGACGCAGTCAACCTCTCCAGATCAAAAGTGGGTGCTTATCGCGCAGACTACTCTGGACCTTCTTTATCGCCAAAATGACATGCTCCAGACTCAGCTTGACAAGGTAAAATCGCTCGCGAGACGACATAACGTTGCCTCTGCACCTCCATCTCCCACACCAGCAATGAGTAAGGTGGATGACCATCTGTTGGCACGTATGTCATCTTTTGAGAAAATCATTGAGAGACAGAACTCCAAGCTGGAGGAGCTTTGCTCTGATCGTCGGCTGCTCCTGGAGCAAAATTCTTTAATGCAAAGTCAGATTTTAGGCCTGACCAAACTCTTTACAAACAGCCAGAGTACTCTGCAAGGTTACAGATCTAAGAATGATGATAATCACGATAACGCTGATGATCCACACTCATCTTTGTGCATGCGTCCCGTACTAGAGTCAGACCTGTCCCATAACCCGCATGCTGGGGAGCGAGACGTGGAGCGTGGTGATGGCTTAGAACACTGCCATTCAATCATCAACGGGGCTCTGAAGGATTCTACTCCCTCGTCGAAAGAGATGAGAGACATATCTTTTGCAGTGCTGAAGTCTATTCTTCCCTCGCTGGAGAGGGGAGACATCGCTGATGTCCGTATCTTGCGACCCGGGCGTGTGCCTGATGGGCACACTGGATGGGTCACGGAAGATCAAGAGAGTCATCTACCCGAGCTTCGGTTCCTAGCTCACGCGCTTCACCATTCTGTGCGGTCCAACTCTCTAGCGGTCGTCTAGTTCGGAAGGTGATGCGAGTCAAGCGTTCGATTGCCAACAACTATTCTACTGCTCACAATATTGAGCCTACATTGCTTGACCCTGAAGCGAAATCCCATGGGCCAGAGCGTAAAATCTTCGTCAATGAGATGCTCCCTCGTGACGAATATAGAGAATATGCACGTTTAAGGTCACTTGCACGAGGATTGGACTTCAGATACGTCTGGCATAGTGGTGGAGGGTTTTGGGTTAAGCGAAGAAATGGTAATCGGGCGCATGCATTCGCGACGCCTGCCGAACTGCGTGTCATTCAAGCGGCGAGCCGAACTGTCTCAAGACCCATTCGTGAGTACTCAGACTGCACCCAGGACAACTCCGCCTCTGAGGAGGAGGGTGCTGCTCCGGCAGCGGGTTCTGCCTGACTACGCAAGACTGCTGGAGAGCCGAGAGGGAGTGGAAGTTCCTTGGAACCGAGATTTATCAACCTTGATTCCCTGACAAATAAGTTTGAGCATCTACGCTTGCTTGTAGCTGACGATCCCTCTTACCATCTCATTGGAGTGGCAGAGTCATGGCTTGATGAGTATGTGGACGACAGTCTCGTTCAGATTTCTGGTTTCTCATTATTGCGACAAGATCGCAACAGAGAAGCTGGTGGAGTTGCTCTGTATGTACGCAATGATTTTGAAGTAGAAAGACTCATCTGTTCAAATTCTCCTGGCCCAGGGGAACCTGATCTGCCTGAATTTCTTTTTTGTAGCGTACAGCAGGGCAGCTTTACTCCGATATTAGTAGCAGTAATCTACAGGCCACCTAGGGTTGCCAAGCAGGAGGATGGTGGGCTTTGTGACTCATTACATCGGCTGTGTTGTGATTGTAGCCATAAGATTATAATGCGGGATCTGAACGCTGATCTATTGGACACGGCTCATCCCAACACAAAGACCTTGACTGCACTGACGGAAAAACTGTCTCTACAGATAGTGCAACATGGCGCAACTTACCAAGACAAAACTAATGTTTCTCACACGTGGATTAATCATATCTACATAGACGAAAATGACAACATCGCCGAGTATCAAAACAGGATACTGCCCAGTTTCGGCAGGCATTCGGTCGTTGACGTTACCATCAACGTCTTTACTCCTGCTCTACCGAGAAATTCTTTTACTTATAGGGATTTTCGTAGCATAATGCCGGAACAACTGAATGACCATTTGCTTCGCTGTGACTGGACAGCCCTTGAACATGCAGGAAAAAACCTGGAGGATGCAATTCATTGTCTAAATGAGAATTTGAAAACTGTCTCAGATAAACTAGCGCCGCAGAATACGATTTGCCTACATAAGGGTGGTGCTCCTTGGATTGGTCCTGAGCTGAGGGTGGTCATGAATGAGCGAGATGCGACGCGTAGACATTGGGAGCGTAACCAACGCAATTAACGCAAGTGTCCTGAGCTTCAAAATGAGTACTTTCGTCTCAGTGAGGAGGTCGACTCGCGCATTGCACAAGAGCACGATTCCTTCCTTCAAACTCACCTTTCGGACGCTCTTGATCAACACAAGAACATTTGGAAGGAGATGCGCAACCTCGGCCTCTTGCCTCAGAGCAAAGGGGAGGAACTTCACGGTTTCACGCCGGAAGAGTTGAACGCTCACTTTGCGGGAGTTTCCGTTTCACTTCACGAGAATATAGATGAAGCAATGGACGATCTAAATTCGGCTTCAGAGCAGGGTTTCAAATTCAATCCCACAAATTTCAATGACGTAGGCCTTGTTATCAAACATTTTTCCTCCCAAGCCCGTGGGTCAGACGGAATACCCCAACGCGTGATCGCGAAGGCTCTTCCGGCTACTGGTGACCTTATTTGACATATTTTCAACTCCTCTTTCGCTCATACCACTTTTCCCGGAGCTTGGGAGCCAGCACAGCTGATTGAAAAAAACTACAGCCCCATCAACAGTCTCAGATTTTCGACCTATAGTGCTGCTCTGCTTCCTTGCCAAGGTCCTGGGAAAAGATCGCACACTACCGAATCACGGAGTATTCGAAACAAAAGAGATCACAAGATCGCTTCCAGACTGGTTTGAGGCAATACCATAGCACCCAGACAGCTCTACTGAAGCTGACCGATGACATCAGAGTAGGAATTGACAAGAAGAAGATCACCTTGCTCCTGCTTTTTGACTTTAGTAAAGCCTTCGACACGATTCCACCATCAAAGCTGTTGAGTAAACTCCGAAATCTTGGCTATTCAAGATCGGCACTTCTGTGGATGAAATCATACTTACAAGGCCGCACCCAAAATGTCGCTTCTAAATCTGATGATTCTGATTGGCTCGAAACCAATCTGGGTGTTCCACAGGGTTCCGTTCTCGGGCCTTTACTCCTCAGCTCATATATCAATGACTTACCTGGTTCGCTAGACGGAAAGTCGGTACAACATCTATTTCATGCGGATGACCTCCAAATTTATCTCCGAGTCGAGCAGAATATGATCAGGGAGGGCATCGCTCGCCTAGGTGAAATAGGATAACTAGTTGCTGAATGGGCCAGAAGTTCCGGCCTGTGTCTCAACGCTGGCAAGGCCAAGGCAATCTACTTCAGTTCGGAGAGAAATATCGAAGATCTGAAGAGAATGGACTTGCCAGGGGTTGAGATACAGTAAGGAAAGTTCATCCCGTTCAGTGATACGGTCGTGAGTCCCGGTGTTACACTTGACAGTGAATTGACATGGAAACCGCACATTGACCAAGTAACTAAGGAAGTCAACAGAGCCCTATACGGTCTGCGGTTTTTTAGGGCATGCATCACCAGAACTCTCCGAATTCGCCAAGTCGAGTCCTTGGTGCAACCGCATTTAGATTACTGCAAAGTCGTGTACCTCGACGCCACGGACGAACAGGAGCAATGGATACAGCGACTGAGCAATTTATGTGTGAGGTACATTTTCGATCTTAGGAGAGACGACACACCTCGCTTCAAGCTGCTATAACTATCACAAAACTGACACCAAAATCCACCTTTTGGGTGTTCTTCAGGGAATCCTACACAGTAAGGATCCGTTTCGACCAAAATCGAACCGGTTCACGCTTCGCAATGGCGAGTAAAATCATTTTCTCCGTGTATAAGTATATGGAGGCCCATTTCGAAAAATTGGTGATTTTGCCATGTTTCCGCATTATTCTTTGAATAACTCAAGAACGGCCCATTTTACCTGAATATAAGTAGATAAATTTTCCGTAGATCTTTAAAAAATCTAAAAAATCATGCCCTGGAAGTTCCTCAAACGATGCGTCTACTCCGAGTTGTGAGGCGTCTTTATTCCAAGTTTCATGGATTTTGAGATATTTCATGTCTCGAATTTCATATTTCTAACCACTTTTGCAATGTTGGAGGATGATTCAGGGGATTTTTCTTCATTGGTTATAGAGATTCTGCTTAATACAACTCGTGAGAATCTACAGCAATCCATAGTATGTTGGGAAGATCAGGTTCGAGATATGAAATACTATGGGAATATTCAAAAACCCATGAAACCTGTAATGAAGACGCCTCACAACTCAGAGAAGACGCATCGTTTGAGAAACTTCCAAGACATGATTTTTTAGATCTTTGAAAGATCTACAAAAAGTTTTTCTACAAATTTTTGAATAAAATGAGCCGCTCTTGAGTTATTCAAAGAATAATGCGGAAACATGGCAAAATCACCAATTTATCGAAATGGGCCTCCATATACTTATACACGAGGAAAATGATTTTACTCGCCATTTCGAGGCGTGAACCGGTACGATTTCGGTCGAAACGGGTCTTCAATGTGTGGGATCTCCTGAAAAACACCCCATAGGTAGATTTTGGTGTCAGTTTAGTGGTACTTATCGCAGCTTGAAGCGGGTGTGACGAGCACAACACCCTTTTTAGGGAGCGTTTGGGTTGGTTACGTACTGATTCGCGGGAAATGTACTTCGCAGCTCTCTTAATGCATAAAATCATGCACTCAGGAGAACCTGGCTACCTGGCTGCGATGTTTACCAGGTACCAATCCGAGCATCCCGCACGGGGTGATGTAGAAGAGCGGGTACTCAAAGTTCCCAACATGAGACTTGAGTATGGCAGATGATCTTTCCAGGTGCAATGTGCTCACCTGTGGAATTTTCTCCCTCCGGGCATTCGGTAGCTCGGTAAAGTGACACAAATCAAAGAGACATGAAAGAGTTTCCTGCTAACAAGGAGATTGATGTGGATTTGAAGCAATACTTGAATCTCCGATGGGCGGGACTCTGTTCCTTCATTCTAATAAGTAATTTCCTCACATGTGACCTTTCGTCATAAGACTGATGTATAAATTTTGATTTTCTGTGATATGACCGAGAGTCCTTGCTCCATCTACTTTTCTTTACTGACTCTGTGGTAGTACTCCATTAGTACCCGATTCTGTTACACCTCGACTAATAACAAGCTGTGATAATCTTTGTCCTTGATCAAACTAGTAGTCAGTAAAATTTATATTCAACGTGCATTCATATATATATATATATATATATATATGGGCCATTTCGGAGCATTTCGACGAATGCCTGCACCAGGGGGGTCTGGAAAAAAT
The DNA here is from genome assembly GCA_029851415.1 of Eretmocerus hayati. Classification (NCBI taxonomy): domain Eukaryota; kingdom Metazoa; phylum Arthropoda; class Insecta; order Hymenoptera; family Aphelinidae; genus Eretmocerus; species Eretmocerus hayati. The sequence continues at coordinate 62,543,637 of CM056744.1, read as the reverse complement.
GCGCGAAAATTTTTCTCTGTTACTATGTTAATAAAGTACAAAAAAAATTTTTTTGGATTTTTTCGAAGGCCCCCGCGAACCTTAGGGCCCATGAAAGGCCTATTTTTGGGCCCTTTTTAGCCTATCTTGGGAAAATCATACCTGGTTCAATTTTTTTCAACGTACTTTGGCGCATTTTTTTTGTCAAGACTAGTACTTTCAAGAAAAAAATTGTCCGAGACCAAAAATTCAGCTTAGCAACTTCTGCAAGCTATTTACTAAAAGCAGATTTTAGCGACTTTTAGGCCTTCTTCCAAGTGATCTAGCTCCTACTAGACATGTGATGATCGACTTCTGCAGGTGGTCATTTCGAAGGTCTTGGGAAAACCTACAATTTGACCACCTGCAGAAGTCGATTATCGTACTTTTTATAGGAGCTATAGCCGATACAAGTTGAGCAGTTTTGTAAAAACGCCAAACTTCGAGCTCAATTTAAAAAAATCACTTTTTTCGAGGTCTAACCTATGAGAAAATGTTCTTAGAAGCCCCAACTATCAACCCCGGGAATAATCTGAGTGGGATATTCAATTCTCGATTTTATTCAGCCAACTTAAAACACCCTCTTTTGACTTTTTGCTAAAAATGCCAACACAGGCATGGCTCGCATATGCTTCCATCTGAGTTATTGTGCACCAATCTGGGTGGAATTACTCCCCAGAGTATCCCCAACTATGTGTAAGAACTTCCGGAAGCGAGCCTCAAGCCAGAAGCGAGCTGGAGGTTCAATCCATCAGGTCCAAAAAGGGCATTATTTCGTCTAATTTCGGGCAGGCGAGCGAGGGCTCGATTCCCCGTGTTTCTGCTCACAAACGAGACGAGTGGCTAAAACGTGGATTCAAACATGTTTTTCCGACTCAAAATGACCATCTCAACACGATCCCGGGGTTAATTCGTGCCTAGAATATCACCCAATCCTCAAACGGCGTTAAACTCCGTAATAACAGGTTTTGCGCCTCTACTGCAAAATGACGATGACTTGGGGCTAAATTGACCCCGGGATCGTGTTAAGATGGTCATTTTGAGTCGGAAAAACATGTTTGAATCCCCATTTTAGCCACTCGTCTCGTTTGTGAGCAGAAACACGGGGAATCGAGCCCTCGCGCGCCTGCCCGAAATTAGACGAAATAATGCCCATGTTCAAAGTAAGATATAGTCTGGATCAGGCATTGCGGGCTGATAAATAATAACACTCCGATTCACTTTGATAAACGTATAATCAGAGTAAAAGTACAGAGCATAGCGAAGCGACTTGCTTTCGCTAGCGTGGCCGACGGAAGAGAGAGGCGTGGAGCGGAAATCGAGTAAAGATGGATTGTGGCTGTGACACGTCAGCAGACGGTCACGCCGCGCAAGAAGTGACTATTTGAAAAAGAATATAATAAAGGAGGCAAATAATTCCAGTATTTTCTGGATAATGAAATAAATATGAATTTTAGCTAATTTATGAACTTTTCAAAATAGCTGAGTAAATCAAAATTCTAAACATTCCGCCCACTTTCTTCACGAAGTGAAGAAGGAAATGAAAAATTACAATTGGCCAAAATATATCGGAAATTCTTCAATTCAGTATGTAGCTGGATCAATAAAAGTCTTTCACTGGTATGAATTCAGGTTTCACTCTCACTGTGCAACTTGATGATCTTCGTGATTGGTCTCGTGAATTGAGAAGACGAAGTCTTGATAGAGACGACCCTGATGTGACCATCGCCTCCGGGGTGAGTCTGAACAACTCTACCCAAAGGCCAGCTCGCAGGAGGTGTAGTCTCACCCTTGATAATCACCAAATCACCAATTTGTAGATTTGGAGTTGCAGTGATCCACTTGTTGCGACGTTGAAGGGACTGCAGGTATTCTTGGGACCATCTTCGCCAAAACTGTTGTTGCATCTGTTGCAGGAGCAGCCATCTTTTCCCAGCTGGGATTTTTTGATCAGAGTAGTCTGCTTCAGGGAGCAAGAATGATGCTCTTCGAATGAGGAAGTGAGATGGCGTGATGGGAGTACAATCATTTGAGTCGTCCGACAGTGGGACTAGTGGCCTTGAGTTGAGAATAGCTTCGATCTGACTGAGGAATGTAGAGAGCTCCTCGTAGGTCAGAGTATGATCACCAAGCACTCGCTTGAGGTGAAACTTCACAGATTTGACGGCTGCCTCCCAGATGCCACCAAAATGCGGAGCACCTGGAGGGTTAAAGTGCCAATTAGTCTGCAAAGCTGAGAGAGATGAAGCTATCTCGTTCGAAAAGTCAGCCTTTTTAGAAAACATGCGCCGTAGCTCGGCGTCAGCTCCCACAAAAGTAGTCCCTTGGTCTGAGTACAGATCAGAGCAATGACCTCGTCGAGCAGTAAACCTCCTGTAAGCTGCTATGAAGCATTCAGAGGAGTAATCTGATACAACCTCGAGATGAACTGCTTTTGTTGACATACAGATGAATACGGCGATGTAGCCTTTGCTGGATACACGCCCACGACCAGGAGCGGGACGCACTGGAATAGGGCCTGCGTAGTCGACTCCAGCTCTGGCGAATGGAGGTGCAGGCTGGACTCTTGAAACTGGGAGATTGCCCATCTGTTGGTACATGGGCGTGGCTCGATATCTGATGCAGGTGTTGCAAGTAGAGATGAATTTCTTCACTGCTTGTCTGCCATTTGGGATCCAAAACTGCTGCCGGAAAGTGTTGAGCGTGATTTGCGTACCACCGTGGAGAGTTACAGCATGACAGCTGCGAATAATCATTTGAGCTAAAGAGCTTTCAGCTGGAAGTATCATAGGATGTTTTTCATTATAGTTGAGAAGCGCATGCTTCAACCTACCACTTACTCGCAAGATACCATCCACAATGATGGGGTTGTACTTGACAAGAGGGTGAGATTTTTGTAAAGGTCTGTTGTGAGACAAGGACTCAATTTCATGATTATAGTAAGCCCGTTGAACAAAATATACTAGAGCTAATTTAGCTCTCTCTCGCTCCTGAGTATAGAAGGATATCGAGATGGAGTTTCTACTTGGGCCCAAGAAAAATGTTGAAATAATTCAGGCTTCTCCATGAGCTTGAAGGGAGAATGCGCCTTGAAATTGGTCAGAAACCGAAGAACATAGGCTGTTATCCTGATCAGCTGATTGTAGGACGAGACCTTTTCAATCAGGTATCCAAGAGGAGATTCTGACTCTTTGGCAGAAATCAGAGTGTAAAAATCACAAGTTTGATCATTAGGACTATTTACAATATTTACATGTTTTTTCTTAGAGGGTCCAGTGGTCTTTTCAATACATTTCGGCTCAGGCCACTCATTTGTGGGCAAACTTAACCAGTCTGGACCATTCCACCAGAGCTTTGCAGTCAACATTTCGTCAGGGTTATTGCCACGACTAGCCAGATCTGCGGGATTCTCTGGTGATCGAATATGTATCCATCTCGCTTGAGGTAGGAGCGAATGAATGTTGGAACAGCGATTGGCTACAAAGGTTGGCCAACGTGATGGATGATCATTCAGACAATAAAGCACGTCCATCGCATCGGAATATAGTGGCACAGTAATTTCATGAATTTGTAGAGCTTTGAGTAAATTTGAAGCTAACTGGGTCAGCAACAGTGCTGCACAGAGCTCCAATCTAGGAATTGAAAGAGTTTTTATGGGGGCCACGCGAGTTTTGGCTTGAAGAAGAACAACTCTGATACCATCCTTTGACACAACTCTGAGGTAAACAACAGCACTGTACGCATGCTTGGAAGCATCCCCAAACCCATGCAACTCGTAAACAGAGGGAGAATTACTGTAACCTATCCATCGAGGAATCTCAATATCGAAGATGGCAGATAGCTGAGAATACCAGCGAACCCAGATATCGTTATCTTCGGGTTTCAGTTCTTGGTCCCACTCATACTTGCTGATCCACAGCTTCTGCATGAAAATTTTCGCGGAAACGATCATGGGAGCAAGCCACCCCAAAGGATCGTAGACACTGGCGATTTTGGACAGTACAAGCCTCTTAGTCCACTTTTCAACAGAAGCGATTTTACCAAGTTGGAATTTGAGGACATCAGATTCAGGATACCAGCGAAGTCCTAAGACTGAAAATACAGAATCAGGTTTGAGGGTATTGTCAGACTGATCTGATTTTCCAATGTTTGATGTAGCAAGCAATTCAGAGGGTAGATCATGAAGAAGGGAAGTTTCGTTTGAAGTCCATTCCCTCAGATTGAAACCGCCCACTCTGCAGAGTTCGATCACTTCGTCGCGTTTGCTTTTGGCCGACTCAACAGAGTGTCCCCCAGAAGCAACATCGTCCATGTAGGTCTCTTGCTCAAGTACATCAGAGCCAGATGGAAAAGAAGAGCGCTCATCGCGAGCAAGTTGGACTCTACATCGATTAGCAAGATATGGACTTGGAGCCATACCATACGTGATTGTATTCAAAAGATTAATGGAAATTGGGAGTCGAGGTGATTTTCTCCACAAAATTGACTGGAGTTTTCTATCATCCTCATGTACCCATATTTGCCGGAACATTTTTTCAATATCTGACGTGAAAGCATAGCGATACTTCCGCCAATTCAACAAAAAACTAGGCAGATCAGGGAGTAGATTTGGACCTGTATGAAGAAAGTCATTTATCGATTTTCTAGCTTGGGTCTTAAAAGATCCGTTGAAAACCGTACGTAATTTAGTCGTAGTGCTACTCTCCTTGAACACCCCATGGTGAGGTAGAAAAAAATGTCCCGTGATATTCGATACTGATACCCAAGCTGTAGCAAGCAATACTGTTTCAGCACTTTTGGCTAAACTACTTTTGAGCGTGCAAACTACATGAGAGGAAGGAGGAGTAGGCGTAGAGTTGCTAACAGAGTTAACATTGTGAGAAGAGGACGCAGATTTACCAGGTGCATTATCAAAATGCAAAAAGGGGTGATGTTTGGCGGGACATTTACCACATTTATTTGGCGCAGGGCACTTATCAAACAAGTGATTGCCCAAACAATTGAAACATCGTTTCTTGGACTTTGCAAAGGCTCGCCTATCCTCAACGCTCTTAGCTTTGAATGTCTCGCACTCTCTGATAAAGTGAGGTTGCTGACAGCAGAAGCACTTTCTGACTTGGGCTGAATCAGCTGATTGATTGGCATGTAAAGTTTTCACGCCCGGTTGAGCACTCTTTGATTGAGAGTGATTAGGATCATTGGAGGATTTTTTAGATTTTTGACCCTCGGCACTAGGAGCGGACGGGATACTCAAGAAACAGCTAGTCTCTATTGCTTCAAGAGTGTTCAAGCGAGTTTTGAGGAAATTTTTCATTTGCTCAAAAGTGGGAGGATCTGAGGAATTACGAAGAGAAGTTTCCCATAATTTTCTAGACTCGCTATCTAAGCGACTTGCTGTAAGATATACGAGCAAGTCGTCCCAAGTTTCAGTAGGCCTACTCATTGCTTGCAGCGCAAGAAGTGGATTTTTAGTGCCATTGATCAAAGCTCGCAGTTCATCAGCTGATGCTTTTTGGAGGGGCTTGACTGAGAATAGATCATTCAAATGGGCATTGACCATCCTCCGTTTATTTTCATAATTAGCAATGAGCTCATCCCAAACTTCGGTGAATTTGAAATTCTGTTGGTCTGTAGATATGCCTTGGACTAGATTTGCCGCCTCTCCTTCTAGAAGGGATTTTAGATGATAGAATTTTACAGTGTCCGAGTAGCTAGGACTCGCTATGACTGTAGCAGAAAATAAGTCGCGAAATCTAGGCCAATCTTTGATTTTTCCAGAAAAGGATTTGATTTCAATAGGAGCAAGACGTGCGGCTTGGATTTCTGGAATTACTACTTGGGTAGTATTTTGAGCACCGCCACCAACAGTATGTACAGTAGAATGAGTGATATTCAGAATAAAATCTCTGAACTCACCCATACAATCGAGATAAATTTCTCGCGTCTCAGTGTAAATATCATCAGTGAAGTACTGGTGATCAAGATCTACGTCTGGCTCTTCACATTGAGCACTGTGAGCAGCCATGAACATTTTCCAATCAGCCTGCAACTGTTCCATACGAATTTCTGCTTGACCGAGAGTTTTTTTACCTTTCTCTTTTTTGAAATTGGTAAAGGAATTGTTGATTTTTTTGATCAAAGAGTTCTGATTTTTCACAAACTTCTCCATGTTGCCAGTTATTCAGAAAAGGGTTGAATAAATTTGCAAGAGACTGAGTGAAATTTTCAGAATATATGATGGTCTATAGACAAAGATGAAAGCGAAGTTTCAATGACCACCATAAAAAAGCAGAACAACATTCCCGAAGTTAGCTGTAATGACTCACTCCTAAGCAGTGTGACACTATGTCAACAACAGTAGCTCTAAGTAATAATTGATGCACATGCAACTACTCAAAGTAATCAGCAAGCACTCAATATAAGCGGAACAGTCTTACTTGATGAGGTAGATTTAAATAAGTTGAGGGTCACGTCGCTGCATTGTCGACTTGTCATATAGCTGTCAACAAGACTCGACATGGACGCTCCGCCGCTGATCAGCTGATACGCTGGATATACGCAGCCGTTGCTGTTGGTACGGTCTGCGACTGGAGCAGACAGCGCTGCGACTGCGATGCGTACAGCAGCGCCACTCAGCATAAGTGAGTGCGTCACGCACCACTTTGAAGTTGAGCGAAGTCGGCCGGTACTGCAGAATGCGATGATGCCCTGTTCCCGGCACCGCTCCTCCAGGTTGAGGATAGCTCCAGTTTTCAGGACGCCGCCCACTTTGCTCACTCCTGTGAGTTTGGCGTACGTTTCGTGGATTACACGTCGGCCACATCCACAATTGCTCGGCTCCACAGTTTATTATGCACTCGCGATCTCACGCCACGTGCACGTGCTCACCGCTCACTATGACCGCTTTTATTTCGATGTATTGAGCTCCTCTGCAAAGCAGCAGGATCGACGCACGTCGAAACATCACCTTAGATGCTGTGCACGAGATGTACATGCGGTTGTGATGTCGAGTCCCTCGCGGACACGATGACTCGTAACATACGAGTTGAGCACGGCAAGAAAATGGCGATCACACGCCACGCGGTGCACTTTGTTCGGAGCTAGCACGAGCACTGCACTATATCACGCCGCGGCACTGATCCGGCTCGAAGGACCAAAATGTACAAAGTAAGATATAGTCTGGATCAGGCATTGCGGGCTGATAAATAATAACACTCCGATTCACTTTAATAAACGTATAATCAGAGTAAAAGTACAGAGCATAGCGAAGCGACTTGCTTTCGCTAGCGTGGCCGACGGAAGAGAGAGGCGTGGAGCGGAAATCGAGTAAAGATGGATTGTGGCTGTGACACGTCAGCAGACGGTCACGCCGCGCAAGAAGTGACTATTTGAAAAAGAATATAATAAAGGAGGCAAATAATTCCAGTATTTTCTGGATAATGAAATAAATATGAATTTTAGCTAATTTATGAACTTTTCAAAATAGCTGAGTAAATCAAAATTCTAAACAGCCCACTTTGGACCTGATGGATTGAACCTCCAACTCGCTTCTGGCTTGAGGCTCGCCTCCGGAAGTTCTTACACATAGTTGGGGATACTCTGGGGAGTAATTCCACCCAGATTGGTGCACAACAACTCAGATGGAAGCATATGCGAGCCATGCCTGTGTTGGCATTTTAAGCAAAAAGTCAAAAGAGGGTGTTTTGAATTGGCTGAATAAAATCGAGAATTGAATATCTCACTCAGATCATTTTCGGGGTTGATAGTTGGGGCTTTTAAGAACATTTTCTCATAGGTTAGACCTCGGGAAAAAACTGATTTTTTTTAATTGAGATCAAAGTTTGGCGTTTTTACAAAACTGCTCAACTTGTATCGGCTATAGATCCTATAAAAAGTACGATAATCGACTTCTGCAGAAAGTTAAATTGAAGGTTCTTTCAAGACCTCCAAAATGACCACCTGCAGAAGTCGATTATCACATGTCTAGTAGGAGCTAGATCACTTGGAAGAAGGCCTAAAAATCGCTGAAATCTGCCTTTAGTAAATAGCTTGCAGAAGGTGCTAGGATGAATTTTTGGTCTCGAACAATCTTTTTCTTGGAAGTACTGGTCTTCACAAGAAAAATGCGCCGAAGTACGTTGAGAAAAATTGAACCAGGTCGGAACTATGATTTTCCCAAGATAGGCTAGAAAGGGGCCAAAAATAGGTCTCTCATGGGCCCTAGGGCCCACGGGGGCCTTCACAAAACTTTTGTGTACCATATCAACATAGTACTAACGGAAAAAAACTTTTGCAGATTTTTTCCAGACCCCCCTGGTGCAGGCATTCGTCGAAATGCTCCGAAATGGCCCATATATATATACCTATGAATTTATAACCGACATATGTTGCCATATGAGGGTTTCCATGGAACTTTTAACTATTGACCCTCTGAAATAGAAAAAAAATTTTCTCATCGCACACGTTCGAAATGGGTTTCATGTGATACTTAGACCTCGAAAACATGTGAAAAAAGTGGTGCCACTCTCTTCCAAGCCGAGGTATCTGGTTCAGAACATGTACGGGATTTCACACTTGAAACATTCGTGAATCAACTTCAATCGAATAGATTCGATTCAAAACATTGTCTAGACGGTCGATACGGATTATATTTTGCCTGAATTGACTTTGAGATGAATTTATCATCGATTTCTCCAAAATTCGATGTGAATTTCGAAAATCGAGTCAAGAGGTATGAGTCTCATTTCAATTTTCAGAATACACTGTGGAGTTATTTTGTTCATATTTTAGCCGTATACTATGTGAAAATAAAGAAAATCGCGATAACATCACATTTAGCGGCTTATTTAGCTTACCATCCGGATTCAAATGTTTCTCCTCAGCTTCTCACAGAAATACCGATCGACAATCGCAACTCAGAACAGTGCGGTTATATCCCTCTTGTGATGAAGAAAGAAGAGCACAACATTCCAATCCTAAGCTTTACGTTTCCTGAGTATGACATCAAAAAATGACCGTTTTGAGAGCCAGTGGCGCGATAACTTTATGAGCTTTGAAGCTTCATAAAAATTGTCCGGATCAACGCACACTCACAAACCAAACGGGATTCGATTTGTCTTTTTTTCAACTCCGAAAACTCGTTGGTACATTCCCCGTATCGCACAAGGTATTTCATCATTTTCGTAAACAATAGCCAGAGAAAGTTTTCCCACAAAACTCGGTTACATCGATGGATGAGAGCTAATATCATAGCCAAATCAGCGCACACCTCTGAATCAAAGATTTTCCCAAAATATGAGATTAGTAGATGGATATATCATTCCACCGAAGTAGTTGAGGCATAGGTATTTTAGTTACAGCCTTATCAATTCGAAAAATCGCGTTGGTACGTTTGTAAACTACCCAAAAATCATATTTGCGGTCTGCTATTGACAAATCAGGATGCGTTTCAACAAAAAAGAATGTAGTCCATATTGAACGATGCCAAATACTATAAAATGCCACTTCTGCGCACTGCGAATAGTTCAAAATACTCCTGTAACACTGCAGTAACACAAAAGTTAAAAGTTCCGTGGAAACTCTCATATGTAGTTACTCTTTCGTCTTCGGACAAGTAAAGGACATCAATATTAATATATCTTTCCGGCGGTGAGTACATCCACACGTTTCTATCATCGCTCCTGCTTGAATGTCGTTCTCATCATCAAAACGTCGACTTGAGTGACGGTTTTCTGCAGTTTCGGATTCCTTCCACAGGCTTATACCTCTGAAGCAATATTGTGCGGCTCCAACTCGAGCCAGGGAGAAATAATTCCAAAGATGCAAACTCGACATCAACATCTTTTTGGCGGTACTTGGCGCCGGAATCATGTCTCCTGCGCATGCTTTACAACCATCAGCTGAATTGACACCGCATTGCCGTCTGCTACTGAAGGATGAGCGCCAACACCTGCTGAGTTTGTAACAACCCCTTGCAAACAGGCAGTAGCAGAATTTTCTCGATCTGCAATGGATCATGCCACGTGGAATGCTCAAAAACAATCGGATCAATATCCACGTGCTTGCACTGTTTCGAACAGAGCAAAGGTACATCAAAAATAATGTGAGTACTACACACACATCACGCGCGAGGCTTCGCAGGCCACCACCATCGGTAAAGCCACGAAGTCTACCACCACTAGTGAGTCACGAGCCACCAGTGAGGAGCTGCTCGCGCATGGCCATGACACGCTGCCAACCGATGCGGCGAACAGCCCCAGCAGCGCTACCACCCGAATCGAGCCCGCGAATATTCAAAATCAGGAAGCGTTGCCAGACAGTGTATCTCAGTATCTCCAGTTACCACCTCTGGATAAAGAGTCTGGGACAGTTCACAGCACGAATTCGCTGCCTACGGGATGCTCCACAGCTGCCGAAACATCATCGTCGTCGTCGTCGTCGTCATCGTCGTCGTCAACAACGTTAAGCACTCATAATAATGGCTGGAAATTGATTTTTTAGAGCACTTTGGACCTTTCATTTCAACAAGATCATTTGATCCAAAAACGGCTCGATAACATCTTATCTCTCTTGAGCCGACAGACCGTAGCCGGTTCTTCTTCGTCTCTCACACCAGCAGTGAACGAGACGAATGAACAGCTACTGACACGTATGCCGTCTCTCGAGAAGCTCGTGGAGATGCAGAACTTCAGCTGGCATGAGGGATGAAATTCTGGAATTGAATGAGTTCCTCAAGGTCCAGAGTGACTCATGTAATGATTCGATTAGCGACCCTAATGTGATTGGTGGTGTGGAACGCTCACATCAAACCACAAGCTCTAACTCCTCAACTAGAATAGTCTCGCAGTCCCGTCCTGGCGTTGGGGAGCGGTCCACGGACTTCGGTGGGGATTGTCCAGAGCGCTGGAAACTAATATTGAATGGCGTACCTAAGGATTCTTCGGCCTCGCCGGAAGAGGCACGGAATATATCCTTCCCAGTGCTTAAGACCATCCTTCTCCCGGTCCGGGAAGAGGAAATAGCCGATGTCCGTGTTCTCGATGTTCTCTGTCCGAAATTCGCGTTGGGGGAAACTTCTGTTTCACCCAACGCGAATTCAGAAAATTCATCTTCTCCAGCCTTGGCTCCGAGTTCGCGTGCTTTACCATCCTGCGTATTCATGCTTTCCTGCAGCCGCTTAGTCCGGGAGGTGATGCGGGCCAAGCGCTTGGCTACCCACAATTATTTCACAACTCGTAACATTGACCTTTTTTTTATCGCCCGTACGCAAAAATCCACGTGCCAGATCGAAATACGTTTATTAATGAGATGCTCCTTCGTGGAAAATACAGAGACTTCCTACATTTGCGCCCACTCGCACGAGATTTGGGCTTTGAATATGTCTGGCATAGTGGTGGACGCTTCTGAGTCAAGAAAAAGACTAGTGACCGAGCGAATGTGTTCGAGTCCCTCGCCGGGTGGTATGCCATTCAAACAGCATGTCAGGCAGTTCCAAGGCGCACTCGTGTGTCCTTGGACGGAGCCCAAGATAACTCCACAGCTTCGGAGCAGATAACAGCTCCGGCGACAGGGTCGGTGGGGACTTCCTGACTAAGTACGGCTGCCGAGAAGAAAGGAGGGAGGGAAAATTCATTGAAGGCGGGATTTATCAACCTCAACTCCCTGACAGATGAGATCGAGCATCTTCGCCTGCTCGTCGCTAATGATCTCTCCTACCATCTTCTCGGAGTGGCTGAATCGTGGCTGAATGAGTTGGTGGATAAAAGTCTGATACAGATCCCAGGATTTTCACTGCTACTGCAGGACTGGAATAGGAATGGAAGTGGTGTTGCTCTGTATGTGCGCAATATTTTCAAGGTGGAAAGATTGGTTACATCCAATACGTCTGGCCCGTGTTGCCCTGGCATCCCGGAGTATCTCTGTTCTAGCGTACATCAGGGAAACTCACCCGCAATACTTGTGGGAGTAATCTATAGAGCTCCCAAGATAGCCATGCAGAAGGACGATGGGCTCTTTGGCTCATTACGCCGACTGGGTGGAGATTTGAGTCACGAGATTATTATGGGGGATCTGAACGCAGATCTTTTGGACATAGCTCATCCCGACTCAAAGACTCTGATTGCACTGACGGGAGAACTGTCTCTATAGATTGTGCAGCACGGCGCAACTCACCAGCATAACTTCAATGTATCTCACAAATGGATTGATCACATGTATGTGGACGAGTAACGACAACATAACCGATTCACAGAACAGGCTGATGTTCAGTTTTGGCAAGCATGCGGTCGTTGACTTCACCATCAATGTCTTCAACCCCGCTGTGCCCAAAAATTTCTTTACATACAATGAATATCCGTAATATCACTCCGGAACAATTGAACCACCGTTTGCTTCGCTGCGACTGAACATCGCTTAAAAATGCAGGAACCAATTTGAAAGACGCAATTAAATTTCTGAATGACAATTTGAAAGTAGTATTAGATGAGCTAGCACCTGGAAAAACGATATGCCCTCGTAAAGGCGATGCTCCTTGGATTGGTCCTGAGGTGGAAGCACTCATGAAGAAGCGAGACGCGACGCTTAGGCGCTGGGAGCGGAATCAATGCAACCAACGCGAGTGTACCGAGCTCCAGAATGTCATAAGTGATTTTGGTAGATTTTTTCGTCCTTGATGGTTAATATACAAGTTGAATATTTGGTCTCGTCGATCTTGAGAAACGGTGGGGAACTAATTAAATTCCCAAATTTTCATGATGGAAATTTTATTGCAACGTTTCGTCCACTAGGTTTTGTGGATCTCATCAGGCTTCAGGTTTGTTATTCTTTAGATCGTCATGATACTTTTTGGACGATCTTATAATAGAGCACAGACATAACGTCTAGCTCCAGTCAATACAAGTAAATAGAGTCTATTATATATAAACCTATCGATTGAATACCAGCAAAATCTCTCCGAGTTGTTTTTTGGACAGCTGGTAGGTAAAATGCTCAAAAATCACGGATTGACGTATAACTTTTTAGACGTATATTTTCAATTTTTTATTCCATTTTTATCCGATTCCTCCAATAATGAACTACCACGGCGGGTCAGAACGGTGAAAAAGTGTTAGGTGCGTGATCATGAAAAATACTGATTGGATATGTTTCGGGCTAGTTTCTACATCATTTCCCAGGAAGAATTAAAATCATCGGTCGGGGGTTTTTGAAATAATCTTCACTTTTGTGTTATTCAAATTCACGCATTTTGATACTTCAACGATGCTTTCCCAATCACTCGAGCTATGATCTTTCAACTGAGAACAACTCTCAGAGCTGAACAGACAACAACATTTCCACGATTCATCCATATCATTCGTTGGTCTGGCCTAGACCCGCCAGAGATGAAGCTGTGGTGATATACCTGGAGATTAGTGTTAGTGAGGAGGAATACCCACGTTATTTTGATCAAAAGTCGTTCAAAACGAGCATTTAGTCAGGATTCAGTGTCATTCGTCCACCAATATGATCCATATTGGTATCATCACATTCAACAGTACACGCGTATGTGATGTCAATGCATGTTAGAGACTCACTGGTATGCAAAGTATGTAAAATACTCATGAAGATTCACGATAGATATGGAAAAGACAAAACCTTTCTATCTCATTGTTCTTGAATGACTAGGTTTTATCATATCCACGAATCATCAGAGTTGATCTCGAATCCCTAAGGTTGAGAGTGATCTCGAGAGTTTATTATCAGCGCCCAATACTTGTTAAGTTCGGATTTCAATTCCGAAAACAGCCAAAATTTGTCATAGCGAGCGGACTCTGGAGTCCATACATCACAGTATTCTTCAAATGTCGACGAAGAATAAGATTTATCCCGATCATCCCGAGTGCCCAAATCGCATACTACGAGTTGTATGTGAGTTCAATAAATTACATCTGGAATTGATTATCTGTTGATTGAACAGGAAGAGAGATATAATTTTGTTCCAATGAGGTTGTAATCTCAGCCCTATTCGCTCTCTAGACCTTTCCGAGTGAGCCTCCCCCCCTCCCGTTGTGGCAAATTGGAAACCGTGAGATTCACTCGAGCATGAGTGGAATTTTCACCCCAAAAGAGTTTCGGAGTGGTCACGAAGAAGGGGGGAGGGGTAACCGGGGAAAGTCGAGAGAGCGCTCACAACAAAAAAGGGCGACGGATGAAAAGTTCTAATATCCCAATTGGCGATCGGAGGATGTCACTGATGTTCAAACATGACTGTGGGACACGACTTATTAATACCTCAGTGAATTGAAAAATAATGTATGATTTGTTCAAAAATTATAGATCAGTTGTGGATTCACCTCTTGGGGTCTCTTTCCGATCGATCAAACGAATGTTCCCCCATATTTGTAATATGCATCGCTCTACAGGGATTCTGACATGTCACACGCGTTCAAATGTACACGACTATTACATGTAGTGTTACAAATATGGATCATCTTGGGATGGCTCTGAATCCTGACTAAATGTTCGTATTGAACGACTCCTCATCAAAACAACGTAGGTATTCCACTTCACTAAATCTCAATGTCTATGACCACAGCTTCATCTCTGGCGGATAACGAATGATATGGATGAATATACGTGGGAAAGTTGTTGTCTGTTCAGCTCTGAGAGTTGTTCTGAGTTGAACAATCATAGCTCGAGTGATTGGGAAAGGATCGTTGAAGTATGAAAACGCGTGAATTTGAATAACACAAAAATAACGATTATTCTAAAAATCCCCGACCCAAGATTTTAATTCTCACTGAAAAATGATCTAAAGACTAGCCCGAAACATATCCAATTAGTATTTTTCATGATCACGCACCTAACACTTTTTCGCCGTTCCGACCCGCCGTGCTACGTGTATGAGAATTTTCAGTCATTATTCTTACTTCTGGAGCCTCCTAGACCTCTTCTAGTGCGAAATGAATCACAAAAACTCGAAAAATACGATTTTACCTCGTTCAACTCCCTTGGAGAACCTCGCAACTTATCCCAATGCGTTTGCGAGACTGTTTCAACTCAAGAATTGACTGTTTTAAGTATTATTTTGAGTGTGACAGATGCTCAGATTCGTAGAAATTCATTTCGAAAGCAAATTTTATTCAATAATTAGCATCTCCCTCCTGGGCATGCGTTATTCTCTACGTTTTTGGAAGTATCTCCAATCGATAGCTGGTCTAGTTTCCTCCAAAAGAAACCTCTTGCTTGAGTCAATTTGATGCAGTAGAACCGGAGCTACAGCTTTTGAAATAACAAGAAATGTCTTAGATATCAAATCTGTGAGCCTGGAGATAGTTTGCCGGTCTCGCCTGTCGGTTGAAGCGTGTATTTCCGCTTCTACTCCATCAAATCGACTTCACCAAGGGGTCATTTTGAAGAAAATCAAGTGAGCAACCGACTCAATTTGGTTTCGGAGCTCCAAAGTCATTTGCATGCGCAGGAACTTCAGAATCATCTGAACAGAGTCAGAAAGGATTGCTGGCAATGATTCGTTAGATTCGAATTTTTCGTGCATGCAAATGACTTCAGAGCTTCAAAACTGAATTGAGTCGGTAGCTGACTCGATTTCCTTTAGAATGATCCCTTGGTGAAGTCGGTTTGGTGGAGTAAAAGCGGAAATACACGCTTCAACCGGCAGGCGAGACCGACAAACTTTCTCCAGGCTCACGGATTTGATACCTAAGACATGCCTTTTTACTTCAACAGCTGTAGCTCTGGTTCTACTGCACGAAATTGACTCCAGCAAGAAGTTTTTTTTGAAGGGAATTGGACCAGCTATCGATTGAAGATACTTTCAAAGACGTGAAGAATAACGCGCAGGGGATGCTGATGATTGGATGAAAATTTGCTTTCGAAATTAATTTCTACGAATCTGAGCATCTGTTACAATCGAAAAAATACTCAGAACAGTCATCCTCTAGGTAAAACAGTCTCGCAAATATAATGAGCTGAGTTGCGAGGTTTTCCGAGGGAGTTGAACGAGGTAAACACGCATTTCGCGAGTTTTTGAAATTTTTTTCGCACTAGAAGAGCTCTAGGAGGCTCCAAAAGTGAAAATAATGACTGAAAATTCTCATACACGGAGTTTATCACTGGAAGAATCAGAAAAAATGGAATAAAATAATTGAAATATACGTCTAAAAAGTTATACGCCAATCCGTGATTTTTGAGTATTTTACCTACCAGCTGTCCAAAAAACAACTCGGAGAGATTCTGCTGGTATTCAATCGATAGGTTTTGAAGTCACCTTTCAAATGCTTTTTGAAAAATCAAAATTGGTCGAAGCAATCAAAAGTTACAAGCAAAATACGGTAGGATAGTCTCAAATTTTTATTTTTCGGCAAAATCACTCTTGTAGGCCTATCTGGGACAAAAAAGATTTTTGGACCTACAAACTATGGGAAATATCTTATTTTCGTACCTCACGCCGAAGAGGAATGGTATGGGAATTTTAAGAAAATAGTTGCAGAAATCGTTTGAATTTGACATGGACGTACTCTGGTACTATTCGACTTCAGCAAAGCTTTCGACACAATCTCACCAACAAAACTACGGCATCTTGGTCTCTCGAGATCAGCACTCCTGTGGATCAAACCATATTTACAAGGTCGCACCCAAGTAGTAACTTCCAAGAATGAAAATTCTGATTGGCTCACTACCAATCTGGGTGTTCCACGGGGATCTGTTCTCGGACCTCTCCTTTATAGTTTACAAGTCAACGATTCACCTGTGTCACTAGAAGGAAAGTCGGTTGATCACATCTCCTACGCAGATGATCTTCAAATCTATATTCAAGTAGAAATGAAGACCATCAGAGAGGGAATTGCTCGGTTAGAAGGAATAGGGCGACTCATCGCTGGGTGGGCGGGTGGCTCCGCCCTGCGTCTCAACGCTGGTAAAACCAAGGCAATCTTCTCCTCTGAGAGGAACATCAAGTATCTGAAGAGGGTGGATTTGCCAGGTGTTGAGATGCGAAATTGTTCTCATCCCTTCCAGCGATACAGTTGTAAGTCTTGGTGTTGTTCTTGATAGTGAATTATCGTGGAAACCGCAAATTAATCAAGTGACAAAGAAAGTCAACAGAGCCCTATATGGTTTGCGGTTTTTCAGGGCATGCATCACCAGGACTCTACGAATTCGTTCGGTCAAGGCGTTGGTCCAACCCCACCTGGACGACTGTACTATCGTTTACCTTGACGCCACGGACGAACAAAGACAAAGAATACAGCGACTGAGCAATGCATGAGTGAGATACATTTTTTGATCTCAGGGAAGACGAGCATGTTACTCAGTGTAGGGAAAGATTGGGCTGGTTGCGTACTCATTCGCGGCGAATGTACTTTGCAGCCATTATTATGCGCACGATCATGCATATGGGAGAACCTGGCTACTTGGCCCCAATGTTTACCGGGTACCAATCCGATCGCCCTACACGGGGTCACGCTGAAGAGCAAGAACTCCAAGTTCCCAGGATGAGACTCGAATATGGACGAAGATCGGTCCAAGTTCAATGTGCTCGCTTGTGGAACTTCCTCCCCTCGGGTCTACGACAGGTTCAGAAAATTCCATTGTTCAGTGAGACAATCAAAGAATTCTTGTTCGAGCAACCTCCACAGAGGATCGATGTGAGTGGGATGCAACATTTCAATCTTTAGCCGACCTGGGCCTCTTCTTTCTCTTTCTTTTCTTCTCCTTTTCAATCTTCCTTTTTGAACTGAAGAGGGATATTGTTGATACGTGGGTTTGCGTCATGAGACTCAAATATGACTGTGATATTTCTTGCGAGCCCTTGTCGACTTAACATTTTGTTTATTGTACTGTAACTTATGGAGCATTCACCCTCGGTGCCATTATTATTTTATATCTAGTATTATATGACTATTCACGAACTGTGATATACCTCGTCCTTGACCAAACCGAGTATTATTAATTATTCATCTGAGAAGGATTTATTTATTTTCATGAGACTCATGTATGTGACATATGTGATATGTATGTGTCTCCAACTTTTGTCTGCGGGCGAATAAAGGACCATCAATCAATCAATGAATCTTCCTCTGTCCACTCGCGTGTTGAAGCGAGGAGCCAGGGTCGTCTTTCTTCAAATCAACAGCACCCGCTGTGGATAGAGGGAAAAAAAGGGAACACTAACGGAATCATTCATGAAATGGATAGGAGAGACGGTCACGAACTTGTACTCTGTGGATTCTATAACTACCCGGACGGTTGTTTATTCCTCGCAATCCGATCTAATTCGCGACCGCGCTCGTGCTCGAACCCCTTGTTGTCTTGACCCAAACAGCAAACTCGGGAACTATCGGTGAGATTCGACCCTCACACTGTCCAGCGGTGACGCAATACGATGGGCTGGAGAGGCTACTGGCGTGTTCGAAAACCACGTGTTGCTGGGATTCACGTCGCCTAGCGAGGTGGAAATACTGTTCTCAGAAAGTTTTGTCAATCAACAGGCAGGTGTTCATTTTTCCAAGATTTCCCTTAGTGTTTTTGTGCTCGAGACGTGGAGCGTGTGACCCGAGGTTCCCTGAATTGCCAAACGAAAACTGATTGGGTTTTGCAAGTAGCATCTGCTTGCCTCGCCTCGACCGGCGAGTCGAGCAGGAACCATCCGAGTTCCCAGCTCTTTTTCACTCATTTCTTCTCAGTGTAGTCAAGCCATCCTTGAGCATGTGTTGTCGTCCAACCGCAGTATCATCCATCTCTAAATCAAGCTGAGGATCGTGAAATCCAGCATCATCATAGCAAAAGTCTCGAGAACTGGTCGAGGGGTTCCCTATAGATGAGATTGAAACCGCTCCTCGATTTGAAGGGTGACAACTGATGAGGATGATGGGGGAATTACTGAGTTCTTTCGAATGATTCCCTGTCGTCCATGATCAGAACGAAGCGATAATGCTCCCGGAATATTACAAAATATAGGGAAATGGATACGATACCTTTTCATCATAATCGAGTCCTAATTGGCGGTACATCGACGGCAAAGTGCTGGCATCCGGACGTGAGAGGACTCTCAAGGAAATGTTGACCATTTGTAGATCTTTTGAACCAGTGGGAGATGATATTTTCCTAGGTCTGCTGCGGATGTCATAGATGATCGGATAGTGTATCCATGGGATTCGGAAATGGAGCCCTTCAGTCATTATATCTTTCTGCACACCTCCTATCCGAGAGAATATAATTGCTCTGTGACCACCATCGACTGTGAATAGAATGAATGAGCCATCATTCATCATTCTCAATTTTGAACAGGGATTGGGCAATATCATGACATCCGAGACGGTGAAGAATTTGACTCCCACTAATTGAGTTAAAACTTGGCCAATTTTCAATCAGAATAACACGAGTTCAGTAAATAAGGTAGAAGATGGATGATGTTATCCAGTAGATGATTGTGTCTTGCTGAATTTGCCCCCGATTTTTGATATTTCGGGTGATGGGAATGATTTAGATAGTCATACATTTCACTCTATGAAGGAGATTGAAGTGAACGTGGATGAACTTGCAACCACTACATCACAAAGGCGGCAGATATGTGCACAGACGGGCGGCATCCACGGAAGACAGTAAATTAGTTGAGGTTGAGGGAGTCTGTCACGCACACATCACGCCAGCCCGTAGCTAGTAATTTTCTCGAGGGACGACAGAGATTCAGAGTAGATACCCAGACAAGTTCTGGTGGTGATGGGAAAGAAGGCGAATGCCGTACACATTTCAATATTTGCATATGTTGATTTCCGATTATTCCGCTGACTATTTTCGGTGAAGTAGAGAACAAATCTGGAAAGAAGATGCATTTGTTCTCTATGCAATATACAGGAGATGAATCTTGAAACAAGTAAGATCACGGTCAGAGAATCACTTTAAAGTCGATCACTGAATGAGAAAGCAATTTTGATCGATGATTTAGGGAATTATCACTCGAGAGAAAAAAATGAAAGGCGATGGATCATTAATATTAGATGAATAATCTATAAAATTGAGTGTCCCTGAACTTCATTTTTACAGATCTTCTGCACTATACCCCCTATCAAGAATGCTAACGTGCTGTCGAACACGCTAATGCATATGCAAGGGTCATTGCTGAGGCACTTTCTATTGCAGGTGGAGAACAGTCTCGCCGCGAAGCCTACTTAAGGCGATGCGGTCACCGTGCACGCTGAACTTTGTTCACAGAACTCTCAAAATCTTTCCCATTATGGGCTAAACGACGAGTTATCCAGGCTTTATTATCATCTAACTTGGCCTGGATAACTCTTCGTTTGGCCCAAATCGGACTAGATTTTGAGAGTTTTGTGAACGAAAATGTGCCAATTTGTAGGTTAGAAAGTACCCGCGGGCAAGTTATTCTCGTTTATTAGTGACAGTCTTGTGATTGGTGACAAATAATGAGTTGTCCACCACAATTCAAATGATAATACGTAATGGACAAATCGTCTCCAACTTCGTTTCGTGAAAATTTTTTGATTTACATCCAAATAAGATATAATTTCCGGGTTGCACGGTGACCGCATCGCCTTAAAAGAGAAACCACATGGTTGCTGATAGCTGACCCTGGATTCGGTTGTCGGCGACGATAGGCAAGGCATTGCCAAGTGAGTCATGACCCGAGGATGGCCGTCCTCAGAGCTGACAAGGGAGGGCGTAATCCTGCCTCAATCCCATGGTGACAAACGGGTACTACGGACTGGTGTCCGGTCTACAAATGGCTTTCCAGCTGGTGACCTATCAACCAGTCGACCTGCTGAGCTGGCATGTGACACACAGTATATGTTACAGTAAATGTCCGAACTCCGTCAATGTCGGGCATTGACTAGTGAATTCTGACATTGACTGGGAGGTCTAGTCAACTAGACGAACTCAGGATTGACAAATAATTCCTCCTTGAATGTCTAAAATGAGCACAAGAATTGCAAATTTCATACGCATATGAGATGGCGATGATCTCTTTCGCAACGAGCTACCAACAATTGACATGAGAGACGAAGATGCATCGTCTTCTGGGAACTTTGTGACACCAGAAACTTCACTGGAATAACTATGAAAATGGCAGACGAGAGGCCAGTTTCAAGTTCACTGAGAAAAATTCGGAACCCTTGTTCCGAAGTTCCGAAGAACCCTTCGGAATAAGTTGATTTCATATCTATAGATTTTCAGACCAATTCAATTTCACGATCACTCATGCAGAATACTGCGACTCTTTCGTCCACATGTATGGGTTGCAGATGAAGATGATCAGGATGACGTTAACAATGATGAGAATGTGTGCTCTGTGTCCGAGGAAAAAAATGTAGTTGACCATGCATTGCTGTGAGATTTCAACGCTGAATATCAAGTTGATTGTGTGAATTCCATTCGCCATTGATTGTTACAACTTCGCTGATGGTATGATCTGGACATTCACGGGGGGCTGTCAGTCAATCGTGGGACTGCCTGGTGGATGTCCGGAATTCATCTTCTTGAATCAACGTTGACTGGCTATTTTAGTCAATGCTGACACTGATTGGTAGATGTGCGACATTGAATGAGCCCAGTCAATTTCAGCAATAACTGGTCAATCCTATCATTGACGGATTTCGGACTCTTACAGTAACAGATACATTGATTAATCTGCCTTGATTCGAGTGGAGATACCTGTCGTGAGACCCAACCCTTCACCAACTCCTAACCTGTGGACAAAGGTACGCTCTGTCATTGCATCCACTGAATCCTTTCACCTCGGCGGAGTGTCAGCTTTCCATCTACTATCGGTTCAAGGATTACAGGCCTCTGAACGCCGCAGGTATCCTAGTCTTCTAAAAAATTCTTTGATCAATGTCACGTACCCACGGCACACACCGAGAAATCAAGACGAAGTCTTGGTCGCTAGCAGCCATTCAAAAGCATAGACGCTAATGGCAAGGTACTCGCCTCGATTTCTCGCTATGCATCGGTAGGGTATTTATCTGCGGACAGTGTAAACTTTAATCAGACGAGATCGGTTCAAATGCAACTTCACAGCAACAGATTATGCGTAGAAGAGGTGGGAAACTTCGAGAAAATGCCAACAATCGCTTCTAGAAACGACTGAATCTTGAAAAATAATGATATCACATTTGAGCGGAGAATGAAGTAGGCGAGGAAACACTCAGCTCCTCCAAGGAATTAATTGTTGATAACATCTGGAGTTATAGAATTTTTCCCGAAAGTGAGGATCTCTATGTCCATGAAACGTAAGGATTTGGTTCAAGTTTGATGAATCAAAGGAAAAATGGATACTTTGTTTGGTGGAAGAATGATTGAGGTTTGAAGGAAAAATTGGAGAATCAGGGAAGATAAGGAGATCTCTCCAATAACCTAAGTGTTCGGGCAACCACGAAGGGACAGAGGGCTGTGGAGGGTGTCAAATAATATTTCTAGGCACCGGCTTCATTGGTCTACTCCGCAGAGGACTTGGTCGCGAAACAGCCACGTCTCTACATACCTGAGAGATGATACGGCCATCTGACGGAGTAGCTCGGTTAGTGCAGTCCTACCCCCTTTTGACCTCTTACACTCAGACTATAGCACGCTTCATTATCTCATCAAGTGAACACCAATACGATCAATTTACTGCTGACCAATTCCATGTAAGATCAGACAGTTGAAAATTGCTCAAGTCTCAAATCTCTTCCAGGATGAAATATATGTTTTTTAGAACGAATTAACGAGACACGTATTTCTACGTTTTGCCCTATCATGCTCTGACTCGAAGTTATCAATTTTTTTCATTTAATGGACATTTCGTGAAATTAGCAACTTTTGATCGATATAGAGGCAATTTTCCATGTGTTATGGCCTTCGTAGAGATGAGACTTGTTCAGGGGAGTCAAGTAAATTATATTGCACCAGAAAATCTTGGTACAGAAACACAGTTAGTGAGCAGGATCCACAAAAATTGATTTTGGCCGGAATCGAGGAAAGTTGAATAGCTCAGAATCAAAATGTTCAACCCTTAGGGGGCAAATAAATCAAAATTCTCGGAATTTTTCGGATTTTTGAGACTGAATAATATTATCCAGGAAATTCAGTGTAAAACTACTCTATTCATTTTCACAATCTCTTGTGCTTTCTAGGGAGATTTTTTCGAAACAAGTTTTATACTCATACTTCGTATCATTGTAAATCATGTATACTTCAGATCGGGGTTTTCCTAATTCACACAGTGCAACTCTTTTCCCATTAGGTATTCGATTTTACACTATAGCTCGCACCATAAATCAGGTGTCAAGTAAGGCTTTCAATATCCTTAAGGAGGCTCGCGCAAATTTTAACGAAACGAAGAAACTGCTTAAAATTTACTTATAATAATAGATAAACTAATGAGGAATCATAATCTATCAAGAAAAATATGGGTTGGCGATGAAAATCTCGAGTAAACCCATTTGGCAGAAAAAATCCTTACACACGTAATCTTATGGGATAAACACGTAAAACGAGCTGGTGCGGCAACTAAACGACCAAAATCGATATTCATGGGATAATTTGACGCTATTTTGCATCATGCGTCTAATGGTGTGAAAAAATTGACACGTTGGCGATCTAAATTTTGAGTAAATTGAGTTCAAAGTGAGTTTTGAGCGTGGAGCAGTGCGCCGCATCGCATAGCTTGCACTGTGAGTATACCTATATGTAGCGTCAGGATCGTAACGGAAAATAGAAAGGCCTGACTACCTGCGCGTAGGGCCCCGCGCTCGGTACGGCACCACGCGCGCGAGCCTCCTTAAGATTCCAATCGTGTGCAACTTCAAACTCATCACATACACTTCCTGTTTCCAAAATTGATTGCATATTGCCATCAAGTCTTAACTTACAACATCAACTTGTCTACGTATTTTTCTTTTTCTCATCCCAAACCAAGTGTCAAGGGAGGCCTTGGATTCCCTAAACTATTTCAATCGCTTACAACTTCAAACTAACAACATTCACTTTCGCTCAATAAGGAATCCGTAATCTATTATGAGATACATTCTGTGTATTTTACATAGAAATATTTACCATTAAGGTCTGACTCCCAGTCTTGCATCAGTCACGATTTTTTTTAACCCCCCAACATTCTCACATAGTTTCAAGTTAATACCACGTGAAACATATAAATATGTGGATGGAAACTGATTCCAGTCGAAGTTCCACCATGATCACCGACGTACACAGACTGTTTGGCTAAGCGCAATGTCTCATATATACAATCCTAAGATGGATGATCCTAAGATGTTTGATTCAGAAATGTATAAGAATCGCAAAACGATGAATTTAGTAGATATGATGAAATTAAATAATGAAGCTCTCATAGCACGATTCAATCATCTTAAAAAAAAAGATTTTGCAAACCCATCACGATATCCAAGACTTGCAAGGAATTTTGAAAAATTAGAAACCACGATTCTGAATCATTTACATCCTCTTGAATTGAATGTAAAGTCCACTGGAATCAAAGCGAGATTAGAGAATTATTTAGATAGATGTCAGTCTTGCAGGGAGACATTATCTCTAAGATAATCAAAACGTGAAAAGAATGATTTTGATAAATTAATATTTTTCGAAAGCCCAAGTGCATTCCAGAAACGTATTCGAACTGGAATGGTAGCGAATATGAGTTATAAGAATATTAATGAATTCTTGAGAGCTGCAGAATTAAAAGTCTTGGAATTCATTAGATTAACAAGGAAACAACTGAAGAACATCAAAGTCAATTTAATATTAGCAGCTCAATTTGAGCTGCTTGATTCTTCATCAGATATCAAATATTTCCAAACTCATTATAAGAGTTTGGCTTCATCTGATAATGTGAGAAAATGGTATACCACTTCTTCCCAAGATATTGTTAATCTGGACCCTCTCCGAAATTTTAAATTTCAAAATTAATATAATTAAACATGATCCTATACATGGATCGTCAACAGCACATGTACCCAAATGGATTCTCCAGCGGGGTGCTGTTATCAACATCCAAACTGATTCTGAAGACTGTTTCAAGTATGCCCTTATTGCCTCATTGATAACAGTTTCAAAGAAAAATGAACATTTGAAAAACGCATATCCAGATCCTGATTTACATTTCAATCTCTCAAAGATGAGCTTCCCAGTTAAAATTGAATCTATTCCAAAATTTGAGAAGCAGAACAAGGGTCATAGTGTAAATGTGTATGGAGTCGACCACTCTGAGAAGAATTTTTATCCTCTGTATATAACGAAAACTGAGCAAACGAATCATATTGATTTGCTCCTACTTGATGATCACTATCTATATATTAAGAACTTATCTAAATTGTTGGCCCCAACCATTAGAAATCGTGTTTTCATATGTCGAAAATGTCTTCATTATTTCTACACGGATGAAAAACTTGATGCACATAAAGAATTATGTTTAAAAAATAGAGATCAGTCTGTTGTCACTTTCCCAAAGGAAGATGTGGTGAAATTTACTAATTATCATAAGATGTTAAAAATTCCTTGTGTGATTTATTCAGATTTTGAATCTTTTTTTTACCAAAACGGATTCAGAGTATTTCAAAAATTCAAATGATGTTAATGTAAACAAGTTAGCCAACGTTAAATTGGCTCAAAATGCCTATCAAAGGCATATTCCATTCTCCATAGGATATTTTCATTCAAATAAATATAAATCTGAGGAGTCTGTGTACGCTCATCACGTTGGAACTGATGTTTCGAAATGGTTTGCCCTGGAACTTGAAAAATTGCACAAGAAGTGGAACAAGTGAGTAATAAAAATAAAAAAACTTGAATATTTCTCATGGTTCTATTTGAATTTACATTTTTATGTGTATTTTGCAGGAGTTGTCAAACCCCATTCCACTCAATTTGACTGATGAGGAACAAGTGCGCCTTCAACGAGTTACAGCATGTCATATATGTGAGAAGGAGTTTGGTCCAGAAGACGTTCCTGTAATTGACCACGACCACCACACAGGCAGACCAAGATCCTTAGCACATCGATCATGTAATCTAGCATATCGCAAATCATTCATCATTCCAATTATATACCACAACCTTTCTCGGTGGGTTTCAACGATTTGAATTCCTTCAACACACCATGAATACATTCAATCATTTCTTTTTTTTTTCTTTCAACAGGTATGATGCACATTTCATCATTGCTGACATAGCGAATGCAATTGAGGGTGAGATATCTATAATCCCTCAAAATACTGAAAATTATATCTCCTTCACGAAATATATAGAAAAACTTTCGGATCCAGCTCCGTTTCATTGATTCCCTAAAATTTCTGAAAGCAGGTCTGGATAACTTTGCTAGCCTCTCACCAAATAACCAGAAAACTATTCTCTACTCGCAATTCAGAGAGCAAATTCAATCGATCGCACAGCGAACGGGGCTGGATCAAGCAGAGATTTTTAATTTGTTGACTCGTAAAGGTAGTTTTCCATATGACTATGTTGATAGTATGGAGAAACTTGGGGAAACACAGATACCATCCAGAGATAAATTTTATAATATATTAACAGAGACTTCCATCTCTGACTCTGATTACAACCATGTTGAACAAGTGTGGAACATGTTTGAAATCAAAAACTTGCGCGAGTATGCTCTGCTCTACATGAAATGCGATATTCTACTGCATGCTGATATTTTTCAGAATTTTCGTTCAAGTTCTATGAAGAGTTATAGACTAGATCCTGCTCATTTCTTCACACTCCCAGGCTTCACCTGGGAGTGTATGTTATTACACACTCAAATTGGATTAGACATCATAAAATGTCCAACAATGTTGTTATTCTTAGAACAAGGTGTAAGAGGTGGTACATGTTGTGCTGTTAGACACTACGCAGAATCAAATAATCAATACATGCCTGATTTTGATAGCTCCAAGGAGCAAAAATTCATTGGTTATTTTGACGTCAACAATTGATATGGCTTTGCAATGCAACAGCCGCTACCAGTAAAGAATTTAGAATGGGTTGAAGACCTAAATTTTGACGTAGAGAAAATTCCTGATGATCCAAACGTTGGCTACATCCTCATGGTTGATTTAGAATATCCAGCGAGTATTCATGAATATCATTCTGATTTACCATTTGCACCTGAGAACATGATTCCCCTTGGTGCCACACATAAAAATTATAAGTTAATGACAACGTTATAAGACAAAAAAGATTATATCATTCATTATAGATATCTAAAGCAGTGTTTAGCGAATGGTTTAATATTAACCAAAATTTCAAGAATTCTGAAATTTGAACAGAGTGCCTGGCTAGCGCCTTACATCAATTTGAACACTCGTTTTAGACAGGTGTCTACCAGTGACTTTGATAAGAACCTATACAAGATGATGAATAACAGCATCTTCGGAAAATGTATTGAAAATATGAGGAAATGTGTTGACGTTAAACTAATTAGTAAGTGGGACGGACGTCATAGTGCTTCAGCACTTGCAGCCTCAGACCGCTTTAAGCGTATGGTTATCTTTAGTAACAATCTCATTGCTGTGGAAATGGCGAAAACTCGAATAGAAATCGGTAAACCGATATACGTTGGTTTTTCTATTTCAGACCTATCAAAAATCACACTATATAATTTTCACTATAACTATGTAATGAAGAACTTTTCGGGTGATCAGAGTAAGTTGTTATACGTAGACACCGATGGACTACTATACAGTTTTTCTTTTGATTTCTATGAAAATATGATTAAAAAAGACTGTCATTCACACTTTCACACCTCAGTATATCCAGGGTGTCTAGCAGGAAGGGTAAGAAAAATTCAAGGACAATTCGAGGACATTTCAAGGATGATTTTTTCAATTCACGGACATTTTTTCGAATTTTAAAAACTGTCCTTGGATCGATCATTCGGGAAAATCATTTGTCCTATCACAAATCATTGGATGATGGAATCAAAGTGAATATCAAGTAGTTAGAACTCATTTTAATTCGTCACAGTATAATAGATTCCATGAAATTGTTGCAAGATAGCATGTCACAATACATCAAATTACATATCATATTGAATAAAAATCAATGAAATGACACTACAAATTAGATTGACTAGAAATATGCAGGTTTTCAAAATATTATTTTAAAACTCTTTCGAGTCTTGCAATTTCTTGGTCCATCAGAGCCTGTTCCTCCTTGAAAATCAAGGACTGTCTCTGTCTTTTCGCCCTGAGATCATTAATCTCATCTGCAGCGCGTTTCCGTTTCCATTCATTCTCTTTGTCTTCCGAAATTTGATGTTCTAGATGGTTTTTTCTGTTCCTATGAGCAGCAGAAGAAGCTTTTATTATATTTTTGGTTATGACAACGTTTTTGGCACTCCCTGCGATTCTAACGGCATCATGCACACAATGTTGTGCGATGAGACTTTCGATTTTCAAATTTTCAGTTAAGAATTCTCTATTGAATGAGAAACTTCTCTCAACAGCAGCATTTCCGTGGAACAAGATGAGAATCATTTGAAAAAATTTTTTGAGCTCATCGGAGCATTTTTTTCTTTCCAAAATGTCGAAAAAAAAGAATCTAACCTTTGCTCGACTCTGAAATTACGTAGCTCTTTTTTTACTGAATCGCAACTGACAAGAGCTGAGTATTCTTTGAGAACCATTTCACCATCTAGGATGTTCATCCTATTTTGATCAATCAAATAATTCACAGCTGTCTTGGCCCTTAAACTTGCCGATTCTCGTGTCATGATAAATGGCGATAAGCAAGTTGCACCTCGGAATAATTTTTGATTCATTGAGGTTTTGTCCACCAACTTTTGACAAATAGAAATTATGAATTTCTGACATTGCTCTCTGAATTTGTCAATGTCTAGTTTTTTCACAGATTTCTGAGTAACTAACTCTCTTTCGGCAGCTAAACCAATGTCAACTGTGCCGATAGGTCGGAGATTATCAAAAAGACTGAGGTCTACTTTGAGAAGATTCGCAACAGTTGACACTTTTGACATCCGTGATGACACCACAACGCGTGTCATTAAGCCTCTCAACAAAGAGTACAAATCATTTTGTAAAAATGGTAACATAGGAAAATCGGTTTGATATTTCCGTAGGAAAGGTTCCATTTCAATGGCTATCGAAATCAGAAAATGGAGTTTAGCTTTCAACAGTCTGTCTTTCAGGCCATCTCTGACTCATTCGAAATACTCACTTTTCGGTGGACTTTTTTCAATTTCTTTTACATAAACAGAAAGTGGTTCCACCATCTCCACTGCTCTGCTCAAAACGACTGAATTTTCAAGCCAACGAACAGGACAGAATTTGTGAGGAAATAATGAACAGCGAGTAATAGTTTTGAAGTCGTCGTATCGGGTTGAAGTGCCTTTGAACAAATAGTACAAGTTGATGGCAAAACTGTGAACGCTCCATCCAGTATTCTGGTAAGAAGTTTCGTAACTACCACTCACGATGTGGAGTATACATGTACCTTTCTCCAAAAGCTTAGGGCTGGTTTCAGATTCGTTTAAACAAACACACAAGTCTTTGAAAAATTTATTGACATTCGGACCATCAGACTCGATTTGAAGAATTTTTTTTCCAGATTCATGCCGAGTTTTTTGAAAACATCGATGAAAGCTACTAATAAATCACGGGCAGTTGAATGCCCCAAGAATGTTGATGATGAATAGCGGGTTTCAACTCGATTTGAGAACCAGTAACGAACAAGAAGGTCCATTTGACTTTGATGAAATATTGGATTAAAAGATTCATCAAAACTAACAGTTACAAAGTCGAGCGAACGGATGAAGTCTGTCAGCTCACTTTGGGAAAAGGTCCCAATCCGTGTGTTATGACGTACCCAAGTTTATCTTTGTGCATGCTAAATTTCTTTGCAATATCACTATCAGGAAACATATCTCCGAATAATTCACCAGCATCACTACCACAACGCAAAGAAGTTCGGTGAAAAGTGTTATGGAGTGACCACTTTATTTCTGCTCTCGTGACAGATTCTCTGGAGACGAAATTATCCATAATTTGTAAAACGAGGTTTGGCTACTTGCAGTCGTGTTGGTGTTGAACATATGGGTGGCTCAGTCACTTGCACGGGAGTCTCTTCAGATGTACACGGTACTTGCAAAATATTGATGGCAGCAGCTGCATGAATCTGAACGTCAGAGAGTGGTAGAGTTTGCCACCGAACAATGAATATAACATTCCAATCGATTTGAATAAAAAAGTTCCAGGAATTATGTCAGATGAATGTCCCACATCCATCATTAGAGAGGCTGTTTTTCAAAGACCAAAATCATATAGTCTCTTGCTCCAAACAGAGGCAGGCACTCTAGAGAAAAAATGTGCAAAAGGTGTGAGTCGAGTGCAAATAAAAAATCGAATCACTTTCCAAGACTATAAGAATTATTTACTTAATCAAGAAATTTTATCGGGTGAACAAAGAAGTATTAGAAGTGTCAATCACATCGTCTTGTCGGTTAAGGAGAAAAAAGTTTTCATAAGTCCTTTTGATGATAAGAGAGTTTGTCTAGAAGACGGTATCGAGACTCTTGCATATGGTGATTATAGACTCGTGGGGAAGAATATGTAATAAACATGAATATGTGTGTATGATAATGATGTTAAATAGAGAAATAACTATTGTTTTCAAAAGAACTTTAATGATTCTATTTTTATTATTAATTACACGTTAAAAATTCTTATAATTCAAAAAATGATTGAAATTGAATACATTGATAATGAAAGCAGAAAGGAGAATATGGAAAGGTCTTACATGTTAACAATTATTTTGACAATTCAAATTGATTAGAATTATTTACATTTATAATTGAAGCGGAAAGAATATAAAACTATCAAATCATTGAACTCACATTGCTAGATGCAAATTGGAATATCAATTGATTGTATGATTACAATTTAAAAGGCTTACATGGTTGACCAAAACAAAAAAAAGAAATGAATTGATTATAGCTTATAGTTTATTATGGAGATCTTTCAAGCATTTGACGCATTTGTTCAGCGAGATGGTTTAGAGTTCTGCTATTATCCTCAACTCTCGACAAGATTCTCTGATTATTCTCAGGCTCATGAGCAACTTTAGCATCGATTGTTTGAACGTCTCTGTTGAATTGATCCATCCTTAACTCCATTCTTTCAATAACGTCTTGTTGATCATCATCCCCATCATCCAGTTCTGATCTAAAGGTTGTCTAACGATCATTCTGACGAGTGATTTGTTGTCGGAGTTCATCAATATAGGAGCGTGTATCAACCAAAGCAGTATCATTAGCAGCAGCATTGTCAAGAACTCGTTTTTCCAAATCCAAGACTCGCTGTTTCACAACACTCTGCTCTCTCTGAATGTGATCATGGATCTCATCACGTTTCTTCAATTCATCCTTTACGAATTTACACGAACGTGTCAATTCAGTTTTGAAATCCTGATTTTCCTTAATTAGTTCATCATTCACCCGAAGACGTTGATCAACTGACTTCTCAAGAGCAGCAATTTTTGCTTCTGAGATCTCACCATGATTCGCTAACATTTTAGCCAATTTATTCGTCACGCTCTTGTAAAGCACATCAGCTCGGAGTTTCATCAATTCATCAAGTAACTTATGATGTTCTCTAACTAACCCAGCAAAATCTCGACGTAGTTCACCCAGCTCAGTTAAAATAGCTTTCTGCACATCTCCATATCTATTGATCCTCAAATCGACATAACTAGTATGCAATTCCGAATGAGATTTCACAACTTTTACTTCGTTTACAAGATTTCCATTGAGTTTTGCATTCTCTTTGAATTTTGAATTCATTTCACCAAATGAAATGTCAAAGAGTTCAGTGAAAGTGCTAACCAATTCCTTTTCTTCACCAGGTAATTTTTCAGTAATCTTGCTTGCAACAGCATCAAGCACGAATGCAATCTTCTCTTTGAAACTTAGGCCTGGATTTGCATCAGCTCGCACACAATTTCCCTTAAAAGTTTGAAGTAACACTTGCTGTTGCTGCTCATCAATTGAAGTGGTTCTCAACATGTTGCGAAAGACACTAGTAACTGCTGTCTCACTAGGTCCACCTGTATAGAGGAAGAGAAAAAAATTTTTTTTCATTCATTCAAACAACAACAATATGATTGAAGAGAGAAAAAATGCTAATCTGTACACACTGCTTTTTACAGCAACAGACATTTGTTCCTTCTCTTTAGTTTTTTTGATGTTGGTTTCTGATTCAACTCCATCTCTTTCTTCTCCAACACTACTCCCTGAACCGCTGATTGTTTTGTCATGCAATACTATTTTTTCACTATCAGATAGATTTCCAGCTTGAGAATCTTCAACAAGATGAGAAGATGGACTGCTTGCTGAAGCTGTTCCCCCATTGTTCACACCCACAGATTTAAGTTCCTTCTGCAGCAACTGCATCGTTTTCTACTCAATGGTTTTATGCACTGTGACTTCTGAACACAGAATGATGGTGGTCTTGGAGTGCAACACCTTTTATACAATGTACCCCCCCCCCCTCACGGAACTCTTCAAGTATACTATCTATTTCGTTCTCGAGACCTGAATTTCCTGTATATGATGACCTCATTAACAAATCGAGCCTTTCTACCAGTTCGTTTGGGTCATCCCAGTACACGTAATCTAGGTTAGAGTTATTATGAAATGTCATAACGTCGCCGTCCATGACCCGCTTCAATTTGCCTTTCACCAATCTTTTTCCATACATTTAATCATTGGAATTCCCCGACGACGATGATCGATTTAGTGGTGGTGGTTCCTTACCACACAAAATTTTCACAATATGTTTATATTTCCATGATATTGAACCGATGAGTCTGCCTTAAGGAGCATTACCTATTCTATGTGGAAGACTGATTTCTAAAAATCTCTTGTAGTGTGTGAGGTCTGTGTTGGTGAAGTGATGTGGTTTGTTTTTGAAAATTAATTCAAAAAGCCCTCTACTAGCGGGAAAAGCGTGTATTTTGTCTAAATACACCTTATCGATGTGTTTATCGAAGGTTAGGGAACTTCTTCCCACTCTAAGATCACTCTTACTATCTGTTGCAATAGAAAATCGCGGGCCGTATACGTGGTCGTTATCTCTGTAATTTTTGAAGAATTCTGAGATATACTAGGTGGTTAGACCGGGGAGGTTACCCTCTGTGAGGTCAAGATATGTTTTCCACTGTTCTGGACGTCTAATGGTTTCTGTTATTGATTGATCAAGACTAACAGGTTCATCCACCTCCATAGCAGAAGTGTGAGCTTGCTCGCGAAAGGAGCTCATCAAACTCTTGTTGGTGTTTTTTTTTACTTTTTTTCGGTTCTGGGGATGTAGGATGACTCCAGAATCCTCTTCTTATTCCTTTCAATCACTGGTATGTTCAACTCTTCAAAATTATGACTCGACTTTCGGGGTACCTCTTGTGTTTTTGATAAACGATCTTGATCTTCGGCATCCTCAATTTCAGCATCCTCATATTTTTCATCATCATCATCATCATAATGATTATAATCATCACCATCATCATCAGAATCTTCACCTGCTTCAAATGTCAACTCTGAATCGTTAAATGATGAATCTTGAGATTAGTTCCAACATCATCGCTCTTTTTTCTAAAAGTCAAAAGTTTTTCCAGAGGTTCAACAATAGGTTCCAAATGCTCTCTATTAACCATCTGCTCCTCCATTCTACCCTCTCTCAGAGCCAAGTGCTTCGCTCTAATTGCCTGACTAGCCTTGTGAATTTGAATCTTTAGTTTTCCTTGTGCATTTTTTTGTCTCTCCCTGATCCCCCTCCCCCTTGTGTTTCACCTCTTTCTTTACTTCCTTGCTTGTCACTGTTCTTGTCATGATGACGTTTCAGACACGACTGACCTGATCTCAGTATGATGAATTCATTAAGGTTACGTCTGTAACGACCCAGATCCATTGGATCATCTTTTGAGATCGTTAGAAAACCGTATCTGTTATCTTTCCAACAGGCTGAACATAGTTGTTTGAACTGATCAAACGTCATATCTGCGCAAACGTGATTATTGTAAACGTGCCTCAAGTTTCCCTCTTCCTGATTGAATAGAATGATTAAATTGGCCTGGTCTCTGATTAGATATTTCGGAATGTGAGTATACGATTGGCATAAATAAAATGAATCCAATCGGTTATGTCTACCCATACTATAATATTACTCAATCGTTTTCTGCTTATCTAAGATAACATCATCGAATATGAAAATACTATCCTCCAAAGCTTCACTGGACTTTACTATATCACTATTTTTTCTGTATGTGAAATACTTCATACCCACAGCAGCAAGTGGTTTCATAACACTTTCAAGGAATTTGTATTTGGGTTGTTCAAGAGACTTTGAGTATACGTAAATGTTATTAAGATTAGGACCATTGGGACTGACTAGAAGGGATATCAGGAGCTGGGTTCTTCCGGTGTTGGATGGCCCACATATGATAGCTCTAATGGTATTGGGTAAGAGCTTTCCATGACGTTCAACGATCTGTGTAGGAGCGTTAACATCCACATCGATTATGTGGATATTGTTGGGCTGTTTGATGAATTCTATGTTTGCATGAGTCTTTCCACACTGCTACTTACTCAATCATCACTCGAATTGGGTATAAATACCCACACCAATACCGTGATGCTTCAGTTGGATATCATGTTTGACATGTGCTATCAATGCATTCATTACGAGGAGCAGGCTTTGTTGATCCCACCATCAACAGCCTCCCTTTCGAATTCCATCTTCCAGGCTATCAATTTGTGGTCCAGGAACTAAATTACACAAGAGGCTCGCACGAGATGATAGGGGTAGGAACGAGCTTGATAATTACTGCATGAAGCACGATATAGCTTATGCAAAAAGCAAAGATATTAAGGATCGACACGTTGCTGATCTTGCCCTCCAGCTTGGGGATGAAAAACGTGCAGAAGAAGGAGGTTTCTTGGAGAGGTTAGCTGCAAAAGCAGTTGCAGCAACCATGCGTGCTAAGCGACGATTTGGAATGGGTCTGGAGAAGCGTAAGAATGTGCTAAGGAGGGGGAAAAGGAGAGGAGGGAGGGCTCTTGCTGGTGAATATGCGTACTCTTGCCCTGGCAAAACGAGGAGGTTTCTTACCATCAATTCTACCCACCCTAGCAGCACTTGGAGCATTGGGTTCATTAGCAGGGGGTGCTGCAAACGTCGCAAAATCCATTAGTACCATGCGTATGAATAAGAAGCAATTGGCTGAATTGAGGAGGCATAATCTTGCATTAGAGGCCAAAGGTCGGGGATTGCGATTGAGCCCATTGTCTTGCAGCAACCAGTATGGTGGTGGTTTGAGGAAAGAGAAATCTCAAAAGAACGAAAGGGAGGGGGAAGAAAAAAGTGAAAGGTACGTCGGGGAGTCAACTATTGAGGTGAGCTCATAACATACCTCACTTCAGAGGTGTATTTTCACTAACTGAACTCCCCCCTCCACCTGCGTGGGAAATCTGTGAGTGCCATAACCCCAAAATCTTAGTTCTTATTTATCATGATTCAAGATAGAATTGTCTATAAGTTAACATGCAGTATTCAAAATCTCTGCGCGCCTCTGAGTCGGTATAGTAGCGATCTTTTCGCCTTCTGACTGACGCGCAATATAAATACTCGCATATGGGCGTGCTCTCATATATGCACTAACACATAGAAACTTGGAAAATTCCACGAGTTTCTATGAGGAGTTGTGAAGAGTTCGAAAAGGATATCGACCAATGTAGAAATTCCATCGAAGGAATCCAAATCACCCAAACATCTATTCAAAAACAATGCACAAAGGGAAGTCCGGAGTCTCCGGGTCCTGAAATCTCACCAAAATTTTTTCACAGTTTCGTACCACCTAGAATATAAAGAATCCAAAGCAACTCCGTCAAATGGGCCTCCTGTTCAAAGTTACAGCCCATGACATCAGCATTACCCATATAGGCCCATGTTAAAAAGTGATATATATAGATATACTACCAATGTTGACGTTTCTGGCTGTAGCTCAGAACAGAAGGCCCATTTGACAGAGTTGCTTTAGATTCTTCATATTCTAGGTGGTACGGAACTGTGAAAAAATTTTGATGAGATTTCAGGACCCGGAGACTCCGGACTCCCCTTGTCAGTGATCTCGCGTGCAACCCGCTTGGATCATCTGAACCCATTGCAAGGATATTAAAATTTGAACCTCCTGTTTTCAAAGGAGAAGCCACCGAGCGCCCTGTGAGATTCTTGAAAGAACTACAGCGGTACGTTGAGACCATGGAGTTGGATGACCAAGAACTTCATCTTGTGTTGTCAAAATCCTTAGAGGGAACAGCTCTCAGCTGGGATAATCTACATGAGAATGAGATTGAGTCTCTTTTGGACTTTGAATGTCTCTTCCGAGAACATTTTTGGAACGAGAATGTTCGAAGGAAATTCAAAATGAAATTAGAATTTGGAAAATTCAAATCCGACGGCAAGCTGACAAGAGTTCAGTACGCCATGGAACTGTACAATATCGCTCTCGAGGTTGACGGGGGGGGGGGGAGCAGACTGACGCTGAAATAAACAGTCAACTCAGTTTCCACTTCGATCGGGATCTGAGAGCTGCCCTCCGATGTCAACCCGAGAAAACCAAATGTTCATCTTACAATATTCTGGCGGATTTCGACTGCGATGACGCGTCAAACAAGAATCGCCAACAAAGACAGAATCCCTCCTGGTCTTCAAACAAGATGAATGTTGAATCAAGGGTACCTACAAAATCGGGCGTAGTCCCCCAATATAAATCTTCGGATCCGGGAAACGCAATATAGCAAAATTAACAAATCAAGTACCTGTCCTCCAGTAAAAGTAAATGTCGGCAGATACAATACCAGGTCTCAACTAAGCTCCATAATCCAATTTGGCGAAACCAAGGATCCCAACCAAATAAATAATTCGTATCGAACTCATGAAAAGAGTGATACCTCAAGCACAAAAGGTGCATCCGAGGAGGAGCTGAACTCTGAGAAAGAGTCAGACTTTCCTCATTTGAGCATCCTTCAGAACGAAGGCTATGCTCACGTCATACAAACCTCAGATGATCAAAAACATCAAGAGGTGGTGACAAAAAATAAATCTTGTGAGATCACAACAGATTCTCATACAATAACTAAATCTGGGAGTCCTGGAAAAAAGTCAATCCCTGGACAAACAAGAAATCATAACGATATTCTGGAGGAAGGCTAAAGGAAATACTTTCGGGAGAACCCCTTCGAAGTCCATTTGCACCACCCACTCAAAACTTCGAGCAGCATGTGGATGATCGGAGCCATGGTCTCGAAGAGACGACGATCAACAATATCCGCATGCACACCCGATTTAAAGAGCCAGTGGGGGGCACAAATGTTGAATGAGACCCAGGATTGATCGAATGACATTTGTAGTACTGTACAATACCAAAATTTTGAGTTTTAAATTTGCCACTTTTTGATTGAGATTTTTATCACCTATGAGAGCCATTCGAATTTCGGTGGGGGGCATGTGAGTGCCATAACCCCAAAATTTTAGTTTTTATTATTCATCATAATTCGAGATGGAATTGTCTATAAGTTTCCATCCAGTATTCAAAATCTCCGCGCGCCTCTCAGTCGGCATAGTAGCGATCTTCTCGCCTACTGACTGACGCGCAATGTAAATACTGGCATATGGGCGTGCTTATATATATGCACTAACACATAGAAACTTGGAAAATTCCACGAGTTTCTATGAGGAAATTTTCATATGAAACTGGATGAAATGAAGAACTTTTTTATACCATCATAAAGCTTATTTTCTGAGCTTTCCAGTATATATAAGCTTTTTCTGAAAACAATTGATTTGCTATTCGTATTTTATTTTACAATCTAATTTTTTCGATAAAAAAACGTACCATACCGTTTTCTCCCAACTTTTTCGGTCGATTGCACTCGTTAGATTTCTAAGGATTTAAATATACGTGAGATTCCTTCTGATATTTGAAAAGAATTGCAAAATTAGGCACCGTGTAAATATTGTGAATAATATCCTTGTAAAATTAAGTTTTACAACTTTTGGCTTCTTTATGTGAGAAGTCAAATGATGACATTGGAGTAATAAGCAAAAGTACTAAAAATTTTGATTAATTTTCTTTGATTTTCGAGCATAGATGAACAGCCACGTTTCTCTAGAACATTCAGGAGAATTATCTTTCTGTTCATCACGATAAAATAAAAACGATTCTGTTCGATTTGTGCATTGAATTTAATTGATTTTGGGATACAGAATCCAATGGTGTAATTGAATCGTGTGAATATCATTGATTAAGACCTGATTTTTTACGGGATATGGGTTCATCGAACGTTCTATCATCTATTAGAATATCTTCATACGATATAGATATACTGTGAAGCCACAGGACTGAGTATAAATAGAGGCTCATTAGCCCATTGCGGGGACCTTGTGCTTAGTCAGAATTCCAAGAGCTCTATCTAGACGAAGTTCTCTGGCTATTCAATATATATATGTTACGTGCAAAGTCCGAAATTGTGCACTCCGGGGAGTGCACAACGATGGTTTGTGGAAAGCCCGGTGGATCGGACTCTGCACAACTCGCGTTGTGCAAAGCCGCGTTGTGCAAAGCCCGATATACCGAGTTTTACACAGAGGATCGGTGTGTATTCTATGATGTATAGTGGTGAGTCGGGCAATCTCTAACACACAATGAGCGACATGGAGAGTCGATTCTTCTTCCAATGTTTACTAATACTCGAGCAGATTGTACTCGATATAGTATACCAACGGTGTCTTCAAAATCAAAATGAATGAAAATACTCGCGATAAGATTTTGATAGTCCACTGCACTCTTAATCAAACTACTATTATCCCTTAATATGATTGAGTTGAGTTTAGAATTAAAATCATCCCGAAATGAATCAGCGCTATTTGGATCCATGATCCTGTAACTCGAATAAGTGTCGATGTGATTGGCCTCGCGAGACTGACTGCTGTAAACATGATTCGAATTGTTATTATTAGCAATTTCCCGACTCACCTCTATACATCGCAGAATACCCACCGATCCTCTGTGTAAAACTCAGTATATCGGACTTTGCACAACGCGAGTTGTGCAGAGTCCGATCCACCGGGCTTTGCACAAACCATCGTTGTGCACTCCCCGGAGTGCACAATTTCGGACTTTGCACGTAACATATATACGTGTATGTATTGGATGTTGGAATAAATGCTTTTTGGTTGAATATACATCTACGTGTTTTACTGAGTACAGCTCGATGAAGCTCCAAGACGATCATCTTCAGAATCGAAGGCTGAAGTCCCTTCGAACTTAGGATGAAAGTCTGATT
This sequence comes from Eretmocerus hayati, assembly GCA_029851415.1. Classification (NCBI taxonomy): domain Eukaryota; kingdom Metazoa; phylum Arthropoda; class Insecta; order Hymenoptera; family Aphelinidae; genus Eretmocerus; species Eretmocerus hayati. The sequence continues at coordinate 62,504,264 of CM056744.1, read as the reverse complement.
TGACTATGCGACCTGGGTAACCTGTGTTCGTGGAGGCTGAAGTCCCTTCTCGTGCACAGACACTTAGGTGAAGGCGAAATTGTTGATTCTTATCTGGAGATGGGACTGTGCTGAAGTCCACACCTCATCTCTGGGTAAAACTCAATCCCCAAAAATCCACTCGTGTGCCTGGGGTGGATGGGCTAAAGTCCCCATCTATACCGAAGCCACGTGTAGAGAACTATATTTAAAAAATTTATATTCCCTATCGAATTTTATTTCGGCATGCTAAAGTGCTGGAGTCCACTTGGTATGCAGGGATAAAATTTGATCCTATATTCGATCCGTACTTTCGCGTTGCGAGAGCTGAAGTCCTCTCGTATACGTGAAATATGGCCGAATAAAGCCACCGCCATCGATCCGCACATTCTGATCTCAATATCAGTCCAAGAATATTACGTACACCCCTATCGAGGTACCCATCCCTTATGATAAATTTTGACCACTGGCTCTCACCCGAGATCCAGAGCCTATTGGTCACTCACAAACCGAAGCGGCAATAGTAAATCTGGGTAATGCACACTGGGTTGCATACATAAAGAGAGACCGCTTTGTTCATTATTTCAATAGTTTTGGGAATTTGAGACCACCACGTGAGTTGGTGAATTATTGGAAGAAGAGCTCCCCGGATTGTCAAATTGTGTACAACAGGAGTCAGCGTCAAACCTTTCGTCAGAGTAATTGCGGTCCGCTGAGTGTGAAATTTTTGCGGGAACATCTATAAAAGGTGTTGCGTGATTGACTTTGAGCCAGTTGCTTATTTCAGATCAGTTGTGAAAGATGTCTGAACAGTTCACAGTCTCGAGCACCTCATCGCACATTGATCAGAACATTAGGCTTAGAGAGCAGTTGTGTCCCAATAAGATCTATGAGCTTGGTCTGGTTGATTTAACAACTTCCCACGCCATCCCAAATGTTGATAGGAATGATAATACCTTCTACTGGGGTGATAAGGAACTACAAATACCAACAGGATCTTATGGAATAGAAGATTTGGAACGCTATTTGCAGGAACACATACCTCTGAGAGTTCCATCTGGTGTACACTCTGAGGAAGAGGAGGATGAATCTATTCCACTAGAATTGAGGGAGAAACCAATTTTTTTGCGCGTAAATAAAAACACCTTACACTGTGAGGTCTACTCACATCACTACATCAATTTCTTCAATTCGAACAATATAGGTGGGTTTTGGTAGGTGGTTGTCTCTACCAGCCTACAGATGGCATGAGTCTGACCACATTGTGAGAATTAGTCGAGTGAATATTGTGCGGGGGAGTGTAAAGGATTAAGGGTACTTTCTACAACGGGGAGCCTTGTTACACCATATTTGAATGTTGCGCTGGTAGAGTTCCGATTGGTGAACAATACACCGTATGATTAGGATGACAACAACCAGCTTGCAACTACTCCATTAAATATTTGATTGAGTGCGCTCAAGTTGATTCTGTCTGATGCATCACAAGAAGAGTTTGGGTAATCATCGTCGAAGGATGTCAACACTCTCATATAGGAAGGTGAAAGAGAAGAATCAGGTGATTCAAAGTGGAAATTATTCACCACAAGCACACATATTATGCCACCATTGCTTCATTTCATGATCCAGATAACACTTTGAGTGATAATCTGACAATTCTCTCCCTCAAACTTGTGGCTCCAAGAGCCCACAAACTGCATCGTTCTTTACTCCACTATGCAAAGAAAAAGGTGATAACAGGCGGTCTCACTGCACCTCAGCTGTAGTAAAAGGCCAGGAACAACTGATAATGAGGAAAATTCACCCTTAGTTGGTTCAAATAATTGTATTGAGCAAAATACGAGCCGGGTATCGTTTTGTCATTTTGCAGCCGTCACACGTTTGCAACACCAACGCGCGCGGGTTTGCATGTATGTAGCGACGGCTACGCTAATGACGTAGGGGTCACGTGACATCGCTTCGAATCGGGGGTCTTTCGCGGGCGCATTTTCAATTTTTTATTATTAACTGAATATTGCCGCTGAAATTATTCTGTTTTGACCGAAAATCCTCTTGTGGTCTGCGCTATCGAATACATATTCTATTTTGGCAAATGCTCGACCATGCAAGTACTCTATTGACATTGTCTAATGTCACTTCTCACCATTGAGATCAAATGGACAATAGCGGCTCGATTTTGTTCGTGACATTTTGTTTTGCAAGAGATGGATAGCCATGTAGGCAACTGAATGGAATTGTGAGCGAATAAGCGATCGAAATCGATTGGAGTCGATTTGGTCGGACTTGATCCATGTCAACTGGATAGAATTGGTCGGATTAACTGATCTGGTTTGATGTCTGTTCCTTGAACTTCAATATCTCTTTTTAGCATCAAGAGCAATTGGCCAACAGCGGCATCATTCCATCCGTGACATTCCTTAGAACAAGAGTTGAATAGCGGCATAGGCGGTTGAATGACTCCGAAGGATTGGCGCATTGTCAATTAAAGCCGATTGAAATCGATGGACCGAATTCGATTCATGTCAATTGGATGCGATTGACCGTTTGAACGCAATCAGGTGAATCCCAATTGCTCGTAGTCTAATACCACTTGTTGATGTACACACCGTTGATATATTGTACGCGATTACACTCACACCATTACATCCGCCTAACGTTAGTCAAAAGGATAGTATACAACATCATAGTACGGCCTGAGCCGACTGCCCAGCTCCGATTTGCTCCGTTTTAACCAGTCTCTGCGTGGATCGCGCGCGGCGCGGACATGACACACAATCCCACCTCGGACTTGTACAATTTTAGTCGCAATAAATTACTCATTTGTTCTAAAAGAACATGAAGGTGTTTTTCCTGCATCGAACCGCACACTTAATCGAACAATTGGTCCTTCGAGCCCGTCAGTGATGCAAGAAAGTGTTCGTGTTCGCGATGAGTGACAGATTCGCAACACCTTGCGGTGAATGAGCTATGACACTTATGCTCGGATTATTAGTGTGTCAGTGCTGTGTCATAATTTATAATCCGCGTCGTGCAATAACTTTATAAATGTGCTAATTGTACGCGATCCATGCGTCATTCGATATCGTGTGATATCGATCAAGTCCACCGTTGCAGTCGCGTGGCTTTCGTGGCGCGGCGGCCATTTTTTGCCTCGTGCTACGAAGGGAGAGAGACGCCACGGATGCCGAGTAGAACATGTGCGGCAGCCATCTTATTAACCAGTCGGCGGCTATCTCATACATCGCAGCAAGCTGAATGAACGGCGACTCAACGACGTTGTGGCACCACGGTGGCGATGAATTTCGGCGATGCTCTGCAAGCGATCACGAAGCTCTCGTGACATCAGGGAAAAGCTAAGAGCGACGGCGGTGAGCAAGTTTCGTTCCTTCCTATACTTCTGGGGATTGTTTCACTGCCTTTAAACTAGCTTCCACACCCCCTCACCCTGCAGACGTGCGTCTTGTGTATAGTGTAGGAAACTCGTACGTTTCAAGTTTGACAGATGCGCCGAATATTTTTATTTTTTTTCACTCCTTGTTTTGCTCAGCGTAAGAGCGCAGATACGCTTCGGGCAAATCCTGAGCAAAGAAAATAGGTGCTGATCTCGAGCGTCACATGTATATAAGCCAACTCCCATGTGCATTTTGCACTGTACTATTTTGTTCGTTTCTTGCTGAGCGGGGACTGCTGTGATTCTTATCTCAGCTGCTGTTCAGTGCACAATTGAAACGCACACACATCTAGGTTTCCCTTGACCTCGCAAAATTCCCGGCGAAGATTATCGTGGTTTCCGAGTCTATCAAATCAAGGGATTCTTTATAGATTTTGCAAAATGGCTTCGATTGAGAAACAACTCAAACTGGGTAATCGCATCACGAATGCGTACACCAATTTTCAGAAAACTGGTCAAGCAAAAATGACCAAAGGCGCTTGTATGTCCAGAATAGAAACTTTGAAAACTAACTGGCAAAAATTTGAAGATAATCATGATACCCTCTTGGATGATGAAGATATTGATGCTGATGACAATTACTTCAAAAATAATGTTTTTGATACAGTTGAAGAAGCCTATAATAAT